>OV884009.1:54552596-55853961 GCA_930367205.1 Acanthosoma haemorrhoidale | reverse complement strand
CCTCTGTTTACTCTACTGAATAAATAAGCAAATTGCCTTTAAAAGAAATAAATTCTTCAACTTTTGTAAACACCATAATACCAATAGAGCAGATTTAAATAAAGTTATGGTTGTTTGTATTTTGATGTTCTCAATATCATTTCTGTACAACATGAATAGGAAATCAGCATAGTAGAAATAGCTAATGAATACAATTGTCTATTGATGTGCATAGTCTGTCTAAGAAATGTGTATTTTTCTATTTTAAAACTTTATTATGATAAAATAATAATCTGCCTTATTGGGCAATAAGTAATTGTGTTCAATTTTCTTATTCATACCATATTTACAATTCTTCATTCACTAGCTCATTCACACAGTATTTACAAACAGTCCAACATCCACATAGGAGGAGACCTCCCAAATCCACATGGTTGTTACCTCCCTCGCCTGCGAAAGAGTAAGTGGAGTCTTGGGAAGTCCTTCACGCTCCTCCGTCAGCATCACCGGATACAAGTCATTGGAAGCTGACCAAGAGCGAGAGGGCCACATACGCTCAGAACATGATTGGAGATACTAGCCATTGCTAGGACTCCCACTGTCACGTACCATAGCAGGTCACGAGGCCACTGCCGCTTTAGTCCCTACGGAGGATTCCCACGCTGCTCCATCAGTTACGTTACCGGATACATAATCACATTGTAAATATACAAAAAATTGAGTGCTTGTACAACCAATGAAGGATGAACTCAACGAAGGAAATTGCACTAACAAACATTACTTCATACGACCAACACTCAGCAAAGTAGCGATATTTTGAATTCTACAATTAAAAAAGACTGGCCAAGAATCCAAATACGGGACTTACAGACTACTCAAGAGGAAATACCACCTCACATTAGAAAACCAAATAATCATATACAAATCAAAATTATGACTAACCTGCACTTCAGCGAAACCCTCGAACATCGTGAGCATCTAATCCCTCCAGTATGATGTCATAAGAACATCATTTAATGCTCTTTTTTATGACACAAACCCGCCATAATGAACTTTTCTATTCTTATTATCTTGAGATCGAGTCAAAATTCTTAAAATTTCAGCAGAAGTAATTTGACCGGATAGTCCAATGTACCCACATCCTCTAGCAAGATCACTTTCAAGTATCACACATCCCTAAAAGTCTTATCAGAATTCGTAATCTTTTGTTAATATTGAGTCTCTAGGAGGTCTGGCACTGGTAAGTATTCTCTCTTTATGCTGAGCTTTTCTGCTCATGAAAGAGCCTATTGAATAGAACAGTACTCGTTTCAGCAATATTCACTTGCTAGGACTATTTTGCACTCATGAGCCCGTATAAATTCATACCCCCTCCGGCTTTAAAAAAACATAGAAATGGAAAGGGATAACTAGCCCCTTGAATGGATATTTTATACAATGGCTCCCCGGATGTTAATTCTGAAAGAGGCGAATAAGAGGCGGAAGCGGCGAAGAGTCGCCGTCGGTTAGAAGTATTAAGATGACAAGGGCATGAGCCACTGTGAGTCGGAAATACGGGCCCGCCTTAAATGGAGCAAAGGCTGGGGTTTACATTCTTGTTAGCCCGCTGGTGGAATCCCCGTGCTGCCCCTAGATTCCAGAGCCATCCCATCCCATTTTATACACAACAATGTGGAAATACTCAGTTAGTCTTGCCTACCTCCTGCCACCCCCACCCCGCCCACTCTCTTACCATCCCCCACCCCTAAGGAAAAAAAACAAATCTTCTGATTTAGGGTATATTATCTTGGGATGTTTCTTCCTAACCCCTCCTTCTGCCTCGACTTAATTTCCATGTTTTTGTTGTTGGATTAAGGTGATAATTTACTTCTTTTACCCTCGTTTTTTTTTTTATTTTAATAAAGTCACTCCACTTTTAATCACCATTAAGACGGGGCAATCATCATTCTCCTGACTGACTATTACTCAAAAGAACATCAAAAGAAATTAAAAACAATCCTTAAAAATATATATATATAAATTGAAACCTACCTTATTTTACCATCGCTCTTTACTTTACTTAATTAATTCAATTTAACTAATTTGGCAGGTCCGTCATGAGATCTTTGATTCAAGCCGTTTTATGTCTTTGACATAGAAACTTGTCCCGTTTGAATCGCCCGATTTCAAGGCCAATGCTATGGTTACTACCAAAATTGAAAACCATGAATTGTGAAATATATTAAAATAAAAATGGTTATGATTAATAATTCGAATTAACAATATAGAATATTGACAATATAAAAAAATATTTCAAATAGATTTAAATCATGCTAGTTACAAATAATTACAAAATATGAAATTGACCTCATTTTTTTTTTTATGAATGGATCCACAATAGAAAACAAATGTTGATGACACCCTACAACTTTGTCCGCCCGTCTGGTATTAAAAAAAAATCACCTGCTTTTCTTTTCTTCTTTTCCCCTCTCAGTTTCAATCAATAATCTTCAATAATTCAACAAACGCCTGCTCTCCATTATGCATTCTTCAATTTTCAATAATTTGGTAACCGCCAATTCGGGAGCTTGCCAGTGGCGTTCTTTTGACGGCTGTGCTAAGACTACCGTATTCAGCTCATCCCCACTCGGTCAGTGTTCAATAGTAGTATTAGTAAGTAATAGTATTAGGGAAAGTGGCTGCCTACCATCGGTGAGGGTTCATGCCACAATTGCCTTCCCTTATAAATAAAAAAAATTTGATGATAAGAAAAATTTTTTTTTTTTAAACATGTGGATCAACAAATATCTTGTTGCTGCATTCGAATTGTTGAAGTGGTTGTTTATAATGAGTGTTGAAGACCTGTTGAAATTTCACATATTTTACAATAATAAATGTTCAAATTTTACAAGGTTTTAAATTGCTTTAAGAGCGTACAACTTGTTTGTAAAAATTTTACTTAACTAAATTATTATGGTAGTTAGTATGGATTAGTTCGAAGGTACATTGTTTTATGGAACATAACGCGATTTGGAAAACATTTTGTTGAAATGGCGGTTGAGTGTGATTAGTAATACATATTGGTTTTTAGTTAACAATAGAGAAAAATTGTTGTGTGTGTGTGTGATTTGAATATTTCACCTGAGTGTACCTCAAGTGTTTATAAAAAACTATAAATGTTACGAAAAGATAGATAGGGACGTCGTTGTCGTGTATAAAAAAAATTGTAAGAGCTCATTTTATTTGCGAATTTTTTTTTTTTTATTGCATGACCCTTTTGCAGGTAACGATTTCAGGAATTTTATTTGATAACGATTTAATTCAATTTAACAACAATTAGGACAATTATTTATCAGATAATGAATTCGAATACGCGTGACTCGCGTTGACTTATAAAATTAATTATAATGGGTCGGCTCATTGTATCGCTTCAAAGATGAAATATGAAAGGTCCCGCGTACTGTATCGTCAGCTGGGTGTGCAAGTACAACGGATGAATTGCTCAATTTGTGCGTTATTCTATACGGGCCCTCCCAAAACGAAACTTTCACCGTTTTGTTTAGAAATACGCAATGATGTAACAAATACTAATTCTCCGATTTCCAACGTTTGTAATTTATGTTCCTAATCATATTTTTCCTTAGCCGTTTACCCCCTTGTTCTGATAATATCCATAGTCCGTTTCCGTAGTTCTTCCATATTTATTTTCTCGCCCTGACCTGTTTCTGTCAGCAACACTCCCTCCGTCCAAGAATATAATAAACTTTTTGGCCTTTTTCCGAAATGAATTTCGATAGGGCACCCACCAATTCCCTCGCAATATTAGTTGTTGATTAAAAATGTCCCATCATTGGTGCGCTCTCAATATGTTTTTTTTACAAACCGTTACAAGAAAATAAATTTCCTTTCACCATGAGTTCAAGTTATTTAAAAATACAGGTGCCTCGTTGGAATATTAACTGATGTTTTTCCCTACGATTAAGGACATACTAGAAACAGTGTCCCCCCCATCCCCGAAAAAGTTGTACCAAAATGATAACTTTTGGAACTAATGGTAGGGGTATCGCTTTTTTAACGATGTTCCAGTAGATGTGAATAGTTTTGGGTTTTCTCGTTAAATTTTAGCAATTTGATTATTTTTTTTTTAAAATAAATTTTCAGTTTATCTGATTTTCTATTTAATGATTAAGGAGTCTCAATTATTGAAAAAATAAGCAGACGGTCTTCGGCTAAAAGGCTTTTTTTTTTTGCACTCGAGAAAGACGGGATTTGACTGCATGAATTTTTCCATATGCATTAGCCTTAAGGTAAGACAGATTTTCAATTCGTGAATTTTAAAAGGACCGCAGTGGAGAGGCAGAGGATGGGAATTTTTCATTGTATATTTTCTGTGATTTTTGACATCTTGACTTATTGGTCATGGATTAGGATTACATTCGGTGTTATTAATGAATCCCTAGTGGCTTTATGAAAAAATATATTTCCATTAATATACGGAATAGTGAGAAAAAAATTACATAAACTTACCCTTACTTTACGTTAGGTATATATTTTAGTTCTCAACATCTAAATTATTTAATTTTTAACTTCGAAATAGTTTTACTTTTGAGCTAATGGTGTCTTATCGCTTCCGATATTAGCGAGACTATGTTAAGATACAATAAACAAAATGAAATAACAATATTTACTAACTACTAAGTTCCTGAGATTTTCTTAGCGTGTTTCACCAATTGTAGAAAACCGAAAAAGCTATGATGACTCACCTGTTTAGTAAAGGTGTAGCTGTAATTATCATTGGAGCTAAAAATAATAAGTTGCCTGTGACTGTCTTAATACCATACATTAAAAGATTGATATTTACAAAACCTGGGTCAACTACTCTCTTGCTTTGAATTGGAAACTGAAGGTTTATTTTAATTAATATTTACACAATTTGACAATATTCTGAGAACTTGACGAGAATTTGTATCCGGAATTGTAAGAGCTTAATACCACCTAGTTTATAGTAAGCTCTATCACGAGTACTGGAGTGAGAAGTGGAACGGTTTTGGCTAATTAACAAGTTTCTCCCAAAAAGTGTTCTGAATTTTTAGTCACTGCTCAAAATTGTATTGATTATTGATGTAAACATTTCCATTAATCAATATATAAAAACGATGTGTCACCGAAAAAATCAAAATCCAAACTCAAATTTGGGTGCCCAAAAGTTCCGCAAACTGACGTCTGTTGTGACTTAATTAAAATATTTTGAATTTGGTTCGGATTGGGCTATAACTCTCCCAGCAACTACTGTGAGACGCTCCGGGATTGTGGCAATATATTGCAGCGTACATACATCAAACTCACTAATATATAAAATGAAATATTAAGTCCTTTTTCCAGGAACTCAAATAATACGTGGATACCATAAATTAATTTAATATTAACAAAGTTAGTGCAGCAAATTATTATATGTAATATGCTAATTGGGATACCTTGTTATGAAACACCAACGATAAGCACCACGCACTTGTTTTATGGTATCATGGTTTATTAGTTTATTATATAAATCTTTTGTGTGGGATGATGTTTAAATAAGCAACTAATACATTGGTTTATAGAAACCCGTACCTTGTTTGTTATTATAGTTAAAGATCGGATATTCGTGCAGTAAAAATCCGAAAAAAGTTCAGTAAAAAACTCAAAAAGTAAAAAATTGTGTGTAAAACATGAAAAAAACATTTTTTTGTTTAATTCCTAATAATTATACATTTAAAGCTTATCTTACTTTTTTGTAGCGCGTGATTTTATAGAATGCTCCTGCTGAATGCGGTCATCTTCAAACTTTTTTCCGTTAATCATTAAATTGTTAAAGTTAAATCATTTAAAGTTCTTCCCTTGTCGTTTTAAGTTTTTCTTAGGCCCTCTTGATCAGTTTCAAAAATTTTTCAATCTGTGAATTTAAGTTGAAATTTCTGGATTCCAACTTAGTGTGATTTAATAAATGTTGCATTGGATGTAATATATGGTGAATTAAGAATGTTTTTTACTTTTATGATCAATTGATCCTTTCTCTACATTTTAAATTGTAAGTCAAATGAAATAATATAAATAATTTTATTTATAAATAGAAATTTAATTTATTTTTTATTTTTTAATAATTGGGTCAATTTTGCATAAATTGAAAATAAATCAAATAAAAAGTGGATTCGTGCAATTTAGCTCAAAATGTGGAATTTTGTGCATAATAAAATCTGAAAATAAGCATCCTTAGGCCATGAAACTGATGGATAAATGGTTTAGAGAACGCTAAACGCATACAAATAAAATGTGCAATAACTCATAAATCCGGTCTCAAGTAACAGTGGTACTAAGGAAGCCCTAAGCTTCATCATATTCATTTTCATTTTATTCCATCGTTTGCTTAATATCCCGTTATGGGACATCACTCGTTCCAGTATCTAAATTCTACGTGAAAACAAACGCTTTTAGTGTCAATGCGGTATTGCAGTGCGCCATGCCCGTGTCGCGAAATTTTTTTTTACCCCTGCCATAAAGCCTGTTTAAGGTTGAATATATTCTCCCTGGAATCGAACTGAATCCTAGGACTGGAATCCCCCCAGTCTCTAGTGTCTCTAGCGAAAAATGAATGAATTCCATTAAAGGCGTGAATGAATCAGGAGCGATCGTTCATTACGGCTATTAGCGGGACGAGGACCGCCCTGGAACTGACGACAATTCGGCCATGATCTACAGTTGGAGGGGGAGGTCGTGAAGTAGGGCTGGAATTGATGAAATTCTGTGACCTCTCATGACAACTATGTGTTTTCCCCTTGGGTGTGGCCACTCGTCTAATGGGCAAAGTTGGGTGGGGGGGGGCAATTACCCCACACTGCCTCCCCCTTAAGTAAATGGGCCACTTCCTGCTACTTGGCTAATGTTGGCCCACATGTTAGTCGGAATGTACACTTACAGGATCCAGGGATAGTTGGGCGCTGGCCTGGCTCCCTTACATATACCAGCACTGGATGGCGGACTGGGCGATAACTCCCGAAAGTTTCAGGCTGCTCGACTGCGACGCTAAAAACTAGCGTGGAGAAGCCCTGGTGGAATGTGGAGAATAATTTCCTAAAGTGTTTCACGAATAGTTGAGCAACAATTTGGCATCGACGGGTGGCAGAACAGCGACAAACACACAGCAATGTGAACAATAGAAAATAAACACAACCCAAGTTAAGATTTTCATGACTATTTGTCATCATATATCAGCAAAGTCCCAACGCATAATATTATTATCATGGTCATAGATCATGACGTAATTAATATCTATGTTTTTTTTTTAATTTTTCAACATAAGTAATAAATTAAACGTAGTATGTCAACACGAAAACACACCACACTAAAAGAAAAAACGAGTGAACAATTTTTTAATATAAGGAAATAAGGATAAAGAGAGAGAAATATATTTATACTTTGTTCAAATTAAAAAGAACTTTTTCAAGATTGTAGTGATGCTTCAATCCAAACCCTCTATCACTTGCGACAAAATTTCAAGACAAAGACTAATTAGGATGTCGTAATATTTAGTTCGATACTCTATTCAAAATTATAGTGGATTAATTGTTTTTGTAGTAATAACTAATTATTTAATGATACGCTCTTGTTTTATATAGATATTAATAGTTTTCATGTCTTCCTTATATAAAATACAACCTCTGTGTAAAAGACCGGAAAAGACAGACGGACAAACGATTGAAAATATGAAGTATCCACTTTTTTATCCTAGATTTTTATTAATTAAACTACTGCAGATACGGTTCGATCTAACATTTCGAAAACCACTTTACGAGAACGACCTCAATTCATTTGTAATGCTTTTCAAGTTTCAAACTCTTAGTTCTGCTGGCATTAATATTTATGTTTTTTTTTTTTTTTAAACATTTAACGTTAAAATAACTTTTTCTTGGTTTGATGACTTATGACTCATCATATTAACTGCTAAAACCGAACAGATATCTTAACAGTAGCCCTTTGGGCGAAATAAGATCAGTCCCCGGGTGAACTTGTGTATTTAATGAAGCTATTCGCTTATTAAAACTTACCCGACGGCCTGGATTTGTTTTTTAAAGGGAAGGGCTCATTTTTCTTTTGTTGCTCTTCAATTATTTAATAGTGTTATTTTTTTTTACTTGAAGTTTCTAATTTACATTAATTTCGGTAGAAATAAGTTGCCAAAAAACGGCAGAAGTGAACTAGGCCCAGGGTTAATAACGTATTTAGTTTTAATTAGCTCTGGTATGGAAAAATATTTTGAAACAGCTTAGTGAACTTTCTGAACATCGACCTTATAGTGCTTATTACTTCTAGTCTTACTTTTGGAAATCAACAAACAAAATTGTAGAACGCTCAAAGTCGCTTAGCATAGGATGGTTAAAAACGGACGATTTAGGCCACAGTCATGTTAGGTACATTGTAATGAGATTTAGAACCAAACTAAATTTATTTAATAAAAACAGGTTGAGTAAGAAAGTGAATTTTTCCTGATACTCTCTGTATAGGGTGTTTGTGTTTTGACATGATCCCCTATGTATTATTCCCCTTTCCAAGCAGACAGTGATATCTCAGTGCAGGATAGACATCAGTGTTTTATGTAAAAGTGGTTTTCAGACATCAAAAGTGTCTTTCGTCAGTTAATAATCAGTTCCTGCATCAAAATAATCTTCTTTTCAGTCGTTGCCACGTGTAGATCACGCTAGATTTTAAGGTAAGCCACTTAATTTAACATGATCTTCAGACTAAGATATATTTACAGGTGTCAATAATCATTTATCATTAATAAATATTTATCAAAGCTGTGGAAACAGCGTCGGTGGTGATTAAAAACATAGCTAATTTCTTACCTATCAAATTTAATAGGGGACGTTAAATTACTTTTATTAAATAATGATTAATAGTATGTATTATTTGTTGGGAGTTCGGTTTAAAATCGTATTTTAAGCAGTGGAGTAGGCATACCAAATGAGTAGAGAAGGAACAGTACGAGCCCGAGTGCCTTACCCTTGGGGACACCGGCAAGTTTCAGAAATGAGAGGGTGAAGTACGTTGAAGGAGGCTGTTTTAGAGTTTACAGAGCAAACCCTGATGGCATACTCAATTAAACCGGTGAAATATAATTACTGTAATAAAACGCCTCGCGTTTTACTATCAACCTGTTCATTGGCAATTCCATTGCTAACATTGCTAGGTCTTCAGGAGATATAAAGAAATAAAAAAAAAATCTCACTAGCCCTTCTAATGTGGAAAAACATTGGTATTTCATTTGATGAGTTAGAGTAGAGCCGGAAAATTTAATTTTCTCCGTAAATGCACAGCTAATAGAAAAATATGAGCGGATCAAGGGCTGCCTAATGGCGGCGTTCTCGTACAATTATTGCAGCCCGTTGGGCCCAACGGTCGTTTAATTCAGTTTGTAGTTACTCTGTTGCTACTAGCATATAAGCAAGGGTGTTGAGAGAAGCGACATTTCAGTTTAATTACTAACCTTTTTTAGGGATAGGATATGTTGTTTTTTTTGTTAGATGAAGCTTGTTCTTTCATATCACGGCCTTTTGTATTAAAACAATTTTCGTCCTATAGTTTATTATTCCCTAACAATGCAAACTGTAAGATCATTTGTTTATTTCGCTGATACAGCATTAATAATTGTGATTTAAGAGCTCAGCATTATCTTATACACAACCCCAGTTATCCTGTATGTGCAGTTCACATTCTTACAATATATATATATATATAAAAAATCTTCCCCGAAGATTTTCCACCTGAAAAGCCTCACTCTCCTATCACTAAGACCAAAAAGAGGTCAAGAGAGCCACAGCCGCTCAGTACATGTGTGGTATGCTAGCACTACATGAAATACTTATTTACAATAGATCGTGAGACTACGGCTTAAGGGAACAAGGAAGAAGTGAGTGTTACTGCATAAGGAGCATATCCGCATTCATGGAATTTAGTGAATCTTGATATTATCGAGGGCTGTAGGTACACTTGTTATGCAATCTTATTATTTATTTTATCAAGTCATGTTGTTTTGTATTTCTTGTATTATGTTATTGTTACTTCTAAATATGTAAAGTTTGTGTATCTTTTACATTACTAATATACTAAATTGTAATCGTAACAATGCCTGAATATACGAAGCATTGACTGAGATGATGTGTCAGTAAAAAGATTTATTTTGATAGATTCTTGTCTTGTGATATATGAAAAATCAGAACTCTTTTTCTTTTCTTATAGGTGGCTCCTATAGAGTTTATTTACTAAAAACAGTTAAGCAATTGTTATTTTTATTTAATTGTAATTTAAATTGCTTTATTGTGCTAAAATTACAATCTGCCTTTTATAAGGCAATAAGTAATTAAGATAAATGCTCTCATTCATACCATATTTACAGTTCATCATTCACTCGCTCATTCATACCATATTTACAGTTCATCATTCACTCGCTCATTCATACAATATTTACAGACAGCCCAGAGACCCCCCAAATCCACCGCGAAGAGAAAGCGGAGTCTTGGGAAGTCCCCCACACTCCTCCGTCAGCCGCGTCACCGGATACTAGCCAGTGAAGGCTGACTAAGAGCGCGAGAGCCACAGACGCTCAGGACATGATTGGAGAAACTGGCCATTGCCAGGACTCCCACTGTCACGCGTTTATAGCAGGTCACGAGGCCACTGCCGTTTCAGTCTCTGAGGAGGATTGTAGGGATGAGTGGCGCAGTGCAATGACTGTGCTACAGGATTAGGGTGGTTGGAAAGGCTAATGTGGAATTTCATAAACTTGGAAGGGATGAGTTCTAGAATGTAGGGTATGTTAAGGTCGTTATGAAGGGTTTTGTTGCTGACATAATAAGGGGCATTTACTATTGTTCTCAGGACTTTTGATTGAAAGGATTGGATACGCTTGATGTTCGACTTTTTTGCTGTCCCCCATAGCTCTATTCCGTATGTCCAGATTGGTTTAAGTATAACTTTGTAGATTAGTAGTTTATTTTCTATTGAGAGATGGGATGTCCTTTGAAGTAGTCTGTACAGTTGTCCAAAGCGTCTGTTTAGTTCTTGTCTTTTTAGTCTCGTATGTGGGTTCCAGGTCAGTCGTTTGTCAAGATGGAAGCCTAAGTACCGTACTGTCTCGGATACAGGGAGAGGAATAGAATTAAAATAAACTAGTGGACAAGACTTGCGACAAAGGATTTTTTTTATTTAATAATTATTATTATCTTTCCTATAGAGGTTTACACTGTATTTTACATTGTTATTATTATTAATTTTTTTTTTTTATTATGATGCTATATTTTATTTGTCAGATGTCAATTTGTCATCTGAATATTAATGTTATTTATGGGGGACTTAGTCCCAGAATATTTTTTTTGTCTATTCTATTTTATTCTAAGTTTAAATGGCTTCAGGGCTGGGTCAATAATATCACGATTAATGATTTTTTTCTATTCGTTAGTTTATTCGACCCAAACAAATACGCTGACTAGCTATTTTGAGCTTTTGGTGACCAATAAAGATCAATACGCACAGTATCCTCTGGTTTTCCCATGTAAAGTTTCTTATGGGTATAAACTCGATGAGTCCTTTGGTGAGGTCGCTGAAGTTCGTTATGGGAGGAGATGGTCAGAAGCACGATTGTTTCAGCGACAGAGCTCTGATTAAACAACTCACACACGGCGGGTTCCGTTGCTGAAAAGTTCTATGCAATATGCTAATTTACAACTTAGTCTGAGGGCGCCTCCAGAAGCCACATTTCAGGCTAATGTTAAGGAATTTGAGCCGGTAAGCGGGCGAGGGCCGGGGCAGGTAAAACTATCTTTGATGTGCCGACCGTGTGAGGGGTAAGTTTTCCGGAGCATTAGGTTAGTGCTCACGCTTATACAACTCTCTGTGGCTTCGCTTTTCAATTCATTTGCTTTAGTTCAGATCAATGGGGTTGCCATCGGGACAACGGAAGTACATATCTCGTGACCTACAGGATGGCATTGATCGAAAATGTTGGTTTACTTCTGAGTAATAACAATTTAATGATTATCGCAGACTAATTATCTAACTATCCAACATTATCCAAAGTGTTATTTTGCAAGTTTATAACTTGAATTATCCAAATGAGTTTATATACATTATATTTACTAATTGGTTTTTGTTTTAACCCAAAACAAAATACACTTTTTCATAAAATATTTATTTACTGCTTTAAAATTTTAATTTATTTTACAGTGACGTTACTAATTCTATGTACTTTATTCATCCATTTATTCTTCACATTCACAGGTGTGTTTTATACTATTTTTATTGTTTTCCAATCATATAATTATTCAAATTAAATCGTATTTCTTGTCAAATGTCATTTTTGCTTCTATATACGTAAATTTATGTATCTTATTGTAGTCCTCTTGATGCCTGAATAGACGAAACGTTGACTAAGTATATCAATAAAATCGTTTATTTTGACAGACTTAAAGCTTAATTATTAATTAAATAAGATCTCATAATATGCTCCTGTTTTCACTGTACAATACTTTTACCGCAACCCGATTTGTTAGCCAGGGAGAACTTCGTAAAATTCAGATCTAAAACACTACAAGAAATCACAAAGAGCTCTTGCACACGCTGAGCCAGTTCGGAACGTATTCAGTGACCGACTGGATAGGTTAAACATGTTAACGCCGGGAAGACCGACTGCGTAATATTCTCCCTCCAAGAGGGGAAAAAAGCCTTGCCAAAATCCTGTACTATAGGAGAGGAAGAGAACTCACCGGCTTTCTCAATGTACTTACTATCTGGGCATAAAAATGGATAGGCATCTCCATTTTCAACAAAATAGAAATAGTACGACACAGGTCTTACCGGCTTCACCACTTGGTAACTTCCCCAAACTAAAGATATATAAATGTGTCCTCCGACAAGCTCTGCTGTACGGTGTCCCGCTATATACTCACTTGACTGACGATACAGCTAAAAGTCGCCTACAATTTCAGAATGGGATCATGAGAAAAGTAGTCCGACATACCACTCTCGAGAGGTTAAAGAACGCCGACCTGCACTCGTCGCAACTTGGTGATCCATCGTTGGGTGAGTTCATCCACCGGAGACACATCAAGTTTTTTGACTCGTTGCAGCACCTCACAAACCTAGTGTTTAACACTATGGGGGTCATATGGTGGGGTAGAACCCTTCCCACATCCAACAGACTGTCGGGGAAAATTACGTTAAGATTTAGTTTAAGTTTTTATTGTTAGATGTAAGTCAGTTTTAAGTTTATGATAAATAAGATGAGCCCCATCACTTTTAATAAATTCAGTCCATTATTGTATAATGTACATCATTATAAGTTAGTACAATGCAGGTCACTATTTTGTATACTAGAATTGGTATAAAATATAGTCAACAGGAAATATAATTGTAACAATTGTAAATAGATTAGTTTGTAGAATATATATTTTGTAACATATATTAATTTTGTAACGAGGGGATATGAAAAAAAAACAAAAAAAAAACTAGAAATCTATTTTAACTAATATGTAGTTTTATATATACAGTGCCTGTCAAAAGTTTTAGACCAGCCTAAAAATTGAAATCCTTTGTAAGTTAATTGCAATAATATTATTTAATTTGATTGTGGCATTGGTTTTATCTCTTTATAATTTAAAATGTGTGGTCATAAATAAAAATGAGAAAACAGATATGAATAATAAACTTGATAAAACACCGTTATTAATAATCTCTTAGTAACGTAGTATTTATATACAAAGTGTTCGTGGTCATTTAGTTGGATTTACTTCGACTAATATCTACACTCCTTTAGTTTTCAAAATTCAAATATGAATTTAGAAAAATTAAACAATCTCATAGAAAGGATGCCTAGACTTGTCAAATCAATCATTAAAATTTGGTTTTTTTGAACGAAAAGACTGTTTAAACAAAAACATGTGATTGTTTCCAGAATTCTTTACATTATCATTATGAAAATCATTGGAAACCATACTTAAAGGTTACACTTACTTAAAAGTTACAACCATACTTAAAGGTTGTATATTGTGTTTTATATTTGAAAGAAATTATAATGACAATGTTTAGTTTAAAAATCATCTGTTTTGTTATGATTTATTTTTATTAAACTTTTGAGAGACAGCGTACTATTTGATAATTTCCGAGAGAACCTGGTGATATGGCGTTATATGGTTTTGTTACATGCCTTCACTAACTGTAATACAAGCGTATTTTCGCCTCATTCAATCGGCCGATCCTGACATTCCAAACTGATTTTCGAAAAATTGTAAGTAGTATGGAACTGTACGCAGACGTGAACCACAAGGCGATGCAACTGGTGCCACTTAATGCCTGGGAAACTTGGGAGGGCGAGGAGGTGGAAAATATGGTTTCCCTCCTCCTTATCTCGCGGCCGCAAACACTGCACTAACATAACTGCCACCCTTGGTGTAGTTAATCAGCTCAAGGAGATAAGATTTTTTTTTTAATTAAGGAGTGATTGTTTAATTATTCATTTTTTATGTCAAATGGTAAAAAATTAAGACATTTCAGACCGTACAAATGAAACAGAACGTTGAACTGATAACACACCGTAACCTCCAGTAACCGTACAACTTATTCCATGTAAAGTATAATACTGACTGACAAAGACTATTTCAAGTATCTAGACAATTTCACAGCTAGAAAATATTATTGAATTAATTAAGTAGTATTTTTAAATATATATTATTTTTACTTTAAGTTAATATTTGTTTTACATTTGATGAAATATTATTGTTTAATAAAAAATTACTTATCGTGATTATACCAAGATTTTTATCTCCTAGTTGTAAATGCCTGAAAGTGGACTAATTGACTCTGAAACGTCACAAGAGGTGAGAGGTGAATAAAGAAAGTTTTAATATTTAGGAAAATATTGTGCACAACTGAAAAAAAAGAAAATTGCACCTTTAATAGCTTGACGTGTTCTGTTATGTCCCCAAGGTGGGGAGAGGACGCCCGCCGCGGGCTAGGATCACTACAACCCGGCCGCTGTCCAACGAGCGTCAAGACTGAGATAAAATGGGTGGACCTGTGGCCTTTGACCTTTGCTGGCGGCCTAGTCGGCGGGCAGCTTTATTCGTATTGATCTGACTCCATAAAATCTTAGAAGGCGTGCCCCGACAAAGCACTATGTTCAGGAGAAGAGTAAAAGGATAGGTATTTAGGTAGTTTATGTAGTCCTGGAATGACCACGAATTCAGACTCGGTATCTAAGGGTAGGCGAAAACCGTCCGGATCCCAAAGGCGAGTGTGAACTGGCTGGATCGCCGTGGGAGACATTACTTGGTCAAGTTTGTAGGGCCACAGCGGCCGTCGTCCTCGAGGAAGAGGTCTCTTCTGAGGAGGTGCTAGTTTTAGCGAGACAAAGGCAGATATTCCCACTAGGAAGGTGTGGGGTCTGACAAAGCCGGACTAAAACATGTTTACATTCCATGATCGTATTAGTATTCGACATAGTCAGGCCTCTGGCTTTAACTTTTATATATATTTATTATTACATATATATATATGTATATATTTATGTCAATTATTGATAATTACCAATAATAAGGATCTATACCAAAACGAATATTGCTAATCAATCAAGTTAATGACAATGCATTATGTTGAGTATTTTTCATGTCATAAAATTATATTATTAAAAACATGAGGGTTCCTAGTTTTGAATAAAACCAACGACTAACCCTAAACTTTAAACTATTTGCCCTGAAAAGTAACACGTTTCACATCCAATGCTTGCCCGACTGTCAGCGTCGATAAAGCCAATGTGCTTGAAATATTTATCACATTCAACATTCCCTCGTAAATAACAAACATTGTAGAAACTTTCACAATGGTTTCAATACAATTGTTTTGATTTTTGTTTTTTCTGTAAACTCTACCGGTGCCAATTGATATGCTATTTTATATATATTCCACCGACTAAACCTTTGTTAAATTTTTGTTGAAAATACAATACATCATTTTTTTTAATCTAAAAGTGAAAAAGAATAAAATGAATAAGTAAAATAATAGACCAATGTAAAAATAATCACTGTACTTAATTACACGTTTTCTGTACTTTCCTATAATCAACGAGCCAAAAAAAGTACAATCGTAAATGATTTCTACCAAATCTTTGATCCAAATTCCTAACTTAAACATTATTCCATTCTGTTAACTTAAGTCTAGTGGCTTCCAGTAAAAAAAAATCATACGCATTTATATTAGATAATTTACAGATACGTTTTGTTCTTGCTAAGTTTGATTCTGTAGGAATAGCTTTTGGTTACTTAGCATTCAGTAGTTTTTGCCATTGCAGGTTGCATATACCCAAGTTATCCTATCACACAGGCCAACAGGTGTTTTGGTGCTGGAGTATGTGGAGCTGATGCCCTGAGTTTTAACACATGGCATTCTTAGGCGTTCTCGCCTAGGAGCTCAAATTTCAAAGATAGTTTAGTGAAATATACGTTTCACTATTTTAAGTTCATTGACCGAATAAAAAAAATAAACACGGAATTTATACTATTATATTATACACACAGATAGAGGAAAAAGTAATCGATGAAACGAACTAGTCAATTTAACAGTTCGGAAGCGTATTTTCCGTGATATTCTTGAATGCATTTTGGAACAATCCCTTTTTAAACCCCAGCAGTATTATCCTATCTTCCTTGGTAGAGGGCCTCCATAGTGTTAATATCCTGGTGAAATCTGTTGATCGAAATTTTCAGGAAAATGTTGTCTGTGTAATAACCACCTTAAAACTCATATTACACCCAAGATATTTAAAACAGTTAAGCATTTCGTTTACCAGCACTACATAGTTTTCAGCTTTGCGTTTGCCCAGAAAATTTCCGATAACTGGTCCAATGAAGTGAAGACATTTCGCTCAGCTTCATTCATCGAATTTACGAAGACAGGATCCTTAATAAGTTGTCTTATTTGTGGCCCGTCAAATATTCCTGCTTTAATGTATTCCGTACTCAACCGAATCATTTCTCCCCTATATATGCAAAGCATGATCCATTCTAATCAAGAGCCTTTACAAACTGCTTCATAAGGCCCAGTTTTATATGCAGTGGAGAAAAGATGATTTTCTCTCGTTCAACTAAGGGGTCGTTAATGACATCTTTTCCCAATCGATGATTTGTCTCTTTGGCCACTCTTTTCTAACTCAGTGGTGTTATTTTACTCTGCAATCCCAGAGGCACTACAATCAAGGATATTTGGTGTGGGCACTTTGCGGTGCAAGGAGAAAGTTTACCATTTTTAAGTCCACACAAATCACTTATTGATGTTCATGATACTTAATCTTCTCCAAGACCAAAGTTAGGGTGTTATATGATATTGGTATTAACCCTATTTATTCCTGTTGTGTTTGAAGGACACATTTAAAACTTCGCTCTGAGCTGTCAATGAGTAGGAGCCATTCATCTGAAAAATCAGGAAGATCCATTTTGTCAAGGAGTCCTCTAATTTAGTGCCAAAATGCAAGATTGTTTTCTTGAGAAAAGAACTACTCCATCTAGTGGATTTTCCTGGAACTAACTATACAGCACACTGACAATAAGGCAAATATACTGAAACCAGTCCTTGGATATGTGATTTAGAACTACATAAAATGGATTTAGAGCTGTAAATTTTTTCTAGAACTGCATTTAAAAAAAAACACTAATCTTAACAAAACAGATAGAAAAATACTGATTTCATGTTTAGATCCAGCGCCCCAAATATAGCTAAAATCAGTTATAAAAACGTAGGAATCAAAATTACATTACATTATATTACAAGCCCTACAACCTCCCTTGTAGGCCCACTTTCCGTTCCATTTGTGTATTTTTTCAAGTTTAATAAGTTGTCGAAGTACAATGAAAAATTTAGATATTCGGTTATTAACCAATATTATGAATGATATTTAATTGTTTTACAAGGGTAAATTGGTGAAGGTAATTCTAAGACTAATTGATTGGTAGCCTCGTCATATTTGTGATATAATAGTGCCTAGTTATTGTAAATTGTTTAGTCCTGTAATGTGGTGTTGGCGTAATGGCTTCACGGTATAAAGAAAGCACAGAACCTGAATTATTCGAATATTAGATATGCATTAATTAAATAAATAAAGTGCTTCCAAATTTAATGCTTACTAATTGATTTAAAAAAATGAAACATAACATATATTACTACTTTAATTAGCAATACGATTGAAAATGCGAGTATTTTATACATTAGCGGTTCTAAAACTGGTTAAAACGATCTAAAATTTTAAGGCCATATTCCACAATCCCTTTAGTTACATGCTTTGGTGTTTGATTAAAATGTATGTTTTCGCATAAGTGCAATAAATAAATCTGTACCTCGGAGAGATACAACACTATGTCCATTTTCATAACTTTACAGGAGAGGAGTTTTAAACTTTTTTTCAACAAAAAGTGTTTGTATTGGCACAGCTATTTATTGAGATGTTGAAACAATATTTTACCAGAACATTCTATTTATTGTTATTTACATCATGCAGTTGTTATAAAATGAAAAAAAAACCTTTTTTACGGTTTTTTTTCACTTGGACAAAAAAATGGACATAGTGTTGTATCCCTCCGAGGTACAGAAATATACGTGCACACTTGATAAGATTGAATCACGATATAAGATATAAGAAACTAAATGAAACCTTTATGTGTGGAAAAGATGGATACAACAAAACGCAAGGATCAATTTAAACAGAGTCTGCTAGTTTGTCATAAAATATGTACGAAATAAAGTAGTTAATACCATACATTGTTGGTGGTAAACAATTAAAGATGAGGACCTGGTGCAGACAAACATTGTATCTCGAAATATTCTCCATTCATAAACTAAATAAAACCTCAACCACTCTTGTTCATAAATTGTTCACAGCCATTCATATAAAAAATGTATACTTTACAAATCAGTCATCCAATCACTTACAACCCTTACTGTACCAGTGTGCAGTGTAAAATCAACTAAAGAAAACATGAAAGTTTCAAAAACTTAGGAATGCGAACCATTAACTTCTACCCTCGCTGCATACAACCTATTTACAATTTTCTACGACTTTTAACTCCTGGAAATTGAAGAATATGTCCTTTATAAAACTGAATCATATTAAAATCACAATAGCTTGGGAAAATCCACTAATACTGGAGATTAGTATTTACTGTAAAACGTCTCTCAAGCGATACACTCAAAAATGAACCAAGCATGTGTTTCTCACTATTGGAAAATTTTGTAAATATATTATTACGTATATATAGTGTACACGCACGATTAATTCTGTAATATGAACCAATCGATAGAACAATAAAACTAGTTAGACAACTTATATTAAGTGGCTTTACTTAATATCAGCAGATCTAATGTGATCTCCCTCCTGTGGCAATTATAGATAGTGAGGACATTATGGCTGAAGAAGGAGACACAAGCACTTCTGATGCCTCAAACCAATTTCATAGACACTGCTGATATCTAGCTCGTAACTAGGAGAACCTATGTGTTGGTTCAAGGTTTGCCAACAAAGCTTTCGCCACATATATCACTCCCTACTAAACTCACTTCAAATATGTCGATTTATTTTGATTCTAAAATATATGTGGCTTAAACATATAGCTAACGCAATAACATCAAAATGATTACCGTGCCATGTAAATACAATAAGTAATTCAATATGATTGTATTTTTTTTTTTTTTCAAAACCCTTCATTTAATTTATGTGAGCTACAGATTCCACAATATGGAATCTTTACATAAATGGACATCGTGTTAATTATAATTTATGTAGCTACATTTTATGTAATTTATGAGGTTTAAAGAATTTTTCTATGGTAGGCTGATGTACTAAGGCATGCGAACAATAATAATGAGAATTGTAAATGAAACGTTATTTATCACTTTTTTTTCTTCACATCTCCTTGTTGTTGATTCTACATGAATAAATCTGTTTACTGTCAGTCATTATATGTCCTGTAGCTTGGCTACATTTTATATCTTTTTAATAATATTACATTGTGCTTTTTGTGATTGTTACAAAAGTATAATGTGCATTATACATTCATTGTTCAAACTTAAAAATGATGGGGCTCACTCACCTTATGACTCATAGACATAAAACTAACTTACATCTAACAACAAAACTTAACCTAACTCTCCCTGACAGCCTGTTGCCATTGATGCGGGAAGGGTGGCGAGCTCATAGTGTTAAACACTGGTTTTGTTAGGTACTTCAACGAGTCAAAAAACTTGATGGGTCTCCGGTGGATGAACTCACCCACAGACGGCATACCAAGCCAATGGGTGCTGGTCGACTTAGAGACTTTTAGCTGTGTGCCAGTCAAATGTGTACATAGTGGAGCAACGTACAGCAGAGCTGGCCGAAGGGCACGTTATATACCATCAGTAATTCAATATGAATTGTAAATAAAGTTTTATCTTATCTTAACTTTGTATATTCAGTTACTGTTAGAAATCAACTCACAGAAAAATATTAATATGTTATAATACCATGATTCATGGATCAGATAGTTATTCTTCTTTTGGAATATGACGAATGGTTTAAAGCTGCGGAGATAAAAAGTTCTCATCCATTGAGGTACTCGTAAAGTCGTTTCACGTCGAATAATGCTAGAGCCGATCGTGAAAGATCGTGCACTACTGCCGAGGTCGGTCGAATAAAGGGAAATATACTGAGGCCGGTAGGCGGGGGCCGGAGTATGCAAAGAAGGCGATAACTGCTCAATGCCGGTACAAAGCTCGCTGGTCGAGCTGGCTTTTCCCATTCACGGCCCCATTTGAATGAGCCGGTCCGTATGTCGCTAGCTAGGATCCAATTACCTGATGTTTGGTTTCCGAATCTGTAGCGTAGGCCGGCGGGGGGCTGGCACGTTACTTATGCAAAGCAGTTTACTGCCGTTAACGAGCTTGCATGCCGACTTAACAAATTTACATGCGGAAGAGGCAAACAAGGTCTGTTGTTAACAATTTAAGAGTGAAGCCTCGGCCGATGTTTGCCACCGCAGCGAAAGGAGCCGCGGGCTGTAGGCGTCATCAGTGCCTGGGATCCCTCTGCTCCATTCCCGGCACTCATCCGTCCAGTTAACGGCCTTGCTGTGAAAAATGTCACGGATAAGCGTTCGTAAAATATTATTTTTTATTTTTAACTTAATATTTTTTTAAAACAGTTCAAAGAAATAAAGGCACAAAAGCTGAAGAACTTCTTTTAATATCTTTGAAATTCTTTTCCTATCCGTAGCTTAGTGGTTAGCATACTCATTTCTAGTAAATTTTAGGCTCTGTACTGTGCATTTTTTATTTGTATCGAACTTAAAAGGTCCATTAATGATCAAACTCGAGAAATGCTGAAATTTATTGAGCTTATGGCATTTAATTAATGAAAATAAGTTATAAGCAGTGCTTATATAATAACTATAGTAAAAAAAACAGCATAGTAAAAGACATACACAATTCGTAGAGGACTACAAATGAATACTGTCGGGTTGCCACTAGGGGAGTGCCTAATCACTCTAGCCCTTGTGACAAGTGCGGTTTGTTGTAGTTTATAACATAGACCATGTTCCATTTAGGCGTTAATATCTGACTCCATTTTATGATAGGGATGTGTCCCGACAATGCACTGTGTTCAGGAGAAGAGGTGCAGAGGTTTCATAAAGAATAAGACCAGTTTTCAGAGTTCGGGTGGGAGATCGGCAGCGTAATAGACACAAGTCGTCAGAGGGTCTGCTAGGAGGCTGAGTGACAGGGTGACAGGCTCATAGGTGCTACAGAGAGAGTAGACTAGTAGAAGACTGAGTGGACTTACTTCCAGAGCCCCGGGGCCCTGGCGTAAAGCGACCGAGTGATAGCGGCTGTGGAGATAAGGAGACTGGGAAAGAGTGGTGTTACAGGGCGAAACCCCCTGGTTTAAATACTAGTTCCCCCTCCCACCGGAAGGCGGAGCCTGGCTTGAAAGGGGTATGTTTATGATGTCACACCTACCCCGCGGTACGTGACCCATCGTCCTCTAAAGGACTGTTTTATGGCATGGCTTTTAGATTTTATGACCGCCGGAAGGTGACCCTAGGTCTACCGGGTTGGTTTTATTACGGCCGTGTAGCTTACTCTCTCGGGTTTATTTCTGACGCCCTTCGACCCTCTTGTGACTTGTTTTACGACTGCCGGTCCCGCACGTTTATTATTAGAAAAAGCTTTTACCATGTTTTACATCTAATTACAATACATTATATATACACCAGAGTATAGGGTGATTTAACACTTATGTAGTTAGGGTCACTACAATACCTTTCTGTAGTGGTTGTGCCGAAGTAGCATCAGTTGAAATGTACGAAAAGGCACTTTAGGAAAATTAGAAAGAAATGCTGCAAGGTTAGACCAACTTGGAGGAAAAAGTAAATTGCATAAAGGTTGTATATATACGAGTTATGAATTATTAAACTAAAGAGACGCTTTTTTTGGGGGGGGGGGTTTCAAAATCCCTTAATTTTAATTCACAATAAATAGAATCGGCATAGAACTAAATAAACTAAAATTTTACCTGGTCCATTTATATCTTATGTCACTATGCTAAAATTATAAGGTATATGAAATTATAATATTAATGCATTCACATTACGCAGCAATTTAAAACATGAAGGGATGGGGTTCAACCACCAGAAAGGATGTAAAGAAGAGTAATGTTATATGAAGGCTAAAATCTTGATCTAGAAATTGGCAAATTGTAGTTATGCAATGGTAGACCAAGTGACACAAATATTGTTTTGAGTAGTATGTCTTTTTACAAATAGAATAACTAGTATACAAGTATTTACTATACCAGTACTTGTATTGGTCGTTTATTTATGCTAAAGCATACAGTTTTAAAGACTATTTACTTTATTGGGGGGTTGAAAGGCTCTTTAGCCAAAACCACTTAATTTGTCACTTGATTACATACAACTCACTATAAAAAAAAGTCTGTTTTGTGGAGATCGCGAGGCCACCTTCTCCTTAGTCGTCATTCTGGGTCGCCTTTAATGAAATGGGTGTTGACAGCATTATACCATAGGGATTAGGATGACCAGGGAGGCAGGAAAGGAAGTTCTTGTAGGGGAGGTGGCTAGGTCTTGTATGATGACATGTTGAGATCAGCGTGAAGGGTATAGTTGTCGATATAGAAGGAAACATGTGCTATCTTGCTGCGGATTCTGGATTGGAGGGATTGGGACTCCCGCTTACATATTTTACATTTGTATGATTGAGGTTGGAATATCGTCGTGTAAAATTTATTCTCAAGCTTTTTTCACATATTTCCCTTAATTATATTTGGCACGGTTGTTGATATGTCACGAGTAAAGTCTTCCTTGGTGGTAAAGTTCCTTGGGGGTGGAGAAAGAGTTAGAAGGTCTATGACATTGACAACGGTTTAGTGACAGGTAACATCTTTGATCTATCTGACTCCAGTTCTTTTTTGATAGTGCACTGTGTTCAGGAGAAGAGGTAGGTATAGGTTAGGACATGCGGATTTCACGTGGTCTATTCTCTAGATAGGGAGTGGCACGAGCTCAGACTCAAAATCTTAGGTTAGGGGAAAGTAGTCCCCAAGGAAGAGTGTGAAATGGAAAAAAAAGGACTGAAGCGCTGGGGGGAGTGCCACTAGGCAGGTGTGGCACCCCACAAGCCGTTGTCCAAGGAAGGCCAGAGAACTCCACTGGGAAGGTGTGGAGTCAGACTGGACTAACTAGCCAGGTTAGGAAGGAGAGGTGCAGAGGCTAAATAAGAACAAGATTATTTCGAAACACAAATACAACTGCGAGTACCAGACCCGAAGTTCGACTGGAGCTGAATGCTTGGTCAGCCCGGAATCAGGGATCTACACCCAGATAGCAGCCAATGAAAATGCCGTTAATTTCGGCCAATAAAAACTTGCTTCACTGGCTGCAGCAGTGACGTGGCACTCCCAGCGGTGTCCTGGAAACTAGTCGTATCTTGCTTTTGGTTTTACTGTTAAATATTTACATTATTTAAATCAGACAGAGTATTATTATAATATTTGCATTTGGTATAATACAGAGCATAGTTATTATATTAGATTATGTTTGCCTTGATATATCAGATTATAGAACAACTCAATCTTTTAATTGGTAAAGGTTGCCACAACATGTTAAACATAACCTTATATGGGGTGGCATAGATCTATCTGAACACCGATAGGAGTCAAAATATACGCTGGCTGAGTACTTGAGGTACAAAACATCTGGGAGTAAGAAGCATAAGTTGAAACTAAAATATTTTGTTTATTATATTCTAAATATTCTTATACATATTGTAAATATTTGTATTTAATTTGTAAATATTTCTTTTATTCAATTTTGTTAATAATATTTTTGTCAGTTTATTTCTTTTTATTCAGTGGGTTTTTATTTTTCCTACTATTCAAAAATAAATTGTATGCCTATATACGTATCATTATGTTTTCACCAATACAATTTAACATGGAAGGGGTACTGGAACATGTAATGATATATAGTAACTGAATTGTAAAATAACTTTTCTTATTCTATTCTGTTATTTTTTTCGGAATATGTGTAGAATAGAATATGTTCAGATATAATCATGGAAAATATGAATAAAAGAAAGAGAGGTAGGGCCCGTTACTCAAGCCCCGCCTCAGAGATCTGATATTTTCGGGATCGTCTAAAGTGGTGACGTAAAAAGAATTTCAATACTAATTAAAAAGAATATTCTCAGAACGGATTATATGAATCATGAAAGTAAAATGTTTTAAGGCGGTTTCATTACTTTTTTATGTCAATATTTGAGATATTCATGTTGTTGTTTTTTTCATTTTAGTAAAATCCAATGATCCGTCACTGAGACGGTTCAGTGAATAAATTAATTTTTTTTTTAATCTCAAAAATATTTAATAAGGATTCGAGAAATCGCACCCCACCGTACTACTGAAAAAATGTCAATCGTTATGGCCATCTGCACTTATCTGTGAAGTTAGTTTAATGTGTGTCGCGTATGGGCATAAGCAGAGATAGTTTTAAAAATTATTAAAATGTGTACTGTTTTAATAGTAAAATGTAACATTACATCACTTTATTCTTGTACATTTTCAATTTTGCTTCTATAATTTAATGGTATTAGTTAAACAATGTCCTTAATGAAATTTGAGTAAAAGGCGAAAGATTTATTCGCTTTGAAAGGAGACCAGAGTAAGGAGACCGGTGACGCGGCTGACGGAGGAGCGTGGGGGACTTCCCAAGACTCCGCTTTATCTTCGCATGTGGATTTGGGAGGTCTCTGGGCTGTCTGTAAATATTGTATGAATGAGTGAGTGAATGATGAACTGTAAATATGGTATGAATGAGAGCATTTATCTTATTACTTATTGCCTTATAAAAGGCAGATTGTAATTATAGCACAATAAAGGAGTATATCAATAATGAAATCTTAGATTTAACATCTGTGAAAACAAACACCTACTTTTTTTGGCATTCCACCTGTGGGCTGTTCGAGGGACGAATATATTAAGTTCCCTTTAACAAGCCGGATCCCCACACAGTATAACGGATAGAATAATTGGACGTGGGATTTTTATTATTTAAAAAAAATATCATTACCTTTTTTTTTTATAATACTACAAAAATCATAAACAATAAACTACGATAAAATAGTAACAATAGCATCGTTTATTTAAAAGAAATTATTACAAAAGGTTCTCATATTTCTTTATATTTTTCCCAATCGACTTGTTCTAATCCACTTTCATTACAAACATTGTTTGATCTGAGCTGTGTGGTGAAAAATCTTCGTCTTACATAAGGAATCTGGAAACGCCATGAAAAAGTTTAAGGCTTGATTTCTTCATAAGAAAATCCTATTTACGAAAGAAGAATAATTAGTTTTCTGGACGATTTTCGGTTTTGAAGAAAATAAACTATTTATAAAATAGCACAAAAAGCATGATACCAGCACTCGACAAAAATAAGCGTTAGCTAGCTCCAAAGATGGTACAGTAAGCCACAGTAGGTCCTGACTCACTAAACACCTTTAAATAGCTAAATACACTATTGTGAACATATTAGAAAATACTCATTGATTTGAATGCGCTGTATATGTAATCATATACCCACGAGAGATAGTTTAAACCCTTCACTTTTAGCAATCACTGTAAGCCGTGTTTAATAACTGTACGAATGTTGAATGAAATAAGCATAAGGTGAGCCCTGTTTGTTACCTTCAGACACTCATTGTCCCGTCCCAACCAATGTGCACGTTGGCTACATATTTTGTTATTTCAATAAATAAATCAACAGGGTTTCCGAAAAAAATTATTTAATTTGTAGATAAAAATTGTTAAAAATGTAAAAAATGTTTAACCCAATCACCTGGTCCTGTTTTTTTTTTTTATGCAAACAGCATTTGTTAGCCTGCAATACCTCTTTAAAATGCAGCTATGATGTAGTGCTAGGGGGAAATTTTAACTAGCATATTGCTTTTTACATAATTTGTGGGCTGTTTTTTTTTACATAATAACAAATTCTAAAGGGGTTTGGAAAAAAAAACAAGTTTCCCAGCGGGACATGTGCCTTTTTTTATTACTTCATTTACCTCTCTAAACACTAAATCCAAAAAAATACGAAGTTATCCTGTTGTAAAAAACAGATTTTTAATTTATTTTATAGTATATTTAACTGACTATACAGTGGTGTACCTAGAGATTTTTCGACCTTAGGTGGTCCCCAATTTGGGCCCTTTCTCAATGACCGTTTAGGCTTAAATATGTAATTCAGCATGCATATACTTTAAAGTGTAAAAGAAAAAACTGTTGATCCCTATAAACAATATTGGTTTGTTCCTTCCCAGTGTTCAGCCGCACGCAGCATCCATACATACACTGAGCCATGTTAATATTTCAATGTTCCTACAAGATGCCGGTCGGACGGGTAAAAGCGAACAGTCGGGGATTCATCTCTTCCGAGCCACTAACAGCTGAATACGTTTGAAAAATGCATAAGTGTCTATTTCCTTATCGACCTTCATGCGCACTGAGCATTGAGCACACTGCCCTCAAGGAGCTCTGCTCTAAAAGCACCACTCTCGGTTTTTTGTCTTCTTTGACATTCAGAAAACTCTCCTTTTTAAAGGCTACTTTTGACAAAGTAGGCTTCAGTTGCCTTTCCACTTTTTTTTTTTTTCATCAGAATGGCGGAGTAGAGATGTGTGCATACCCGACCCCTTGACTCATCGATTTTCTTAATGTTCCTCACTTGGTATAACCTTAATCTATGTCAGGTTTTAAGATTTAATACTAAATCACCATTCGATGAATTAATACTCTAACTATACGATATACTGATTTCTACAGTAATTTGAATTTAAAGGTCGCTCACAAATTCCAATATTCCTTTGCGAAAAGTTTAAAGGGAAATATATTTATTACAAGATAAAAACATATACAATATAAAGACAGGTTATGAATACACATTCATTTTCTTCTTATGGTTTTAACAATGATGATAATTCAATAATTTACTTTAAAAGGAAAAACCATGCAAGTCCTGGCAATGGCCAGTGTCCATTGCCCTCCAATCGTGTCATGAGCGTCTGCGGCTTTCGCGCTCTTGATTTGCCTCTACTTGTTCGTATCCGGTAACGCGGCTGACGGAAGAGCGTGGGGGACTTCCGAAGACTCCGCTTCCTCTTTCGCATGCGAGGGGGGTGACAACTATATGGATTTGGAATGCCTTTGGGCTGTTTGTAAATACTATATGAATGAGCGAGTGAGCAAAGAATTGTAAATATGGTATGAATGAGAACATAGAACAAAATTACTTATTGCCCAATAAGGTAGATTATAATTTTATCACAATAAAGATTTGAATTATAGAGGAAAAAACCAACTAAAAAAGACGTTCATCAAAATGATGTTATACAGTAAAATAGTATTTTTGATGGGTTTTATCTTCAAAAGTACAATTTATAGTCGGAGTCAGCTTCTACTAAACATTTGCTTAGGACAAGATATGATATTTACAAGAACATACGTTTTGTTTTTTCTAAAAAACTTTGCTGAGTTGTTACAATTTTTTTTGTTAGAAGTTTTTAGAAAAACAAAAATGATAAATATGAAATATGTGTATCAACAGTGATAATTTGTAATTCTTCATTTTGTATATCTGTAATTTAAGTGTAGCAATCTAAATTTCCAGCTACCCTTAAACAGTGATTTTGGATAGCTTGAAGTTTTTTGTAATTTGAATTACTCATTGAGCTGTAATGAATTGTTGGTCGGATATACTGTTTATATATTAAGATATTCATTTACATTTAAATTAGATTTTTTGTTAAAACAGGGGATGTTATAAAACATTAAAATTCGCACTGTTGAATAGTTGCAGTAAACACTGAAAACAGGCGAGAGCCACAGGGGCTCCGGTCTAAGTCCACTGAATCATTCTCAAGATAAGTGACATTTTCCTATTCCCGAAGAGTAAGTAAGTCCGTGGAAAAGGGCAGTATAACATAAGACGGGTTCATAAAGTGCTCATATAAATTCAAAACTTTTCGAAAGATTATGGGCGATTGGATTAAATATTCATCCATACACTTCACCGATAGCATTTAATTTGGCAATGAAACTTACAAAGTCTGTTTTTTCCCCAGTCGATTCGATTAAAATTTAGGTTTTACGAGTCACATTTTACAACCCCATTGGCCGACAGAGAAAATTCCTGCCGACGGATGACCGAATAAGCCGAGTTTATACCGAGTCAGTAAAAAGGTTTTACCTCCCCCCCACCCTCACATGCAGCCAGCCCGATCATAAACTTCCGGATCTGGCCCCTGTCGAAGAATCAATAGATCTTTCTTCTGCCATCCGGCGACCGGAAGTGCGACACCGCTGTCCTGAGGCAGTAACAGCCAGGGCGGTTTTACACCCGCCACTTACCGCAGCATCGCTGGCCGACACTTGCCAAGTCCGTATCCGCTCTATTGTTTTATGTCTTTATCTGGTGCCCTCAAGCGCTCAAGCTAGAGCACTTCTAAAAATTCTTGAACATTCCCGAGGCCTCAATGGATTGTACTCAGGAGTTAGGTCGAGGCAAAACAACAGAAACAGGCACTCGCTCACGCTGAGAAGGGCTGGTTTGCTACTTCTTTATTTTGATACATTTGTTTGGTTTACAATATTTACAATCTACAGTGAATATGAATGAACTAAAATGAAACTTACAGAAATTAGGTGGGTCCGAGAAATTGCGGCGTTGCCAATTCCGGCTCCACAGTTATTGTCATGAGGTTATATTATCGTTACTAAAATTAAGATTATAAAAAAAATAAAAATTGCAGCCGGATTGTGGAATAATTATAAAACAGTTTTATTGTCTGTCCGCAACTTATAACTTCTTATTTAATATAATAGCGCTTTCGACAGCTAACCTGTCATCTTTAGTTATTTATACAATAAAATAAAAAGTCAAATGATTAAAACTTTTACTTGCGCATATGGAGACAAACTAATTACTATTATTATACGCAACAATGGTTAGTTATTTTGAAATTGTCCTTGTATTCTACTACAATTATAACTTATCAAGGTTCAAAAATATAACACGTATGTAGTAAATAATTAAAATTAAAAACCAAAATTAAAAACTATCAAGTAACCATTGAAACCTTAAAAAGTTATTAAAAATTGTCAACAAGTCATAGCATATTATTGTCATAACATTATAAAAAAACCTACTTAAAACACAACTATATATCAATCTTACACTATTCTTAAATAAAACTTCATATCATTTAAATTAATACTTACAATACTCTTGACAGCAAACAAGTACATTATTGAAACTCACTAGAATCAAAATAATTCAAACACATTTGATAACAATTTTCATTTTTGAGGTTTTTTATGTCACCATTTTTTTCTAATTACAACTTTTAAAATGATGCTTTTACTTAAAATATAATACAGAAATTATAATACGAATAGGTTTTTTCTGCCAAAAAAGGTTTGTTTTTTTAATTTAAAGCACTGGGGAACAAGATATACTTTTTTGTGGAATAGGTTTTGGAGTGAATTTAGATAAATTAATGTATTAAGGTACAGGTCGTATTAGTTACCTTGTTGAAATTATCATTTTCTTTTGTTCATTGTTTAGTTTAATTATTCTATTTTATTGTCCTTGTTAGTTTTACTCCTATTATAAAATAAATTTTTTTCTGTATTCAATATATAAATATTTAGTTTTAGGCTTTCCAACATACATTTCTTTTATTAAAACGTGCTACGCGTTTCAAAACACACACTGTTTTTTCTCATCAGGCTCTAAATAAACAAATAATAACATTCTTTTAGTTTAAATAACCACCCCATAAAACGTTCGTTTTTCACACAATATAAGGGTATTTATTGCCTTTATTTCATAAACTGATTGCCTTCATTATTCAGATTCGACTCTGACACCCCGCGCTGCAAAATCACTGCTGGCATGTATAATTAATAATTTATAATCTTCATCACTTCCTTCAGTGCAGAATTGAGATTAATTATGATTTGTTCAAGAACATCATCCCTAACAATTTATTTCGCCCATTGGTTGTTCAGAGTGCCGAATACATTTACTCCAATATTCTGCTGTCGCATTATTGAAAGATCCATTCCTACAAAGCTTCACATCGCGTATTTTAAAATAAACATTTTTTTTTCAGCTACTACTCTTTTAATCTGAGCCCATATCAGCTCTATGGGGTTGTATCGGCGGTGGTATGGGGGTAATCTTAAAACTTCGAGAGCCAGCTTTTATAATAAATAAACCTTTTTCTTCATAGGTTTAACCTTCGCTAGAAGTTCCAACTTCGTTGCGTTTGGTGGAAAGTCCACATTTTTTCGTTTTAATCACTCAGCTGTGTTTTGTAATTTGAAGGTGATAGCGGACACCAATTGGCACCTTTCTTAAGATTGGTTTATTTATTTCATATACCCTTGTTACAATAAAATTATAAAATAAAATATAGATTCTGACAAATAAATCGGTTTACAGTGGGTCATTATATGTACTGTTGCTTGCCTACATTTTATATAATGCTATGTTGATGGAACTTTAAAAGGTGGCCAATACCATTTATTGGTTCACTTATGCCATACCGTTATTGTGAGAGGCACAGTAAGGACCATCCCTTAACTGAATGAAAGAAGGGCTTCTCACTTCGAGCTTGTAAATTAACGCGCTTTTGTTTCCTCTATGGTAAACATAAAATTAAAGTAGGTAACAGAAACAAAATAACATCCAGTTATTAGAAATCTCAAGGCTGAGCCGAGTTTAATTATGTGTCCCTTAAATTATTATTGTTTCCTTTTATTTTAATCAGTGTAAATGATTTAATTTTTCAAATTTTATTCTCCTATACTGATAGACTGTTTATACTGATTACTACCTCATTACATCATCAAGTACAGCATGAGTGATATTTTGTGTGGTAGTTCCGCATGATGCTTAAAAGCAACCCCTTAGAAAATATCTAAGGATCAATAATTAATTACAAGGTGAACAGAAGACTTAATGTTTATCTCGAAATAAAGATCTTGATCACCTGATACTTCAGTGAACTGTAATCACGAAAAGTCATAAAAATCGTCTGTTGTAGCCGCAACACAACTTGGGTGAAAAAAATTGTGTGATATCCCAATTGAATTATTTATAGCATCTAGTGAAACTCCGTAGTCTCCCTTATATATGTCTTTTTTGATATTTTTTAAGTTACGAAATAGCATTAACGTACTCATCAGAACAAAGCCACGACCTTGTACTGACTGCGTGCGTGCAAGAACCACGATACATTTATCTTGTTATCAGTAGTTAATCCATCCAGAACGGCCGAGTGTTGCGCGCTGAATAAATTATAATAAAAAGCAGTAACAAATTTCAAAGATTCGGCTAGTTGTTTTGCTGTTAAGCGATAAGAAGAAAATAGCGGGTATGAGGACAAACAAATCCTCTGTTATGACTTTCTTTTTTACCTTAAACAAAAAAAATAAAACCAAACACACCATTAATATGCAAGTTTCAATTACTTTACGCACTATATCCACAACCGGAAAATCTGCTGAAATTCTGAGCTTAATAATCAGCCTAAACTACCCATTTATAATTTTTAATCAAAACCTATATCTACTCACGGAGCACATAGTTGTAGCTTTGTCGATATTTTTTTCTGTTAGCGTCTAGTTTTTATTTATTTGATTTTTTTCGTACTTAGGTTTCTTTTTTTTAATATTTTTTTTCTGAATGAAAATCTGTATGTGATTCAATGAAAACTTTATTCATAATCTAAAGCAATGAACGTACAGGATCATGGGTTGTTTACAACCCATGATCGTATTTATTTACAATACAGTCATACTCCTGACTTTAACTGTTACTCAGCTGAGGGCAAGTAGGCCGGCAAATTATCCAGGTAAAATGTACTGAGACAAAAGAGAGATAAGAAATTTTATTCACAATTTAATATTCAATTCATCGTTATTACATGTTGTTGTATCCGTCCCATGTTGTTTTGTATTGGCTGCAGCTTAATGATATACATACAATTTTTATTGAACAGTAGGAAAAGCCAACTCAAGAAAGAAAATAGCAACAACAAATTTATATAGAAATTTAATAAAAAATGTTTATAAGTTAATAAAGACTATTTACAATACAATAAAAATGTTGAAAAATTCAATCAAAATAATGTTAAAGGTAATTCTCATAAAAAGTGTATTAAACTATGTTTAAAGCGTGAAGTAGAAAAAAAGAGTCTGATGGACATCATGTGTCGGCGAGTCTCGGAGTCGGTCGAACACTTCCGATCTCTCCCGAAGCAATGTGTAACGGACTGCGATCCAATAATGATTGAACTTAATAAACAAAAATAATGCTGAACTGAAAACTGACCTTTAGATAAACTTATGTAGCCTAATTATTTTGATCACTTTCATAATTAACTGAAACGCTTTTATTTATTTATCATTTCGTTGTGACGTTTTTCTCAGTAGTTTTATCAGTTAGGTCAGTACTCTTTGGGGATAAGTTGAAGCTGGAAGTTATTATTTGTGTATCAGCTCAAAGTTCTGTTTCATTTGTTCAATCTTATATGACTTTTGTCAAAATATTGTTGAAATAAAACTTATTTATTTTATCTGCATAGTGCTACCCTATAGTTGCTGAATAGTGCTATGATTAGCTAAAGCTGTGACATTTAAACGATTGGCTCCGTGTTGAGATAATCTATTTTTTAAGGTTATTAAGGTTTCATCAATATAATATAATGTTCGCAATTAATTTTTTATATTATAAAACACATTGTATCATTAAATTTCATATGGTCGCTTAACGTTAGGCACACATGCAACGCTCGACATTTTTTTAAAAATGTATTACACTCATGCTGCTCCTGAAATCCTAAAGAAACATGCAATTTTTCAGAACTGGATTTATTTAATCTGTTTATGAGTGAGTAGAGCGTAGCGTCATTGATGGAGTTGAAAGTTATTTAATATTATGCTAATAAGTTGAGACTTAGTTTTGGGTTAACTTGTTAATTTAGGAATACAAACTTTTATAACTCAGGTCACTTATCCTCTGATAAAAAGATTATTCAAACTCAGTATATTGAAGTAGTGAGTTGGGCAGAGTTGACATTTTGACTGAGGTTTTTGGTGGACCTTCACCAAAACTTATTTCAAATTATTTATTTATTGAGAAATTTTCGAATTACTTACTGTATCCACGTGGAAATCAGAACTTTAAACTTCAAACAACTTCCTATCAGTGACTTAATTTTTCCTACGGATTCCGTCATTCATTGGATATTTACAGGAAATAAAATTGCAATAAATCCCAAATATTTTAGATTGCTCCAACCATTTTCGCCGTCAAGTTCCTGAAATGGACGTCCTTTCAAACTAACTTGACAAAGCTGTTTATTGAATTTCTCTGCTATCATTATTGCTGTAATTTAGTGCTCAAAAATGAGCACCCGTATTGCTGAATGGAATAATGGAATAGACAACACAATCCAGCAAAGCTATGAATAAAAGAATTTCAAAACCGGTGACTATCCTGCTTAAGTTAAAGGAAATATAAATAAAAGTACTAAAATGGATAGAAAAAAAGTAATATAAAGTATACAGAAGAGAAGAGCTTATTAAAAATTAAAATGGTAGTTGTAGTGTTTGAAGCCGTTGGTCTGAATTAACTTTGATCTCGGGCATAAATTTTACAAGAAATTTTGCATCTTTCGTAGGAAAGTCTCGTTATGTTAATGTTGTGGGTTTTGTTAATAATTAATTAGATAAATTACTCGTGAAAGGGATATCTTGTGGGTTTGGTGAAAAGGGACTACACGAGCATTATTTATTGAGAGTATTTATTAATAATAACATACATTTTACCCTCTACTTTGTTGATAAATAATCAGCCAAAGGGATGCATGTATACTCGTTGGAGTAAAATAACACGAAAAACAACAATTGACATTTATGATGTTTCTCCTAGGATTATCGGTAGCTTCCTCATTTTGATGTTTTAGGCTGGATTTCACTTTAATTTCAGGCAGTTTCCCTCTCTAGGCTAAGTGGACACCGTTTCAGATCCACTTCCTCAGGAATGTGATAAAATTTGAATAAAAAGATTTTTTTTACCGGCTTATATGGTTTTACCAGGAATACGAATTAAAATGTATCTTTTGAATGCAGTAGTCATAGCACTGCACCACTGACCCCTATAATCCTCTTCGGAGATTAGAACGGCAGTGGCCTCGTGACCTGCTATAACTAAGTGATAGTGGGAGTTCTGGCAACGGCCAGTTTCTCTAATAATGTCCTGAGCGTCTGTGGCTCTCGCGCTCTTGGTCAGCCTCCGCTGGCTCTTATCCAGTGACGCGGCTGACGTAGGGGCGAGGGGGACTCCCCAAGACTCCGCTTCCTCCTTCGCATGCGAGGGAGGTGACAACCATGTGGACTTGGGGGGCCTCTGGGCTGTTTGTGAATATTGTATGAATGAGCGAGTGAATGATGAATTGTAAATATGGTATGAATGATGACATTTATCTCAATTACTCATTGCCTAATAAAAGGCAGATTGTAATTTTATCTTAATAAAATTTATTGAATTGAATGCAGTAAGTGAAGAAACGGTGTAACGTGTTTCGGCGTTTGGAGTGGTTTTTTTTTTGTATTTTTAACCAAACATTTCATTCATTTGATGTTGGTTGCTAAAAATTCGATTTATACTAGTAATTTTACATCCCTTATACCTTTAATTTTTTTCTAATCAAAATATGGTGGGTTGTTGTGGAATGTATCTTTAAAATATCAGACAGGTGAATGAATCAGAGTCGTTAGGCGTTCAATTTTTTTTTTATGTTTCCTATTATTGTAATGTCAACTCAATCCAGCATATTTAGAGGTATTGTGGAAAAATCATTAAAATTTTTGATAGACTATGATTTTTATAGCATCTATCGTGGAGTGTACTGTAGACTGTACACTGTGTACTGTGTAGACTGTACGCGCAATCAGCGCACTCTGATTAAAGGATATTTAGACTTCTTGTAATGACGGATATTCATTCTCAAACAAAAGAACAGAGACAATATGTTAGGCTGTACGCGAGTTAAACGTATGTGAATTAAATATATAAACAATACAAAAACGGCTACACATTTAAGTTAACGACCACGTGATGTAACAACCAACATAACACATTACATGTAATAAAATGAATAAGTAAATAGGAAATATTTAGAGGGCAGGATGAAGCTAAAGTGGACTGTATAAATAAAACAACTCTTACCTTAATAACTGCAGACTGCAAAAGCGTATAACTTACAAGAAAGTGAAACAGGGTCAGGATAATTTGGAGTTGATTCGTTTGTTACTAAAGCACGTAGGGGACGCCTCGACCACCAGATATCTAAACAGCTATTTGAAGTATATTCCTAAGCGGCTCTGGTCGCATGTACTGCAACTGTAAAAAGAGCTCCCGAATGCTAAGGGAGACTTTCGGGTCGTCATGAGGGGGGTGCCTAGTTACCCGAGCCCTGGTGACTAAGTGAGGGTTGATTAAGTTTATAACCTGGACAATCGTTTCATGGTGGTCTTACTATCTGACTCCATTTTTGATAGGTACGTGCCCCGACAATGCACTGTGTTCAGGAGAAGAGGTATAGGGTAGGTGGTGTAGGTAGTTTGTGTGGTCTTAGAATGACCACGAATTCATCTGAGGGTAAGCGAAATCCGCCCGGAACCCAAAGGTGAGTGTGAACCGGAGAGAGGCAGACTGAATTCCCGTGGGGAACACTGCTTGGTAAGCTTGCAGGGCCACGACAACCGTTGTCCACTAGGGAGAGGTCTCTCCCTAGGAGATGCTAGATTTAGCGAGACGAAGGCAGAGATTCCCACTAGGTATGTGTGAGGTCTGACAACGCCGTACCAAAACGTAGTGAGGTGAGGAGAGAGATGCAGAGGTTTTTCATAAAGAAGAAGCCATGTTTCAGAGTTTCAAGCAGAGCAGCCACGAGCCAAATAGTTCCCAGGAGAATGATATACAGGCCCCAAACCACCGGTCTTAAATACCCAGCTGGCTCCGTCAGTAGCCAGTAAGGACCGTTTTTATAGTACCCAATGAGGTTTGAGTGTGTGATTTCCTTTGTTCTCTGACAGAGACGTGAGCTGGGAAGGGTCTCTCGGCGGCTTGGGTCTAGTACCGGCCCTGGCAGCTGATGCCCCAGCTCATATAACTCATTGGCTCCTAGCAGCGTTCTTATTGTTTAACATATTTACAATGATTTATACTTTGGTAATGTTATTTACATTTGTTTACAATATATATATATATATATTGAGTATAGGGTGATTTATCTTATGTAGTTAGCGGTCGCTACAGAGACATATCCGAATCGTCGTCAGACATTACGTCTAAAATTCACTAACATAAAATATCTCAGATCTCGAATAGACAGTAATTGCTCAAAAAAATAACGTTTGGGACAGTCAGCTATGCTCGAATGAAAAAAAAAATTTTTTTTCTTTTAGCAACCTTTTTATCGTAGAGTTTGTTTCCCTCAATATGGCAATAGATGCAGCCGTTTAGTTATGCCGACTTAGGTGGCTGGCCTCTGTACAGAGGAACTTGTAAGTGGATAGATGTAGATCAGTTATGAAGTTTCTTCGCACTGGTGGAAAGTTGCTCTCCAACGCCCTCCCCCTCCCTCCCTCATCGTCTCAACCATCGTTCGTAGGATCTATCAGACGATGAACATGTACTATGTAGTGAACTGAGGTTTGGTAGAAAATAGAGAGTCGTGATAGGGTTCGTTGTATCGCCCCGAGTCTTTCTGGGAGATTTCAATTCGACCAAAATCTTTGGCACTAGTCACTAACTAGTTTATTAAAGTTTAACATTTACGTTAATGATTGTGTTTAAAGAAATTATTTCAAATGGTTTTGTTAATAGCTCTTACCTATTTTGAACGTAAACAGCCTGTGTATGTTACACTGTTTTTTTTTGTGGAGATGTTATATTTGCTTAAAATATTTTGTAAATAACAATTTTTTAGAATTATAGCTAGACTCTGTTGATGGTGTATGGAATTTTTATAATTTAATTTAGTTCATTTAACTAATGAAATAAATATCTTATTTTTTTTTGTTTTATATACAATGGACTAGTTAATTTATCTTGACAATTATTTTAGACTCCCTTTCATTTAATTTTTTTTTTAAATAGATTGAAAACCTATTCAATATCAGACATTTTGTGATTCTTTTATCGGCTTAGGCTTGCTTACGTCTTCTGTTGTACTTAGGTTGTTTACAGCCTCTTAAGGATTTCAGTGAACAACACTCATTGAAAACGACAACGAATGAAATGAAGCCACTCGAATGCATGGCTCTATATCTATGATCAAGTGCAGTGTATGTAATTCCGATCAAGTCGACCACATCAAAGTGTGGCATACAGTCTGCTACATCAGACCGCTCCGCTCAACGAGACCTCACGAGCAACAGTCACGTCAATAGATAAGCGCTTTTAGAGACTTAATTATATGAGAAATCATATTAAAATAGCTGGTATCAAAAATTGAGAAAAAACAGCTGGAGAAATCTTGAGCCACACGCCTCAATTCCCGTTTAATTTTTTTTTTCTTAACATCCCATACTTGTATTTAAACTAAAGCATCACCGAATTATAGGTTTGATGGAATATTCTTTTAAAATTTAGGATTTAATCCATCATTTTTACTCGCACTATCACACAATACACAGACCGACGAACGAACTTATTGCTCGAATGAAAAAGTTTCTCCCTATGGGCTCGACAATTATCTTACTAAGACTAGAACACTAAATGACAAGATATTTTTTGGAGAATCAGAAAACTAAAGATTTTGCAAAATTCCTAAATTTTTCTGTCTGTTTCAGAAATACATTTTATACGACAGCCTTTTTAGATTATTTCAAAGTTTTTCCCTTGCTGTTGTGTGCATGGCTGCTCAAAGTAAGCTAGACTTTGTAAAAGCACATTAATTCTTTTGATTTCAACCGGACTGAGATAAATGACAGGTTTTGACTTCCAAACAAAATATTTTTCCTTGTTTTATAAAGCATATCGGTGGTAGGTCTCATTGGGTCTTTTAGTATTTATTTGTATATTTTACGATAATATAAATAAATTTGAGTAATAGTCTTAAAAATGTATCAGGTCCAGTGATATTTCGGTTCACTGGAAATTGGTAAATTATGTTATGTCCGTTTACGTTGTTGGTTGTATAAACAGTGAAATTGTGAGGTTTCTTAATTAAAAAATTAAGTAATTTATCATTAAACCAGACAATAATCTGAGCAGTTAAAAGAACATCACTGTTGCTATAAATCCAATTCTTATTTAATATTTGATTTCCTTCATAAGGTCAAGTATTAATTATTCATTACCAAACATTCTATTCCAAAGTTCTTAGAGCTACAGTCAACCCTCCAAAGATTTTCCAAACTCCACAAAAATCTATCCACTCATCCAAATCCTCTTGTCTCCTCATCAAGTAATACTCAACCTTACAATCCTACAATGAACTTCATCCCCACTTATGTTTTGAGCGTATGTGGCTCTCTTGCCCACTCTCTGGTCTTCACTGTGGAATGGAGCTCTACTGCTTCCGGTCTTTCCACCACATTGCCTGTGGGAGTGGAGGGGCTTCCAGTATATTTTGTACGAATGTAAATTGTACACAAGTATAAATGAATTCTCTTATGTCCCGATTAGTTACGCTGATCGGGCAAATTACACTTTTTTAAATATGGTCTTTAAATTTATTTCTTACTATTTTCTATACAGTTTTGAGCCTTAATCTTAGTAAGTCCAAACGGTACGAGATCAATTGATTTCCTAGTTGAAAATAATGTTTTTTTTTACAGTCATGGGGATGAAAATAGTAAGTTCTCAGCTTGACGTTCAACGATATTTGTTGCCTTCTGGATTCCAAGTACAACCCTTACCTTTTAGAAATATACGAATGATTTATTTTTTATTTTGTTTGCAGGTGAGTCTTTGGTGAATTGCTCGGAAAGTGTCTTTGTGTGACCTGAGATGACTGCTATATGAAGGTAGGTGAATACAAAATGGTAATCCTGAAGGTATATTTCAAACTGATAGTGGCCGTAAAAATGATCTATAAAATTTTACAGTACCTGGGATAAATCTAATTTTGCGTTTGTTCAGGGACTCGAAAAAAAATTATAAATTTATCAGGGTCAATTAAAACGGTATTTATAAGTTTTTTTTATCCGACAAAAGCAATAAGAAATGTCACTGGACACATTTTTTTCTTCAAACATCTTAGCTGTTAAAAATTTTCATCATTTGCTGTAAAGGTGATTTGACGTGACAGAGATGGTTTAACAAATACATTGAAGCATTATTGAACCATAAGTATTATTTTTTACATTAAATGAACCACCCGAACTACCTTTAGCTAGTTATACTTGATTAAATACGTAATTTATTTCACCTATGCATAAATAGTGAAACAACTCATTGTATATGTAGTAATTTTACTTACTTCGATTTTATATTAGGTACACTATTTACTATGTGGATATTATACACTAAAAGTTAAAAGTTAAAAATTTTTTATTATATTATTTGATTATTTTTATAGAGGTTTAAAGTTTATTTTACTTAGACATTTTCAGTCATGATTAAAAATTGTTTTATTGTTTTTGTTTTTTTTTCAAAAATGACTACGTTAAGTTTACGTCATTGTTATTTATAGGGAATTTTCCTAGGATTAATTTTTTAACCAAATCTGTCTAAGATGAGATTAACATTTACATTTGTCAATGTGCGCGATTATGCGTGAGTTTTAACACTCTAATCTGATCCTGCGAGCTATTGAAATTGCGTAAACTTGCGGTCCAATAAACAGGAGACTGTTAACAGGTGCACTTAATGGATAGGGTGGTCTTTATAAATTTGTGAAAGAGTTATACCAACCCCGGTAATGAAGAAGTGTAAAGGATAATGAAAATCGATGCCCCTGATCCGCTGTCTTGTCTCTCCAATTACCCTCGAAATTTTCCGAGCCCCCCTCCCCCCCCTCGTCCCAGACCATTATTTTTTCAAAAAATTATTTCCCTTGTTCCTTTATAAATTATTGCCTCCCCTGCCTCCCCCACCCACTCCCCACTAGCGTATACCCTCTTGAACAAACTTCCCTCAACATCTGCAGCCCGCAATCATCTAATGAAGTGACTTAGTCTGTTCCAAATATTGAACTACTTCATACGCCCTGCGGTTAGTTATTTATAATTAATATTTAAGTAAACAAGCAAATAAATGTAAAAGCACTTCATTATGGGGCGTTCTCCTCTAAGAATAACAATAGGGTAACAAATAAGTTGCTGACAAAAAAGATAACATCTTCGATGTAGTTAGGTTATAAATAATATTGGGCTTATGTACGTAGGTGTTGAGTTTAATGAAACAACAGCATACTATGGATAAAAACAATGCATAAATGAATAGAAGTGAATGACATTCACTAAAAATATTCACTAGGAATAATGGAAAAATACAGAAGTTATTACCAGGGGAAAATGAGTCTGTAAGGTCACTTGGATGTATTAAAACGCTTATCATACACTAAATTGGGAACGAATAAAATTCACAAAACATATGAATAGTAATGAATTTTTATATTGGAGAGAGATGAGAGAAACTGGTAAATCTTAAGATTTGGAGAGCTGGCGAGGGACAAATATTGGTGGGAATAGAGTTCCAAAGGTTTGCCAATAGGAAAAAAGTGATCATTAGAGGAAAATGGGAAATGGAGTGTGCCGTCAAAGTAAGGATGTTTTTTTTTAGCTATGATAGTATTTGTGAGAAGAAATCCAAAGAAGGATTGGTGACTGGCAGAAAAGTAGTAGTTCGAAATGCAATTGTTGAGGGATGGCCATAGGAAACAATTAATCAGACAATTTAACAGATTCTTGAAATCCTCAGATCAGCCCACCATACACCACGCAACCGTATTCAAAACAGGGGAAGACCAGACAGAAAACCAGGAGTTGGCGTTTTTGAATGTGAGATGACAAGAACAATTTAGTAGTTTGAGGGTGGAAATGGACCGGTGGGAGATTTGCGAACAATGTTCTTTCAAGGATGTATTATGGTCAAAGATGAAACCGAAGCTTTTAATAATATGAACAAGTGGATGGGACAAGAGTCGATTATGTAGGTATGATTAGAATTTAGAGGAGGAAACGCGAACCAATGTTAATTTCCTTGGATTTCTTTTCACGGAGAAAGGACCAGGCCCGATTTGGTTTAGGTCTTCCTCAATCAATAAGGATGGGGTTGGAGCCAGCTAGGAAGAAATGATAGGCAAATTTCTGTTCCATCGGAATGTTGGTGGTATAAACAGTGTGCATGGATAGATTGGAGGTCGTTGATGTAGACCAAAAAGCAGTGAAGAAATCTATGACACCTTCTCAAGGCCAAAATAAAATAAAAGGGGTGAGATGATGGTTGATTAGGGATAATAACTGGGGATATTACCTAGGGCTGGTAGAAATAAATGATTAAACCAGCTGGTGGCACAGTTAGAAAAGGACAAATGCTTTGGTAAAGTCTAAGAGGATTAAGGCTGGGATGCGTTGTTGTCAATGGTGGATCGGAGGGCTTGCGTAATTTTGGTAAAAGCAGATAGGGAGGAAAATGCTGGACTAGAGCCAGATTGGAGGAAATTGAACCTGTTTCTAGAAAGGAAGAAATTTAGGGACTAGTCCTTCGAGAAGTTTAGAAAGATTTGATAGTATTGGTATAGAACGATAGAACCGTGTGTGTAGTTGTTTATATGTATGTATATATTGTTCCTTCGAACAATAAAATTCGAATTAGACAAGGCGATGATCCTGAACAGCATGAACATACAGAGAGGCAATCCACAATGCATGTACACGGGCCTCGACCTCTTCCCTACCTTTCACAATCTACCCTAATCCCTCTGGAATAAAAAGAGTGGTGAAGTAGGAGAATTAACACCTTGTTGCTTGGGTGACTTCATTATATATGACTATATACGAGTATTTTGTTTTTATTTTAACCATTAATACTTTGATTTTTATTAATTATAGACTATATATATATGTATATATAAGTTAATGTTTATTGAATTACAAGCTAAGAAAGGTTGGTAATAAGAACACGTAGAACGTTATAACAAGACTGCTTTATTTAGACCAAGATACCTCTATCTATAGGTATTACCTGTAAACATATACAGATAACATATGTTTGGGGATTAAGGCTGGGCACTAGCGGTGCCTGGACTTAACTCCCCCCCACCAGTTTACGAACACCCATTCGCAAACTTTGAAGTCCAACACTCGGACGTCTTAGTCCATTCACATAATGCTCCGCTAATGTTACAAAGGAGCAAAGGCCAGCCCCGCCCGTACACAGCCTGTAATCCCTCACATTAAGCTCTAATCCTATAAAACGTAAAAACCAACTGTCACTTGTAAAAAAAAAACATAAAAGAAAACTTTGACTTTTAAAAAAAAACAATACTTCTGTGGGAAAAATCACATAACTATAACTATATACAATGTTCCTTGCGTGAATGCTGCGAGGACACTCCAGCTCATTCCTGGTCTACAACCTCCCCCCCTGGTGGAAGCTTTAACTGTTCTATATGGACATTTCGCCGCTTCTTAGGGGGTCGTATACTCTCAATTGTCACGACGTTGTGTTCCCTAATCACGACCACTTTAAATGGGCCCTCATATCGCACCAGCTCTTTGCTCCTATTTGACCCTAGTTTTTTATAGACGATAGTCCCGATTTTAAGTTCCCCCATTCGATCCCGGACTTTGAGGTTTTCCCGTTCCACTCGTCTCGCTTTGTTCCTCGTTGTCCTTTCTCGGACTTTGTCGCATATTTTCCTCAAACCGACAGTATTACTCGCCATTTTCTCCGCCATTCCCTTGTCTGCTACCGTCTCTGCCCCATTTCTCCGTCTTTCGCGCAGCCCAAAGAGGATCTCGAACGGGGAGAACCCCGTCGCGGTGTGGATCGAATGATTGTAAGCGGCCACCGCCTTCGGCATTGCCTCATTCGCCGGCAGACCCTTTTCCGCGTGATATACCCGCAGGTGGTCACTCAGGGTGCTGTGCAATCTTTCTATCCCTCCACTACTCTTAGGGTGCCCTGGGGTATTAAGATGCCAAGAGACATCGAGAGTCTTCATTTCTTTTCGGATGTTGGCATTGTCAAATTCTCTGCCCCCATCCGACGAGATCCGGTCTGGTACTCCGTAAAACTGGAACCAGGTATTTAATGCCAGCATTACCACGTCTGATGACCGATCTTGCACCGGGTGCGCCATGGCCACTTTGCTAAAGCTGTCGATTGTGGTAACCCACTTATACCCCCTCCAAGTGAAGGTATCCACTTGTAAGTCACTCAACGGTGTCTCGGCGGTGGGCGATTCTTCTTGTCGCCCCCGTGGCGGATGTCTGTCATACTTCGTAGTGAGACAAACTGCACATGCCCCTATCATTTCTTGTATGCTCTTTTTCATTCCCCACCAAAAGTACCTCCGCCGCAACGCTTGCAACGTTTCCTGAACTCCACGGTGGTTCCTTTTTCCTTGGTGATAGGCCAGCGTCACTTCCAGCTGCTGTTCTCTGTCTTTGAGTGTCTCCACCATCGACGTGCACCGAATAAATATCCTATCCACTCCAAGTTGTTCCGTTCGCCAGAGTCTACGAATTTTCTCCCAAATAGTGGCATTCCCTACAAATACATGATGGGTCTTTCCGGGTTCCGAGGCATCTTTCAATGCACGGCAAATTTGGTCGTTCCTAACCCCTGGTGGCGACCAAATCGTCGCGATTCTACTTCTCCCATAACTGTCATATGCGATCTGCAGCCGCCCTGAGGTCTTGGATTTCCAAATGATCTGCCGTCTTTTGTCGTTCACGATCCCTTCTGTTACTTCCATTTCAACAGGTCTTTCGGCGGCAGGAACCTTCCTCTTCCAGGGTTTCCTCACCTTCGCTATCTCCTCGCGTACCGAGGCTTCCATCCTCCCCGGGTGTCCATTCCCGGAGAAACTGTTGGATTTCCCCGGATGGTTCCCCTTCTTCCAATGCATTCACAGTAATGGCTCTGGACAGCCAGTCTGCCACTACGTTCTCTTTCCCGGGTTTATATATGATCTCCATATTGTACTGGGACAAAAACTCTTTCCACCTCGTGACCCGCGCCGAGGACTCCTTTAACTTTCCTACCCATTGTAGGGGTCTGTGGTCGGTGTGAACACGGAATTTTCTGCCGAAGACATATAGGCGGAAATGGTATATAGCCCAGACGATACCTAGGAGCTCTCTCTCTAGAGCACTATACCGCGCTTCCGTTTCTGTGAGCCGTCGACTAGCGTACGCCACCGGGCGCTCCCCACCGTCTCTCTCCTGCGACAACACTGCCCCCAGTGCGTATTCGCTGGCATCAGTGGTGATTGTGAAGGGATGTTGGAAATCGGGAAATGCTAATATTGGTTCCTCTTGTAAGCTAGACATACATTTCCGGATGTTCTGCTCCATGATTGGGGTAATTACCACCCTCGCTCCCTTTCGCAGTAAATTATTAATAGGCACCAGGTATGCCGCCATGTCCGGCACAAATCTTCTGTAATAATTAAGCGTCCCCAGAAGTCGACGGATCCCCTTTACATCTGTGGGCACCACCATCCTTCTAATCGCCTCGACCTTCGTAGAGTCTGGCTTAACCCCCTCCTGTGAGATGGTGTGGCCCAAAAAATTGATTTTTTTCTTCCCCAACAGAGACTTCTCCATGGACAATTTTAATCCGAATTCGCGGACTCTTTGAAATACACTTTTTAGGTGCTCAACGTGCTCTGCCTCCGTTCTGCTGAAAACTAACAGATCGTCCATGTAGACCTGGCATACCGCTTCGTCTATTCCCCTCAAAAATTCATCCATTAGGCGTTGAAAGGTAATCGGGGCGTTTTTCAGTCCAAATGGCTACCTGGTAAATTGATAATGCCCCCTCTCAAATGTAAAGGCCGTTTTGTCTTGGTCGTTCGCACTCATCTTGATCTGGTGATAGCCTGCCTTTAGATCTAGGGTACTAAATATTGTCGCCCCGTTCAATCTGTCTAATATGTCCTCAAATCGGGGAATAGGATACTTCTCGTCCGTCGTGTTCTCGTTTAACTTCCGATAATCGATAACTACCCTGTATTTCTCCGTCTCGTCCCCAGGTCTATTTTTCTTCCTCACTGCCCATAGAGGACTGTTATATGGCGAAGTGCTATCAATTATAATCCCTTGCCGTTTGAGACTCTCTAGCTCCTCTCTAATATGCCTACGTAGTGCCTGCGGATATCGTCTCTCTTTCACGTATGTGACGCGTTCTTTCTTTAACTGGATCTCGTGGACCGTCTTCCCAGTCGCTCCTAGCGTGTCTCCCTCTACGTAAAAAATATCCTCAAACTCCCTCTGTAGGCCTTCCCTCCAGCCCTCTATTTTATTAACCGCCCCTATCCGCGCTCTTCCGTCCCATATAGTCCCTTGACATTTATATTCCACTTTCCCCAACTTAATGTTCCATTTTTCCCCGATATTCTCCACACGCGCGCCTACCTTCCCCAACATGTCGCACCCAACTATCACCTGGTACTCCCGCGGCATGTTTCCTACGATATGTATCTTTAGATCTCCCCCTTTCTTCGCCCACCTATTTAGCCCTATGACTAACTCTCCCACTACCTCGCAAGGGCCTCCCAGGGTGATTAAACTACAATTACATACCTGAATCTGGAGTGCCCTCTCTCCGCCATACAGCCTCTCCAGCGCTCCGCGGGACATGATGGTGTTGGTGCTTCCCGTGTCCACCAGACACATCTTTATTAATTCCCACGGGGTTTCTTCATCTGCCTGAATTTGATTCAGTATACTTCTCTTGACCCGACATATCAGGGCCGCCTTCAACGATTCCGCGTCTCTGGGATCTATTAAATTTTCTTCTGCTTTAGCTCCAATTAAAGCTGTGAGACGGTCTCCTCCTTTTAGGAAATGGTTCAGCTCACCCAGTTCCCCAGTGAATCTCTCCAGCTCCGCAACAGCCTTCCTCAGATCCTGGGTATTCATCGCTTTTACCCTCATCAGCGCGAGCGCCGTGGCATGAACTTCTGGCATAGTTCCCACTCTTCTAATATCTGCTCCCTCTACGAGATTCAAGACGGGCTGTCTCAAAACTCCTCCTTCAGTCATCTTCTCTCTTTCGCGTATAGAAGAAAAAAAAACAAAAAAAAATTACGCTCGCACTCGATAACTCTCTTTCTCCACGGTTCCCGGGTTTCGGCACCAGTTAATGTTTATTGAATTACAAGCTAAGAAAGGTTGGTAATAAGAACACGTAGAACGTTATAACAAGACTGCTTTATTTAGACCAAGATACCTCTATCTATAGGTATTACCTGTAAACATATACAGATAACATATGTTTGGGGATTAAGGCTGGGCACTAGCGGTGCCTGGACTTAACTTATATATATATATATATATATAACTAAGGTTTATAGTATTATAGCAGTATCGTAAGAGTTTGGAGGTAAAAAATATTATGGAGACTAGGAAGAATTATTTGCATAAGTGCTTGTTTCTTCCAGCCAGCACCATATTACCTATATCAAAGACGGTAACAAATACCTTCAAAGAAATGGAGGAAAATTTAGTTTTAGAAGCCAACTCACTTGTAATATTGTCTGGCCCGAGTATCTTTGGTTGTCTTTTTGTCATGATTTTAGTTGGCTTTAACTATATATAGTTGGCATCTCTTGGTGCTGTTAATTTTCTATGTTTTTAAATTGGTTCGTATTAATTACCAATAATGTTTATTTTATGTGTCGTAGTTTTTTCAACCCCATTCCAGCTGCTTTTATCTATAGCAAAACCATTTGTAGGATTTCTAGTTCACACATCCCGTGATGTGGACATCATATTAATGTGCTATATTCCCTGATTTTTATTATAAGCTTTTCTTCTCCGTTATTCCTGGGCTAATGAACAATCCAACTAAACTGTCAGTTGTCTTGTAATCCCGAAGTATTCTTGGTTAGCAAACATTATACGTTTTTCCTATCGTCACATGGTACACGTGATAGCTAATGGCTAAATGAAAAACCTGAGCAAATCCAAAGGTATGATACTGTTGATTAGAAACTTTGTCCTCAGTTTGCTACACACTACAAAGTTGTGTAACATTATACGGGCTTCCTCAAAGAGCGTGGTCTGAACCAAAGCCAAGCCGTTGGCAATGGTAAAAGTTTATATTACTCCATTGACGACAATCCAGTATCACCAGGAATCCAGAATTTCAGAATGGAAACATAAAAATACATCGTCCTGCCATAGGCCGGTCTTATTTTTTTGTAATTAGGTATCTCACGATATTCTTCCTTCACTTCCTACTTGATATATTTAGAATTGAATTGAATAGAATAGAAAAGAAATATTATCCAGTACTAAGTCCCCTATGAATAAATAACATTAGCGTTCAGATGACAATTTTATACCTGCCAAATAATAGAACAGTAACATCAGAAGTAGAAGAAGAAGTAGAACAGTAACAGAAGAAGGCAGATGGCCTTGCAAGGGTGGGCTCAGAACAGACACCTCTTGCACCTGAACCCATATGTGGTATCAGCCTCAGCTACGCTAAAAGGCGTATAAAATTAGCTTTAGAGGACAAGGCAAGACTTTCTTGGAGAGAAACTAAGAAACAGGAACACTCGAAACTGTTTCTTAATGGACCCTGTAAGAGAAGAAGCTCAGCACTTCTATCAATGGACAGGTGGACACTCAAAAGTGTGACAGGACTCTATACAGGTCACTGTCGGTTAAATAAACACCTCTTTAATTTGGGGATAGTGGGATCACCAATCTGCAGATTCTGCAAGAAAGAGGGAGAAACGGCACGTCATATAATATGTGACTGTGATAACTTAGCTAGAAGGCGATACCTTCACTTTGGTAGTGATCGCATTGTAGACCCCTAACTATGTGAACTGATCGATCCATTCAGTATCCTCAGATTTGCAAAGGCCGTGGGCCTGTCACATATATAGGACAGGGACCTGGACGGCGCACAATAGGTCTCAGTGAGGCCGCGGTGCACAAATGCCGGAACAAATAATAATAATAATAATAACATCATAAAAAAAAAAAAAAGTGTAAACCTCTCTAGAAATAATAATAATTATGAAATAAAAATAAATAGTAAAATAAAATAATTATGAAATAATGTAAGAAACCAAAATCAATATCCACAACTCTGTAGTACAGTAAGACATTAGATAACAAAACAATAAAATTAACACAAAAGAAAACAAGAAAGATAGATACATACTGGTAGCTAAACTTTATCTATATAAATTAAACAATCAAATTAAAATAATTAATAAAAGTCAGGAAATATAAAATGATGAGTGAGTGAATCATTCCCAGATTTATGTTAGGTAGTTTAGATGGTATTATCCTCATCCTCCGTGCGGGCCTTGCATCCTATAAAGGTTGCGGGGATAAAGGATATGGGTTCTGCTCACATCCTACTACTCGCTTGTGCTCATAGTGGTGTTAATAGGTTTATTTATTTTGATTATTAATTGGATGAGCTAAAAGGCCCTTCATCACAGTGCATTATAACCGGGGTTTATTAGCGTAAGACACACCCACGAACATGTACATAACAGCCACATTTAAAACTGTGTTCCCCAAAAAGAGATTCGTGGCTTCCTTAGGTATCTAACAAGTATTATTAGATGGTAAAAAAAAAAAGCCTACATATAATGTTATAACCTGAACATACCGAATCTACCCATAAACTATGATCGCCCTATATAAATAAAGGCACACAATTGCTTGTGTTGATGCAGTAGCGATAACACCAACTAGCTCGTTAACAGGGTTCAATATTTCCCAGCCATAGGGAACTGCCAATACCCCCCCCCCCTCTCTGGGGCCGTGCTTACCTTAGTGAGCATATTAATTAGTGGAAGACGACGAGCTCCCAAGTGATTCGGGCTGGCTTAACACGATCAGACTTACTCCTTATGGGTGCACAGGCTGGATGTACAATTGCCCTATGTCTCCAAACCGACACTAGTCCATCCAAGAAACGGTGGGTTTAGTTATTATTTTTACTATTACACAGATAATACATTTTTACTCTGTAACATAAAATATTTGATATTTCTTTATTAAAATGTTCAGATAGTATTTTAAGCAGTGCTTAGAACTTCAATTTATACCGTCTAGTTACTTTCTCAGGGGGGGGGGGGAAAGCTCATCAGCTAAAACCACTTAACTCGTCATTTCAGTAATCACCACTCGAGAAAGCTCACTATAAACAAAATTCTAGTTGGTTTGGATGAGGTCACAAGGCCACCTCCTCTGTAGACATCGCTCTGGGCTGCCAGGGATGAGATCGAATATGAATAATTTGATTACTTTATTAGAGCAATACAATTTAAGAATGCACAATTCCAAAAATGGATCGTTTGTTATGAAATGGTTTCTTTCATATTTTCATTCTTGGAAACTCTTCTGATTCAGCTGTTGAGGAGCTGCTGCCCTGATTACCATGGTGCTTGGTGAACATCCTTAATTGAAATATATAACGTAATAAAATTACAATCAGCCTTATTGGGCAATAAGTAATTGTGTTCAGCTCTTATTCATACCATATTTACAATTTTTCATTCACTCGCTCATTCATACAGTATTTACAACAGCCCAGAGACCTCCAAAATCAACATGTCACATTGTCACCTCCCACGTATGCGAAAGAGGAAGCGTACTCTAGGGAAGTCCTCCACTCTCCTCCGTCAGCCGTGCCACTGGAAACGAGCCAGTGTGTGCTGACCAAGAGCGTGAGAGTGGTGGACATCAAAGAAAGGAAACCAACCAAGGGGTCACAAACGCAATTGCCATTTTTTTAAGGGTTGGCTTTGCTGAACAGGATATATGACTTTAGAGCACGTCCTGCTCCAAATCACGCTAGAGAGTTGAAAGAAGTGATGGGAGAGGAAGGGAAGAGTTTTTCCAAAACAATAATAAACAACATTTGTAGTGGAGGTATGTTACAGACAATAAGCAATAAGCATTGCATGAGGCCCTTGAATTTCAAATGAAGCTAGGTCATAGTTCTCTACGCGGTAGAATGGGGTGCTTGTGGGTGAACACCGTCCGACCTGAAATCGTTTAGACAGAAAAATGCCTTGTTATGTTCAACGTTTTTAGTTTATTCTATACCTGTAAAAACCATTAGCTAGACAATGGGCTAGCAGAAGCAGTGCTAGCAAAGTAGCATGTGCTTCTTATCTGGCAGCGTTACAGTGTAGGACTTGCAACTGGTGTAAGTACAGTGAAGACATCTCCAGGGAGAGAGATATGGGTTAGTGGGTTCAAGTGCCAGATTTGATGCACATGTCCACTGATTGTTATATGTTCTTCCATCATTGCAATCTTTTCTTTTATGATTAGTAGTGCCAGATTTAAAAATAATGTAAACAAATCCATTTGTAGTGAATTTCATTACCAAATAAAATCGTTATTCTTGGCTCAGAAGGGCAATAAGGTGGTATATTTTTCTTAACCAAAATCTTTTATGTTCAATTTGTTTTCAACTTTCTTGGTATTTATTCAAAACCGATCATCACGTGGTGCTGAGGAATATATCATTTAAATTATCATTCAGCTCGATGAAATCCACTGAACGATCGTCATTAATGACCAAGCATACTAGTGAGACAAAAATCCTAACATATTCGAAAAAGTAGCTTTTCGGGGGGTTGGTAATTATTTCCAGTTCCTCCCCCGTCATTTGTTTTTATCCCAAATTTCACATTTAATGTATGAATAAATATATTTTCTTTAATAGGAATCCTTTCATAACTGGAACAAGTGTCGCCAACATTTTGTATTGTAAGAAATACAACTTCCTGAGAAAGGGTCGATAAAGTTAATGGGTCTTAATTGAACAAACATTTCCCGTGTTATCGAGAGATCGCATTATTATTGTCAAGTGCTTTTTCCATTGCCCTTAAGCTAAACGTATGAGCGGAATTAAATGACACTAATAAGCCATGGAATGTTTGTCGATGCCATGACAATAAAAATCGATGAGGGGAGAAGGGCCGGAAACGGAACAGTCGGAGCATATTTATTACAGAACATTAATGTCAGTCAAATAGCCCCCTGTTTTACCAAAAAAAAACTAGTTTAAATACTAACAATAAACTGTTAATATACAAACAATGTTTTCGACAAATAATTTTTTACGTATCCTATTTAAAGATCAATGAGAACTTAAAATTAAGAAAAAGTTCTCCAAATCGCTGTTTAAGAGCAGCAAAAAACTCAGACTACACTAAAATTACAGATATACACAATGAATTCCAAATGACAACTATATATATTGTTGTGATATTAGAGATTGTGGAGTTTTTATATAATATTTAATCCAACTTATCAAGAAGGCAAAATAAAAACAAGTGAGAGTGCATGAAAAAAACAAAAGAGAGTATAGTTGTGGTTGTATCAAAATGAACACACACAGTTACACTCTAGTTTTGGGATCAGCCCGTAATACATATTATTAGCTTGAGATTGTGAGTAAGAAAAACTTAAAAACTTTGTTGGTTAGTGGTTATTGACTTAAAGCAGAACGGAAGAGAAATAGTACGAAGAGAAGAAGTATGAATTTTGTTTAAAGAATGAAGAAAATTAAAGAAGAAAAGGAATCGAATTTATAGACAAGTATTTATATAATTAATATAAGTTTATTTTTTTATGTTTGTAAAAATTAATTCATCTTTTTGCCAGATTTATTTTTGTTAATAGAACCTAATAATAAATAGTAAATAAAATATATTTAAAGTAACAGAACATAATAATATATATATCATCATTGAACATGGGACTTGCAAAGTAGTAGTACAGTGAGACAGACATAGGGGTGAAAACATAAGGGGATGAAAAAACCAACCCTTAGAGAGATCCCCTCTAGGCTCTGCGGAGATGAGAGGATGAGTCTTAATTTGTTAATCCCCGCTTCTGGTTACGCTTGTTCAACTTATCATCTCCAGAGCAAAGGGGATTCTCACTTGAAATCATTTACTAAAACAAATCATTGTTTCTAACTCTCAAGTGAATTTCCAGTCTGTAGTAAGCAGGCCTCAGGACAGATGACGTTTCCATTGGATCGGTCAGCTGCTCAATCCCAGCTCTTATTATCCCGGTGTCTGTTTTAGGTTGTAGTTTTTTTTAAATTAAAACCATATTAATTAAATATGATTCAAAATTTTATTGGAGTATCGCCGTTATTATAATACATATGAACCCACATTTGTACAGACAGACAGTCCGCTAATAAACCCCGGAATTAGATGACATACTAATAGAAACTTATTGCTTGCAATGATTTAATAACCCGCCTTATCTATAATTTGAGTTTGAGCCGAAGTAACACAATTGAAAGCACTATATTTCATCAAATTAAAGTATATATGTGGGGGAGGGAGGGGGCTTATTATACATTTTTATTAGTAGAGCTCACACAAAGAAGTGCATTTAAGCTAGCTCTAAATATATGTCTCTGTTCTAGATAAAAATTATTGAACATGGTCAGAATAGACACATATTATAACATGCATAGATGGGTAGGATAATACAACCTAGGCCTCCCAAATCGAGTACGCATGTGATTATAATTACCCTAAAGTGCATCAAGATACATTGTATAGTTTGATACAGTTGAAAGTTAGGCTGACAAAAAGTTAATAATTTTGAAAAAACTACTCCGTATTTTTTATCAAAAATACTTCAATTAGCTTGGTCACTAATAATTGACTTTCCACTAATAAAAAAAAAATAGATAAGCAAACTATAAATACATATAAAAAAAATGACTTAATAAAATTGTTAATGAAATTTATTAATTGCCGCCGTATTTATTGTGCCTTCAATTATGGGAGGAAATCATGACTATAAATAAATCGGCCATTCCGAAAAGTGCTCAAATTTGAATTTTTCTGGAGAAATGAAGAACTGATTACGGTCAAAAGTACTATCTTGGATTATATTATTATGTGTAGACCCGAAATTAAGAATTAAGAAAATTTTTCTGAACCAAAATCTAACAAAAAAAATTTTCACAGATCCCTTTTCAAAATGTAATGGTTGAAAAACAAAAAAATTATAAATAAAAAGTAAAGTAAAAATTTTTTTGAATTAAAACAATAAACATGATTTTTAGAATATTAATTAAGAGTTTTGAAAAATATCACTGATATTAAAGAATTGTTTTCGCATTCACACGATAGATCTACGACTTATAAAAAAATATATTTCACTAAAAAATCCAAAATGACTGAGAATTCGAGTTGACCACTTTTTGAAAAGTCCGATTCAATATTCTTTTCTTTTTTTTTAAGAGGGTGAGAATTTATTTATTTTATTTTATTGTACATGGGCTCATTATATATACCTCCCAGAGGTCAGGGGGCCTCTAAACTAAAAATAAAATGCAATTAATACTTAATTATAAAATATCCACTTATCTACAATCCAAATAGATTTAGAGCAGTCAGAATCTGCAATGGAATCAGTCAGCTGTAAAACGAGAATGGTGGCAGGATATTGTACTCTCGCGTGTAGTAGCGTCTTAGAGAGTTTCACTGTAATTCTTCTTGGCTTTATCGTTTGCCATTGAACAAACAAGATGGTAAGTAAAGACCCGGATGTGAAATTGTAAGCTGACAAATCCTCTCCTCGCTCAGGCCTGATGAAAAAAAAAAAGGGTCTCTAAGGGTGGAGTAAATGGCTGTACTCTTGACAGTAGTAACACCGGAAACCGGCTTTCTTGTATAAATCAGTCCAGCGATTTTGCTTCCTTGGTTTTTCAGTAACCTTCATAACAAATAATGAAGTAACCCTCATCAGTACCTTTTTAACAAATAAAAAAAATCCTAAATAACTAAAATATTAACTAAATAGATCATTTAAACTGATTGAACTAAGTGAATTCCATGTTATCTTTCTGTCTTCCACGTGTCCTCGACTAAATCAAAAATATGAGAATGTTAAATATCAAATAGGTTTTGAGCATCAGTATTAGAAATGACACAACTGGTCCAATGGATAAATTTGAGCACGTATTTTACATGATTTAAAAACAAAACGATAATTATATATTATCGATCAAGGCGTCCAATTTTGATATGATTCCATACTCGATATGTTAGAGTAGTGTTAATATTATTAATTATTAAGTGGTAGTAGTTTTCATGTCTCTGTGTTGAAACTTACATACAACCAAGAGAGGAGTAAAATCAGACGACTAACATTTTGAAAAATCCAACTCATGTGTGATATATTACATATTTAAATTTTTTTTTACAATTGTAAATAAGACTATGACAGTTTAAATGAGCTTTTGTAGCTAATTCACGAAAGTGAAATAATACATGTCATTAATAAGGGTGCCAAAGTGTTTGTAACTATTTTAATAATAGCAATAATATCTTTATCATCCTGGGACTATGTCCCTTATGAAATAATATATATTTAACATGAAGTAGGTTCTTTTGTTATAATATATGAAATAAGAAAAGTTATAATAGAAAAAAAGTATATATGAACATAAAAGAATATAAAACAACATGAAGTAAATAAATCAAGAACTTGTTTGAAAAATATAAATAAAATATCTACACAAATGCACACTAATTTACAATAGGGTATTCACTTATGAATACGTAAATTGCATATCTAGATTTAAACAAAAAATTAAAAATACCTTAAGTAAATGTGTACCAATGCTTAACAGTATCCTGCATATCGTAACAAAATAAGAATATAATAAAAGTTAACACTATAATATAGCGTATTTGTACGAATAATGTACTCAGTGTGATAGATAAATATTTTTTTGTACTTACTTTAGGTATATTATTACTTATCTTTCCTTATTTTTCGGCGGTTAGTTTCATTTTTAGCATAATCATGCCATCAAATGAAACTATAATACATAATATATATCACCCGTACAGAACAAATTACTGGTTGATTTAATGTTGGTCACAACAACACGGTATTGTTCACACTTTCAACCCGGGTTGCTAGGAAAAGTTAGACAGAGAACTCGCGCGTAACATTTTCTTTCACATATCATATTTTTGCTTTTTTTTTTATCAGATAATGTACTTTTATATACCAAATAAAATTAGTCATTTTTAAAAGGTAAAGGAATATGTACAAAGATTTTACGTGTTTACTAACAAAATATATATTAATCAATAAAATACAAAGTAAGGTTTATGAAAACGTAACTTGAACACTCGCTATGAGAGCATCTCTCACAGTACAGACTTTTTTTACAACAATTCTCTTATGAGACTGAGGAAGCCAAAACGTGGATTGAGGACTTCAATCATGTAAACACAGACAAACGGAAGCCTGATCTCCCCATCAACCTCGCGTCCGAACTACCAGTTATATTATTCAAACATGAGTGAAAACGAGTGAGGCCCGGATCAAATTCTTTTAGTAATTATTATAATAATTATTATTATTAATAGAAATGTATATTTTTGAAATGTCTTATCAATAACTAATGACATGAGAAATTACTTGCTGCTTGAATAGGGGACAACACGTAAAGAGCAGAACAGGAAAACCGGTGAAAATCTGGGAAAACGAAAGCCTTTAACTAAAACCATTGGTGTGACGATTTTCCCATTAGAGGATAGTACTAACTGACACTATGTTTAGAAATGAAGATAATAGGGTGCAAATTAGGATTCCTAATTGGCTTTCATTACTGGGATTATATCGATTCCAACATTATTATTAGCACCTTGGTTCCTCTGACATTGGACATATGCAAATAATAAATTATTTGTTGCGGGTTGGGTATTACTTCATAACAATCCAGTGTCAGCCGTATATTCCACTTAACTCCGTCTAATGTATGTCTTTGAAGTATGTTCCAACTGGAGAATGCATTCATGAACGAATAATTAGTGAGGTAGGTTTTAAACACGATGGCAGTTGTGGCTATGATATTTCACTAGTTATTCCATGAATGAAAGCGCTATACATATACAATGAATTTATTATATGTGTATATTATACATTTTTACCTTGCATATTTAGTGATATAGTTAGGTTTAGTTAGTGAGATAGAGTTAGTCTTTAAAAAATACGTAAACAAAATAATGGACGCACCAATTTTTCCATATAAAATTAAACGATGTAATAATAAAAAAAAGTTAAACAATATGAAATTCGCTTACCTTGGTATCTGAGGGTTAATCCTCACCTACTGTGGTAATCATTGAATAAAAGGATATTTAGAAATCAGGGGGGGGGGTGAGTATAAAATAAGGTTTAGTCGTGTCTGATGTCTGAAAACCGCTCTAAAGAAAATACTAAATGCTAACTGGTATTGAGAGCAAGGGCGTGCTGCTGGACGGAGGTCTAAAGTCAGTTTCGTGACTACTCAACCTCAATTGTAATAAAAAAAATTGGTTAGATCATAAATGTATCATTACAGTATTTACATTGGCTTTGGGCCAAACCCCATCACGTTCGCGAACCATAACCTCAACATTTAGAAAAAAAACAGGTATAATATAAAAGATATCAATGGAAATTTCAGATTGATTAAACCATTTTTATGAAAGGCGTCAAATAAGACAAACTGTTTGAATGTAGGAGCTTTACCATCGGACTGTACCATCTAAGATAATACGTCAAACGTTGCGAAAACGGTTTTGATGGCAGTTTCAATGACTTTTGTCAATCATAACCCACACAAATCATAACATATAACACATATTACTATTATGTGGGAAAGTACATATATTGTAGTGATATTTTTAAAATCAAACAAAAGTTATTTATTAAAAGTAAACTGGTTTTAAATGAGTGTGTTTCTTATTGTGATACCCTATGTAAAGTAAACAACAGTTTGACCAGAGTGAATTTAGATCTCACTCCAGCAACATATAGTGCTCTCAGTACAAGTCAGAAGCGTTTAATTCTCCTTTATAACCCACCTCATGCTTCCTAAACATTCTTCGTAGCATTAAAGATTTATCTCAGGGAAATGCAAAACAAAAATTAAATTATAATCAAGGCACAATTTGATTTCGCATGTTTTGAACATCTTTGTTTCTGAAATTTTTTAAAAATGAAGGAATATGTTTGAGGGTAAAACTATCCTAGTGGAGTCGTCAATAATCAGCTTGTTTTTTTTTAAAAGGGAACTTTTCATCATACTTTATTGGCGATTAAGATAAATTCTCTTTTTATTTTTTTATTATAATAATAGTCGTATTCTGGTATCAGCTTCAGATTATAAGAATATACCCTCGCTATATATCGAAAGTTAGGGGTAAACTTTTAGCCAATAGCGGTATATCACACTGACAAGCCCGGATTTTCATGTATTTTCCTCAGGGCTGTGGCTCCGAGCGGTTTCCACCTCGTCCGAAAAGCCTAACTCCACAATCACATTTCGCTTGAAGATTCCTCTTGGCTCCGTCGTTTGGAGATATTTTTCAAGAGGAAATCTACACAGATTCAGCCTTAGCAGACTATGAAAAATGTTTAAAACCCCCTTTACTAAAACTACTTTTTTTATTTATTTACACTATGTGACAATCAAAAAAGCTTTTTAGTCACTTTATAACTATTTATATTTATTGCTACATCGTATATGATATGAGTATATGAAAAAGTATATGATGTAAAAGTGTTGCGATCGATCTGGTGGTCAATGTATCATTTTAAATTATGCTATACACAGTTAAGATACAGTAAAGGTATGCATGAGAAAAAAATGACGAATGTCCTAGGTATAATCTCAGATGAAAACAAAGAATCCATATGAGACTAGTTGATAAGTTAACTTTTTTTTTTAATATTTCTACAAGTTAAAACAATTTATATATTATGAATGAAATGGTATATTTTTTTAATGTATACAAACCTAATAAAGGACGCAGAGAGTGAACGAACGTCATCTAGAGATACTCACTAGGCTTAAGTGTGTTTCTTAATAGGCTATCGAAACTGCTTGGTAAGTTCGATCAAAAATATTTCATTTTATTTGTAAAACTATCTCTGTCTCTAAATTAAACTGAACAAATAAATAAAAACAAATAGTAAATAAGTAGAACATTATTATAAAAAAAGGCTTAGAATTAATAAATATGCATTTTTCATCGGCCTTTAAAACTTTATTTTCAGGAATATCTTCCACATAGAATGTGCAAACAACAACTTAATATATTCAATACTAGCTTTGGAGGTAAGGTTATGGAAATTAGTCTGACTTTTTATGACGGCTATCATAGAACATAAATATAGACGAAAAAACAAACATGTAATTTAGGTATTCGGCAAAAGATAAGGGAACTATCCCCCCCCAACTTTGACGTGTTTAACTGCAGCTTAGAGCAACGCCAGGGACTTATTCACTCAACGCAAACCTAAGTGCAATGTCGGTGATGGTAATTTTAATATTCCCTGTTGATAGACAATAATTATTAAATCTATCATTCATTATCCCATGTGTTGTTGGTTTGTTTTTATAAATCTATATTTATGTCTAGTTGTTCATGGTTCTTCATGGTGTTTTTTTTATTTCTCAAGCTCATCTATTCATACTAAATGTTCTATCATGCCAATAGCTTGACCTAATAAGATTGATTTTTTTTACATTCTTCATTGTGCAATAACTACAATCTGCCTTTTCTAAGGCAATAATAATACAGATAAATCTCATAATAGATCTCATTCATACCATATTTGCAGTCATCATTCACTCGCTCATTCATACAATAGGACATGATTGGAGAAACTGGCCATTGCCAGGACTCCCACTGTCACGCGATTATAGCAGGTCACGAGGCCACTGCCGTTTCAGTCTCCGAGGAGGATTATAGGGATGAGTGGCGCAGTGCAAAGACTGTGCTACAGGAATAAGATATATAAGAGTTTTAATTATTAATTAAGGATATTGAATAAACGTTTTTTCATCTATCTGCTGCAATATACCTTTGTGTCAACGAAAATAGATCCCAATGAAACGTATTATTTTCATTCATTTCCGAACTAATATTTAAAGGCCTAAATGCTACGGTGGCTTGGCTGGCATCATAACGCCCTTCGCGGCTGGGTTCTCCAGTATTTAAGTGATTGGTGGTTTGTGTTTGATTAATTCAACCCTTACTTTTACAGCTCTATAGCCTAGGACTAAATTAAATTTTGCATATCTTTCATTACCTAGTAAATGTAAATATCCAAGAAAATAATTGATTGGTTAATTATAGATTGTAACTTCTACGATCAAAACCTTATGTTACGCCTACCATGAGAAGTTAATTAATTAAAGTTGTATCATGTGGATCTCAATTGAACTATTAGAGGCATGTGTTGTTAGAATCATAATTGGAAATTAATACTGTGTAGCCAGAGGTTACTTTTTTAGTGAATGTAATAGTAACATTAAAATTGAAAAACAAATAACGATTCCTGAAAAATAAGTAATCTAGTTCCTACAGATGTGATGATTGTTACCAAAGAATGGAGAATTATCTCCATTGTTCCATCTCCATGCTCGTTTAGGGGTGGTATATCTTGCACTAACCCACAGACCAATTATGACAAACATAATATCCATTACACCAACCAATAATTAATTCCACAATTTGTGGAGTCTTGGTGTGCACTGTGGCTCTATCAAGTCGGTGTCCACCAGGGCGATTTACCAGACACGTATATAATGATACTCTTCAGGCAACTTATATGAAATAAAATCAATTTTGAACTGATAATTTCCTGGTAGCACCCATCATTATTGACAGATAAGTACACCTTAAACATAATTATCTAGCGGTTGGTATTCCACTTGGATGTTTGGGTTTTTCTGATGCTTGACAACTTAATGCGCTCCCATCAAGATGTTAGTTCTATGTATACTTGTTAAATAATTTTCTTTATTTTGTTTTATGGCACATGCCCTAAATACATCTTGCCACCTCTAAATGAAAAAATATAATAAAATGAATACGTACTGCTAAAATGTAAATATTTACTCGTGTATATGTAGGGAAACAGAAAAAAAAAAAAACTTGCAACAATTCCTAGTGGCTCTTTATGTTGATACATCACGCACATCATTTTTTACTAAATTGATTGTTACTGCTCTTGCGATTTTCATGAAAAATTTGAGAGTCTTCTTCTGCTATGTTAAAATTAAAATCAATTACGGGTTGGGTGACCGAGTCACCCATGGATTTTTCTTTGATGAATGGGTCTGGTTCGGGTTGATGCAGTCTCTTGAGGATAATGAGGAGATACTTGTAATAATAAGCATTGAATCACACTAACAAAACCAAATTTAAGCTTGAGAGGTAACGCGATTTGTATACTAATCACTCTAGCACCACAGCACCATCACTAACTATGGTGACAATCTTTAGCCTGCCTTTACTGCTTCAGAAGGCGTTAACCACCATGGAGTTTTTTTTTGGCCAATTGTGAGATACAACTCCATAAAAATTAGGGAATAGAAACAGAGGTAAATAAAATTAAGATTTTTCTGATAGGCTCAGATAAGCAGAGCAATTGCACCAATGTAATAAGGCTTACCTTGATGTATCTGGTAAAGCAGATGGTGAAAGGGGTGAAATACAGATTTTGGCAGAAAATTTGGTAACTATTATACAATGATCTAGGGTATCCAAGGTAAATGTTGCCATAACTCAAAAACAGAGATATTTCCACTCAGCACGTCATAGAAGAACTGGCCTATCCCCGGTCTGTGTCAACGACCCCTGACGAGTAGGAGAAAAAAGTACGGAAAGCGGGGAATTTAAAATAATGCCATATGCATTGTTATTATTAAAGCTCCTTGCCTCCCGGCTCGAAACATTTGAATTCCTAAATTTACAGACAAATAAAAAAGAACATGGAACAACTTGACAGGACGAAGTTAAGCCAGATTACGCCTGCTGTCGTGATTTCGTTACCTCTAAACAACTTAATTCACCCCCCCCCTCCCCCGTGTGCTGCCTTCTCTGGGCTTTCGGGACTGGGGTGCCGCCTCAGAGGTGCTTTGGACTTCGTTCTTGCTACCGTAATTACTTGGATACATGAGATGTACATTTCCAGTATTTTATAGTGTGAAAAACCTAATTTATTTATTTTTCCTTTTAGCCGGTCGCTCCCAGGTCCGTTAAGCCACACTACCAGATTGAAAGTCGAAACTTCTCCCTCCCTTTTCGCGTTTAATTTTTCTTTTCAATTACCGGCTTATTGACGTTAAGAAAATCCGATACCAGGCCATGAAAAATATAAGGCAATTAATCAAGTCGGGAGGAGGGGATATAGGATAAATTAATTACAGAGGACTGGGCTCCTTAAATGAAGCTTGTGGTAAACTTGGAGAAGGGGGGATGGGGTGGGGGGCTATCCCTCATATCTGATAAGGAGCTGGTTTTTTGGCCGGTGGCTGGCAAGGGTTCGCTCCTAGCTGACACTTGGCACTGACGAGCTGTAATTAGTACTGGGAGGAAGATGGATCACCCCCGTGCCAAAACTTACCGCTTATTCAAACTCTCATTTTGCCGCAACATTAACGGCCATCTGTTTTAAACAAGAGCTACCGGTCTCCGCCGCTCTCCTTCCCGCTGATTTTTTGCTGTAATTATCATTCATAAAAGCTCCGGGACACGGCTCGGAAAGTCTCTTTCACTCTCCAGCACACGCTGATGTACGTAACACCTTCAGTTTTTTTGTTTTTTTTTTAAATCACCCAGTTAGAGGTTAGGCCAGGGTACGTGTGGTGTCCTAATATCGTTTCGTCTAAACCACTTAATTCAGACCTGTGTAAATTTCATCACAATTAAAACGTATTACACGAGAATACATGTTCTGCCTTCCAGACTGAGGTGCCGCCTCACAGGTACTTTGTTCTTGCTGTCGTGCTTACTTGGATCCATGAGATGTACATTTGTGCGTATGATAAAAATAACCTCTACACCTCTGATGTCCTGACTACTCCCAATACCATTTCGGCAACATTTGCATATGACTAAGTCATCCCATAACCTTCAAAAATACCTTAATGAGATCGTGTATTGGTGTAACCAATGGTGTTTTGGAGGTAATGAATTGCATTTACCCTCAAACCACATTTCCTGTCAACTAGTGTTTTAATTCCATTCCTCTTCCTGTATAAAATAGAACCCAAACACGAGGCTAAAACGACAAGTACTAAACAGACACTTTGGACAACTGTACAGACTACTTCAAAGGACTTCCCATCTCTTAATATAAAATAAAGTACTAATTTATTAAGTTATACTGTCTGGAAATACGCAATAAAGCTATAGGGGACAGTTAAAAGTCGAACATTAAGCGTGTCCTATCCTTTCAATCAAAAGTCCTGAGAACAATAGTAAATACCCTTTATTACGTCAGCAACAAAACCCTTCATAACGATCTTATTACACCCTACTATTCTTGAACTCATCCCTTTCAAGTTCATGAAATTCCATCGAAATTTATCCAACCACCATAATCCTCTAGCAAAGTCCTGCTCCACATATCTCTATAATCCTCTTCGGAGACTAAAGTGGCAGTGGCCTCATTATCTGCTATAAATACGCGGCAATGGGAGTCTTGGCAATGGCCAGTTTTTCCAATCATGTCCTGAGCGTATGTGACTCTCTTGGTTGCATCCGATGACTCGGCTGATGGAGAGGCGTGGGGGGGGGCCTCTAAAGACTCCGTTTCCTCTTTTACATGCCAGGTGGTTGACAATCGGAATGAGCGAGTGAATGAAGAATTGTAAATATAGTATGAATGAGAACATTGATCACAGTTACATATTCCCTAATGAGGCAGATTGTAATTTTATCTCAATAAAGATTTTGATTTTCTGCAGTATAAAATACCTAAAACACGTTAAATAATCTCTTTCCAAGCGCGTTAAAATAATAATAAAAGTTAAAATAATTTAAAAATCTGTGTTTTAAAGCCAAAATCTAAAAAATATCGGGGTTTCCTAAAATTAATAATAACATATTCAAATGCATATACACAGAAATATTTTCTGGATAGTCCCAATTGAAGTGAGATACACCGCGTTCTGCAGATTCGTCGGGGAGTGGAGAAGGGTACAAGGCTCCGGGCACTTTTATATATCCAGGGGGGTGGCGCGGGGTGAGCAGCCGTGTCTTCGGGAAGGCTCATCCGAAGCCAACGATGTATCGGCGGTTCCAGAGGAGTCACTGTAAATATGTACATATAGATATAAGGTAGGACTGAGTAGCCTATGGTTAGATATAAGTTTAGTTATAGGGGGATAGAGGATGCACACCCCTTGTAAATATAGCACTTAAGTATAGTGGTAAGATATTAGTATAGTTAACGGATCTATAAATATTGTAAAGAGATTAAGGATACTAGCTATAAGGACAAAAAAAAAAAATGCTAGTAAGGATTGTACCAAGTAGATTTAAGGAAAAGATTTTATTTTATTTTGTTTTCTTTGGAAGTTTTGTGTTTATTTTGGAAAATACGAAAAATACGGAAAATACGAAAACAGTATTACTCAAGGTGCGCTGACCGGTGCAACAATCCCATTGCACCGGAATAAGCGCACCACAGGCTACGTAACCCCATGAGCTCGCTTCACGGGCTTGTGGGGTAAGCCCGTTTGAGGCTCAGCCTCAAAAAGGGCAAAAAAAAAAAAAAAAAAAAAAAGGATAGTCCCAATTGCTGATACACATTTATCCTCTCCAGGGGAGAGTTTTTTTGAATCGACAATTTAAAAAAATCATGTTTGTGAGTGTGCCTGAAGCCAATTAAGCACGTTACTATCATCGCCTGTGTCGTCCTCAAAGCCTTCTTCAGTGGAACAGAGAGAGAGAGAGAGACAGAGCTGCTTGATGAGTGTTCCAGATTGCGGTCTCTTGTCGTAATACGGCGACACTTGTAAACTTCACAGCTGGTTCTTTGTTGCAATCATTGCATTGCACTTGTTATGTATTATGTTTATTGCATATATTAACTGAAGCTGATAAAATCATCTGGTGATTTGCATTATCATTGTTGTTGATACATCTAACTTGTTCTTTAATACTCTCATTTGTAATGTACGTAAATAGGCTTTTTATACGTAGTTAACTCCCCTCCCCCCTACCAAAAAAAAAAAAAGATACGCTTTGTCGAACATTGTATGAATAATAAATTTGTTTTTTGATTAATAATAATAATTGACCCTTTATCATTTTCCATCTGCTGGTAATATTAATGGTACATTGGGTTTACAAAGTACATGCCTCTAGAAAAAAAAAACTGTTTTGTGTTACATTTGCGAAAATAATATTAATGATGTATTTTTATGCTAAAGAAACACATATTCACCAAGTCAGGAGCTTCAATTTTGCAACCTACTCGAAATCGAAAAAATTTGATTGAAAATAAAAAACTATGTTGAGTAAATGGTAGTAACAACACTTTATGTTGATTGTCTTAGAAAGGGCGGTCAATTGGGGACCAACCAAGGTGGCAAAAGCTATAGGTTCGCCACTGACAAAAAGCCTAAAAAAAGATGACCGAAGAAATTGCACCTTTGATGGGAACATCCATGGAGAACAAGGAGCGGAAACAAATGTATTCAAAGAGTAAGGAAAGGAATGGTAAAGAGAGAAAAAAAGTAAATATTGTAACATCCAAAGAAAGCAATACTCGTTATACAGTTGATTAAGATGTATTTTTACTAAAATATTAAAGTTATAAATGAATGAATTTCGTGTATTCGGCCGAGTGTCAGAAATATTACATGACTTTCATGTTCTTGTTTTTTTTCTTCTTAATATTCGAGTATTCAACAAGAATAGTCCAGTTTTATTTAAAGGCAGATAAAGGAATGAAGGAGTAGATCCAATATAATATAGAAATAACAGAGGAAGGAAATAAAAAGAAGGGGGTAAAAAGAATTTTTCCATCAAATCAGAGAGGGTGGATGTAATCTTAAGACAAATAAGAGGCACCCCCCACCGCCATGACAATGGAGCGTACCACAAAGCAACGGCCAGGACCCGCTGATGAATAGGAGCACCAGTTGCCCTCCTTCTTATATCCGCCTACAAGTTTTTTTTTGAGGGGGGGGATGGATTAATTTTGCTAGCCAAGACATTGGCTGACAACATATTCTCTCGCAGAGTATGGCTAGACATAGTCATTAGCAGAGCGATGAGCAGACCTATCTCACAGAATTGAAACAGGTGGACTAATTATAGCTGGGGCTAAATTATAATTACTTATAATTTTTGTGACTGTAGCAGATCTGGAATTGCAAATAAGGAAAGTATGGGGAAAATAAAATATTACTAAAACTAAAAAAAAAAACCATCAATACGTTAGGTTAATATGTTAACGTTAAGTCAAAAAGAGAAATTAAATATGTCCAGTTATAACATTACCCTCCATCTTCAGCTTCCACCGGCGAAAATAGCAAGGTTAGTTAGCCAGTCTGCCCGGAATGAGGTGATCCATTTTTTCTTCTTCTCTAGCCGGTACCTTCATTGGGACGACGCCATGCAAATTAACATCGGCGAGGAGAATACTCCGAGCCGAAAGCTCTGATGGTTGACTAGGCAGATGAGACTAGCAGGGAAGGTGAAGTCAGTCTGGTTTTCTGACGGTTGAGTTCGGGGCAGCTGCCTTCAACACGTACCGGTTGTTGCCATTGGAGACCCGGGGGGGCCTGGATGTCTTCACGTGACTACCCCACAACTGTTCTTTTCTAGTTTTAATTTCATTATTTGGAACAATAGTTATGTTCTTTTCTAATTGGCATAAATCCTCTGTTCCAGCTTAGTTTAATTTACCTTTCTACATCACGTCAGCTCCCATCATTCAATTGGTTTTCTTTTCATTCTCCCTTTTTCCCTAAATACTTTTTATATTACTTCATAGTAGGCCATTATGCATGTACTTATTTTTCAACTTACATCTATTTCATAATATTTGATTTTTTGTTATACCATAACATTGCATTGCCATAACACATTTAAACCACCTGTCACATAAATTCCCAATGGCTACCTGCCCACTACAATAAATTCCTTTTATACTAACTACTAACCACTATTTCCATTTTATCACTGTATCCCAAGCATGGCTAAAACCCTACAATTCTTCCTCATCTGTCTCCCTCCCCAAATATACCTTTCTCTGTCATGAACGGGTTGACCGGACAGGCGTGAGGGTCTGTTTGGACCCTACATGTCAGCCTTAAGACCCGAATCCTTGACTCCCCCGTCATCAGACCATCCACACATCGAGCCCTTACCGTCAAGAAAGCCAGCAACCTACGTCCTGTTCTAATTATTGTAGTGTAGCACCCTCCACATGTACGTTTGAACAAAATCTCTATATTGTCCCTTGTTGCTCCTACTCACCACACTTGTAAGTTCGATACCTAGCTGGATCTCCATGTCATCGACTTCTCTGTCCTTTATTAGTCAGTTTAGTCCAGTCACGTATAATGTATATCATTATACAATTTTATAAAATAAAAAAACCTGTATATAATGTAGCAATGCTAGAGGAAATACAAAAATAATTTGTAGATGGATTCGCCTGAGGATCTGTATTATGTATAGTTGCATGTAAATTTAAAGGGGCTATGAAAGAAAAAGAAATCCTCTGCAAGTCTTCTCTTCTGTTCTCAGCTGCCTGTAGCGTTCCTGTCCTTTCATGACCTAATTTCCTATAACACCCATACCCCATCAAACCATAATCCTCAGGTGTCAATGACCGTTGTAGCTGACAAAACCTACATAACTTCAGCTCCACAATTGACTCTATGGTGGACGTCCTCAATGCCAACATAATTAATATTCTTAATGCACCATGTGCAACTGTTCAATGTCCATGTTAATGTGCATACCAAACGATGTTTTGTCCATGCTGCCCTAAAAACACCTAGATTCCGTCTCCGGCTAGCTCTGTGAATATGCTAGGAGATATGGGACATACAAAGAAGGCGTGAGGCTATCTGAACACGCTTCAGAGGCACAGGGCTTTTGGATGACTATCAGGTGTCCAGGGTACTCCGCAACTTCCCGCAGGCTATAGTCTGGCAGGCGAAGTCAAAGTACTTTCATGAGGCCCTCACATCTGCTCCTGATTCGAAATCCTAACGGTAACTCTTTTGAAAACTCTCCCTTTCTGACTTATCTGGGAAGCACCAGATGGTGCTTCCTCCTTGGCGGTATTTCCTGTTTTGCCTGATGAACTAAACTCATAATTTGTCAAGGCACCCTCATCCATTTTATTATCTATCTCATCCCATAGTTTCATAGACTCCCAAATCTATTTATCCTTCTCTCCCTCCGATTTTTTAGCTGCGTTCGCCAAGGTTTAGGGAGACCTAGATCGAATCAGTACCTGGCCAAACCTGAATAAACTAAGTTTACACGCAGCGAATAACAGACAATTGTCATAAGACCCTACTCAGATCCTTGGCCAATATTCCCGGTTTAGCCTTTAATAACCATCCGATTACGTAATGATTCCTCCATTGTTAAAAACCTAGGGATAACTATTGACCAAACCCTTTCCTAGAACCAACATATCTCCCAAACTACCCGTAGGTTAATTGGTAACCTTAAACTATTAGCTCTCACCATCTGCTTCCCCAGCCTACACGTCAACTCCTCGTATCCTCCCTCACTTTGACAATGGCTGTTTGTTATATAGGGGTCTCTCGGTAAAACTCCAGAATAAATAGCGAATCAAGAATTGCTTGTTTAGATTTGTACTAGGGACACCCCGGTGCTCCCTGGTATCCCACTTTTATTTATCCCGAGTTAGGGTGCCTCTTTCCCTTGTCCGCAGTATTTCTTCAATTCAATCCCTTTCCAAACCATCAATTCTCATCACCCTCGTTACATATACAATATTCAACAGTTCAAATCCTTAGTCTACGTCTGGTACACAAGATCCCATCTCTACTGCCTACAAAACGGCAGCGTACGATAGTTCCTTCCTCGCTTGCTCCACTATCCTCTGGAATTCTTAAACACCTCGTCACCAGCCAAACAGACGCTTGCTAGTTCGGCAAATTTGTATTTATTATACTTTATTCATGATATTATATTTTCATGCTTTAATTTTTACCTCATTATCTACAAGGTTTATAAATGTAAGACGCTTGAATGTTTTTTTTTTCTTGTTTTTTATATTGACCCATTTATGTTTTTATTTTCTAAATGCAGTTAAATATTTTTTTATCATTGTCACTATCATTTTTCTTACAGAGGTGTACAATTTATTTTACATTGTCAACGCTTCTTCTCTTTTTACGATGTAGTAGTTTTTATTAGTCAGCTATAAATGTTTCATCTGTACATCATTGTTATTCATTGAGTACTTCGTTCGAGAGTAAAATTATTTTTCTATTCTACTCTAAAACTCAATTAACCACTTATTTACGTGCAGGAAAACTAAATTGAAAAAACCTATAACTAAAAGACTAATTTCTATTATCCTTATGGATAAAATGTCTATTTCACTCTGTTATAAATAAAGCCAATAACAGGAGTATCATGTAGTCGGGAGATAGAAGTAGGCCTAGGAAACATTTGTATTGTTCTCAGGAATTTATTCTGTGTTCTCTTGATTCATAGCCATAGAGGTATGACAAGCGTTTTATAAAGTATTACTCTGAATTTTATCGGCAATTTAAATGTTGTTAAAAGGAATGGAAACACCAATGAGATGGCAGTTGGCCTTTCGCTCTAATAGAATTTATGTAAGGTGTAAAAGTTAAGTCTTTATCGTAAAGTCCGCCTCAGCACGGGGACTATTTAATTTCACTATCTTCTCAGTTTATTTTAGTTCACGATTTTCTTTTAAGTTCTGATATTTCCCTGATAAAGACGATAACGTAGCAAAAAAAAAATACAAATTTTTCGAAAAATGTTTCAAGAACTATATTGTAAGAACTATATTCAGATATTGTCTTGGTTTTAATATTCTTTTCTGAATAAGGTAATTGGTATATTCACCTCAAAAATACTTCTCTACGTTTTAAGTCATCTGGACCACTGAAACTCTTCATTTGAACCAATACTTTTGATTATACTGTCGAACTAAGAAACCATGTGTATTATAATAAAATTTACGATACATAAAGTTTCAGATCATTTTTATCAATTTTACTGCCTTCATGAGAATAATAATCATTTGTTATACTGGGGCTATATCTCTTAAGAACAAACATTTATTTAATACAAAGTTAATAGAATCAGTACCTGCTAAAATTTATAATATGCAGAGAAATTAAATATTTAAAAAATAGAATAAAATAATACTCAGACAGACGTACAGGCCATTGTCCCACTTCTATTTGAGAGTAGAACCTCGGTCTCCATGCTTGAGGCAAACAGGAGGTGAATTGATCATTCTGAGCCACGCACGAAATATTTCTATATGAGAAAACGTTCCAATATGCTGGAGGAATAAATATGTAGTCCACGTGTATTGTGTTCCGGTGTCTCCCACTTTGCAGTATGTCATTCTAACAACCGCCGATTCGTCATACGCCACATCACACATCTAGATATCTGATCACTTCACTTTTCCGACCACGAAAACAGTTTCCCAAGTATTAACAACACCCACGAAAGCTGCTGTTTAGGAACCAAATGATGTAAAATATAAAACTTTGCTGTGCAGTGTTGGTTAACCCTATCCCCCCCCTCCCTCTCGTCACTTGTCAGTCAGTCGGAAAATCATTATTGCAAGTTAATCAACCTTTTGAGCAGTAAAACAACTCCACCATATTTGTTTTCAATCAGACAACCAGTTTGCTCTTGGCAACCAGCTTAACCATCGTAGTAACGACTAAGTCCTGAAGACATTGGCCTCATATGAACAGAACATAATCAGGTAACTTCTTCTACTTCAAAACCTTCTCATAGCTGTGTTAACTTAGTTTAACAACTATTACACGAGTAGATACATATGTTTACAGTGTTCTTTTTGTATTTTCTTTTGTTTCATAGCATTTCTTTATTTATTTTTATCCTAATCAATAATTTAATTGAAAGTATCTTGTATATATCAAGCAATAGAAGTTTTCATTCCATAAACATAATTTTTAGATTGATTAAAGACTTTTAGGTACAATAAGTTTCTTTTAGATATCACTTTTGTAAATACCGTCCATTAAAATCATTTTACACTAGTTAAAGGTATTTGAGTTGTCTATTGTTAATAAACCAAAGTAACGTTAACAGCAGTTTTGATGAATGCCAATTTTCAATAATTCAATGTACCAAATTTACAATATAAAAAAAAATCCTTCATTCTAGGACCATGGTCCCTATTAATAATTAGAATAGAATAAAAAAAAAATGATTACAGGACTAAGTTCCCTATGAATAACATTAATGTTCAGATGAGAAATTCACACCTGGCAAATAAAATAAACTACAACATATTAATAAAAATAACGTTATTAGCAAAATAACATGTAAACCTGTATAGGGACGATAATAATAATTATGAAATAAAAATAAAAATTGTTTAACTTCTTTTAGTAAATCCTGCAAATTACACTGCACAAATAAATAAACACAAGCCTCGCCAAAAAAAGAGAAATGGTAGTAATGCTAAATATTTAACAAAAATAATAGTAGTGAAACAGAATGTTTGCAAAGAAACGTCTGACTGAGTGTTAAGGAGGCGTTGGTTTTAAAATTACGTAAGGATGAAGCATGACGGAAATTTAGAAGGAGAGAATTCCAGAGAGTGGTGAAGCGAACAAGAAAGGAGCGGTCGAATGCCGCTGTTATCTGGGAAGTGGTATAAAGATCAGGAAGGCGGGTTTTTGTGTCCCAGGAGTAGACTGAAGATTTAAGCAGAATAGTGCACCATTGTAATCGAACCAACACCATAAACTGTAAAGGGTGATAAATCTCATTAATGGGATTCAGGGAAGGTTCTGAACTCAAGAGAACAACTTAATTATCATGGTGTTGATCATCGAAACCCTTCTCTTGTGGTTCATAACAAAATAATTGTAACCAGAGTAATCAATAAATATAATATTATTATGAACAAAAAAAAATTGATGGGAAACACATGAACTATTAGAATGGATTAAATAACGTACAAACTGTATTACAAGAAAAAATATTTAATAATAAAAAAAAAAAACTAATTGAACCTTGGTTCCGAAACCAAATTGTACCAAAATTGTACTAAAAAAGGTACTGCTAATACTTAAACTAACAGTATTTTTCCTTGCAAAATGAACCGCGTGGAAGACCAGAAACATCTGTGAAATATTATGCTCTGAAAGCATTGGTGGAAACGAATCCAACTGTTTCTTCAAGGGAACTTGCTGCCACAATGGAAGTTGACCATACAACAATATTGCGACATCTTTCTGAAATTGGCAAGGTGAAAAAAATGGATAAGTGGATACCACACGAACTAACCGAGTGAAATAAGCTCGGTAATAAATTTAATAATTCAGCAGGTTCCAGACCGCATACCTCTTACAGGAGGTTGATTAAGATCAAATAACCTTTCCTTTCTTCTTCTCCCATGGTAAAGGTGGTTTGGCTTACCTCGTCGGTAGACCTCCATGTTGCAATAGTGTAAATATAATGGAGGTTGTGAGACTGGACAGCTTAGAAAAGGTATGACCAAAAAATTATACTTATGGAGGGAGAATGGACCATTCAGTTATTGGCTAACGAAGTTATTTGTATGAGCTAAGCTCAGGACTGCAGAAAAAATTTTGACAATTGATATTTTTCCAGAGAGCCTGTTATCATACAGGCTTTGAATTTTGGAAATAATTATGTTAGGAGTTGGACAGAGAACGTTAATGTTACGAAAATTTTGATTGCGTTAAAAAGCAATTAAAAAATTACAAATTACAAAAATAATCAACAATGTTATTAAATTACAATACTAATACATTTGAAGATGATCATTAGTAATGTTGAAGAGTTGAGAGAAATTTCAATAAGATGAATGTTCATTACACATCTCGTATATGCTTGAAAATATTTCAAAGAAAGCACTTTGCCCGATACAAACTAAATTTATTTACAAAGGTATACTAGGTACCACACTGCTTATGTGAAGATTTAAAGTTCTTCGAATTAATGTTTTAGTTTGTATCCTATTATCATGGGAAAGGTAATAAAAATACTGAGCTATGTGTTTTCCGCCTATTTAGAATAAATAATTACCGTCAGTTTGCTTTAGATTTAGATGCTGATTGTGTATAGTGCCTTTTTGTGTCACTTTCTACTTGAAACATTGAAATAACAGGGGTTATAATTATTCTTTTGATATAATTAGAAAAGTTTCGGGGCAGGTGTTACAGTACATTCAGTGGGTCAAAGGAATTCAACAGAGGACGGGTCATTTAAATCATTGTTTTTTGGCATTTTCTTTTATAAGGCATAAATAGACCATAGCTCAACCGTTTGACAGTTCAAAGTTATTTTAAAACTCTTTAACTATTCAGCATGAAATTAATCGATCCAACATTAAAAGAGTTCGAAAATGTAAAAATAATTCGCTTACCCTAGTATCATAGGCTAGATCTCGTATGGTGATAATTACTTAGACGGAGGTTTCGATGCAAGGAAGTGAATGCTAAAGATAAGACGCTTCTGATGCAAGAAATCTGCTTTAAAATAAACCCTTGATTCTAACTTGTACTGAGAGAACGTGTAGGTAGCTTGGTATAGAGGTCTGACGTCACTATGCCTTTTTCTGGCCAAACTGCTGTTTAGTAGCACATACCAAATTTCTAATAAAGTGGTATCCCCAAAAGGTCAAAGGGTAACCCCTAGGGTAACACTGGTTAAAAACGCTATACAGTGGTTTTCAACCATAAAGTCACTTCCTTAAAATTGACCTACTTCTAATAAATAAAGATTGATCCAAAAATTATCATTATAATATATATGACTGTGGCTTAAACAAGTACTGGTAATGACAGCGACACGTCTACCTAATAAATATTACACTTACACGATAGACCCAAAATATTAATAGTAAAAAATTAGTCCTAGATAATAAAAATCCTACATCCTAAATTTGTTTTGAGGAGATCAGCATAAAGCCACTGCACCGGGGGCGTCTGAAATCCTATTCAGAGTCTTGAGGAAACTCAGCCTTTAATTTTTCACTGACAGTGTAAATAGTGCTTCCCACTGAAAGCAAGCAGGAAGCACTCAGTGACCGACATTGATCAGGGCCCATTAAGGCATTAAGTGCTCACTCACCACTACGTGTCCATATCATACCCTTCATTCAATACCGTCCAATCAGCTTGATCCATTTGAAATGCTTCAATCAAACGCAGATCTATTACAGTTGCTTACATTTGAGGGAGTACGCCAACCTATTATTGAAGGGCTTTTGGTTATTAGACACCTAATTATGACAGCACCAGTTAGTACATGGTCCGTTGGTAATTTTACTCTGTCAAGTTGATTGCTTGATGTTTGAAACATCAGATGGCTGATGGAGAAATGGTCGAGCGAGTTCCGAGGAGTTTTTTTTTTGTTATTGTCTTCCCGATTCAACTATTTTTTTTGTCCTTCAAACCCCCATAAAAATACAAACTGAGCTGTCCTTGACTTGAATCCATTGCAGACAATTTCTCTAAACTTGCTTTCCACTTCTTATGAAACATCCAAGATAATTCAACAAATAAAACAAAATATTTTGGATCCAGAGTTACGTAGGTGCCTCTAGATATTGTTTAATTACATTTTATGCCCTTTATTCTTATTAATAATGTATCTATTTATTTATTTTACTTTATGAATTTATTTATTAATAATTGTTGTAAACTGATTTCATTTTTTTTTTTATGGTGCTATAGATCTAGTATAGTTAAGACTAAGCGTTACCACTCAACCTTAAATTTGGTTTTCTTATTTATCCATTTATCCTCACGACGTGGGTTTCCGCAGTTAGAAGTCAGCATTCTAAACACCAGACCACGGAAACGATTGGTAAACCAACTTCGCTTCGTAAAACTTACAAAACATTTTAAATAATAGCACAATGTCTAAACTCTACTGATCCGCATATTAGGCTAGTTTATTATAATAGTGATTTCTAAAATACTACGGTAAATAGATAGAGAACTAGTGCAAGCAATGGTGCATCAAGGTCAATGAAAACAAATGGGTATAAACCTTTTACTCTCTGTCGAGGAAACTGTTCATCCCTAACCTTCAATTCAATACCACTTTTCGTGTCAAATACTGTTAGATACCTAGATTTCCATATAGACAAAAGGTTGACTTCGAACGGTCACACAAGACTTAAAGAGACGGTTTAGACAGTTATACAGACTACTTAACAGAAACTCTAACCTCACACTAGAAAACAAACTTCGCATTTGCAAACAGTTATTTTAACTAATTTGGACTCACGGACTAGAGCTAAGGGGGACATCCAAACAGTCGAACATTAACGAATCCAAACATTGTAATCAAAAGTCCTCAGAACTGTAGTCAACGTACCCTTCTACATTACAAACTCATCCTTTCACCGAGACCTCCATCTACCACTCATCCAAATCCTTATGTTAATGTGTTCATCTCAGTGATATCAGACACGGGCACGTAGAATGTTTAAAGGTATTCAATTTGTTCGGCCCTACCGTGGTGCAATTTACCATCATTGAGCTAGAAAGCACTTGGTATCGTTATAGCGTGTAGGCTAATAGCGATTGGCAATAGAGAGCTATTGGTTCGATATCGAAAGTATGAGCATAACATTTAACATAGTCTTTCCATTTCATGTCAAAATTAAACGAAATACTATTAGGATTGTAAAAAGACATTTGGTGAAATGCTGATTCATTTCGCAATTTATTCCTCAATTTATGACTTTTCCACGGTTCTATAAAACTGTAGTCATAAAAGTCTACTAGTAACGAAATTATAACAGAAGAGGCCATTTTATATTTTAACTGGGTAAAGATAAAGAAGTGACGCCCGGGGGAAAGTAAGAAGAATGACTTATCGTGAAGGCATTCGGTCCAGTGAAGCAGCAGGGTCTACTTCACATGGTGGCTTGGAGCTTTGGTTCCTCCCCGATATTTTTTCCCTCCATACAATTCAACCACGTGAATATGATTTTTTGTTTTCTATTTAATTCTTATTATTTAATACGTATTTCATTACTAAATAATAAGAACTTTTTTTTAGAGAGATATGGAATTATTTAAATGCATACATGCGTAGATAGTATTATATAAATCAGTATTATTATATCATAGTAGTATTACGGACATTCTAATTTAAGCTCTGCTTAGAATTCAGTTTTTAACGTATTGTTACTTATAGAGGGAAAAAGCTACTTAACTTGCCACTTTAGTGACCATCATATCTCACTATGAACAAAATACTAGTTGGTTTGGAGAAGGTAGTGAAGCCAAATTTGCCTTAGGCGTCCCTCTGGGTTGCCGGGTATGAGACAGGTATATCGAGTATTAGCATACGGATTATGAAGGCCAGGGAGATTCTGGAAGCGGGATGTGGCTAGGTTTTGAATGAATGGATCAGAGTGTAAAGGGGTATAGTTGTTGATATATATCGAAAAATTTCCTATCATGTGAAGGATTCCGGAGGCAGAGTCGGCACTCCCGCTGACTTCTATTCTGAAGAATTATTGAATAATGAGAATATTTCATTGGTTATAGGTCTTATATTATATTGGTTATAAGAATTTTTCATTACCGACTCAAACATAACCCGACTTATTTAAGTTGGTATGAAAAGAAGGGCGTAAAGTGAAGAAAAAGTATAAAATTAAATCAGCAGGACTCGAAATACATATCGTTTCTATAACGCTTTTTAAAATATTGTTAAAAACTACTATTTATTAGTCAAAAACGATTATTCAGTTAAACTATGTAAGCCACTCTATAATATTTTTTGTATACAATTTAAAAGAAATGAAACTGTTTTTTTTCTTTAGACGTTCATCGTTGACATCCAAATCCATACTAGCTTGGATTGCTACGGCCCACACTGGGACAAAAAGGGTCAAGAGGCTCAAAATACTATATAAACTTACCTTCCTGAATGTGAGAGAAGTCAGTTAATAAGCCGACGATTTTCTATAATTTTCTTTAAAAAGTTCAATTGAAAACGTCTTAATTTTGTAGACTTTCCCATGATTTTCAGGTTTTTTCAAATTGTTTCGAGTTGGTTGTTGAAATTTATTTCTTGAAAGTTTGCCAACATTCTATTGCCATTCCACGCCACTCGAGAAAAAGGTAATAGTCTCTAAAACTTGTTTCTCGGTCAAGTTTGTCGATAAAATACAAAAATACGTGCTTTTAAATGTAATTTTTACGAAGACGCCAATTTAAAAAAAAGTTCCAAATTATTCCGGAAAGAGGACATTCTCTACTTTTTCCTTAGTTATTGAGTGAGAGAAATCCGTTACAATTATATCTACCGTGATCCGCGGGGGCCAGTACACATTTTCGACCGTATGGATATTCGAAGACGTTGTACGAGTAGATACTAGCGTCTCCTAAACTGGACATCGCTCTCAACTTCTTTGATTATTAACAACTTTATTATGATAAAATTACATTCTGCCATAAGTAATTGTGATAAATGATCTCATTCGTACCAATTTACAATTTTCATTCACTCGCTCATTCATACTATATATACAACAGCCCAAAGGCCCCCCAAGTTCACATGGTTTTCATCTCCCTTGCGTGCGAAAGAGGAAGCGGAATCATGGGAAGTTCCCCACGCCCCTGTGTCAGCCGCGTCACTGGATAAGAGCCAGCGGAGGCTGACCAAGAGTGCGAGAGCCACAGACGCTCAGGACATGATTGGAGAAACTGGCCATTGCCAGGACTCCCACAGTCACGTTTTATAGCAGGTCACGATGTCACAGCCATTTTAGTCTCCGAGAAGAATTATAGGGATGAGTGGTGCTGTGCAATGACTGTGCTAGGGAATTAGGGTGGTTAGATAGGTTACTATAAATTTTATGAACTTGGAAGGGATGAGTTCAAGAATGGAGGGTATATTCAGATCATTATGAAGGGTTTTGTTGCTGACGTAATAAGGGGCATTTACTATTGTTCTCAGGACTTTTGATTGAATGGATTGGATGCACTTGATGTTCGATTTGTTTGCTGTCCCCAATAGCTAATAGTGTCCAGATTGGCTTAAGTATAACTTTGTAGATAATATGTTTATTTTCTAGCTCTCAACTTCTGATGATTTTAACAATCGTATTGAAGAAAAAATAATGAACAGTAGTTATTGCTCTGAAAAATGCAAACCAAAAGTTGAAGTAAATAATATATATCAAATAATACATTTGTTATTATACATATAATAATTTTGTTAATTTCAGTATATTACCATGATGAATATTGATACAAAAAAATACTTACACTTTTTTTTTACGCAATTTCAGTTTTAGGTACCTAATTGATTAGAGTAATAAATGAGTAAAAAATGAAAGATGTAAGCAAAAAAAGTACACTTTATGCTTTGTTATTATATTATACATAAACGAACGAAAAAAAAAATCTCGGGACATTTTTCTCCAGGAATAATAAAAAGGTACAAATAGGTATTTAGCAGGCTGACATAAATCTCTGTTCTCTCTTTAGCGGTCCCCTTGGGTACTATACGGTATCGGGTTCAGGGACTTCGTATTGTATTGCTGACAATCCTTTAAAGAAGGACGAAAATTAGAATTTTAAATCATAAATACCTTCCGAGCAGTGACCACAGAAAGCTTTGAAAGATAGCGAGAAGCAAATCAGTTAATGAAAACAAAATTTAAAAGTAGAGCCTCTCCTATCGGGCTCGGTAATATGTTTGGGCAAACTGTTTTTTTTATTGTCACAGCTATGAGTAAAAATACGATTTTTCAGCTAATGAGTTGCTGATTGGAATATTGGATTATTACTCAGGGATATAATAGGGCTCACATTCGTCAATGACGAACCGAGAGGAAATTAAAAACTGAAGATAACTTTTGGAAACTGTGGAAGGTGGAGAGTGCCGGCAAGGGATAGAGTCGATAGCGTTGTAAGAGCGAACGAGGAAGGATGCTCTCAAAGAACTTCGTCGAGAATGGGGGGGGGGGATGGAAAGCAGATAAGCGGTTCACACAGTTGCTATGGTTTCTAAAGATAAATAAACAATTAGAGTGATGCGCTCCACTTTCATTGAGCTCAGAATTTTAAACTCTACTGACCAACTCAACTAAAATGTCTTCTGTCAAAGGTCTTGTCTTATCGCAACAATCTGACGTCAAGTTACAAACAAATTCAAAGAAACACTGATTTATTTTTGTAAGCGATTTCAAATGAGAGTGCTCTTTGCTCTGGAGATAATAAGTTAAACAAGCGTAACCGGAAGCTGGAATTAACAAATTTATACTTCCCTCCTCTCCGCAGTGCCTGGAGCCCCTTCCCTTATAATTTCTTAACAAAACAAATAATCGTAGACTTCAGTCTCGAAACAGTCATTAATTGATATTTTTGTAATCGGTGTTATAACATGATTTTATATCTATCTCTCATTTTAGAACTATTTAATGGCATTTACTATCGTATTAATTTTTTACGTTGTGTACTTATTTAAGAAAATGATCTTAGTTCAAGACGTCACAGAGTAGGACTAATCACTGGATTCTCCAGACTTGGGTTTCACGTCTTAAGAGGTGGTCATGAAATAATCATATCAGCTCACGTCATTATGGAACTAACATTTTCTACAAACATTTATATTATCCAATTAACATATAATTGTTGAACAAAATCGCATTCTTAAGAAACTTAAAATTTCTTGTGCCACACGTTTTATTTTATAGCTGTGAAAAGGTCGCGGTTTGTTTTAAACATTTTATAAATTTATTTATTTATTATATTCCTTTATTGTGCTATAATTACAATCTGCCTTTTATAAGGCAATAAGTAATAAGATAAATGCTCTCATTCATACCATATTTACAGTTCATCATTCACTCGCTCATTTATACAATATTTACAGACAGCCCAGACACCTCCCAAATCCACATGCGAGGTTGAAAGCAGAGTCTTGGGAAGTCCCCCATGCTCCTCCGTCAGCCGCGTCACTGGATACTAGCCAGTGGAGGCTGACCAGGAGCGCGAGAGCCACAGACGCTCAGGACATGATTGGAGAAACTGGCCATTGCCAGGACTCCCACTGTCACGCGTTTATAGCAGGTCACGAGGCCACTGCCGTTTGCAGTCTCCGAAGAGGATTATAGGGATGAGTGGCGCTGTGCAATGACTATGCTACAGGATTAGGGTGGTTGGAAAGGCTACTGTGGAATTTCATAAACTTGGAAGGGATGAGTTCTAGAATGTAGGGTATATTAAGGTCGTTATGAAGGGTTTTGTTGTTGACATAATAAGGGGCATTTACTATTGTTCTCAGGACATTTGACAAAGAAAATTCAATAAATTTCTAGGAATATTTCAAAAAATTTTATAAAATTATTCTAATAACAATTCAACACAATGGTTCGAAAATAAGTGAAAGACATATGCAACATTAGAGATAGATCTAATTACAGATTACATTTTGTTTCTTCATGTAGCGTAGAAGGAAGGAGGTGAACAAATAACAATTATTTCGGTACCACTTGCTTTAATATTAATAAACATACCATACAGCAATTGTTGGGAAGTCTGTTTGTCGGTACAAATCGGTACAATTTAAATCCGGAAATAAATTACCTAATAATACTGATTACCTAAAAATGTTTTTTGTTTTTTTTTGTTTTAAACCCTTTTGAAAATAGTGTATTTACTGCAAATTATTTACAAGAGAAGAACAATACCATTATGATTGAGTACCAAAAGATTTTAAAACATCTTATTTTCTATTCATATTATTTAAAGTGACTGATTGAAATTTTATCACTAAAGCCTTTTGAAATCGCTCGCAAACTGACTACCACATACTTCAACGTCAAAAGAACAAGTTTGCATACATTTTAAAGTCGTTATAGAAATTTCAAAGTTCAGTCAATGTCACGAAATTTCCGATCCTCGTACCAGTGTGCGCCGCTGTAAAATTTTAATGAAAAGGATATTTTGAATAATTTTTCTCCAGTGATTAAAAATATCATATTATTCTTTAACCTCGTAGTACTCAAACAAAGGCGCTTGTATGTTGGTATTCATATGATTTAGTTTCTGCTAATCGTTTTTTATTGATACAACACCGTTATAGGTCTGGGAATGCCTAAATAGGTGAAACGTGATGATGTCATATCAATAAAAAATATATATTGAGGAAAGCTCTAAGCTTTATTTCTAATATTATATAAATCGCAACATATAATTTGAGGATATTGAGGATATGAACAATAAGACTAAAGGAGGGTAGTTAGCGGGCTGAAAACAGTATTGAAAAATAAGGAAAATCTAAGTCTTTTCCTTTTATAAAGTGACATTTCATCCTGCTGATTAGTTGTTTCCGGGTTATGGTTTTAGGAATGCTCGATATAAAATGACAGCCCGAGTTCACTATAGTTGACTCAATAGGAATCATTAATTACCATATTTACGGCAAATGGAACCAAAGCTCATTAAATATCCTAAAAGGCCGAAGCGATATCTCAATTATCAATGAACCATAGATTATTTTAGTAATATAAGTTTATTACCTTTGTGGAAAGAAGGATAAGTGAATAAAAAATATGAAAACAAATCCTTTTTTTTTATTTTACTGAAAGACTGAACTAAACAGACGCTTTGGACTACTGTACAGACTACTTCGAAGGACATCCCATCTCTCAATAGAAAACAAACTACTTATTTACAAAGTTATACTTAAGCCAATATGGACATACGGAATAGAGCTATGGGGGACAGCAAAAAAGTCGAACATCAAGCGCATCCAATCCTTTCAATCAAAAGTCCTGAGAACAATAGTAAATGCCCCCTATTACGTCACCAACAGAACCCTTCATAATGATCTTAATATACCCTACATTCTTGAACTCATCCCTTCCAAATTCATGAAATTCCATAGTAACCTATCCAACCACCCTAATCCCGTAGCATAGTCACTGCACTGCTCCACTCATCCCTATAATCCTCCTCGGAGACTGAAACGGCAGTGGCCTCGTGGCCTACTATAAATGCGCAACAGTGGGAGTCCTGGCAATGGCCAGTTTCTCCAATCATGTCCTGAGCGTATGTGGCTCTCGCGCTCTTCGTCAGCCTCCACTGGCTCGTATCCGGTGACTTGGCTGGTGGGGGAGCGTGGGGGACTTCCCAAGACTCTTCCTCTTTCGCTTGTTAGGGAGGCAACAACCGTGTTTGTAAATATTGTATGAATGTGCGAGCGAATGATGAATTGTAAATATGGTATGAATGAAAACACTTATCTCAATTATTTATTGCCTATTAAAAGGCAGATTGTAATTTCATCATAATAAAGTTGTTAAGAAGTAAAAAAAAAAAAAATTTACTGAGACCCGTGAGCTGCAAAACAATTACACGCAATCGGAAACTGCAATGTAAAAAAAAAATTAAATGCTCTCGTAACCTTTTGAAATCAGTCAGCGCAGTTGCTTTCTTTCGGTATTAAGATATCTATGATGTAATAACACTATCGAATTTGAGCTTTATGTCATATGCATACCGTACTCAATACACTTAATTCCATTCATATACTGCCTGAAAGGAAGTGGGGAAGGCGCTTTACGATGTTAATGAGATCTCTCAATAACATGGGTAGCGTATGCCCAATTATGACATATTGGAGCGCATTGATACAGCCTAAACTCAAATATGTTATATGTATAGAATAATATAAATCATATTGTATAACATCAAATTGATTCTTCGAATTCTGACAATAAACGGCTTTATTCCAAGTACGTGAATACATATCAGTAATCTTGAGTGCAAAACGTATTGATTAAAAAAAAAAAATATGAGTCATAGAGTCAATAGAAACTATAAGAAATTCAAGATTAACTGAATATTATCAGACTAATACGAAAACTCTTTGCACGCAGAAATGTTACGACATATTAATATGTTTAATCATACATATAATATAATTAAATCACTTTATCACTTATCCTTTAGAAAAGTAATTTCATTCAATAAATTAAAATAATACCGAGCTTACAGGAAGAATTAAAGAAGGAACACAAAAATAATTTAAGATTAGAAAGTACTTCAAAAACTAAAGCTGCGGGAACAAATTATTCTTAACTAAATAACTTTTAGCTATAGTCACAGTGTTTTCTTGCAATGAGAATTTGATGCAGACTTGCATGGTACTTCGAAACGTTGGCCTGTAATGATTGTGACTAAAATCTAACAATGATCTCCCGAAACTCTTCTACTCATTTATACAGAAAAATTCGCAGGACAATCAATTATACACATCTACTGTGATAGAAATACTAACACATACTGTGATAGAAATACTAACACATACTGTGATAGAAATACTAACACATACTGTGATAGAAATACTAACACATACTGTGATAGAAATCGCTCAGCTGTTACTTATTTAAGTAAACTAGTATCTACATGTGACCTGCTAAGGAATCTCAATGTTTTAATAGTATTATTCAATTTTTTTATAGTATGATAAAGTATTGAATGTAGGGAATTTGTTCAAAAGTAGATAGTTGAAGTAATTTTACCTACATATTCTGTTTATTTATTTATTCATCTGTGTTAAATGATTTGATTGATATGTAAGGTTGCATATTATGTTATTAATCAGATGCAATTGTGTGCACTACGTGCATAAGTTGAGTTTGGCGGTGAGGTAGTGAGATGCGCACTAGCCCAACATTCTTCCCGGCAATCCCTTCCAATCCCCCTCCTACGTCTTCAGCTCTTGACACGTGGAAATCTTTCCTCTTATTTTTTAGTTAAATAAAACAGTTTATTGGATGAAAATTTTAATAACAAAAACACGGGAATAACCTGTGTTCCAGTATGAGAGATTTTAAGTTCCCGGTAAAACTGAGGAGGGGGCACTTGAGTAGGAAAAGGCTGTGCCAGCTCCTTTCCCCTCCCACCAAACTCCTATAAAAGTACTATTTATTTATTGAAATGTCATATTCTGACGTATAAAGAAACATATTTTTGTACATACATAAATTTGTAGCAAGGGGATATGGAACAAAAAAAAAATTTTTTCTAGCGACATTCTAAAAAGAGACACCTATATTTTGAAATGATTCTAAGAATATTATATTTCAAAAGAAGGTTTTAGAATCTATCCAAAAGTTTGTTTAGTTACATTGTTCAACGCGTCGGCGTTCAGGGATTCTCTCAGGACTGTTGCCAATTTCATCTCACAAATAATTTCTAAAAATGCATGATTTGTATACATTGTTCATGATTGTGGAATAATTTTGCTCTTCCATTTGTTCGAAAAAGTCAACACTCTACAAATAGATACATGCATTTCAAAATAATACCATATGAAAAACAAAAATTTATCGAAATAAGGCTTTGTATGTACAGTACAATCTTGATACTCTGACATTTGTTAATCCGAAAGATGGTGACGTCTAAGGGAAGAATATTTCACCGGTCATAGTGGGGGAAGCGGAGGGGGGAGACTTGTTTCACTGTCACATGCTCAGCAGTCATGCTGCAAATTTAATTTGTTATTTTTTTTACAATAGGTTTCATGCTATGATTTTGTTGTTTGTTTCGGTTTAGCGATGGCGTCAACATCAAACAAAAAAGGTAAACACGCAACTCTTACGCTAAATGACAAATGGGCCATAATTCAACTGCAAGAGCGTTGTAAAACGTCTGCTGTCTTGAGTCTACGTCTAGTGAGTAACGTCTAGGGAGTGCAACTGTATATGACGAAATAAAGACAAAATTGAAAGTTTTGTAAAATCCGTCGAAAGAGAAACCACAAAACAGAAAAACATTGAGGAGTGGCGGTTTTCTGAGAGTTAAAAACGCTTTAAATCCCTGGTTTCAACAACAAAGAGACAGGTTTCGACAACCAATATCAGTATCAGTATTATTTTGTGTTTTGACTATTTTGTTACCCGGTGACGCGGCTGACGGAGGAGCGTGGGGGACTTCGCAAGACTCCGCTTTCTCTTCGCATGGATTTGGGAGGTCTCTGGGCTGTCTGTAAGTATTGTATGAATGAGCGAGTGAATGATGAACTGTAAATATGGTATGAATGAGATTATTTATCTGTATTATTAATGCCTTATAAAAGGCAGATTGTAATTATAACACAATAAAGAATCAATCAAAACTATTTTGTATATCATGTTAAAAAAAGTTTTAAAGTCTTAGTGTATCTAAGTGTTGAATAACGTTTTAGTTATAAGGTTGCTGTATTTGTAAGTTATAGTTATTATGTTTCCTTAATAAAGAAGTATTAACAACAAAAATTTAGCTTTTCATTATTTCGACCTTAATTCCTTAATGTTGATTGTTTCGATGGGACCCTCAGTAGTCCGGAATATTTTATAATTCTACAACTTGCCTGTCCCATTTGTCGGATTATCAAGATTGGACTGTAGTTAGCATCACAGACATTATATTGAGAATAAAGTTGGTTAACTCTAGGGTTTATTGCTTATTGCATGATATAATAAAATCAAATTTTGTACCATAGTGTTCACAAAGAGAACTCACTCGAAATTTTGGTGGGAGATCAACACACTCCCAAGTGCTCATTTATATAGTCACGGCTGATTATGAACTCACAGTATATATATATGCCTAGTTTGAGGAGTAATTTTTCAATATGGTATCAACAATGCAACAATAAAATAATTTAGACAATTTAAAATTAATTCACATTCTTTGACATCTGCGGTTCTAGTTTAAACTCCGGGCTGTGGGAAATCACGGGATAGATGATAATTATGAATCATCATCATGATAGATGATAGAATGATATTTGGTGAGCAGGAAGTGATAATAAAAGAGGATAAGGTGCTATCTAGTGTATAACTACCACTGTTAAATAAACACTGATTTATAACTTGTACGGCGAGAACACATGTTGCATGAAACTCATCCCCTAGCCGCGTAGACATGGGGCTCGCATGTTATACCTTCAGCCCTCAGGTTTACCCTTGGTCATCCAAAACGGTACCTGCACCTGCACTGTTTTACAGCCAATTACATTGCGCATCTCATTCCCTCAAACCAACTTACTTTAATGAGGTAAATTTGGTTTGACTCATAAATTTCATTACAATATACCGTCACTCAGAAATTCGTACACACCGTTTTATAAATGTATGCGTTTTGATAATTTATATCATGAACTGGATCTAGGAGAAAAATAATGCAAGTTTTTTTTTCGAAATGTTTAATAGCCTAGATATTAAAATATAAAAAAAATATTAATTTAGATTTATACATTATTTATTGTAAATATTATCGAATTCATCTGAACAATTTATGTATGTTGTAAGCAGAAGCATATTATTTTTTTTTCTTTTGAATTGTTACTAATAAAAAGTCCTGATGAAAAAGATAATAAAAAAAATGTTGGATCTGCAGTAAAAACTAACCAAAAATTCGCAATGGAATCTTCACTTACACTGCTCACATGAATGATTTATTAAGACTACTCTGTTTAAAGAGATGAACACGTAAAGGGTACTGTTATTAAAAGTTTGTTAGCTCAAAGGTTGATAAACTTGTCCATGTTGTCGGGGTTAATAAATAATACTTTTTTGACATTTTGTGACTGTGGTCTGAACGTATACCGTTTTTTTTTTTCATAATAAATGTCCGGGGTATGATAAGTGAAATAATAAAAATGCCTATTAGTTTCACTGACAAAGAGGCGAGACATACGGGTGGAGCTTAGTGGCCCTCTTCCTCCTCCTCCAGCCAGGGAGGAACGGTAGGAAGGGGAGGCATTAGCAACAGTTAGCCTGGAAGGTAATCAGCTAAGTTGCTATCGGCAGCCAAGGAAGGAAAGCTAGCCCACAACTTAGGTAGGCAACCATAAACCACATCCTCTTGTCACGGCCCGGTTTAGAGATAATACCTCCGCTACTTGCGAGTTCCCGTCTCGACCATATCTTTTCGCCAACGGGGATAACTTGTTTCATCTCACCCTCAGCTTAAGCTATATATGTATATTCCTCTCCTCTTGAATCTGCCTACTTTTCGATTATTTTCAATAACATAGTTACTCCTTACATACATTTTTATTGTATAAATAATAGTTATTAACTGTTTTATTATGTAGGTGTACACTCAAAATTTACAAAGGGGGGAAGCTATGGAAAAAAAAACAAGTGCCTACACTATATGCAAATAATTAATAACTCACTAACAAATAAATAATTATTGTAAAGGTGGCAGGGTATAGCGGAGAGGGTGCAGTTGAGTACACCTGAATATGAGGAGCCCTTCGGGTTTGCACGCCTCAATACGGGAACCCCAGGTTGTGGCACGCCTCAATATGGTGGAAACCTTGGTCGTGGCACGCCTTAATATGGGGGAACCCCTAGTTGTGGCACGCCTCAATATGGGCGAAACCTTGGTCGTGACACGCCTCAATATGGAAGAAATCTTGGTCATGGTACGCCACAATATGGGGGGAACCTAGGTCGTGGTATGCCTCAATATGAGAAACCCCTGAATATGGGTAACCCTTGGTTATAGCCTTATAAAAAGGATAGGTACCCCTGGACTAATACACTAGAATTAGTGATAAACAAGGTTAGTTACAAATGACAACTATAAAAACATTTATCAAATATGTATCGTGTTTTTTTTAATGTACCTACTAAGTAAAAACCCTCTAATAAACAAAATAGAATACTAGAGAAAATATACATTAAAACTGCTCGCGAATTAACAAAACATATATTACAAGCTAATTTACTCTTTACTCTTTATTGTGCTATAATTACAATCTGCCTTTTATAAGGCAATAAATAATTAAGATAAACTCTCTCATTCATACCATATTTACAATTCATCATTCACTCGCTCATTCATACAATATTTACAAACAGCCCAGAAACCTCCCAAATCCACATGCGAAGAGAAAACGGAGTCTTGGGAAGTCCCCCACGCTTCTCCGTCAGTCGCGTCACCGGATACTAGCAAGCGGAGGCTGACCAAGAGCGCGCGAGCCACAGACGCTCAAGACATGATTGGAGTAACTGGCCATTGCCAGGACCACCGCTGTCACGCGTTTATAGCAGGTCACGAGGCCATTGCCGTTTCAGTCTCCGAGGAGGATTATAGGGATAAGTGGCTCAGTGCAATGACTGTGCTACAGGATTAGGGTGGTTGGAAAGGCTACTGTGGAATTTCATAAACTTGGAAGGGATGAGTTCTAGAATGTAGGGTATATTAAGGTCGTTATGAAGGGTTTTGTTGCTGACATAATAGGGGCATTTACTATTGTTATCAGTACTTTTGATTGAAAGGATTGGATACGCTTGATGTTCGACTTTTTTGCTGTCCCCCATAGCTCTATTCCGTATGTCCAGATTGGTTTAAGTATAACTTTGTAGATTAGTAGTTTATTTTCTATTGAGAGATGGGATGTCCCTTGAAGTAGTCTGTACAGTTGTTCAAAGCGTCTGCTTAGTTCTTGTCTTTTTAGTCTCGTATGTGGGTTCCAGGTCAGTCGTTTGTCGAGATGGAAGCCTAAGTTTCGTACTGTCTCGAATACAGGGAGAGGAATAGAATTAAAATAAACTAGTGGACAAGTCTTGCGACAAAGGGTGAGGTACTTTGGGAACATTTTGCTTCATTAACTTTGGTCCGCCATTGATTACACCAATACTCGATCTCGTCAAGGTGTTTTTGAAGGTTATGGGATGCTATGTCGGGGTCTGGGTGGGATGACAAGACTGCAGTGTCATCTGCAAATGTGGCCAAGAAGGTATTGGGAGTAGAGGGGACACTAATTACACTTAAAGATTGTACTGTTAGGGAAGATAAAACCTATCAAAACTAATCTTTTACTGTATATTATCATTTTCATAGTCTTTTTGTATGTTTTTCCTGTAAATTTAATTATATTTATTATTAAACGTTATTTTTGTAAAGGCTAATGAGAAGAAAATGAACAATGTATTCATCTCTTGAGAGTAACGCTACAAAAATAGCACGCGCCAGAACAACAAGTGCAGTAATAATATTTCCACTTATCCAAAAAGAGGTGTACTTGTGACAGGTCTCGTATGTTGGCGTGTTGCTGTGGATATAGTTATTAACAGCTGGCTCTCCACAACAGATTCAAATTCAATTGTGTATGACGTATTGGCCAGATGGACATACATCCTATGTATTGCTCGCATTTAAACATTTTAATAAATATATACATTAATATTCCAATACTACCTTGCGATGTAACCTTGTCTGTTTAATAATTATTAAATGTAGTTTCTTGAATTTGTATTCATTGAATACTGCATGGGACCAGCAGAGTTTCTGGCATGAGCTTCATATAACAGTCTCAAGTAAGTAGTTGGGAGCGGTAGAAAATTCAGTTGAGAGTGAATCATTCTGAGTGAGCAGAGAGCCGCGGGGCGATAGCATCAAACTTGGTCCACCTATCTCTCAGAAGGGAGGCAAATTTAATCATGAAGGGTCTGCTGGTTTTGCATCGGATACATGCCGGCTGACGAATGGCAAGGGCTAACATCATCATTGCTATAAGTCGTATTCATCACCACGCCGAATGAACTTAAAAGTCGTTCTATATATGTTTCTACGCACACTGTGTGTCAAAAGTCTATATTGACCAAAGTGACAAAACAATATTGATCTCTCAGGTCACTTGTATATACTATGCCTGGATCCGATACCTTAAACGTTGTTTTTTTTTTTATTAAATATTCCAAGATGAAAAGAAAGCGGGAAAAAGCTATATTCTTTAAAGTAAACAGCGATAAATTTATTAAAGGCTTGATTAAAAACGTTATGAATTTATAAAAATCATTTCTCATTTCTTTCTGGCTTTAGTTTTCTGTACGGTACCAACTCATTCTACGCAGTATGACGTTTAATTGCAATCAGCGTCATGAACATATATTTATAATTTCAACGTTTTATATTGTGATAAAATTACAATCTGCCTCATTGGGCAATAAGTAATTATGATAAATGTTCTCATTCATACTATATTTACATTCTTCATTCACTCGCTCCTTCATACAGTATTTACAAACATGCCAGAAACCTCCTAAATCTACATGGTTGTCACCTCCCTCGCATGTGAAAGAGGAAGCGGAAGTCCCCCACGCTCTTCCGCTAGCCGCGTCAGTGGATATGAGCCATTGGAGGCTAACCAAGAACGCGAGAGCCACAGACGCTCAAAACTACAAATAATTGAAAAAACATGTGCTATTCCCTCATATGCACCCTCAGACCAAAAGTGATCTAAACATTTTTTTAGGGGTTGTGAATAAACGGTAAACAAAAAGGTCATATTTTATCTAATAATACTTAAAACAATAATTTCCAACACTTAATTTGATTGATAATTTTATTAGATTTGATAATAATTGTTTCCATTTAATATTTGTACCTATTGCATGGTATATATACTATTATTAGAATTATTTAATAATATGCCAAAATCTAACACTGAGTGATAGCTGTATTTAGAAGCAACGCAACAATTTTATCACAAAAGGCTTTATTAGTCTGTGGATATTTTTTTTTTTGTTTACATTTTTCAACGTTTCGCCTATTCAGGCATACTCAGGACAGTGTATTATAAAAAATTATTCAACACTAATGATTATCATCATCCTAACGTCATATGCCAAATCGATACACCACGAATAAATATTAACAATTTTATTTTAACAAAATGAGCTTAGAAAACACATTTCCTTCTACTATGAAACCAAGTGATACTGTGTTTAGGGAGGTTTTGTAGACTTGCGTAGTTGTGTTCTACACAACCTCCCCCAACACAAAATTACCTGATTTCATAGTTTGGTTAGAGTAATGATAACAATTACGGTTGATTTTATATCATGCAAAGTCCTCAAGGTATTTGAATAGGCGAAACGTTGACGATTATAAAACTTAAAATTCGGAGAGACTGTAAAGGGTACTTGTGAAAAATTGTGTGTTTGATACAGTGTTATTATCATGTATGTTAAATCATGTCATATTATAATATGCTTAACATTTATTTTTTCATTATTTAAATGACGATGTAAAGAAAAGAGAGGGTATTTATTATACAATTTAACTACAGTGACTTTAATTAATTTAACGAGATTCGCCTAGAAAATTCTGAACACACATTTCTCAATGCGCTTTCAAGGTTCGCTCTCATTCATTATAAATAAACAATTGATGGGTGAACTTAGTTCGAGCCTAACAATGGCAAAGTTCAAACAAAAACAACCGAGGCGACTGTACCTAACTTTTCGGCGCAGAACACATTACGACTACAATCTGAAATAAAAAAAAATCTGAGGGAACAAGAGAGGTGGGAGGGGGGGGGGAGGATTAATATTTAGACAACTTTTAGGATTAGCATTATAACTTCAATCCGCCGGAACCTACTTTACCCCCGAAACATTTCACAAATCCCAGCTCCCAGTTTTCATTCGTACCGATAACTAAAAAAAAACGAAGTGGAAGACGAAACTACGAAATAATGGAAACGTACGGTTATTGCAAGAGATAATGGGTATTGAACGCAGGTTTGTCTTCTTCGACGTTGAGTGAGAACTAATATAAAATTGATGACGGTTGGGGGGGGGGATGCTGCAGGTGATAGATATAGGGTGGTTTCTAGCCACACCAGCATTTCATAGGGAGGGCGTGTCCAATATCCCAACTAGCCACAGTTCACCCTAGTTCAAAACCTTTTAGATAAATATTATAAACCTGAGTATTTGTAGAAGGTCTAGTATTCGGAATAATTTAAATAATAGTGCGATTGATTTTTTTAGATTTCTCATGCCCCCGTGGTCGAGGACGGGGAGGACACGATACATGTGTACTTACACTATTTACAGATGTAACTATGTACACCAATGTTTTATAGATGTAAATAAGTACATACAGCATTTATGTATATTACTATGTACATACATTTTTGATAGCTGTAAATATGTACATAAACTGTTTACAAGGTACAACTGTACGGCACATGTGTACATACATTATTTATAAATGTAATATCATACATACGTGCATACACTATTTGTAGATGCAACTATGAACATACATTTTTTGTTGATGTAAATATGTAAATAGAATGTTTATAGTTGTAGCTAAATACTGTACTCGTACATATGTATATACACTATTTTTGGTATAACTATTTACGATACATGAGTAGTTAAACTATTTATAGATTTAAATATATACTATAAATATTTTTTTACAATATTTATAGATGCAACGAAAAATAAATTTAATATATATTCCAAAAAAGACAACACTATGAGAGCCGAAAATAATATATCCAACAAACAATGGAATGAATTTTATTTGTTTCTTTCACAATATCACGTATTAGTTGAATTATTTTTGTATTTATTTTAACTAATTTAGTTGTAAACGCAAAAAAAAATATATATTTATACATTTAAACAAGTATACTAAATATATGGTTTCGGCGTAAACCAGGGTCTGCCTTATTTCTCAAAATATTAAGTAAATTATAGTTGGGAACCTAATGGAAATCTCATTTGGCTGGACAGGACCACCAGATTTTTACAAGCCTTTGTTAGAATATATGTTTAGCGTTTCAATGATCCAATCCTTTCGAAAATAACAAAAAAAAATTATTCAACAACCTTAATGAATTTAAATTATACCAAATACAGTACCGCTTTTTTTAATCTGCCTAATTTAAAACTTGCTCAAGTCACAGCTCAGAACCTGTTTTATTTAAAACTAAATTTTCGTGTGACGACTAGAGAATTTCAAAGTATCTTGCGTATGCTTAATTTTATACATCTTTTGTGTATGCAACAAAGGTATATTTCGTTTATTAATACCTATATTAGAACTTTATGTTCCATCTATTAGATACCACATGTAAGAATATAAATTATACTATAGCACATATGGAGAAATAAAAGACCCCCCTCCATTAAAAACGTATAACATACCAAAAAACATATTTAAAAAAAAAACAATGACAAAATACTTTTAAAAAAACAGTATAAACGCATAAGTTATCTTTAGTAACCTATGCGTTTATTTAACGGTACTTAGGCTTCCATCTCGACAAACGACTGACCTGGAACCCACATACGAGACTAAAAAGACAAGAACTAAACAGACGCTTTGGACAACTGTACAGACTACTTCAAAGGACATCCCATCTCTCAATAGAAAATAAACTACTAATCTACAAAGTTATACTTAAACCAATCTGGACATACGGAATAGAGCTATGGGGGTCCAAAGTCCTAAGAACAATAGTAAATGCCCCTTATTATGTCAGCAACAAAACCCTTCATAACGATCTTAATATACCCTACATTCTAGAACTCATCCCTTCCAAGTTTATGAAATTCCACAGTAGCCTTTCCAACCACCCTAATCCTGTAGCACAGTCTTTGCACTGCGCCACTCATCCCTATAATCCTCCTCGGAGACTGAAACGGCAGTGGCCTCGTGACCTGCTATAATCGCGTGACAGTGGGAGTCCTGGCAATGGCCAGTTTCTCCAATCATGTCCTATTGTATGAATGAGTGAGTGAATGATGACTGTAAATATGGTATGAATGAGATCATTTATCTGTATTATTATTGCCTTATAAAAGGCAGATTGTAATTATTGCACAATAAAGTTATTCAATTCAATAATAAACGCATAACTGTAGTGTATGAGGTCAAAAAATGTGTTTTACCTTTTAAGGCGAATAGTTTATTAAACTCAGCTTCCCAAATATACCATGTGGTACCTTTTAATGATATCGTTTTTATTAACTTTCGTCATTATTAACCCGTCTGTTCTGTACAGTGCTTTCCTTGTTTCCTTCTGAGATTCTGCCCACATTTGGTTCTATTTTTCAGTTTAATAATTCATAAATTAATCAAGATTTCGGTTGCGTATTTGCTATGTACCTATATGTACGTATAGTTATGTATAATAGGGGTGTAGTATTCTTCAATTCAACGTCGATATATATTTTTTTCTCCCCGGCCCAGTTGCTGCAACTAACGTTTTAACGTTACATTGGACTAAATTTGTATTAACATTGTTGTGGTGGAATTATCATGACTTCCGGTTAACGTAAAGGAGGCAAACAGCTCTTTGTTACGAACAGAATGTATCACAATAAAAGTGGTTTTGGCGAGTAACAATAATATGAAATGTAAATATTTAGAAGAATGTATCTATGTAGAATTTTCTATACTGGTAATTTTATAATGTTATTAGGGTTTAGGAAAGGAAAATATTGTGCACAGATTAAGTATAAAATTGTTTATCGTTGATATGCTTTAGGCTTTATTTGCATAAGGATAGTACAAAGGCTGAATTTTCAGCTATGCATCGAAGGGTTCCGGACTACAGCACTTGTGAAGGCAAGGCCTCCGGTCTTCGGATCCATGGCAGTATTTCTCAATGAGCGACCCGGTTTAGTGTTTAAGCGGTGTGACGGTTAGCAGCTAATATAAAGCTGTGCCGGCTTAGGCAAGTCAACTGAGGATTGCTGATCAAACAACTTAACTGAATCAATATGGCTAAGGCGGTGGGCCTCCCCTAACCGATTGTTTCCATTGGCCATTGTCTCTTACCATCTGGCCGCCCTTACCCACCCCCCACCCACCCTTGGGCTGGCTGTTTCCAAAAATGAACGTCTTTATGTATTACCTTCGATGATTGATTGTTAATCCCTGATTGCTCTTGCTATACAGTTATAATACAAATTAATAACAGTTTAATAAATAAAATAAATATCATAACTGTTTATTATATCTATAAAGTTGGTGAAAGTTAAATATTCCAACATCAGATACCAACTGGAAAGTAGCTATGTTTACCCTCATCCCATTAGATTTTAAATACACACTAGTTGAGGAGTTATTTTAGCAACATAAAATACCACGTGACAGTTAAACTGTTAGACATTGTAAAATAAAGTTCATCACCTCATTTACTGATGCTCTTCCTTAATCTCTTACCTGTGAAAATCATTGATTAGGGTGAGTAAGGGGGGGGGCAAAGAGGTGTGTATATAAAGGACGATTAGAACCATCTGATATCTGAAAACCACACTCTGGCTACACAAATAAAACTTCCATTGAGAGTACACCACGTGTTGCTTTGAACAGGGTCTGAACAACGGTTGGTATTAGATCCTAAGCACTCTAGACAGAGGACTTCAACCGAAAACTCTCTTCCCAACATCAACTTTTGTTCTAATAAATAAATTTAATTTGATATCATTTAATAAAGATGTTACAATAAATAAGGCAGATTCCTGAATAGCTATTTGTCAATATAAATGCCAAGCTTAATACAAAGACTAAATTACTGATCTGTTAAAAAAGCCCTCGTTTACTTAAGCAGTACTTACTTAGATCTTACTCGGTCATACGAACATCAGGAAACTTCAAATATTCCAAAATATGTTTATAAAAACTATATTTGATAAATTATGGTACACTAAGATACTTAAGTTGCACGACGTATCCAAATCTGATTATATTCTAGATCATTTAAGAAAATAACCACAAAATTTTTAAGTATATTTATATTAAAATTATGGGATACTTTAAAATACTTCTGACATAGGTAAATCACCCAACACAAGCTTAAGGTATAACGAAGAAATGTTTTTCTATTACCATGTAGTTTGTTTGTTTTCCCACAAATTTTTGTTGTACGTCAACGTTTATCTCTCAACTACAGGTGATAAAATATATATTATTTTTATATTTTATACAAAATGAATTATTTTCGACCAAGAATGCCTAATTAATATTTGAGAAAATGACTAGGACCCAGGACATCTTTTCATTCACCTTCCACTTTTAAATGCATTTACACGTCAATGTTAAAATGGGTATGTGAATTTTCGTGAAATGTACGAGTTAGTATATAGCCGATTTGACAAAATTTTAGTCAGCAAGATAATAGAAATAATATTAATCTTTGATGTGTTTTGAAAAAAATGTTGGAGTCGAATGTTTCATCGCGCCATTAATGGGTTCGTTACGGTTGTGAAAAATATTTCATACAGTATTATTGACAATTATAGTCAACTGAAGCTCCAACTAATGCATATTGTTAATCAGGACGCCAAGATATTCAATGTGATACTCTACTTAATAGTAATTTATTTTCTTTTATGAAGGTGTTCATGTCCCACAAATCAAACGGTACTTAATTAGAAAATCGTATGTCTCCACCTTGCAACAACAAACACTATAACATGCAGACAGAAAAGACGGGCAGGAAATATTTTTTGTTTTAAAAAAAAAAACAAGACCAAAACAGGAAAATGTGGTTAGCTCACTGATTACTAAAGCTACTAATTATCTTTGTAATGTATATTATTATGACTTTATAGGTGTCTAACAAATATTAACTTTGTAGTGTTGGGCATCGAGGTGAAACTAACCATATAAATTTGGTCCCGTAACGTAGCACTTCCAACAAGGACAACTAATATTCGTGAAGCTTAATGAGAAAGAAGAGTAAGTGTAATGTATTACATTTCAATTGAATACATGTTTACCCCTTAATGTATTCCGGTTTGAAATTTAATTGTTTAACATGTTTACTTATTTAATGCACCAATTGTTTCCATATGTCCATATGGTGGGTGTTTCCTTATAGAGAAAGGACCCTAAAAATATTTGTATTTACTTGAATTTTCCTGACTCCATTATTTACATAATTAATTAGATTGACTAATGGTTTATTGAGTACCCTCAAGTGTTTTATTAAAGATTAGAAAAATTTAAACAAGAATGTGAAGTGGAAGAGATTGTTTTTTTAAGGCCCTACTGGTCAAAAAAAGAATTGAGTTCTTGAGACGGGAGTCGAAGAAATTTGTTAGGTTGAACGTGAAGAGTTTGTACATCGGAATATGACAAAAGCGCTGCTGCACGGATCTTCAATGCCGTTTTTAAGCCACACCTCAATTAGGTCGATAATGATGAATTACTTCTGAGAGTGAACAAGGATTCGTGGGTGACAACATAAAGATTAGTGGCTGCATTAGGGACTGCAACAGTGATTGTAATTAATTAATTATTTTTTTAAATGGACTAGTTTCATGAATAAAAAATATTCAACCTAGTAACTCAACGGTATACTGATGGTGATAAGAATAAAAGGACTATTTTTCTGTTTCATGATATGGACCCAAATAGAAAAAATGTCGGTACTACCAAGGAATCGTGCTGAAAAAATGGCTAGGCTCAATTGACAGGGACGCATTAGGAAAATGAAGTTTTCTGTAATAGCAAATATTGTTGAAATCGGGAAAGGTTTATCTGTTTTACTAATCCAATTATTACTAATGATTATGGTGGTTATACTTTTAGGGTAAGTGCACTGGTAACACATATCAAAAAATTATTTAAATTTTTTCAGCGTTAAGTTAACAACTAATAATAATTGTAATTGTCTCGCCTTGATCCAAAATAATCTGTATTTTTTACGGAAAAAGTTGTCAAATAGCTGAAAATTATGTATTCCTGCTCCTTGCTGCACGCCAGTGGACTTAAATTGTACCTGGTAGTTATCAATTATATGATAACATTTAGTCGTAAAAACGTTTGACAATCTTTGAAGAAATGAGAAGTAACGAAGGGGATCAACGACGTGTTTAGTTAATATTAGTTTTTAAATATATGCATAGACGGACTAACTAACCTGGAAGGGTAAGAAACAATGCTGATATATTACAGGTCAGAGTTAGGAAAGCTCTTGAATACATATCAGTGAAACATTTATCAAAACATTTACTCAATGAACCTTTTAGCTTTGAATTTTTAATATATAATATTGAGTAGTGACTGAGAGAAAGAAGCTGATTAGCTATTAAAAGTGGGATGTTTTGTCACATACGTTCTTTATTATATCTGTTATGGTCAATTTTAAACCAAATGCTGTTGGCAAGCGATGTAACGTGGTACTATTTCTCCCCACCAAGCGCTCTCTAGCACAAATATGCTAAACCAAGCCACGTTGGTGCCAACCTCATTAAACACCTTTAGACAACTATATACCTAAATACAAAAAAATACCTAAGAAAAAATATTAGTGAGCAAGCACATTGTTTCAACAACAACAATTTATTAAGATAAAATTACAATCTGCCTTCTTTATTAGGCAATAAGCACATTGTAAAATATTCATGTTCATCACTGGAAAACACTTTATTAATAATTATAGACACTTAACGCAAGGTAAAATCTGTACTACATCTCGTGGGCATGGCATTACGTAAATGAATCAACTGTCAAACCTTTTCTGAAATGAACCATTCCTCCCGGTTGTAAGCCTCATCATCTAGTGTGTGTATATGTTTTTATTGGACTTTTAACTTCAAAAAGAATGTATTATGTTTATGCACTCTTTCGAATGCATCTGTGTATGCAGCATGAGGAGAAAGATGTAAATTCAAATTTATTTATTTATTTTTGTTCATTGTTTACTTATCAATAAAGAGGATTAGCAAAAAAAAATAACCAGTCTTAAACCATAACGCAGTAACGGCTTTAACATTTTATTTCGATTGCACAGTTTAAACGCTCGTTAAATGAAGAAACAAGCACAACAAATTACTATACACCTGTGCGAAAGTAAAGCTTCTAAGTCTGAGGTCTTCTTATTATATCTGTTAAAGTCAATTTTGAACCGAGTGTTCTCCGTTGGCAAGCGATGTAACCGGGTACTACCTCTCCTCACCAAGCGCTCTCTACCACAAATATGGTAAATTAAGCCACGGTGGGCCCGACCTCACTATACACCTTTGAAAAAGTATGTACCTAAATACAAATAACACTAGTACGAGCATATTAGTAAGCAAACATATTGTAAAATATTCATATTCATTATTCGAAAACAGTTTATTTATAATTATAGCCTCTAAACGCAAGGTCCAAACTGTGCTACATCTCGTGAACGTGGCATTAATGAACCATCTGTCCTTTACTGAAATAAATATCTCTTATTAATCGTAGACATATCAATTTTTTCGACTCCCTGCAATACTTGACAAACCCGGTGTTTAACACGATAACCCCCGCTCCATTCCCCCATCGATGGCTGGAACGCTATAGTCTTAGGTTCTAGGTTTAGGTTTTAGAGTGTTTTTCACGGTTCCAAGCTGAAGGTGAGCCTCATCACCTAGTGAGTGTATGTGTATTGGACTTATTAACAACAATCTGAAAGTATTATATTTTATGCACTTCTTCGAATGCATCTATCTGCATATGCAGCACGAGGAGACAGATGTAATTCCAATTTTATTTATTTATTTTTGTCATTGTATATATATTATCAATAAAGAGGTTTTGAAAGAAAAAAAAAAAAAATCTCTTATTAAAAGCTCGTTGGAGAAACAAGCACAGGAAATGACGATGCACATGTCCGAAAGTACAGCTTCAAAGTGAGAGTTCGGCAAGAATTGATCTCAAAAGTTTTTCTTGAAGATATTATTCCCCAGGAGCTAGCCACAACTACGTTTCTGCTCAAACTAACTAATATATTGCCTTTGATACTTTTCGCAGGTATTATGGTGGGGCAGATTGATGGAGTGAGCCTTTGACAGGCGAATAATTTTTCATCTCGCCCCCCGCGCTCCGGCCCACGGCCCATATATGTTCCGAGGGTATTAAACTGTTACCGTCACGTGTTTGACGGTTTAATTATCACGTCTAACGTGGATCGTGACGTGTTGTAGCACCGTCATGTACACAGTGGTGAGGCAGCTCCGAAGACCGTTGCGAGAGTCCTAACCGCTTTGAAGACTAACGTGTAGTGTCCCTGTAATGGCTAGTGACTAGTGACACCAACACAGCATCAACAACAGGCCGTCTCTACGCTCTAGGCAGTAAAGCGGGTATACTTTTAAACCAACACTCCAATACAGTCTTTCGTCTTTCTATAATAAGAGACTTAGAAATGATCAATTTGACCCGAAAGTAGAATTCCGTTGCAACCATAATGAAAAAACACCTATTCATACACCCACAACACCTAGGAATACATATAGACAAAAAATTAACTTTTACCCAGCAGTTCAAGTTAAAATCTGAAAAAATAAAATAAATAAACAACAAAAAAACATTCCAAAAATAAACTAATCCTGTACAAATAGCTAATTCTTCCGATATTAATGTATGGAATCCCACGAATAGAGCTTCACCAATAAACAAAATTTTAATAAAATCATCATTCAAAATAAACGCCCCCGAATCATAATTACCTCTACTACACCAGGATTATAAAATTAATGACGAATTAAATATTCCATTCATTAGACGATTCATGCACGCTCATACTAATTTTTTTCTTGACAATTGTCCTGAGCTTGAAGAAGTTTTTCTACAATTACTGATTGATATGATACAATAGTGAAACATGTATTTGTGGTAAGCCGCTTTACCATTGTTATCATTTGTATTTAAAATGTAATAAAGATTTTGTTATTATTGTTATATAAGTTAATCGTTGGAGGTTAAGCTTAAAAAAAATAGGAAAGGGGGAAATAAATGACACTCTCGAGCCTCTGGCTTTAACTCCCCCCTGCCATTTTCTGGCCATCCGTCGGGAACTGAAACTTAACACTTATGCTAATTATAAACAGTTCTGACATGATAATTCCCTGCTCGCCTAGAGCAGCACGACACTCTTACAATCATAGAATCAGGACAGAACTTTAGCAAATGTGATAAAAAGGTTAAAACAATAGAAAAGAACATATATCTGGTAAAAGTATAGTCACCAAAACGTTTGTATGGACACTGTCTCGCGATGTGTCCTTCCATTCCGCATTTAAAACATTTTGTGCACGGTCACTGCGCCAGTAAGTGTCCAATTCTCCCACATCCGTGACATCTATCCTCCTTCCTCCCACCGGGTCTTGGTCTCCCTTGGCTAGGTCTCCTTCCTTCAGCAACCCCCCTTTTTTATCGGCATACCGCTGATCCTTCCTCTTTCATGCCTGTTGGGGCATTCTCGGCCTCCTGTACATCACCTTGGACCACCCTGTCTCTTCTGCCTCCAATTTTTCTTCTTCTTCACGGGCGCTAGCGTCCATTAAATCTAAGGTGCACTCAACGATCTTCCTCGCCTGTATCCCTGGCCAACTGTACCTTCAGGATGGTCGGTAGGAATGCTATCCTGGCTTCCACTTCCGCTAGGTTCACCGTTTCTCTCATTTTTTGAGTTATTTTATTGAACTTGGCCAAGAGTTCTCCGGCGTACTGCCCTTCCGTTTGATTCGGCCGTCTGGTCTCCCTGAATATCTGGAAGATGTCCTCTTCTGGTGTCCGTCTGTCTCCTCCGTATGCCTTTTTTAGTCTTTCTTTACCACGATCCATGGGGTGTCTTCGTCGGCCTGTATTAGTTTTAGTACGCTCCCTAGTACACCTAGGTCCGCTTTGATTGATTTTGAGTCGAGTAAACCCTCACTTGCCTTCGCCTCTACCCTTTCCATAATCCTATCAAGACCTTTGATGAAATGGTTCTATTCGCCTAGCTCTCCTGATAATTTCTCCAGGCCCGATATTGTTATCCTCGGGTCTTGTGACGTCGCCGCTCGCACCTTCATCCAAGCCAGGGACTTTGCATGAGCTTCGGGCATCGTTTGCCTAGGTAGTTCAGGCACTTCAAAAGCCGCCGGACGTAATTCTACCATGCTAGTCACTTTTCGGCACCAATAAAACAACAGACAAAAAAATTAAAATTTTACTCACACGTTGTTTACCGGAATACTCGTAACTCCCGGGTTTCGGTACCAGTTATCGTCTCCCGGCTGTAGACGATCAAGAAAACGAATGAATAACCAGGTTAATGATATATCGTGATGGTTTGGTTTATAACTGGCTTTATTCTCCTCCCGACCCTCTATATACACATTCCAGCTTTAGGCTATGTGGTACTAGGCTTAACATTGCTTTACCACTAGTCATAACTTATCAACATAGCCATATATATATATGTATTATAACTTGACAACGGTTGTTCTTTCCCACATGCCATTCATGCTTATTTTCTAATATTATTCTTTCGCCGGGTCATTCAGTGGCTTTACCAATTATTTTCTGTACACAATATAAGCGTTTTGAGTTAATCTTTTTGAGTATCTCTTGATATTTAAGTAGGTTGGCTATAGATAGATTTTTTTTTGGTGTTATAGGTTGTTAGCTCCCACGACCTACTGCGGCATCGCCGGCATAGGCACGACATCGCTACTCTCTCTGCCCTCGGTCAATAACTAATAGCATTCTTCCCTGATGAGGCTCAATTTTCACCTTGTTGGCTAGGCATGAAGCCAGCACGGCACGCGAAGATCCACCTCCCTCACTCCCGTGCCGACAGACATACCGACAACACTGCCACCCGGACGAGAAAGGGTTCCACCCCTCTAAAAGGGATGATTACATCGCAGGGCTGCAATTAGTGTCACTCGGCCGAGGAACTTTTTTTCATTACGTATTCATTGGCTTGGCTCCTTTTTTAATAAATGGCGTCTATTTCCATAGGGCCAAGGGGTGGGGAGCGGGTGGACCACAGTCCGGAATTCACTCGACTCAGCTGTTTATCGACCATGGTTTGACTATTTTATATTGTTGTTCTGAGTACATAATTAGGTCGTAATGTATTTTTTATAAATCCACACTTATCCTGATAAGTATTACATCTGATTTTACTTTTTATGACTTTTTTTTATAGTTCTTTAGTGACCATGACGATCCTGAATCATCAACCCAATACAATAAACTGAAAAAGGGGATCCACTAGTTGGATCGAGTGAATAAACTAAACCCCAAAAAGTCACTTAAGTCACAAAATGTTGGTCGTCGAAACCCCTTGGCTGATACCAACAAAAAGGTATACCAAGAATACCATGACACAGTGTATTATTCAATAGTTATGTATACAACAATAATCTAATGATTTAAGACAGAATAATAGTAGCTAAAACTGGGTTCCAGAACACTACATAAATATAATATTATCAATAATAAAATTGAAATGAAAATTACATGTTTTGTTTACGTAATACAGAAAATACATACACCATACTGAAAATGATATTACAGTAAACTATTTACATTATTAAACTATTACATGTAAACACTCGTACGTTACAAAACAAATATATACTAAATACTAACATAGAATTAACACCGAACTTTACATACCTATTAAACGCACAAACCATAATACCCCCTTGGAATAGTCCGAATGTTCTAACAAATGAAATAAAGTAATTTTTATTAAAAATACTGACAATTTACTTTATTTCACATTCATTTATTAACTTTTTGAGACACTCTGTCTCCTGGGTCTCACGAGAATCTCTCTATACCGGTTTTTCATTTTCACAAATCCTTAATTTCGTTTGCATTTGGTATATTCTAATGATTTTTTAGTTTAATCTCAAATGCTTATTTAATCGTTTCGATTCCATTCCATTGGGCTTATTTGTTATTAAACTTTTATTTTTTTTATCAATTATTAGTTTATAATTTACTAATTTAAGTATCATATAAGAGTACCAACATTTATAAGAATGAAGTATATAGATCAATTGTACATAGTAACGGGTTGAAAACCAATTTTCATTAAAAGCCTTCAAGGGATGATAATAACAATAAAATATACGATTTGAAATACTGAAATAATACTAAATTATTTTATAAGAAATGATGGATTATTGGCTGATACTGGAAATCGTATCCCACCGAACCACATAAAAACTTGACTTTATAATCGCATTTTATATTTTATTCCGATTAAGTGAATGCAATGCAATGCGATTTCCTATTACAATATAATAATTTACTTATTATTACGATGTTCAGTGGCACCATGTCTTGACAGAACAAATGGGTGCCTAATTCTAGGCCCTTCTCAGGATATTTCTTATAAACTTTAAAGTAGTTATTTTTTGGAATCGTTCGATAAACGTCTATTTCGTGAACAGACATCGAATTTCATCGTTATTTTCTTTGGCCCAGAGGAGTGTAAAAGGATATAAATAACATTAATAAATTACAACAGGCACACTAACGAAAAAGGCCGTAAATCTTTAGCTTATGTTCAGTTAGTAATTTTTGGTTGCACGCCTGGCTGTAAAATAACAATTCATCAAGATTCACTATCGTCAAGGAACACATTAAAGTATAAGACCACCTGGTTGATTTATTACCCTTTGCCGTATATAGGTGCACCTGCAGAATATGAAACGTTTATCGAAATATTGCCAAAATTAATTTCTTAATCTAGCATTAAAATGGGTTGTGTACCTATGCCAGTGTGAGAACGCGACTGTGAACTATTTAACGATGAAATTCACTTTACAGGTCAGTTGCTCAATTTAACATTCCGTGGAAACCAACTGTGACCTACACTTTATATCACAGCTCCCTTTAACTAACAACTTAAAGTTAAATTTAAACAAATTTAGCACCGACCTCATTATTTTAACACAGGCCATTCAAGGAATGAATCACGGGAACATAAACCTAAATATATGACTTAATTACAGGCCATCATGTTACTGGCCTTGAGTTCTATCGGTCAGTGTTTGTTTTCTCGTAAGATGAACAATATGAATAGAAGCCCTTCTTTAGAAAATTACAATTTACTTATACAGCATTACTAATTTGATTTAAGAATCCATTCACGCATCTGTACAATTCAGCTCGTACCGACATTCATAAAATATATACACACAAATTCTGCCCAGGTGGCACGTCAACAACTGGCCGCAAGAAGGTCCGCAAGAAGCTCCCTCTCCAACCGTTTTCCCAGAATGCGAAGACCAAGGGAAAGAGGACATGAGTGTGGATGTAATTTAAATTTGTTTATCCAACATTAATAATTGTGAGTTTGGGCTCATTAACAATATCGCTCCCTCAATATGGTTCACACTCAAACGAAGTCATAAAATCATAAGAAAACCGCCCCCGTACTCCCAAGGATTCCCCACTGCAAATGGTGTAGAAGTCCGGACCACGAACGGGGAACGTTCCGCTATGGAGGGAAACCCAGAAAGAGAGCCACAGATGCTCAGGGCATGATTGAGCATGACAGCTAGTGCTAATTAATGAAAAAGATATTTAGGTATGTAACCAAAAAAAAATGAATACTCATAATTTCATACTCTCATTTAAACGAAGCTTATTATTAGGAATAATCAGTAAATCCATATAGCATATGTAGCAGAAAAAGAATTTTGTCGAGCCTACATGGGGTTAATTTAAGTTCTGTTTAAAGACCGTTTGTCTTAATATAACTGTTCTACACATAAACGAATCTTCATCGTTATCATAAATGAAGAAGAAACGAAACGTTCTGAATACCTTTACGTAAGTTCGGTACAAGCTTTCTAGCTTTCTACCTTTCTAGGACCTGATTACCCAACTGGAGAAGACTTCTGCAATAACAATAAAATACGGACAAAAAAGAAAGGATCAACAGTAATGTTTTTATTTATAGCCCTGCTCTGTTTCTGTTTTTTTTTTTGTTTTGTTTTTTCTTCGGGACAGAAACTTGGAACCGATTTAATTCTAACTCGCATCAATCATTGAATAAAAAATCCTTTTGAGATTGGAGCGGATCCGAGGCAATTTAATACAGAAAGAAAAGTTGGTCGGCTGGAGAGAGAGCTGCTTTGTAGCCATCGGCCAGGTCTCTGTCCTCTCATGAAATATTCAAACACCTCTCCTCATTATGTCATTTTCGTTTTTCCATTATGCCATTATAGTCGAAATTCATATTTGCTACTGACAAATATCTTCTTTTTTTGAAAATGTATGAGCACCTGTGTAGTAAATAAGTTATTGCGGCTATCCAAGTTGAATTCAGAAGAGGTAATTTAAGCTTGATTAGTGGTTACTTGATATAACTCACTCGTGATTAATGGTTTGTCAAGCTTACTTCTCACTAGTGCTTCGTCACGGATTTTTACTGGTGTAGTAATAATAGATAAAAAAAAAAGAGATAAGTAAACCAAATTAATTGAGCTGATAGAAATTTTATAATGTTAATTTTATGTTATTCCTTATATTTGTATTGTGCGTTTGTTTTGAGGGTAGCTTGCTGTGCCTGCATAGTGTGACATTGCTCTATAATGAATTGCTTTATTTCCAGGCTAATGTCGTTTGGTCAGAAAGGCTTAGGTCCTGAAATGTCAAATTTACAGAGTTACCGAACTTTCGAAAAATCATTATAGTCCCGGTCTAAGTATTTCAATCTTCGTGAATCACTTGACTATAGACTATAGGGTCGTCTGAGGCCCAAAACGTTTTTACCAATGAAAAAAGTAGAATGTCTTGGTCAAGAAGACATAAAGACCATATTTTCATGAGTACAAAGACCTTTTTGAGCAAACACCAGTGAATAGACAGTGGAATATCCAAAGTCCTGGGTTCGAGTGCCGAAGTAGATAGATAAATCGCTTATATTACCAACTAGACTTTTGTGGCAGGACGTCATTCGTTTATGTCACAAAGCGAAAAAGGAAATAGTCTGTTTTTTTTTCTTGATACCTCTAATAGGTAGTTAACTATTAAACGTTACATTTCAAAAATGGCTTTGCCCGCAGAAGACTTTTTTACTAATGGGGTTTCGGATATAGAAGTTAGAAAAATAAGTTTCTCGGTCCGGGCGTGTACATACTGCTGGATTTTGGGTAATTGTAGGCCTTTTAACATGGCGTTAATTATACTTAGTTAATTATCATCTTGCTGTATGATTATACTGATGCTTTGTACAACTTCTAATTTCCTGAAATCTGAAGTACCGGTACAGCATAAGTCACTGTGGGGTGGATTGCTAATTTTTTTTCACTTTTTATTTTTTGTGGACGTATCGTGACATTTTACCAATGAGTTTCACTTTGTTTTGTTGCATTTATTGTTTACGTGGATTGTGAAGAATTGGGAATTGTTTAAGAATAAATGGTGTGTTAGTGTTGGTCTACGTTTAGTTAATATTATTATACCTGTATATAACTAAAGGTTAGTCATGTTGACTCACTCATGATTAGCGGTTAATGAAATTGATTCACTATTTACTCATGACTAACAATGAATCAAGCTGATGATTAAAGATTAGTCATGTTGATCCAGTCATGACTAGGGACTTGTTCCAACTAATTCATCCATGATTCGTGGCCAATCAAATGATCCACTCATGAGGAGTGGTTAGCCAAGCTTATAATTAAATGATCGGTGGTTATTCAACCTGATATATTTATGATCAGTGGCTAACCAGGCTGATGCAATCATGATCAGAGGTTATACAAAATTCAATCAAGGCCAGAGGTTAGACAATAATTTCTTAAAACAAGAGCTTGTGCTGCTTTACTAGCATAGTAACATGCTACTGACATGGAACCCACACACGAGGCTAAAAAGACAAGAACTAAACAGACGCTTTGGACAACTGTACAGACTACTTCGAAGGACATCCCATCTCTCAATAGAAAATAAACTACTTATTTACAAAGTTATACTTAAGCCAATCTGGACACACGGAATAGAGCTATGGGGGATAGCAAAAAAGTCGAACATCAAGCGCATCCAATCCTTTCAATCAAAAGTCCTGAGAACAATAGTAAATGCCCCCTATTACGTCACCAACAAAACCCTTCATAATGATCTTAATATACCCTACATTCTTGAACTCATCCCTTCCAAATTCATGAAATTCCATAGTAACCTATCCAACCACCCTAATCCCGTAGCACAGTCATTGCACTGCTCCACTCATCCCTATAATCCTCCCCAGAGACTGAAACGGCAGTGGCCTCGTGACCTACTATAAATGCGTAACAGTGGGAGTCCTGGCAATGGCCAGTTTCTCCAACCATGTCCTGAGCGTATGTGGCTCTCGCGCTCTTCGTCAGCCTCCACTGGCTCGTATCCGGTGACGTGGCTGGTGGGGGAGCGTGCGGGACTTCCCAAGACTCCGCTTCCTCTTTCGCTTGCGAGGGAGGCAACAACCGTGTGGACTTGGGGGGCCCCTGGGCTGTTTGTAAATATTGTATGAATGTGCGAGCGAATGATGAATTGTAAATATGGTATGAATGAAAACACTTATCTCAATTATTTATTGCCTATTAAGTAAAGGCAGATTGTAATTTCATCATAATAAAGTTGTTGGCTGATAAAAAAAAAAAGTAATATGCTGATTTACTCACGGACAAAGATCAATCTTGTTGATTGACTTATATATAAGTTTTGGTCATTCAAATTCTTGTAGTAGTTAGTCAAGCTGATTCACACATGATTAAAGATTAGTCAAGCTGACAATAAAAAAATGGTAAATAAGTGAAATATTGAATAAAATATGCTGTTTCCTTTAGAACATTTAAGGATCAATGTTCATTCATGTCAAATCACTTTTGATAATTTTGAGTGAGAATGCTTAAATAACAGTAGTAAAAGTAGTAGGTTGGTTAGTAGATACGGTTTCACATACTAAAGTTATTTTATATTGATTGAAGCATGTAAAGCGTGACTTAGAAGTTTTGAAATATACTTTAGGACTTTTAATTTAGATAGGTTTAATAATTTGTTCACCTGATATTGCAGAAGGCACAGACCGTCACACCTGAAAGTAGATCCTCTCCCCTTGAATATTTCACGTAACATCAACTACTTTCGTAACTCTTTTATTTAAGAAAATCACGTCGGATTTTCGTCCGGAGTCGGTCCTATCTCCGGAATGAAGCAACATTTAAAGAATTCATAAGCGTTCACATATTTAGACTATGTTGGCTTGGTGAATGTTGGCGAAGCGCTAACTCGCAACTACCTATTCACAAAGATTCCCCACCAGCCAACGTGTCCTAGACTCACATTTCTAGAAAATTCTTGTCCGTCACGATGGAATTTTGTGCGGAACAGTGAAGAATGTTAGTGTTTTTATAGAGTGTGTAACATAAGCTGTGACATCATGCAATTCATTCCACAAAAACAAAACGAAGATATTTTCAAAACCTTTAAACTTAATTCATTATACTATTGAGTTTCAGTTTTATTAAAGAAAATCGCGCAGAGTCGATGCTATCTCCGGAGCAACTTTAAATTAAGCGAGCAACATTTAAAGAATTCATAAGTGTTTAATGTTGAATTTACTGAACGTTGATATAAGTCACATTTTTAGAGAGAGAGAGAGAAAGATATTTACTGCAAATTATAAAGAAACACATTTGTACAATATAAAAACATGTTATGTGCATCCATTCATTTTCTTCTTATTGTTTTATCAATGATGATATTTGTATAAATAACTTTTACAGGGGAATAAAAACGTTTTAAAACGTTGATATACGTACAGTAAAATACTATTTTTGATAGGGTTTATCTTCCTTAAAAGTACAATAATACAATTTATAGTTGAGTGAGAGTTAGGTTGTAATAAAAATTTACACGTACAAAATATTATATTTACAAGAATACTTTAGTACTTTTGTGAACACATAGTTATAATGTTTTTGTTTTTTTTCACAGCCCCTTTAAATTTACAGATAATTATATATAATTACAGATCCTCAGGCGAATCTATTTACAAATTATTTTTGTATTTCCTGTAGCAACGCTACATTGTACAATGTATCTTTATTGTAGTATCTTATTTTGTTTATTAGCACGTTTACTGAGTGGGAAAAAAAATAAATAAATAAATGTTTAATATATGTACTTATATAGCTGTCATTTGAAAATATGCGAGTATATATGTATATAATTTTGGCGTATGTTTCATGCCATTCTTGATCTTGAATTTTTTTCATAATTTGGAATGATTGTTTTCGTAATTGATTGAACTTCAAACTAAGCATGCTTTTCACATTATTGGTCGGATACACTATTTGTATATTAAAAATTTATTAATTATATTTAAACTAGATATTTTGTTAAAATTTGGGGATATAATTAGACATATTTCGAAATAACAACTGTAAAAAAAAACACAAATTTTTCATAGGAAGTCAGTCTCGACAAGTAATTTTTATAACAAATTGTATACGTTTCGGCTATTTAGGCACCTGCTAGATTAAAAATCAGAACACGTTTCGTGAAAAACAACATATAAATAAGTGTGATTTTTTATAAATATATAAAAAAGTAATAAGCAATAAAATTGGTAACTATCCAACGAATAAACACACTCGAGTGTGGTGGAAAAATTTTCATCACGAATTTTTCAAATTATTTTAGCACCATATTTGAGTGTCATCTCGTTAGAATATTGTAAATCACATCATGTATATTAAAGAGCTACTGTTGAATAGTTTAAATAAACAGAAAATAATAAATATCGTTGATTGCACTAGGAAATATGCTTATATGATCTGAACCGAAGATTGTTAAAATTGATGATTTCACTCAAAATTTGACCTTTTCCCAAGTACGAATTCGGTTAGGGACTTCACGTATATATTTGTATATATTAAAAGTGTTTAGTATTGCAAGGAAATTCCAATCATTTTAAAATTTTCATTTTCTTGAAAGCCTGTTGACTTAAATATTTATCATGGATTTTTTTTTTATTATAATTTCTCGAACAGGTTTTACTTTTGGAATATTTAAGAAAATGGGTAAGAAGATACTATCTCATTCATAGCATCAGCAGAGGTCACAGACTGTCTCAGGTTTGATTACTTTGTATGAAACCCTAATTACTGAAATTAATGGGTTTGTCGATCTGAACATATAACATTTATTTGAGCTACAAAACGTTTTAAACTAATTCACGAATTCGACTCTTAAGAAGAAAATTCAATAAACTTTAAGGCGATTATAGTTTAAATCTCTGGCTGGAATAGATCGTGTCAGGTAGCCGACGATCCATCAACAATTCAAAAGACGAAAGGGACGATTCAAGATAAAATTGCAGAAGCTCGAGATAAGGAAATTGAATACACCCAGCTTTGAAGTCAAGCAAAGGAACTTCATTAAAACCTAAGCGATCCAGTAGTCCACGGGAGAAGATAATTATCATTTTGAGCTCAACGGTAATATTACAATTTTTCTAGGTCAAAGCGAAATACATGGCAATGACATTGCACGACTAACTAAGCTATGAAGCTAACTACAATGTAAATATAATTTAACCACAACACATTCAAGATATAAAACGGAGATAGGTTAAGAGATGCGTAACCAAGCATGATTAATACACTAGCGTATTCACGCTAACGTAGAAACATAAGAGACTTTTAAAAAACTTTTAGTAATGCTTAATTGTAATAACACAACTAAGCCTTAAAAATCCGAAAACAAAACAATACCGTACCAAAATGAAAAAAAAAATCCTAAACGATTTTCCAGTTATATTTGCATTTAAACTAAACAGACGCTTTGGACAACTGTACAGACTACTTCAAAGGACATCCCATCTCTCAATAGAAAATAAACTACTAATCTACAAAGTTATACTTAAACCAATCTGGACATACGGAATAGAGCTATGGGGGACAGCAAAAAAGTCGAACATCAAGCGTATCCAATCCTTTCAATCCAAAGTCCTGAGAACAATAGTAAATTCCGCTTATTATGTCAGCCACAAAACCCTTCATAACGACCTTAATATACCCTACATTCTAGAACTCATCCCTTCCAAGTTTATGAAATTCCACAGTAGCCTTTCCAACCACCCTAATCCTGTAGCATAGTCTTTGCACTGCGCCACTCATCCCTATAATCTTCCTCGGAGACTGAAACGGCTCATGTCCTATTGTATGAATGAGCGAGTGAATGATGACTATAAATATGGTGTAAATGAGATCATTTATCTGTATTATTATTGCCTTGGCAGATTGTAATTATTGCACAATAAAGATTGTTGATAAGTATATTTGCATTTATTTTTACTACTTTGTTTATTTTTTTTTTTTTTTGTATGAACGTATCTCTGATACGTTTTATCATTGTCATTGAATAGGTTCACCGACCTTGATGCGGAAAGATGAGAAATACCGAATAAATTTATATCCCGATTTAGTCACAAATTAGAATATGCTACCCTATAATGTAAATCGAGCTGATCCCTTCTCGATGAGTGGCCTTTTAAATGAAAACCACTTTCATTTTGAATTCAGAGGAAAAATAAAAAAAAAAGGAGACATCTCAGTCTAAAATCAATCTCAACTCACCTGTTGAAGCCGGATCAAGGATATCAAAATAAAACTTCGCACATTTTTATCGATGTTTTCCCGCGGTCGACATCACTCATGAATGGCATCATAATTAAACATGGCTACATCACGTAACTTCAGTCTTAGCAGCTGAACCTCCAAGGATCAAATGTTCAGAACCTGCACCTTACTAAGCCTACTGATAAAGGCTACGCATCCCTGGAACTAATCCCATCACTCTCCTACCTCACTCCTTTCGTCTTAAGTGTGTAACACGTTACGTTTATAGAGGGTAGGTTACGAGGGAGTAACCAAGCTTGATTATGACTAGCGTATTTACGCTAACGAAGAAACATAACGGAGTAGATTAAAAACTTCGAGTAATGCGCGATGGTATCACACAATTTTAAGTCTTAGATTACAAAAATAAATGATCAAGGTGTCGAGAATATCAATTTGATTTCCTAACCGAATTGGTGTGAAAATATTTATTTTATAATCACCAAATAATTGATGAATGACTTTTTTTTTTTCAAGGTTTTATCATTTGTTGTATCATCGAGGATCATCACGTTACGTGTATCTACATACGGGGCTAAAACAAGCATATCACGATGAATGAAAGGAAATACTATAAATTTCATTAAGGAGTCCTCGTTACTTTTCCCGCATTTAGACCTGATGGCCGTACGACGTTGAAGGGTTAAACATATACGCTAAGCAGTTAAAAAATAAATGGCCATTACTTTGGCTTAAGCAGAATTAAAAGAAACTCTGTTTTTCTTGATCTAAGGGGTTTTAAATGTCAATATTATATCCTCTCATTCATTACAAACGAATAAAACTTTCGTTCCTGCCTTTATTCTATAAAAAATAAATATCAAATATATTTTAATTGTACTTAAGAATAAGGTATATCAAGGTCACAAAAGTTTTAACTATACCTTCTTAGAAAGCCATCTGTCAAAAATAACGAGTGGGTGTTAAAGAGAATAAATTAAACACACCGCAACGCGTGCCAATAATTTATTTTTCAAACCATATCCTATTAATAAAAACGCGATAATGTATATATTTTTTAAATATAAATAAATTGATTTTCCAGAAATTTAAGGTTTAATATGGCCAGAAAAGGGAAAATAATTTTTTTTATATTTAAGGCACCTTTTCAAATCGGGTTGGCTGGATGTCGTTTTATTATAGGGGTAAAACCAAGTGGTCATCGACGTCTTGCGGTTTAGTTTACGTAGAGTACGCGAGGACCTAAACCGAACATCAGGGCCCTCAGAAGCCCGGCAGCGCACCAAGTCCACATGTCAGGCAGATATTCCTTACTTTATGGGAACGGAGGCACGGTGAAGTATGTGGATAAAAAATTATGCGTGTAGAAATACAGTGTATATGTTAACAAAGTATTGTGTTAATAGCTATATTCTTGATTTCGTAGTCAAAAACGCTCTTAGGGTCCAACGTGCCTCCTGGAACCCATGGAGCAGAACCCGGCAACTCACTTGTTGTCTCTAGACATTCATTATCAACTTTAGAAAATAGGGTGTTACGTATGTCTTGGATGGTTTCAATCAATGTAAGCTTAATCTTCTTATTGTAGCATAACTAACTGTACTCACCCCATATTTTCCGTCGATCCCAATCTCTGTTTTTTCTTCTCAATACCAACATGCTGCTCTCACGAGTTCCTCTTCAGACATATAGCCACCTTCCTTGTGGTCTATACTCTAAAAGCCAGGTTCTTTCCCGATTATCCCTCGCCCTTCCAGGAATCATTTTACTGTAGTGAAGAACCGTTACAAATAACTGTAAGAAACTGTTATAAATAACAGTGTATTACGACACACCTGGCATGTGTTCGGAAGGTTTCAGTTTGAGAGTATGCGTACAGTTTTCGATACCTATGTCTCGTCTCTCTTATGTATTAAAGCGTCTTATGTAAATAAAGTATATTGTTTTATCTAGTTAATTATAAAAATGAGTCTCAATATTCGACCCCTTGTCACAACATTTACTTCTTATTCCAATATCTTCCCGGATCCTTTCATATCGAATGCATTCTCTTGTAGTTTTAATGCGAAATCTTCAGGTATCTGATTGCAACTGCAATGGTTTTCCTCATTTCTTCAACTTCAAATCATAAATACCCGGTTTTTGTTCTGTGTGATATATTATTAGCTTATAGAATGTTCGTGAAAAAATATTAAGAGGTGGCTCCATGCGCTTACTAGTTCTCAGTGCCGCTTATTAACTCCGTTCTTTTGTGTTTTGGGATTTATTTGGGGGTAAAGCCCTTAATTCATTAACGCTGTTTGTATACTCAAACTCATTTGGAGAGCTCGCCGTTATGAGCCTGAGACAGTACAGTTCCCAGTACAGCTAGTGTTCTATAGGACATGAAGTGTGATCAGAGGATGTGAATAAATACCATGTAGATCTAACTCAGATTAATCAGAACAATCCACTAATGTTTACATTTTCATGCGCATGGAAAAGAGTACATGGTAGCTCACGCTCTGTGATCTCCCTGTTCATCAGGTGTGTTTTTATTTTTTCTGTTTGAATGTAGAGCCTTTCTCTTGGGGGTTGTCAAAATAAAAATTTTGAGAAGAATAATCTTTATCTAAATTTACATATAGATTGTTAGGTTAGACAAATTAACGGAATTCCTTAAGAAAACAGGTCAGAATAAAAGCAGAAAAGGACGGGACAGGAGTTAATATGGTGTTTGATATATGAGAGGGCAGAGGAAAGGCTCTGCCTCATATATATTCCGGCTGAGAGCCCTAAACAAATGCCTAGGGTGACTGCTCCGGGGGTTCGCATCCCAATGAGGCAGTGAGCTTCACGTCATAAAATAATGTCGTGTACATCAGCATTTCCATGTATTAGCCAGTTCCGCGGAACCCGAGCCGTTTAAATTTTTCAAAGGAGTCTAACGGGCTGGATATGCTTCGCACCAGCAGGCTTCCGCGCCGTGACAGGCATCCACCCTCTCATCCCCTAACGCTCAAAACTCATGAATTATTAAGCCTATTTACAGAACCACACCCTCACAGTCTTAAGCCTTCTCAAAACAAGAGCAAGATAGCAAGATGTTATAGCAAGAGTGTTGTTAATGGACAGATTTAGCTGCGCTTATACTCGTTATTTCTGAAAAACTTTTTTTTTTTGGAAACTGCCATTTCGAAGGGGTGGCACTCCGTTTGGGTAAAGAGCTCTCCGGGGGGATCATATACTTTTGTAACACCGTCGTTAAAGCTAAATTAAATGTCTTTTCAAGGGGTTCGTTGGGTCTTTTCAATACCAAAGTAAAATAAGTTTGTTTTTTTTCCGTATTATGATTTTGTTTTTCTCAAATAATAAAGGTTTGAAAACGTAAATCAAGATGCGTTGGCTGGCTTACGCTCCCCACAGGTGACGGAATATATACCCTATGTCCCCGCTATGTGCAAATCTTGAATGAAATACAGATCGCTCGAAGAGCAAAAATAAAGTGTTCAAAACCAGAAACCCTTGTGTAATGACTCGCCTTTCAGTTCTCTTGGTTGCAAGTCCCATATTCTAGAGACTTATCACATGAAGGTCACTTTTGATATAGGAAAAACATTGAACATTGGTCAGTTTCTCCTATCATGTCCTGAGCGTCTGTGGCTCTCGTTATCATGGTCAGCCTCCACTGGCACGTATCCTTATGGCTTATGGAGCAGCGTGGGGGACTTCCCAAGACTCCGCTTCCTCTTTTACATGTGAGGGTGGTGACAATCATGAGGATTTGGGAGGTCTCTGGGCTGTTTGATCTTTCAAACTAAACAAAAATTGTTTAATATAAATAATAAATATGATGTAATAATTATTAACATCGTACTAAACGAGGGTTTTTTAAAAGTTTTTTCATAAAATAGACTAAAACAAAGCTTTAAAGAAAATACTTAATAATTAAAAAATAAATGTTCCCTTTTCAAAGTGATTAGGGTATTAAATTAAAAGTCTTGACATACTTATTAATAATAGTTTTTGCGCATGCGCTACCTTTTAGAACATCTCTGTACATCGCTCGTCATTCAAACACTGCAGGCAACTTGAGGAAGCTGGCCACGAGGGAGCCCTCAAGAGTGAGTAAATTGCTTATTATATTTAGAGTGAAGTGAGAAAAGTGATATCGGATTGAGTAGTCGGCCATTTGCAACGCCCTACTCGACGATCACTAACGATCGTTCTCTGAGCCATTCGGTCTAGTGGCTCAGAGCCAAGACCCGTGACTCGCCACTGGGAGTTGTGAGCTTGAATCCCACGGCGCTACGTACTTCTTTTCCGAATAAAAAACCGTTGTTATGATAAAATGAGATTTTATCAACAACTAATGTCTCAAAATAGGAAAAAAAGATCTAGATCGCTAGGTCCAACTCCAACACCGTCGCCTGTAAAGCGAAAACCAAGAAGGTCGAATAGGAACGTACAAATGACCTCCTCTGCAGCTAGTTCCATGGAGGAGATACCTCCACAGGCCAGCACATCCAAAAAAGAAACAGCCTTAGAGTCCCCTTTTTTCACGCCAAACACCTTTGAGGCTTTGAAAAATATCCCAACAGAAGAAATGGAAGTCAACAAAACTCCAACACAGCCCAAACCGCCTGCTCTTTTTGTACGCAACATTAGCAACTTCAAATTACTATGCTCACAAATGAGCAAAATTGTTGGTACCGGAAAATATACGTGCCTCAATCGCTCTCGGGATACAAAAATTTCCCCAGACACTCCCGATACTTATCGAGCGATTGTTAAATATTTAGATGAAACCAATGCAGACTACCACACCTACCAATTAAAGCAGGAACGATCACTCCGAGTGGTGATCAGAAATTTGCACCCGACCACACCAGCTGACGAAATAGAAGAAGAACTCTCAGCTCTCGGGTACAAGGTTCGCCAAATAACAAACGTGTTGCGCGAGGATAGGCAACAGGATAAAACGGTAAAAACGGCATTGCCACTGTTCTTTGTTGATCTCGAGAGGACACCTGGAGTTGAGAAGATATACGACCTAACAAACCTGTACTACACTAGGGTACAGGTTGAAAAACCGTATCCCAATCGCGATATCGTCCAGTGCCATAACTGTCAGGCGTATGGGCATACAAAATCTTACTGCCACCACCCTCCCAGGTGTGTTAAGTGCAGTGGGCAGCACAAAACCGAATTGTGCAAAAAGCCCCTTAAATCGCCTGCAGTATGCGTGCTTTGCCAGCAAGGACATCCAGCCAACTACAAGGGCCGCGAGGCATGCAGAACGCTGAAGTCCAGGACAGAACAACGTCGACAGCCAGAAGAGAAAAAACTTGTAGCAAGAAGCGGCCCAGCCAGAAATTTGAGGCCTTTTGTCTCTTTTGCCGATGCCGTTTGTAACAGAGAGCAGTCACAGGCACCGCCCACTCCCTGTCCACAAGATCACCTTTCCCAGCATTCCGTTCATCCCGTCAACCCACAAACTCTATCCCATCCTCAGCCACACATCTCGCATATTCCTCCACCTTCAAGTTCTTCGGATCTTACTAGCCTATTAACCTCATTCCTTACAGAGTTCAGAACCCTAATTACCCCTCTCATTTCCCTTCTTACAAATCTTGTCTCCTACCTTATCCCCGTTAAACAAAATCCATAAGTGGATCCTTCCGACTCCTTATCCATTCTCCTTTAGAATGCGAATGGTGTTCGCACCCACACTAACGAACTGACAGCACTACTTCACGACAAAAACATCGACGTAGCTCTCATTACTGAAACAAGACTAACGAGTAAACGACCATTTACTGTTCGACAGTACAAGACTTATCGAACTGATCACCCAGATGGAACAGCTCATGCAGGTACCGCTGTCATTGTCCATAACTCCATATCCCACCACATAGTTCCTCTGGTGGCACATGATTTCCTTCAATCCACTGCAGTGTCAATCACCACCTTCACTTTTCCCCTTACACTAGCATCAGTGTACTGCCCTCCCAATAAATCCATTTCCGACTCCCAATTCATCTCCTTTCTAGACTCCATAGGACATCGTTTCCTTGTGGGTGGGGACTTTAATGCGAAGCACCAACACTGGGGGTCAAGATCCACTAATACACGGGGACGTGCTTTGCTGTCTGCACTCACACGGAAACATTGTTCCACTATCACTCCTGACACAGCCACCTATTGGCCATCTGATCTCAACCGAAATCCTGATCTCCTTGACTTCTTTTTTTACAATAATTTAGGAACACTTAACTATTCACTCACGCGCCTCGATGACCTCTCCTCTGATCATAGTCCTTTATTATTAACCATTTCCCTAAGACCAATTCACAAACTGCCTCCTCCTTCATTTATTAGGGGCCCAGTTGACTGGGACCACTTCCGCCAGCTTCTTACGGAGTCCGTAAACCTCAAATTGTCCCTGAAAACCAAGACCTAGACGATGCAGTGCATTCTTTCACTACTCTGGTCCAGAGGTCGGCTTGGGAGGCATCGTCACCCCATCGTCACCCAAAAATCCATAATCATAATCGTTTACCTCAGCATCTCAAAGACCTAATCCAATCCAAACGCCGCTCCAGAACAGTGTGGCAAAGATCCCGACATCCTGCTGATCGCCGCTCGTACAATCAGTACTGCCGATTGGTAAAGCGGCGATTGGCATCCTTCCGTTCCGATTCTTTCAATTCCTACCTCTCCTCTCTGTCTACCAGGGATAACTCGTTGTGGAATGTAACCAAAAAAATCCTAAAGTATCAACCTGTTTCACATCCACTCCGTCGTGATGATGGGTCCTGGGCGGCTTCGGATGGGGATAGGTCGGAGGAATTTGCTCTGCATCTTACCCATACTTTCACACCTCACCTTTCTCATCAAAGCCATACTCACAGCACAACTGTGGAAGATTTCCTCACTTCACCTATTCCTCTCTCTCTTCCACCAAAAGCCGTTAATCCCTCTGAGGTCAAATACCTTCTGAAAAACTTACCTTACCGAAAATCCCCTGGATATGATCTCCTTACTCCTCAAATTCTCAAACAGCTTCCTCCTAAAGCCATAATCTTTTTAACCTATATATACAATTGCATTATCCGAACGACGCACTTTCCTCTCCTCTGGAAACATTCCATTATTGTCCTATTCGCCAAACCCGGTAAACCACCCAATGAAGCCTCATCTTACCGTCCAATTAGCCTACTCCCTATCCTCTCAAAAATATTTGAGAAACTCCTACTAAAACGTCTACTTCCAATTGTTGAATCCAAAAACCTTTTTCCCACACACCAGTTTGGTTTCCGCCAACGACATTCCACTGCTCAACAAGGCCTTCGCGTTGTTGATCACATCTCCTCAGCCCTTGAAACCAAACAGTATTGCACTGCTGCCTTTCTCGATATAGCTCAAGCTTTTGACAGGGTTTGGCACGCAGGTTTGCTCTACAAGCTCAAAAGATATTTACCACAGACCCTTTTCCTAATCCTACAGTCCTACCTTTCAAACCGCTTCTTCCAAGTCCGCTGTGGTTTAGAATACTCTAACTACTATCCCATAAGTGCAGGAGTTCCACAGGGCAGTGTCCTGGGCCCCATCCTCTATAACCTATACACCGCTGATGTCCCCTCTACTCCCAATACCTTCTTGGCCACATTTGCAGATGACACTGCAGTCTTGTCATCCCACCCAGACCCCGACATAGCATCCCATAACCTTCAAAAACACCTTGACGAGATTGAGTATTGGTGCAATCAATGGCGGATCAAAGTTAATGAAGCGAAATGCTCCCACATTACCTTCACCCTTTGTCGCAAGTCTTGTCCACTAGTTTATTTTAATTCTATTCCTCTTCCTGTATCCGAGACAGTACGGTACTTAGGCTTCCATCTTGACAAACGACTGACCTGGAACCCACATACGAGACTAAAAAGACAAGAACTAAACAGACGCTTTGGACAACTGTACAGACTACTTCAAAGGACATCCCATCTCTCAATAGAAAATAAACTACTAATCTACAAAGTTATACTTAAACCAATCTGGACATACGGAATAGAGCTATGGGGGACAGCAAAAAAGTCGAACATCAAGCGTATCCAATCCTTTCAATCAAAAGTCCTGAGAACAATAGTAAATGCCCCTTATTATGTCAGCAACAAAACCCTTCATAACGACCTTAACATACCCTACATTCTAGAACTCATCCCTTCCAAGTTTATGAAATTCCACAGTAGCCTTTCCAACCACCCTAATCCTGTAGCACAGTCATTGCACTGCGCCACTCATCCCTATAATCCTCCTCGGAGACTGAAACGGCAGTGGCCTCGTGACCTGCTATAAACGCGTGACAGTGGGAGTCCTGGCAATGGCCAGTTTCTCCAATCATGTCCTGAGCGTCTGTGGCTCTCGCGCTCTTGGTCAGCCTCCACTGGCTAGTATCCGGTGACGCGGCTGACGGAGGAGCGTGGGGGACTTCCCAAGACTCCGCTTTCTCTTCGCGGTGGATTTGGGGGGTCTCTGGGCTGTCTGTAAATATTGTATGAATGAGCGAGTGAATGATGAACTGTAAATATTGTATGAATGAGAGCATTTATCTTAATTACTTATTGCCTTATAAAAGGCAGATTGTAATTTTAGCACAATAAAGGATTATATATATATATATACTTATTAATAATATATTAAGCGTCGGGACTCTAATGAGCTTAGTTACAAATATAATTAAAAATCAAGTGCTCAATTTAAAACAAGCGGTCATATAAGATTTGCTATTTTGTGGGGTAGTTCCATTTCATACCCCAAATAATGTTAAAAACGAAATGAGCCATTCGAAGATAATCCATTAATTAATTTACTACCCCAATAAAATATGAATATTTTTCCTACAGTACCAAATAAAAACAGTCAGGAGAAAAATTTTATATAATAATAAAATCTGTAATGTTAAGGCAATTATCTATATTTATAGCTATCTTTTATTGTAGTACAACAGCTATAAAAGCTCGACATTCTATCCTTGATTATAAAAAAAAAAAAAAGAATTTTTGCTGAAAAATAATATGGTACCTATGCTTTACTATGAAATATTTACGTTCTAAAGATGTGACCCACTAGAGAATGAAACTTTGACTTAATTGTACTACTTAATTAAGGACTTAAAATCACAAGAAACCATATTGAGAAATACTAGGATCTGAGTTTCTACAATACTTGTTAAAATGTCGTAAAAGGCTAATCTGTATGATTGTCCAAAAATATATTATTCCCTTGCTCCTTGAATATAAAATTTATGGAAAAATAAGAAATGAAAATAATAGTTAAAATTCTGAGATGAAACACCCATCAAAACATGGTCGGCACGGATTAAAATACGCTTCATGTTCTCTGAATTAATACTGGCTATATCATTGTTTATATGTAATAAAGCATAGATAATGATTTTTTATAATATTTATTCGTTTGCCTATTTTAACACAGTAACTGTAAGACTTCATTAAACCCAATATCTTGAAGGAATTATTGAATGGAGGAATAGGGATTTAGATGATCGTTATAATAACTTAATAATAATAAAATTCCCTTCAAAGACCAATCAGTATTTTGTTTCCATAATAATAATAAAAGTAATGATATAAAATAATTGGGATTCTCTTGCTGATTAGAGACGATTTTCCCTTGGGCTAAGTCGTTAGTGTCATTTTCATGTCTTGCAACTTGACTCTACGATCGGCATTTCTTGCATGAAACCATAGCTTATGTCATTTAAATTATTTCTATAAAGATCTCTTAATAATTCCTTTGTTTATCATATAATTATTAACATAATTAAACTAAATAGAAACCACTACGCGAGTACTAATTAATCTATGTAAATTCAATTGTGATTTTAGTTGGCCAATTATAACTGAAGATTCAATAAGCTACCTGTTACAGGTTTGATGGCAAACATAAATATTGATAGGTTAATGCTGCATGGTCAGAGTCACGGGTGACATTATTAGTCTGCTTGGTCTCATCTGTTATGTCTATGTACTATTTATAGTATGTATATTAGTAGGTGTACAATGGCCTCAAATCCCATCCCTCTACTTAAGGCTAGAATTTATCGGGTTGGAACATATGAAATGTCAGTTCCTGGGGTGTGAGACAAACGAAAAAAAAAAACTTGAACAATTTTTTTTTTTATTCAAAATAACTTCCGTTAGCTGCAATACAATTCTTCAATACAAGGTTTTTACCCCATGTTCCAAGAATCGTTTTGATTTGGAGTCAGTAAATTCGAGAAATGAAAATTTTACTTCGGTTTCATTTTGGAATATTTTGATTTTTAAAAATTGCGCCAAACGCAATGAAAATATGATAGCCAGTTAGCGAAAATTCAGGTGAATATGCTGTATGTGGTAAAACTTCTATTTTCAGATCACGCCATTTTCATCAAGTTAACTGACATATCTTTCAACAAAGTTTTTGGCGATCAATCAGATCATGTGGCACCCACTGGTCGATTTTTTTCCACCAGTAGCTTGAGGGTGTATAACATTAGTGTGGCTGACACTTAGTGTTTTAAAAGTTTTAAAAAAAGACTTGTCTGATCTGGATAAGAGTCTACTAAAGCCTTTAGTTAACTGACATATCTTTCAACAAAGTTTTTGGCGATCAATCAGATCATGTGGCACCCACCCACTGGTCGATTTTTTTCCACCAGTAGCCTGAGGGTGTATAACATTAGTGTGGCTGACACTTAGTGTTTTAAAAGTTTTAAAAAAAGACTTGTCTGATCTGGATAAGAGTCTACTAAAGCCTTTAATTCATCATCATCGAGCTTTTTTGGGCTTCCACGAGAATCATTCTAGAGACTAGTATTGTTTTTTGGGCTTCCACGAGAATCATTCTTGAGACTTGTATAGTCAAGTTGAAATCTAGAGAACCACTGATATACGAGTTCATTCTCTGTACCATCACCAAAATCACGTGTTTCGGAATCATTATGTTTTGTTTAAATTCAACTCTTAATTGCTCAGATCCGTTTGATAATAAAAATGTACACAAATACTTGAACATTTCGCGATAAACTGGAAGATATAGCATGAAAATGAAAGAAAAGTGTCTGCAGATTAATTTATTACCCATTGTGTTTGTAGACATGAGATGAATTCTTACTTTAATGATTTAATAAAAATTCATAAACCTGACATTGTATCCCTTCCAACCCATTTTTGATAGTATACCATCTAATTGATATTGTGCATGGTAATTCCACTTGATGCTTAAAAAACAAATGCGACTCCGTGAATAATAATAATTAAGGACCCTAAGCAAATTAATTAACAATACTAAAATAAATATGTTTCTATATTATCAAGAAGATCACAAAATTAAAAGTATTGACTTCCTGATTTATAATACCTGTATTGAGTCTTCAATGGATTGTATTTACACTCGTTGAAACTTGTTGAAAACTTTTTAAATATATTACTTCATCATAGGAGATAAATTAAAGATAAAAGCAGCCCCATAAAAAAAAGGTCATTAGTTAAAATCAATTATTTGTAATTAAAATGAACTATCTCCTATATTATTACGGATTTTATAAAATTAAAGATCTTAATAATTTGTATACGGGGTCTTTAGTGGACTAAGACGTTAAAACTGTTATTGAGTTTTAAAACATCTCCCTCCCTCTCCCCAGGTAAGCTACTGAGGCAATTTAACAATATCTTTTACTCTAATTCCACAGTCTGTTATTACCTTATTCTCACTAGGCCCAAATTTGTTATTAACAGGATAAAATCATCAGAGTGTACACAGGTGGTCTGAAAAGTTTCGAACCTCAACATGAACATGATAATAAAATAAATAAAAGCTAGTGAAATGAAAGCTAAAATAAAAGCTTTGTTAGGTCGGAAACTTTTCAGTCCACGTAATATGACATTCCGGTTCAGAGAAGAAAAAAAAGTAATTTGGAAATGGCTACAATGAAGAAAATGGATCCAAAAAATTATACGAAATCAATCAAGTCGAGAGATGACTGTAAAAAAACACTTTGAAAAGTACGATTGAGTCATTATGATAAGTTCAATTCAAATCACAGAAATATTGCACGGCTGACACTGATGGATGCGCTGAAGACGGATCCGCTCAGGGGGTCTTAAATAAAACAATGAAGTTACCTTAACCAATTAGATTCGATTCAAGTTTCTTTGGGTGGTGGGGGGGGGTGGTAGTTCCTAATTTAAAAAGTCATTCCTTCGGCCCGAAGTGCCTCTTTAACTTGGTCAACTTTTTGATTGGAGTGGAAAGCTTCTTCAAGCTAGTTGCCAAGTCTAAACAGCAGTAAACGTTGTGAGTTACTACAACTTTTATGCCAACTGCCTGAACGAATTCCGAACGATCAAGTCAATTTTGATATGCGCACCCCTTGCATTTTCAACATCGGCGAAGATTTCAATGAGTAGTCATGTCCATATCCCACCTTTTTAATCCACTTTAGAACACAGTAATGGTTATTTTGAAATAATAAAATATGTAAATTATACTCTCTGTTATGAATTGTTCAATTAAATTTTTATGTATCTCAGACTTCCCAGGGAGACTTCCCAAGACTCTGCTTTCTCTTTCTCATGTGAGGAAGGTGACAACCCTGTGGATTTGGGAGGTCACTGGGTTGTTTTTTAATTCTGTATGAATGAAAATTGTAAATATGGTATGATTGAGAACATTTATTACAATTACTTATCGGCCAATATAGCTAATTTTAAGTTTATCGGAATCAAGTTTTGAATCTAAAAATAAAGACTTATAAAATGGTTTTGTTTTATAACAACAATCTTTATTGTGCAATAATTACAATCTGCCTTTTATAAGGCAATAATAATACAGATAAATGATCTCATTCATACCATATTTACATTCATCATTCACTCGCTCATTCATACAATAGGACATGATTGGAGAAACTGGCCATTGCCAGGACTCCCACTGTCACGCGTTTATAGCAGGTCACGAGGCCACTGCCGTTTCAGTCTCCGAGGAGGATTATAGGGATGAGTGGCGCAGTGCAATGACTGTGCTACAGGATTAGGGTGGTTGGAAAGGCTACTGTGGAATTTTGTAAACTTGGAAGGGATGAGTTCTAGAATGTAGGGTATGTTAAGGTCCTTATGAAGCGTTTTGTTGCTGACATAATAAGGGGCATTTACTATTGTTCTCGGGACTTTTGATTGAAAGGATTGGATACGCTTGATGTTCGACTTTTTTGCTGTCCCCCATAGCTCTATTCCGTATGTCCAGATTGGTTTAAGTATAACTTTATAGATTAGTAGTTTATTTTCTATTGAGAGATGGGATGTCCTTTGAAGTAGTCTGTACAGTTGTCCAAAGCGTCTGTTTAGTTCTTGTCTTTTTAGTCTCGTATGTGGGTTCCAGGTCAGCCGTTTGTCGAGATGGAAGCCTAAGTACCGTACTGTCTCGGTTACAGGGAGAGGAATAGAATTAAAATAAACTAGTGGACAAGTCTTGCGACAAAGGGGTAATGTGGGAGCATTTTGCTTCATTAACTTTGATCCGCCATTGATTGCACCAATACTCGATCTCGTCGTTTTTCATGCAATATTGATTTGGTAATTATTTAACAGAAAGGTTACAAATTCGTTACTTACCATGGATTAATGAAAATTTAAAATAAAATATCTTTCACAGAATATTTAAAATATTATTCATTATTTATGTATCATATACATCTTACTAAAAGAGAAAGTGGAGCTAAAAGAAGTTTGGGACCACTAGTTTAAAGTTTAGTTTCATAAATGTTACATTTTATTTTTCTTGCCATTGTTTTTCTTTAATATTTGTTAATCTAGCATCTAAAACAGTGGATGCTAACTTATGACTGATACATTCGAGGTAGGATTTATGGCAAATTCTGGTACTATCAGTAAAACAGTGGTCAGCAAACTTGACATATTTCTAGACTAAACGCTACTTAGACAGTGAAAGAATAATTTGGGTAAGAGTACTACAGAAAAAAAAAATCAGGGTAACATTAAAAACACAAAAAGTTTATCTAATGCGTGTTTATTAATGGCAAATATAAAATTATAGTCCTATAACCAAATTTGAAAAATCTCGGTTGATTAAGGTTTGTCATTATTCGTATCGGATATTGATTTCTTTCTCTGAATTCAAAAACTGGATTTTAAATATTTAAAATTGGAAATAAAATGATTGTTGTGCGAGTTTATTCATTGTTCTCGTTATTCGGACTAGTTAAACATCTTCCTGGCATAAACCCTGAAACGTATAATGGAAATAAAACTCAAAAAAAAAAATGATAAAATGAAAATAATTTTCCAATGCTCGTATTATTACATTCAACGACCTATATATCATCGATACGTTGATGTAATTAATATACTTACTATACAATTATAGTATAATGATATGATAAGGAAGTCGTCTACTACGAAAGCGGTAGTTTTTAAAGCAAAATCGCCGGCACAGTACAAGTACGGGTAATTTTGAGCATTTATTGAAAAAAAATCTTGTTAAATTTAACGGTATGTATATCAGAGAAGTAAGATAAAAAGTGCATTAAAAAAAACAAAAAGAAGGAAAAATCGTAAAAGGGGTTTATAGCTAACAATATCTGAGCTAGCGAAATAAACCTCAGGACAAAAGCGTCCTTCTTTGCTTCCTTGAAACCATCTCCGACCAGTTTGGAACTCTCTTTTTTCCGATATTCAGAACAACACGCTCACCGGACTGCGGGGGAATCATTCATAGGCACACATTTATAAAGGGAATAAACTTGTTATGGACGATTATTGTGAAATTGTAAGTCTTTAAACTGAACAGCAATGGCACTCGTAAGGTTGGATCTTCTGAGTCGCAGGTATAATACTGAACAGCACAAACTGCCAGAGATTGCAGCTCTCCCGCTCCTGTTTTACGTTTTGTAAACTTGGACGTTTTATGGTCAAGTCCTATATAACTTTTGTGTTTATTGCCCTACTTTTAAAAATACTTCCTTTTCATATAAAATAAAAGCGAGAGGATGAATGTATAAAGTTACACAACCCTCGTGTTGTCATTTTCCTTTGGAAACATTTTTAGTATTATTAAATAAATCAAATCCAATGCATACCGCAGCTTAGTGATGTAGTTTAATGTTCAGGTTAATCGGACTAGTTAAGCATTTTCCCAGCCTGGACCCTGAAACGTATATTTGAAATAAAAATCAAAGAAAAATAAAGATAAAATGAAGATCCTATCAAGATTGGAACAAACGATGCACTCTTTCGTTAGAAACAATTATTTCTTATCAGTTGAGAGAGAGAGAGAGAGAGAGAGAGAGAGAGAGAGAGAGAGAGAGAGAGAGAGAGAGAGAGAGAGAGAGAGAGAGAGAGAGAGAGAGAGAGAGAGAGAGAGAGAGAGAGAGAGAGAGAGAGAGAGAGAGAGAGAGAGAGAGAGAGAGAGAGAGAGAGAGAGAGAGAGAGAGAGAGTGAGAGAGCAGTGTCTGACTTTGACTGTATATAAAAACTCAAACTCGCGAGCGCCCCAAGTGATTCTCTATACTGATGTCGAAGATTATTTATATAAAATATGGTATATATTCTAAATATTAAGGTTTTCTAGTCAGTAAAGAGAGTAAATTCTATTTGTCAGTGATGAAGATGTTAGCACAACATCAGGCTAAAGATGAGAGATTAAATCGTTTTCTCAGCTGTTCACAAGCTCTTAGCTGTGTGATACACAACACTTGGCGCTTGAATCGGACTAACGCATTCGAATTTGATATCTGTTATGCCCCGTCACGTGGGATCTAGCTGGTAGCAGACATATTCGAGCAGTTTTAGAACCCCATAGTGACAAAGGTGGCAAAGATACTCAACCCCTGCTCATATTCTGGCAAGTTTCCGCATGATATACTTTTGTCACTCACCGACACAACAATATGAAGAATCAAATTATAAAAAATTACTAACAGAAAAAAAAGAATGTTTGGAAGAGGTCTTAAGTAGCGGCGACGTTGGAACCCCTCGATACGCTGACATCATTGCATTCAACGCTGTTTTGATGTGTTTAACGCCACCCTTCAGTAAGAAACCAACAATAGTGAGCAGGGAGGATAAGTATCATTGAAAAAAAGGGGATTCTATGAATAACGCACTATTATAAAGATAAATTCATTGAAAGATTTCCTGCTGTGAAACTATTTTTTTTTTTTTTTTTTTCATAGCTCTCAAACCTATAAAAAATAGGATGTAGGAAAAATAAAAGGAAAATTATTTTGGATTGATGGGTGCCTTTCACTAAGGGGAGTCCTATTTGAAGGATGTATGAGAAGGACATGGGGTGTGGGATGCCTAAAGGAGGTGGGTGGGTTCGGGAAGGTAGTGAGAGTCTACCTATGGTGGAGCCTAGGGGTACTAGGCAATGGTTTGTAGTCGGCCAACGTTATTGTTTCGGTTCTAGTGGTATGATACCGAAGCAAACCATTCTTTCGGGAAATCGAGCACAATGAAAGGTTCATCACATATCCTTGAACGGTTCTAAACTTTGCAATTTTAAATTATCAAGGGTTTGGAAAACATACTTTTAAATAAAGAATTAAAAATAATTGATAAGATGAAGTATATCAGCGTAAAGGTTTCGAAAATTTTTAGTTGACTGAGCTTTAAAATAAAAGACATAAGTCATACAAAATTATATTTAGAGAATAGAAAGATAGACAGTTAACGTTAACTAGAAACCCTTGAAGCCCATAATCAAATTGAAATTACGGTGAAAAACATAAAAATGAAAGATTTTTCATCTTCAGCCCGCGGTTGCTGAATGCTGTGGGTGTCGATTGATTGCCAGCTTTTTCGCCGTTGCATGCTCGCTTTGTTCTGCCGTCATCCTGTCCTATCCCGGGTCCCCGTCCCCTCCGGCTGTTGTATATTTTGGACTCACTCATTAAAGGGTAGTGAGCAATGCATGCAAAAAATTCTGCCTACTTCCGATGAAAAATGTAGGCCTGCGCTTCTTTTTTTTTTCTTACCTTCTTGCGTTTGTTTGTGCATTGTAATGAGTATTGCCACTTCTCGTTAATAGTAACAGCACAATGGAACTGACGTGGGGGTAGGGTCCTTACTTCTGTCTTGAAATCAGGATCAGTTCTGATCAGGTAATCAGGTATCTTATCAATATTAGTAATCAATGATTACTTTAATTGATACGCTGAGTGACACCATTCCAGAAAATTTTGACAGCATTGCATCTAAGCAACTCTCTGTCTGTCAACTCACTGGAGTGAGCTCGAGGTGTCCCCCGGTCCGGAGCACTGTGATTTAACGCTGCGGCAGGGAGCCGGCTAGTTAGCCACATCAGTCAGACTATAAATACTCGATGGGGAGCCCAGGAGCGGTTATCGATTCATTACGTAGCAGGTATGCCACCCTGAGCATTATCCTCCTGAAAGAGGCCGTCGTGAAAAGTTTAGGAAGCGGCCCTGTTGGAAGGTCATAAAATATTCGGGCCAGTATCCTAATATCTTGCCTCCTCCGTTAACCTTCTAAACTCTAACTCGACTTAGTTCCGCCGGCAGTCGGCCGAACGTGCAGCCAACTTTGCCCACCAGCCACCCCCTCCGCCCCACAGTCCTCCCTTTGTCCAACCCCAATTTTTGTTTCGACAGAAAATATTCTTCCCAAGTCCCCTTAGGGAGAAAGAACTTACACGGCTTCCTTATCCATCTGTACATGTCTGTTTGGTTCAGCACAGAGAGAATAGTAAAATAGAGTCGGATGACGTGCACCCTGGACAGAATTTTTTAAATCATTGTTTCCAAAGTTATACCTCCAAAATTAATACGAGTAAAAATAACTCATAAAAAAGGTATAGATTTATCATAAAACTTATAATTGCTAACTACTTAATTGGTACTGGACTGTGATGCAAGCGTTGGCGTCTAGGAACGAAGGTCTTATATGGTGTTTCTAGAACGCTGTGCATAAAGGAGATGAGTGGATGGAAATATAACTTAACAAGATATACATACTCATCCAATGCACATGCGCAAGAAAAATTTACATGCAAAGTAGCACTTGTAACCACCCTATGAGACTCCGTTTTCGCTTTCGTTTGCTGAACCCTGTCCATCAGTTATTTTTTATTATACCTTTTCCTGTATCCATTACGGTATGGTACCTACGCTTTCTGACAAAATACTAGAAGCCACAGTTCATCCTTATTGTGTAGTTTACATAAAAGAAGGTAATGAAAAAAATATTTTGAAACTGTATTATACCTTAATGTTCCCCCCGTATGTAATAAGTGTGTTAGAAACTAACCTAGAAGTGCTGTTTCTCAATATTGTTTCTTCACATTCTACTTTCTTTTCATTGTTTATAGAACATAAAAAAAAAAATACAATTCAGTTTATAATTTATTCATATAAAATGAAGACGGTGAAATTCAAAATATTTCTTTTTACGAAATATTTCATATAAATTAAACATATACTGCGTATATGTGTATTTTGAGGACGAAACGAGCAAATGTGCCGCACGGAAAATATAAAATCTTATATTCCGGATAGACTCGATTCTCTGTATTTCTTTTGAAGAAAACTCTGTATCTGTCTCTTGTTGGTTATTCGATTTCCAATATTTAAGAAAAATGACACCACGACCTTAGTCCATTGTCTGAGGGTGAGTGTCGAAAAGAATGAAGAAAAATTGGTCAAGCGAACAGCTGATAATGGGAGTTATTTGTGAGACCCCTCGAAGAGAAATGGCATAAAAGAATTTTTTAAGGTACTTTTTTTTACTGCCGACCATTTCTATTAAAACTATATCCAAAGCTTATCAAATTCGAAACCTGAAATTTAAATTAGTTTTCAGTTATATGTTTTTACACGTGCTAATAATCATGGCATATATTTTAGTTTACGTTTTATCCTGCATGACCTACCTTTTTCAGTGTAAGTATATAGAAAGATGCAAAAAACAAATTTGTTTCGGGGAAAAGTACCCAACGGATAACAATGAAGTACAGATAACAAATTCATTTCTGGGAAACGAAACGAACCATACTATTAAAATAAAGTGAGAACCTAAGAGAGAAAAAAATTAAGTAAAATTAGAGACTGTTTAACTACACGTGAGTAATTTCGTTTACGTATTTTCAATGAATCCAATTTATTTTTTAATATTATCCACTCATCCAAATTCTCTTGTCAACTTCTAATTTAGTGACATAGACCTCTTTAAATCCTCCTCGTCACGTAAAGGTTGCTTTACGTGACGAGAAAGAAAAGTACCTCATGATGTCCTGGCACTAGCCACCATATCAACTCTTGAGCGTCTGTGGCTCTCTTGACCTATCTCTCTGGTCTTTTTAAATGTTTAGACGGTTTGAGAGGTATACAGAGACTTTCACCACTTCCGGGTAGAATGCCTATGTACATATTGTGTGAATATTGTACATAAGTACGAATGAATCGTTACATACCAATTAATATTGCTGTACAAGCGAATCGTAATTTTATCAACAAAAACATATTTATAAAATATTTCATAATTAAGTTGGTAACAGTCAATAAAAAAAATGGTCTGGCCGCTAGTCCATGTATTAATTAGTTATTTAAAAGTACTCTTTTGTCTGGATATAAGACGTGAACTGTTTGGAGAAATACGTTTGTTTGTGAAGCGAACGCCCTACTAAGCACTGTTTAAATTGTGGAATTTCTATTTCGTAAGGGGCGAGACGAGTAAGGAGTTAATGTGGAAGCCAGAGGAGGGTGGTTTTACTTATAAAACCGGGTCAAGTACATAGCTACCAACCCTACCTCATGAAAATCTCAGCGCTTTGAGACCCCCTCATAATAGACCCTCAAATGGATAATCTTCATAGAATTAAACCCCAGTTACGATTATATCCCAAGGAGTATGCCAAATCTGTTTGATGTGATGAATGATATAACACATTCACAGAGGGTGGATCACTTATGGCCTTTTTAGAATAGAGAATCCGCTCCAATATCCCAAACTTCTGTGATTTCTTAAGTCCCAGGGTACAAAATATTTAAGATTCTTTATTTTTTTTGTACGGAGAAAAAAATCGCCATCTCTTCTAATATAGCAGTGGGTTGTTGTGATAAATGATTTCATTCTATATATCCGAAATGAGATGGAAAAGGATTTCTTATCATTTTATGGGGAAAATTTTTAGGATTCAATTATAAAACCTTCCTCGAGACCATCTTTCCAATACTTACTAAAAACTTCATTAATCTAAAAACATAATTAGTAAACTGTTACCCTACTTCTTCAAAAAATCAAACCTGGGATCTAAAAACAAATTAATACTATATAAACAGTAATCCGTTCCACAATGACATGTGCTGCACCGGTTTGGAGTTACGCTTGTGCTTCAAATTACAGGTATTTACAGGGTACAGGGTCATGCGCATAATGACAAATACCTTATCACACCACGATAACCACCAGGCTAACAAACCTACAATTTCCCACAATCCAGCAGTATGTACACACCCAGACAGATACTTACTTTTTTCTAACTTCCATATCCGAAAACCCATTAAATAAGATAAATAGGCAACTACAGTAAGCATTCCCTCAGGAAATACATCCACAAATGCACAAAATATATAATGTTGGAATAACAATAATATATATTTATAAATAATACACTTTAGTTTGTAGCCTTTGTAAACAATTTTAGTCACAAAAAAATCTTTGATCTGATAACGGAAAAAGGGTAAAAACAATTTTTTTTTTTTTAAATATCTAATTCACCAAAATTCAAAGAACGCATAAATTCTCGCCCTCGACTTGCACTCTGCCAATCCTCAACTCGTTTACTTGTTAAAGTTTACATCTATAAAAATATTATATAATTAATATAACGAAATGTAAAGGTCAATCTTTAACTTTATAGCAGGTCATGAGGCCACGGCTGCTTTAATTTCCAAGGAGGATTATAGGGATGAGTAGCGCAGTGTAATGACTGCGCTAGGGGATTAGGGTGGTTGGATAGGTTATAGGAATTTCTTGAAGTTGGAAGGGATGAGGGATGATTAAGATCGTTATAAAGGATTTTACAGAATTCATATCAGGGTTATGAAGGGGTACAGTGCGTCAGGTGATTGAACATTCATCGTACTAATTATTATTCTCGAACTAAGCGCTCTATATTAGGAAGGCACTACCTCTTAACAACTGGAGTGCTCTCTAGCACAAAGGCAGTAAATTAAGCCACGGTAGGGCCGAACGTACTAAATATATTTAAACGTAATTAAATACAAAGTATACAACTAAGGTCAACATAGTAGTGAGTAAACAGATTATAAAATATTCATATCATTTGAAATCACTGTATCTATAATTATAGACACTAGAGGTATGATTCAAATTGTTCCAAAAATCAACTATAATACCAGTCAAACTTATTCTCCAAGCGAAACAAAAATATAAGCCAATAAATTAAATCAATCTTACGTATCAAGAAAAAATGGTTGACTACCGATTCCTGGTTTTGCTGGCACATTTCGTTTGGTTGTTACAGAACGACACGTCGGATAATAAATGTCATCAGATGTACTAGATAAAGTTGATAAGTATTGACTGTCGTGAAGTTAGTGAAATGATTTGATTTATAGCAGAATTTTGCTTGTTTGAGCTTGAACAAAGGAGTGGCAGCTTGGTCCTCCAGAAGGCATCGGATATCACATCAATTAGAAGGAACAATACAACAGCACTAATTGGGTTAGCTAACTGATCCGTGGATTAGTAGCTCCTGTAATTTACATTTTCTATGAACAATGATCAGGACTAAAGATTACTAATTCCGTTTCTTAATATTTAGTAAAGGTTTATCAGAAAACAGAAAAATAAATATAACTGTTTAGGGTAAATATATTGAGATACAGGCGAAACCTACAGAGCAAGAATGCCAAGACATAAAACAAGACGGACGGAGGCAGAAATACATTCCTTCATAACATTCACGACTACATACGCAGAACTAAAACAATCATACCAAGCTACAGCAAAATTATTAAATTTGAACGTTTAAATATTTTGACAGTAACTCTAATGAGTAAATTTCTGTATTTACAGACTAAAATAATTTTTTTAGTTTAAAATAACAATTTATTAAGATAAAATTACAATCTGCCTTTTTATTAGGCAATAAATAATTGAGATAAATGTTATCATTCATACCATATTTACAATTCATCATTCACTCGCTCATTCATACAATATTTACAAACGGCCCAGAGGCCCCCCAAGTCCACATGGTTGTCACCTCCCTCGCGTGTGAAGGAGGGAGCGGAGTCTTGGGGAGTCCCCCACGCTCCTACGCCAGCCGCGTCACTGGATAAGAGCCAGCGGAGGCTGACCAAGAGCTCGAGAGCCACAGACGCTCAGGACAGTCTAAAATATTAATAATTTTAAAAAAATTTACATATAACCTTCATATATGCATATGAACATATGAAAATTGTAATCAGTGAGGTCAAGACGAATTTTAACTTAATAATACAAACTTAGGAACCTTATGAAAAATTAAACATTGGTGGATTTTACTGATCCATCCCACCTAGAATAGAATAGGAAAAAACTTTATTCTGGGATCATGTCCCCTATTAATAATAACACAGCACAAATAAATTGGCCAACAAAAAATAAACAATACATAGGGGGGGGGGGAGGCTAAATAATAAAAAAATTAAAGGTATACCCTAAATTAATAAATATTATTCTAGAATTTATTTAAACACAAAATAAGAAAAACAAAGAGCAATACATAATTTAATTTAAAAAAAACATGATGAGGAATAAGTAGAAATAAAATTAAATGGAGAAACTATAATGGTTAATATTTAAAAAACTTGTAGCTACTGGTTTATGAACAACAGTAGTTGAAAAATAAAATAAAATAATTTAATAACGGTTAAGTGATTTTATGAATTTTACCTACGTTCTGATCTGTTTAGTATGTCGTATTGTAGTGTCCTATAAAACAGCATCAGCAGCAAGGATAGGCAGCCCGTGGCCCCCCACATTTCAGATTCAAGCCCTTCAAAAATTTTACATTTTGGCTTTCGAATCCCTAGTGTCCCCCAGCCTCATTGTACCCTAGGCGTGCGAAGTTTTGGCAATGATGCCCGCATTATAGATATCTCACTCCTCCACTAGAGCACTAAATGTTACAGGAATATTCAGTGATAATAATACATTTTTACAATCATTTACACAAAGAAATACCCAATTATAAGAAATAATGAGTAATAAATTACCTTAGCGATAAATAAAAAATAAATAACTAGGAAAGGGCTTTACCGGTAAAATTATTTTCTGGGGTCTACCTTCGGCTTTTTAATTTTTAACTAGCATATTAGAATCGACATTCATCACTTGTCTGCCTTTACGCCTGCATAAGGAATCTGTTTGTTTGAAATTTAAAACGTTTATATTACTCAACCTCCCATATAAAAATAAAAATTGATATCCAGCAATAAAAATCATTAAAGGGCTATTTGCAGTGATAAAAACGGTTGAACAACCTTAATGAAACATTTTATCCTGAAATCTTAAAGCCTAACTGGCTTTGGCTGAGATAATAAAACGAAAATGTGGAAAAAGTCAGACCTGTTTCACTATCTTTAACTGAATTTTGGTCTATTAACAATATAATAAACAAATTTAAAAGACTCATTTACAAAATGTTCTGTTATATTAATTAACAACCAAACGTTTCATCAAAAAATAACCTAATTCAGTACAAGTCAGTGATCCGTTTCATTTGGACATATGGGCCCCAAGTCTGGAGTACCGCCACCCACCAATCAAACAACGAAAAAATTTAAATGATTCAAAATCTGTCCATGAGGATCATAAATCGATATAACAAGAATATATGAAACGTTATCTGATCTTTAATTGCCAACATTATTAACAGCAAATATACCCTCATCAAACAGGAAAATTCTAACACAATTACACAGCAGAGAGGAACAAATGTGCTTCGGAGGTGAAGGGTGCACCTCTGTATGAACCATGTATGGTACATGTGCAATGGGTATATGTACTTGACTGTTTTAAAAATTGGCATACTAAACCATAGGTGTACTATTGAGAATGTTATTAGTTCCTGCAAATAAAGTTTCTTTTTGAGTTTCTATATGCTTAGATTTAACCCCTCCAATAACCAAAACAAACCAATAAACACACATAATCCCACTGACACACAAACAACTAGAAACTTGCAGTGCAATTACACCACGTCCAATCAAGGTGAATCACTTATGGTGAAATGGTCCTAGCGTTACAGTATGGTAATGCATAAATCCCGAGAATATTAAGCGGGATTTTCAAATCAAAGTGTTTTTTGATTTATCATAGTCAAGTTGAGTGCAAATTTATGAAAATTTCCAAAAAAATACAAAAACAAATAATTCGGGTGCCATTGGGTTAATTCGGGAAATAGGAAATTATGATTAGTTCTCATTAAAGATATGAACCCACAAGAGAACTAAGCATTCACTACTTCGCCTCCCCCCCCCCAAAAAAAAAATCCTATTGATAAATTAATTGGTATTTTTCAAAAAAAAAATTTAAAATCATTTTTTTTTCATGGGTCTACTTGCTGTTGGATGGTTTGTAGTGAAATATCAATCATATATGAGCAGCTGATCTTCAAAAAATGATGGATCAAATTTAATGAAAGAAAACCTCATCACACTTTTCACTGTTGCGAGTTCTGTCCATTAGTTTTTTTTAACTCCATCCCTCTTCCTGTTTACGGATACAAAGCAGTATCCAGGCTTCCATCTTGCTAGAATACTACACACAAGAGTACAGAGCCTAGAACTAAACAAACGAGTTGAGCAACTCTATTTACCATGAGTTATCAATGAATGTGAGCTAGAGTTATGGGGCACTATGAAACGGTCAAACATCAAGCACTACAATCCTTTCAATCAAAAGAACTGAGAACAATATATAATACTCCTTATTGCCATTGCAACAGAACCCTTTATGACCATTTAATATACATATCATTCCGATCTTCCATACATAAAATATGAAGCTAAAAGAAATCTAAGTGGTGCCGTGAGATGGACAATAGAAGTGTTTTTCTATGGTATTGCAAAATTTTTATATATCTATAAAATAATATATCTATAACTTATATATATATAAGTTACGTTATACGATACTGGAAGAATGAAATAATTAAATCAAAGATAATTTAGTTCGTAGTCTTGGGTATGCCTGAAAAGCAGAACGTCGACTGGTGATTTAGCGGTAAATAAAAGAGATATTGAAAGGTATTTGAAGAAAAAAAAATGATTTCCAAACAGCGATAACAATAATACTCCAAAAACAACTGAAACAGGTCTAAATACTTGATTGAATTCGGATTTATGTTAGCATTCGATCTGAGCGAGGATTGGGCCGTGGTTGAAGTAGACCCCGCCTACAGATTCACTGTATCTGTAAATCCTTTTTCTCCGGGCAGTGACCGTAATTCTCCATCAGGTTCCGGCCCTCATAACATCTCCTCCTTTCCCTTGGCCGTAAACTCCTATAAATCTGTAGCTGCTAACCACCTCCTCCCACTAAGAGGATATAGGAAGGAACGTGACACTAATAGTTGACTCGACGTGCCCAAGCCGTATCATGTTCGTGGTTCGGTACGATTTATATATTTGTTCGGTTCGTTCATTCGAATCATACTGCCCGTTCTGCCAACTTTGACGACGCTACCCTATCAAAATTGAATGAACAACATGGATACAATTGTTAAAAACCAAGTTGTAGCTTGGCTACATTTTATACAACTTTTAATTATTTTACACTGTGATTTGTGATTTTTACAAAAGGATAATGAACATTATACATTCAAAGTTTAAAAGTGATGGGGCTCACCTTATGAATGATAGACTTAAGATGATAGACTTATTTACATAATGAAAATATTCTTTCGGTAATATATGCATTTAAACTAAAACTAGAAAAAAAAAATTGAAGAATTAGCAACAGAAAAACAATTCTTGATATATATTACTTTATTTATTCAGGATTATTAATCTATTATAGCTATATTTTAAAATAATGGATTATCAATGTCTCTTATTTCTAACATTTGTCCAAAATTTTTTTGTTATACCTAAAGTAGAATCAGCTTTGGATACGTCAGCTTAAATAAATAAAATAGTTATTTTATTGTTCATTAGTTTCTAAAATGTTATTATTAATAACTTATTCTGGATTATTTGAAGTTTGCCGGTTAAGACTGACTGACTGAGCTGCAGCTAGGGGCTGCTTAAGTTAATTTGAGGTTTTCTTACAACCGTAAATGAGTAATTTAGTGATAAGCTTAGAATTTCTATTGAGTAATATTGAGGAAGAGTACAAATTATTTTCCAGTGGTGTTTATATGGGGTGGAAACAAGTAATTTGTCGTTGCGACATCAAAACCTAACAGTCCGCCTGGGACACTAGCGCAGTTATAATGAATAATAATAATAAATTATAAATAGGATAAATAATAATAAATTTAATTATAATCAACAGCTGGTTCGGATGTCGATCATATGTGGTCACCACCAAGCTAGGGCGTTGATATCATAGATACTTCGCTAGAAGTACCCAATTTGAAGTAGGCCATGAGGAGGTGGTGGCGGAGGAAATGAGGGTTCACTGTTATTAAAAGGGTCAGATTGTAGAAGACCCTTAGCTTCCAGCCCAGCCCTTTAGCAGCTATTTTATTAAAGGTACCCTCTCAATATTCAATTTCTCGATCATAATGAATCACACGCTGAATGCGGTTTTTAAAATTTGAGAATTTACGTCAAAAGAATTCAAGTTGAGTGTGATGCATAAAACAATTAAGGTTTTAAATGACATTTTGTAATTTTAGTCTATTTGAGTCACAATACTTAGTCACAATACTAGTCGTCAATTCCTTCTCCCTCCAATCTAATAATTAATATCTCGGCAGCATATTACCTGTATTTGTTTCCTATTTTAATACATCCTCTAGTAAGCAACCTCCACTTTTCCCCTTCTAATAATTTTTAGATTTTCATTATTTTCTTAGTTGACATAGTTATATTTATTTATTCGTATGCTGTTGTTTTATTGTAGTTATCACTTATGTGAATAGGTCCTTTATTTTTTAACTTTTTGTCATCCTTAGGAAACAATGCCCCCAAATAAACTGTCCTTCTTCATTAATTTATGTTATTACTCAGATCACCGTGGTCTTTAATTTGATACCATACTCAATATAATAAAAACAATATTTGTTTATTACTAATAAGTTAATTAAGACAACACTTAATAAATCCTCTTTTAAAGAAATAAAAGTAATTTCTTTTTGTCTTTGCAACAAAAAGTGGGATCTAAATATAAATTTTAAGTTTGTAGGTAACTCACAAAGATCTGAACAGACATAAGATAGGGAAAATATAAGGGTTTCAAGATTATAAAAACAAAATAGTAATGAAACGTTTAAAAGCACAGATTGTTGTGTGACATTGTATATGCTTATTAACTCCACTTCCTCTTTTGCATGCGAGGGAGGTGACAACCATGTGGATTTGGGAGGTCTCATGGCTTTAACAAATTTTAAATATGTTATGAATGAAACCATTTATCTTAATTACTTATTTTATTAGTAATTGTATCACAATAAAGAAGTATCTTATGTATATGCTTATCCATTAATTTTTACTAATAATTATTAAGCGTATACATCAATTTTTAACAATTAATAGTTTATGTCTATAACCCTACAGTTTTCCTTAAAATTCCTTGTGAGATCTGTCCAGGCGCTCTTTCCAACTAAGCTATCCGATATCGAAAACCAGACGGCCCGAACAATATTTTTTTTTTTTCGGCCAGGGAGTATATTCGTCAACGTTAGGTACCTATAAATGTATACTACTTTACATGTTTTGGTCAAAATTTTTTAGTAACATGTGAAAATAAAAAAGTTAAAAAAGCAAGCAACATTTCTCTAACCCACCCTACTTAAAAGTTATGTTCTAAGTAGCAAAGCTATTTCAGATCATCGTATATATCCTTATCTACATATTCCTAGAAGCTGGGACTATCGGAACCTAATGTTAATTAATTTAACCTGAAGAGGTCGATAATTGGAGGCCCTTCAACCCTAATTGATTATGCTCATCAATGTTAGTAAGTAAATTGATTATACCGGATTCAATCGGTATCATCTTCATCTGCTAAATCAATGAGATAATTCTTTCGTCTATTACCAGACAAGCATAACTACATACTTGAAGATCATTAGGATTTCGACAAAGTGTATTTCTTAAGATGCAAGAAGACTATAAAGTAAGATATATTACCACGGTTTAAGGAAATTAGAGGAAACTATTGGATAGTGTTAAGAAAACGCTGAAAGAGGAAATCTAGTCCAAATTGCCGGCCGGAAGAGACAAACCAACAATTTTCCAAGGAGTTTATGAGAAAAAAATTTAGAGAGACATTTGTATTTATGAGATATTTATATTGATGAAAATGAATTTAATTTAATTTTCTCGGACCTCATTTTTTGAAGAAGGGAGAAAGAAAGGTTATTTATAATTATGTTCACATAGCCTTCAGCGAAGCATGATTAAAGGTCTACTTATAAATATTTAAATGTTTCATGTTGTTCTACTATCGATGTCATCTGATAAACATAATTGTATTTATTGAAACTCCTTTACTGTGCTAAAATTACAATCTGCCTTATTAGGCAATAAGTAATTGTGATCAATGTTTTTTCAAATAGATTGTTTGTGAGTGTATTGAAACAATTTTTAACTGATTTTGTTTTGTTGGACTCGAATGACTTTATATAGTACTACTACAAAATTAAACGTTTATTTAAAAGTGTAAATCCTTTCAATCAAAAGTCCTGAGAACAATAGTAAATGCCCCTTATTATGTCAGCAACAAAACCCTTCATAACGACCTTAATATACCCTACATTCTAGAACTCATCCCTTCCAAGTTTATGAAATTCCACAGTAGCCTTTCCAACCACCCTAATCCTGTAGCACAGTCATTGCACTGCGCCACTCATCCCTATAATCCTCCTCAGAGACTGAAATGGCAGTGGCCTCGTGATCTGCTATAAACGCGTGACAGTGGGAGTCCTGGCAATGGCCAGTTTCTCCAATCATGTCCTGAGCGTCTGTGGCTCTCGCGCTCTTGGTCAGCCTCCACTGGCTAGTATCCGGTGACGCGGCTGACGGAGGAGCGTGGGGGACTTCCCAAGACTCCGCTTTCTCTTCGCATGTGGATTTGGGAGGTCTCTGGGCTGTCTGTAAATATTGTATGAATGAGCGAGTGAATGATGAACTGTAAATATGGTATGAATGAGAGCATTTATCTTATTACTTATTCCCTTATAAAAGGCAGATTGTAATTATAGCACAATAAAGGAAAGTTAAAAAAAAAAAAAAGTGTAATAAATACTTTTGTACAAAACAAACTATAAATTAACGATTTTCACCTCAAAAACCTTTTTTGGACTTCTTTGAAAAAAAGTTTCACCCTCGGATAAAATAACTGAATCAAATTAAGGGAAGAAAAATTTCGAAAATTAAAATATTAATGTTTTAAAAAACGATATTTAGAACGGAATGTAACAACTTCATCAAGTCTATCCAGTTTTTGATGTGACCTCATCTAAACCATTATCAATAAGTTTATTGAAGTTTAAGGCTCCGGTGATTATTATATTTGTTTATTTCTTCACGTTTTATTAATTATTAACATTTGTACGTAGACTAAGTCACAGAATCGGTAAGAAATTCAAATATTTGCCGTTTAATTAAAACTATTGGTTACTGTCCAACTTTAATTGCGTTAAAGCCACAAATACAAACATAAAAAATAATAATAAAAAAATGTCCTTAGGTTTCTGATTTTTATGTATTCAATTTGAAAGTTTGAATGGCACCCTTGAGGAAATAGGCTCAGTAATGTCACAGGATACGCCATGGGGTGGGGGTGGGAGTGTCGTTATTACTACAGGAGAAATAAGAAGTTTTAATTCGAGGGGGAATCGGGCCGAACTTCTCTGTAACATCCTGTCCGGGGGCTAGCACTTAGGGCTATTTTTATCTCGGAGACAAATGTAGAAAAAAATCATTATTTATTTTTTTGGTACTATGACCATATGTTTATATTAACAGTCTAAAATTACTTTTATTTGAAAAAAAAAAATTACAATCTGCCTTAATGGGCAATAAGTAATTGTAATAATTGTTCTGGCCTCCTTTCAAAGCGAATAAATCTTGCGCATTTTACTAAAGGTGCATACGATATAAATATTAAAATAAGAATGCAATAAAAACTTTCAACTTTAATTTGAGTGATCTCAGCCTCCGCCGTCCCATCCAAGTGCGATAGCAACGAAATGAACTTAATATCATTAAGAGATATAAATAATTTTATTTTATTTTATCTAAAATATAAGATCCAAAGTATTGTGTTTTCATTTTAAACTTTTTGTTATGTTCGGAAATTCGAGTATAGCTAAAACTTATATTTATATGCATCCAATGTTCCTGATATCCACCACCATATTTGAACAACACTTCTTCTCGATCAACGTGTTGTGAGTTTTCATATCAGATACAAAATCTGGGTTCCTAGCAAAAATTTAACCTAAACAAATTAATGTCTTGAATAAATTGCCTTTTACTTTACCACAATGTTTGAAGACGGGAATCAATTACGAAAAATCTTCATTTTCCATTTTATACCAGTTACTAAATTTCTTGTGCACAAAACTAGTTTATTTTAAGAATTACCAATATAATATATTACAAAAAAATATAAACGATCATATCGTTTCCATTTTCGTATCCTCAAATTGTCACTAACACATAAGTCAACCAAATCAATTGAATTATTATCATGTAACGTCTTTCTGCGTTACTACTGAAATAATCCATAAAATATAAATAATAAAATTGATAAATCATAAATGTCATGTGAGCTGTGTCTTGAAAATATGGGATATTTATTAATTATTTTCAAAATCAGAAACCCTTAAGTTATTACCTCTATTTTCTGTCCTGGTGATTATGAGCTCTTAAGTGATCTATAAAAATACAATTTTATACCAAGAGTCCTTTTGATTAGACGACTTGAAAAATATTTCTTACTACATAAACACAATTAAGTGTTATTAATTACTTGGTAATAAAAAAAATATATTTTTCTATTATATTCAGTAGAGTATAAAATTATATCGTGACTTTAATTTCAAATTTACATAAAATCTGTTGGTTAGGTAGTGAACTATGAATACAAGATAACAGATGAGTGACATTTTTTATTTAAATACTTCAATAAAACAGCTGTGACAGTGTTTACAAAATTAATATGTGCAGTATCAATCAATGAGAGAGACATCGTTTTTGAATGTATATGTTAATAAAAATAGTTGAATAAAAGTTAATAAATCAACCAAGAGCAAGTAATTAAGATATACCCGTATATAAAATAACCATATAAGATAAAACCAAGAGTGAGTAAGATATTCAAGTCAAAATAGTGTGAACTTTTTTTCGCACACTTTCATCATTACATAGATTAACCAAAATATGACCTGTAGAATCCGGTATGTTATTGAATATATGCTAAAAGATGATCTTTATAGCCTCCATCTTGGAACCAAAATATAGGCGCTTAGAAATATTATCCATGGCGATGATAATGGGGATAATATATTTTATTGAAGATATAAGGTGGAAGCCGAGTGATGTCAAGAGTCAAGGGTGTGTAGATGAGGGTAGCTGGGTTGCTAGAGCCCTTGACGCAGTCTAGACACTGACCCAGCCTTACTCTAAGGCCTTTGCCCCCTCTGCTAATTAAAAAAAGATTAAATTATTCATCCCACCCCTTCCCTTCAACATCGTCTTTATGAATTTTGATGCACTTTTTACTTCTTATTCAAATAACATTTTCTCATGTCCCAACTAACCGGTAGGTTATTTATAATCGTCTTATGACCCATCCAAAACAATTTTTTTTCTAATAAAAATGCAACATACAATTTTTAGGTGAGAAAGCAGGAGAGGTATAGACGATAATGCCATGAGCGGGGAGCAGTAGCGTACCTGGAGTAGAGGTGCGATGAGGAAGGTCCACCACGGATGTCACATATTTTAGTCTAAATTATTTAAAAATAAAAAACACGTGCAAAAAAGATACGTCGCCTAGTGCTGGGATAAAGTCCTAACGATAATTTCCATTGAAAACCAACATATGGTATAAATTTTGACAATGTCATTAAAGATTTTTCTAGTAAAATTGCAAGGGAAATAAATATATATATATACGCTTGTGGAAGAAGGGGCTAGTAAAATTACGTCGCCGAACTTCTGTCCCTTGCAAATTACCGGCTGTGAAATTCAGAAAAAAAGTTCAAGAATGGGTGCCTGCATTTTCCCAGAAAAACAACAAAAAACAAGATTGTGTACACAAAATATAATCGAGGAAAGATTATACAAAAAAACTAAAATTATAAACTGGCAATACATATGTAATGATCGTATATATAAACAAAAAAAGTAATGTTAGCAACTGGGTTAGTAATCTAAAAATAAAATGAAAGAAACATAGATAACAAAAATATAAATGTCTTTACGCTTTAATATAAATAAAAATGAATTTACTATACTATATTTACTAAATTTAACAGTGTCAATCACCAAAAGTCAATAGCCTTCTATTCTTGCAAGTAAAAGGATCGTGTGAGCTGAATCCGGAGATAGTTGGTGTGTGTACTAGCAAAATAGCCTCTTACCGGAGATCCTAAAGTGGAGAAGAAAAAATTCTTCTCGATGTTCACTCTCCAAACAATTGGGAGCGTGGGTGGGTGGTGGATATCCGGTGTACAGTCAGCGATGAAGAAGTAGTGTGAGTGTGGGGTCATCATCAATCAACAATTTCCAAGCGTCCTTCTTCGTTCGCAACTTTCAGGGAACTGAACCAGTAATTCGATGACGATCGGAGTTGATCCGCCATGCCAAAACAAATGCCGATCGCATTAGAGGTCACCTTATCACTTCCTTAGACGTACACAACCTTAATTCCTAATTATACATCTCAATACAACAAAATATTACAATCATGTTTTTTTTCTATTAACAAATAAAATAAAATTAATCGATATAATTACGTGAGTGAAAAAAAAATAATAAAAAAAGTAGTTGGGACCCAACAACGCTTATAATTTGTCATTGTGCGTAGACACCGGATAAACTTTTTTTATCTATGTTTAGTAATTGTTAATAATCATTCTTGATTTTGATTGACTTATAAATTTGGGTAGCACCGCAAACAGCATCTGTAGGTTCGCCAATACAAGGAAGATTTGTGTATTTCTAATAATTACAATACCTGTAAAAATAGCTTTCATTAATTTTAGAAAGTACCTACTAAAATATTGTGGGGGATTTGCACTGGCTGGGGCTTACATATAATCAGTGTGTGGTTACTTAGACAGAGAATAGGTGTCACTGAGCAAAGGGCGTAGGGCCGTAAATGTAAATGGGCAGAGACATTGGGCTAAGACAAGGGGCTGTAAATGTGAAGGGTCAGAGGTGTTTTATGGGTTTATGGCTAGGGGCCCAAGTGCTCCACTGTAAGGAGTTGGGCCTTGGGGTAGGCCAGAACTTGGATAAACGGGGCCTGCAGTAATTGCTCTGAGATAAATAGCTCAATATGCTATAAAATGTATGCTAATATGATTATCGAAATTTGTGTATCTCAAGTGGTTGTGATATGATTCGGATGGACCATATCCTTTGTATGCCAATGTCTAAAGTACACAATTGAGTTACTAGGTAGGTTCTCTTCCACTACACCCTACTTCGTTACTGCCCACGCCAGCTCTAGATATCTCCAAAATCCTCTACTTGGAAGGAATCATGTCTCAACGTTGTTCGTTTGCTCCTCATTTTCCTTCCCTACATATACTACCTTGGTAAAGGACAGTAGTCTTAATAGTCAGTGATACATATTGCGCGGTATTGCCTACAGCCACTGTGTAAAACAGTCGATCATCGTCACCAAGTATCGCTTGACCCCGATGGCGGAAAAAGACCAACTATGTTCGTATTGACATGCTCAAACCGTAAATTACCAGTAGGACTAATAGTGTGTCTTACACAACCTTGGCTCGCAGGCACGGTTAACATGTTCTTGCCCATTTGGTGACATCCTAGTTAACCTCTAGACACAAATATTTCTGAGAGACCAACTTGCGTTAGGCAGTAGCCAATGTCTCCATGATGTCTCTGAGATGTCTCACAGAGAATTGATTCGGTTGATCCAAAAAGATTTAAAAACTTCAACTGAAGGCTGGACTATTTCATAAGAGATAAGATTCAACTTTCGGGTCTTCCCTCTGAAAAGCTGCAAATGTGCCCAAGACCTTCCCCTCTGTATGTTGTATATTTCTTGAAACCGTGTTATAAAATTTAACCACTTTATTCGTATTTGAGATGCAGATGTTCGTTTCTTGCGCATATCAAATGCAAGAGGCTCGTGATCTGTTAGTCATCTTTAGCCTTTGGGTAGTCTGCAATGGCTTGGAACTCTGCTGCTTGTGGTTTTATCCTCTCAGCAGTGATATGTTATCCCAAAAACTTACACTTCTCCGGATTAAGCCTAAGGTATATTTTTTTTCAGCCTTTTAACACTTTCCGAAGATGTCCAAGGTGTTCCTTGTGGCTACATGTTTGAAACTTGGTTGTGCTATTGGTAATTTAAGGTCTAGCGAAAAGCATTTCCATCACAGGACAAACCTATAATTTGGGATCACTCTTCATAAGGATAGCTTATCTTCCGTCTCAGAAAGATCCTTAATATTTTCTTGAAATCCTGAAAAAAAAAAATGTGTATAATTACTTAGTGACAAATAATACCCCAAAACACTTATAACTATCTGACTCCATGTCTGATAAGATGTGCCCCGACGTTGCACTGTGTTCAGGAGAAGAGGTATAGGGTAGATATTATAGGTAGTTCATGATGTCTTGGAATGACCACGAATTCGCATTCGGTGTCTAAGGGTAGGCGAAAACAGTCCGAATCCCAAAGGAGAGTGTGAACCGGAGAAAGGCAGACTGGATCACCGGGGGAGACGCTACTAGGTAATGTTTGTAGGGCCCCGGGCCACCGTCGTCCGCGAGGGAGAGATCTTTTCCAAGGAGGTGCTAGTTTTAGCGAGACGAAGGGAGATAATCCCACTAGGAAGGTGTACACATAGCGTTAGGTAAACATAGCGAGGTTAGGAAAGAGATATGGAGAGGTTTTCATAAATGAAAAGGCCAAATCTAGAAACATCAGTGCTGTTGCAGGTAGCAGTCCAGAGGCGAGTCGTAGTTAGAATGGCTTATCGGCTAAAACTAGGGGGTATATAGCCCCAAGTAGCCAATGATCTGGGGTGTTATTCTGGCCGAACGCGTCCAGCCAATAAGGTGAGGTTTTATTCTGGCCAACCGCTTGCAAGCCTGGATGAAGCTCGAATGTTCTAGACCAGGACCCAGCCCCTCTATAAACCTCTGAGCTCGTTTTGCAGCTGCGTATTTTATTGTTTACAATATTTACACTGATATAACTTGTGGTTTGGTAATATTATTTACATTTGTTTAAATTAATTTACAACATATTATAACCAATTTACAATATATACAATAGAGTATAGGGTGATCTATCTTATGAAGTTAGCGGTCGCTACACTTGCAACAAACTTGATTATCTGATTCCAAAATTAACCGAGCGTCCATCCCATTCCAGACTTATCACTAGCACGGGATCGGCGGGACGCGGTTATTTCGTCATTGGCATAACGTCCTGCGTCGTTGATTTGTTTTGTTTTTCTCCCATGAAATAAAGTCAAAATGTCAATAATAATCGATAAATATATATTTCATCCTAATACATCATATTGAATCGAATTGAAACGACTCTAATGGCATAATTCCAAGTTGCCACCATCAGGGAGATTATCATCTGCTGAAAGGGGATTCACCTCGTTCCTAATAACCATAGTCAAACAGCCAAAGGCCGTAAACGTCAGGTGGGACTTTTTTTTCCTTTTGATCAGTCAACATAAATTGATGTTTTTGTCGGAAATGGCTAAACCGGCGGTCCGCCGGCGGGAGGGGGCACGTCAGTCAATAGTCCCACGTTGGGGATGATAACTATCTGACATCGATCATATCAAGCGAGCATTGACAGTGACACGTCTGAGTCCCACCTTCGGTATCGACAAGGCGACAATAACAATTAGGCCACCGGAGCTCTGTCACTGATAAACAATTTGACGAACACTTCTCCCAGTGAAGCGATCAATCACCGCAACACCAGCCAGGTGACATCATCAAGTCTTTAGCTCAATTGTATCAAAGTAAACCATCATTCATTTGTCGTCATTGTTTGCGAATAAAATTGAAGGAAATGGGTTTTAAAACAGCTTGTTACAAAGTACATTGTTCATAAATGCTGTTGACTTTATAATCAATATATTAAACCATTACTTGAGTCTTGTCTTTTTAATAATTCATATCATTAGCTGGATTAACTGATGATCTATATGTACTCTCGCTGGTTTGATCAGTACTTTTGCAATAGGAAATTATCCATACAACAATGAAAATGGTTAGGCAATGTAAATTAGGTCGCTTACCTTCGAAATTTGCAGATCTTAGTGTCATCTCCTAACTGTGGCAATAAATATCCAGTATGCAAATGTGGAGAGTATTAATAAACTGAGGGCGAGACAAACATAAGCACGCTCTCTAATTCGATTAGCCGGCAAAATAGAGACTTCAAATACCACAATAACTATAATATTAATGAACTAGTTTCAAGCACAAAAACTTTTAGACTGATTTCCCAGCCCTTAGGATTCTCTTTTTTTGGGCGATTGGGCTAGTCGCAGTCCATTTAGCCTTTAGATAGGAACAGGTTGAAAAATAAATTCGAAATTAAGAAGCACCAAGTACAGCTCCTCAGTGCCACCTAGCTAATATATATATTTTTTAAATTATTTAACATCGCATCAGTAACAATGAATATTAGCGATGACATCATCTATTTAAATGTGTTGGTAGAAGACATTTTGTCCAAGGAAGTTCACAGTTTTTCTATGTAATTTCTCTTGCTTTATTTCTTTGATTCATTCTTGTAGTCCAGTCTTTTATCAAGCAGTTTGGAATTCATGGCACTTAGTGGTAATTGTGGATTACCGCAATCACTGCAGTTCGGCCAGGGCCCGGTTCATTGCAGTCTAGGCTGAAATTAAGGTAGTTACGGGTCAGCGTTCCATTTGGTGCTGCCCAAGCTCTGATGAGGCCAATATGTTATTTGCTTCTGCCAATATGTCGCAGGCATGTATAGTTTGCATGGTCTGCTAGCACGTTGTCATGTATTCTTGGGTACGGGTTGGAAGTCAATACAGAAGAATTTAATGTCCTCCATTTAATTTCTTTATTCACATCCCATTGTGATTATGAATTATGGAAATCTGTATAGACTGCATAAATGAATCTATTTACAATTATATGTCTTGTAGCTTGGCTACATTTTATACAATTTTCAATAATTTTACATTGCGATTTGTGATTGTTACAAAAGTATAATGTACATTATACATTGATTGTTTAGCGCGTTTAAAAGTGATGGGGCTCACCTTATGAACCATAGAGTTGAAACTAACTTACATCTAACAACAAAATCTTAACCTATAATTTCCCCCGACAGTATGCTGCCATCGATGCGGGAATGGAGTGGGGTCATAGTGTTAAACACTGGGTTTGTGAGGTGCTGTAATGAGTCAAAAAACTTTGTCTCTCCGGTGGATGAACTTACTCACCGACGGCACACCAATCAACGGGTGCAGGTCGGCGTTCTTCAACCTCTCGAGAGAGGTATGTCTGGCCACTTTTCTTATGAGACCGTTTGACATTTAGCTATATTGTCAGTCAAGTGAGTATATAGTGGGGGACCGTACAGCAGAGCTGGCCGGAGGACACATTTATACATCATCAGTTTGAGGGCTCCATTTAAAATAGCTTTGTTGACTTTGTATAGGATCTTGATCGTAGGGTTCACCGGATGGACAAAATCATATATTTTGAACGCTGTTTATTACACCAAAGAAAATTGAATTGAAAGAGTTTACATGTCATTACAAAATACCTTACATTTCATGACATTGTGGAGGCATCTGTGTAACACACGTGTGTACGTACACGTTTTAAGAGTCCAGTGCATATTTCGTTGTTTAATTATAAAATTTCAGTATAGAATTACAGCATTTTTATCTAAGTGTGTATTGCATGATATGTTGGCAGTAGGTAGAACCGACTGGTCGCCCCCATAAGGGTGGGTCTCTCTTATCTGTCATTTGATAACTGTCAAATGATAGCCTCCGACACAGCGGACTATCGGCATTTATCATTGGCCCCTTTATAGGCGATATCTCCAGGCCTGTTTTATTTGTAGTCGGGACTGGCCGCCAGGTAGGTCCCGGAACTTATTACATATACTCCATTCACAGGCGTGTAAGACGTAGCTCCTTTTATCCTAAATAATCTCAAAAATTAGATCAAGTTTCAAACACATTCATCACTTAACATTCATATTTTTGTATTGATTACAAGATTTGCCTCATAGCCATAAATAGGCATTATATAATAAGGCTAGTATCTAAATCAGCGCGTCAAATATTTAACAGATAAAATTACCGTTTGTTTTTTATTCAATCTTTATTTCAAGAAAATAAAATTTTCTTAAAAATAGCATTAGGTAATCATGATAAATTCTGCAATTTATAGCATATTTACAGTATTGCGTTCGTTTTTTCATTCATAAAGTATCGAAAATATACATTCATACAATACAGCTTATATACATATCCCAGGAATGTCCCTACATGCTCAATTGTAACCTTTCCGGTTATGTATAAGGAGACAAGATACTCCGTACTACTCTAGCAGCCAGATCACGCTAGGGACAGGACAAATCCGCAAACCCTCAGGACATGGAGGGAGAAAATTGACCCTGCCAGAACTCTCAGTGACTAAATAATTACGAAAGGGGCCTCTTCCGCTTAAATCTGCAAGATGAATTGTAGGTATAGGTGGTTATTGAAAGGGATAATGAAGGGTTTGGGTGGATAGATAATTTTTTATAGAATTTTGTAGAAATGTAATCACGGATAGTGGCAATTTAAAGTCATTATTGAGGTTTCTCTTTGTCGTTGGTAAAGGAGCATTAACTAATGTTCTACTAACTTGGTACTCTTAACAATTAAAGACATTTTTTAGAATTATTTAAAAAAAAACTTTATTTTCTATAATATAAGAATATATATTATACTCTTTAGAAAATGCTTTTTTCTTACTAATGTTTGTTTTTGTGGTCCTGAACCGATGAATTTCAATTTAGATACCTTTCACACATTTTCTGGACCTATCCACAACAAGTCATATGGAAATCCAGCCAAAGGTAAATAACCTTCTAATAATAACCTCCTAAATTAATATGATAGCTGAAAATAGTACGGAAAATTATGGCATTGACTCTTGACGACCAATGTCCATAGGACTTAGAAAACGTAGGATCGAAAATGGTGGCTCTTAATTCAGCAAAAATTTGCAACCGGATAGAGCGTAATTACGCTTGAGTTGATTGAAGCGTGTTTAATCCAATGTAAACACAGCAGCTAAGATACCGTTATAACTGAAGATGCAGTGTACGTTAGCACACCGCGCCTAATAATCACTCTTTGTCTCGTTTTGCTTATTGCTTGAGAGATGTTAAAATTTAAGCTCTACTTCGATTGACATTTGACATTTATTCATCCATTTCTAGGATCAGTATCGTCACCTTTATTTTTTTTTTACTGAATTATATATTTATATTACATATTGTTTATATATTATGAATTTAATTGCATTTTTTTTATATTATTAGCTTTATTTGAAAAATTACAATTTGATTGTACAGCATTATCAATTGGGGTGCAAAGATTCATTCATACAAATGTACAATTCACATTCATACCAACATAGATACAATTATTCATACACATTCCGCCCAGGAGCCCACCCTACCCCCACCCAAGGCGATCCCCCCCAGAAGCTGGCGGTAGGGAGGGAGGTATGCAGCGGACTATCTCACATTCGGCTAATAATAAAGTGAGCCACTTTACTCAAGACTTTTTTTTTAAACATACGTGACAACGCGACAGGAGCGAAGAAATAATATCTAGGGATGCTTACAAATCCCCAGTCGAATTCGTGTCTCAAATACTTAAAAACTTATGAGGAAAAAAAAAACACTGCTTATATTTTATTAAAAGTTCTTCGTTGATTAAACCATCTTGGTCGCTGAAAATTTCCTTTTAATCAAACAAAAAACTGACAAATAGCGAAAATATAACCTATTTTTATCGGTTTTACAGTCCACCCTAATTCCCTAGCACAGTCATTGCACTGCACCACTCACCCCTATAATCCTCTTCGGAGATTAAAACGGCAGTGGCCTCGTGACCTGCTATAACTAAGTGATAGTGGGAGTTCTGGCAATGGCCAGTTCCTCTAATCATGTCCTGAGCGTCTGTGGCTCTCGCGCTCTTGGTCAGCCTCCGCTGGCTTATCCAGTGACGCGGCTGACGTAGGAGCGTGGGGGACTCCCCAAGACTCCGCTTCCTCCTTCGCATGCGAGGGAGGTGACCCTTGTGGACTTGGGGGGCCTCTGGGCTGTTTGTAAATATTGTATGAATGAGCGAGTGAATGATGAATTGTAAATATAGTATGAATGATGACATTTATCTCAATTACTCATTGCCTAATAAAAGGCAGATTGTAATTTTATCTTAATAAAATTGTTTGAAAAAACTGAACGGTTTTACATTAAGAAGAAAACAATTTGCAATGATCTTTGGGTTAACGTTTATTTTGATTAAGTATGGGGGGGAATTTATAAATTTTAATCTTAATATCATTTGATTGTGTTAGTTTAAAAGTCAGTTCATAGATAAGGTGCAAGGTTTTTTTACGTATAATTCTCGTTATCATTTATTGAGAGAAAGTATGTCGCAATGCATGTGAATACATTTTTAAAATTTCAGAATTATTGATTCATTATTACGTGTCCGCTATCAGACGAAATACCGTCGGGCTTTTCCTGAATGAAAATGGAGCTTACACCACTCGGCTAGAGGAAATCGTTTTTTTCTAAAGACACTATTTCCAGGACTGGCGAAAATGAAAAATATCACCTTGTTTGACCCGTCGTCCTCCAAGTTTTAGATCTCCAGAGGATCACGTACCGCCCAGACCGCAGTGATGGCATATGGGACCAAAAACAACATTGTGTATCCGATGATTCCCGTATCTATGCAAATACCGGTTTAATTGAATACATGCCGTTCCAGCTAAGACACAGCAGAGAATTATGTATTGAATCTGCTGTTTGTGCTCCGATGGATAACATGAAATGGATTTTGCTTTATTTGCATTCAATGCATGCAATGGCCGATGCCTTAACTCAACTAATGCTGCCTTGACTAGCAGAGCTGAAAGGCTGAATGCTCTTATAACTTTTAAGTGCGCACATATCACCCTTATCTGTTGGAACAAAGACGTAAGTGGAATTCTTCTGCACATTTTTTAAGATCCACAAAGGAATAATGTCTTGATCTTCAAATATAAATTGCCAATTTCAATTATATATAATTGTTTGTTTTTTCGTAGTGTTTAACGGATTTTGATTTAAAACCTCATTAAAATAATTAGGTGCTCATAACGCAATTTGTCGCTTGGCTTTCCTCGCCTTGGTTCGAAGCAACTTAAATGAGTTTAATTAAATATGGATTAGACTTGGTCGCTGGTCTCCAGAAGCAGCAGTCAAAGCTTCTCATTCGATTCAGTCGTTCAAGATTTGAGTAAGTCAAAAACCGTTTGTGCTTAAATAATGTACCGTTTGTAAACTGATAGCTCACGCGTCTGGTGATAGTTTTTTTATTTACAATAAAAAATAGATGATACGAGGATTAATCTTTGTATTAATTATAAACTAAATTGTAGTTTTTTAAATGTAGGCAAATTAAGAATGTATAAAGTGAATGAACTGCTTAGAGGCAGGTCTGGGGTGGAGGCTCGTAAAATTATTAAATGGTTTACTTTATATTTTTTATTTATTCTTTGGTTACCGTTCCAAAAAAAATAAAAAAGCTAAAGTAATGGTTTTAAAAGAACCTGTAATAACAGACTCGAAACGAACTATTATTATCGTTTGGCCCGTTTTTAAAAAACTTTATTTTTTGGAATATCTATGTAATTCTATTCATTATAGTTTTCTTTATGTTTCTTTGTAAACCGTGGAAAAATGTTAGAACAATACATATTTAGTAGATCATTTCCTCATAAAAGAAAATTATCCAATAAATCATTCATGTTTCCGTTGAGGCGTTATAACTTTCAGAAAACTTTTCTATAAAAGTACAAGTTTATCATTTGATGGGGGATAGGGGACCATTGAGGGGGTTTGGATCGAAATTAACATCCCCTTTTCTTAAACGAACCCATCTTCTTTCAATTAATCACTGGCTGTGAATGGAAATTCCGAGCTGATTGGTAGCGAAATGCAGCCCCCCTCAATTTAAACTATTTGTTCCTTCGAGATCCATCTACGGAGAGACCCATTGTATTTTAATTCTTCTGTCTTTTGCAGAAAACTTCGCAGTCGAGCCACCACTTCTTTCAAGGGATTTTTCATGGTTCGCCTCGATCCTTTCTAGATCGTCTCTGAAGTGGCCCCTTGTGAACTTCCCTTAGGATTTTAACTAAACCCAAACCCTAAAGTTAGTTTGCGGAAAATATTTGATTTCTGGTCCAGAAGAGGTTCTACTTCTATCCAGGGCAATGGTCTTACGCATGTACTTCTCAAGTCCTAGACCAGAAGCTAAGTCCTAATGTTTAAATATTTGGAACCGGTTCACAAGGGTCAAAAGAGTTCAATCGAAGTTTTAGACAACCACACAGACTACTAAATAGAAATTTTTCTCTTAATGGAAAACAAAATACTTATTTACAAGAACATGTTAAAAACATGACTTAGAAAATTCGAACATCAAACACTTGAACATTAAGTGCATCCATTAAAACAATAATATTCCTTTCTACATCTCCAATAAAACCCTCTACGGTGACCTTAAAATATGCACTATCCTTAAGTAGATTTATTTAAAATTTTCCCCGAAATTCCATATAAAATTCATCCTAATCCCACTGTCTCCACACATCCATACAATCACCCTCGAAAATGATCTGTAATTAATTCAATATTAGGTACTTGTCAGTGTCCAACTCTGATTCACGGAGTGTCTGTGGCTCTCACGCTCTCTCTCAGTCAGCACTACCACGATCTAGCAGCAATGTAGCTGCTAGAGCAGCGTGGAGGCAGCTTACTGATCCCTGCTCCCTTTTGCTTGAAGGGGACATTCCCGCAGCTGAATCCTGGGCTTTGTCTGCCTATATTGTATGAATGAGATAGTGAATACAATATTGTATACTTGGTATAAATGGGATTATTTATCACCATTGCCCATTCCCCATTAAGGCAGGCTATAATTGTTTTACTGAATCAAAAATCTATCAATAAAGGTATAATCTACATAATTTCAAAATAAGGTTATCATGTATAACTTAAAATAACACGACGACATGTATGACAGATTTATTATATGTTTCGCTACACTATAGAGGTGTTGACCAGAAAGAATTTTAAAAATATTCTACAAAATAATGTTTTTAAGCCGATAATTCAAATGTGTTTATTGTTTTTAGAGGTTCGATATTTTTGCTGTTTACATTTTTTTTTTTCTGAAAATAAAAGTTATTTCCAATAACTGAAACGGTTTAAGAAATAAATTGAAGGTCAAGCGGCTTTTTCTACAATAATTTAATAATTCTTTAAAATATTCATATTTATAATCCGTTGTTTTCATTTTTATATTTTTTAAAGTAATTGCTTTGAATAAAGTCTATACAGTAAGTACATTATTTCCATTGTCCGCATACAAAACTTATTATGTGCAATAAATTGAATACTCTTTTTGGTCTCTCCAATTTCAATTGTAATGATCTTCTGAGATGTGACTTGAGAATGTTAAAATGTAGCGAAACAGCATTAAATTTGTCCTTAGTGATATTTTAATTTATACGGTAGTGGCTTGTATTGAAATACTATAGATTTGACTTTTTAGATAGATTTTTGTTTCAGTATAAAACTATTTTTTGAATATAAATTACAATCTGCCTTAATAGGGCAATTGGTGTTCGCGATAAATGATCTCATTCGTGCTATGTATACAATATTGCATAAAACTTTATCATTCATACAATGCAGAATCATTTACAAAGGCCAAGACCAGTTGTATTTGAACTGTATTTATAGAACCTATCGACATTTATACGCTCCGTGTTTTTGTTTTATTAGTGAGCGTACCGGACGGAGCTAACCTGACGCTTTTGTGCCGACAGTTTTCACCGACGGGGGTTTGATAGTCACAGAAATCCAGAAGGGAAAACCCAATTTCCGTTTGTGTAATTCTAACAGATTTGTGGTTGAGGGGGATGAATGGGCAGTGGTGAATGATTGCCGGGGACTTCAACACGACCAGCGGCTGCGGCTGCCTTTTCCCAGCCCCGGTACACGACGATCACGAGTGGGCTCGTTTCACACACGTGATGTATACGTTTCACTCATAACGTTCTAGATAAGGTTGTTCTTACACTGGCCGAAGATGTCTGGGAAATTTGTAAGGAGTTTTTTTCCCCTTTGTATTAATATTAGGTAAGCAATTTGTGTTACGTATACCAACTTTTCCCAATCATCTAGCTGCTTCGTGCTTCGGTATATGCTAGAAACATAGTTAATTTATAAATAAGATATATAATAATTATAATAATGATAGATGCTCGTGGGTCTCTCATCAACATAGCATACGTGAGAAACAGATCCGTTAAAAAAGGGTTGTTTGTTATTAGTGCTGACTTCAATCTACGACTCTGTCGTAGTATACTTCTTATTAAGTACTAGTGAGTTGTAGGATTAAGTCAGTATCAATAACTTTTTTAATTATTCTGTTTCTCGCAAAAATTTTCAAGTTTTAAAGTGTTACACCATTATTAGCAACTGAGGATAGAGGCTAAGAGCTGTATATAATTTTATTGTGTAATAAACTACACTGATGGACAGCGTTAATTTTTTAAAGCTCAGTCCTTATTTCTTAAAAGATTTCCAATTTGTGCAAATTTTTTTTTCTTTCAACAATTTTTATTAAGATAAAATTACAATATGCCTTATTAGACAATATGTAACTGAGATAAATGTTCTCATACATACCATAATAATTGTTACATATAATACTAGAATTTAGTTTGTCTCCATATGCGCAGGTAAAGGTTTTTATTTTATTGTAGAGATAACTGAAGATAACAAATTTAAGCTTTCGAAAGCGCTATTTCAATAAAGAACAAAATTATCAGTAAGACAATAAAACTGTTTATAATTATACCGTTCCACTATCCGGCAATAATCTTTTTATTTATAAATTGGAAAAGGTTTTTATAACTTTGTTGTACACGCAAAATTAACTCAGAAATTTCGAAAAGAGGGTACTCTTAAAGTTAATTTGTTTTTCTCGGTCCCTAAGGACGCTGAGAAGTGTGTCAAATATTTGTCGTCCCTGTATCACCAAATAAAGTTTCATTGAAATCTGTGACTGATACAGCCCCCGCTAGTTAGTGAAGAACTTGCTACATCCGTCGGGTCACGGTAGCCATATTCCGTCTAGATGCATATAACAGCTCTTAAACGCATCAATTAAACGTACTGTACAAATCTCAATGAGATAAAACAATTCTGTAACACGCTACTTCACTGGAGTACATACAAAACTCTTTTATCATATCTTTATTTGATATTTTTTGCACAATTTGCACATACAGCATTCTTAATTGGGATGCAAGAGTTCATTCATACTAGAGAGGGGTACCTTCCTTATGTAAAACAATGTTACAAACGTTTATGGAACACAAGAAACCTACTGAACTCTCTATATAACATTCCACCCACATAATTAAATGAATACACGATAATTTCTTTAATTTATAATTTACATTTGAAAAAAAACGTAATTTACCAAAACTAATAAAACTAGCTACTACCTCCCACAAAAGAGATGTTGAGACCAATTTTTAATGACGAAGTCTAAATTCATTGTAATTCAATGTTATTAGTCGTAGGAATCGATCCTGCATTCCGTAAAGTTTAAGTTGTTAGTACAGGACATACTGCTTAGGTTTATAGAGGTCTGAAAAACATTTTCGAAATTATCGATTTATATTTTATCAGCCATGCGGGAGGTGACAACCATGTGGACTTGGGAGGTCTCTGGGCTGTTTGTAAGTATGAATGAGGGAGTGAATGAAAATTGTAAATATGGTATGAATGAGATCATTTATAACAATTACTTATTGCCCGATGAGGCAGATTGTAATTATATAATAAGAAAGTTGTTTAAAAATATATTTTACCAGCAGTTTAGATGTCTTGCAAAAGAATGGAAACATCAATGGTATGACACCCTTGCCTTTTGAGCTGGTATTTATGCAAGGTGTAAAGGTTAAACCTTTCTTCAAAATTATTTCGGTTTTTATTTGATAAAAACAATCATTTAGACAACAGTCGAGAGAGCCTAGTCGAACTTTGATGTTTTTTCATCCCTCACCAGGAGACTGGGGATAAAAATCAAGAAAGACGTCACTTGGTGGGTAAAGCGGCCGGGGCGTGATTTACGGGCGGGCGCCCTAACCGATTAAAAGGCAAACACGCCTTGACACCCTTCCCACCACCCTTTTCAATACACCTTGGTCGCCCTTCGCCCGGCCGTGTCGAGATCAGCTTACTCATCTGATCTCTGAAGAGAGTTCACAGGGTCTCAATTATTGGTCATGTAAAAGCAGCGTATTTAAAAGAATGTTAAAATAATGCTTTGAATTCAATAAAATAAAAACAAATACTTATTTAATCAGCTCTGACAGAGAATGGTTTTTGATTGGTTACAGAATAACAATATTTCGTATAGTTGTGCATGAGATGTTATATTATCGGTAAATTGCACAATAAACTTTCAAGATAAATTTCCTGCCATCGAGTTGTTTTACATAAGTTACGCTCCAGCTTTAAATATTTTGGGTTTTGAGATTTTCCAACTATCTTCTTCCTATTCCCATCCATTTTTATGCGACCGTGCCAGCTCAGAAGATCCTGAGGCAGGTATTTGAGTATAGACCAAACAAAAAGTTCAGCACCTCTTTGGAGATGCTACTTACTTTATACCTAAAAGTTTTTTCGAGGGACGGGATTTTCCCAACTCAACCACGTCAAACTATGACCTACCCCAAGTTATTCTGAGCTGAAGCGAAATCCGCAAACAGAGATTTTCTTTGTAAACCTTCCCGCTCATAGACGCTTGTTGTTTGAGTGCCTAATATTATCACAGGGGAGGTCTATGTTATTAGCATTATTCGGAATCGTAGCTCAGAAGTTGTCCATGAATTGGTTAATGGTAAATATATATGGAAATTTTAATGATAAACAGGGGAAGTGTTCCTGATGAAATCTTGTTAGTGTTTCTCAAATACTGATTCGCCTTGAATGCATATAATACATCATCCAAGTTGTTATCAACTTCAACAGAAATGATTGGATAGGAATAACATTGTGACAAAACAAATAAACTTTATACTCTGCTACCATGTCATACCAAACACTATGACTCCACCACCATTACCACATCGATGGCAACAGGCTGTCGGGGAAAATTAGGTTATGATTTAGTTTAAGTTTTTATTGTTAGATGTAAGTCGGTTTTAAGTCTATGATAAATAAGGTGAGCCCCATCACTTTTGAAGATGTTCAATAAATTAATGTTTAATGTGCATCATTATACTTTTGTACAAGCGTAAATCGGAATGCAGGATAATCAGAAATTGTACAAAATGTAGCAAAGCTACAGTAAATATAATGACCTTTTGTAAATAGATTCATTTGTAGAATCTATATTGGATTCTGTAATAAGTTTGGGACAAGGGGATACGAAAAAAAAAAAGATAATTTATTCTTCCTTGACAAGAACAAAACAAATATTCTCACCTTTCTTTTGTGAAATCACATGTAAGTGGGTAACAAGATCCTCGTGCGATGTACTGATTTGGGTGTAGTGATGAGAAACAGTTAATTTTAGGATTCGTGATGTTTTGAGTTATCTTAAGTTGGAGTAGAACTTACGACACGTTGTGCTCCAGGTAACACTGGGAAATGTCAACAGATATAATTATGTAATATATAAATAATGGCATTTTTTGTTCAAATTTCCTATATCCTGAAATTATATTTAACATAATTTATTTAGCATAACACTGATTTCCCGAATTTACGTTGAAAATAATTTAAAAAGGGGCTCAAGAAACTAGAAATGATTAGTTCTGCGCAAATCCACCATATGTAAATATTACTTTATCAATTTTGCATGGAATTAACAACCCATAAGGCTTATATTATTTGTTACAAAAATTGTATCAAACAAATCAGGTTTAATGGACCATTTGATTATATCTACCCAGTTATATTCATTTTCGAGTGGTCCGAAAGAATTTAAATAAATGGCTCCATGTTTCCCGCCCGCCCCAAGTTTTGACACCCTTGAATTAGCGGCATGGAACAGTTGAGCAGAAGTAGAATCGAATTCCTGGGCTGTAACAAGGCTTTCGATTGGTAATTTGAAAGGGCTGGCCAACTTGTGAGGGAACATGGGCCGAATGCCTAAGCTCATCTCATCGGTTTTTAGACAACGCACGGCTAACAAAGGCTTTGGTACGCCTGCACGTATCTTATTATTGCTTTGATTACAACCGGTAGCTCGAGCTTGGTCTAATTTACTGTATGCCAGCTTCATATGTGCCTATGTCAGCTCACTTCGCGGTGTAGTATGTGGAGCTCTCATATCCATAACTATAATTAATTATAACAATAATTAATATGTTAGAGTTATAATAACTTATTATACAACATAAATGACTTATAGATTTGAGTATTTGAGTGGCCGCCACTATTTGTTTGATTTATATTAATTTCAATAGGAAAAAAAAGTTAATGTTGAACGCCAAGCTTTCATCCATCTTCCAATGAAAAATAAAAAAGATAATAAAACTACATGCTATAAACATACTCATATGAACATAAAGATATAAAAAAATAACTGGTTAGATAGACCAGTCCTCTGCATGTGGTTCTGAGTATTATAATATAACTCAAACGGACACTTATTATTAGGACTTTTGGTGGAATATTCTCAGAACAAATCTGAAGAAGGCCCAAGAAATCAGCGATCTGTACCAAGGTGTGGATGTGTGACTCATTTAGCTAATCATGCTCTCCAAAATCGGAAGAAATACTTCCAAGGCCCTAATCGAGAAGAGTTCTGTAACCAGGGGTATTCAAAGACACAGGTTGCAAGACAACGTTTCTACTGTCGCAAGAATCTTGCTTGACCAAGATAACTGGCGGTATTGACTCCCTTAGAAACTGACAAATGAATTGATTATTAAGAAAATAGATATCCATATTAATGCGTATTTTTTAATTTTTTCATTAACTACTGACGATATCCTGGATCATGAGCTGATCCGACCTGACTGTACCGTGATCTTAAGTGTGAATAAGCTTTTGTTTATAATCTCAGGCTTCCTGGAAATGTTCACCTACCAGAACTATTATGCTCAGTTTATTTAATATTCATAAATTCCCTAACTATGCTGGAAGCTTCATTATTGTGTCTATTCAGGTATAATGAATAAAACTCCTGTGGGGGTCCATAAATCATTCAAAGGGCATTGTATGAGCTGAATAACTTCGACGAGTAGCCCATTCACTTCACAGGTCTTCCAGGGCATAATCAAACCCTTACATCGACCCAGGCAACAGTACAATAGTAGCCAGTTATTTTTCCTTTAAGTGAATCCTCTGGGTTCAATAAGAGTTTTCACTGCGTCAAAAGCCGGCATTAGCCAGTTGTTCCAGGAATTGCTATCCTCAAAATTTGTTTGTATTGTTTCAATTTTTAGCAACTACACCATCTATATGCTAAATGTTATAAAAATAAATATATATATATTTATATAAACAAAATAAAAGGGATAGACAGTGAAGAAACAATATTAACATATACTCCTGGGACGAGTTTCTTAAAAATAATTGTGAAAAACATCTCGGCATCTGAAACCAACAACAACACAATCTACTGAAATTGGTCTTAACAATATTAAATTTCAGATTTGTATTGTTGGCTCCCAAAACTTGATTTTTAGGAATATCTTTATAATTTAGTTTGCATTTCTGTCTATAATGTAGCGATAAGATTGAAGAAAAGTCTTAAATAGGTTCTGTACAATTCTTTACATTACAAGTAGTTGTACAAACAGCTATCTATAATATATGCCATTGAATTTTACTTTCAAACTAATCGGCATATTTTGAGATGTGTTTTCAAATACTTTTAAAATTTCAAATGGTTAAAACCCATTTTTTCGACCATTAATACATTTTTAATGTATTAATGTATTTTTGTTAAATAGCGTACTTACTGCCAGAAAAAAAATACACCTGCATTGGTGAACAAAAACTAGTAAACTAGTAAAGTAGCATTCATAAAGCGATACAAAGCATAGAAATGACCTGTAGTCACAGATTATTATGAAAATTAAATAAAGTATAAAAAAAACCACTTACAGGTGATTAATGAAGCACTGCCTTTTGTATTACCAACTTAACAATTTATTAGCTAATGACAACTTAGATAAATTAAATTTAATTTATTCGATACCTCACTGCATAGAGGAGCTGTAAACTGCTCAACGCTCAATCGAGTTTAGACCAACATTTTCTGGCATAAATTATGACCTGAATTTTCTGTAAACTCGTTCAGTGTCACTGACACAAAAAAAACTATTGGAATTGTCTTGAATAACTATTTGAATTATATAAACAATTTGTAATGATGTTGCATTTTTGATTATCATTGAAATTATATACATATATATGCAAGCATAAAATATTAATCCTACCCTAATCCCTCCGAGCTGAGACTTGAGAAATTACATGTCTAATAATTTTGCCGTTTTATTATTTTTGTTTGTCATTCGGATTGTAATCATTCAACAAGTTTTGATCCGCGAGCTCTTAGCGTTCTTTTATGTGAAAGGTAAAGAAAGGGTACAAAAACCCATCGCCATTTTCACATAAAACCTCTCTCTTTGGTCCATAATATACTACATGTACAGAGCTCAAGGATGGTTCCATTACCATACAACAGCAATGGCTTAGAACATTAAAAAATAAAACGAAAAAGTGATATGATCTATTACTCTAGTGGGTCCTCCTTTTAAACAAAATTAAATAAATACTGGTTCTGTATATTTGCATTACTAATCAGCTACCGATTAAAATTTATTATAAATATCAACTACACCAAACTGACAAAAGGCCATTAATGGCAAAGTTTGTAGATTTTCGTAAGCGGACTAACCTGGGCCGGTGCACCAGAAGAAAAAGCACGGACAAAAGGGGACCTTTTGAACACAGTTGTCGAACAACGGAGCCAGCTAAACTTCTCTGATTTAAATAACGTTTCCATGGCCCAGCTAATAGCCTTGTACAATAAGCTTCTTCCAGCCAGTCGCACAGTGGGGCGAAACCCTGGTTTTCCGGGAGTAAAAACCTGTTTCTCGCTAACGACCTCGCTTGGAGTCAATTTGAGTATCGATTTGTACGTTGTCGATGGTCTAGAATCGAATGAAACTGTCTCAAAATCGATATCTTTAGTCGTTCTGGCGTTATGACAAATTTTTCATTTCACTTGGTCTAGTTTTTCACGATATTCTCGGTGATTAATTCACAACGGGTAAAGTGGATAGGTAGGTGGTTTGACAGATTTGTTTTGTAAATATTTTGGTACATAAATCATCTCGATAATTTAATCCGATCAAAATTTATCTTAAAATTATCGTTTTTAAATTGATTGATTCATTGATGGCTCAATTAAAGCCCCATTTTGTGGTAATTAACAGTTATTTTCGGTCCCTAACTTTGGTTTTAAAAATCCTTTCGACTTTATGACTGTTTGTAGCTGTGCAATATTAGGCACCCAATGTTATTGGCTGCATTTCTACAGCTCATTGTGTCAAAAACAAGCCAGTCTATCAATAATTTCCCTTTCAGAAAATGGTATTTCCCGCCTCTGCCCCACTGTGAGTCGTGGAAACAGAAAAATATCGTAAGGAAATAATAAAGCCACATAGTGCTTTTTTTTTTTTTTAAATATTCCGTCAACGTTTCTGTAACACACGAAAGCACTGATGATTTTTTTTCTTTCTTTCTCGAAACGTTGAGAAATCGTCACTAAGCATGCGACCGGATGAAAAGTGATAAGGTATTACAATCGTGCGACTGATTTTGAATGATAAATTACACTACAATAATCTGCATTTTATTGCACACTCAATGTACCTTTTCAGTTAATCACGTTTGTACTAAATTGAGGATTCCAAAAATATTCGGAACCAAGATATAACAAAAAACATTTTCCCAGCTGGGTCCTTTTCGAAATGAACTGGTTGAATAACTGGAAATACAATTATTATTTTTATTCATTAACATAGACATTATTTTTCAAAAATAAAAAATTGAGTAGGAAGCATTTTTTATATATTAAATTTTACTACGCAAAATAAAAAAAATGGCCTTCCAAACAACATTCGAAGAAATATCTAAATTGATTAAGGTTCAATAAATAACGCTTGATGAGGTCAAATACCAAGAAGATATAAACAACTCGGAGCTCAAAAAGCAGAACATATTCAGGAACAAATCGTGTCAAAGCTAAAATCATTTTTACAAATCTTTTATAAACGCAAGTTAGGTCATAAAATCTTCTTGGTTGAACGCATTGTAACATGACTTGTATCCGTTGAGTACCCCTATACATTCACGAAGGCTTTCTGTAATGCAGAAGAGTAATTTGCTATGAAATCACATCGAGTACGAAGTTCGTTTGTATGTTAAACGGTATATTTGTGGTTGGAATATTAATATTGAGTTTGAAGTAATAAGTTATAATAATCTTCAAAATCGTTCTTTAAACAGACGCTTATAGGTGAAGGCTGAAACGAAAATTTTTTAAAGGATCTTTTATTTAACTTCACGTCTAGAGACCGGATATCTGCGTTATTGCGCATTTTGTTTTCTTACGTTTAGTCTCTTCTGAACCAGTCTTCCATAAATGTTTTACTGATAATAACAAACATTATTTTTATTCATAAACACAGACATTGTTTTCAGAAAAAATTGAGTAGGCATTTCATATATAATAAAGTATATTTTGCAAAAAAAAAAAAAAAAAAAAATGAAAATCTAAGTTGATGCCTTTTCTACATGGCCGATCCAAATATGGTTTGTTGCACAGCCGATAGGAAAGTAGCCAAAAATAACTCACGAGGCATTATGTAGTTCCTTAGAATACTTGAGACTTCAACTGGCTAGTAGGAATAACGAATTATCCGTTTCATGGCCTATGAAAACTTATTTCCAAATTTTATTTTCAACATTTAGGACTTCTTGAGTTGAATTGATCCAATTTTATTTGGATAAATAATTGCGATAGATTTAAAGTAAAAAGAAGAAATATTATCACTAGGTTTTGCAAAACCTTATTCGTGTACCTTTTGGCACTGTTCTGATTTTAAAGGGTTATTCGCGTCAAAAAGTCATTCGTTCTTGGCCCCTTCCTGAATAGAAACCTTGCGAATTCTTCTCCGCTATGAAGCAGGTCGAAACTGTCTTGAAGGGGCAGAGGGTGTCAGCTGATAAGGAATTAATTAAAGCTGGGAGCGCCCTGTTGCTGAACAGACTGTTCTCAGCCTTAACTGAGTCAGCCGGAGCAGTGGGGTAGCGAGACAATATGTTAGAGAGGACATTACAAAATTTCCAACGGTGAGATGGACTGGGGCCAGGAAATGCTGGCAAGGTACCGGCTCCCGACTCTCCTTCCACACAGCCCCTACAAATAATTTAATCCACCTCCTTAGGGGGCCATTTTATGTCTGAAACAAACTATAAGGGCTCCGTTTTTCAATTCATATATAATAGCCTTGAAATTTTAAAAACGCTCTTTTAAAAGACTCTGATAGATGAAGGCTGCAACGTAACATAATGATTTTTTTTATCTTTATTTAACGACACATAATTTTTTTTCAATGAAATTTCTTTATTGCGATAGACTTATCGTCTTATTAGGCGTAATTGTGATAGATGTTCTCATTCATACCATATTTACAATTTTCATTCACTCGCTCATTCATACAATATTTACAAACAGCTCAGAGACCTCCAAAATCAACATGGTTGTCTCCTCCCTCGCATACGAAAGAGGAAGTTTTAACTTCACATAATTAGAGACAAGATTTTTGTGTTATTGCTCATTTTGTTTACTTGCGTTTAGCGTCTTCTAAACCATTTATCCATCCATTTTCAAATTTTATTTTGCATATTTTGGACTGTTTTAGTTAAATTGTACAATTGATCTAATTTCATCTAATTTTTTTAATTTTAAACAAAAGAATGAAAAAAAAATTAAATTTCTATTTAGAAATGAAATTATTATGTCCATATTAAATAGTTATGCACTAATTTTATTTTATTTATCATGCAATTTAAAATGTAGAGAAATGAATAAATTACCGTCACGGAGACACAATGGACCTATTCCTAGAAACAAAGGATTTCATCGAAAAAGCGACTGTTTTACTTTATGGCTTATCAGATCACAGATTAAGGAGTATGATAAAAGGCAGTGGGGCACAGTCCTCAGTTGCAGAACAAAACCCTTGTGTTAGTGTCAGCTGTGTTAGTCCAGGCCAGCGCCCTGGATGATGAAAGCCTGGCAGTGCAATAAAAACCTTTTACCTAAATATGATCCATGTGCCAACCTGTTTAGGTAAAGGGTTTTAATTGACTGGTTGAGAAAGTACGTAAAATTTACTCGCAAATCAATAAAGTTGTGAACAATGGACAAAATGTTTTCCTCAAATCTCCATGGTGGTGAAGTATCGCAATGTAATGGAATGTGAACTTCCACCAGAACCTGTTTTAAAACGGTAGGGGACAGGGTTGAATACAGCACTGTTTTACGTAGATAGTTTTTAAAAATTTAAGGAATTCATGAACCAGAAGATAGTGAGTCTCGATCGATCATAAGAGTAAAAAAACATCATCCATTACATTCTATTTAACATTTATTCTATCACCCCTATGATCTCACAATGTTGGAATGCAAAAATCTTAAATTAAAAAATTCACAGCGGCCGATAGGCCGACACAGTGCAGCATCCTTCAGAGACGGGGCCAGGTATGACCTGGCCGACTACAAACCATTGCCTAGTACCCCTAGGCTCCACCATAGGTAGACTCTCACTACCTTCCCGAACCCACCCGCCTCCTTTAGGTATCCCACGCCCCATATCCTTCTCATACATCCTTCAAATAGGACTCTCCTTAGTGAAAGGAACCCATCAATCCAAATAATTTTCCTTTCATTTTTCCCACATCCTATTTTTTATAAGTTAGAGAGCTATGGAAAAAAAAAAAAAAAATCTTGAAACTGTCCGAGAGAGACTAAGAAGAATAGAAATGACAAGGAAATAATTTGCGTCGGTGATGAAAAACGCTACAACCACTTAAAACAATTTAATAACTGCGTTAACGGAAAAAAGATTGTAGATGACGCCATTCAGCAGGCACCTATAATTGCCTGCTACAATAATTATCCGGTTACTTGGTTAGATGTAGTACGTTCCTATTCAATATTAAAATACATCTTAAGTGACAGACGATACAATAATGTGGGGGGAAATTTGAAACGTACAACATAAATGTTAAGAGGTACAGAGGTTTTATAAAGAATTAGTCAAGTTTTCAGAGTTCGAGCGGAAACCAAACAAGCGTCACGAGCAAAGGCCACGAGACACTAAGAGACTCATTTCCAGGGCCAGGAGCCCTGGATCAAGGCGTCACCGAGTAAAGGTCGCGAGAGACTCAGAGACTGATGAGGAAACTGACTAACAGGGCCAGTAGCCCTGCCTTAAGTACCCTCTCTACTTCCTGCTGGGAGGCTACGAGGGTCTAATCCGGCGGTTAGGGGCTGTGGACGCCTGTGGTGCTGTACCCACGCCTAATTACCCGACCCCTTGCCCCCTGGAAGTAGAGAGGCCCCCTAAAGGGTTGTTAAGTTTATGACTGCCAGCTGGTGACCTTTCTCGTATGACTTAGTTGGCTTCCGCCTTTTATTACTTATCACTTTTACAATGATTTACATTTGTTTATAATACATTTAGTTCATGTTATTTTACTTTTGCTTACAATATATATGCAATAGAGTATAGGGTGATTTAACTTATGTAGTTAGCGGTCGCTACAATGATTATGAGATAAACAATTATTTAAAACTGAATTATGATTAAAGCTATTAAAATTTGATGATTAAAGAGTATTAAATGCTTATTTAAACATGTATTTCAATGGGCAGGAGCAATGAATTATAAAATAGTTATTTAAAACTAGTTGACCTGAGGTTGTTAGCCTGCCATTTTGTCACGAATTACTTCAAAGATTTTTATCTATTGATTAAATCGTTTTGGATTTTTTTTTTAATTTATTTAGAAGTGAAATTTATTAAGTTAATAAAGGACCCTCTATCTAATGTATAATAAAATAAAACCAATAACATATCAATCTTATGGCTACTAACCCAATTCAGTCTAAAGTTAAAAAAAAAGTCATAAATGTAAGAACCCATTTTATCTTTAACCATGCTCACCAGTTATTTATTTATTTAATTTGTTTCAAGTTTATAGTTTGTTGTGTGTTGTTAGTTAATGTGTTTATCGCCCTTTATCTTGCGCAGTTTTATTAAACTTTTTCACCGGAATGTACACTATCCGAGTGTACCTATTTTTGTTTAACTAAATATATTCTATTTAATCCCCCCAAAGCTTATTTCAAGTACAGTGCGGATTTCAATTTTTTTTCAAAGATCCCTGGGACACAAGGAAATCTAGATATATTCCATCAGTCAGATTTAGCTGAGAGACTGGGGGATAGTCGAGATATGGATGGCTATGAGTGGCTAGTTGTCCTTACCGATATTAGATCGTTAGACGGCTTGGTTGACCGCAAATCAGTGACCGGCCCTTGATGGCACCGGCTTCCTCCAATTATCCGACTTGTAGCAACATCAGATTAGCTCCAAACCCTTATCCGGTATCACGTTAATATTGAACAACTAACCGAATAGTTACTTGACTTCTTCTGTCGTTCTGACCTGGTCATTGATGGCAAAACTGGCTTTAGTCATTGGTTCATCCCTCTTGTAGTTATAAAAAAAGGTCAACTGTGATACGCAATAGCGAACCTAGGGGGTACGCAAAAATAAATAACATAATAAAGTTGTAATCAAGAGAATCAATGTTTATAAATGTCCATGCATGCTGACCACAACCCTACTCGACGCCATTTTTACACTTAGCCACTTAAAAAAAGAAAACATGAGCGTCCAAATTTGGAATTGATTATGACCACAAGTCGCTGTTGGGGAAACTTATAATTTCTAAAGTGGTAGAAGCACTAGACAAACCACTTGATACACAAAACAACACACAGGTGTGTAGGTAAGGGGTTTGGTAAACTTATAAAAACAAACAATTCTCAGTTTTATAGTACACCATTCTGTTCCAAGAATCCAACACACAGATTATTATTTCTACTGAATTCTCATATTTCAATTGAAATCATTGTCTATAACCCCCAAAGAATTATTTTTAAAAAATTAAGAATTTGTAAGATATATTTTAAAATATGTGTAATTTACGTAAAATAAAATTTACTTAAAATGCCTGAGAAATTATAGTAATTAATGTTTCAGCAATTATTTTACTCTGGTAAAAATACATGAATACATATAAACTCCAGCTCTACTCATCAGTAACAAATAAATTCTTAACTGAAGTGTCTGAATTGTGTACGTTGTTTCAGCAATATGTATGAAATAAGTATTCGTGTATGTTAGTTGTAACTATGCTAGTAACGACTGTGTATAAGGAGATGTTTTCGAATACTGGAAAGGAATACGTTATTACTAAGATATGCTAAGTGGATGGTAAAGTACACTCCAACATTTCAGAAGTTACATGCCCAAGAATTATTTAGAACTTTCACGCTAATCCGAAAGACGTCAGGGTTTAATGAGGCGAGTAGGTAAAATATTAATACATCTTTTACAAACAAAGTTCATTAAAGATTTTGACGAGCTCCCTCCGTCTTGAATTCTTTCGAAATTAAAATAACATTCCGCCCTAGATTATTCAGGCCTTGGCGGTCTGGCCAACTTCAAAAACATGAAACTCTGATGGGTTTTTTACGATCTCTGCTTGATACAATAACTGCTAACTACCATTTTTATCAGGCCGAGCCGGAAGTGAGGAATCCGTAGTCTGTCTGTCTGTAAGAGACTAGTTTACGCTTTATAAGTTTGACTTCTATCACACAGAATAATTCAAATTATGCACAAAAAAGTCAACTATTTTGAAAAATATGTATTCCTCACCCTTTCCCAGAGCGGAACTGCTATCAAATTGGAATGGAGGGTTTATTTGTGTTAACTGAGTTTTGTAACTCAAATCTCAGAGCTCTTTTTTATTCCCGAGGTTGATACATAAAAAAAAAGATGAAGGGAAAGTGAATACGTATATATTCTAAAATGTATACAAATTTAAATGAATTTTATTTGTTTGTTTTTTTCATCGTCGGCATGACTCTACTTTTATTCAGGTACGAGTCCGTCTTCTACTGGTTGTATATTTACACTGTCTCCCCAAACTCATAATGCGAACCGCCATGACTCCACCACCTGCAGCAATGGCTCAGGAAATTATTAGTTTTAGTTCCTATAACCATCCTGATGGTGAACCGCATCACCTTCAAATTACAAAAACCTTGTATCATATAAATATATTAGTTAAACAATACTATATACCCTCGTAGACTATATAAAATGTGGTACAGGAACAGTAAATAAATATAGGATGCACTAAGTGTAATTTTAATCCTTGTAGATTCTAAAGATTGTAAATCCTGACATATATATCAGAATAAAAGGGTTTTGAAAAACAGCTCATACACAGCTTTTCGTCACAACCCGTCCCGCCAAAAACAAGGCCAAAAAAGTAACTGGATGTGGACGTAACTTACAGTTGAAGGAGGAAGGAGTACGTCATGCGTTCCCAAGTAGTGTAGTGTACCCTCATGCTGATAGCTTGGTTTTTTTTTATGTTGTATGGATTGAAATTTGAAATAAATACAAAAGTATGAGGTTATTGAAGGTTTGACGAATCATTTCAGTCTGTCAATAAATCCGTTCATATTCTACTTAAATGAAAAGATGACGTGGGCGTGTAGCCAGTGCAGCCAGAATTGAAATAATCCAAACTAATCGGTGCCTGAGGGACAAGGAGCCCTGCCCGAGTGCGGTGCCCCCCAGCGGCCACAAAACATGAGCCTGCCCCCTGGGGCCCCTTTAATTGATGAGGGGGTTACGTGATGGAGCAGGTCCGCATCACAAAGGCTTGGCTGTGTATCCGCTGCACACATGTTCGGCTTTGTTACCGGCCTTTCATTTACCTGATGGCTATGTTTTATTGCGGTATTGTTCCAACGCTTTGCGCGGTCGTGTAAGCGCTACACGTCTTTGCACACCTCCTGGCTCAGCGCTACCAGCGAACGTTTTGATCATTACAGTCTTACGATGATTGGCAAGGTATATATCGCCGACCTCGACGGGAGAGGTTCTACTTCCATTGAGATTAAAGAATCCTTTTTCAACTGTTTCGTATTTATTGCCGTATTTCATTCTTGGCCTAAGGCTTAATTATTTACCCTTAATTACAGCGTAATTAGGACTTGATCTTATAATCATTATTCGCTATTGTAGTGATGTTTCAAATGAATGGGTTCATCATCGATATATTTATTGTTTAGACGGTGGGATACACCTATTCACGTTGAATGGTTATCGCTCCATTCTCTCCTTCAGAGTAAAATCACGTTGGAGATGGGGAAGTTTAATGTAAAAAGAGCAAACAAAGATAGTGTTTTTTTTTCAAACCCCTTTATTGATCAATAAGTTTTACAATTTACAAATTTTGATATACAAATTTCTCCTCTTACTGCATAACCAGATGCATTCGAAGGAGGAGTAGACTTACAATACCAATTTTCTATTTGAAGTTAAAATTACAAATCACTGGGTACAGGACTAGGTAATGGGGCTCGCCTTCAGATTACAACAAAGATAAACTGTTTGAATACATACTAGAAAATATAAGAATTTTTTCCGATATCTGCCTGACTTCATGGCCTACTATAGGAAGCGATTATTACCAAGCCGACACTGACGGGGAGAGACACATTAAGAGAATTGTCGCGAATAACTCGTCTAAATTATATGACTACAGGTAATTGAATTAAAATCAATCTGACACATTTGTATCAACGGCTAAGCCTAATGTGTGTATTTTTTTACGTTATTTAACTAATTATAGGACCCCGAATTATTTTTTAATTTTCCCAAAGGTTTTGTCTAGGGAACTTTCAGCCTTCTTCCATGAATCCATTCATATAACCAATTATCTTAAGACCATGCGAAGGATATTAATGGATAATTCATACCTAAAGAATTGACTGAAAGGTTCATAAGGAACAAGAATGCCACCTCACCGTTGCAATATAAAGCATTCAACCCCAATTCATAGAATTTTAAATTAAGCTGGATGTTGTTTGTGTTGTATTTATATTATCTCTAAACAGTCCCAGGCCCCTTTTTGGTTCACCAAAGGTGTATCGTGGTAGTTAGATGAAAATGTAATTGTTTTATTTAATATTCTTGAATATTACATTTTCATGTATGAGGGCGTGTTTATAATAGTTATATCCCTGAATTTAAAAGGGGTATTATATGAAGATATATAAAGAGATATACAGAACACCAAAAAAAAATTAGTTTTTACTACCTAGTACAAGAACGGAAACTATTCCAAACAAAATTGAACGTGACAATTTTAGGCATGTTGTGCTAACGTTTGGATTTCTGAAGCAATTGGAAGCAATTTAAGAATAATTTTTTCTCACATGATCACTCCAAAAACGGTAACGCAAAAATAGTTTTAATGATATTCACATAAGTTTCACATACAAAAATAGCGCACTTAATGCGCTTCAATGCCTAATGTTTTAATTGTCATTTAATATTTTATTATGTTCTTGTTATATTTTAACTATTTATAATTTTATTTTTAAGTTTTGGCGACTGAGACAAACAAAATGAATTATCAAGTATTAATAAAAGTCATTCAAATAATAATAAAAAATAATAATAATAATAATAAAAAAAAAATTACTAAGGAACTAATCCATGTATCAACAAGTTTTTTATTCGTTTCGAAGACAATAATTTTTATCTAAGAGGCATCAAAAAGTGTAATGTCCGATAATTAATCGTCTGAAAATAATCATTATTTGATATTATAAATTCACTTTTCGAATGGCTGCGATTTTGAGGCAACCGCTTTTCTAATGGAATGGGCATGCGAGTGCAAACATTTTCTTCAGATAAATCTCTTTATTTCTGCCACAGTTCTTAGCTTAAAATCAATCTATTCTTCGCTGTTCCAATGAGGTTGTGTATATAAATTAATCGATCATGACGCGTACGTTAAGTTGAATCATAGTCAAAACATAAAAAAAATATTTAGCATTACAAATTTGATAAGCAGAATTCATAAATATTATCAAATCATGAAATGACACGGGTACAAGGATTATTTATTAACGAAAAGCCTAAACAAAGTCAGCCGACAATAATCGAACGGATTTGACTTTTATTTAAAGGTCGTACAATACATAATCGAGACATATTTAAATGACTCGATAAACGTACAAATATTAAACCCTTGCACTGAGTTGAGAGACATTTGGTTATCGAAGCGGAAAATAATACAATATTTACTGGATATTCAGATGTAAATTAAACCAGTTCCAAAAAAATCATATTGTCAAAACATTTCAATGGCTTTTCATTTTCAAATCAAATCAATTTATTGACAATTTGCTAATAATATAACATGGAATGCATCTAAAAAAAAACAACTTACATAAACGCTTTTGGATTTAAATAAATTTTTTATTACAGTGCACATACACTTTAATTTAGGAAAAATCCTAGCGAATAAAACAAAAAAAAAACAACTAAAAACCTTGATGATAAAAAAAAATTACTCTTAATAATATATTATGACCTAATCCCTTATGTTTAAGTAATTTATCTATATCAAGTGACGGATATATCGCTGTAAATTGTGTGTTTATTGCCTATAAAACAAAAAAGATAAATGAATAAAATTAGATTTCGTTCACTAACAATTTATTCTAATTTATAGCAGTTGTAAATTAACTGTAATTGTTCAATGTGTTTGATATGATTGGCTTTTATAGCTCATAACTTCTTATTCCTGAGGCTTATGGCACTCATTCAGTACTTCTCCTGATGGAAATATGAATGATATTGGATTTTATCATTTGTGATTCATTATTTATACCTTTAAGCACTCTCATTCAGAACTAAAAGGGATTGTTGGTATTGGATTCGGTTCTCTTCTATTTGTGGAAAGGAAATAAATGCCAATTTTAAACCGAAACCTTCGTACCATAAAGCTGTTAATGTACATTATTAGATCCCATCGACGAATGAAATATAAATTACCGATAAGCCAGGTCATGAACGATTTTCCCCGATTGTAAAATGTTTCATAATCTATGTTACAGTGCAATTACTTTTGATAACATGTTTACCATTCATCAAATCTGCAATTTCGTACCGAGTGCTCTGTTAGCAAGAGCTATAACCAGGGGTACGACCTCTCGACGAAACCAAGCGCTCCCTATCACCAATATGGGAAATAAAGCCACGGTGTAAGGCCGAACTGACAAAATACTTTTAAACACACAATCTAAAAGAGATCTAAGGTGAACACTGTAATTAGCAAGCACATTGTAAATTATTCATGTTTACCTTTTAAATACACTATTTATAATTATACACATGAGATTCATTGCTGAATTGTGCTACCTTAAGCCAAGCATATGCCACAAATGAGTCAACTGTCAAACGTTACCTGAAATGTTAACCTTTGTCCGAAATACTTCATTCCAGCAGCGGAGGAACAGTGAGCTCAACAAAGATTTTGAGCTGCCTACGGTGGATGAGTTCATGCGTTGAAGACATATCAAATTCTTTAATTGGCTGCAATATTTATCAAACTCCGTCATTAACACGATTTCCCCCTCTCTGTTTCCCCATCGATGGCAGAAGGCAGTCGAGAGGGAAACGCTTTGGGTTTAAGTTAGTTTTAAGATAATAGTCGGGAGGTGAGCCCAGTCCTTTCAAGACAATTTTAACAATAAATAGACAGATGTTAGGTTAGCAGTAACTGCATACGGCATACGAGCCGTATACAGTTCATTATTGTATTATTGTATATATTTAACAATTGTAAACTAGGGGTTAAGGAAGAAAAAAAGTCATTCTTTGTCCCTAACAGAACAAATGTATTCTTTGTTATACAATCACCTATTTATTTTATGTACTGAGCTTGAACAGAACAAAACGCTGGGAAGCCAAAAAAAGGTTCCAGGCCCCACCCTCTTGTTGCTACAGACACTTAGCTTCCAATCTAATTTCATACATAGATCGGATCATTCGGCCGCTTCTACCCAATCCACTTTTTTATAAACAATTTTATCAACTGTGTCACAGAAAATACTTGAGCCGAAAAGTAGAAAGTATGTGGATAATTAGGACTCCTGTAGCTAACCGACTGCTCACAACGGGATTTTTGACTGAGTCGTAATGTTACGAGCGTGCAACATAAACGTCTTATGCTCTTTTGTCTCATTATCATTGTTATTATTGGAAAGGAGGAAAATATGAAGATGAGTGACAAGGAGATGGATCTATTGATGGAGCCAAGTCGACCGGGGATTGCGAGGCAATATATTGTGACAAACCGGGATAAGGAGAAACGAGGTATAACATCGTAGATTATCTATACTATAGATATATGATATAATGAAATCGTAGATTTTTATAGATGATTACGAAACAATTTGGGTGAAACCCCTTGTCGCTGCTCCATTATGTGATTTTTAAGCACATATTACTGGAGTGTGTACGGTCAACTTACGGTAACTTGAGATTTGGGAAATGTAATATTTCATACATTTGTCTCAAGCAAGTATTATTTTTTTTGAAATAATAATTTCGTTTAGATCTATATTTCTTTATTGTTGTTATATTGAATGTTAAGTTTATCATTTTTTAGAATTAAACTCTTTTCTTATTTATACGTTTTTATTTATTTGCCGCCCGTTGCAACTTAGGTACCAGATGCACAAGTATGCTTTCATCGCATAGAAATTTCAAAATTTCGACCAAAACACTAAGTTTTTAAATTAGGAAATGGAACCCAACTTTTTTTCATGTTTCTCTGTATTTATCTCAGACGAAACGTTTTGAAAAAATGAAAGTTGCGATTTGTTACGCTTCACTATAGCATGTCACAGGGGGCTTAAAGGGAACAGTAGAAGACACTGAGGGTGATTGAAGACAGGATCCAATCCCACCCGACAACTGTTCCTCTTTCGGCGAAGGGATTATTTATTCATTCGAGTTCGATGACTGTTACACAATCTTGTTAACTGGAGGGGGGGGGGAGCTGTACCACTCGCTTTCTCCTAATTCCATGCCGTTTTTATCTCTTGTTTTTTTTTTTAAATCTCTGTACATCGGAATTCCTTATCACTGTCGGCTCAATAGAAAAACTTATGCGTATATAAGACATTATGTAAATATGTCTAGTCTTAGGAGATTATCGTTATTGAAAACTATTCAACTTCTGATTTACTAACACTGACAAGCTAACGAGGAGTAAAGGCTATTCCACATTAAATGGTTGTGCCCGGTCAAAAATCTAAGAAAAAAACTGACTAGTTTCTTCCGTGACTGGCAAATAGTGGAATTAATGAATGGAAAAAACTTTATAATGGGACTCAGTCGTCATACAATAAATACATTGTGTAATATATACTTTCATCATGTCAAAACGCATTATTTATGAATATAAACACAGCAAGAAGCATGGCCCAAACCGTGCTACTACTCACAACTGTGAAACTCTTCTTGAAATAAATTAGTCTTTCCTGCATAAACAAGCGCCTTTTTGTATTATTTTTTCTTACACCCTGACACAACATGTAAATCCACTATGCATTTTTGTTTATCTTTGTACTGGAATATAAGTGTTAGGTAATAGGAAATTAGAGATAACTTCGCAGGAGGTAAGGTAATGTAGAATTTATTTATCCCAAGTTACAAAGGAGATAATTGTTTAAGCAACAAGGTATAAATATATACAATTTTTATTTACAAGCTTTATAAGTGATTCTATCGGTTCGCTTGATCATATCAAATCGATATACATTTCTTTTTCATAGTTCATAGCCCTAGAATATTCCGCATCAAATTCGCTTATCTTAATTGAATAGCCACACGGAATAAACTTCGATATCTTAAAAGTGAAAATAAAAAGTATTTATCTTTGGTATTTGAAATTAGCAAAAAAGAAAACATCGCTCAATTTGTGAGAACAAATCCGTTGATTGAACGCAACCATCCCTGAGGCGACCCAAATAAACAGTATTAACTTTATAAAATCAGTCTTGATTGGGCGCTAAGATGATTAAGCGGGTCATCCTAACTCATGGTGCTTTTCCGACCGTATGTCGGCTCTGAATAGAAGCTCCCAGATGATCCCCTATTCATGTTTAATGGATGATTGCCATGGAATCCAGTCATTTTGTTTCTTTGTCTTAAGCTTCAAAAACATTTTTTTTATTTTTTTTTCAGAATATAAAAACGTACTAATACCTCCACAGATCAAGGGCCTCGCGTTTTTGTTTTTTTTTAATTTTTACTATACCAAATATCAATTCTATTTATTATCACATTTTTTTATTTTCCAATTAACGGTTTGTTTGTTTATTTTTTGGGATTTCTTTCAGCGTAAAGCCATCATCAATGCCTTTGTTTGTATATTTGAACTTATTGGGGGGGGGGGCGATGGGAACATTATTAATTAATATACAAGTAACAAATAGTAAATCATTCACGAAGTCGAAAGATGTGATAATTTTCACAATTCATAAATTATTTACGCTTATTCTTGATGTTTATTGGTGGAAAGCAGGTTAACCTGATATATCAATTGAAACTATAGCAATAACATGAAAAACAAGTCAAGCTCGACAACAATTAAGATCATGCTGTTCTTTCGTTGAGCGTGTTACTTAGCTGTAGTAGTACACAGGTACGTGGGTACGTACAATACACGACCGACAAACTCCGCGATATGGACATGTATCTAGGAAACCAAAGTTGTGGTGTATGATAAAGTATTGAGTCTGTGGGTGGAAGATTGACTTAAGCCTTGTTGGGATGGCGTGTGGCATTGCCTAAAGTTTCTTATTTCTCGCACCGTGACAAAGTAAAAACTGAAGAATGAACTCGGCTTTTATAAGCCTATTTGTCTAAAGTGAATTTGAAATGAACTTTTATTATTTTCAAGCATGAATATAGCATTCAAAATTATATAATCGTAGAAAGTTTTTTCTTTCTAGATGTCTGGTTTCCATCCCAGTAATTTATTTGATGATTATCCCAAAATTGGACATCCGTATATGACTGATTTCTATAGTTCAGGTCAATCACAATCATTCAACTGGTTATACCCAACAATCAGTCCAAATGGACCATGCCATACAACTACCAAACGCTCACATCGACCTCAGTGAAATAATTAACGTTACTGACAGCCGCCTATCACCTCATCCAACACTGCATCTGCTTAAATTATTCGCCTTCCCATGAGTGTTCTCTCATCCGTCTGCTTTTCAGCGCGTATATTGCCAAGTTCGGACAGCCCGTACGTTCTACTTAAGTGGATGAGAAAATGATTCTATAGAACAGAAATTTTCTTCTGAGGGTTTCCACACCTCTAAACCTGATGGCTATTAATCCACATATATTTCTAAGGCTTTTACACCTCAGGTCTTATCTTATCAATTATCGCACAGTGGGCTGCCTATTAACAATCTAGCGGGTCAAAAGTAAAGAACAAATTATGGAATACATGTTATAAAATTTTATTCTAAAGTGAGACTAATGTTGAGGGATATTTAAAATAAACGTATTAAACGAGTTCAAACCAGACAACCTATATAAACAAACAATTAGTCAATGCCTGATTACTGTAAGGTCGAGTTAACAGGTAGTATACCGGTTTGATTTCCACAGTGAATTACGTACAAATTTAACACCTTTGAGTCAAGTTTTTTCTAAAACATGGATTCTAACCCTAGAAACAAGCGTTTTTAGAATGTTTGAACTGAACTCATAAAAAGTTCCGGTCAAGTTTTAAATAATTTTTTTGCAATTGAGTATAAATTGATATTTTTGATATGTCCTTAAAATACATGTTTTATACAGCTATACCGTTCTCGCAATTGCGGAGAACTTCATTTCCTGTTTATACTAGTCGTTTATTTTACATATATACCACATAATTTTGCATAATCATTTACATAATATCGCTCATTTCAGTTGTGAAATATGTGATCAAAATGAGTGACCTCTGTATTTATTTTAGGGACCAAAACGTAATTAATAGAGCCGTGATATTTTGTATGAATAAATATTCATACGAAATAAACTCAATCTTCAGGACCCGCCTAAATGTCTCGCTGTCTGAGCTAACACTCAATCCTTTCTTTCGTTTTGTTATTTTTATGTTAAAGCGAAACTGGGTTTAGTGCAATCGTAGCTTTATATCACCTACAAACTTGAAATAATAAAATGGTTGCAGATTGTCAAAACGACAATGTGGATTTTAGAAAAAACAAATTATTGACAGATACCGTCCAGAAACCGCGTTGCTGATCGATACTCCCAAATAAGGAGGGGGAAATAGAAATGACGGCATGAAGATTTTTTCAAAAATCTAAGGTGTCTTTAGATATAACTTGTGTTGACGAGGAACTCATTGAAAGGTTTGATATTAATCTTCAAGCCCTACATCCTCTTTTGAAATAAAATACGCTGCTTTTGAAGATTTTACTTTAAACACAGCAAAATTGTATACAAAATTATTTAGATGGTACCCTTTGCCAGAGACCATCCACAAAATTGTTATTCATAGTCCACCAACCGGTAAAAATGTCTTACTCCTATCGGCCAACTGTCTGATGTCCAAGAATGTTGTCACAAGAAATTTAAAAAGTATCAATAGGAATTTTCTAGAAAAATATCTATAACACGTACAAATCAAGATATTTTTCACGATTTGTTATATCCTCTGATCCAGTGATCCCATACGTTAGACCATTGACTCCAAAAAAATGTAACTGTTCTATGGAAGTATTGGATATATGAATAATATCAAAGATAACACAAGCATTGTAAGTAGCAGCATTGATAACCTATCCAACCACCCTAATCCTGTAGCACAGTCATTGCACTGCACCACTCATCCCTATAATCCTCCTCGGAGACTGAAACGGCAGTGGCCTCGTGACCTGCTATAAACGCGTGACAGTAGGAGTCCTGGCAATGGCCAGTTTATCGAATCATGTCCTGAGCGTCTGTGGTTCTCGTGCTCTTGGTCAGCCTCCACTGGCTAGTATCCGGTGACGCGGCTGACGGAGGAGCGTGGGGGACTTCCCAAGATTCCGCTTTCTCTTCGCATGTGGATTTGGGAGGTCTCTGGGCTGTCTGTAAATATTGTATGAATGAGCGAGTGAATGATGAATTGTAAATATGGTATGAATGAGAGCATTTATCTTAATTACTAATTGCCTTATAAAAGGCAGATTGTAATTATAGCACAATAAAGGAATATAGCACAGAAATATCGTAAAACATTCGTGCTATATTTATACTCAAAAAAGTATAATCCAGACACTCCAACGTTCTAATACTTGTATTCTCCTGGAATCGCAATATATACGGAATAATGCTTCATTGTAAGTCGGTAAAAGAAATAGAGTGAATTTACTTCTCTCTTGTTTGATGAAAATATTTGTTTTATTTTTTGAGTTAATGTCACCAAGTAACTGTACTGCAGGGCTATGGAGGATATCTTATAAATTTATGTTAACACGTTGGAAAAATTTCTAATGTAAATGAAGTGAAAGCGCTAAGTATGACTGCAAGTCCAAAATAAATGTTAAACTAAATAACAACTTAATAGTTGGGAATCGGCCAGTGAGAGGTAGCTTATATTACTAAACGTCGAAACAGAGCCTGTGGCTAGTAAAAGAAGCCCGGGGTCTCTGAATCAAATATAAAGTTGGAAAATTTTCTGGCGCTGTAAGGACTGGGGGGAGGTTGATCCGATTACAGATCGAACTTCTTTCGTACTTCCACCAGCGAGGATTCCTATTCACCTTAAGTGTATTTATCTCTTTGTCTTTCTGGGCTCCCTCCCTGATGATGACAGTAAATATATTCGGGCAAACTAAAAATACCAATTTTAACCTCAAGTTAAAAATTGATGAAAATTAAAATGAAGTTAAAAATTTTACCTAAGAATAGTTTTTCTCTTAGTTATATCTCTATAAAAATCATAAGGGTAAATAATGGCTTCTCAAAATAACTTTTATGTAACTGGTAAGGCTGATTAAAAGGGTGAGATGCAGCTGAATTTAGAAATTTGAAAAAAGGGTTAGTTGCAGAGATATCCAAAATGTTGGCATAGCAAAAAAAGAGACGCTTCCACTTAGATGGTCAGATCAGAGCCCTTTCTGGGCCAGTCTCACCGTGGTAGCTGGAGAAAAAGCCTGCTGTGGAAACATTTAAATTCTCATAAAAAAAAAATATCAATTTATATTGCTTGACAGTCTGAATTTTAAGAAAACTATACCCGTTTTGATTTTGGATCGTTAACCGTAATCATTGCACCACCATAGGTCCCCAAGGTATCCACTATCATAGCACCTCCAGGAGTTCTTGTGACCACTCAGATAGTCGTTGGCAAGATAAAATTCAGGGCTGCATCAACAGCGTGGCGGGGGGGAGCGCATGGTTTATTTTAAACTAAAATAATTGTGAACCATTTTCATTATTATGAAAGTTAAAGCAAATCCCAATGAATAAATTGTTGGCGATTTTTACATTCTTAGTTTACGCATAGATAGGTAGAAAAAATAGAAGTTATGACAGCCGCCGTACGGGGGCTTGTAATTAAGTCAATTCGAGAGAGAAGCCATCGGTTGAGAAAACAGTTGGTCTCTGTATTTTGGAATATTAGGTGCCCTCCAAAGTTAGTTTTAAAATAGTTTTCTACACACAGGTGCGCAGGTGAGGGTGTAAGTTTTTGCTACATACGAGCAGTTTTTGCAATTAGTATAATGGTTTAAACTTTTCCACAGTATTAACAAAACGAAATATTATAGGATAAATTGGACGGGTCTTTAAGTTGCTTTTATGATTATTTTTTGTCTATCGAGTATGCGTTATTGCTAATTGTGAAAGTATTCCATAAGATGGTATATTCCATAAGAATGGTATAACCAAAAGAATTTTAATTATTTTGTTCTGATGACAAGAAACTTAACAACCCTCATGGGATCTATGACCTTTTTTTGTTTGAAGTGCATGTATTTTTGCCATTAAGAATTTTACTAGCTAATAGCACCCCAGGCTGTCACTTAAGGGACTTCAAAAATACGAGCTACATCGCTGATAACAGCTTTGGTCATATATGTCAAAAAGCTCTTTAATTCCGTAGGCAGGACCACGGAGAGAGGTCCAGCTTGATGTTTCGATTAACCCCGCAAATGAGTACTACTACCGTGCCATAGTTAACCAGCTGTCACGATCCATCCAGGCAGGCTGTTTGTGAATTGTTGGGTTTTGTGTTGCTGGTGTCATATTTTGTGTCTACGTATTTTGTTATGTCTTTTCCCGTTAGTTAAATAAATATCCCGTAGTCTACTGAGCTGCATACTCTTTATTCAAGATACGTAGCTGCAAACTAATTACCAAACTAGGATTTCACTCTTTAATAACCCTCCAACCCCCCCCCCCCCAAGTGATGTACTTTGACGATTTTTTATGAATTTTTAAAAAAGTTTTTGGTGTCGAAAATCAAGTGAAACTCAGAAATTGGTATTTTTCATTCGGTGAGTTTCACTACCCACGAATCAATTCGTATCCTCCTCATCGCATTGTAGCTTTGCAGTCTAATTATAGAAATACTAGGCAGCGATCTTATCTTATTATACCGTTAATTTCTATAATAATGTCCTAGAAACGTGGTTTATTTATTGCTGGAAAGGTTATAAAATTGTCATAAAAGCAGTGAAACAACCTACTCTTGACCAGAAAACTTTTGAAAATTACAATAAAACGACCATGGTAGACTATATTTCAATTTTCGTGGACCTGACTAGTTCCGTAGACAATTAAACTCCAGCTTTTACTCAATTCATTTTTTATCTATTATCAACTCAGCTTGCCTTATAGCCAATAGATTCAAGAAATTCAAAATAAATTATTTTTATTAAATACAGAAATTATGATCCATCGTGCATCGAAATTGTCCCGGCCCACCTGACAAGTTATTCGTATCCTCCCCATGAAATATCAGAGTCTTATTTCGAAAAACATTGGTTGCGGAATTAATGGTTTGGTTGGTTGATGTTTTTTATAGGCTTAAAGCCAAGTGGTCATCAACGCCTTGTGGTCTTGTTACACCGGCGTCCTACAGGAGCCAGGCAGATAACTTTATTCTTAGGGCATGGAGGCTGGGTGGAGCATTTATTAAGATGTTCTGGATTTTTAATTTTCCAAACATTTACCACTTGTAATTTTAATTTCGATTAATTTAAAATTCCGAACACGTGACCTCTCTTTTGGCCAATGTGAGTAAGCCAAGTGGCGTTGAAGAGGATGAGGTTACTTCACGCCTGAAGTAAAGAACAAAGGCCGCTTTAATAAAAAGCAACCAGTACATGGTACTGATGTTTACAGTTTTGAGTTCTAGAACTGAAATGGTGTGTTATATTTTGTCTTAGAACGGATTAATATCTATCTTCAGGCAATTGGGTTTAACTTCGCTCATAAATAAAAATCAACAAAAATTCCACTGATACCTCAAACAACAAAATAAAGCTGAGGGAACATCAAATATACGGTTTGAAATGCACGATAGATTGGTCCCGACAGAAAATAGTCCCGGACGGACTTGAAAAGTGAATAGCTGGTCCTGACAAGTTGTGGCAGGGGTAATCGGGATGAAAGTTAGCGGGAAAGCTGTGGAAATCGTGGAGGAAGGGAATATGGATTATCTTTGTAAGTTCCATTGTAACCATTGTCCTGGTGAGTTCATGACCTCACTCCCCAGTTCTTGGCTGCTTTTACCGGCACCAATTTACCAATGTAAACTACTTGAAATATTCCTAACATTTTTGTTTGAAATTAAAAATATTGCCGAATGAAGAGGCTCTACTTTCAATCGGGTACAGAGAGGTCATATTTCGTCTAGAAGTCTGTGTGTTTCTAGCAAATGTGCGTGTCTATCAGAGTGGTAATTGATGCCCGCATATATATACCATTTTATTTTGGTTTTACAATAGAGATTTTTGAATTATTTAAACTTTTATTAGTGCTTGACAAGAGATTTTTTATACACAACACAACTGATGGCGCCGGATGAGCCTGATAGCGAGAACAAAGTACCAGTTAACCCTGATGCAGATTGGGGCACAAGTGGCACCCCAGCCCTACATGTCTGGTAGGCCGGACATGTATTCTCATTTTAAAGAAACAAGGACTGATCCGAGGATGTGGGGGAAATCCATGTTGCCTCCCAGTATGTTATACATACAGCAGACTTCACTGATGTTTACATAGTTGTGAATGTTCATGGAACAGACCAAATCCACCCTGCAATTACTCGGAACCAAACGTGCTTCGTGAGATAGTTTTAAAATTTTAAATGTATAACAAAAACAAAAAAAAAAACTTCGAATCTCGGCACTGCCACATTTTTTTCATTGGCTAATAATCATCAAACCAGTAATTAATAGTGATTATATTTGTGTATGAGGTCTGGGCACCTTGCACTTTAGCATGCACTGGCGTGGAATGAAAATTTATCTTAGAAACTCTAACCTATGCTGTATGGCTACAGACAGCACGGGTGCGATTCTAGAAGAATATACATGGAATATAAACTACATTATGACAAATACAAACATTGTATTGATAGAGTTTCTAAATAAAATATTGTCAATGTTTGAATTCAATTGACAAATGTAAATAAAGGTCCTCTCGTGTTTGAATTTATTTACAATACAAAAAAGGGGTTTAAAATTTCACCACCTCCTAGCCAATACCCACCAAATTACATTATGTCAACTAATATCTTTCGCTGGACGGATAATATTTGCATTAAATTATATTGAGCAATCATATATAAAATCACGTAAATAATATGTTTATCCCTTTTTACGTTTTTGATTTGGCGGTAACACCGGCTATATAGATATAAAGACATGACTAATAATGAGCTCATTAATAACAAGCAGCGGTTGATAATAATGTAACGTTTCATCAAAGTTGGATTTTTTAGTCGAATATCTTTGCCATTCAAACTAAAGCAACAAAGTTTGTTAGGTTTATAAGAAATTAAAAAAAAAATCGTTAACACTCATAAATCACGAGGTGACAGACAGTAAGACAGTTAGTTAACAATATAATATTATAACAATCTTTATTGTGCAATAATTACAATCTGCCTTTTATAAGGCAATAATAATACAGATAAATGATCTCATTCATACCATATTTACAGTCATCATTCACTCGCTCATTCATACAATAGGACATGATTGGAGAAACTGGCCATTGCTTAAGTTAACAATAAAAAAAAATTGTGATTTAATTTAACGATAGTAGCATTTATGAGCTGTAAGTAAATATGGAGATGGCTTGGAGAGAATGAAAAAACAAAAACTTGCGATTCAATATGATCTGAATGAAGCGAGTAGGCAGTCAGAAAGCTCCGATGTTTGCTTTGATACACGGGACTAGTTTCTAATTATGATTACTCTTGGGGAAGGGATTCCCGAATTTTAGCATTAAGACACAATGAAATGACCAGGATTGAAGTATTATTACTTAATAGTTTTATTATATATTTGAACCTGTCATCAGCTCGTATGTGAAAACGGTTTTTGCACCCAATCGTAAAATATATCCTAATTTTGGAGCACTTTCCCATTTAATTGTTTTTATCCCCTAAGAGGATGACACCAAATGGTTCAAGAATTATTTTCGATTTTGAAAAAAAAACATGGGTTTTTCCAGACAATTTTCATCTAAACTGACATTATCGTTCAAAGCAGTAACAAACAATTACACTTGTTCTGAATTACTATGTTAAGACTGAGTAATTCGCCGAAAAAAGAAATAGAATTAATATGTATGGTGCTATAATAAACAGATGAAAAAGCCATGATTTATTTTACTGATAACTTATTTAAGTTGTCTCAGCAGATAAGTTGCGATGTGATCTTAATAATACTGTAAAATGTTTATAAAAACCTGAACAGTTTGCTACCGATGCTGAATCATATAAAACTAAAGAGAAACTTTGACCCTAATATGGTCTCGTCCCGAGTGTCCACGCTGACCTTCAAAATTCTACACTGAGTGGATATAATTAGCGTACGGAAATAATTTGTTTTTTTAAAAACTTATCAAATGTCCACGTTTTAATTTAGATTCTTCCACGCGAGAGGGCGTACCACGCTATTCGGTTCACGTTAGGATGAAAGTAAAATTTAAATGAGCGTCGGCTGCATAGCTGTCGTTGCAATGGCTCCTAGACCCGCGAAGTGGCGTGTCCGCACGGTCGCTTAACACAAAGCCTTCCCAGCTGGTTAATAATATTGTTTGGTGTCTTGCGGCAACCGGAAAGTCATTTCGTAATATCTCTTACTAATCACATCGCTAATTGTTTCCTACTACTCATTGTCACATATTAAGCGTGACTTAACATGAACTTTTGTTAATAGGTATCACTGCAAACCTTTATTGGAAACAATATTTCGTTTACTCACTTTTAGTTAGGAGACGAAAGTCAACGAAGGAAAATGCAACATTATCACTCATATGGGCCAACAGTCAGTCCTCTTCAACCCTTCTCCTGTTCCCATATCTGAGAAGCTTTGGGTCCAACCTTGACAAGAGACGTGGAAACCACATAAGAGACGTAAACGACAGGAACTTTACAACTCTATAGACTGCTCAACAGGAAATCTAGCCACACATGAAAAAACAAAATACTCTCTGTTGTGGCCACCTCTTAATTACAAATAATTAAAAGTTCCCCTCTTCTCGGACCAGAAAATATCTATATATGTTCCTATATGTTTATAATATAGCTTATGACGTCAGTCGGAGAGGGGAGAGAAGCTAGTGGGGGAACAGTCGCGGGTGAGGAGCCATCCCCACCACGGCTGGCCTGCCTATATAACCGCACTGCCTTAGGGCGGACGGCATAACGAACAGGACCGACACTTGGAACACTACTCTCTCCTCTCTGCACTGGCGCTTGCTGCTCTACTCAAACCATGGCCTTCTCATTCAACTACCTCTGCATCTCTCTCTATCTCTTAGCCACGCTATGTTTTAGTCCGGCGTTGTCAGACCCCACATCTTCCTAGTGGGAATTTCTTCCTTCTTCTCGCTAAAACTAGCACCTCCTTGGGAGAGACCTCTCCCTCGCGGACGACGGTTGCCGTGGCCCTATAAACTTTACCTAGTACGGTCTCCCACAGCAATCCTGTCTGCTTCTCTCCGGTTCACACTCGCCTTTGGGATCCGGACGGTTTTCGCCTACCCTTAGATATCGAGTGTGAATTCGTGGTCATTCCAAGACCACATAAACTACCTATAAACCTACCCTATGCCTCTTCTCCTAACCATAGTGCACTGTAGGGGCACGCCTTCTAAGATCTTATATAGTCAGATCAAACCAAATTAAGCTGCCCGTCAACTAGGTAGGCAGCCAGGGTGAAAGACCGCAGGGCCACCCGCCTTACCGCCTTATCTCTTTCTTGGAGCTCGCCGGACGGCGGCTAGAAGTTGTAGCGACCATAGCCCACGGGGGATATTCGACAATCTTGACCCGACACCCTCATACAAATTCTTGCTAAACCCAATCTGAAGTTACAGACTTCAACAATGGGGAAAAAATCAGTTAATGCACCCTTTTATGTCACAAATATAACCCTGATGACCTCGAAATTTCCTTGGGGTTGGCCATCGTAAATTTATAATTTGAAAAAATAACTTGGATGAAAAATAATTAGATTGATTCCAAAAATGTAGATTGCTGTGTGCACTCTAAGATATTTCTCGATACTCTCAATGGTACGGAAGTGGTCAAATTCTTCTGATTAATGTGTGTGCTCACCCGACCGCCCACCGGATCCAAATATAAGTTATGTTCCCCGATTTGGCACATGTCCAGTGATAGGGAAATCCGTGCAGTTTGGTCATCATCATTTCACTGTTTGTTTTTAGTTATTAGCCCTATCCACAAAGCTTCTACCTAAACTTGTTTTGAGAACGGCTACTGAGTTTTTCTATTCGACCAGTTAATATTTGGTTCACGAATTCACAACGTGATCACCCTCAACTCAAAATGAGATGCAAAATTTCGGATAGTTACCAAACGAAGTTTCCTGTCATTGCCAAAAATCATATCAAAACTTCCACTCGTGTATTTGGTTGCAAGCTGGGTCGTTGAATATTTCAGGGATTGAATACCCTCCACTAACGTCATATTATTCTTTAGCTGCCATCATCGACCACCAGGTTGATATTATGTTGTAGTTTGTTTTAGAAATATCTCTATTGAAACGATTTAATTTGTCTCTTCATCACACACATAACAGCTCAAAATAAACAAAAAACCTACTCTGGGTTGCTGAGGAAGAGATGGCATTACATAAAATCGGGATAGGCATAATAATAGCCAGGGAGCGCTGGTAGCAGGAGGCTGGTCCAGTCCCGTAGAGAGGTCCCATGTTACTAAGCGTTTGATTTAAGTACATGGGACGTAGGTTAACTGGAAATGAGCGTTAAGATTTATTTTGAATTATTCATTATACCTTTAAAGCGTTAAAATCACATGGTGTAATATAATTCATGTAACTACAAATACTAAAATTCAAAATTACGTGAATAATTTAAAATTCTGATTCTAGCCTAGTTCTGTTTATAATTTCTTTAGACCGTAACTTGTTGTATAATATTTAAAAGCTACTTTATTAAATAATGTAATAGGACAAAAAAAAGTAATTTTGCTGTATTTTAATAGAAATAAGTACGACCCTTAGTCAAATAAAAAAAAAGTGATAAATTGTTAAGAAAATACACATAGAACGTATTAATTAGTCAACAAATATTAAGAACATATATTTTCTCAATCATCCAGCCTACCCTGTAAAATGAATACCTATGCACATATTATAAAGTACATAAATATTTATTATAGTAGCTAGACATTATAGAGCCATTTTATTTATTTTATTGTACTATGATACATTAGGCCTTATTTAATTATTTAAAAAAGTATTGCTTAAATGAATAATAAAGTGTAATATTTTATCAGTAATTGCCAATGAAAAACGTTTTATGAATAATAATGACATAGTCACAATTCATCATTCTCTACAATCACAACAAAAACCCCTTTCTGGTCTTTTTCAGGGCAATCTCAACGCGTCAAGATTCATTTCTTCTTTTTCCATTTGCTAACATGCCTAAGTTATTCTGTCTTAACAGTGAAGCGTAAAACGTTCTTTACTCTTTTTAACAGAGAGAAAAAGCGCTCTGCTCTAGGAACTGTCGCAGGGATTGTCACAAATATTCGAAGGGCTATTGTGAATTTCGGAAATCAAGGTTCCAAACTCAAAGTTTTGATATGATTTAGGAGATCCCATGGTGAAAGTGTTTTATTACCAATGTTGGCTGGATATAGCAATTTCAGGCTATCTAGTCCATAAGGAAGAACCGTGACAAGACTTGAGTGATATAAATAAAAATATTTATCCTTGGATCCCGGGGCTCTGCCCCCCTCCCTTTCCCACCCTGTCATCGGCCTTGGCTAGGTATTGAATGTTGGGATGTTGAGATCAGAGTTTTTGATATAGGAATTCATTGGCTCGATATTATGTAGACTCTGACTTAGTCTTTCTTAAATTATTAACGCACAAAACAAGGTAAACCTTTTTTTAAAAAAAAAAGAAAAGTAAAAGCTTTTAGAAGACGGTTAAGCTCGTGCGTCCAGGGTAAAAACAACTGGTCATAAACAAAACTGCTGTTTAACATGATTCATTCACTCAGTGATTGCATATCGATTTGACACGCGTATCAATTAGCCATACGCAATTGCCGACCGTGTCGTTCGTGAACGTCGGCATAACCGTGCCTCTCTAGACCACGGCTAAGCTGATACAACGTTTATATCGCTATACTAACCACACCCGTAATAAATTAGTGAAAATTTGTGAATTTTTGCTTTAATAAAAGCATTCAAGCTTACAATGCCCATTCCATTCATTCCATACTCCAGCCAGCATCAGGGTTGAGTATCCGGGCCTAAATACTGCAGTTTTCTTTCCCAGACCTGCAATTAATTTTGTATTTACTATATATATATATCATTGTTATTCTAAATTTGTTGAGGATCATTCATTTCTCTAATTGATCACTTATAATTCTCTTTTGTCTTCTTGTCTTATCTTATTCTTTCTTGCCTTATCTTATTCTTTCTTATCTTATCTTATATATATCTATATAAGTGTGCTCCAAGACATATCTAGGCCAACTCTCTACAAACGGCGCACCTAGTCCCTAAGAGAAAAGCTGAAATCCGATTACTGGCCCCAGCAGGAGACAAAAGGCTTCAAATAGACACCAGACATAAAACAAAATGCATTCAATTTGAAGCAGGCGGGGGCCACTGCCAGTGCACCAGAAAGTTATGGACTCTCGACTGGGGAATGGATAGCGCTCTTCGGTGAAAATATGCCCATAGATTTTCTCCTTCCACTCTCTGCTATAAGATCCACTCTCCTGATTAACAGTTTTTATGGTTCAATTAATTTCATTAGGTAATTGCCTATAAATTAGTATAACTGGAATTTATCCTGTTCGCTCCAATTCACATACTTTGGCTATTGATAAAAGATCTCTATTTACTATTTAAATAATTGTCTTAACCGTTGTTGGAAGTAATAAACGTTTTCAAATCATTTTATTTCCGCTTGTGATATGAACTTTCGAAACATATAAGATCTATTAATATTTTGTAATTCCAATATTTTTTTTTTCTTATGAAATGAATTTTAACATTTCGCTAGATGGTACATTTGTTGTGATATCGACTTAGGTTAGTTCATAAGCGAAAGGTGAACTGAGACAGTCCACATAGTACCTCCATCCTCTTACTGCACCAAGGTACGCAAACCTACACATTAAAATTAATTAATTAATAATTGAAGTACCAACAGGCGCCAGATCCCACTAATGGGAATTAGGGAAGGAGCTGAGTAATAGCAGTCATCTAATTACAGGGTTGTAGTTGTATCAGAACCCTTATGGTGAATTTAGACGGGCAGGAGATTATAAGCAGTCAAATATCATCCACTATATGATATAAATAGGAATAATATCAATTGGAACTTGTTTCAGTAGACAATATGTAAGTATACATACGGTAAAATACATAAGCAGTTAAAGTGAATGGAAATATATATTTACAAACTCATCATTTCAAAGAAATATGTTCTAGTAAGAGATACTAATGCCTCATATTTATAATACTTACAACTAACAATTTAATCATTGTAACAACTCATCCTTTCTTATTGGCTTACAAAAGCTATCTAACATGTAAGTCTACAAAAGATCTTCTCTCCGCTTGCCGCTTGATAACAAAGCTGGGTTACCAGTTCAATATACGCTACTATTTTACATTAGGGCGATGGGGTGATGGAGTAATGTATAATGGAGTAAGAGATAAAAAGTGGCTAAATTTTATGAAAATCAATATTTCTTTTATCAAACCGAGCCGATATTGCTGAGAGCAATAACTAATGCGCCTTATTACGTCAGCAACAAAACCCTTCATAACGATCATAATATACCCTACATTCCTAAACTCATCCCTTCCAAGTTCATGAAGTACCATAGTAGCCTATCCAACCACCCTAATCCCGTAGCACAGTCGTTGCACTGTACCACTCATCCCTAAAATCCTCCTCGGAGACTGAGATGGCAGTGGCCTGCTATAAATACGTAAGAGTGGGAGTTCTTGCGATGGCCAGTTTCTCCAACCATGTCCTGAGTGTAGCTCTCGCGCTCTTGGTCAGCCTCCACACTGGCCTGTTGACGTGTCTGACGGAGGAGGATGGGGCAATTCCCAAGACTCCACTTCCTCTTTGGCATGCGAGGGAGGGTTCAACCATGTGGATTTGGGAGGTCTCTGGGCTGTTTGTAAATACTGTATGAATGACCGAGTGAATGAAAATTGTAAATATGGTATGAATGAGAACATATATCACAATTACTTATTGTCCAATAAGGCAGATTGTAATATTATCATGATAGAGTTTTTGAATTAAAAAAAAAATAAATCAAATTAACAATAAGGATAGGCAACCGTTGCTCTGTTCGGATTTTGCACTAAGAGTGAAAAGCAAGCACTTAGTTAGCATCCTACTAAAGGTCCTAGTTACTCCATAACTCACTTACCAAACTGAATGGACCAAACCTACGGGACCCTCCATTGTGTATGCTCGGGCGGCCGGGTTTGCTCCTTACAGCCCTTTGTAAAACTTGGATGTAGGTACCAATATGGTTACTAACTGTTGTTACATATTATTTATTTTAGAGAGTAATGAGCTTGAGACAGCCCATATAGCATAAATTCGATCAATTTCAATACCTTCGTGTTAGGAAAATAAAAAAAATCGGAATATCAAAATTCAGGTTTGTGACGATATTACTAATTACTACGTTTTATTGAGTTTCTAACTTTTGTTAAATTATTTGTAAAAAACGCACATTCAAAAATTTGAGTCTCTAATATTCCCCACCGGTAATTTGTAACCTACTCCTAAAAATCACTTGGAAATCTTAAATTTTATATCCTTTGCAGTATGCTGGAAATAAAAATGTTTTGCATTACACAACTATTAACTTATATATATTACATTATACTTTATATATTTTATTAAGAAATAACTAATTAATTATCTTTTATGGAGTTGTCAATATTTTTTATCTTGTACAGTCATAAAATGAAATATCAATTTAAATTTCATGTTCAGAGGTCACATTCACCTGGACAGGCAAACACAAAAATCTGTAGAGGGCTTCTGAATTTAATCCTTAAGAAACACTGTTTGGTAAGCATTAATTTTTATGAGTTTACACATGAAAGAATACTACGCCAAAGTAAAAACGTATTGACGTATTATTTTACGCAGTGGTTGGCTTAAATAAGGAATCTCATGTATAGAAAATAGAAACCATTCAAAGCCTAAATTAAAGTTTTTAATTCCACATTTGTGATGCCAGACAGCGCCTCCGTCGTTTTGTCTTTACTTCTTCAACGTCCGCAAAACGCTTTCCTTTCATCTATTTTTTCATTCTGGGGAATAAAAAGAAGTCACAGAGGAAAGATCGGGTGAATAGAGAGGGTGGGGCACATTGGAGCGGGAGATTTTGCAGCCATCCTTCTCATCCCCAAATCTTCACTTAGAATTCGCTATGCTGAACTGGGAGTCACTCCAGATTTATCCACAACTTCTTCGATGGTCCCTCGTCGATCTTCCGGGACGATTTCGTTACTTTTTTTGACACTCTCGTAGCTTCGGACCGTCGAAGGACGTCTAGAGCGAGATCAACTTTTACTTTAAAACGGGAAAACCACTCAAACACTTGAGTTCTCCCCATTGCATCATCCCTGTAGGCCTTTTTTATGTGCCAGTTTTCATGAGCTGGAAGCGAAACTGCACGGCCGCGGGCTGTACGCAAAAATCAGCCAAACACGACGAGCGCGCGAAACATATGTCTAAAATAAATTAACACGATTAATTATATAATATTGACGTCACTTAGGAAACTGACTGGTGAAAAGTTGTTTTACATGGTCCTACCGGCGAAAACAGATACTACAAAAATTTCGCCATATCAATTCTGGTTCTTTTGAGCACGCCTTTGTTGAGCTGTTGTTATATATGCATTTACTCACAATTTTAAATATATACAATCAATTCTTCTCGACCAACTGAAGCCCGCCCATTTCTGATTCCGTTAAAAACCGCAGATATCTTTCTACCAACTCATTTTGTTTTTTCCCCCATTAATTGTGAGAACTTTTATATTGTTATGAAAAGGTAGAGGGGCTTTAATTAAAGGCCTCAATGATGGGGGTATTAGCTTTGTCTCTCTTCTAATTAGGATCTCCTCCCCGGTTGTTATTAACCAAGAGAAATTATCATCAGTTTGTGTCATCTCGGAGTATGATGATTCTACTTTATCAACCGGTATTATGTATGATTCCTGAGAAAACTTTTTTTTTTAACTAAGGCTGATTTGAGAACACCCTCTTAATTATTTTAGTTCATTAATTATTTATAATTAATCTAAATTTATTGTTAGAGAAAACGTAATCCTGTAGACATTGACTAACAGTTTCTTATTAACAGCAGTTGTAACCTGTGACCTGTGTGTGTTGGTAGTGTGCCGATTCCTTAGAAAACTACATTAGTTTAAGAAACCAGATAGTCCTTACTGTCTTTACCGATGACGAAGATGTTTGAGGTTAACTTTTGAAGCACTACATCTAGAGCGAGATCAACTTTTACTTTTAAAACGGGAAAACCACCCAAACACTTGATTTTTTCACATAACATCATCCTCGTAGGCTATTTTTCTGTGCTAGTTTTCATGAGCAGGAAGCAAAACTACACGGCCGAACTTTTGAACTACTACTAAATTTTGAAGCACTACATCCCATCATGACCAATCGTTTTACAATAACAATAGAAAACAAGAGACTGATTTACACAACGATACTCCAACCTACCCGGTCCTATGGAATACAAGTGTGGGTCTCATTGCCAAGCTCCGGTATTCTTCGTATTCAGTCCCTTCAATCAGCCCTGTAAGGTAGCCTATGATCCCTTTTATGTCAACAATCGCACCCTTCAAGCGGATCTGAAAACCCCATTCATTCAATATCTAGCCTACCTCTCGTTACCACAACTTCCATTTCCACCATCCTGGTCATCCTAACGCTTCATACTCCTATCTCAGCACCAGCAACCCAGAGCGATGGAATCACAGCCTCTTCCAAACCTTTTTTTTTTTTTTTTTTTTTCCCCGCCCTTTCTGAGGCTGGGCCTCAAACGGGCTATCCTCCTCCAAACCAACTTGGATTTTGTTTATAGTGAGCTCTGTGGTGATTACAAAATTGACAAATTAATTAGTTTAGGCTTTGACACATCCCCCCCCAAAAAAACAAAAAAACCAGACGGTCCATAAACTGGAGTTCTAGGCACTACTTAAATTAATATGTATTGATTGTATGTAAACGGTTCATTCCAGGTTCATTATAACAGACTAAAAAGACCTTTAAAGCATCGGGTATTTGAGCTAATCGTTGGGTGAATAAGGTTGGCATAGTTGGATCATGCTCTCCTGATGGGTGGGTTATCTCCAGTAGCGGTTAGGACACTATTTTCTCAGTGACCTAATATCATCGACACGGGATATTTTTAAGAATCTATTTCTAAGACTATACCCCTTAAATAAGACTAAGAATAATAAGACTAAGACTATTCCTCATTTAACTCATGTCACGTGTAAGTGCAGCATTGCAAGTTAGGAGTAGTCAGTAATTTATAAATTAAAAAAAAAAATAAAAGCAAGTCATAACGATTTGAAAAGATAGCCTTAAAGTAACGCAGCTCCTGCGTTTGGGAATCTTTTTCCTCCGTAACAGTAACAATGGCAAGTCATGCGAAGAACATGGCGGAGCTGTAAGTATGTTAGGAGTAGGAAAGATATTGGTTCCGAGTTGGCTGCAATGTTCTCATTAATACTTGTGCTACCGCAGTGTAGAGGGAAGGATGGAATGGGAGGGGGGACACGTGTGAATCATGAAATATAGGGAAACTTTGCTGCGCTCTCTCCTGAGAAAAGTCCCCCGGCGGTCGGACAATATTTCGACAATCCCCCTCCTTCTACCCCCCCCCCTCTCCCCCAACTGTTTACCTTCTGTTAAAGACAGGTTTTCTTTCTTTCTTCAGGCCAGTTCTCGATCCTCTGCCGGATAACAAATACTATTTGATCTCTTATCTTGTCTTCAATTTCGCCATTTACGCCATGGAGTGCTCATATCTTCATATGGCTAAGTCTCAAACGTCTTTCATACAATTTTTACATAATGCTAAGCCATATGAGCTACTTATTGTTGAAATGGATAGGGGAGGGGAATGATCAAGGAAAACTTATTGAGCCCTAGTTATTCTGAAATCGAGAAAGTAAATTCTTGAATTGTCCGGGGTTGTAAGTAGTGGAGCATTGCTCATCGGCAATTGTTGATGATTCGCATTTCAAGTCTTCTGTAGGTTCACAAGTATTTTATACTGGTGGTACATTCCAAAATGTCTTTAAAAAATAAATTAATCCTGTACGAATCTGTAATTCTTCAAATATTAATAGAAGTGGTGCTTCACCAATAAACAAAATTTAATAAAATCCAAATCATTCAAAATTAATTTCTCCAATTCATAAGTAATTTCCCTTAATAAGGCAGATTTTTTTTTATTACAATTGGCCTAACTTTAATAATCCACTAATTAAAAAAATAGGAAATAATAATCATAAATTTACATCAAAAAGAGAACCAAACATATTTTATTTCAATATTACAACAGGGCAAGATTTTAGATAATCTTACTTAGTTTAATATATTGTTCTTACAAGTATCGTTCAACTTATATTTGTAAGCATTATTTGTTATTTAGTAGTTATTTTTGTTTAGCTTGAGCAGTGGTTCATGTTTCACTCAAGTTTTTTATCCTTTGTGTTGGTATTTGATGTTTTCTGCAGTTGATTTTACTAGTGGTACTTCCTATTGGTATAGCATAGGTTCTCTGAAAACAAAAAGAAATGTTTTGTCTTCATGAATCCTGCTTGAGTTGAAAAAATGTTCTTAGATGTAGAAGTAGAGTTGACTTGAGCCACTGCTCTTGGGTTGGGAATGACAAGCGGTACCGTACGGTGTGCGGGCGGCTGTCATGCAATATTTCACGACCTGTTATTCTTTAATGTGTGTATGTGGATTTGTCCATTAGGAACTGACAATGCAGCCTGCCTACACAATCGTCCCACGGCCTGGCTTCACTATTTTTAACTTATCATCATAGAACCCATTGAACGGATCGATCTTGGCACCGATAAAATCCAAAGGAGCGCACATTAATTATATTAAGGTTCTATAGCAGAGCATATATGGGCCGGTTGTCAAAGGCGTACAGTCACATCAAATGGTTTATAAATGATCTACTTAAATGCTTTTACCAGCGAGTTTTTTTCTTATTGGAAAGTTCATAATGTATTGGTTGAATTACGATTTGTTTATCCAGCATTAACAATTGTGGTTTAAGAGAGAGGTAAATCGTACCATTATACGCAGCTCAATTCGTTCAAAATGTACAATTCACATTCATACCATCATTCAATATGTATAAATGTGTACATACACTATTTAAAGATGTAACTATATATCATACATAAGTACATACACTGTTTATAGGTTTAGCTATATATATGTATTGGTATACATATGTAGGTGTACATACAAAATCTGTCTTGGAGCCCCTATACCCCCGAGGATTCCCCCACCCCTAGTGAAGCTGGTGGAGAAGTCGGGCAACGCAGCCCCCTAATATGTAATGGTTATAAATATTCTCATTCATACCATATTTACAATTTTCATTCACTCGCTCATTCATACAGTATTTACAAACAGCCCAGAGACCTCCCAAATCCACATAGTTGTTACCTCCTTGCATGTAAAAGAGGAAATGGGGTCTAGGGAAGTCCCCCACGCTCCTCCATCCGCCGCGTCACCGGATACGAGCCAGTGAATGCTGACCAAGAGGGCAAGAGCCAAAGACGCACTGGACTTGATTGGAGAAACTAACCATTGCCAGGACTCTCAGTGTCACGTTTCGCAATAGTGAAGAGCAGAAAGAGGGAAGTCACAGAGACTCAGTAGCAGAGGGAGGTTGGAGCAAACGATTTTTTTTTTTGTAGGATTATCCAAATAGTATCATTCAAGAATAAATCTTACATTATCTTGTTTTAGCCCTCTGGCTCCTGGGACATGTTTTTTTTTTTTTAGGGTATCTCAACCATCAGGGTCATTGATGCCCGCGTATGCACAATACATTTCTGGATTTTGGTTTTACAACTGCGGTTTTCTAATTATTTCAACTTGTATTATTATTTTACAGCACTTGGAAAGGGGTTTCATGCTATTAAACATAACAATTATATACCTTAGGACCCGAATGAGCACAATAGTGAGAACAAGGGCCCAGGTTTCCCTGAGGCCAACGGAGGTGCAGATAACACCCCAGCCCCATCTTTGTGGTAGGGCATGCATTCTCATAAGTACACAAGCAAATGCTTGAATCCCGAACTACATTGTCAGCATGATAGTATTCGATGGTTGTACATACCGATCGATTGATCGAGCATAAAATTTGCATGAAAAAAAAAATGTCGTAGTCGAAAACGGAACAACTTTTTATTCAAATGTAACGAGAAAATATCATCACCTGCCACATTTATCAACGGATACATTCCGATAAGAAGATAAATTCGTTGACAAATGTCTATTCCAACGTTTCTGGATTTACATGGAAGTTGTATAAACATCGGGAACGACTCGTGGATCGCTCATATTGAAAATTACTACCAGAGTTAGCCAGCTCTACACCGTCACCGGACGACGGGCTGACAATCCTTGATGGAATCGTAAAACCCCGTGTTGACTTAACGGGAGCAAAATTTGGTTATCGGTGCGGAATATTCATTGTTTACTCACCGTACAGTTGGAAGCAGAGCATTGCACCGCTGCTGTGTTCAAATTTGTTTAACTCAGCGAAATATAATGAACATTATACTACGAAAGGCTCTTTCAACCGTTCTAGACCACGGATAAGTTAACATTGTTTCTCAGTAACATACATGCGTGGCCTATTTTCACCGTATTGTCACAACAGTAACACCAAATATAACCGGTGAGAAAATACTTTTGTATAGAATGAGAATATATTTATATATAGATATACAATATAAACAATTAAATAAATTGTCAACTCCACGACACCCCTGTGCGAGTGGCGTAGGTGCGATTCGCCGTGGGGGTTTGAGTATAAACAAATCTGTGAGCTAGGCGCCTCCCGGTCAACCTCGCGGGTCGTGTGTGAACATGCGTGGGACCCACACACCCCCACTCCGACCACCATGTGTACGGGTGTAGGCCTTTTAGTACACAAACATACATATGCCCAAATATAAAGCTACTAGTGTATCCAAGGATCAGAACTCTTTCTATGTCTTCCCCATTAATTCTGTAACCAATGAAAAGGGCTCTTTACTTTCATATGAATACTGAAAATCATCTTTCATTGTTCTTATCTGCATCCTCCAATCAAAGGGTGTGTCCCTTAAAACGCTATTTATAACCACCACCGGGTTATAGGACTGGTGGGACCGAGGTGCCGCCTGGCCCGATATATATATATAACTTAAGCTCCGGGCAGCATCAGTATCCAAACTTAATCCCCGACGTCCAGATGTAAACATCCCGAATGTAAATAAACAGGATAATAGACTTGAAATAAATAGTCTAGTTCTAACTTTCATGAGTGTTGTTTCTTAGTACCTTTTTTTTTTTTTTGAATTCGAAAGCCGATAAACATTAACTGGTGCCGGTGGTTTTTTTTGCTTTTTGCCGGGTTCAATCAGTGGGCAAAGAAGATAGAATGGTGGAAGAAGCGTGCTACGACAACCTGTTCTGAATGTAGTGGATGGCGCGGAACATTTAGCAACGAGAAGGGAGGGCATTTTGCCAGAAGCTCATGCTACCACTCTTGCGTTGATGAGAGTAAAAGCAATGACCACTCGAGATCTGAGAAAGGCAATTTCAGAGCTGGAATGGTTCACTGGTGAATTAGGAGAACTCAACCACTTTCTGAAGGGTGGAGATCGCCTCACTGCGTTAATCATAGCAAGAGCAGAGGAAAATCTTCTGGACCCCAGGGATGCAGAGTCACTAAGAGCGGCCCGGTCGTTGATATGTCGGGTCAAGAGAAGTATTCTCAACCAGATCCAAGTGGATGAGGAAACGTCGTGGGAAACGGTGAAGATTCGGTTGTAGAAAGCATATGGAGGAGGGCGATGGACCCCAGAATAAGATATTTTTCAGATGTTTCGGGAGACAAGATACTCAAGGCAGAGTACCGGCGCCAATATACCGCAGGATTTGTAACCCGTTATAATCAAATAACGGAAAATATGAGAGAGGCGATGAGCGCCTAAGAGGTAGAGGGCAGAATGGTATTTTTGTCTACTATACTGAAGGTACAGCTGGGCAAGGAAACAGGGAGAAAAGAGGTATTCCCTAATGAGCACTCATTCCTCAAGTGTGTGCCTAAGTCATGATTGATGCCAGCGCCAGGGAGGAGGAATCAAGGATACAGGAGGATGAGGCAGAATGGAGCCGGATAGCGTACAGAAGAACTAGGGTCCCTAAAGCAAATGGGGAAACAAATCGAAACATCAACGACCGGTAGGGACATGGAAGCGGCAGGCGAAAGGAGGTTCAGGCTGGCAAGACCCATGTACGGGTCCCGCAGAGAAGAGAGAAAATGTCATGGATTCGGGAAGACGGGTCATTTAGTAGCACAGTACCAACACATTGTTTTGAGTGCAGTGAGGAGGGGCATATCGCGAGGCATAGGTCCTACGTGTATCGGAGGAGAGATCTTCATAGGGCGAAACCCATGGAAGTAAATACTCAAACGATGCGGGAAAGAAGAAAGATATTACCCAGAGGGAATGGCCAGAGGCAGCTGAGGAATCGTCGGGGGCGCCAGGAACATCGGAAATGGAAGGAGAAGAGCCGGGTCGCGACAGGAGCTGAGAGCACGAGCTACAGAAGATTACTTCGAGAAGGTGGGAGCGGCGTGTGGAAGCCTGAGAAGGTTGGCAGCAGAGTGGCTACCGCACCCTAAAGTGTAATACAGTGAGAAGGATGCTTGAGTTTGTGCGAGTTGCCAATAGTCAGAGTCGAGGGGGGAGGTGCTTGGTGGATACAGGTAGCACCAATACCATAATGTCATGCGGTGCGTTGGAGCGGCTGTATGGCAGACTGCAAGTTAATTACTATGGGCGGGCCCTGTGAATCGGTGGAAAAGGCAGCCGTGAATTTAGAGAAATGGGCGATAAAAAAAGGACGATATTAACGTACATATTGTGGAGTACATGCCACGCGAGTATCAAGTAATATTGGGTGTGACTTATTTGGACGGGTAGGCGCGCGTGTAGAGAACAAGGGAAAGGAGTGCCGGATCAAGTTTGGGGGGGGGGGGGGTAACTTATCAATGTCAGGGGACCGTAAGAGGTGGGAGAGCGTGGGTAGACGCAGTCAATAAAGTGGTGGACTGGAGAGAAAGCTTATGGTGGGAGTTCGTAGATATGTTTTACGTGGAGGGTGATATGCTTGGGGCAACGGGTAAGACAGTATCCCATTAAAATCGTAATGAATAACGTACGTGAAGGAGAGACGATATCCGCACGCACTCCGCCAACAAACATATCCAGAAAGAAATCGACAGCTTAAGACGACAGGGTTTAACTGTGGTTAGCACATCAACGTATAATGTGGGCAGTACAAAAGAAGAGTAAATGAGAAGAGGAGGAGGAGAAATATATAATCATTGTCGATTTTAGAAAATTGAATGAGAACACAACGAATGAGAAGTATCCGATCCCCCGGTTCGAAGACATTCTTGACAGACTGAATGGAGCTACAATCTTCAGCACCTTGGATTTGCAGTTAACAGCGTTTACTTTCGAGAGGGGGCACTATGAGTTCACTCGGATGCAATTTGGTTCGAAGAACGCTCCGATTACTTTTCAGCGATTGATGGATGAAATCCTGAGGGGAATTGACGAGGCGGTATGCCAGATTTATATGGACGATCTGTTGATCTTCAGCCGAACAGAATCTGAACACATTGAACATCTTCGGAGGGTATTCCGACGATTGCGTGAATTCGCGTTAAAATATTCCATGGAAATATCATAGCTAGGAGAGGATCGAATCAACTGTTTAAGGCATACCACCTCGAGGGAGGAAGTCCAGCCGGATTCTGCGAGTGTCGACGCAATACGGAAGATGGTGGTGCCGAAAGACGTCAAGAGCATTCGGCGACTTTTAGGTACGCTTAATTACTAGCGGCGTTTTGTGCCAGACATGGCAGAGTATCTCGTACCCATCAGTAACCTGCTGCGGAAGGGGGCGCGGATAGTGATTACACCTATTATGGAGCAAAACCTTCGAAAATGCATGGCTCCACTGCAAGATGAACCAATCCCGGCGTTCCCGATTTTTAGATGTTATTCACTATCACCACCGATGCAAGTAAGTATGCATTGGGGTCGGTGCTGTCGCAGGAGGGATATGGCGGGGAGCGACCATTGGCGTACACGGAGGCTCAGTACAGTGCCCTCGAGCGCGAACTTCTTTGCATCATATGGGCTACTGATCATTTTAGTCCATACGTCTTCGGGTGGAGATTCAGTGTACATACGGACCACAGACCTCTTCAATGGGTGGGGAAGCTTAGGGAATCATCCGCCAGGGTGACACGCTGGAAGGAGTTTTTGTCACAATACAACCTGGAAATTGTATACAAACCAGGGAAGGACAATGTAGTAGCGGACTGGCTATCCCGAGTGATTGCCGTAAATGCAGTCGAGAAGGGTGAAACGTCCGGGGATCTCAGACAATTAATCCAGGATTGGGCGCCCGGGGAAGATGAAAGTCGCAGTACGCGGGACGCTAGCGATGGGAGCGAACACCAATAAGAATCTGCCCAAGAGCGACCGGGGGAAATGGAGACGATCGAGGGTATCATTAACCATAAACGTCAGAAAATTATTTAGAAGATGCAAACGTCCGGCCAGATGTGGGCTACGCATGGAATCTATGGCAAGATTAGTATTACTACAATCTGGTCCCAACCAGGTGTTAAGGGTGACCAAATTTTCCGGGCGTTGAAAGATGCATCCAGACCAGGGAAGACCTACCACCTATTTGTCGGCAACGCGACCGTGTGGGATCAGATCAAGAAATTATGGAGAACAGAACAACTGGGAATTGATCGATTGTTTGTCGACATCACGAGGAAACACCCGCAGCAGAGACGCCACTGAGTGAATTACAGGTTGACACATTCACTTGGAAGGGCTATTACGACAATAGATACCTTCAGTAAGGTAGCTATGGCGTATGACGTACAAGACAAGTCATCCAACGCCGTCTTACAGGCATTGCGAACGTGGTTCCAGTTTTATGGGGTACCGGACCGAATCTCGTCGGATGGGGGTAGGGAGTTCGATAATGCAAACGTGCGGGTGGTGATGAAGAATCTTGATATCGTGTGGCATCTCAACACCCCAGAACATTCTAAGAGTCGCGGAGGCATCGAAAGGCTGCACAGATCCTTCAGTGAAATCCGATAAACATTAACTTATATATACATTTGAAAAATTAGAAAGGTATTGTTATAGTTTTAAAATGTCGATTCCTATTGTACCCTCTTTATTTCCTTGAATATCTGTTATTTTTTCCCTATGTTACACGTTTTCTTTTTTCTTAACTTTATGTGCTGAAAGTATTTCCTGAGATATCGTCAAATGTATCTACACAGCAATTCAGTAAAAACTATGATATATTATCATTAGTTACAACAGGTGTACACTGTTGACTTGGTCCTTTTTGGGTCGATGAAACTGAGCGGAGTTGGATGAGAAACATAAGTAATTAGTGATAGCCAAAAATAGTTTTACACTAATGCTATAATTGCAGGCAAATCAAATGCAAATAAAAATGCAAGGATGGTCATAGTGCATATTGACAGCTCTTTCCCATTCAGCCGTTGATCAATTTCGTATCTATTGTCAAGCTTTGTCGTCCTATCGTAATAGTCTAACAGGACTAGTCGTCGGTGATGGTACTTAGCACGAATTCTGACAATGAAGTTCAATTGGAATTGCATTGTCCGACACAACTTTCGATAACATATTTAAAATGGAACAAAATATAATAGAAAAATAAATTTATTCCAGGACTACGTCCCCTATGAACAACATTAATGTTCTGATGACAAATTCACATCAGGCAAATAAATTTTTTTTTGTATATAACAATCTTTATTGTGCAATAATTACAATCTGCCTTTTATAAGGCAATAATAATACAGATAAATGATCTCATTCATACCATATTTACAGCATCATTCACTCGCTCATTCATACAATAGGACATGATTGGAGAAACTGGCCATTGCCAGGACTCCCACTGTTACTCGTTTATAGTAGGTCACGAGGCCACTGCCGTTTCAGTCTCCGAGGAGGATTATAGGGATGAGTGGCGCAGTGCAATGACTGTGCTACAGGATTAGGGTGGTTGGAAAGGCTACTGTGGAATTTCATAAACTTGGAAGGGATGAGTTCTAGAATGAAGGGTATATTAAGATCGTTATGAAGGGTTTTGTTGCTGACATAATAAGGGGCATTTACTATTGTTCTTAGGACTTTGGATTGAAACGATTGGATACGCTTGATGTTCGACTTTTTTGCTGTCCCCCATAGCTCTATTCCGTATGTCCAGATTGGTTTAAGTATAACTTTGTAGATTAGTAGTTTATTTTCTATTGAGAGATGGGATGTCCTTTGAAGTAGTCTGTACAGTTGTCCAAAGCGTCTGTTTAGTTCTTGTCTTTTTAGTCTCGTATGTGGGTTCCAGGTCAGTTGTTTGTCAAGATGGAAGCCTAAGTACCGTACTGTCTCGGATACAGGGAGAGGAATAGAATTAAAATAAATTAGTGGACAAGACTTGCGACAAAGGGTGAAGGTAATGTGGGAGCATTTTGCTTCATTAACTTTGATCCGCCATTGATTGCACCAATACTCGATCACTTCAAGGTGTTTTTGAAGGTTATGGGATGCTATGTCGGGGTCTGCGTGGGATGACAAGACTGCAGTGTCATCTGCAAATGTGGCCAAGAAGGTATTGGGAGTAGAGGGGACATCAGCGGTGTATAGGTTATAGAGGATGGGGCCCAGGACACTGCCCTGTGGAACTCCTGCATTTATGGGATAGTAGTTAGAGTATTCTAAACCACAGCGGACTTGGAAGAAGCGGTTTGAAAGGTAGGACTGTAGGATTAGGAAAAGAGTCTGTGGTAAATATCTTTTGAGCTTGTAGAGCAAACCTGCGAGCCAAACCCTGTCAAAAGCTTGAGCTATATCAAGAAAGGCAGCAGTGCAATACTGTTTGGTGTCAAGGGCTGAGGAGATGTGATCAACAACGCGTAGACCTTGTTGAGCAGTGGAATGCCGTTGGCGGAAACCAAACTGGTGTGTGGGAAAAAGGTTTTTGGATTCAACAATTGGAAGTAGACGTTTTAGTAGGAGTTTCTCAAATATTTTTGAGAGGATAGGGAGTAGGCTAATTGGACGGTAAGATGAGGCGTCATTGGGTGGTTTACCAGGTTTGGCGAATAGGACAATAATGGAATGTTTCCAGAGGAGTGGAAAGTGCGTCGTTCGGATAATGCAATTATATATATAGGTTAGGAAGATTATGGCTTTAGGAGGAAGTTGTTTGAGAATTTGAGGAGTAAGGAGCAAATAAAATAGTAATAAAATGTTATACATCATAAGAAAAAAATAAAACATGAACAAAAATAAACATAACAAAGTAAAATAAAAAAAAACCTCAATAGCAATGATAATAACTATTATGAAATAAAAATAAAAATTGTTTAACTGCTTTTAGTAAATAAAGTCCATAGGATCCACCTATTAGAACCCCCCCCCAAAAAAAAAATAGATAGAAGTCTGAACAGTAAGACACTAAACTAAACACTAAAAGAAGAAAGCGAGATACAAGTTTGCAGCCAACATTTATCTATATACAGTAAACAATCAAATAAAAATAATTAATGCAAAAATAAAAGTCAGGAAATATAAAATAACAAATGATTGAATCGTTCCTAGACTAACGAGTGTCTCTTTGGATGGTGAGAAGGTGCTGGACTAGACCAGCTTTTTAATCTCCGTAGAGATGAAGCATGGCGGATGTTAGGAGGTAGGGAATTCCAGAGGGTAGTAGAGCGAGCAAGGAAGGACCGATCGTATGCTGCAGTTTTGTGGGCAGGAGTATAAAGGTCGGAGAGACGGGATCTTGTCTTCCGGGAGTGGACTGAGGTTTTTAACTTGGAAAAAAAAAACACAAAATACTAATATTATGGGTATCCATATGAGTTTTCAATTATTGAAAAAGTACTTGTTATGTTTGGTCGAAAATACATCTTTTCATTTTTCAAAATATTTATGACGAAAAAACTATTGAAATATGCTAGGACATTAATACTTTCACACGACATATTTTCTAGAATATCATTAAAGTTAGATCTACTTTGCTGTCATTAATATGTTATCACGCGAGAATAAACATTAAATCAATATCTTCTGACAATAATAATCAAACAGCTTAGGTATTTATAATTATTTGTGTGATGGTTGATTTTACAAATTTTAATATTTTTTTCTTCTGTTTCAGGTAACCAATCGATGCTATCATCTCTTTACATTTTGAAGTCAGGTAAGAATCTAGGATTCTTATAAAAAAACACACAAAAAAAACGAATTTTTATTCTTAAGAAAATATATTCAAAAATTAAAAATTGAATGAACTGCCTGCTTCATACGGATATACAATACATCAGCGATTCATTCCGTTCCCATTATTATCTTTAACAATACACGTATCAAACAGCTTAAATTGTTGAGAGAGAGAGAGAGAGAGAGAGAGAGAGAGAGAGAGAGAGAGAGAGAGAGAGAGAGAGAGAGAGAGGGTTTTAACCCTCCTCAAAATTAGAGGAAATTTTTTTTTTCACATGTTTCAGGAACCAAGAAAATCCGAAAGTTTCAAATTTCGAGAAATTAAAAAAAACTTTTCACTTCACGAAAAACATACATTTTTTTCAGGAAAATTCCTAAAAGTTAATCAAGGACGGTTTTACAGTTAGTGTGGAGTCCTCAAATATTTGTTAAAAAGGTTAAGGGTTTTGATAAAAAAAATTTCCCACTCTCTTAAGGGGACAAACAATAAATTAGACTATGTATAAGCTGATTAAAATTTATTTATTATTATTATTATTTATTTAAGCACACATTTAAAAGTAATTCAAAAACACTTATTTTAAGCATATTGTGGATTAATTTTCTTCTTGTTCGGAATTTTCCAATCTTCCCTCTTCAACTGAGGTCGACCAACTCAAAATGTTATTTTAGAAGTCGAGTTAATCTGTGTTGTACTGAACAAGCTTTTGAGGTGAAAACTAAGGTTTTTGGTTTCGTAGAAAACGACGAAGCCGTTAAAATAACGTAGCACTTTCCTTGAACAGATTTTGATTTTAACACATCTATAATGGGAACAAACGGACAATAACTAAGCCTTAAACTTTATCAAAATTGGACCAATTTCGTTAAGAAAAAAATTGTAGTACTCCGGACGAATAGGCCTGGCTGTGGCGAGAGAAAGATTGCAATTTCATTACTTACCTTTACGTACAATAATAAAAACACATTAAAAAATCATTTGTTTTCTTCTTATTAGTAAGTAACCCCTCTACCATAAAAATATACAGTACCTTTAATAGTCTTTATCATCTGTAACAGCACAATCTATTGGTACGAGCTGACTCCACTCGTAATACATATCTACATAATGCAAGATATTAAATTTTCAAGAATATATGTTTTGTCTTTGGTGAACAATTCGTTGTAGCCTCTTATTTTATTTTTTATACTTATAAAAATTTGGGTTGAGTGCTTAAAACAAATACATTAAAAACCCTAGGAAGCCATTGAGAAATCACAACCAAACTAAATGTTTGTAAAGTTTCTGCAAAGGTTAGGTTGAATTAGTTCAGTGAATGTTTCAACTCGTGGAAATTCGCGAAGAGTTTTGAGAGTGATTAGAACGGAAATTCCGTCCACGAAGGTTTATATATATTTCATGCAGCTTAATGGAGTAAGTAGGCAGCCCCTAGATTTTCTGCTCCTCTTACAGTAATCCTCCGCACCTCCCCCCCCCCCCCCACTGCAACTTTGAAGTTTCAAATTCTTCCTTTCTTATTTAAACTTTGCCTATATTATTCCCTTTCTCGGGCTCTAATGCTTAGTTTTCTTGAAATAGATTTTTATTTCTCTCTCAACTTATTCGCAAGTGACAGTTTCCTAACTTTTTTTTTTTTGTCGTCCAAATATTAAAAAAAACAAATAAAAACACAGCGGTGGTTTTATAAGTTCCAAAGAGTAGAGTTCAGTGAATTATTAAGTGCAGTGGCCCAATTAAAGAGCAAAAACTCCGGCTATAGGTATGTGAGCTTTTAGGTTTCATCGCTTTTTTCCTCTGCCGCCTGCTGCTTTGAAAAAAGGAATGAGTTAAGGCTCCATTTAAAAAGGCTTCCTGTATTTAACTTGGAGCGATTATCATGAAAGATTGGCAAAAACAATAGAATTAATAATAGTTATTTTTCTGTGTCATTGTACTGCTAAAGAATCAAGAAATAGCTCGTCCGGTGAATCTTCAAATCAAAGGCCTGTAGTGGTCGAAAGCTTTCGGGCTGGTCATATATTTCTTAATACTCAAAAGTTATCATGAGAATTTAAAAATTTTGTTTACAGAATTAAATAAGAACATAATTAATTAAAAAAAAAATAATAAATTGAACAAATTTATTTTTAAATTAAGTTAATTATTTATGGTATGAGTAATTTTGTTTGCCCACTAATCCTTATTGATGTAGTACAAAACAACAATTTAATTCAGTTAGTTAAAATGGTTCGTCATTATAGACATCTGCGAAAGAATTATTAGTATTTCAGGAAAATCTTGCCATGCGATCGCTAAAATGTTAAATTTAGGTAAAAGGTCTGTAAGTGATTTATTAAAAGAATATAATTCAAAAGGTGGTTTGAGGTACCGACGAAATCTGTTCCTGACGTCCGAAAAACTCAACCACTACTGTATGTGATTTACGCTGTATGAAAAACAATTTTTTTCAAAAATGAGTCTCCTGTTATAAGTTCTTTATTTGAAAAAGTACATTTTTATTGCGCAGTATTATTAATTTGAATGCAATAATTCATTTATAAGTATGTAAAATGTCCATTTATATCAACATTCATACAATATATACATTGACAATCTGGAAGTAGATGTCAAGGGTATAAAGTTGCACTATATAGGTATAGTGAACAGGTTGAAATTTTAAATTTAATTCAGTAGCAATATTTGACAATTAGACAGATCTGCTGACTAGCATATTAAGCAGTACATTACGCTCACAACCTCCCACTAAATTTCATGGGAATGTGGATATAAGGACATGCATAAATTATTTTCAATGACATGACGATTTCCTGGAGAGGAAATATTATAAAAAATACTGTTTGATGACTGATTTAATCTTGCGGTTTTTTTTTTAATGGCACAGCATATAAATAATAAGCATTTGTTTTACATTGACTACAATGTTGTTTTCAGGAAATTTTTTTATTCGCACTACTGTAACATAGTATTATTCCATTAAGGGGTTTTTATTTAGTTTTCTGAAGATGCTGCCTGAAGAACGACTGATATCAGTCCTAAATGTAGCCAAAAACAATTTTTTAATACAAATTGGGAAGGATTTTATGCACAGTTTTTAACCATGACGTGCAAATTACGGACAAACGGGGCTATATTGCCCAAATAGTTACAGTTTTCAGGAAACTATCCATCCGATTCTTACGCCATGGGGAATAGTCACCTCGTTTACATGAAACAAGTATGATGATATGAAACTTCTTTATTTTGATTAAATCTGCCTTATTGGGTGATACGTAACTGTGATAAATGTTCGCATTCATACCATATTTACTTTCATAAACTTGGAAGGGATGAGTTCTATAATGTAGGGTATATTAAGGTCGTTATGAAGGGTTTTGTTGCTAACATAATAAGGGTCATTTACTATTGTTCTCAGGACTTTTGATTGAAAGGATTGGATACGCTTGATGTTCGACTTTTTTGCTGTCCCCCATAGCTCTATTCCGTATGTCCAGATTAGTTTTAGTATAACTTTGTAGATTAGTAATTTATTTTCTATTGAGAGATGGGATGCCCTTTGAAGTAGTCTATACGCTTGTCCAAAGCGTCTGTTTTGTTCTGGTCTGTTAAGCCTCTTGTGTGGGTTCCAGTCGAGATGAAAACCTAAATACCGTACTGTCTCGGATCCAGGAAGAGGAATAGAATTGAAAAAAAAAACTAGTTGGCAGGAAATAAGTATGAAATAAGTAGTTTTGGATATGTGTGGTCCCAAAATGTATAGAAATGATTTTATTTCCTATGGGTGAAACTGTAAATCTCACCTGAATATTTGGCTATTTTTTTTTCCTGCCACGATGTTACAAGGCTGCTCAAACATTCCTTTGCGTAGATGGAATGTATTTATTATTCACTAAAGTAAAAAGAGGCATGGCATAACGGCGAGTGGGCCAAACACTGAAACTCGTCGTCCACCTTATCAGCACAAGTTCTTTAAATATGTCTGTGCACTTTTGAATATTTCAGCACTTTCCTTGTCTGACCGAAAAACTGGCTCAGTCCAAAGCAGTGGTGACCGGCGTGGTCTTTGATGTGTCCTCCTATCCTGTCCTGATCTCCGCTCGTCTGCATAAAACAGCAGTGGAGGAGTTGTCATACCGGCTCCATGGTCTGAACGCAAAGTGGGGATGGCCGTTAGTCGCTGTTACACTCATCTACCTACAGTGTATTCACAGTCGTCACACATTGGGTACGCTCGGTATTCTTCGGGGGTTTTAAAAGTTGCATTAATTGCATTGTGCGCATCAGAAAAATAAGATATAAGTTCTTCCCAACTCAAATTAGAAAAAAATACTCATATCAAAATTCATACAAAACCAAGCTGGACTTCCTGACCTGTACTATATGGTCAACAAAAACTTCCAACATTGAGCGTATTCAATACTTTCTATTGATCAAGGGTAATAAAACCAACGCAACCTTCAATCGTAGGGCATGGGTACCAGATCTTGCTAATGTGATGATGAGGGAAGGAACTTAACTTAACAATTCACCTTAATTCACAACTCTTTATTAAAAGGAAAGATGTAATATTATAATATTAAAGTATACTATACTATTTAACATAAGCATATCCCAATGCATCATTGCTATAAGAGGAAATAATAATTGAAAGTTGGTTCCAGAACCAATCAACCATTAACATCTTTAACAAAATAAAAGGTACAAGATATATACAGTTAAAATCACTTCAATTATATACTCAGACAATCTATTACCAAGAGATATGCATTCGTAGAAGCAAGAGATACAAAATAATGTATATTTTCAATTACCAGACAAATGAACATATGTTCTGCGTAATCTATAACCTAATGTAGAAAACTATTTACATCATTAAACTGTATAAACCATAAAACACAACATTAAATATACAAACCAGTAAATTATAGTAAACCCACTTTCCTTGTAGAAACTATACACACCTTGTACTGAACTTTAAAATCCATGCTTAACATTCACAATCTCACGTACATGTATACAATATTTGCAGCTGAACTCTACATTTAACAACAAATGCTTGTTTCAAGCTCCCAAAACACTACCTCCTATGATGTAGGTTTCAACAAAGCTGACTCATTTCTGTTTCTCCCTCTAGATGGTATTTGACCTACGTTCAACCTCCTTGTTATACAATCTAAAGTCCTAAGAACATAAGCTAATGCGTAGAAACCTCAACAATAACCTTAAAACTCCTACTATCAATGATTACATTTCGTAAAAATTCTTAAAATTTAATCAAACACTATTCGACCACCCAAATACTTTAGCAAGATCACTTTTAAGCATCCCTACAAATTACCTTGGAAATTAAAATGGAAGTGACTCCGTAATTTTGTTGTTGATAGTTCTGCTAGTAGTCGGTTTTCTCCCATCTTTTCCTGAGTGCAGATGTTCAACCTTAACTGCCACTACAAAGCGGTGATTCGGTTTCTGGAGAACCTCAGGACATACTACTCATGAAAAATAATTTAACCGAATTATCTGGTTTTTAGGGCAGATTGTAAGTTTCTTCATAGATTTAAAAGAAATGATGCCTTCTACAAATAGACTATCCTCTTTCAAAATGTTTGTATGCTGCAGCTTAGCAAATATTACGACAGTGGGCGTAGAAATGATAAAGTCGATTTCGCACATCTAGTTAAGTTAAAATATCAAGTAATCTAGTAGAGACAAGTCAGACAAAGTGCAGTGGGATAACGGAATCACGAATAACGAACGGTAATAGATGATGAAAATGAAATACTGAAACCAGTAAGATATTGCGGCCTTCATGAGACGTCTCGATCGCACATCAACGACCTTCTATTTTCTTTAAACTAATGAATGAAAATCTCCTAGCAACCCGTTCAAAGATTAATGACAAGCCTTCAAGACTAATCCAATCTGGACAATCACTCACTCAATCATCAATAAATCCCTTTAAAGATAAATAAAAAATAAAGCTAGAATTTGAAAAAGATTTCATCCTATCGCTGATCTCAGGATCTGTCAGAGAAAAAGGTGTTCACAAAAATTGAATGAATTACTTTTCCTTTCATATTTCAGTTGAAAAAAAAAGTCTAAATTGCGATTGAATATTATTCGATTTGCTTACTTAAGACTTATTCAAATGGACATTTAAGAAATAGAACACTGTCAGAACGACTGGACAATCCTAACAACGTGACTGAAAGTCTGCAATAGGTGGAAAAGCTAGAAAATGTTCAGTCAAATCACTGCAATACACAATAAAATATAGGGGCAACGTGAAACCCCTAAAAAAGGAAAAATAGTTCGAGGTTCCATACTGAGGCAACTGCTTAATAATTATAAAATAGCTATTTCATTATTATTATCAGAGGAGAGTAATTATCCTAACGTCCTTATTAATAATATATAAAGAGTGTAGCTACAAACCGTCATTATACTGTGAATTATAATTTTTACTTTTTTTGATTCCCATTCTCTTTTAGATTCCTTCGGACCCATAGCTCATTAAGTTGTGATTTAAACGGATCGTCCTGCATAGATAATATTGAAAAGAATATTTAAGTCCTCTTTAATTGTAATCAAAATAGTAATTTTTGTCTCAAAAGAAGAAATATTAACTTAATGAGGGTTCTCTGACAGTGTCAGTCGCCACTTAAATTCACAATGTGCAAAGAAATGTAATAATAAATAATGTACATGTATACACATAAAAAGAAAATATTCATTATAAATTTAAAAAGAATTGTTAAGTGTGGCACTATGGGTTTGTTTTTGTCATATCGTATACCAAAGTTCGGGGGAATAATGGCCTAGTTTGGGAACTGTATCAGTTTATTTTTCTGTTTTATGGCCCAATTTTATTTACATCTTATTAACAACACTTTTTCTTGATGGGCGGGTTTAGGACCTAAGGCGGAGAGAGACAGTATATATATATTATCCGGAGTACAGTAAACAGGCAGGCAGGGAACGGCCTGGGGTGTGTACTTTTAAGTAATTTTATTTAGACAGCGGTCGGTGAGCTCGTTAGGGCGGGAATTAAAGAGACCGTCACTAAGGTTCCGCTCACAGAGAAGGGACACTTGTGTAAGGGCCCTCCCAACGTCTGTTTGGTTAGCTCCGGGAGGTTTCTCTCACTGGCCGACGTTGAGGACTCCCCTCCTCCGAGCCTCTTTGCCTTGGCTTTCAAATCCTCCTCCTCCTGGTTTTGGGTAATGATGTTGTCAGGAGAGAACGCCTTGCCTCTAAGCCAATGTACACTTTATAATAACAATAATTAACAAAATGAACTCGAGGGTCGCCTTAACCATTAAGTACCATACCTCGTCATTGGATTACAGAAAATCCAGATTATTATTAGGCGATTTTTTAGCTTCTTTATTATTGTGACCTTTAAAATTAATGTCGGTAAGCTATTAAATGACCACGATATTTTAAAATTATTATAGTGAAAATTCTTTATTGTGATAAAAGTAGTCTTCCTTATTGGGAAATAAGTTATTGTGATAAATGTTCTCATTTATACCACCAAACAGTTAAGAGACCTCCTTACCCCGTTTGAGGTACACCTCAGGAAGGAGGGGAAAAAAAATCTCTCTTAAATCCACATGGTGGTCACCTCCCACCCATGCGAAAGAGGAACTGGAGTCTTGGGAAGCCCCCAACGCTCCTCCGTCAGCCGCGTCACTGGATACGAGCGAGTCGAGGCTGACCATGAGTGTGAGAGCCACAGACGCTCAGGTTAAATTTATAATCTACTCTTAATTTAATGACCCTTAGAGTAATCAGTAAACGCAAGTATACATTATATGAAACCGAAATGGGAAATTATGAAAGTTATTATGTCACGCGTGAAAAACATCAAATAGACATTGATGTTGTAATTAATTATTACCTGGGAGAATGTTTAGCACTTGATAAATGATTATACGCAACAGATCTATCACTTTTGAAACCACTATCTAAATGACGGATCGCGTTGTCTGGAAAGTGGTATTTGACCGCGTTACTCCGTTTTGTTAAGATTTTCTTTCTTTAGTTACATTTTACGAATATACCAGACTAGATATCATTGACTTTATCAGTATTAAACAGGCGATGTATTCTTTATTTCCAAAACTTGACGTAGCACGTAAGACAGCGCAAGCGCTGAGCATGCACCAGGGAAACGAACCGACTCAATAAACTGAAAAGAGTACGGGCCAAATCCCAATAATAGGATCGAGGGAAGGAACTCAACTCAAAAAGTCAACTTAATTCTCAAGTTGTTGGCCATCGAAATCTTTATGCTAAATGACAAACCGTGAGGTATACTTAGAATGCCATTAAACAGTGGAGTATTCAATATATGTGTACCCATGCACGTGTGATATAAAACACATGAATATTTACAATCAATTAAGCTATATTCACAAACACTTTATTACAAAGGAATATGTAGTAGCGGAGATAAGAGATACTAATACTCAGTATTTACAATCACCAGGCTAGCATTTGTCCTGTTTAACCTGGTATCCCTTCACCTTTGTACATAAAGCTATTTCCTATCCTGCCTCAAATACAAATGTACATAAACTAACTGAGCTAACAATGGTAACAGAACCATTAAAACTAAATGTTAGCTTGTAGTTTAAAAAAAATACTGCACACCCATTAAATACTTAAAGGATGTTAATTATGGTAGACCTACTATCTTTTTATAAAAAACACGCACTTAACTTATTTATCTCTAAAAATAATGTTTACAAGACTAACAATGTTTAACGACAATGCTTCACAAAAATAACAAGCCGCCTTAATGGCATTCAAAATCTATATCCCTGAGTTTAAAACAAAACTAGTAGTCCCCTCCCCTTCCCGCAGTAAAGCGAGGTGGATTCACCTTCTTCAACCTCCTTGGTGCAACATTATTTTTGAATTTTCCCACATCCTATTTTATAAGTTTGAGAGCTAAGGGGAAAAAAAAAAAAAAAAAAAAAAAAAAAAAAAACATTATTTTTTACTTCATTTTTTTCTTTGAGTTGACTAGGTCGATATTTAAACAACATTTCTAACTGCCAAAGTACTGGGCAAAAATCATTTCATTTCAGCCCGATTGGTTTTAATAGGAAATTTATTCTTGATTCCTTTATATATACATTCCTTTATTGGGCTATAATTACAATTTGCCTTTTATAAGGCAATAATAATACAGATAAATGATCTAATTCATACCATATTTACACTTCATCATTCACTCGCTCATTCATACAATACTTACAGACAGCCTAGAGACCTCCCAAACCCACATGCGAAGAGAAAGCGGAGTCTTGGGAAGTCCCCCACGCTCCTCCGTCAGCCGCGTCACCGGGTACTAGCCAGTAGAGACTGACCAAGATCGTCAGAGCCACAGACGCTCAGGACATGATTGGAGAAACTGGCCATTGCCAGGACTCCCACTGTCACGCGATTATAGCAAGTCACGAGGCCACTGCCGTTTCAGTCACCGAGGAGGATTATAGGGATGAGTGGCGCAGTGCAATGACTGTGCTACAGGATTAGGGTGGTTGGATAGGTTACTGTAAACTTGGAAGGGATGAGTTCTATAATGTAGGGTATATTAAGGTCGTTATGAAGGGTTTTGTTGCTAACATAATAAGGGTCATTTACTATTGTTCTCAGGACTATTGATTGAAAGGATTGGATACGCTTGATGTTCGACTTTTTTGCGGTCCCCCATAGCTCTATTCTGTATGTCCAGATTGGTTTAAGTATAACTTTGTAGATTAGTAGTTTATTTTCTATTGAGAGATGGGATGTCCTTTGAAGTAGTCTGTACAGTTGTCCAAAGCGTCTGTTTAGTTCTTGTCTTTTTAGTCTCGTATGTGGGTTCCAGGTCAGTCGTTTGTCGAGATGGAAGCCTAAGTACCGTACTGTCTCGGTTACAGGGAGAGGAATAGAATTAAAATGTCTTTTGAGCTTGTAGAGCAAACCTGCGTGCCAAACCCTGTCAAAAGCTTGAGCTATATCAAGAAAGGCAGCAGTCTTGATTCCTTTAACTGTATTATGTTAAATTTGTTTTTTTGTTAGTTTCTTTAATGTGATGTTAATTGACCATGCAGAAAAAAATCGGAATTGAAAACTTTTCAGGAAGAAATCTCTTCCAAGTAAGAGAAATGAGTCACGTTTAATTTCTATTGTTGCCTTCCAATCATCACGTAATCAGCATAGTAATAGCATAGTATTAGTAATCAAACAGAGACACTAGTATGTAAGCATTTATCTGTTAGAAAAGGAGCTTTCAGTCTCTCACAATAATTTTTTTCATTGACACAACTTATCAGTCAACGTTTCGCCTATTCAAGCATCATCAGCCATTCAACGTAGAACAAGATACATAAATTTACATATTTATAATAAAAATAACATAATACAAAACAATAATACTTAATAATAAATACAATAACACTTAATTTAATATATCAAAATATTTGAAACACTAAAAGGAATATAACAAAACATCAGTGAATAATATTCTCTTATCAATTGTTATTAATCCATTGTTTTACATACCTAATTGGTAACCTTGCTGTCAAAACAATTAAAATTTAAAGATGATAAATCAAAAACAAAAACCATTTTACAAATCTAAGGTATACGAAAAATTACTTGAATAATCCAAAAATGGGAAATACAATTTACCAATATTACAAGTAAAACAACCATTACTGTGTTGGGGGTTATAATAACTTAGAATGAAACCTGAGCGCTAGGGAAAAAGGGGGTAATAACCCTTTTTACTACTTTTGGAAAACAGAAAAAAAAACTTAAAAATATTTGCACAAATCAGGTTTTTTTATTTGATGACAAGAAATAATATCTATTCCGAAAGTAGTAAAGAAGGTACTTCCCCCTTTTACCCTACCACTACTAAAATATTTATCCTTATCTAATTAAAATTTTACGACAAATAATAGTTTTCATAAAAATAAAAATAGCAAAAATCAGAAATTTCTTCAATTTCTTTTTTTTATAAAAAACAACAATAAGCTCTAAAGGTTGTTCCTATACATTCAAACATTAAAGCAAAAATTTTCAATTTGTTAAAATTTCGTCAGAAAAACACTTGATTTTTAATAACTAAATACTTTTTGTATAATGGGAATAACTATTTGCACCCCTGTATTAGTATCTGGCGTACATTTATATTGACATAATCAATAGTTGTAGGGTTTTTTCAGTTGATAATATATGCATCATGCAATGGTTAATTCTTATCCGATAAAGTCTGATAATTTTTTCGGCTTCCATAAAAATTGTATACTTTTTAAGGTGTTAAAATACATAGTATAATTGTACAAAAGTATTCGCTCATCTCTAGGCTAAGTATGCTACCTTGTGTTGTGTGGATGAAGGAAAGAGAAAACACTCTTTGAAGGAACTCCCCCTCGGATATTGAAGAAGGTAGCTGAAAACTTTCCATTTCAAATCACGTTTTGTGTAATACGGAGTTCTTCTCAACGAGTTGAAGAACTGTTAAATGGAGTCATCTAAACCCGAATCGATGACGGAGCAAAACCTTACCCTCGTCCATAAAAGCGATAGGCCTCTCTAGAATTGGCTTTTCCAGCACTGTAATAATCCGATTCTGGAGAATCATGCGCCATCTACGTAGATTGTTTCCTATTTTGAAGATGAACTACGTTTCGAGGGAATTTTGGCAAAGTGTCAACTCTGGTATAGAACCGCTGATTTGCCGTATTAATTTTTATATTTTCGATTGCTATCCTTTTTTATTTAAAGTTTCACCTAAAACGTCCCATTTGATACTGGGGACACTTATAAAAGTAATTTTCTGAGAGGCATGATGTTATGCAAAGTAGTTAATGCCTTGATGATGCAAAAAAAAAAAAGCAACCTCCTTAAATTAATTTTGATTAGAAAATATCTTGAAGTCTGATTTGAAAAAGCAAATTTTTCACAAAAAGGCTTTAAAGAAACTCCTAAAATCGTTTATTATTTTTTCCTTCACCAGTTGACGTTTCACCACTTCAGGCACCTTCAGGACTAAAAACCAAACAGATCGCATGTAAAACAACATCTCAATATTTTTTTTATATAAATTAAGAAATAATAAAATTGGTAACAATCCAAAGAATAAAACAACACCTATGAATGATATTTTTCAAAATTATTGTTCCAATCTTTCGCCAATACACTCCAAATCGGATGTAAATGGATTCCTTTGGATCTCATAAAGTTGTGCTTTAAACGGTTCGTGTTGCATAGATAGTATTGAAAAGAATATTTCAGTCCTTCCGCCCCTTTATTTAATATTTATATATAAGTATATGAATAATTATTTATTGATTCACAACTGTGATTAGCGTAACAATCAACGCATTTGTAGCAATTATTAGAAAAAAGCACATGGCGGCAGAGGATATCCCGTGAGTACTCTACAATATTTATAAGTTTGAAGATATTTTATTTTTATTAATTTAGAAACAAAACCCATCATACCGATGTAATATACCCTACATTCTTGAACTCATCATGAAATGCCATAGTAACCTATCCAACCACCTTAATCCCCTAGCGCAGTCATTACACTGCGCCACTCATCCCTTTAATCCTCCTCGGAGACTAAAGCGGCAGTGGCCTCGTGACCTACAATAAATACGTGACAGTGGGAATCCTGGCAATTTCCAGTTTCTCCGATCATGTGATGAGCGTCTGTGGCTCTTTCGCCTCCACTGGCTCGTATCTAGTGACGCAGCTGACGTAGTAGCGTGGGGGACTTCCCAAGACTCCACTTCCTCTTTCTGAGGGAGGTGACAACATAAAAATGTATTTATAGAGATATATAACATAAAATATATAACATCCATAGTAGAAGTAACATCCATAATATAGAAATTCCATAGTAACCAATCCAACCACAATAATCCCCTAGGACAGTCATTACACTGCGCCACTCATCTCTATAATCCAGTGGGAGTCCTTGCAATGACCAGTTTCTCCAATCACGTCCTGATGGCGTACGTGGCTCTCGCGGTCTTCATCAGCCTCCACTGGCTCGTATCCGGTGAGGCGGCTGACGGAGGAGCGTGGGGGGCTTCCCAAGACTCCACTGTCTCTTTCGTATGCGAGGGAGGTGACAACCATGTAGATTTGAGAGGTCTCAGGGCTGTTTGTAAATACTATATGTATGAGCGAGTGAATAAAGAATTGTAAATATGGTATGAATGAGAACATTTATCGCAATTACTTATTGCCCAATAAGGCAGATTGTAATTTTATCATAATAGAGAAGTTATATCACTATTAATTTATAAGATCTCTATTCCACAGTCTTCTTAGTCATAGCTAGATGTTACCTGGTAAGTTGTCGACATTATTGTGGTTGGTGTTGAAGTTGAGTGTTCTAATGTCATTAACGTAATTATAAGGTCGGTGTGATGGGTTCGATTTCGTATGCAAAATGGTGCACCTGTGATAAATTTGGGCTTCTCATCTCCCAATTGGTTTCAGCAGAAGTTCTTATATAAATAGTTTCTAGAAATAAATGCATTTTTGTGTCCGGTTCCTAAACACATCTAATTGGCAGGCCGACATATGATTTCGCAATATGTCATCGAACAGGTGAAATAAGTTAGGAAATTTCCGTTTTAATTAATTAGTGCTAACGCGATTGGGTATGCACAAGAATTACGCAGACTGGCAACTGTTGACTGCCACCTCATCCCTCATTAACACCAGTCGTGCAGCGTTCGAACAGAAAAGAGTTACCTGGTCGAATCCGGTATTGTTTTCACGCTTCATCTAATTATTGAATGAGCTCCTGTGCCCTTATGTTCTCCTGATACCAAAACAGTGAAAATAACTCCTAAAAGTAGCATTTTTAAAAAAGGCTGGTGGCTGATATTCATAATTGACTTATATTCAAAATTTAATTTACTCGCAAGTTATTAGCAATTATGACGAATTACACAAACGGTCGTACCCGGTCTATAGTTCAGAGAGGTGTATGTCCGGTTATTATCCAATATTTTAGAGCAACCCTTCTCTCATATTTTATTAAAACAACATGATAGACAATAAAAAAAAAAAAACGTACCGGTACATAGTCGGCAGGACTACTCACCATTAAGAGTCTCGATTTTATTGGGGCTAATGACCTGACTACAACTAAGAAAAAACGGAAAAACGTGGAATAAGCCCTTTGGCCCATTGGAAAAACAAGAAGGATCTCTGGTAGGGGATGAGGATAAAAGAGATAGGCTACGTGCATTAACTGTACGTATTAGCATACCCATGCTCGTTCATAATATTGAAAATAATTCATAATTGATGCATAGCAAAATTAGTCAGTAAAGTAGAAAACGTTCTCCCCTCTCACATGTAACACTGTGATGATCTTTTCACTATCAGACATATATATTTTTTCTTTCCACCTGATGGACTGAGAGGAAAGTCTGTTAAAAGAAAAAAATCACCGCATTACGCAGCTTCTCATTGACTTTATTGTGTTGTTTTATTCATTCGTCCAAAATGAGACATTTCATTCCACCTTATTCGAGGATTGCTCTAGGAAAGTCTCCTAAGATGGCCCTTTGATAGAGCCAGAGTATGACGAAGGTGAGACGAGTTTTCAACACATTTTGATTCGGGGAAGGGTCAGTCCCCCAGTGGCTATCAGCCATTGCTAAGTACCTTCATTACAGCGGGCCTCTGCGCTCTCTTTGAACTCGAGCCCACCCACTCCTTCTTTCCTTAATTCCTGGCTTGGGGCTAATTGCAGGCTTCCTCCCCTGCAAATAATTCCATCCTCTTCCAATCAACGCCCTTCCGCCGTGACTAATCCCCTAATCCCCCAGCCCCGACTTCTTACCGCCTTAGATAAATAGGTTCTACGCGAAACCATGCATCTCTTCCCACTCAGGGGTGGAGGGGGTAGCCAAAAGCACTTGATGCCCAAGTGTTGTTATCTTAGCTAATTGTTTCCACCTCATTGCTGAACTTTCTTTCAAAAAAAAAAAATCTTAAAATATTCACTGATGTTTAAAACAACCGTTACTGATAGAACATAACCGTACAAACAAAAATAAAATTGTTTGGTATTGTCTAATTTTCTAATGACAAAGAGTTCCTTTGCTCTTTGGTTTCGTCCGGAATCCATTACGTACATACCTCTACAATTTAAAATTTATTGAATTATTAGTATGACCACTACTGAATTACATATGCATACATACAAAAAACGATTGCTCCGCACCCGTTTGAAATTAGTGCCCCCTCATTTGGGCTCACCAATCGAAAATAAAATGTAAATTTCAAGATTGGCTAAAAACATCGCTGGATCCAGTGAAGACGTAAAGATTTACTCAGAACATAAGTTGGTGCACTGAATAAAAACACTTATGCGACCATTTGATCGGGGATGGTAAGTAGTTGTACAGTTGCTTTGAATGCCATGAATGAAGTTAATTTGTATAAAAGCTGGGAATCATATTGGCAAATCATATGACGTCGATGCGGCATATTCACATCTGAGCCCTTAGCAGTCGAAGTATCAAAGTTTAATCTTTCTGACTATGTTAAGTCAATATTGTTAACAACTCTACCGGCGAGAAGTTCATACTTGAAATACTCCACCTTTGCTATCAGTGGGTAGCTCAAGTCTTTGTTTGAAATCTGTCACATTTTTGAGACATGTATTGGCATTAAGAAAGAAAGAGTGGATATAAAGTATTGTTTTCTGGTCGATGAATTTAGTAAATGTTAATTATAGATTTTGCAAATTTTAGTCGTGCCTGTAGTTTATTTTGATAAAGAAATTGCTATGTCTTGTTTTTTTTAATCATAATTTACCGTTTAGTTTAGTATATATTGGTCCCTTCACCACTTTTTAAATCATATATGTTATGTTAATGAATAACATTTATTGTAGGGCCATAAATAGTTGTCTATGGTAGGTAGCGTTAGAAAACGTATTAGGTTAAATTGAACAAAAGCCCAAATGCTAGTCCAAAAATTTTGTAGATATATAAATGAAGGCCAATTTTGACTTAAGCACTTTCGGTAGCCAAGCGCTATAACATGGGACTATCTCTCGACCAAACGCTCCCTACCACAAAGATGGTGATTAGAGGAATGTTCGTAAACTGTTAGGGGGGAATACCACTTAGCCCCATGTAAACAAAGGCTGTAAATAAAGAAAGAGTATTAGAAGCGGAATAAAGACAGTTTTAACCTAGCCGTTGTTCAGATATCAGTTCCTTTTACTCTCGTTCTGTTTGTTTTAATCGTCTAAATCCGATAGACGATAAATTATATATATATATATATATAATTAGTGTATTTTTTTTATATTATTAGAACTTTCTTTGTAATCAAGGGTTTGTGTATCTAATGAATTCGTAAATCATTATGTTGCTGTTATTCATTGTAAATGCTTATGTTTTACATTATGGTTCCGGAACCAAGTAGTAAGTACTAAACGCATTTTTATAACACTAATTGGTTGGAATATTCATATATTGAATATTTTAATGTTACATAATTTAATATTAATTGTAAGTGCACCGTATGGTTTGGGATTAAGTATAAGGGTTTTAATAAAATCACTCGTGTTTATTTGTTGACTGTCCTGGAAGTGTTATGTTGAGTTTATTTCTCTGGACTTCATGAGAGGGATCTAGCGCCTTAATAGTTTTTTTTTTTTTACTTTGCTACACTACTAGCACAATAACAATAAAATATATTAGGGGGGAATTTCGCTCGCTAATCAATAAATCGACTTTGCAGTTCACAATGCGAAAGTGGAGAACAAGGCAACAGGAAGGAGAGATGTACAATGAAGATTTACAAAGGGCTATCGGTAATTGCGGCCCAGTAGCCGCTAATGTCACAGAATAGCCCCACAAATGAGCATTGATTTCCTATATTCTGCCACTGCCAATTTGCCAAGCCTTTTTTTCTCCCTAACAGCGCACACACTTATCCCCGCCACACAGTGTTTGGAGTCCGATGCGCTAACTGGACGGGATATGTCTTCTAATGAGCACGAGATAATGGCCACTTTGTGTAATTTCTCACAATTGTCCCGTTCCTTTTGGCGTATCAAAAAAATGTGTAAGATATTCGTTAAATTTATTTACGGGCAACGTTTCGAGACAGTATTTATATCTGCGTCAAGTGCTTTACGAAAAAAAGAAAGAAGATCAAGAAAACAGAGTAGGAATAATATTAATATGACTAAAAAAAAAAGAGGTAGATATAAATGAAACATCGATGTTATAAAATAAAATATAGCATACACGAAACTAATGTAATAATTAAATAAACTTTATCCAAAATAATATAACGGTAATATGAAATTGAAATAAACACCGCCATTATATTTTATATAATTTATGACGTAATAAATCTATCGCATGAACATTGAAACATCAAGGGAACCAAACTGAACTTGCAAAAAGTGATACTCCCAGGACAGTAAAGTAATCAACAGGAGAGGGAAAAATAACATTATTGAAAATGATAAATCTATACTTAATATAAAAAGTTTCTATAACACTGCGAAACCACTTCTTCTAATTGTATACAACTTAAGACCCTATATACAATCAATTTCATCTATCATACCCATAATTTGATTTCCTACTTACAGTAGGAATTTTTCAATTGCATTCTTGAATATTCAATATATCTTTATTTTTCATATGGTTGCGATTCAAAGCAGCATGCATCAAGGTAAACTTTTATATACAAAACATCATTTCACGACGTCTAACCCGAGTTTCAAAAACGTGAATGACCGTTTTAATGATTTCTTCTAATCATATCCAGTAAGGTCCTAAAGTCGAAATATTTGTTTGAAACCATACTAGGCATGCATTTACTTGTATATACCAGAAAAGTACTTATTTTATTAAACAACTCGTTAATGGTTTATATATTTAGGTTACCAAATGAAACCTCTATGTGAAATTGCAGGTCTCTAGATCGAACAGAAGCTCACAATCACCAAAAACAGACAAAGACATACGCAAGGATTTCTGATTTGAAAAAAATAAAATAAAACGAAACCCTAATGATGTCAGTATACCAACGATTCCAACCTTTAACGACTCCAAACAGCTTTTTAACGGCGAGGGCCTTATCTCCTTCGCTCCGGGAGATTAAATTCTAACGGCTAAGACATATAAAAATTTATTTTTTTCATTCATTGCTCATTATTTTGTATTGGTTCGCTGCTCTTATTTACAAATATTAGTTCAATTGGATAATATAGCAAATAAATGGCGGAAGATGATTCTCCAAACCCTGCTGCTAAAAGGAAAACAAGTGGCCACATGAAAACCCCAACTACTCCTATTGGCGATGCACCGATTCTCCCTAAATATCTTATATTTACAAGCCAGGAGAGGACTTGAAAAAGTCTCTCCTTTTCTAACCAATAAATTTATTATAGGATTGGTAGGATAGGTGGAAAATATTTTTTTAAAACGTAAAAATGATGCTTTGGTTGGTAGAAACGAAATCCTGATGGAATAAACATACTATGACAAGCACTTTCATGTTACCCCACACTCTATAACCACTAAGTTATAAGATGTTTCTACCTCCAATTCGTTGCAATTCCATCGATATTTCACTCGGTTCGATATAAGTCTACCTGGACACCCGCCCTTTGAGCTAGAAAATTACTCAAGGACAATTCTAGTGTTCATAGATTATTGTTCTATTCAACAGACCCAGACCTACTCTCTGCCATAACCATCGATTCTCTAATTTAGACAACCAATTAAAGTCTCGATAATATCTGTTAATAAAGCATAAATGAGTGGGGTAGGGGGTGGAACCGATCACAATTTTCCGCGGAGCAGTAGAAATTGTTTGATCTGGCGAGACAGTGGACAGTTACCAATCGCTGGTATGGAACGCTATCTAGTGGTCTAACGGTTGGCATGATATGGCTCGCGTGTTCCCTGCACCCACTGTCTGCCAAATTTACATGTCTATCATTCAACTGATGAAACAAGTGACTTTTTATCGCTTAACAATTTATCGCGTTTAACTGTACATGTCGAGTCTCTTTATGAAATTTCCAAATGCAATTCATATTGATGGATCTGTAGATGGTAGTTTCGCCTCATTTCATATGGAAAGTTCCATTTAATGTGCTTATATCGATTAATAATTTTAGGATCGTATGGTATAACTGCCTACATGTTTGGCGATGATAATTATTTAACGACAGCGCTGTAAATTTTAAATCGTATATAATGCGGCTTCTATCCTATGGCGAACTCTATTTATAACTAGTTCCCCCACGTGTCTAGAAAACATATCCCACCAGAAGCAACATCAAAACAACTTGGTTCAGTTGAGTTTCAAAATTGTACTATTAGGAAAATATTATCGCATTGTTGTCTTTTGTGTATCATGGGCCACAATACAGATATCAGACAAGATCCCGTAGCTAAATCACTTACAAGCGAACTCAACTCAACATTTCTCGTGTGAGATTAGAGTTGGGGAAGACTCGAGATATTTTGTGAACTTCCACAACATTTCGTAGCGATTTTTTGCACTAGCTAGTTGTTTCTCACATCATGACCTGAGCTCCTGTGACTCTCCTTCGACCCTTACTGTCTTTGTGTAACAGCGAAATAGCAACAGATGTTGCGCGGGGGACCTCACTGATTCCTTTTCTTCTGCAGGGGGATCATGCAGGCAATGTATATACACAAATTGTAATATAATAAAGGAATGAGATCACTTGTCACAATTACCCGTTGAACTATTAGGACTGATTGTATTATTCTTGAATAAAAAAGTTTTTCAATAGAAAAAAAGGGTCTCCTTTCAAGTTTATTATTTATTTTATTATTATTTTTTCCAATTCATAATACAAGTATTATGGCAGATGAAAGACGATCTCCTACCTATTTTAATATAAAGCATTTTCTTTCGAACTTGCCATTTAGTATATGAGAAGGATTGTTCGTTTATTCATGGTAGCTTACTGGTCCCGTATTGCAAGAGTTGTTATGTAGTACTTTGAAGAGTCGTATCAATTAATTTCCAACCGTTTCTAGCAAAGAGCCCTCCTACCTTAGCCCTATTGAGCAGGCTTAGGACATGCTTGGAAGAAAGGTTCAAAGGCGCCGCAAAACCTTCTGGGAACCCGAGGAAGCCCTTTATTGGGCGAAGGATAACATCCCCCATGAGTCCATTTCCCATATCAGATCAATGCCTGCATAAGTCTTACTTTTTTTAATTTTCGATTTCTGTATGAATTTAAACATTGTTTTATTACACGTGTGCAATACACTACTTTTTTTTTTAAACCAAATCTTTATTGTGATAAAATTACAGTCTGCCTTATTGGGAAATAATTAATTGTGTTCAATGTTCTCATTCAACCATATTTACAGTTCTTCACTGACTCGCTCATTAATACAGTATTTACAAACAGCCCAGAGACCTCCCAAATCCACATGTTTGTCACCCCCCTCGCATGCGAAACAGGAAGCGGAGTCATGTGAAGACCCTCTCGCTCAGTAATACACTACTGTGATATAAATTATAACCTCCAAAGTAAAATCATTGGTAATCATCTATATTATCAAAATCAAACTCCCACTCATTGCTTGCCGAACAAAAATTTCTTGCTCTGCTTTAAAAAAAATATCCTACCTTGTTTGACTGTATATATGTGTATATGCATGTTCCACGATAACGACCGAAAACCATTCAATATATTTAAAAGGTTACAGTCCATAAAATATGCTGATGTGTTGGTTAAAATACCTCCGAGTATGAATATAAAATTTAAAGGTTTTTCATGTCAATGCTAAGAACCTATTTAAAATTCAAAGTTATAATTTGTACTTGGTATTGTGTGTGGATATGAGATCGCCATGTTTTCCCATGGGCAACTTTATGCAGCTTGCTCAAGGCTAAGTTCAGCCAAGAATATATTTATTTTATATATTTATAGAATAAATATATTCTTGGCTGAACTTAGCCTTGAGCAAGCTGCATAAAGTTGCCCATGGGAAAACATGGCGATCTCATATCCACACACTAATGCCTAATAGACTGCACTTATTGATCAAGATCTCGAATGGAAATTTCACTGGAAATTGCATCCCTTAAAGTTAAAAGAGATCCTTGAATGGAGTGGTGCCCTTGTAATAAAAACTGTTTCACCCTCACATTTTCCTGCTAAAATAGTCGCTTCATCATACGACTTCTTCTTTACAAACATTCTCGTGCCTTCGCAAATTTTCGGTGAGTCCAAGTACCATTGTAAAATAATTATAGATCCTATTTAAGTAAAATATCGTGGCAATTCAAAAAAAAAAAAAAAAAAAAAAAAAAAAAAAAAAAAAAAAAAAAAAAAAAAAAAAAAAAAAAAGTGATTCTACACGATTCTTTTTAATTCTATGAACTTCCTGAAAGTTCTACCAACGCCGAGTTCTGTTCATTTCTTTAAGAAGGTTCTACATAATTTTGTTTGACTAAACGTGGGTTTAAATGCCATCGGAACCGTAATCACTTAGCTTAGCATCCCCAAAAACTGTGGGTTTGACACTAATATAGGTCATCTACTTCATTTTATTTCTCACCCCCTATCCTGATGCTGTGATTATACATAAACTTAAATGGCATTGAAGAAGCCATTCGTCTCAGTTACCACTAAAATTGTAAATCCGACACAAATAACAGCCGTTTTAGATTAATTTTTAAATGCCACATCCCGCCTATATCCTCATAGGAAGGTTAGAGGTGTCATCCACGGTTTCCTGACACCCACTTTAATATTTATGTATCAGGAAAACTAGCTCTCGTCAACTTAAATCAAAGGGTTGCACTATGTCCCCGCTGTTAGCTGACATTCCCACAGTGGTGTGACGCTTACAGCTGTTTGGAAAGTTCGCCCGAAGAGAATTTATATAGGAAAGATCCTCAGTAGCTCAGTTGACAAAGCATCCCCTACTGGATATTGTGTAAGTCTATGGTTCAAATCTTTTTTATTTGTTTCGTATCCCCTTGTTATTAAAAATTATGGAATTCAATATAGATTCTGTATAAATGAATCTATTTAAAATAGGTCAATATTATAGGCTACATTTTATACAATTTTACTCTTTGGTTTGCGATTGTTAAAAAAGGATAATGTACGTTAAACGTTCATTGTCTATACATGTTTAAAAAGTGATGGGGCTCACCTTATGAATCATAAAACTTAAAAATAACTTACATCTAGCCAACAAATTCATAACCTAATTTTTCATGATATTCGTTAGGCGCTGTAATGAGTCAAACAACTTGATGTGTCTCCGGTGAATGAGCTCCGACATTCCACACCAAGCAACGGGTGCAAGTCGGCGTTCTTTAACCTCTCGAGAGAGGTATGTCTGTCCACTTTTCTCACGATCCTATTCTGAAATTGCTTGAGTTATCTGTATTGTTGGCCAAGTGAATATATTGTGGGGCACCGTACAGGTGGGACAAAGTTAGTAAAGTTAGCAAGTACGAAATCCGATAAGACCTGTGTCGCACTTTTTCTATTTTGTTAATAAAATGGGTAGAGAAATGGAGATGCCTATCTATGAATGAAATAAACAAACTGGTTCAAATCTCAATCCAGCCACTGTATTCTTATGCTAATAATTATTAATAATAGTATAGTCTATGCTATAACAAACATTGACAATTCGTTGAATTGGCCTTTCCACTCTTCAGCTGGCGCTGGTCAACGGATAGTATTTTTGTTTCGCGTTTCCTGGCTGATTTCTTATGGTTATTAATTGAAGCGAGGGGTGAGCCAATATCAATCGTGAATGTAATGGAACATAAAGCCCTTGGGGCCGCCAGCAGGGGAGAGTAGAACGGACCGTAATGCAAGGGAAAATTGTAGCCTATGTCTGGTGGGAGCTCGAACGAAGCGCGCTTATTATATGTAACAGTACGTTTTCAATTCATTTTATTGTTTTCCATCCCACCCATTGCCGGATGGTCCTTGGGAGTTTTTACAATGAATTTTTTAGAATTGATTGATCACTATAAATTGTAAACAAAGGAGCTAACGACAAGTTACTCATTTTCTATCATTGTGGATTTGAGTGTGCAACCATTTTCTGAACCAAAAAACATTTCACTAACCAGGATCTTCTCTCGGTTTGAACATAACTCTTTTTAATATAATTAATAACAAGGGTTTAATAACATAGAAAATTAATAAAAATCTTCTTAAGTGTCTCATCTGACAGATGAGGTAAAAATTACCCACATACCACAAATGTTAAATGATAGATACTTCTTTATTGTGATAAAATTACAATCTGTCTTATTGGGCAATAAGTAATGGTGATAAATGTTCTCATTCATACCAGACATACATAGGGGGGGAATCACTCACTTGGCAGCACGTCACGGAGCAGTTAATTTTACGTCATTACAGCGGAATAACACACAGGTTCCTCTCGTAAACACTGTTACGAATACAACGCATAAGTGAAAATCCAATACAAACGTTTAAATAATAGTTAACTGGTTTGTTTGCTTTTAAAAGCTGTAGCAGAAGCGGGCAAGCTACTGTGAACCGTGAATTGTTTATGTGAAACATGTTTCACAATTGGATTGAAAGGGCGCCGGGATGATAAAGGTTGCAAATAATTGAATAGCTACAGGCCTACAGAGCATCACACCAACAACGTCCTACTTATCTCCGCCTGGCATCGCTTTTAATGTTTCATCGGGAGAATTAGCAGTATTCACCGGTCCCTTTACAATGTTTTCCTAAAAAAATAAATCTTTAATATGGATCTAAATCAAGAGATTTTTTTGCGGAGGATGGGTGGTAAATAGGTGACAAAAGATAGAGCTCCCCCTCCCCCTCCATATCTCTCTCTCTCGCTACATATAGAGGCTCTGCAGAGGTTAGCCCCATCATCTAGTCTTTTCTTTCACTTAAATAACCTTTAACCAAAAAATGATAGTGTTACCTTTTAAGATAAAAACTCCTTCAAATGCATCTAATGCAGTAAAAGGAGCCACCCACAGCTATTTTATATAATTGTTTATAATGATAATTTTAAATATATATTAAAAGGGTTAAGGGGAAAAAAAACGATACATTCGTATTATGTCAGTCCATATGATCTACAATAGGCTTCCTTTATGATCCTGTTAGGAAGTATTGTCCTGTTCCTAATGTTTATCATCCGTTAAGAATCGTGCACTAAATTAATTAATGAGGCCAATTCTAATTTGTATGGAGAAATTCCCCTCACACAAATAAAACATGAACTATTGGGAAATACTAGAAATAGTGAATAATAAAATAGATTATGTACACGGAGTAGTATACTCGTACCTACTTAAGCAGAGAATTAATAATTCATCCATATAACGTAATAAAATATGAGAGAATATAGTGTACAGTGGTATATGGAGCATATTTCCTGAACTCAAGCGGCCATCTTAGGGGTTAAACTTTGAGAATGAATTTTCATGGGGAAGTCATCCCGGGTACGGTATGTAAAACATGATCTACAATGGCCGTCAAACGAATTATTCGCTCAATCATGAATTGCGATAACAGTACGAAAACGATATTAAAATCTGAAAAAAAAAAAAAAAGGTTTCATTTCGCTGAGCATCAAGCGTTCTCAAGTCATAGCTCAGAAGTCATCTGAAGTGTAAATTTCTGATTACAGGCCGTAATAAAATGAGAATTTTTAATATTATAAAAAATATAGTTTTGGGAGCCAACCGAAATTCTTCCCTAATTATTGTTTTATGAGACACTGCAGGTATTTATTTTGAACCCATATTTTAAAGGGAGCCTTTATCTACCAAGGGGTGCAACAGTTGTAGTCTTTGATTAAATTTTGTTCTTTTAATTGAGTGTGTGGGTCTCACATTAATCGTTTATTGAGTGTCAGGCCAAGGTACTTTGCTGTTTTTGTACGAATACGATAATAGTCGTAGACAACTACGAGATTCTGATCCTATTCAATTTCCATCTTATGCCATATTGACTTTGGACTTGAATTTGCCCTAACCAGGTATAATCAGAATTAGGAGAGGTCTTTGACTGGCAACCACTGTTTTGCATACCGTCCCCGGGATGACTTCCCCATGAAAATTCATTCACAAAGTTCAACCCCTAAGAGGACCGCTTGAGTTCAGGAAATATGCTCCATATACCACTGTACATTATATTCTCTCATCTTTTATCACGTTATATCGATGAATTATTAATTCTCTGTTTAAGTAGGTGTGATTATACTACTCCGTGTACATAATTTATTTTATTATTCAATATTTATAATATATCCAAATAGTTCATGTTTTATTTGTGTGAGGGTAATTTCTCCATACAAATTAGAATTGGCCTCATTAATTCATTTATTTCACAATTCTTAACGGATGATAAACATTAGGAACAGGACAATACTTCCTTACAGGATCATAAAGGAAGCCTATTGACTTAGACTAAGTTTACTAGTAAAGTTTTATTTAGAAAAGGAATATGAAATCTTGTAATGATTGACACAGCACATCTTCAATTTCAGGGCCCATGCGTGTGTCTTGAACAAATCCCTTAACTAATAAATTATTAGTTATTTTATGGCTATATGTAGAATATCTAATATAGCTGTTGAAAGGACTTTGTATGAAAACGTTTAGAAAGTTCATTATTGTAGTTGTAAAATTACAATTTGCTTATGCCATATTACTTATTGGGATTAAAGAGTTGATTCCATAATTTTACACAGTTCCACTCACTCATACCATATTCATCCAATGTGTTTGCTTACATAAATTTAGTAATTAAATTTTTGAACAGCATTGTAAACCCTTTTCATATTGCATCGTATATAAATATCTGGGAGAATGGGGTGTCAGATAGGCGGGTTGGGATTCATAACAGAAACACTGTTTGGAATGATTGAGATAGCAAGAAGGTGGGCTCCTTCAAGAGCAGTCTGTAAACCATGAGTGTCCACCACAGAATGATTCCACTGGGCCTTTCAACAGACCATCTTAGTTTGAGGGTGCGGCAGCATGAAGACACTAGTCGCGTATCTTTGCATATCCGGCTATGCTTATTGGTTCATATCCATATTTTGTAGATATGTTAAACTAATTTAGCTTGTCCGCGTAGTGCCTTATCTATCAATATCAATCATACAGCCCTCTTTTAGCTATCACAATTTGTGTACATTCAGATCTACTATCCGACTGAGTACATATTCAAAAACATTATTATATTATTTATTTTTATTTTATATAATTTAGGCAAACATTTTAAAAAATGCCACCCACTCCCCCCCCCCCAAGTACGCTACTATACGGGATCATAACATAGGTAATTGGTACCTTGACGGAACCTAGGTGTTCAGGTGGAGGGCAGTGATGTATGGTGGCAATTAACCTACCTTAGCCAGGTACCAGGCAACAGTATCCTGTTTCCAACTGTGTGACATGTGCTCAGATAAGATCTTTAATTTGCTTAGCTGTTACCCATGGGATCTGGTTGTCAATAAAAACAAACCCCTCATCGCCAGACTCACTTGGACTCCCTTGTATAGTATTTTTTTTTTTTAACCTTTTTATTCCTCTTTTTGCATTGAGAGGCGAGGCAGAAGGGGGCACACCTGCTGCACGCCAAACATATTTCCAATATGGGCCCTTAATTGAATGGGCTTCCTCTCTGACAAAACTAATTGCTATCTCTTGTGTAAAATTTTTATCATGCTAATTTCGTTTTTCCAAGCCTAAAGGAAATGGACTTAACATTGCTAGTCAGTTATACGAAAGTGATCGGATAACTATTTAATCCATAGATCAGCAGCCTCATTTCCACAAACACACATATTTACATCGATTATTAACTGAATTGATTTTTTCTAAACATTTAAAACAAAGAAGTTAAAACTATTTTGTGAAGTTAAAACTGTTCGGTTACTATTTTTAAAAGGGAAATGTATTTAATTCCAAGGATAGGTCGCCTCAGATTTTTGACAAGAATTATCAAATAAATTATTAATATTTTTAAAACAAAATATGCATAACATCCTTCAGTTGAATCTTCTTATTCATTCATCATTTTTGCGACGTTTTTGAATCAAATTGTTCACCATTTGGCAACATCTACACAACTAGAAAAAAATAAAACCTTGGTGTAATCAACAAAAAGTAAAATTTTCATTCATCTTTACAAAACAATATTTTACCAAATGTAATTCATTTGCTTAATACTCACATGTGTCATTCCAAAATTAAAAACTATATCAATAAATATTCAAAAAGGTAAATAAAATAGATTAACAACGTCAATTAATGTATTCCCTGTCCAGAAAAACTTATTAAACTTATTAAATTTTATCTACACATATTTCGCATATATTAATAAATTATTTTTTAATATTATGCCACTAAATTATGGACGTGGAAAGTGAAGAAACAAATCAAGAATGTAAGCGTTTTGTCCCGTGTATCCGTCCCAGTACCTCGAAAACTTACTGAATGATTGTGACAGAGCCATTTTTAACTGGAAAAAATTCAATTTGTTTGCCAAACCAACTTGGGCATTCAAGATTGCCTAAATTAGGGTTACTTGTAAATATACGTTTCATAAGGATTTGTTCATTATTACATCCGTTATGACAAAAAAACAGAGATACGATTTGTATCTGTTGTTAATTAATTTTGTATAGTAAAGCTGTGAGGTCAAATGTCTCATAGAGACCTTGTCAACCCTAATCAATTCTATATTTAAAAAACAAAATGTCAGAATATGGCTAAACGTCTCAATGACCTTTAGATTTAAACCAAATTGTTTTTAATATTTACTTAATAAAAATATCTTGTGCTAAAATACACGAAAATAATACAAAAACAGACGTCGACGCTCTTGGCTACGAATATAATCTTCATTGAAGTATACATACATTTTCAATTTAGGAAAAAACCTAAATAAAAACCAAACGACCAAAAAAACATTAAAAAACTATATGCTAGATGTTAATACAGTGACATTTCCTCGTAATCTATTAAGCCATAAGCTCTAATGTTTGGCTAATTTATGGATGTTAGGATATTTCGAATAATGGATTCTTCCTGTGTTTAAGGGTACATTTATCTATTTATCTGTAATGTATCACGGTTTGTGAAATATTATTCATAGAAACTTATTTTGGATTGTTTAAAGTTTTCTGACATTGGTATGACTGCTTTTGCTCCAACTAACAAAAATTGTAAATAATTAATTTGTGGGTAAAGCTAAGAATTTCTATTGATAAAAGGGAAGATGGTAGATATAAATAAATATGGTTTGTATGTGAGGTGAAAGTGAGCCTGTTGTCTAGATAAGGCCCATTTCCCTTAACAATAGGCTGTCACTCTGATTTATTACAAAATAATATCTTCTTTACAATTTTAGAGCTTTTATTGGTGAAAAATATTGCTTCAGTTCTGCTCACAACTTCCACTTTAATACATACTTCTAGCATATTTACAATTGTTTTGCCCGTCTAGTATGACGTGAACACGGTTGTATTGAGACCTTATGCAGGACGCATGGCACGGAGCAATAGCGTACCAGTTGACACTACGCAGCACCCGGTGAGATCCCTTAATTATTCCCACCAGCTGTCGGGTCAAGTGCATTGAGTAGTTGTCCTAATTAATTAACTCATTCACTTCCTTAATTCGTTAATTAAAGGCAGTGACTCCCTCCTGCAGGATCTTTGCCTCCACTCAGCGTTGTGTTTGAGTGCACAGCCAGCTGTTGTCCAATGTCTCTGTTTATTTAGGTTCTTTAGAAGTGTCTCCCTTTTTCGCGATAGTGCTTGATTTGTTTGCTTATATTTTGAAGATGGCGGAGAAGGCGTGATAGTTTGAAGAGTAATTTTTCTATACGAAATTAACGATATAACCATTAAAAAAAAAGTTAAACTCACCTTAACATCTCCGGATCTGATGTGATTGGCTACAAGCAATAGATAGAAGGATATTCCGGGACCAGGGTGTGCTTATGAAAGGAGGATGAAACGCTTCTGATGTCTGAAAACCACTTTAAGATAAACACTAATGTCTAACTTGTACTGAGAGAACGCGTATATGCATGGACGACGGTCTGGTTAATTTTGAATCAAACCCTAAGCCGCATAGGGCAAGAAAGTATACCCATAACTTTCAGGTTTCCCCAAAGTCACCGTCACCCAGAGGTACCTGCACATGCAATAAACAATGCTTTACAGTTAATTTCACCACATATCTTCCTAAAATTAACTTTCTAATAATATATAAATTTAATTTGATTATACCTAAATACTGACATAAAAAAACCAAAGAATACTTAAAAATCCAAACAGCGTAATTAAAAAAAAAATAGACGGAATCAATATGGTTTGTACCTGGTAATGGAAAATCACCGTTCGCTTGTCTGCATGTATATATTACAGGTGTTATATGACAGTGGTATGAAGTTTAGAACCTTTATTCCACATTATGTTTTTGTTTAAATTATGAGGGCCAAAAGTATATAGAAATAAAGTTATACATTTTGGTCTTGTTTTTAAGTTTTCCCAAGTTCAGAAGTTATGCACGAATAAAAGTACTACTTGTTTCCTCATTGTTAATGAAACATAAAATAACTTAACAATGAACTTATATGTAAAATTTTATGTCTCTTTATCGAACAAGGGACTCGAAAATACGATAACAGAGATATCATGAGGGTTTCTGGTTTGGAAGAAAACCAACGGAACCCTAAAAAATAATTGTTGATTAATTCATTTAATCCATATTTTAACGAGCATAAAAGACTGAATGTATTGCTGTATATATCGATTTTTTCTCGTTTGCTGTCCTATATTTGTTTTATAAACTCGGTTCTTTGCCAGGCTGGAAATCACTTAGAATTCAATTATAGCAGCAATGGTGTAATAATCAAGCCCGTATAATTAATATTATGTCAAGAGGAAGGCTTCAAAGGTGCCGAGAAAACTCTGCCTTCTAAAAGTGAAGGCACGCTTGGAAAACAAGAGGAGGTCGTGGATACAGTAGAAAACGTGTAGCGACTTCAAAGTGAACTTATCCAACGAATCACCTCATACAGAATGGAGCACACACACGTAGCTTCCCTTCATAGTTGGTAAAATATTTCTCATTGCAGGACTGAACTTCTGTAATAGCCGGTTGTACTATCAACAAAATCAATTAGTTTTATTATTTATTTTTTTTGTTTACAGTAGAACTAGACCATGGAAAGTTTATTAATGTCTCAGACAGTGTTTAGTAGTCGTCAAATAATTACTGTTACACTCCAGCAACCTTACTGTTGTATTGAAAATTTATTTGGTTCAAGTATTCGGGTATTATGTATTGATAGAATATTTTTATAGATCTAATAGAGAAAATCGCAGATTTATGCAACCACAAACCAAAGAAACGGGGGCGGATGAGTTACGTTCTGCAACACACCGCCACCACACCACTAAGTTAAGTATAACAGAATAATGAGAAGCCAGTTTCAATTACTTTCGCCTATTGTAGTCCACTTGAACTTCACTACTCATTATATTGTAAAAATCACATATTATTAATCACGAGCTTGAGATATTTAATTTGACACCGCGCTAAATATAACAGCAAAACATTTGTTGTTTTTTTACACTTGAAAGAATTAAAGAGGCGAGAAATATCGTCGGAACCGATTTTTTTTTTATTTTCAATTTATTGCCGCTAATACTAGTTTAAATGATGTAGATAGTTTTTTCACAACTGTTTGATTAATATTTGAGAAACTTAGGAAAGGCTGGCAACCACCCACCCCTTTTTGCACAAAACATCCCCAGATAACTTTTCATTGTGATCTACGTCATTCGATTCGATTACATGTTTATTTTTAGGTTGTTATTTATTTAAAAAAAAAAATAATTTATTAGCATTTTCTACTGTAAAATTTTAATCAGTACGAATATATAAGAATATTTTAGTTTTATAAGAAATTTGGTTATGATTGAAACGTATTCTTAGGAAAGGATTTTGGTACATCAAACTAACACCTGTCATCAAGGGTGTAATTAACGCATGAAACATCATCCATGCAACAATAAACACTGAAGACATTCCCATCCAGACTACTTCTATATATATATCATTGTAATAACACAGGATGTAGGTAATTTTAATTCAATCCCACATCTTGCTGCCCTGGCGTAGTTTAATTAAGAGAAAATCCTGTCATTAAATTTAAAATAATTATTTCTCACTGGGCTCTCGCATAACTAATAATCCTGATGACTTACCATGCCTACATGAAACTGATGAATGCATCGTTTTTATTTTTTATTGTTTAAGAATAAATAATGAAAGGAATTATGAGGTAATGTTTCCAGTTGCCTCATTATAAACTTTATAAAAAAACAGGTGGTTTATGAGAATGATATAAAAGGTTCTGCTGAATATTACATGATAATGCACTACACCCGCCCGCTCCCTTCTAAACACCGTTCATTTTAAGAGCTTTTTACAAAAGCTTTGCCAAGGGAATAAGTTAAAATCTTTTTTTTTTTTAATATAAGGTATAGTATTAATATTTATTTTGTACGTAGTTGTTCAGGGTTTAATATCTACCTACTTCCTTCTATTATTATGTAAGTTTTTTATTAGTTGAACAAAATTAATTGTTGTATTTTAGCACCATTATATTCAGTTAGGCCCCTTATACTTACCTTGTTAAGGGGAAGCTTGGCACTGAGCTATATTCCAGTAAGCTGGAGGATGGCAAAAGTGTGTTACATACCAAAACCCGGGAAAAAGTCCTATGACGAACCCAAGTCTTACAGACCAATATGTCTGACTTCATTTTTAATGAAGACCTTGGAAAAGGTCATAGACAGACATATTAGGGATGGAATACTGGTAGAACGACCGCTCCATAGCGCTCAATTCGCATACCAGGCAGGAAAATCCTGTGAAATTGCTCTCCACCACCTGGTTTCCAGGATAGAGAGATCCCTAGTTCATAAAGAAATAATGGCAGGCATCTTTGTTGATATAGAAGGTGCCTTTGATCGCACACCCTATAACACTATGGCATCAGCCTTAGAAAGAAAGGGGATTAGTTCCTTAGCCTCTAGCTGGATAAACACCATGCTAGAGAATAGGATTTTACAATCACAATTGGGACAAACCAAACTGTGGATGAAGCCAGTGGGAGGATGTCCACAGGGAGGGGTGTTATCTCCATTACTGTGGTGTTTGGTCGTTGACTCATTGTTAACAAACCTAAACTCTGCAGGGTTCTACGCACAGGGATATGCTGATGACATTGCTGTGCTCATAGGGGGCAAGTTCTCAGAAACCATTTCTGAGTTGCTTTCCGCATCGATGGATCTTTTGAGGGATTGGTGTGAAAAGAATGGTTTAGGAATCAATCCCCAGAAGATAAATCTCTGTATCTTCACTAACAAAAGAAATGCTATAGTTAGACCACCCTATATAGGGGGGACACAGGTAAGCATTTGTAGTGAGGTAAAGCATCTAGGGGTTACTCTGGATAGAAAATTGGACTGGTCTAAACACATCAGGAATACTACTATGAAGGCACTTCGATGCCTCTATGCATGTAAAAGGGCTGTGGGTAGGACCTGGGGACTACAACCCAGAATGTTATTCTGGCTATATACCGCAGCAGTTAGACCAATGGTGCTCTATGCCTCTATGGTGTGGTGGCACAGAGGTAGTATTAGTAAAAATAAAACTTTGCTTGGCAAATTACAGAGGCTTTCATGTCTCATGATCACTGGTGCCATGAGTACAACTCCTACTGCTGCAATGGAAGTCTTATTGAACTTGAATCCACTGCACATAGAAGTAGAAGCGCAAGCCTTGAACGTGGCTTACAGACTTGCGAAATCAGGAACAAGATCCAAAGTCATGACTCGCATGGGGCATGGGAACTTGTTCAGAAGAATTGATGAGGACGAGGTGCTGTCAATGCACTCTGACCTACAAGTTAAGAAACACACAGACGTTTTGTACTGTGCGGAAAACACAAAGACCAAACCACATAAACTGTGTAATGGGATTAATTGCTACACAGACGGCTCACTAACAGAAAACGGATCAGGGGCCGGCATATGGAGGAAAGATAAACCAGAATCTGGGATTTCTATTCCTTTAGGTAGACACACCTCGGTCTTTCAGGCCGAAGTGATGGCGATCAATGTCTGTACCCAAACCTTAATTGGGGAGGGTGTAAGAAACAGACTGATCACAATTTTCACGGATAGCCAGGCAGCCATTGGCGCCCTGAGAAGCTATACGACCAGATCTTATTTGGTTGAGGAGTGTAAAAACAACTTAAACACACTCTCGCTAGCCAATAAGGTTAGAATCGACTGGGTGCCAGGACACACAGGCATCACAGGCAATGAGAAGGCAGATGGCCTTGCAAGGGTGGGCTCAGAACAGACACCTCTTGCACCTGAACCCATATGTGGTATCAGCCTCAGCTACGCTAAAAGGCGTATAAAATTAGCTTTAGAGGACAAGGCAAGACTTTCTTGGAGAGAAACTAAGAAACAGGAACACTCGAAACTGTTTCTTAATGGACCCTGTAAGAGAAGAAGCTCAGCACTTCTATCAATGGACAGGTGGACACTCAAAAGTGTGACAGGACTCTATACAGGTCACTGTCGGTTAAATAAACACCTCTTTAATTTGGGGATAGTGGGATCACCAATCTGCAGATTCTGCAAGAAAGAGGGAGAAACGGCACGTCATATAATATGTGACTGTGATAACTTAGCTAGAAGGCGATACCTTCACTTTGGTAGTGATCGCATTGTAGACCCCAAACTATGTGAACTGATCGATCCATTCAGTATCCTCAGATTTGCAAAGGCCGTGGGCCTGTCACATATATAGGACAGGGACATGGACGGCGCACAATAGGTCTCAGTGAGGCCGCGGTGCACAAATGCCGGAACAAATAATAATAATATATTCAGTAATATAAAATATTTCATCATTTGTTAGCAATTCAAAAGTCACCTCTGTATTTATAACTTTACTGGTCTCTCTCTCAAGTGAGTTGCTATCTTAAAAGTCTAAACAAATCAAATTAAAATAAATGTAAGTTTTGCCAGATAAACTGATACTTAAATTACTTCCTACACATTACATAATTTTTACAAAATTAACACTATCTCATATTAAGTAATGATATAGACTAGATTTGAATAAACAATAATATTCTAACGAGCTAACACTAAAAAAGAGACATTTATATTTTTAAAAAGCAATACATATGTGAAAGAACACAAACTTTTCAAAGAAGGCTTTACAGTCTCTCCAATTATTTAGAGAATTTGGTCACATAATCAAGAGTGAAATTGTTTATACCACCTTCTACTCTGATCAAACCATTAGTATCAATAAAAAGGATTTTATTCCATAATTTAACCAGTAAATATTGACCGAAGACTCAAAAGTGGTCAAAGTAATTTGAATCATTACTTATTGTATGCGCTAGTTTGGGTGTGAATTTTCCGTTTAAATTGAATAATGAAACAATGAAAACAATTAAGCATTTTTAAATACTTACCTCAGTGCTTCTATACTTAATTCCTAACTGTGGTAGTAATGCCCCATCACTAGGATGTTTTTGGAGATAAGGTGGTGATTATGAAGGAGGATTGGAAAGTACTGAAATCTGAATATACTACCACAATCCTTAACTATTGTAACATGCACAGAGTAGCTGTCTGCATGTAATCTGGTAACCCTAACCCAGGGTTGGGCAAGGTGCATACAATAATCTACCAAAGCCTAGGAGGGCATTATACTTTGCCCCCTTGTAAACTACAATAAAACAAATTAATTTTCCTTATTTTTAATTAAAAATTAACTAAGGTAAATAGACCAACAAAAGAATATAGTTTAAAAAAAGTATAGGTGATGCAACTGCATAAAATAAAATAAATCAATATTGCTCCTTTTTTAAGAAAATATATAAATTATTAAAAAGCGAAATAAAATTATTCAACCAGTATAGGGCACACCTTAACCACTATGCCTCTTTAGGCTCCATCCATAGTTTTGACAGATGCCATACAAAGAATATTGTCAATGCTAGGAAATAACTTGGTGATGATTCCAAAGTCAATGCCTCTATTGAATCAACATCAGCTCTGGGGAGAGTGTAAAGGGCCTCAAATAGATTATCACCTCTATCTGCACTAATAATATAGCTAGTTCTTCATAACACAATATTTGAGAGCCTACCAACTTCAAATAAGTTTTAACTAACTGCCTTTGCCTTCTGTAAGCCATGTGCCGCTTTACATGGTGAAGTGACAATTCATAAGAGAAACAAGCCTTATACTCCACAGAATCGTAAATTTCATACAATCTGTCCAGTTTATATTTGGCACCAATAACATTTTTCCTGCAGTCAGAATTTATGACAGAAAAAGGATGTTTTCTAGAAATAAAATCCATGAAGACTTAAGTAAAAAAACAATCTGTACTAAGATCAGAAACTAGCTCCGACATAATGGTTAAGCATAAAAATAAATGTATATATGCCTTTGTAAATTTACCCCTCTTTTTATAGTCATAGAAATTTGGAGAGGTCCAGCATAATAATCTAAACCAATGTGTAAAAATGGCAGAATTAACTCGGCATGAAAATAAATCTTTTATGAGTGGAAATATAGGTTTCACTTTAGTAAGAAAACAAACAATACATTTTTGTATGACAGAACATACCATCCCTCTAGCAGAAATAATCCAAAAACTATGCCTAGTAATGGTAGGTTTGGGATTCGCATGAGTATTCAAATAATTATTATGGTGATACTCAGTAATTAAAGTAACCAACCGATCATTTGTTGATAAAAATCAATATATTTTTATTTTTACTTTAGTTGGTGTATATATAGAGTTGATAATATGTATGTAAATGTTTCATTGATAATCAGCTTGGACTGTAACTTTGCTCCGATAGTGTGAATTCTGTAGTGGCTTTCTACAATTAAAAACTGGATGATGTGATGAAAATTACTGCTATAATTTCATATTGAATATTTTTTCAATGTTTGGAATTAGTTTTGTTCATTCTTTCTCAACTATTTTCCTAAAATATATCTCTGTTGTATTATATTATTTATTTATCAACACAATTTCTTGCTTCATTACGTCAACAAGTGTACATTCTATAGAGCATAGTTAATGTTAACAATTGTTGCACCTGATAAGGTTTTTATCTTTTTGCTAGACCAATCATTTCTGTCTAAATATATTGTAGTTAATTATGTTTTATCTGACTACAACACATTTATATGAAAATTGATCTTCTTTTGTTTCAAGATAATTTCAAAAAGGCTTGGGCTTTATTTGAGGCTTTTTAAATGGAAAAAAATTAAGTGGGTTAAAAATGTTTGTAAAATTAATTATTTATAATTATGTCTTAGATAAGCAAAAGAGAAAAAAATAATTAATTACAACAAAAAACCAATCAAATATTGTAGGCAGGATCTTAATATTTTGGGTTAACTAACAAAATTGGAAGGTAGCGACAGAGGAAAGAAGGAAATCATTAAGGCGGGATTTGAAAACTGAGAGGGAGACAAATGGTGCATGGATGGAGGTATAAATTCCAAAGGGTGTATACAAGTACAAGAAAGGAGCGATCATAAAAAGTATATCTGGTATAGCTGTAAGCAAGGGGGTAGCGGTTGGATAAGCGAGGTTTTATTTTTGAGAATGGATGGAGAATTTGAGTTTGCGGAGATTATATTATGTATGATGGGATTTTAGTGGATAAAGTTTGGTAGAGGAAGGTCCCTTGGAAGAATTGCTGTATGGTCTAGGGAAATAATCATTCAGACTCAGCTTATCAATGAAAAGAAAAGAAAAATAGTTCATAAAGTGTTTTAGTTTTTTATTGAGGTAGCAAGAGAGACCACCATAAATAATACACCAGTAGTCAAAATTAAGAAGATTAATAAGTAACAAAAAGTTTGGGGGTTTCAAACCTATGATAATTGATTTGAAGTTTATTGGGTTTTAGTTAAATTTCTTCACCTTGACCCTAGAACTCTTTCACTTCAGGTTTTATTGGATTTTTAGAAAAGCAGTTAGAAGATCAGACAGTTAGAAAAAAAGGGGTATTTGAGTGTCATCACCTTAGGCATGGAAAGAACAAGATTAAATTTTGCTATGAGTTCATTGACATCAAGGTAGAATAGATTCGGGGAGATGGAAGAGCCCTGTACAACTTCATTGGATATGAGGAGATAAGAAAGGAATTTATTGGGAATTAGGATGACTTGGGATTGATCTGAAATAAAGGACTGGAACCATAATTTTGTTTTTGTGTGTTATAGGAATAGTTCTTCTTCACTTTATTTTATAAATGAGATCTGGGATGAAACAAATAGGATGGTGGCTCTTACAGAGATGGTATTTATACTCTAATATACTCGGACATTGCTGTCACATTCCCAGACACACCGTCAACTGAGGCAACACATGATACTTTATCAATCGTTCCCCCACATCCTCAGAGGTGCTGGATAATTCATGCTGGATTATCTAGAGTGCACTATGGTATGTAGTAACCAAGAGGCATCTGAACCTTTCCGCCATAGCTACCCAGTTTCACTGGGTTCCCTAAGTCCTAAGATATATAATTCATGTATTTTCTCTATATATTTCCCAGGTGGGCTATTTGCAGCTCTGAAGCTAATTTTCTTGAATATTTATAATGTCAAAAGTTTATGCCACATGGGAGTCGGAAGTGGAAGATTCAAAGATGGTGCCAGCTGTGGACCCACTTATGTGAAGGCATTGCCCTTTGCCTCATTCATAGCCTTCAGACCTCAGGAAAGACATAGCTTGTGAACAGCAGCTGAGACCAGATAACCTGAAGAGGGCAAGCTCGAGGTTACCAGGAATATTCGTCTGGAGATCAGGGAAGAGCGAAAATCAAGGAGGAGCGGAGACGAGTAATTGAAGTTACCATACCAGGCCAGGAGTCATATTTTCGGTAGTGGAATGGTCAATGACTGTAGGCAGGCTGACCTTTTATTCCTGGTATAATGTGAGGGTGTAATCTTTTTATTGAATCATGATCTAATTATTCTCTTATTATGAATATAAGTACTTCCCTCTATCTCAGCTATCTAAACACAAAAGTCTGGGTTGTGTGCATGTACTTAAATGTAATACATGTTACAATGAGTATCCCAAGGATACTGACTCGTGTCAGCAGAAAAGGGTTATTAGTCCTACTTATCAGTTGCCTCACTTGACTTAAGGCATTGTTATGTTCCTCCTGATTGAATTGATTGTAGTATGTAATTACAGGATAGTTACCCACTGAAAATAAATATAGATTATTTATTCATAAATAATCTTTTATACTATTCATAATATTTTAATAAATTATATACATAATGAACTTTATTTTAAACTATGCATAGAAATAGTGTTTTGGACTACAAGTGTTTCCATTTATAATTTTAGATTATTGCTTGTAACTGATTAGATAATTATTATTTAAATTACACATAAATTTCTTCAATTATGTTAACATAAAATATTTGAAAAAGACAAAATTATGCACTAGAATAAAGGTGAATATTGTAATGCTATTTATAAGAAGTAATTTGAAAGGATTATTTTATTGTATAAAATATTAAGTAATAAAAAATAAATTATAAAAAGTTTAAATACAAAACAAGTGAATGTAACAGCAGGAAGTTTGTCAGTAATTGGAACAGCTGAAATGAATGCTGGGACTGCAGTTGTTTATTTATGGAGTGGAGAGGGGAGCTATTTCTAGTTAATAAGAGACAGCAATTGTTGGTAGATGCTTAGAAGGAGATATTTCAAGTTGTTTGGAATTACACAAGAAGAGAAGAACTGATGACGATTTGTTCCAGTTCGCGGATGGTCAAACATTTTAGTTTTTTCGTATTACCTCTTATCATCGCATGCCATCATATCACCTCGTACATCAGATTTCATATTGGTTGTGTCTGTAGGGTTCTACTGTAGGGTTCTACAGGAAGCCACTCAGGCACCATTGTATTTGGAGTGTTGAAATCACAAATTTCAATACTTGGTGGAGCAAGGCAAGCATTCAAGGGACAATTTGTGAATAACCCAAGAAGAGTATATCTATTAATTTTTTTTTAATGTATTTATTTCATTTAAATGTTTATTTGTTAAGGACCTACATGAAATTTAATAAATTATAATTTTAATTTACATTTTATTTTTATTAATAAATTAAAGAAATATTACAAATTGGCGACCAACAGGCAAGGCTTGATTGTTTAGTTACAGCAACCAAATACTTGAATTTTATTTTGATTATATATGTAGGTATACTAAAAACAATGGAGAATAGAGTAGTTGAGAATAATGATGGAGGCGTAAGCGTTCCCTTATGTGACGAATCCATTAAAGTAGTTAAGTCAAGTAATGGCGTTGATAGATCGGGAAAGTCAGAACCACAAACTCTTGTTAAACCAATATTGAATAACGAAAAATTGGATGAATTTACAAATAATTTAATAAATATATTTGATAAATACAATAATGATGTAAAAAATATTATTAATGAACACGCAAATTATTTAAAAAATAGTTTTAATGTAAATAAAAAGGATTTGAAACTGTTACAACAAAAATAAACCAATATAAAAAAGTTGGAAATAATTATAACTGAAATGAGGGGTGAACAAAATAATTTATCCATGAAATTAAATGAAAAAGAATTGCAAATTGTGGAACTGGTCATAGATAAAATTAATGTTTATAAAACAGGGACAATCGATCCTGTTAAACCAAATAATTTAATAAAGAATAAAATTCCCAAAATGCAAATGCCCAACAGTGAATTGAAAAAAGGTGTCGAACCCTATGTCAACATTGAAGAAAATAATAAAAATACAACCGGTGAAATTTTAAATGTTAATACAAATTCAAACAATTAAGCAGACATTTTCATTGTCTCTGTAAATAATCGTGGTAATTTAAAAAAAATCTGTTTTAAGATCAATTGAAGAGTATCAGAAATACTAATTGAAAAATCAACTTTGGATAAAACTAGAACAGGTTCTTTGCCAAATTCAAAAAGGAAAAAAACATCCAAATTCAAAAAACAATAAAAGGATACATCACTATCTCGATGAATGTGTAGGGATGGATGTTCTTGAGAGATAGGAACCAACATTTCTGGCCGAGGCAGTTGGCTATAATAAATCTTTTATTAAAATAAATAGATAGTATAGCACTGGTCGGTTATCCGGTAGAAAAACATGCTTAAAGCATGTCTTTAATTGGATACCCTCTTGTCTCAAAGTTTCAATTTATTTCCACTTAATTTTGTTTAGTTTCCTAAAATTAATTTAGAAACTGTAGCTTTCACTGTAAATCATATTTTCGTTTTTGATTTCTGTACTTTGAAATTATCAGGAGAATAACAAGTCCTACTGCCTTTTATATTGTGTAATTCTCTTTACCCCTACTCTATTCTCTCTCTCAAATCAAATTCTCTCTATATAATCTTTTTACATATTGTTTAGTCGATGGAATACATTAAGATGATTTCTTAACTTTTCTTTTGAATTTATTTTGAAAAATAGATATTTTATTGTAATTCATATAGTACAAAGAGAAAACCAATTCCTTTCTTATCAATTTTACTTAAAATAAGTGTAAATATGTTCAAAGAATTGTTTATTTGCTTATGAAATGTTTTTGAATTGTTAAAATTGTAACCAATAAGATTTAGAAATTGAAGACTGAGTGACCAAATGTCATGTAGAAATTTGTAAGTAATGTCTGAATTTAAATTAAGATGTTTCGTTAACAGGATTGTAAAATTCTTTGTAAATTTTTATTGTGATATCTATGAGCTGAGAAACAACTTTTTCCTTTAGTTAGTAAAGCAGTTAAATAGTTTACTTGTTAGTTGACTAATCTTTGGAGAAATCTAGGAGAATCGGGATTGTTTCGTTTTTGGTGATCAATAGCGGCATGAATGTCACTAGTGATATTAGATAGTGCAGATTGTATAGAATAACTAGGATAGAAACCAGATTGGAAAGGATCAAGAAGTTTGGACTGTTTAAGGAAATTGGAGATTTGGGGTTGGACACTTGTCCTTTCAAAGGGTTAGAAAGGATGGAGATTGGGCGCGATAGTCGTTAGGTAATTTAGGGTTAGGATTTTTTTTAAGGGTTGTACTAAGTCTTTTTTCAAGAACCGGGGAAGACTTGCAAGGGAAAAATTTGTATATAAATGTATATTGTAATATTCATACATAAAATTTTACATTATACATTTAATATAATTAAATGGTCCTCAAATCAGCCAGAATTTTGACATAATGCACACACATCAAGCTAATTAAAATATTAAGTCCTTTGGTTGGACACAATTTTAATGTGGAATACTTAATTCAAATTAATGAAACAATTCCTTTAATCAAATAGAACCTGGATCAAGCACTATTTTAATGTGCGCTCAAACAAAATTTAAAATCATCTAATCAAATAGCACGATGTTCAGAGGCCATTTTGATGTAGCGTTCCAACATATAATAATGTTAATAAAGACTCAAGTTCTCATTTAGAAATCACATTTGGCATAAATATCAATTACTTTATTACAATGAATGATAATTGATTTTACCAGGTATTATACTGTACATGCCTTGAGGCATATACTTAGTTTAAATAGTCAATGATATGTTTGTTTTATAGTGGAATGTTTTATTAATCTTTTCTAGGAATGAATGGTTTATATAAAGTGATATTGAAATATACTTAGCAACTATTAAATTAGTTTGAATGAATTTGAGGGTAAAGCCTAAGTAATATACATATATATTGTACTGTTATTTTTAAGGAATAATTTGAGATAAGGATTATTTTACTGTATAAAATATTAAATGATATAAAATAAATTATAAAAAGTTTAATTTCAAACAAGTGAATGCAACAGCTGGGAAGTTTGTCAGTAATTGGAACAACTGAGAAGAACACAGAATTCAGTTGTTTAGAGATCCTTGAAAGGAGAAGTGTTTAAAATTTCATGAGAAGAGAGGTGTTTATGACGATTTGTTGCAGTTTGCGGATGGTCCTAGATATTTGACGTGAGGGACCTCATACTTAATATTTGCTCATATATCATATTTTTATATTGGCAGAATATACAAGAGACTATAGAAGCAGTATTATATTAGGAGCCTCGGGCTCAACAAAACACAATAATTGGGCTGGAGCAAGGTAAGTCGAGACAGAAAAATTTTAAAGAATCTAGAAAATGTATTTATCTTAATTTTTTATTTTTTTTATGTAAAAGTATGGTTGTCAAGGAACCACATGAGATTTAATTAATTATAAGTTTAATTAATTTTTCTTCTGTATTAATAAATAAAAAAAAACACTAATATACATATTTATATATATATTTAGAAACAAATGTCAATCGAATAATGGATGCAAATGAAATGAAAATAATTTAAAGAAACATAAAAAAGAATACCATATTTTAATTAATCAAACATCAAAAAATTATAAATACAAATAAACATATATGTAGGAAAAATAAATTAAAACCTAATCAAGAAAAAAAACCAACAAAAAGTTAATTTTAAAAAATAGATAAAAAAGAAAATATTTACAGATAAAATAAAATTTTTAAATGTAACAAGAAATTTTTTAGCAACAAATTCTTAGTTTTTTTCCACTCATTGTTAATAGAGTTCATCTGTCAGCGTGGCATAACCTTGGCCCGTTTCTGTAAAAAGTAAATGTCAGGTTATTATCTCTATTTTACTAATCTATTAATATAATAGATATTAGGTATATTTGTAAACATTTACTCCCCATAAAATTAATACTAATAAATTGTAACATTGTGTTTAAAAAATGAAGCTCAGCTAAACGTTTATTGTATTTATCTTTTTATGAAATTATTATATTTATGTGACTTTCCCCTTAACAGCCAAAAATCAAGAGACACTTTCACTTAATTTAATTTTTTTTAATAATTTAATTTCCCTATTCCACATATTTAAACGTGAACATTGGATGATTATTGTTTACACTTGGAATATGTATATATATTGTATGCATATCTCTATGAAACATACTGACTAATGAACTCCCTTTTTGGATTTCTGCAACTAAGAAACATTATAAAAATAAAAATATGCATAAACATATTAACAGTTAAAATTGGAAGGCCAGGTTAAGTCAAGTTAAACAATGAGTAATGGTCAAGTATCAGGCTGGCCAAAAAGTCCGTTCGGTTTTTGTGGTCACAAAACTTCAAGCAGTCTAATATGTAGCTAACTTCAGTCTGTCCCTTGCGAGTGTGCTCTCATCAGATATTAGACACTTCAACATAGTTTGACATGAAATTCTGACGAGACTGATTGTATTTTGTGCGTTTAGGATCATCCTGAAAATGGAAAACCAAAACGAACATTATCGACACCTCATGCTTCTTTATTTTAAAAAAGCAGTGGAAAATTGCAGGAAGATATGCGCTGTATACAGAGAGGATGCTGTTACAGAACGTGTGTGCCAGAAGTGGTTTTCAAGATTTCGATCGGGACATTTTTCGGTTCAAGACGCACCTCACTCTGGCCGGCCAACTGAGATTAACAGCGACAAAGGTAAGGAATTAGTCGACACCAATCCCCGTTATACAACTAGGGAGATTGCAGTTATCCTCAAAATATCCAAATCGAGTGTTGAAAACCATCTGCATCAACTTGGCTATGTGAGCAGGCTCGATGTTTGGGTTCCCCATCAGCTTAGTGATGCTAACCTCGCCCAAAGGATTTTCATCTGCGATTCGTTGTGGAAACGTGAAGAAAGCGATCCTTTTTTGAAGAGAATGATGACAGGGGACGAAAAGTGGATTGTCTATAACAATGTAGAGCGCAAACGCTCATGGGGGAAGCAAGGCGAATTACCACAAACAACCCCCAAAGTAGGACTTCACCCAAAGAAGGTTATGCTCTCAATTTGGTGGGATTGGAGGGGTGTTGTCTTTTACAAACTTCTTCCCACAGGACCATCAATTCGGATGTGTACTGTGACCAGCTGGACAAATTAAATGCAGCGATCCACAAGAAGCGTCCAGAACTAGCCAACCGTAAGGGGGTTGTCTTCCATCACGACAATGCCAGACCGCACACTTCTTTGCAGATGCGGCAGAAGTTACTGGAGCTTGGCTGGGAAGTTTTGCCACACCCTCCATATTCACCCGACCTTGCACCTTCAGATTTCCGCCTGTTTAGGTCTCTTCAAAATTCATTGAATGAACAGACCTTCAACTCTGAAGAAGATGTAAAACTCCACTTGGAAAATTTTTTTGCCAGTAAAGACAGGAAATTCTTTGAGCATGGAATTATGAATCTGCCCATGAGATGGCAAAAGATACTGGAACAAAACGGCAATTATATCATTGATTGAATAAATCGCTTTGTGTTTAAAAGTTGTGTCTTATTTTCGCTTAAAAAACCGAACAGACTTTTTGGCCAACCTATTGCTTGGATGGGTGACCACCCACCCACTTTCTGATGTTTGCTCAACCTGTATAGGCTCTCCCTAAATAAAAAGTGACCTATCAACCTACAACAGGCCATCTAGAACCACCTACAGTAGCATGACAAGCCCATCTAACTAGTGCCCATTGTAAACAATTTCAATTAAAAGGCCTAAAAACTTAAAAATAAAAAAGAAAGGACGCTAGGAAAAAACAAAACAATAAAATTGTTTACTATTTAACGTACCGCCTTTGATGAGTCAGTTTCATCTTCACCGACTTCATTTCTGTGTCTCTTCAACAGTATTCTATCTTCTTCCAAATCCTTAACATATAATAATCCTTACTACATGTAACATGTATTAGCAACCTTAAGAGTTAATAATTCATCTTCCTTCTTGGAAATTATTAAAGGTCAAAATGTACTAGGATTTTAAAATATTGAAGTTAATAATGAATAATTAATTATCAATAAATATTTTTTTGTAATTGTGTGGTAGCTAGGAATATCTTAAAAAATATTTTGAAATTTTAAATAAGTTAGTTATAATATTGTCAAATAAATAGATATTTGCGTTTTATTAATTATTACGTGGATGTTATTATTGATTGTTATGATTCACACAAATTTTGTGAGAAAGCTCAATTTTTTCGAAAGTTTGGTTAAAAGACCTTAAACCTTTAAACTTAAAGGTTTAACATTCTATAAAAGTAAATCTGAATACAAACAAAGCTGCAAACTTCTTGTTTTCTCTCTTGTCCTTCCCTACTTCTTATAATTTAAATCTTGATAAAGAACTAAAATAATTTCTGAACTGCTCCCCCGATTTGTTTTTAAGATCCTGAGAGATACACATATTTTGCATCACTTTGCTGGGTCAAAATGGTTATTTCTATTGGTAATTACCAGACAGCAATGCTTCCGCGGAAAATATCCATGATGCTTCCTCTACATAACTTTGTCCATTAAAACCCATAAAACTTCCTTTAACTTAAATCCTTATCCAACTACACAAGATCTTTCATATCGGATCTCTACCTTCCTACCTACGCTCATCAAATAGCTCAGCAGACTGTGTCCCACATATAAATCAAAATTGTGGTCAATATTAGAGGATTTAATTCCTCACAAAAAGTGTATTTTTTCATTTTGTTTCAAGGTAGATTAGATTTAAGTAAATAGTTTTGGAATCACAAAACCTTTCAAATTGTTAGAATGGCTTCCAACTCTTTTTCCACAGTGCAAAAGGAGCATCACTTTGTCAACCACATTCCATCAACCTTGAAGAGCAAGCAGTATTACAGTGGCACTATTGTTAATGAAGCTCAGTCATTTGGCTTCCCTGGCTTTAACTTCAAACTTAAGTCCATTCTGATCTAGATCTGTTTCTTTATCCTTAGCCAAGATTATATGTAAAAAAAAGTTAACTGTACATAATTAATATGTTAATAAGCCCACATAAATCTAAGGCTGTTGTGTTTTTTAACCTGATAATGATGTGATACTAAAAGTCCTGAAAATGTATCTTACCTCATCTGGGTCATCATTTCCAGAGGATGTTGGAAGAATGTTTTCCAGAAATTGGTTTTGCGTCTCCTAAGAAAAAAATATATTACTGACAACATACTAAAATTCAAAACAATATAAAATGGCTCTGGAAAAGTATCTTGTAACTTCAGGAAAAAGTGTACAAGTATTAGATGTCTCTCCATCCTTCATAAAATAAAACATTACTTAACACTTAATGAAATTAAAAAAATATATAAGTAATTTGCAACTGGAAATGAATTTTACCAGTTCCATGCCGGAACTACTCATTTTTGGTGCTATTGGCAGGATCCTCCAATTGGAACTGGATCCTTCCTGTAAATAAATAAAGCATATGCGTTAGTGGCATCACACTGAAATTCAACACAACATAAAGTAGTCCTGGAAATGAATCTGATACTAAAACTAAAACCACAACATAATTTATTACTGGAAATGACCATTACCTCTTCCGAATCTGATGAAATAACTATCACTTTTGTTTCTTTTATGGGCAGGGTTCTAGTGGCCTGAAAATATATAAAAATACTCATTGATAATATGAGTTAAATACTTAAAAGGATCTAGCACACTATCCATAAAACTTTAATAATTAATGATCAGTTTGTCTTGAAGTAGCTACTTATTTATCTTTATAAGGCCGAGTTAACCCTGTTCAGACCCATCCCTAATCAACCCAGCTATCAAATCCAGGTTTCCACAGTTAGAAGTTAATTAGAACCACAGGGATGGTATATTTTATTATAAATATGTAAAAAAAATGTACATGAAAGTAAACATGTGTGCTTTTGATTAACCATAATTTAATATTTTAAACTATGCTTCAGAGAAATCTTGTTATCAGTTATTTGTGTAAATATTAAAAAATAATTGTTATATCAAAACCATTATCACAAACTTGATATTGATACTTATATTGCTTCATTACTTTCAAAATGTTATTATTGAAGTGAAGTAAGCTTTCCTGTCACTGATTTTCGCAACTCCTTAAAATGAAATAAAAAAATAACTAGAATAATAGAGACTTCTGATAAATCTAATTCTTGACCAAAGGAAAAATCTTGTACAGTACTTAAGTTGTGATTAAGCCCCAAATTAAATAAGTTGTTTAGGAGATTACCATAATAATCAATAATATATAAATTTTAGCTTAAGATACACAATTAGCTTAAGATATACAATTATAGCTTAAGCATTGTAAACAAAAAAATATCTCTAAAAGAGAAAAAAAACTGGTTTTTATACTAATCCCCCTCAAATATTTGTGTTAAATTACAAATCTAACTTTAAGCTTATGACAGACATGGAGTAATTCAAAGGTAGGTTCACATTGTTCCAAATAACATAATTCGCAAGCAGTATAACATTATGTAAAATTTAGTTTTCCAACACAGTATGTTTTCACCTAACTCAGGAGAATCCAAATCAATACTGTGGTTCCATTCAGGGTTTATTTTGCTAATTTACGAATTTCCCTTAAGTCAAAGAAGCTGATATTTACTGAATGCTCAACTGAAGGAATAAAAAGATGATATCCCCGATACTCTTTTACCCTTCTACCACTCATCAGTTTGTTCTGATTCCAGAAATATTATTGGTGGGAGTTATTCAAGGCACTCCCCTCCTGAAATCTATTACAGGTACTTCTATAATAATGTTATATTTGAAATCTTAACTCTCTGAAATCCTGTCTTCTGGTGATTCAGGTACCGTAGATGTAATATGGATAATTGGTTATCCTAAATATTTCCTGGTTTTGAATGAAACATAAGTAATAAAAAAAATTGACTACATATATATAAAATACTTAATACTGGCCAGTATTAGTATACAGTTACGAATAATTTACAAGGTACCATTTTAATGTTAGTTTTAACAGTATTCTTTATTACGTACGTATATTTTATGTTTGTATATCAATTTTAGTTATTCAATGTGTTATAAATAAAACCAATATTCCTTTGCCATAAGTTTCCAATAATTATTAACAGAACCCTGAATTAACGTAAAAGTTATTAAATATAAAGTTTTTAAAAATTATATGAAAGAATATATAATTAAATTATTATTATTAATGCATCAAGCAAATATTAGAATATTTGGCGCCCGCAAACAGAGAAATGTTAATTTAGGAAATCTGGTTAAAGGATTGATTGGATAAAGTGTGTCACGAAAATTGTTTTAAATTTGATATAAAGGTTAGGTCAAGAAGTGTTAAAAATTGTGTTTGTGGTAGGAATTTGTATTGTTAAAGTTCAGTCATGGAAAGCGTAGATAAATCGAGTCGCGAGGAAAGTGATATGCAAAAGATGCTTAGGTTAATGATGGAAATGAACAAAAAATTTGCCGAAACTAAACGTGATATGGACGAAAATACACGTGGTCTTGAACGTAGTATGAACGAAAATGAACGTGGTTTTGAACGTAGTATGAACGAAAAATTTGACGAAAATAAACTTGATTTGAACGAAAAATTCGAAAAAATTGACAATAGATCCGATATCTTTAAACAAAAATTACAAAAACCTTTCATAGAATTTAATGTAAACCTTGATAAAAAAATGCATGTTATAGAAACAAACTTAAAACCGGAAATAGGAAATCAGATGAATACAATATAATAAACTTAAATTTCCTAATTTTTACATGTGCCTAATTGCCATTTTTTAATAATAGATTTTTCTATTAATTTTTAATTTTTTATTTTATTTATGTATTTTTTAGTTTACTTTTTTACATTTATCCGATTAGCATTATTTCATAATAATGAAGTATAACTCTTTTTTCTTTTTCTTTTTATAATTATATTCGATAGTATTAAAAACATCCCTGGAGTTATTTTTAATTTCTTTCCATTTGCTTATTTTTACGTTATTTTCACTAAACTCGCCAAGGGGAATTTCACTAAAATTATATACAATTTTAAATTCTAATTTCTTCTTATTTAAACTTTTAACCATTTTACTTTTAATTTTATTTATAGTTACTACTGGGTCAGACTTTTTAAATTGCTGAATCTCTAAATTATCACGATTTTTAATTATTTTTATTTCATTAGGATCAATTACCGGTTTATTATTTATGCATGTTATTTTTTTCTCAAATTTAACTTCCATTTTTAAAGGATGTACTTTTTTATCCATTTCTATATTAGAATCTTTGAAAAAATTTTGTTCAATGTTCTCTTTTTTATTGTCAATTTTTTCATTACTAATTTCCACAAATTTATCGAATTTATTATTTTCATTTTTAAACTTCTCTTCAAGATTCCGTTTATTTTCGTTTAGTTGTTCGTCCATACTACGTTTATTTTCGTTTTCTATTTTATCTTCTTTACAATCATTCATCTGATTTCCTATTTCCGGTTTTAAGTTTGTTTCTATAACATGCATTTTTTTATCAAGGTTTACATTAAATTCTATGAAAGGTTTTTGTAATTTTTGTTTAAAGATATCGGATCTATTGTCAATTTTTTCGAATTTTTCGTTCAAATCAAGTTTATTTTCGTCAAATTTTTCGTTCATACTACGTTCAAAACCACGTTCATTTTCGTTCATACTACGTTCAAGACCACGTGTATTTTCGTCCATATCACGTTTAGTTTCGGCAAATTTTTTGTTCATTTCCATCATTAACCTAAGCATCTTTTGCATATCACTTTCCTCGCGACTCGATTTATCTACGCTTTCCATGACTGAACTTTAACAATACAAATTCCTACCACAAACACAATTTTTAACACTTCTTGACCTAACCTTTATATCAAATTTAAAACAATTTTCGTGACACACTTTATCCAATCAATCCTTTAACCAGATTTCCTAAATTAACATTTCTCTGTTTGCGGGCGCCAAATATTCTAATATTTGCTTGATGCATTAATAATAATAATTTAATTATATATTCTTTCATATAATTTTTAAAAACTTTATATTTAATAACTTTTACGTTAATTCAGGGTTCTGTTAATAATTATTGGAAACTTATGGCAAAGGAATATTGGTTTTATTTATAACACATTGAATAACTAAAATTGATATACAAACATAAAATATACGTACGTAATAAAGAATACTGTTAAAACTAACATTAAAATGGTACCTTGTAAATTATTCGTAACTGTATACTAATACTGGCCAGTATTAAGTATTTTATATATATGTAGTCAATTTTTTTTATTACTTATGTTTCATTCAAAACCAGGAAATATTTAGGATAACCAATTATCCATATTACATCTACGGTACCTGAATCACCAGAAGACAGGATTTCAGAGAGTTAAGATTTCAAATATAACATTATTATAGAAGTACCTGTAATAGATTTCAGGAGGGGAGTGCCTTGAATAACTCCCACCAATAATATTTCTGGAATCAGAACAAACTGATGAGTGGTAGAAGGGTAAAAGAGTATCGGGGATATCATCTTTTTATTCCTTCAGTTGAGCATTCAGTAAATATCAGCTTCTTTGACTTAAGGGAAATTCGTAAATTAGCAAAATAAACCCTGAATGGAACCACAGTATTGATTTGGATTCTCCTGAGTTAGGTGAAAACATACTGTGTTGGAAAACTAAATTTTACATAATGTTATACTGCTTGCGAATTATGTTATTTGGAACAATGTGAACCTACCTTTGAATTACTCCATGTCTGTCATAAGCTTAAAGTTAGATTTGTAATTTAACACAAATATTTGAGGGGGATTAGTATAAAAACCAGTTTTTTTTCTCTTTTAGAGATATTTTGTTGTTTACAATGCTTAAGCTATAATTGTATATCTTAAGCTAATTGTGTATCTTAAGCTAAAATTTATATATTATTGATTATTATGGTAATCTCCTAAACAACTTATTTAATTTGGGGCTTAATCATAACTTAAGTACTGTACAAGATTTTTCCTTTGGTCAAGAATTAGATTTATCAGAAGTCTCTATTATTCTAGTTATTTTTTTATTTCATTTTAAGGAGTTGCGAAAATCAGTGACAGGAAAGCTTACTTCACTTCAATAATAACATTTTGAAATATTAATGAAGCAATATAAGTATCAATATCAAGTTTGTGATAATGGTTTTGATATAACAATTATTTTTTAATATTTACACAAATAACTGATAAAAAAATTTCTCTGAAGCATAGTTTAAAATATTAAATTACGGTTAATCAAAAGCACACATGTTTACTTTCATGTACATTTTTTTTACATATTTATAATAAAATATACCATCCCTGTGGTTCTAATTAACTTCTAACTGTGGAAACCTGGATTTGATAGCTGGGTTGATTAGGGATGGGTCTGAACAGGGTTAACTCGGCCCCATAAAGATAAATAAGTAGCTACTTCAAGACAAACTGATCATTAATTATTAAAGTTTTATGGATAGTGTGCTAGATCCTTTTAAGTATTTAACTCATATTATCAATGAGTATTTTTATATATTTTCAGGCCACTAGAACCCTGCCCATAAAAGAAACAAAAGTGATAGTTATTTCATCAGATTCGGAAGAGGTAATGGTCATTTCCAGTAATAAATTATGTTGTGGTTTTAGTTTTAGTATCAGATTCATTTCCAGGACTACTTTATGTTGTGTTGAATTTCAGTGTGATGCCACTAACGCATATGCTTTATTTATTTACAGGAAGGATCCAGGTCCAATTTGAGGATCCTGCCAATAGCACCAAAAATGAGTAGTTCCGGCATGGAACTGGTAAAATTCATTTCCAGTTGCAAATTACTTATATATTTTTTTAATTTCATTAAGTGTTAAGTAATGTTTTATTTTATGAAGGATGGAGAGACATCTAATACTTGTACACTTTTTCCTGAAGTTACAAGATACTTTTCCAGAGCCATTTTATATTGTTTTGAATTTTAGTATGTTGTCAGTAATATATTTTTTTCTTAGGAGACGCAAAACCAATTTCTGGAAAACATTCTTCCAACATCCTCTGGAAATGATGACCCAGATGAGGTAAGATACATTTTCAGGACTTTTAGTATCACATCATTATCAGGTTAAAAAACACAACAGCCTTAGATTTATGTGGGCTTATTAACATATTAATTATGTACAGTTAACTTTTTTTTACATATAATCTTGGCTAAGGATAAAGAAACAGATCTAGATCAGAATGGACTTAAGTTTGAAGTTAAAGCCAGGGAAGCCAAATGACTGAGCTTCATTAACAATAGTGCCACTGTAATACTGCTTGCTCTTCAAGGTTGATGGAATGTGGTTGACAAAGTGATGCTCCTTTTGCACTGTGGAAAAAGAGTTGGAAGCCATTCTAACAATTTGAAAGGTTTTGTGATTCCAAAACTATTTACTTAAATCTAATCTACCTTGAAACAAAATGAAAAAATACACTTTTTGTAAGGAATTAAATCCTCTAATATTGACCACAATTTTGATTTATATGTGGGACACAGTCTGCTGAGCTATTTGATGAGCATAGGTAGGAAGGTAGAGATCCGAGATCCAACTACACAAGATCTTTCATATCGGATAGTTATTATTGATTGTTATGATTCACGCAAATTTTGTGAGAAAGCTCAATTTTTTCGAAAGTTTGGTTAAAAGACCTTAAACCTTTAAACTTACAAGATTATATGTAAAAAAAAGTTAACTGTACATAATTAATATGTTAATAAGCCCACATAAATCTAAGGCTGTTGTGTTTTTTAACCTGATAATGATGTGATACCAAAAGTCCTGAAAATGTATCTTACCTCATCTGGGTCATCATTTCCAGAGGATGTTGGAAGAATGTTTTCCAGAAATTGGTTTTGCGTCTCCTAAGAAAAAAATATATTACTGACAACATACTAAAATTCAAAACAATATAAAATGGCTCTGGAAAAGTATCTTGTAACTTCAGGAAAAAGTGTACAAGTATTAGATGTCTCTCCATCCTTCATAAAATAAAACATTACTTAACACTTAATGAAATTAAAAAAATATATAAGTAATTTGCAACTGGAAATGAATTTTACCAGTTCCATGCCGGAACTACTCATTTTTGGTGCTATTGGCAGGATCCTCCAATTGGAACTGGATCCTTCCTGTAAATAAATAAAGCATATGCGTTAGTGGCATCACACTGAAATTCAACACAACATAAAGTAGTCCTGGAAATGAATCTGATACTAAAACTAAAACCACAACATAATTTATTACTGGAAATGACCATTACCTCTTCCGAATCTGATGAAATAACTATCACTTTTGTTTCTTTTATGGGCAGGGTTCTAGTGGCCTGAAAATATATAAAAATACTCATTGATAATATGAGTTAAATACTTAAAAGGATCTAGCACACTATCCATAAAACTTTAATAATTAATGATCAGTTTGTCTTGAAGTAGCTACTTATTTATCTTTATGGGGCCGAGTTAACCCTGTTCAGACCCATCCCTAATCAACCCAGCTATCAAATCCAGGTTTCCACAGTTAGAAGTTAATTAGAACCACAGGGATGGTATATTTTATTATAAATATGTAAAAAAAATGTACATGAAAGTAAACATGTGTGCTTTTGATTAACCGTAATTTAATATTTTAAACTATGCTTCAGAGAAATTTTTTTATCAGTTATTTGTGTAAATATTAAAAAATAATTGTTATATCAAAACCATTATCACAAACTTGATATTGATACTTATATTGCTTCATTAATATTTCAAAATGTTATTATTGAAGTGAAGTAAGCTTTCCTGTCACTGATTTTCGCAACTCCTTAAAATGAAATAAAAAAATAACTAGAATAATAGAGACTTCTGATAAATCTAATTCTTGACCAAAGGAAAAATCTTGTACAGTACTTAAGTTATGATTAAGCCCCAAATTAAATAAGTTGTTTAGGAGATTACCATAATAATCAATAATATATAAATTTTAGCTTAAGATACACAATTAGCTTAAGATATACAATTATAGCTTAAGCATTGTAAACAACAAAATATCTCTAAAAGAGAAAAAAAACTGGTTTTTATACTAATCCCCCTCAAATATTTGTGTTAAATTACAAATCTAACTTTAAGCTTATGACAGACATGGAGTAATTCAAAGGTAGGTTCACATTGTTCCAAATAACATAATTCGCAAGCAGTATAACATTATGTAAAATTTAGTTTTCCAACACAGTATGTTTTCACCTAACTCAGGAGAATCCAAATCAATACTGTGGTTCCATTCAGGGTTTATTTTGCTAATTTACGAATTTCCCTTAAGTCAAAGAAGCTGATATTTACTGAATGCTCAACTGAAGGAATAAAAAGATGATATCCCCGATACTCTTTTACCCTTCTACCACTCATCAGTTTGTTCTGATTCCAGAAATATTATTTCTGGGAGTTATTCAAGGCACTCCGCTCCTGAAATCTATTACAGGTACTTCTATAATAATGTTATATTTGAAATCTTAACTCTCTGAAATCCTGTCTTCTGGTGATTCAGGTACCGTAGATGTAATATGGATAATTGGCTATCCTAAATATTTCCTGGTTTTGAATGAAACATAAGTAATAAAAAAAATTGACTACATATATATAAAATACTTTACCCCTGTATCCTCAATATTAATTGTTAGGCTCTCTGAGATCCCTGATATCACCTAAAAAAAAGAAACACTATACAAGGAATTCTATATGAAAATCATGAAACAGTCAATGACAGTAGAAAAAATAGCTGGACAATTGGTTATCTATAATATTTCCAGGTTTTGAATGAAACAAAGATAATGGAATATATGTATATAGTATATATTACTGTACCTCTGAATCCTGATCATTTTGCGAGTGCTCTAACATCTGTAAAAAAGGGAACAGTAAACACGAAATTCTATATGAAAATCATGAAATAGTTAAAGATAATTGTAAAAAGTTAGCTGGACAATTGATTATCCAAAATATTTCCTGGTTTTGAATGAAACATAGATAATATAGTATTCTAATATTTGCTTGATGCATTAATAATAATAATTTAATTATATATTCTTTCATATAATTTTTAAAAACTTTATATTTAATAACTTTTACGTTAATTCAGGGTTCTGTTAATAATTATTGGAAACTTATGGCAAAGGAATATTGGTTTTATTTATAACACATTGAATTACTAAAATTGATATACAAACATAAAATATACGTACGTAATAAAGAATACTGTTAAAACTAACATTAAAATGGTACCTTGTAAATTATTCGTAACTGTATACTAATACTGGCCAGTGCTTCTTGTGTATAATCTTCGTGTGGTTCGCGGATCAGCATGCTTGTTCTAATCTGCCGCGCGTGGTTCCAGACGTTTTCGTGCTGAGTGAAAGTGATGCCATGAGGCGGTAGCGTGCGTCGGTGGCTACCTGGACCTGGTCTCTACCTGCTCTCTCCTCTGATAAACGAAGAATGTTTTTTGTGTTCATGCCGGTTTATTTATACTATCTCCCGCTGCCTTCTTGACTTTCAACTGGTTATTTAATGCCAGTTGTTTTGAATAGTTATTACTTTGCTTAAATTAGAAGTTTATATAATAAATGTTTATATTAAATATGATATTATTTTATTTCAATTATTAATAATTAATATGACGACAATAAAAACGTTCATACTTTCTAAAATGAATCACGGATCGTTATTCAATGCTCGCTAATTTCGAGTTTATTTAAACAAACACTATTAAAAATCATCATTTTAAAATATCACAACATTAGTTATTCCAGGCACTCCCCTCCTGAAATCTAATACAGGTACTTTTGGGATAATAATGTTCTGTTGAAATCACAATCATTTCCAAAATGTTGCATACGTCTTCACTCTCTGAAATCGTGTCTTCTAGTGGTTGAGGTACAATAGATGTAATTCAAAAATGCTTCTAGTGCAAACAAGGCAACAAAACATCAGTGGCATTTAGTTAATTTTTACAACTGGACTACAATGAATATTTATTACTTGTAAGTCATTCCTGATATTTTCTAGGTTTTCCTCTGCAGATGAACAAAGTGTTGAAAAAGAATTGTCGTTCTCATCCTCACACATGGACACTTCAACTCACTCATGGCCTGCACCCTCCCCCCCTGGTGGGAGTTTTAACTGTTCGACGTGAACGGTCCTCCGTTTCGTTGGAGGTCTTGTACTCTCGATGGTGACGATGTTATGCTCCCTGATCACCACCACCTTGAATGGACCCTCGTATCTGACCGACTCTTTGCTCCGATTAGAGCCAATTTTACGATATACAATCGTCCCAATTTTAAGGTCCCCCATTCGACCCCGGACTTTGAGGTTTGCCCGAGCAACTCTCTTGACCTTCTCCCTCACGATTTTTTCACGAACTTTGCCCCAAAGTTTTCTGAGCTCTAAGTGAGCACTTAACATTTTCTCCGCCATTCCCTCGTCCGCCACCGTCTCTGTCCCGTTCCGGCGCCTCGCGTGCAGTCCGAAGAGGATCTCGAACGGCGTAAACCCCGTGGTGGAGTGGATGGAATGATTGTATGCTGCCACTGCCTTCGGCATCGCCTCGTTCGCCTGCAGACTCTTTTCTACCTGATACACCCGCAGGTGGTCACTCAAGGTACTGTGCAACCTTTCGATGCCACCGCGACTCTTAGGATGTCCTGGGGTGTTGAGATGCCACATGATATCAAGATTTTTCATCTCCGTCCGAACGTTTGCATTATCGAACTCCCTACCCCCATCCGACGAGATTCGGTCCGGTACCCCATAAAACTGGAACCACGTTCGTAATGCCTGTAAGACGGCGTTGGATGATTTGTCTTGTACGGCGTACGCCATAGCTACCTTACTGAAGGTATCTATTGTCGTAACCCATTTATATCACTTCCAAGTGAACGTGTCAATCTGTAGTTCACTCAGTGGCGTCTCTGCTGTGGGTGTTTCCTCCTGTTGTCCCTGTGGTGGGTGTCGATCATATTTAGTCTTCGCACTATCGCACGTTCCTATAATCTCTTGGATCGTCTTTTTCATATCCCACCAGAAGTACCGTCGCTGTAATGCTTGCAAAGTCTCCTGCGCACCGCGGTGGTTCGTCTTCCCTTGATGGTAGGCAAGCGTTACTTCCCGCTGCCGTTTCTCATCACGCAGTGTCTGGACCATAGACAGACAACGAACAAACGATCGATCAATTGTTCTGTTCTCCATAATTTCTTGATCAGATCCCACACTGTCGCGTTGCCGACAAATAGATGGTAGGTTTTCCCTGGTTCTGGATGCATCTTTCAATGCCTGGCAAATTTGGTCACCCTTGACACCCGGTTGGGACCAGATTGTCGTAATACTATTCTTGCCATAGTTTTCATGAGTAGCTCGCATCAGGCCGGACGTTTGCGTCTTCCAAATAATTTGTCGCCGTTTATCGTTAATGATACCCTCGATCGTCTCCATTTCCACCGGACGTTCTCCGGCAGATTCTTCCGCTTCTTGGTGTTCGCTACCATTGCTATCGTCCCGCGTACCGCGACTTCCATCTTCCCCGGGCGCCCATTCCTGGATAAATTGTCTGTGATCCCCGGACGTTTCCCCTTCCTCGACTGCATTTACGGTAATCGCTCGAGATAGCCAGTCCGCCACTACATTGTCCTTCCCTGGTTTGTATACGATTTCCAGGTTGTATTGGGACAAAAACTCCTTCCAGCGTATCACCCTGGCGGATGATTCCTTAAGCTTCTCCACCCATTGAAGAGGTCTGTGGTCCGTATGTACTCTGAATCTCTGCCCGAAGACGTATGGACGAAAATGATCAATAGCCCATATGATGCCAAGAAGTTCTCGCTCGAGGGCACTGTACCGCGCCTCCGTGTCTTCGACTCGCGTACGCCACTGGTCGTTCCCCCCCAGCACCGCTCCCAATGCATACTCACTTGCGTCGGTGGTGATAGTAAATAGCTTCTCAAAATCGGGAAACACCAGGATTGGTTCCTCTTGCAGTCGAGCCATGCATTTTCGAAGGTTTTGCTCCATAATAGGTGTAATCGCTATCCGCGCCCCCTTCCGCAGCAGGTTACTGATGGGTACGAGATACTCTGCCATGTCTGGCACAAAACGCCGATAGTAATTTAGCGTACCTAAAAGTCGCCCCGAATGCCCTTGACGTCTTTCGGCACCGCTTTCTTTCGAATTGCGTCGACTTTTGCAGAATCCGGCTGGACTCCCTCCCTCGAGATGGTATGCCCTAAGAAGTTGATCCGATCCTCTCCCAGCGATGATTTTTCCATCGACAATTTTAACCCGAATTCACGCAATCGTCGAAATACCCTCTGGAGATCTTCGATGTATTCGGATTCTGTTCGGCTGAAGATCAACAGATCGTCCATATAAATCTGGCATACCGCCTCGTCAACCTCCCTCAGGATTTCGTCCATCAATCTCTGGAAAGTAATCAGAGCATTCTTCAAACCAAATGGCATCCGAGTGAACTCATAGTGCCCCCTCTCGAAAGTAAACGCTGTTTTGTGTTGATCGGTAGCGCTCATTTTGATTTGATGGTACCCTGCTTTCAAATCCAAGGTGCTGAAGATTGTGGCTCCATTCAGTCTGTCGAGAATGTCCTCAAAACGGGGAATCGGATACTTCTCATCCGTTGTGTTTTTATTTAATTTTCTAAAATCGACGACGACTCTATATCTCTCCCCCTCCTCTCCCGGTTTACTCTTCTTTCGTACTGCCCACAGAGGACTATTATAAGGGGATGTGCTATCAACGATTATACCCTGTCGTCTTAAGCTGTCGATTTCTGTCCGGATATGTTGGTGGAGTGCCTGCGGATATCGTTTCTCCTTCACGTACGTTATTCGGTCAGATTTTAATGGGATTTCATGTACTGTCTTCCCCGTTGCCCCAAGCATATCCCCCTCCACGTAAAAAATATCTCCGAACTCTCTACGTAAGCTTTCTCTCCAGTCCACAACTTTCTTGACTGCCCCTATCCGCGCACTCCCACCTCTTACGGTCCCCTGACATTGATAAGTAACCCCCCCCCCAACTTGATCCGCCACTCCTTTCCCTGGTTCTCTACAAGCGCGCCTACCCGACCCAATAAGTCACACCCCACTATTATTTCATACTCGCGCGGCATGTACTCCACAATATGTACGTTAATATCGCCCTTTTTTTTGCCCATTTCTCTAAGTTCATGACCGCCTCTCCCGCCACTTTACAGGGCCCACCCAGGGTAATTAAATTGCACTTACATACCTTGACCTGGGGTGCCCTCTCTCTGCCATAAAGCCGCTCCAACGCACCGCGTGACATTATGGTATTGGTGCTTCCTGTATCCACCAAGCACCTCTCTCCCCCCTCGACTCTGATTATTGGCAACTCGCACAGTATCCCTCTCACTGTATTACACTTTAGGGTGCGGTCACCACTCTGCTGCCACCCTCCTCAGGCTGCCACACGCCGCTCCCATCTTCTCGAAGTAGTCTTCTTTCGCTCCCGAGGTTCCTGAAGATTCCTCAGCTGAAGATCCATTACCCCTGGGTGATATATTTCTTCTTTCCCGCATTTTAGTTTCCTAAAATTAATTTAGAAACTGTAGCTTTCACTGTAAATCATATTTTCGTTTTTGATTTCTGTACTTTGAAATTATCAGGAGAATGACAAGTCCTACTGCCTTTTATATTGTGTAATTCTCTTTACCCCTACTCTATTCTCTCTCTCAAATCAAATTCTCTCTATATAATCTTTTTACATATTGTTTAGTCGATGGAATACATTAAGATGATTTCTTAACTTTTCTTTTGAATTTATTTTGAAAAATAGATATTTTATTGTAATTCATATAGTACAAAGAGAAAACCAATTCCTTTCTTATCAATTTTACTTAAAATAAGTGTAAATATGTTCAAAGAATTGTTTATTTGCTTATGAAATGTTTTTGAATTGTTAAAATTGTAACCAATAAGATTTAGAAATTGAAGACTGAGTGACCAAATGTCATGTAGAAATTTGTAAGTAATGTCTGAATTTAAATTAAGATGTTTCGTTAACAGGATTGTAAAATTCTTTGTAAATTTTTATTGTGATATCTATGAGCTGAGAAACAAATTTTTCCTTTAGTTAGTAAAGCAGTTAAATAGTTTACTTGTTAGTTGACTAATCTTTGGAGAAATCTAGGAGAATCGGGATTGTTTCGTTTTTGGTGATCAATAGCGGCATGAATGTCACTAGTGATATTAGATAGTGCAGATTGTATAGAATAACTAGGATGGAAACCAGATTGGAAAGGATCAAGAAGTTTGGACTGTTTAAGGAAATTGGAGATTTGGGGTTGGACACTTGTCCTTTCAAAGGGTTAGAAAGGATGGAGATTGGGCGCGATAGTCGTTAGGTAATTTAGGGTTAGGATTTTTTTTAAGGGTTGTACTAAGTCTTTTTTCAAGAACCGGGGAAGACTTGCAAGGGAAAAATTTGTATATAAATGTATATTGTAATATTCATACATACAATTTTACATTATACATTTAATATAATTAAACGGTCCTCAAATCAGCCAGAATTTTGACATAATGCACACACATCAAGCTAATTAAAATATTAAGTCCTTTGGTTGGACACAATTTTAATGTGGAATACTTAATTCAAATTAATGAAACAATTCCTTTAATCAAATAGAACCTGGATCAAGCACTATTTTAATGTGCGCTCAAACAAAATTTAAAACCATCTACTCAAATAGCACGATGTTCAGAGGCCATTTTGATGTAGCGTTCCAACATATAATAATGTTAATAAAGACTCAAGTTCTCATTTAGAAATCACATTTGGCATAAATATCAATTACTTTATTACAATGAATGATAATTGATTTTACCAGGTATTATACTGTACATGCCTTGAGGCATATACTTAGTTTAAATAGTCAATGATATGTTTGTTTTATAGTGGAATGTTTTATTAATCTTTTCTAGGAATGAATGGTTTATATAAAGTGATATTGAAATATACTTAGCAACTATTAAATTAGTTTGAATGAATTTGAGGGTAAAGCCTAAGTAATATACATATATATTGTACTGTTATTTTTAAGGAATAATTTGAGATAAGGATTATTTTACTGTATAAAATAAATTATAAAAAGTTTAATTTCAAACAAGTGAATGCAACAGCTGGGAAGTTTGTCAGTAATTGGAACAACTGAGAGGAACACAGAATTCAGTTGTTTAGAGATCCTTGAAAGGAGAAGTGTTTAAAATTTCATGAGAAGAGAGGTGTTTATGACGATTTGTTGCAGTTTGCGGATGGTCCTAGATATTTGACGTGAGGGACCTCATACTTAATATTTGCTCATATATCATATTTTTATATTGGCAGAATATACAAGAGACTATAGAAGCAGTATTATATTAGGAGCCTCGGGCTCAACAAAACACAATAATTGGGCTGGAGCAAGGTAAGTCGAGACAGAAAAATTTTAAAGAATCTAGAAAATGTATTTATCTTAATTTTTTATTTTTTTTATGTAAAAGTATGGTTGTCAAGGAACCACATGAGATTTAATTAATTATAAGTTTAATTAATTTTTCTTCTGTATTAATAAATAAAAAAAAACACTAATATACATATTTATATATATATTTAGAAACAAATGTCAATCGAATAATGGATGCAAATGAAATGAAAATAATTTAAAGAAACATAAAAAAGAATACCATATTTTAATTAATCAAACATCAAAAAATTATAAATACAAATAAACATATATGTAGGAAAAATAAATTAAAACCTAATCAAGAAAAAAAACCAACAAAAAGTTAATTTTAAAAAATAGATAAAAAAGAAAATATTTACAGATAAAATAAAATTTTTAAATGTAACAAGAAATTTTTTAGCAACAAATTCTTAGTTTTTTTCCACTCATTGTTAATAGAGTTCATCTGTCAGCGTGGCATAACCTTGGCCCGTTTCTGTAAAAAGTAAATGTCAGGTTATTATCTCTATTTTACTAATCTATTAATATAATAGATATTAGGTATATTTGTAAACATTTACTCCCCATAAAATTAATACTAATAAATTGTAACATTGTGTTTAAAAAATGAAGCTCAGCTAAACGTTTATTGTATTTATCTTTTTATGAAATTATTATATTTATGTGACTTTCCCCTTAACAGCCAAAAATCAAGAGACACTTTCACTTAATTTAATTTTTTTTAATAATTTAATTTCCCTATTCCACATATTTAAACGTGAACATTGGATGATTATTGTTTACACTTGGAATATGTATATATATTGTATGCATATCTCTATGAAACATACTGACTAATGAACTCCCTTTTTGGATTTCTGCAACTAAGAAACATTATAAAAATAAAAATATGCATAAACATATTAACAGTTAAAATTGGAAGGCCAGGTTAAGTCAAGTTAAACAATGAGTAATGGTCAAGTATCAGGCTGGCCAAAAAGTCCGTTCGGTTTTTGTGGTCACAAAACTTCAAGCAGTCTAATATGTAGCTAACTTCAGTCTGTCCCTTGCGAGTGTGCTCTCATCAGATATTAGACACTTCAACATAGTTTGACATGAAATTCTGACGAGACTGATTGTATTTTGTGCGTTTAGGATCATCCTGAAAATGGAAAACCAAAACGAACATTATCGACACCTCATGCTTCTTTATTTTAAAAAAGCAGTGGAAAATTGCAGGAAGATATGCGCTGTATACAGAGAGGATGCTGTTACAGAACGTGTGTGCCAGAAGTGGTTTTCAAGATTTCGATCGGGACATTTTTCGGTTCAAGACGCACCTCACTCTGGCCGGCCAACTGAGATTAACAGCGACAAAGGTAAGGAATTAGTCGACACCAATCCCCGTTATACAACTAGGGAGATTGCAGTTATCCTCAAAATATCCAAATCGAGTGTTGAAAACCATCTGCATCAACTTGGCTATGTGAGCAGGCTCGATGTTTGGGTTCCCCATCAGCTTAGTGATGCTAACCTCGCCCAAAGGATTTTCATCTGCGATTCGTTGTGGAAACGTGAAGAAAGCGATCCTTTTTTGAAGAGAATGATGACAGGGGACGAAAATTGGATTGTCTATAACAATGTAGAGCGCAAACGCTCATGGGGGAAGCAAGGCGAATTACCACAAACAACCCCCAAAGTAGGACTTCACCCAAAGAAGGTTATGCTCTCAATTTGGTGGGATTGGAGGGGTGTTGTCTTTTACAAACTTCTTCCCACAGGACCATCAATTCGGATGTGTACTGTGACCAGCTGGACAAATTAAATGCAGCGATCCACAAGAAGCGTCCAGAACTAGCCAACCGTAAGGGGGTTGTCTTCCATCACGACAATGCCAGACCGCACACTTCTTTGCAGATGCGGCAGAAGTTACTGGAGCTTGGCTGGGAAGTTTTGCCACACCCTCCATATTCACCCGACCTTGCACCTTCAGATTTCCGCCTGTTTAGGTCTCTTCAAAATTCATTGAATGAACAGACCTTCAACTCTGAAGAAGATGTAAAACTCCACTTGGAAAATTTTTTTGCCAGTAAAGACAGGAAATTCTTTGAGCATGGAATTATGAATCTGCCCATGAGATGGCAAAAGATACTGGAACAAAACGGCAATTATATCATTGATTGAATAAATCGCTTTGTGTTTAAAAGTTGTGTCTTATTTTCGCTTAAAAAACCGAACAGACTTTTTGGCCAACCTATTGCTTGGATGGGTGACCACCCACCCACTTTCTGATGTTTGCTCAACCTGTATAGGCTCTCCCTAAATAAAAAGTGACCTATCAACCTACAACAGGCCATCTAGAACCACCTACAGTAGCATGACAAGCCCATCTAACTAGTGCCCATTGTAAACAATTTCAATTAAAAGGCCTAAAAACTTAAAAATAAAAAAGAAAGGACGCTAGGAAAAAACAAAACAATAAAATTGTTTACTATTTAACGTACCGCCTTTGATGAGTCAGTTTCATCTTCACCGACTTCATTTCTGTGTCTCTTCAACAGTATTCTATCTTCTTCCAAATCCTTAACATATAATAATCCTTACTACATGTAACATGTATTAGCAACCTTAAGAGTTAATAATTCATCTTCCTTCTTGGAAATTATTAAAGGTCAAAATGTACTAGGATTTTAAAATATTGAAGTTAATAATGAATAATTAATTATCAATAAATATTTTTTTGTAATTGTGTGGTAGCTAGGAATATCTTAAAAAATATTTTGAAATTTTAAATAAGTTAGTTATAATATTGTCAAATAAATAGATATTTGCGTTTTATTAATTATTACGTGGATGTTATTATTGATTGTTATGATTCACACAAATTTTGTGAGAAAGCTCAATTTTTTCGAAAGTTTGGTTAAAAGACCTTAAACCTTTAAACTTAAAGGTTTAACATTCTATAAAAGTAAATCTGAATACAAACAAAGCTGCAAACTTCTTGTTTTCTCTCTTGTCCTTCCCTACTTCTTATAATTTAAATCTTGATAAAGAACTAAAATAATTTCTGAACTGCTCCCCCGATTTGTTTTTAAGATCCTGAGAGATACACATATTTTGCATCACTTTGCTGGGTCAAAATGGTTATTTCTATTGGTAATTACCAGACAGCAATGCTTCCGCGGAAAATATCTTACTGACAACATACTAAAATTGGACCTGGATCCTTCCTGTAAATAAATAAAGCATATGCGTTCAAAATTCATGTAAAAAAATGTACATGAAATTCAACACAACATAAAGTAGTCCTGGAAATGAATCTGATACTAAAACTAAAACCACAACATAATTTATTACTGGAAATGACCATTACCTCTTCCGAATCTGATGAAATAACTATCACTTCTGTTTCTTTTATGGGCAGGGTTCTAGTGGCCTGAAAATATATAAAAATACTCATTGATAATATGAGTTAAATACTTAAAAGGATCTAGCACACTATCCATAAAACTTTAATAATTAATGATCAGTTTGTCTTGAAGTAGCTACTTATTTATCTTTATGGGGCCGAATTAACCCTGTTCAGACCCATCCCTAATCAACCCAGCTATCAAATCCAGGTTTCCACAGTTAGAAGTTAATTAGAACCACAGGGATGGTATATTTTATTATACATATGTAAAAAAAATGTACATGAAAGTAAACATGTGTGCTTTTGATTAACCATAATTTAATATTTTAAACTATGATTCACACAAATTTTGTGAGAAAGCTCAATTTTTTCGAAAGTTTGGTTAAAAGACCTTAAACCTTTAAACTTAAAGGTTTAACATTCTATAAAAGTAAATCTGAATACAAACAAAGCTGCAAACTTCTTGTTTTCTCTCTTGTCCTTCCCTACTTCTTATAATTTAAATCTTGATAAAGAACTAAAATAATTTCTGAACTGCTCCCCCGATTTGTTTTTAAGATCCTGAGAGATACACATATTTTGCATCACTTTGCTGGGTCAAAATGGTTATTTCTATTGGTAATTACCAGACAGCAATGCTTCCGCGGAAAATATCTTACTGACAACATACTAAAATTGGACCTGGATCCTTCCTGTAAATAAATAAAGCATATGCGTTCAAAATTCATGTAAAAAAATGTACATGAAATTCAACACAACATAAAGTAGTCCTGGAAATGAATCTGATACTAAAACTAAAACCACAACATAATTTATTACTGGAAATGACCATTACCTCTTCCGAATCTGATGAAATAACTATCACTTCTGTTTCTTTTATGGGCAGGGTTCTAGTGGCCTGAAAATATATAAAAATACTCATTGATAATATGAGTTAAATACTTAAAAGGATCTAGCACACTATCCATAAAACTTTAATAATTAATGATCAGTTTGTCTTGAAGTAGCTACTTATTTATCTTTATGGGGCCGAATTAACCCTGTTCAGACCCATCCCTAATCAACCCAGCTATCAAATCCAGGTTTCCACAGTTAGAAGTTAATTAGAACCACAGGGATGGTATATTTTATTATACATATGTAAAAAAAATGTACATGAAAGTAAACATGTGTGCTTTTGATTAACCATAATTTAATATTTTAAACTATGATTCACACAAATTTTGTGAGAAAGCTCAATTTTTTCGAAAGTTTGGTTAAAAGACCTTAAACCTTTAAACTTAAAGGTTTAACATTCTATAAAAGTAAATCTGAATACAAACAAAGCTGCAAACTTCTTGTTTTCTCTCTTGTCCTTCCCTACTTCTTATAATTTAAATCTTGATAAAGAACTAAAATAATTTCTGAACTGCTCCCCCGATTTGTTTTTAAGATCCTGAGAGATACACATATTTTGCATCACTTTGCTGGGTCAAAATGGTTATTTCTATTGGTAATTACCAGACAGCAATGCTTCCGCGGAAAATATCTTACTGACAACATACTAAAATTGGACCTGGATCCTTCCTGTAAATAAATAAAGCATATGCGTTCAAAATTCATGTAAAAAAATGTACATGAAATTCAACACAACATAAAGTAGTCCTGGAAATGAATCTGATACTAAAACTAAAACCACAACATAATTTATTACTGGAAATGACCATTACCTCTTCCGAATCTGATGAAATAACTATCACTTCTGTTTCTTTTATGGGCAGGGTTCTAGTGGCCTGAAAATATATAAAAATACTCATTGATAATATGAGTTAAATACTTAAAAGGATCTAGCACACTATCCATAAAACTTTAATAATTAATGATCAGTTTGTCTTGAAGTAGCTACTTATTTATCTTTATGGGGCCGAATTAACCCTGTTCAGACCCATCCCTAATCAACCCAGCTATCAAATCCAGGTTTCCACAGTTAGAAGTTAATTAGAACCACAGGGATGGTATATTTTATTATACATATGTAAAAAAAATGTACATGAAAGTAAACATGTGTGCTTTTGATTAACCATAATTTAATATTTTAAACTATGCTTCAGAGAAATTTTGTTATCAGTTATTTGTGTAAATATTAAAAAATAATTGTTATATCAAAACCATTATCACAAACTTGATATTGATACTTATATTGCTTCATTACTTTCAAAATGTTATTATTGAAGTGAAGTAAGCTTTCCTGTCACTGATTTTCGCAACTCCTTAAAATGAAATAACTAGAATAATAGAGACTTCTGATAAATCTAATTCTTGACCAAAGGAAAAATCTTGTACAGTACTTAAGTTATGATTAAGCCCCAAATTAAATAAGTTGTTTAGGAGATTACCATAATAACCAATAATATATAAAATTTTAGCTTAAGATACACAATTAGCTTAAGATATACAATTATAGCTTAAGCATTGTAAACAAAAAAAAATCTCTAAAAGAGAAAAAAACTGGTTTTTATACTAATCCCCCTCAAATATTTGTGTTAAATTACAAATCTAACTTTAAGCTTATGACAGACATGGAGTAATTCAAAGGTAGGTTCACATTGTTCCAAATAACATAATTCGCAAGCAGTATAACATTATGTAAAATTTAGTTTTCCAACACAGTATGTTTTCACCTAACTCAGGAGAATCCAAATCAATACTGTGGTTCCATTCAGGGTTTATTTTGCTAATTTACAAATTTCCCTTAAGTCAAAGAAGCTGATATTTACTGAATGCTCAACTGAAGGAATAAAAAGATGATATCCCCGATACTCTTTTACCCTTCTACCACTCATCAGTTTGTTCTGATTCCAGAAATATTATTTCTGGGAGTTATTCAAGGCACTCCCCTCCTGAAATCTATTACAGGTACTTCTATAATAATGTTATATTTGAAATCACAATGATTTCCAAAATGTTGCATACGTCTTAACTCTCTGAAATCCTGTCTTCTGGTGATTCAGGTACCGTAGATGTAATATGGATAATTGGTTATCCTAAATATTTCCTGGTTTTGAATAAAACATAAGTAGTAAAAAAAATTGACTACATATATATAAAATACTTTACCCCTGTATCCTCAATATTAATTGTTAGGCTCTCTGAGATCCCTGATATCACCTGAAAAAAAGAAACACAATACAAGGAATTCTATATGAAAATCATGAAACAGTCAATGACAGTAGAAAAAATAGCTGGACAATTGGTTATCTATAATATTTCCAGGTTTTGAATGAAACAAAGATAATGGAATATATGTATATAGTATATATTACTGTACCTCTGAATCCTGATCATTTTGCGAGTGCTCTAACATCTGTAAAAAAGGGAACAGTAAACACGAAATTCTATATGAAAATCATGAAATAGTTAAAGATAATTGTAAAAAGTTAGCTGGACAATTGATTATCCAAAATATTTCCTGGTTTTGAATGAAACATAGATAATATAGTTATTCCAGGCACTCCCCTCCTGAAATCTAATACAGGTACTTTTGGGATAATAATGTTCTGTTGAAATCACAATCATTTCCAAAATGTTGCATACGTCTTCACTCTCTGAAATCGTGTCTTCTAGTGATTGAGGTACAATAGATGTAATTAAAAAATGCTTCTAGTGCAAACAAGGCAACAAAACATCAGTGGCATTTAGTTAATTTTTACAACTGGACTACAATGAATATTTATTACTTGTAAGTCATTCCTGATGTTTTCTAGGTTTTCCTCTGCAGATGAACAAAGTGTTGAAAAAGAATTGTCGTTCTCATCCTCACACATGGACACTTCAACTCACTCATGGCCTGCACCCTCCCCCCCTGGTGGGAGTTTTAACTGTTCGACGTGGACGGTCCTCCGTTTCGTCGGAGGTCTTGTACTCTCGATGGTGACGATGTTATGCTTCCTGATCACCACCACCTTGAATGGACCCTCGTATCTGACCAACTCTTTGCTCCGATTAGAGCCAATTTTACGATATACGATCGTCCCAATTTTAAGGTCCCCCCATTCGACCCCGGACTTTGAGGTTTACCCGAGCAACTCTCTTGACGTTCTCCCTCACGATTTTGTCACGAACTTTGCCCCAAAGTTTTCTGAGCTCTAAGTGAGCACTTAACATTTGCTCCGCCATTCCCTCGTCTGCCACCGTCATGTCCCATTTCGGCGCCTCGCGCGCAGTCCGAAGAGGATCTCGAACGGCGTAAACCCCGTGGTGGAGTGGATGGAATGATTGTATGCTGCCACTGCCTTCGGCATCGCCTCGTTCGCCTGCAGACCCTTTTCTACCTGATACACCCGCAGGTGGTCACTCAAGGTACTGTGCAACCTTTCGATGCCTCCACGACTCTTAGGATGTCCTGGGGTGTTGAGATGCCACATGATATCAAGATTTTTCATCTCCGTCCGAACGTTTGCATTATCGAACTCCCTACCCCCATCCGACGAGATTCGGTCCGGTACCCCATAAAACTGGAACCACGTTCTTAATGCCTGTAAGACCACGTTGGATGATTTGTCTTGTACGGCGTACGCCATAGCTACCTTACTGAAGGTATCTATTGTCGTAACCCATTTATATCCCTTCCAAGTGAACGTGTCAATCTGTAGTTCACTCAGTGGCGTCTCTGCTGTGGGTGTTTCCTCCTGTTGTCCCTGTGGTGGGTGTCGATCATATTAAGTCTTCGCACAATCGCACGTTCCTATAATCTTTTGGATCGTCTTTTTCATATCCCACCAGAATTACCGTCGCTGTAATGCTTGCAAAGTCTCCTGCGCACCGCGGTGGTTTGTCTTCCCTTGATGGTAGGCAAGCGTTACTTCCCGCTGCCGTTTCTCATCACGCAGTGTCTGGACCATAGACAGACAACGAACAAACGATCGATCAATTGTTCTGTTCTCCATAATTTCTTGATCAGATCCCACACTGTCGCATTGCCGACAAATAGATGGTAGGTCTTCCCTGGTCTGGATGCATCTTTCAATGCCTGGCAAATTTGGTCACCCTTGACACCCGGTTGGGACCAGATTGTCGTAATACTATTCTTGCCATAGTTTTCATGAGTAGCTCGCATCAGGCCGGACGTTTGCGTCTTCCAAATAATTTGTCGCCGTTTATCGTTAATGATACCCTCGATCGTCTCCATTTCCACCGGACGTTCTCCGGCAGATTCTTCCGCTTCTTGGTGTTCGCTACCATCGCTATCGTCCCGCGTACGGCGACTTCTATCTTCCCCGGGCGCCCATTCCTGGATAAATTGTCTGTGATCCCCGGACGTTTCCCCTTCCTCGACTGCATTTACGGTAATCGCTCGAGATAGCCAGTCCGCCACTACATTGTCCTTCCCTGGTTTGTATACGATTTCCAGGTTGTATTGGGACAAAAACTCCTTCCAGCGTGTCACCCTGGCGGATGATTCCTTAAGCTTCTCCACCCATTGAAGAGGTCTGTGGTCCGTATATACTCTGAATCTCTGCCCGAAGAAGTATGGACGAAAATGATCAATAGCCCATATGATGCCAAGAAGTTCACGCTCGAGGGCACTGTACCGCGCCTCCGTGTCGGTCAGTCTTCGACTCGCGTACGCCACTGGTCGTTCCCCCCCATCACCCTCGACCCTGCGACAGCACCGCTCCCAATGCATACTCACTTGCGTCGGTGGTGATAGTAAATAGCTTCTCAAAATCGGGAAACGCCAGGATTGGTTTCTCTTGTAGTCGAGCCATTCATTTTCGAAGGTTTTGCTCCATAATAGGTGTAATCGCTATCCGCGCCCCCTTCCGCAGCAGGTTACTGATGGGTACGAGATACTCTGCCATGTCTGGCACAAAACGCCGATAGTAATTTAGCGTACCTAAAAGTCGCCGCCGAATGCCCTTGACGTCTTTCGGCACCACTATCTTTCGAATTGCGTCGACTTTTGCAGAATCCGGCTGGACTCCCTCCCTCGAGATGGTATGCCCTAAGAAGTTGATCCGATCCTCTCCCAGCGATGATTTTTCCATCGACAATTTTAACCCGAATTCACGCAATCGTCGAAATACCCTCTGGAGATCTTCGATGTGTTCGGATTCTGTTCGGCTGAAGATCAACAGATCGTCCATATAAATCTGGCATACTGCCTCGTCAACCTCCCTCAGGATTTCGTCCATCAATCTCTGGAAAGTAATCAGAGCATTCTTCAAACCAAATGGCATCCGAGTGAACTCATAGAGCCCCCTCTCGAAAGTAAACGCTGTTTTGTGTTGATCGGTAGCGCTCATTTTGATTTGATGGTACCCTGCTTTCAAATCCAAGGTGCTGAAGATTGTGGCTCCATTCAGTCTGTCGAGAATGTCCTCAAAACGGGGAATAGGATACTTCTCATCCGTTGTGTTTTCATTTAATTTTCTAAAATTGACGACGACTCTATATCTCTCCCCCTCCTCTCCCGGTTTACTCTTCTTTCGTACTGCCCACAGAGGACTATTATAAGGGGATGTGCTATCAACGATTATACCCTGTCGTCTTAAGCTGTCGATTTCTGTCCGGATATGTTGGCGGAGTGCCTGCGGATATCGTCTCTCCTTCGCGTACGTTATTCGGTCAGATTTTAATGGGATTTCATGTACTGTCTTCCCCGTTGCCCCAAGCATATCCCCCTCCACGTAAAAAATATCTCCGAATTCTCTACGTAAGCTTTCTCTCCAGTCCACAACTTTCTTGACTGCCCCTATCCGCGCACTCCCACCTCTTACGGTCCCCTGACATTGGTAAGTAACCCCCCCCCCAACTTGATCCGTCACTCCTTTCCCTGGTTCTCTACAAGCACGCCTACCCGACCCAATAAGTCACACCCCACTATTATTTCATACTCGCGCGGCATGTACTCCACAATATGTACATTAATATCGCCCTTTTTTTTCGCCCATTTCTCTAAATTCACGACCGCCTCTCCCGCCACTTTACAGGGCCCGCCCAGGGTAATTAAATTGCACTTACATACCTTGACCTGGAGTGCCCTCTCTCTGCCATATAGCCGCTCCAACGCACCGCGTGACATTATGGTAGTGGTGGTTCTTCCTGTATCCACCAAGCACCTCTCTCCCCCCTCGACTCTGATTATTGGCAACTCGCACAGTATCCCTCTCACTGTATTACACTTTAGGGTGCGGTCACCACTCTGCTGCCACCCTCCTCAGGCTGCCACATGCCGCTCCCATCTTCTCGAAGTAGTCTTCATTCGCTCCCGAGGTTCCTGAAGATTCCTCAGCTGAAGATCCATTACCCCTGGGTGATATATTTCTTCTTTCCCGCATCGTTTGCGTATTTACTTCCATGGGTTCTGCCCTATGAACATCTCCCCTCCGATACACGTAAGGGCAATGTCTAGCGATATGCCCCTCTTCACTGCACTCGAAACATTTTGTGCGGGGGCACTGTGCCACTAAATGACTCGTCTTCCCGCACCCATGGCATTTTCTCTCTTCTCTGCGGGGTCCGTACCTGGGTCTCGCCGCCCTGAACCTCCTTTCGCCTGCCGCTCCCCTGTTCCTACCGGTGGGTGTTTCGACTTTTTTCCAATTTGATTTAGGGACCCTGGTTCTCCTGTACACTATCCGGCTCCATTTTCCCTCATCCTCCTGTATCCTCGATTCCTCCTCCCTGGCACTGGTGTCAATCATGACTTGGGCACATTCGAGGAATGGGCGCTCATTAGGGAATACCTCTTTTCTCCCTGTTTCCTTCGCCAACTGTACCTTCAGTATAGTAGACAGAAATCCCATTCTGCCCTCTACCTCTTCGATGCTCATTTTCTCCATTATTTGATTATAACGGGTTAGAAGAACTGCAGCATATTGGCCGCTACTCTGCCTTGATGATTTTGTTTCCCGGAACATCTGGAAAATATCTTCTTCGGGCGTCCATCGCCCTCCTCCATATGCTTTCTTTAGCCGCATCTTCACCATTTCCCACGACGTCTCCTCATCCGCTTGGATCTGGTTGAGAATCCTTCTCTTGACCCGACATATCAGGGCCGCTCTTAGTGACTCTGCATCCCTGGGGTCCAGAAGATTTTCCTCCGATTTTGCTAGGATTAAGGCAGTGAGGCGATCTCCTCCCTTCAGAAAGTGGTTGAGTTCTCCTAATTCGCCAGTGAACCATTCCAGCTCTGAAATTGCATTTCTCAGATCTTGAGTGTTCATTGCTTTCACTCTCATCAACGCAAGAGCGGTAGCATGAGCTTCTGGCAAAACGCCCACCCTTCTCGTTGCTACATGTTCCGCGCCATCCGCTACGTTCAGAACAGGTGGTCGTAGCACGCCTCCTTCCGCCATTCTTTCTTCATTTTTTTATTTAACACGGCAAAAAGGAGAAGAAAAAAAAAAATCGAACAGACGTCGCTTACTATCTTTCCACACCACGAGTTCCCGGGTTTCTGCACCAGTTAATGCTTACCGGCTTTAGAATTCAAAAACAAAGGGAAAAAAGGTACAGAGAAACAACACGCTTGAAAGTTAGAACTAGACTGTTTATTTTGAGTCTATAACCCTGAATATTTACATTCGGGATGTTTACATCCCGACGTTCGGGGATTAAGGTTGAGTACTGATGCTGCCCGGAGCTTAACTTATATGTATATACATACATAAACTAATGTAAAACTGAATCCCCAGTATCCTCACCATTCTGTGAGTTCTCTACTAGTCTAATAGTCAATGATAATTGTATAAAGTTAGCCGGACAAATGGTCATCCTAAATATTTCCTGGTTATGAATGAAACATAGGTAATAAAAAAAATTGAATATATATATATATATAAAATACTGTACCCCTGTATCCTCAATATTAATTGTTGGGGTCTCTGAGATATCTGATATCACCTGAAAAATAGGAAAACTATACAAGGAATTCTATATGAATGTAAGGATCGGCGTCTGTTGGGACTGTTAGATTGTGAAAGGTGAATAACGAAACCAACAGACGACCGTTTGCCTTCAGGGCCTGGTGATGAAGCGGAATAGGAGACTGCACGTGCTAAGATGTTCTCGGAAGACAACTGATAGTTAATAGCACTCTCCTATTTGTTCTACGAACTTAACCGTGGGAACATGGCCCGACCCTGAACAAACCTTGTTTATTGGCCCTTAGTCATCCCTACTTACGACGACCACGCCCTGGTCGCACGCGAGTAGGGCGATAGTAATAAAAAGCAGTCAGTCCGTGTTTCTGTGTGGTTGGAAGAGGTTGAGTGAGAGACAAACCATTCATATTGTAGGGGTAATGTGGATACCGGACTTGATCAAAGGTATGTGGACTTTTCTTTTCCGTCTGTAACATAGTTGCCAGCTAAATGGAGCATGTGGCTGACTGTCAAATCCCGACTTTACTCTTTAAATTTTGTAATGGAAAATAGAATTGAATGACATTTTATTTTAATTAGTAGCTTTCGTAGTTGTGTGAGAGCTGGTAATCTTATATTTTTGTTCATTAAAGCACCCTTTAATTTTAAACTTGTTATTCCTTTTAAATGGTTACCCTTCCTACTTTCTCCTAAGATTCCTGAGATCCTAGTCGGGGCGGGTACAAATTGGTGTCAGGTGTGGGGTGGATGCAAGAATACCACAGTCGAACCAGAGAGGATAGTAGGAGGGGAAGAGCCTGCCGGCGCGAGGGCAGAGTAAATTGCTGACGCTAATAGAATTGATGGGCCGTGCGGTTTTGGGCGAACGGTTGATCGGAGGGCGAAAATAGCCGAAATTTGTGATCATCTGGGTAGGGCATATATCTGATAACTTTAAAAAAAATTTTTTGAACCTTAATTGCCAAATTAAAAGGAATAGTTAAAATTAAGATGAACAGGGTAAATGAATCGGAATGGTGTAACCGTTCATAAGAACTGTAGAACCATTTCATGAACCGGTTTTCATTTCATTCATCATCATCATTTCATAACAGTTGAATCTGTTACGCGAAGGTACAGGTGTTTCTAATATATTATAATCCAGGCATAAAATGTCAGCAGACGAATTGAGGAAAAAGCTCGACGAGGCCACCGAGGCCAACCGTCGCTATAAGGAGAAAGAAGCAGAGCTGGAGAGGACGTTGAGGCAAGAGCAGGTGGCATCCCAGGCTATGAAGGAAGAGTTGGACGATACCAAACAGAGACTGAATATGAGTGCGGTAGAGGACCCACCCCGAACCAAGAGAGATATGTCCATGCAGGGGCTTCTTCGGGCATGGTCGGACCCGGAAAAAGATGGACCCATTGAAGAGTTTCTACGCAGGCTCGAACTAATAGCGCAGAGTGGTAATTGGACAGTGGCCGACCGATTGACGGTATTAGAGCTGAAACTCGCAGGTACGGCAGCAGTCTTTGTACAAGCCCACCCCGAGCTGCGAGAAGGAGGCAATGCTTACCAGGACCTGGTGACAAGGTTGAAAGAGAGGTTTGAAGATTCGGCCACCCAAGACTATTATCTGAGGGCGCTAGGACAGGCGAGACAGGTACCGGGGGAAACGGTGAAGGGATTCGCCGACCGTGTCTTGGCTCTGGGGCAGAAGACCATGCCGCCGGCTGCAGATGTGACAGAGACAATGTGGAGGGCCAAGGAATTGGAAAAGAGAGTAGTAGCTACATTCGTAGCAGGGCTACGGGGTGACTCCAGCAAGCTAGTGGCGTATGCGTCTCCACGCAATTTGCAGGAAGCCTTACAGAAAGCAGCGGCATTGGAACAGTACACGGAAAGGAAGCCAACGATAGCGTATGCGGTGTCCACAGAGGAACAAGATGAGACTATAACCATCGAGCATCAGAGAGTCTGCTATTGTGGGAAGCCAAGGAAGGAAGAAAAGATGGGACACTTTGCCGCCGTTGTGGCAAGGACAAATGCCCCTGTGACTTGTTATCGCTGCGGTAAGGTGGGACATATCGCTAGAGAATGCCGCCCGACTCCAAATCCAGGTAACAGGGGGAGCGAGATAAGGCAAGTAAGCCCTCGGACGTGTTTTCGGTGCGGGAAGCCCGGCCACTATGCCAGCCACTGCCGAGGTAAGCCGATGGGGGATCAGGGAAATAAGCAACCCGATCAGAATTCGGGACACAAGGATGACCCAAATGCTTAAGACGCCGCGAGGACCCCGGCACGGTGTCAAAAAGTAAGGGGAAAGACGTACGGATGGTCCCGAGCGTGGGGAGTAGACAAGGAGGGGGCATACGGGTGAAGGTGGTGATAGGAGGGGAGCTGAAGGAATTGTTAGTGGACTCGGGCTCGGAGGTCACATTAATCACGAAACCCATACAGGGGGTGGAAATACGAGGTAGCAGGATCAGAGCAAAAGGGATTACCGGCCAGAGACTGCACCTAGCAGGGGACCAGATAGTCGAAGTCGAGTTCCAGGGCAGGAAGGTAAAACACCGTATGACCATAGCCAACCTCTCAATGGACTGCGATGGAGTGCTAGGGTTGGATCTGATGAAAAGACTCGATACCGTGATCGACACCAAACGTGGAGTATTGTCAACAAGGATGACCGGCGCAGACGAGAAACCGGAGAAGAGGGTAGCGTCGGTAACAGACAAGAAAGCAGAGCCAAAGTGGCCTAGGAAGAGTACGCAAGGCCGACGACGCAGACCGAGGGGCAGGAGAAAGAGAGTGAACAACCAAGAAGCAGACATCCTTCCAAGCAACGACCCGGGAGAACCAACGCCCATCGGTTCTACGACGGTGAAGGTGTCTAGTAGATCGGTCATCCCGCCGTACAGCGAGGCCCTGCTAGAAGGTGACGTGGCGGGATGGGCATCGGGTCGAGACTTGTGGCTAGAACCCAAGCTGATAAGCCAACAAGGGGTGCGAGTGGGTCGGAGCTTGAACCGGATTCGAGACGGAAAAGTATGGGTTCGGATGGTGAATCTTACCGCGGGAGAGGTGACGTTGAGTCGGGGTCAAGAAATAGCAAACGCCGAGGAATGGACGGATATTAGGGAAAAGGGAGAAAAGGTCGTGGCTCTAAAAGAAGGCACGGACCAGGACTGGACATTAGACTGGACGGAGAAATTACACCACCTAGGGCCGACCGAACGGGACGTAATTGAGGCTGTGCTGAGGTCCTATGAGACTCTGTTCGAAGAGCCTGGGCCCAACGGTTGCAAACTGAAAGTAGAACATCGGATAGAGACCGGAGATGTAAGGCCAATCTGCAAACGACCGTATCGGGTCCCCTTCGCACAACGGGAGGTTGTCAAGAAACATCTGGGCGATATGTTGGCCAAAGAAATAATATCGCCATCCGACAGCCCTTGGGCGGCGCCTGTTGTTCTGGTACAGAAGAAGAGCGAAGACGGAGAAATTAAATATCGATTTTGTACGGACTTCAGAGGCCTGAACGAAGTGACCAGAGTAGATGCATACCCGTTACCGCTTATAAATGAGACGCTGGAACAACTGGGGAAGAGCCAGTATTTCTCGACCTTAGACCTAGCCAGTGGCTATCACCAGATTCAGTTAGCACCCGAACACCGAGAGAAGACTGCCTTCACCACGGTCGGAGGGCATTTCGAGTATAACCGCATGGCGTTTGGGCTCGCCGGGGCACCGGCCACCTTCCAGCGGCTCATGGACGAGTTACTGATGCAGCTGAAAGGGGAAGTCTGCTTCGTGTACCTAGATGACGTGATCATCTTCAGCACGACCATCGAGGAACACGCCAAAAGACTGCGACTTGTACTGGACAAGCTAAGAGGAGCCGACTTGAAGATCAACTTGAAGAAGTGTAGATTCGCGGTGGAAGAAGTGGCCTACCTAGGACATGTCGTAACACGGCAAGGGATACAACCAGACCCATCCAAAATTAAAGCCGTCAAGGAGTACCCGCACCCGACGAATCGTAAGGAAGTAAGAGCCTTTCTCGGGTTGGCCGGGTATTACCGTCGATTTGTGCCTTGCTTCGCCGAGAAAGCGAAACCGCTAACGGTGCTGACCTCGGAGACCACGAAATTTGACTGGGGCCCCGAGGCAGAAGGGGCTTTTGCGAAACTAAAAGGGGAACTGTGTTCTGAAAATATTCTCATCTACCCGGATTTCGCAGACCCGTTCCTGCTAGCAACGGACGCCTCCGGAACGTCGGTAGGGGCTGTCTTATCCCAACGTCGGAATGGAGGGGAACGACCTATCGCTTATGCAAGCAGACAGTTGTCCAAGGCCGAGAGGAACTATTCGGTCACGGAGAGAGAATTACTAGCGGTGGTCTGGGCAACTAAACAATTCCGTTGCTACTTACTAGGGAGACGGTTTGAACTTATTACTGATCATGCGGCTTTAAGGTGGATGCTCAGTCTCAGGGATCCTTCGTCAAGATTGACGAGGTGGGCCCTAAGATTAGAGGAATTTGAGTATGAGGTGACACACAAGCCTGGCCACCGGCACACGAATGCCGACGCGCTAAGTAGAGCAGTGGCCTTGGTGAGGCTCGAGACCCCCCGGGACTTTCGAGCAAGAGTAATGAAGGAGCAGAGCAACGATAGCTGGTGTGAAAAAATTACCAAAAAGGAAGGAGAACGGGTTCGCAGAGATGAGGAAGGGGTGATGTACCTAGCTCCGGAGGGAGCATCACCAGAGGTATGGAGGTTGATGATTCCGACTTCAATGCGAGCGGAGATCCTACAAAGCTGCCACAATGCCCCGTGGGCAGGGCACCCGGGAGCTGAAAGAATGGAAATGCTGGTACGAAAGAACTACCATTGGGAAACCCTAGCAAAGGACGTCAAAGAACATGTGCGGACTTGCCTAGGCATATGTGGAGAGCATTGTTGCTCGACACGGAGTACCGGCACGGCTACTAACAGACCAAGGTCGAAACTTTGTTTCGAAACTCATGAAGGAAGTCTGTCGGATCCTGGGTAGCAAGAAGATACAAACCACTCCGTATCACCCAGAATGCAACGGAATGCTCGAGAGATTCCATAGGACGTTGAGTGACTCAGTGGCGCACTTCGCTCGCAGGGATGGCAGAGACTGGGACCGCTGGATCCCATACGCTCTCATGGCTTACAGAGCTATTCCCCACCCATCGACGGGATACTCCCCGAACTATTTGGTGTTTGGCCGTGAGTTGAACAACCCGGGGTGCTGGACGGCTCCGGTAATCGGCGATAGTTACGAAGAGACGTCGGAGATAGCCAGTGAGGTGGAGAACCGACTACGTGATGCTTACAAGGACGCTCGGGATCGAGCGGAGAAGGCATGGAAAGCCCGTAGTAAATGGTGCAATCGAAAACGCAAGCTACGCACCCTGGCAGTGGGCGATGAAGTGTTATTACACGTGTCGGCGATAAAGCCTGGAAACTTCAAGAAGTTTCACTGGCCCTGGACAGGACCACATAAGGTGCTGCAGAAGCTATCAGAGGTAAATTACCGGGTGCGATTATCTACGGGGCGCGAAGTGGTGGTGCATATAAATCGGTTAAAGCCGTCCCCGGTATTGACCACAGAGGCTAACAAGGAGGAACCGTCAAGCACAAGGGCGGACGAGGAGAGCGAGTATGGCACGGATTCGGAGGACGAACTTTGCTTAATCCCCACCATGGAGGAAGACGGCGATGATTATGACGCTCAACCGCGGCCAACTGCGACCAGGACCCAGGAAAAAGAACGGGTCGTAGAAAACGAACAACTCGAGCCCTCACAGGCCCAGGATGCCTCGACGGAGAGGACGGAGGGTTCGCCACCTGTGCAAGGTATGGTCGACCACGTCACCCCTTGGTGGATGAGAGAGGAATCGGTGGAGCCTGAAGAAACCGAAGACCCTCGGGACCCCACGTGGACTCCCGACGAGGATCCTCCTACCACCTGTCCACGTTCTCCTTATCCCTTACGATCAAGGAGAGACTAGGAGACTAATGAGAAATTGAATTGTTCGCAGGATGGATGGTGATGCAGGTGGTGTACGCACATAGTGGGGTGCGTTTTCTAGATGAGACTGATTTAATAATAACTAGCGAGCGGTGGAGAGTAGTGGTGGAAGTGAATGTAACTCACTTGTATGGAGAGTCCGCGAGGATGGTGGCCGTGATGGAGGAGATTGAGATAGCCTACTGGCAGACGCTTGACCGAATCCCTGAGATCAGAACGTACCAAGAGGAACTGAAACGGACAAGGGGGATGGTATTGGAAGTGGATAAAGCAGTGAGATCGCTCAGAAACCTTTTACCGATTAGTCGGGGGAGTAGAGGATTAATTAATGCAGGAGGAAAACTTATACGACTAGTATTCGGTAACCCGGACGCAGACGACATGGAAGAAATACGAGCGGACCTGGCACAGCTAGAGGCGAGGCAAGGGAAAATGGTGCACTTAACGGAGGAGCACCTCACCATCACGCGACGTTTGGGGCAGAGGACGGAAGAGAATGCGCGTACGCTGGTGCAGGTAGCGAGAACGCTAAAGAACGAGATAACGTCCACTCACAAGAGGTTGGATACATTAGAAAACCGCCTCGACTACCTGTCCCTCTACACTAACCTATCCCTGTCCCTTATGTCAAATCTGAGGAACATGGAGGTCACAGCCCTTAAAGCCGGTCTCGACTTGCGGGACTTGTACGCGGGGTTAGAACAGGTGTCCCTGGGTAAAGTAAGTCAGACTCTATTGTCCCCACAGTCATTAAGCGAGATACTCCAAACGGTGGCAGGTGTGTTGCCTGCGGAATTGAATCTGTTCACAGGTACTAGATCTGAAGAGGCCCATCAGTATTACCAAGCGGCCGAGGTTCACGGAGTAGCGACTACATCAGCCATTCATGTTATCATAGATCTACCGTTGACAAGTCAGGGACAGACGTTCAAGAGATATAAAGTCACACCGATACCGACTTGGAGCGCTGAGGTGGCGCAAAAAGTGGTCTTGGACACATCCGTGGAGTATATTCTGACCTCTTTGGACAGGCAGTATTACGCACTTCTGCGTGACGAGGACTTTGTAAATTGCCGAAGATCGCAGCCGTGGGTGTGTCCCGTGCAGTTTCCTCTGATCAGACGTACTAGAGCCACCTGCTTGAGTAGACTGTTCTTTGGAGACGACCAGGATAATCAGCTAGGGTGCAGGTGGATCGCTCTGAGGGGTCCCCATCTTGACACTTGGGTTTGGGACAAGACGAACGAACGCTGGTTGTTCAGCTTAAGCGGCCCAGTTAAGGTGACAAAGCAGTGCCGTTCCCAGCCTCCTGAGGAAATTTCGGTAGACGGAGATGGAGAATTGGAAGTAGCAGAATCCTGCGCCTACAAGACCACGGACTACTGGCTACTTCCCCGGTCTAGAGGGGAGACGCGAGTGCGGTTGAATCAGGGGATACAAACCTTGGACTCGGTACCCCGGCGACTAACTAACACGAGAGAGCCGCTGCTAGGAGAGGACGTGAAAAAAGCCTGGACGGCCCTGGAGCGAGATGGTGACCTGGAAGCGGGACGATGGGCGGTAGACGAGGCCCGGCTCACAGCTTTATCAAGGGCAATCCAAGATGTGGACGAAGACCGAGAGAGCAAGAGGAAGTGGTTTTGGAATTCACTAGCGGGCATGATGATAATACTCCTGGGCGCGCTAGGCGCCTGGGGATTGCGGTTGTGGCTAGTTAGAAGAGGGAACGCAAACGCCCAAGTTAAAGAAGGTGTCGATCTACAGCAGGAGATGGACCAGGTGATCCACCAACCCAGGGAAATAGACCATGTGCAGTGCTAATTGGGTGTGTTAGGTGTAGTTGTAAATCCTAGGCTAAGTTGTTAAAATAGGTTAAGTATATTGGATTAAGAATAGTTTGTAGTTAATTTGTAGAATACCTTGTGGTTAAAAAGAGTGGTCCTCTAGGATCCACTCTTTTGTTAGCGGGAGGGTAATGTAAGGATCGGCGTCTGTTGGGACTGTTAGATTGTGAAAGGTGAATAACGAAACCAACAGACGACCGTTTGCCTTCAGGGCCTGGTGATGAAGCGGAATAGGAGACTGCACGTGCTAAGATGTTCTCGGAAGACAACTGATAGTTAATAGCACTCTCCTATTTGTTCTACGAACTTAACCGTGAGAACATGGCCCGACCCTGAACAAACCTTGTTTATTGGCCCTTAGTCATCCCTACTTACGACGACCACGCCCTGGTCGCACGCGAGTAGGGCGATAGTAATAAAAAGCAGTCAGTCCGTGTTTCTGTGTGGTTGGAAGAGGTTGAGTGAGAGACAAACCATTCATATTGTAGGGGTAATGTGGATACCGGACTTGATCAAAGGTATGTGGACTTTTCTTTTCCGTCTGTAACATAGTTGCCAGCTAAATGGAGCATGTGGCTGACTGTCAAATCCCGACTTTACTCTTTAAATTTTGTAATGGAAAATAGAATTGAATGACATTTTATTTTAATTAGTAGCTTTCGTAGTTGTGTGAGAGCTGGTAATCTTATATTTTTGTTCATTAAAGCACCCTTTAATTTTAAACTTGTTATTCCTTTTAAATGGTTACCCTTCCTACTTTCTCCTAAGATTCCTGAGATCCTAGTCGGGGCGGGTACATGAAAATCATGAAATAGTCAATGACAATAGAAAAAATAGCTGGACAATTGGTTATCTAAAATATTTCCAGGTTTTGAATGAAACAAGCATAATGAAAAAAAAAAGGAATATATTTATATAGTATATTAGTATATTACTGTACCTCTGAATCCGCATCATTTTGCGAGTCCTCTAACATCTGTAAAAAAGGAACAATAAACACGAAATTCTATATGAAAATCATGAAATAGTCAATGACAATAGAAAAAATAGCTGGACAATTGGTTATCTATAATATTTCCAGGTTTTGAATGAAACATAGGTAATAAAAAAAATTGACTACATATATATAAAATACTGTACCCCTGTATCCTCAAAATTAATTATTAGGCTCCCTGAAATATCTGATACCACCTGAAAAAAAGAAACGCTATACAAGAAATTCTATATGAAACAGTCAATGACAATAGAAAAAATAGCTGGACAATTGGTTATCTAAAATATTTCCAGGTTTTGAAGGAAACATAGGTAATAAAAAAAATTGACTACATATATATAAAATACTGTACCCCTGTATCCTCAAAATGAACTGTTAGGTTCCCTGAGACATCTGATATCACCTGAAAAAAAGAAACGCTATACAAGAAATTCTATATGAAACAGTCAATGACAATAGAAAAAATAGGTGGACAATTGGTTATCTATAATATTTCCAGGTTTTGAATGAAACATAGGTAATAAAAAAAATTGACTACATATATATAAAATACTGTACCCATGTATCCTCAGTATTAATTATTATGCTCCCTGAGACATCTAATATCGCCTGAAAAAAAGAAACGCTATACAAGAAATTCTAAATGAAACAGTCAATGACAATAGAAAAAATAGCTGGACAATTGGTTATCTATAATATTTCCAGGTTTTGAATGAAACATAGGTAATAAAAAAAATTGACTACATATATATAAAATACTGTACCCCTGTATCCTCCCCAATATGAATTGTTAGTCTCCCTGAGACATCTAATATCGCCTGAAAAAAAGAAACGCTATACAAGAAATTCAATATAAAACAGTCAATGACAATAGAAAAAATAGGTGGACAATTGTTTATCTATAATATTCCCAGGTTTTGAATGAAACATAGGTAATAAAAAAAATTGACTACATATATATAAAATACTGTACCTCTGTATCCTCAATATTAATTATTAGGCTCCCTGACATTACCTGAAAAAAAGAAACGCTATACAAGGAATTCTATATGAAACAGTCAATGACAATAGAAAAAATAGCTGGACAATTGGTTATCTAAAATATTTCCAGGTTTTGAATGAAACAAAGATAATGGAATATATGTATATAGTATATACTACTGTACCTCTGAATCCTGATCATTTTGCGAGTGCTCTAACATCTGTAAAAAAGGGAACAGTAAACACGAAATTCTGTATGAAAATCATGAAATAGTTAAAGATAATTGTAAAAAGTTAGCTGGACAATTGGTTGTCCCAAATATTTCCTAGTTTGGAATGAAACATATATAATATAAAAAAATCGACAAAATATATATATATGTAAGATTGGTTAGGTCTTCTTCTTATAACAATAAGTAATCTGTTTCTCTGTAAAACAAAAGAAACAACAATTACAGTTTATTGTTATCACTGTTTGCACTTTACTTGTTTCACACTCAAAAACCTTTTTAAAACCTTCTGGTCATATGTCTCTAGCTCCACCTAGTGGCAGCCAACTGAAGCACGCGCGTGATAACAAAGCGCTGCTAATTTAATTGAAGAAAGCTTACTTTCTTTACATATATATACATAAGTTAAGCTCCAGGCAGCATCAGTACTCAACCTTAATCCCCGAACGTCGGATGTAAACATCCCGAATGTAAACATCCCGAATGTAAATATACAGGGTTATAGACTCGAAATAAACAGTCTAGTTCTAACTTTCAAGCGTGTTGTTCCTCTGTACCTTTTTCCCCCTTGTTTTTGAATTCTAAAGCCGGTAAGCATTAACTGGTGCCGAAACCCGTGAACTCGTGGTGTGGAAAGAAAAGTAAGCGACGTCTGTACGATTTTTTTTTTTTTCTTCTCCTTTTTGCCGTGTTAAATAAAAAATTGAAGAAAGAATGGCGGAAGGAGGCTTGCTACGACCACCTGTTCTGAACGTAGCGGATGGCGCGGAACATGTAGCAACGAGAAGGGTGGGCGTTTTGCCAGAAGCTCATGCTACCGCTCTTGCGTTGATGAGAGTGCAGTGAGGAGGGGCATATCACTAGGCATTGCCCTTACGTGTATCGGAGGAGAGATGTTCATAGGGCAGAACCCATGGAAGTGAATACGCAAACGATGCGGGAAAGAAGAAATATATCACCCAGGGGTAATGGATCTTCAGCTGAGGAATCTTCAGGAACCTCGGGAGCGAAAGAAGACTACTTCGAGAAGATGGGAGCGGCGTGTGGCAGCCTGAGGAGGGTGGCAGCAGAGTGGTGACCGCACCCTAAAGTGTAATACAGTGAGAGGGATACTGTGCGAGTTGCCAATAATCAGAGTCGAGGGGGGAGAGAGGTGCTTGGTGGATACAGGAAGAACCACCACTACCATAATGTCACGCGGTGCGTTGGAGCGGCTATATGGCAGAGAGAGGGCACTCCAGGTCAAGGTATGTAAGTGCAATTTAATTACCCTGGGCGGGCCCTGTAAAGTGGCGGGAGAGGCGGTCGTGAATTTAGAGAAATGGGCGAAAAAAAAAGGGCGATATTAACGTACATATTGTGGAGTACATGCCGCGCGAGTATGAAATAATAGTGGGGTGTGACTTATTGGGTCGGGTAGGCGCGCTTGTAGAGAACCAGGGAAAGGAGTGGCGGATCAAGTTGGGGGGGGGGGTTACTTATCAATGTCAGGGGACCGTAAGAGGTGGGAGTGCGCGGATAGGGGCAGTCAAGAAAGTTGTGGACTGGAGGGAAAGCTTACGTAGAGAGTTCGGAGATATTTTTTACGTGGAGGGGGATATGCTTGGGGCAACGGGGAAGACAGTACATGAAATCCCATTAAAATCTGACCGAATAACGTACGTGAAGGAGAGACGATATCCGCAGGCACTCCGCCAACATATCCGGACAGAAATCGACAGCTTAAGACGACAGGGTATAATCGTTGATAGCACATCCCCTTATAATAGTCCTCTGTGGGCAGTACGAAAGAAGAGTAAACCGGGAGAGGAGGGGGAGAGATATAGAGTCGTCGTCGAGTTTAGAAAATTAAATGAAAACACAACGGATGAGAAGTATCCGATTCCCCGTTTTGAGGACATTCTCGACAGACTGAATGGAGCCACAATCTTTACCACTTTGGATTTGAAAGCAGGGTACCATCAAATCAAAATGAGCGCTACTGATCAACACAAAACAGCGTTTACTTTCAAGAGGGGGCACTATGAGTTCACTCGGATGCCATTTGGTTTGAAGAACGCTCCGATTACTTTCCAGAGATTGATGGCCGAAATCTTGAGGGGGATTGACGAGGCGGTAAGCCAGATTTATATGGACGATCTGTTGATCTTCAGCCGAACAGAATCCGAACACATCGAAGATCTCCGGAGGGTATCCTTGCGTAGCGTGTAAGATGCCATTGTTTTCTGTGAGTAATGAGCCATGTAATTTTTTAATGTAACTTTCAAGCGTGTTGTTTCTCTGTACCTTTTTTCCCTTTGTTTTTGAATTCTAAAGCCAGTAAGCATTAACTCATATTCATATGTATATTAGTATATATATGTATATACATACATAAACTAATGTAAAACTGAATCCCCATTATCCTCAGCATTCTGTGAGTTTTCTACTAGTCTAATAGTCAATGATAATTGTATAAAGTTAGCCGGACAAATGGTCATCCTAAATATTTCCTGGTTTTGAATGAAACATAGGTAATAAAAAAAATGAATATATATATATATATATATATATATATATATATAAAATACTGTACCCCCGTATCCTCAATATTAATTGTTGGGGTCTCTGAGATATCTAATATCACCTGAAAAATAGGAAAACTATACAAGGAATTCTATATGAAAATCATGAAATAGTCAATGACAATAGAAAAAATAGCTGGACAATTGGTTATCTAAAATATTTCCAGGTTTTGAATGAAACAAGCATAATGAAAAAAATGGAATATATTTATATAGTATATTAGTATATTACTGTACCTCTGAATCCGCATCATTTTGCGAGTCCTCTAACATCTGTAAAAAAGGAACATAGGAAATTCTATATGAAAATCATGAAATAGTTAATGATAATTGTGAGAAGTTAGCTGGACAATTGGTTATCCCAAATATTTCCTAGTTTTGAATGAAACATATACAATAAAATAATCAATGATTTCCAAAATGTTGCATACGTCTTCACTCTCTGAAATCCTGTCTTCTGGTGATTCAGGTACAGTAGATGTAATATGGATAATTGGTTATCCCAAATATTTCCTGGTTTTAAATGAAACAAATATTATGGAAATACTGGACTACATATATATATATATATACTAGTGTACCTCTGTATCCTCATTATTAATTGATAAATGTGAAAAGTTAGCTGGACAAATGGTTATCCCAAATATTTCCTTGTTTTTAATGAAACATAGGTAATAAAAAAAATTGACTATATATATATATATATACATATGTATAAATATGATACTGTACCTCAGTATTCTCAATATTAATTGGCGGTTTCTCTGCGATCTCCTGAAAAAATCGAACAATATTCAAGAAATTCTATATGAAAATGGTGAAATAGTTAATAATTGAGAAAAGTTAGCTGGACAATTGGTTATCCCAAATATTTCTTGGTTTTGAATGAAACATAGGTAATAAAAAAAATTGAATATATATATATATATATAATACTGTACCCCTGTATCCTCAATTTTAATTGTTGGGGTCTCTGAGATATCTGATATCACCTGAAAAATAGGAAAACTATACATGAAAATCGTGAAATAGTTGATGATAAATGTGAAAAGTAAGCTGGACAAATGGTTATCCCAAATATTTCCTGGTTTTTAATGAAGCATAGGTAATAAAAAAAATTGACTATATATATATAAAATACTGTACCCCACCCAGTATCCTCAATATTAATTCGCGGGTTCTCTGATATCTCCTGAAAACTAGGGACAATATAGAGAAATTCTATATGAAAATCGTGAAATATGAAAATAGTTGGAACATACTTTCATACTATCCAGGATCATGATTACGGTGAGTTAATCAGTGGGTATTCAATGTGAATTAATAGATGGACAATTGGTTCCCAAAATATTTCCTGGTTTTGAATGGAACATAAATAATGGAAAAATCGACTGGTTAGAACCTAAAATTAATACTGGAAGAAATAGTAACAATTTTTTGGAATAGCTTTTTCAACCTTTTATTATAATTTAACATTTAATTTTCATTTTATTTTATTTTTGCATTTGGTATGTTTGTGTCCTTTATTTATTTTCCCTGTTTTATTATAAAATATATAATTCCATGGCCCACCACACCTCATGAAGAAATGGACTGACTGATGGTTGTCACCGTTGTCTGTAGGTCCACTAGTTTAATATATATGCAAAAATATAGCATTATTAGGTTATCTGTAATGAATAATAATGGTTAAATAATTTATATACTTTTTAAGGTAAGTCATAGTTAAACCTCTTTAGAGGTAAAACATAAAAACATATTCTATGCATTATGCAATTAAAAAAAACAAATTTCTCTCTGAATTCAGCCGATCAACTGTGTTAGCAGACATTTTTACCAAAATGAATTGGGCATATTAACTGTATACATGATTTTGAAGTCAATTGACTTTCTATGTCGTTAAATACATTCTAGAAATATAAATAAATTAATTTTACTATAAATTTCAATAAACTAAAATTTTAATAAATTTCAGGAGGAGGACCTTTATAAAATAATCAAAATTACATAATTATAATTATATATTTGTGAGTAGGATATTTTTCTTGTGTTTGATAATGAATTATGTGTGCATTTTTACTCTATGATGAACCTCTGTAAAATAAAATCAATTACTTACTCTAAAAAGCCTAAATAGGAAAATTTCAATAATGTCACTTTAGGATCTTAGTGGAGGTAATGGAATGACTAAGATATAACTAAGGTAAGTTAAAAGTGTCAAGTAGTGTTATCTCAATATTCTGGAAGAAAGCTGAGCTGCGCTTGAGATCCCGAATGGTGCTTATTGGGACCTGGCAGCCACCAAAAGCTACAGGCCCGTCGTCAGCCTACTCCAAGTTATAAGGAAAGTCCTGGAGCGGCACATGTACATGGTTCTAAGGCTCATTTTTGACAGATCGGTTTATAATATAATTATAACCTAGGAGCAAAGCTTATGCCTTGGATAGGATAAGGGACAACGTAACTGGGACCTGCTCCAGGTTTGCCATGCTATTGACCTTCAACATCTCCTTTGCTTTCGACAGAGTGTGGTGCCCCTTCCTGATGAGGGAGCTGCAGGCTCCTAGTAACCTCTACAACTTGGTAAGCAGCTACCTAAATCAACGAAAGTGGGAATAATTAAATAAACATACCAGTCGTGGTTGGCACAACTCAATAAAGGCCAGCCGCACAAGCTGATACAGGTGCAGAAGTTAGCACTGTTACAGGTCATGAGGCATGAGGGCCTACAAGTGGTGGCAGTGGCAGGTCATGTGAACTTGATCCTCCTGGAACAGTGCCTCACATCAAAAGGGGAAGACAGGGCAAACAGAAGAGCTTCCACCTCCTCTCTATAGAAGACTCAATGAGGAACCAGTTATTAAGATCTAATTTATGTTGTGTAAGTGTATTGTGTACTAATGCAGTGTACAGTGAGAGAGAAGAGTCAGCCATTGCCCGCCTCCCTTGAGTCCTGGCTGAGACAAGTGACAATAGAGGAGTTTGCTACTGTTTAATGAAATGTCGACCGTAGCTAAGTGTATGAGTGTTCAGTATTAGGTTGTGTATTGACTATATCAATAGCTTTTTGTTGACTATTATTTGTTTTGTTTGAATGACTTGATATATTATTATAACCTTTGAAATAAAATTACTCTTGATAATGGACTTCTGGACTACAATTGTTATGTCTGGATTGGAACACATTCTTTATACCACTATTATATTTAAGTAAACAATGCACTTTAATAAATTAGTTACGTTGATTCGCAATGAACTGAAAAACTCAAGAGAAGGTAACACAGGAGAAGCGGGGTTAGACTGGCTCACATAATCGATACTGCAATCGATACACAACAGTCTCCCACGCTAATTAGAATAATTATGAAACATTATAGTCTGCCTAAATCTGGTGGTAAATTGAGTCACATAGTCTAGCAGTTTTCCTAGTGGCCTCCGTTTTCTGCCTGATCGTCTCAGAATGGGTTCTGGCTGGACCCTAGGTTGCTCTTGTTGTTGCTGCGGGCGGGTCGATGGTCTTGGACTTGGATCTGGCTGGACGTCTTCTGGAAGATTACTTCTTGGTTCGTCATCATTGGTTGGACTCTTGGGTGGTAGAGTAAACATCACTCTCTTCCTGGGTTTGGCGTCGCTCGCAATGAAAAGCAATTGATTGATGTGCCTCTTCAGGCTATATCCATTAATATCGAGTTGAACTATGTAGTGAAGCTTCCCAATTTTTTGGATTACAGTTCCGAGTCTCCATGTTGGTTTGCCAGTGTGGGGGTACCACCTTGCTTGTATGCGATCTCCCACGCTTAGTTGACGTGTACCCTGAGTGGTGCTGGAAAGAGCTGGTGTTTGTGGAGGTGGTTTCAGCAGATCTAATTGAATCCTTATTCTACGTTGTAGGTACAATTCCGATGGTGATTTCCCACATGCTACCGGGGTTGACCTGTATCGCATTAAGATTTCTTGTACTTTTCTTTGGAGGGGTAACGTAGAACTAGTCATGGCCTGTAATTTCTGTTTAAAGGTCTGAATATTACGTTCTGCGATTCCGTTGGTGGCGGGATTGCCTGGGGCTATGAAATTTTGTTGAATGCCATGGTGCGTACAGAATTTGAGAAATGTTTCGCTTTTGAATATTGTTGCGTTATCTGAAACTAGGACTCTTGGTAGGCCGTGAGTTGAGAATATACCTTGAAGGTATTGAATGGTTGAATCTGTTGTTGGTGCATTCTTGGAGAAACGGACTTCTAGCCAGCGGGAGTTTGCGTCTACTAAAACGAAGAAGTGGTGGTCTTGGAATGGTCCCGCATAGTCCATATGAACCCTATCAAAATTCTCTGAGGGTTCATCCCAGTGATGGATGGGTGCTTTGGGTTTTTTTTTTCTAATTCGTACGCATTCCTGACAAGATGTTCAATGTCTTTATCTAGATTTTTCCAGTAAACGTATTGGCGGGATAACTGTTTCATTTTTACAACCCCTGCATCGGTGTGATGAAGCTCATTAAGAACTGCTTGTTGTAAGGACGTTGGAACGACTACTCGTTGTCCTTTAAAAATTATGCCGTTTTGCAGGTAGAATTCAGTGATATTATTTTTGCCGTTCAAAAGGTCTGATTTTATTCTGGTTAGTTGCTCATCTCGTGAGGTTTCTTCAGCGAGATTTTTGTAATTGAGCGTATCATTGGAAATAGTATATATGGTTTCATTAGAAGTTAACGAGACTTCTTCTTCACTATTTTGTTCAATTTGGAAAATATTTTCTTGTATAGAGGATCTTGAAAGGAAATCGGCGTGTACATTTTCTTCTGCCTTTTTATGTTCAATTCGGTAGTCGAAATTTGTGAGCCAGGTTGCGTAGCGCATAAGTCTAGCGGACGTCATTGCTGGAAGGTGTGCATTCTCGTGCAGAATGTGGGTCAGTGGTCGGTTATCGGTATAAAGGATAAACTTTCTGCCATAAATATAATAATACAATTTTTTGAGAGCAAAAACGATAGACAAGGCCTCTCTGTCTAGTTGGCTATAGTTCATCTCGGTTTTGGTCAATGAACGTGATGCGAAAGCGATAGGTTTTTCTATGCCATTTATGGTGTGTGAGAGTACTCCCGCTACCCCGGTTGGTGAGGCGTCGCAAGCTACCGAGAGAGGGAGGTCTGGATTGAAATGTGTTAAGACTCTATCACTAGAAATTTCGTTTTTTAATTTTGTAAAGGCTGATTCACATTTAAAAGACCAGTAGAGTTTTTTATGCTTTTGTAAAAGTAGTCTCAATGGATACGTTAGTGTTGAAATATTTGGAATGAATTCGGCATAATAGGTCACCATGCCCAAAAACCTCTTGACGTCGTCTTGATTTGCTGGTCTTGGTGCCTTCGTAATGGCCGCGACTTTAGCCGGGTCTTTCAAAATTTTGCCTTGTTCGAATACATAACCTAAGTATTGAATTTTGGTCTTGAATAGCTCACATTTTTCTCTATTGAGGTGCAAATCGAATTCTTGTAGTCTGTCAAGCAAGCAATCAAATTTTTATAGCAGTCCTCTCTTGTTTTCCCATGAATTATGATGTTATCGAAGTATGTTGTGACCCCTCGTAGGCCTGCTAGGACTTTGTCCATGATAAGATGGAATTCATTTGGTGCGGTTTTGTTGCCAAAAGAGAGGCGGTTAACCGTATAGGTTCCTTTGTGGGTAATGATCGTTTGAATCTTTGCGCTTTCTTGGTTGACTGGGACCTGGAGGTATGCTTTAACTAAATCCAGTGAGCAATAATACGTTGAGCTATTGAGTGCTGTAACAAGGTCATCAATTTATGGTATAGGATAATGTGCGTCCTGAAGTTGAGGGTTTACCCCCACCTTATAATCGACACATAGGCGCACTTTACCATTGGCCTTGGGGACGACTACTAAAGGGGAAGCCCAGTCACTCTCTTGGACTTTCGAGATGATATTTTGCTTTTCAAGTGTCTCGAGTTCTTGCTCTACTTTTGCTTTCAGGGCTTGCGGTACTTCTCTAACCTTAAAAGCTACGGGTTTTGCGTTGTTTCGTAATTTAAGGGAAATCTTGAAGTTTTTGCAGCAGCCCACAGTTTGTTGAAATATCGCCGGGTATCTGTTAAGGATCACATTTTCGACGTTATCAGGAATTATTGAATGTATTGAATTATTATTGATTTTCCCAACATCAATTTCTTGCAAATCGATGTTTAGGTGTCTGATCCAGGAACGGCCCAGAAGTGGGGAAAACTTATCTGAAACGACGTAAAGTGTCTATATTGATTTTATGTCCTTATATTGAACCTCTACTTCTACTACTCCAATGGGTGCGAAAATACCTGAGGTGTAAGAGCGAAATCGGATGCTGGTATTTTGAAGTTTCTTGTTAAGGTTCAGACGATTAAAATTTGATTCATTTAAGAGTGTTTGTCCAGCTCCTGTATCCACTTTAAATTGTTGAATTATATTGTTGATTTTTACTTGAACGAAATACTTCTGTGTGTCTTGATCCTGACTGTTAATTTCATATATTGTGTACTGATCATGGAGGAATGAATCTTCTTCTGAGTCTACTGCCTGCACTCCTTTTTTCTCTGACATTAATCTTTTTAGACACACTTTTTTGACATGCCCCAACTTTTCACAGTATTGACATTTTAACTTAGTCGAATCAACTCTGCAATTTTTTGAAATGTGATTATTTCGGGCACATTTTAAACAAAGCCCTTCAATTCCAAGGTGTTTCAAATTAAGGCGTGTGTATCTTGAATTTGATTTATCTTTAGGTTTTGCATTATAGTTATTTTGACTCCTACTTCGAGGTCTCGAAAGTCTATGTACACTGTTTGAATTATTTTCTGTGGGTATATCGAATTGTTGACTTGCCTCATTTGATGCTTCTAAGGTTTGTCCCTTTGAGACAACGTCAGAAAATGTTTTTTGTCCCTTTGAGACAACGTCAGAAAATGTTTTTGAGCCATCCAAAAGAAGTTGGTGGCGTATGTCTTGGTTAGAGAGGCCTCTGATAAACTGGGAGTGTAAAAAAAGGCCTGCCACAGACTTCTCACATTCACATTTAAAGCTGCACGCAGGGACGAATTTTCGTAATTGGGTGACAAAATCTTGGATAGATTGGTTAGGTGCTTGTTTTTGTGACAAAAATTTATGTCTTTCAACTAAAATATTTTTTTTTTCGGTCAGTTGATCGTCAAGGGTTTTAGTGATTTCATCAAATGTTAATGTATTGAGTTCTTTTGGTGCTACTGATAGTTTGAGCAATTCAAAATATTCAGGGCCAATGCTATTTAAAAGAATCATTTTTGCTGAGGCCTTGTCTGACGATAAGCCTTTTAGGGCAAGAAAGTTATCAAACCTTTCTTTGTATTGTTGAAAGGTTTCCGTGTTTTTATCAAAAGTATCAAACTTACTTACATTATGTTGAGGAAGTGTTGAAGAAGAGCTTTGATGTATGGACGAGAATTTTTCTAACATAATGGAAAATTGTTGTTGTTGTAGTTGCAAAAACTGGGCGAACTGAGCAGGGTCCATTGTTCCAGGTTGACAATAAAAGTTGAAATTAAATATCACTTTTCTCTGTCTTTATCCTCGTCGCCACTTTGTTATGTCTGGATTGGAACTTAGACAGGAAAACACGTTCTTTATACCGCTATTATATTTAAGGAAACAATGCACTTTAATACATTAGTTACGTTGATTCGCAATGAACTGAAGAACTCAAGAGAAGGTAACACAGGAGAAGCGGGGTTAGACTGGCTCACATAATCGATACTGCAATCGATACACAACAACAATGATCAGTTATTGGTTCAAAATTACATTTTCTAATTTCTTTATGATTTGAAAAGATTAAAAATAAAATAACAACAATTTTTTTTAAAGGAAATAGGTAAGGAATTTAATTCTGTCATGTGAAGTTTGCCAAAGGTTTCCAAGGAGCTAAATTAAAGAATCCTGTGTCCGTCCGCATGAAGTCCCTGATACTCCATTTCACAAAATAGCAATGGACATTGCAGTTTATAATAAAGATTATTTTCTTGTTGTAGTTGACTACTACTCAAGATGGACCAAGGTTTTAAAAATTGAAGACAAATCAAGTTTGTATTGCAACAAAAGTGCTTAAGCCAATATTTGCTAGATTTGGCATTCCCAAAATTGTTATCACTGATAATAATTCATTTCGGCCAAGCAATTTGGATGCATTTGCCAATCAGTGGTGTTTTGAACTAATCACAACCAGCCCTAACTATCCTCAGAGCAATGTACTTTTAGAAAAAACAGTTGGTGTTGTTAAATCCATGCTTGGGAAATGTCTCTATAATAATCAGGATTTTAATCTTTGCCTCCTGAATAGCAGTAATTCTAGTGTTTCAGGCCTGGGTTATTCTCTTTCACAGTTACTTATGAGTAGAAATCTCAGGACTAAGTTACCTCAGAATCAAAGATATCGGGATCAAAGATCTTAAACCTAAAATTGTGAATGATTCCATTATAGTTGATAAAACGAAACAACAGTTATATTATAATAAATCCAATAAAAAAGCTGATATGTATGATGTTAACAATGAAGTCTTGGTACAAAGTAAGTTCTTAAAATATGGGGAAATGTAAAATTAAAAAACAATTAGCCTTTAGGTCTTATTTAGTTGAAATAAATGGTAAGGTGCACAGAAGAAATTCAAAATGTATTAGAAAGTTAAAATTGAGACGATTCACATTAGACACTAAAATTAATCCCAATGATAATATAAGTAACACAAGTAATGGCGAACAAGATTCTATTCCAGAACAAGAGCGCCAAAATGTTCAGTCTATTGCTGGAGATTCAAGTAACTATGTTACTAAGTCAGGACATTTAGTAAACAAACCTAAGAGATATTAAGATATAAAATTTAGGAGTATAATGGTAGATTATAGTAGACTATAGAGTATAATGATAAGTGTAAAAGATTTCCTGTGAATTTAGTTGTATTAATATTGGATTAAACATTTTGATTACATTGTTTGTAAATAACTTCTTGATGAATTTTAATATTTGATTTTGTACTAATATTGTTGTAACTTCCTTTGTTGTTAATAGGTTCCTTGATTATACTTCTTGAAGAGAAGGGTGTTTAAATATGTTGCTATAATTTATAGCATCATTATTTCAACGTCTCCTTCCGACGTAGTTGATTGCTACCAGGATTTAGACACTTTGACTGACCTGAGGAATTTTTAGGTCAGCGTGAAGGGTATTTTTTTGTACCTGCGATAAGTCCCAGATATTTTAATTGAAAAATCTGTACAGTCATGATGATAGTCTTCTTAGCGCATCCGTTGTTACAATTACTTGAAGAAACCAATCAGTGAATATGCTTTAAGGGGCACTCAAACCAATTCTTTGACATTTCAATCTTGTCAGTGTTGGTAACATTGATTATTATCTTTTTAGTACTGTTATATGTCATGGCTAGGATGTGACTAACAAGAACTGTTTGTATTTATCATTATTACCTATACAAAACAAGGTTCCTTGGCATCATACAAATAAATATATGAAACCATTTGTACACATGGAATAGAACTTTTGGGTACAGCCAAACCTTCAAACATCAAACATTCCAGAGCAAAGCCCTCAGAACATTCTACCTCACTAATACATAGATTGACATGACCTAGGTGTACCTACAGTATACCTATAACCACCATATAACCTCCAGATTTTCCAAATTTCAGGAAAACCTATCAGCTCAGCTAAATCCTACAATCCTTATCTTAAGCACATAAGCAAATGCACTCATCCCTACAATCTTCCTCATCGCCTAAAGTAGTTAATAGATATATCATGACACTGGCCATCACCCCAACTCTTGTCCTGAGCATCTCCTGATATTTCAAAATTATTGAAAAACGTTTAAAAGTTCACAAAACCTTTGAATATATGATGCATCACACTTGACTTTTTGTAGTTAAAAATAATTTAGTCATAATTAATATAACAACAGGTTATTCAATAAAGAAATATTAAATTAATAATTAAGCTTGAATCATTAATTTTTTGATCAGTCAGTAGCCTTTAATGATAGTTAAATTACATAATTAGTTTATATTAGTAATAATAATAAATTTGACTTCGAATCTGCGAGTCAAGCAGGAAAAATGCAGAACACCTTCAGTTTAACCTTCAGCTAAGACAGGGCAGAAAGAAATGACACGGCCCGATATTTAACAGTGTAAGACTTGCACCGGGAAACGTTTTTGCAACATTCAGGGAAACTCCAATCACACTTTTTTCCCCTTGTGGGGTTCGGTGCCCACCGACGCAGTTTTTCCAGCGCTGCCTTGCCAATCTGCCCCCCCCCCCCGCCTTGTAATTATCCAGTTAGCTGGCTAGCTAGCAGCAACTTGCCTGGAGACCTGTCATCCCCTTTACACATGTCCGGCCGGCTTTTTCTCGCCCCTCGAGGTGCTCAAGGGGCAGAATTCCCTGCCAGATCCCCTCCCGCTGCCACCCTTAAATTGAATAAGCCCTCCGAACCAGGTTGACACTAAACACGTTAAATCGCTAGAATAAATTTAATGAGTCCTGTATGCCTTAAAATGGGAAAAATAGTAGACGAATAGTTGCTTCGTGTTAATCCATTAAACAAAAAGAAGTTACAATTAGAAAAATCTATTTTTAATTGAATTCAGGAAAATCAGCATTTTCAGTCTATTTTTGGACTTAGAATAAAACATTCCACACACACTCCATGCTGTGTGAGCATACAGCCCTTTTTGCACGATTTAAAAAAAAAAATTATGTTTCCATTGAATCCGTTTCGAATTCGGTAATTACCAAATAGAATGAAAGTCTCCTCTTTAAAATAAGTGTAAGCGATAAATCATATCACATACTTCTACATCTACGCACATTGTATAGCAATCTTATACAAACTCTTGGGCTTTTGGTCAACCTTTACTGGCTCGTATCCGGTGATGCGGCTATAGATAGATATAGATAGGCTGATGGAACAGGGACTTCCCAAGACTCCACTCCTCTCGGATGCGAGGGAGGTGATGACCATGTGGATTAGGGAGGTCTCTGAGCTGTTTGTAAATAATGTATGAATGAGTAAGTGAATAAAAATTGTAATTATGGTATGAATGAGATCATTTATCACAATTACTTATGCACAATAAGGAAGATTGTAATTTTATCACAATAAAATTAAAAAAATACTTTCAGGCTCTAATACACAGTTTTGAACTGCAACTCTTTTTAATTAAACTAAAATGAGGAAATAGCTGGAGTAAAGTGATTCTTATTACTACCAGTCGCAAAATATAATGATTTATTCCACTATTATAGGGAGGTTTAAATTTAGTAAGAACGTTCAAACAGCAGTTGTCAAGCCCAAAGGAAGGAAGCTGCTCAATTTAAATGATGTAAATGGGTGGTCTTTCGTCTGTCTATTTGTCCACCTGTTGAATAAATTTTATGATCAAATCGATCTGGAATTTTAAAGATGTATCAAACAGTACTCAGGGCGACGTTAAATATACTTTAGTTATAACGGTTAGGGTATTATATAAAATAATATCTTGGGAGCCAATGAAATCAAGTATTTAATATCGTCCGAGCCGATTTCATTCGATTTTTAATGAATACCATGGCTATTTACATTTTTGATCAATATCATAGCGATTTCAGATTTTTTGAAAATACAGTCAGATATGGTTTATGAAATGAAGTATTTTTGGCGAAATTATTTTTTTTTTTAAGTTTTAAGACAAGACACAGACACGCCACGATATTTTCCCTTCACTTTCTACGTACATATTGTAATCATTTGTTCGAATTAGCAAACCAATTATTTATTAGAATCAGATTGCCTTTTAAGAAAGGAGTTTTGTTTATTAAAGCTAGTGTTTTCATCAGGGCAGTGTGTCTGTACCTTTGGAAAAATCTGAGTATCCTTTGGGATACCACTGGGAAGCAGGTATCCATGAAAAACAAAACACTTTTATATGACAGAAAGAGCTTGCCACAAATATCAGCGTTTAGGAGGCAGATCATAGTATTTTTATTTTCATTTAAGCACTTCAGAGAGGGAGGTGTAAGTTAGACAGTAGCCGTGAAGTAAGATGCCAAGGAGAGGCCACAGGTTGAAACCTGACGATAGACCAAGGAACCGCCGAGAAGATTAAAGCTAACCACCCAACATCGAAAAATACCCATGTTATTATAATTATATTTGGTAAATCTATGTAAAACTCGAACCACTAATGTTAATATGAAACATTAAAAATAGTAACATTATGGACTAGTACCACATTGAACCCTGAGATAGTATTAATATAAAACATTATAAATAAACTATTATTCTTAATGAATTTTTATCAACATATTTTTACTTTTTTATAATAAGAAAGTATAAAATTACTTTAAACAAAAGCGGAATCCCATCAACATATATATGTGAAAAAAAGAACAATTCAGTTTATGACTGATGTTAAAAAATTTTTGTTTATTATTTAATTGGGGCATGTGACGAAGCAACTAATCCTATAGGATCAGCTAGTAATTTAATGGTCTTGTTTAATGCAGAAACGATGTACGGCCCCACCTTAACTCCGGAGTGACTGTAGAAGAACGGTTCCAATTATAGGATACACTGTTCCAAGTCAAATAGAACTGGTCTAAATGCATTGCCCAATGAACACCTTATCTGTTAGTCCCCTGCAAAGGAATATACGTACAACGTTGGCTCGAGATACGGCAGGCATAAACCATGGAAATTGTCCGAATATATTTGGCCGGCAGTGTCTCTTCCTTTGGCCTCGCCGTGGGTGGCATTAGCCCCTTGACTGGCACACTCCCTTATACCCTCTACCCCCTATGAATAGAATATCATCAACTAATATTAAAGCCATCAATCTTCCTAAACAGGAAAATATTCTGAAAAATATTACTAAGGCTTTTTATTTGCCTAGTTTATTTTATCTCCGCAAGGTCCTCCCCATTTCCCAATATGGAAATGTCGACCCTCTAACCAAGGCAGTAATTACGCAGACACGATAACGAAAGTTGTAAGGGGGGCATTTGGTTATTATCTATAATTTGAAAATAGATTATCTTCAGTAGAGTGATGATGAGGGGAAAATTAAATATTGGTGAAGTTTCTGTTCCCACAAAGCTAATTGCTGCATTGTAATATTTATTTATACTCACATGCTTTACACTGTACAATTTGAAGTGGGTTTCCAGGAATGGATAACATGGAAGAAAAATGATATGGAAAACGAAAGGAGGAAGACCACTACAAAGTAGACAAAGAAAGCTCATGAACCAGATAAGCAGTTGAAGATATGCCTTATAATTTAGCTGTAACAATAATTATTAACTAAATTTCAATTTTGAAATACCTATAAAAAATAAAGTACTTAAAAGGTAAAACATGAACAATATAAAGAGATATCCAAGTTCGGGCAGTGTCGGTTTCTTGAAAACATATCAAATGACTGTGAAAACAAAAATCGACTCATACAATTTTTTGACAAAATCACTTTATTTTGTTTTATCATTATTAACCATCTTAGTAAAGCAGACTGGCTTTTTGACTTATAAATTAAAAAAAAATTGAATAACCTATTTCTATTTATGGCTCTCAAAACTTCTTGGAATATCAATCATTGATTTTATTGTTTGTTATATAGTCTAATATGTGTCCTCAACCTTAAGGGGGGGGGGATGAGCATTAAATCTTAAATGTCTTCTGAGATATGATTTGAAACCTAAAGTATCAGCGACTAGTTCGTTCGCTAAGAGAACGCCGTTGAAAATATTAAGAGAGGCCAATTTAACTTGGCCCCTTTCACACAGACATGTGTCTGTTTCCCCTCGACTTCCTTTGTCCCTTCATTCATCATTGCCATTCAGTCCTTCGGTGGGTGGAGGTAAAATGTAGGGGAAGGTTGGAAAGTCGAGTCCCACTAATCAGAGGCATTATCTTGGTGAACGGACTCTAGTCCCGAAATCTTCAATGTTTATTTTTTTATAAAAGGGCCCCTAACGTTGAGAAACGATAGCTAAAGGTGGTAAACGATAAAAACTTATTAAATAAATGATATTCTCGGGATTTCGGACGAAAGAAATTTTATTTCATGTGCCAAACTATCCTAGTCAATGGCATTAACTTTTTTGTGAGCAGAACTAAAATATTGAAAAAAAACACAATGACAAGTGAAATCGGTTCTAATGACTTTAAAAACGTTTATATCGTCGAGTACAAACACTTTTTATTTAATAATGTATTTTTGATTTACACTAAAATCCTATGAGGAAAAAATCTGAACTTTTTTGGCATACATCCCGTTCTTGTTCATTAAACGACAAATAAGCATATTTCGAGGTGATGTTATAACATTAAATAGATCGAAAAAAATGTACGACCGTAGCCATCGATCAGACAGGTATAATTACAGACAGAAAACTAAAGAAGATTGCCCCGTCCGTACATGTTGGAATTTCCTTTCTCTTCTCTTCGTACTCGTCAATGAGGGCTGATATCGTGAAATCAATGCTAGTTTTTGCTATAACCATTCAGACAGTACGTGAATTAAGTTGAATACGTATTAAAAAAAAAAAAAAGCAGAATTTGTAAAAGAGAAACAAAAAAATATTTTGTTCTGTTTATGCTAATCTACTATTTCTTTGAACTAAGTTAAAAATTCAAAATGTTATATTATCTGAGTCAATAGAGATTAATGAACTACCTTCCTTTCGGTCTAATAATGCTCATGAGATAGAATTCAACTGATTAAACTAAGACAGGACGCTGGGATAAAATAAATAAAAACTAACGATTATTTAACCCTTGAGCCACTAAAAACGTCAATCAGCTATCAGTCTACTACTAAACCAGAGAATGATAATAACAATAGTAATAATAATAAAGGAAACCGTAAATTGAGGTAAATGATTGAAAACAAGGATGAGATCTTTATTCACGTCACAGAAGGAGACTCAAAGCCAAATATGATTTGGACCGCTGCCAAGGCAATATACACGGCGGTGCTGACCGCTAACAAATCCAACGCAACATTCATCCAGTTTATTCTACTTCTCTGTTTCACACATCTCCCAATGAAATTCTAACTATGACGTCCAAAATGAACCTCGATAAGGTTATGTAACGTTGATCATATTCATTAAAAATCAAAAAAGCAACCTTTTTTGACCAATGATCACAGGATAATATTAAAAAAAAAAGTAATGTAATACAACAACCAATAAAAAGACCTAAAACGCTCGTTTGGACGTTCTCTAACAAGGCGCGTGCCTCAGGGTGCAAGTAGGCTTGAGTGCTCCCAATTTTATTTGCACCACTTTAGACCTAATTGACTTTTAACACGTAGTTAAGTCGTTTTGTAGTGGAATGGGACAAGGGAAAGACCCTCAATTTTACCGCAGAATAGTCCCCCACCCCAGAGCGATAGCATCCCAGAAAATGCGCGGTCCTGTGGCGAAAAGGTAGGAAGAAGAAATGAAAAATATCTCTGTAAAATACGAGTATGTATGATTAACTAATTAATATGCTCGTATTAAATATACGACTATATATATATTTCTATAACTTTGAGTAGAGTATCAAATTAAGGAAAGAGCTCAACGTCCTGATTAAAATATCTAATTTATTTTTTTTTTCTAACCATAATTACAAAAAGTTGTTATTGTCATGTTTGCAACTCTGACTCAATGAGTATTTTTATTAATATAAAAAAGATATTTGATCCCCTGAGGATGCTTAAAATAAGCCAAGTGAAATAAATTACTCGTAAAATTATAGATATTTTTCTTAATGATTAAAGATATTAAATTTTCGACGCCCTTATTGATAATATGCTATTTGTTGATAATAATTACGTTAAGTCATATAAACCACCGACAGGCTAATAAAATTGGCAAACCACACAGAAATGACATCAGTTTAATAAGTTTGTGACCTCTATAAGATCACCGGTCGCGGAATTGTGCCTGTTGAGCGGTGAGATATGTGGATGGGGCGGACATCCAATCGGACGAATCGGAATGGAGCAGGTCTGCCAGGAATGTCCCAATGCCCCTGGCCAGCTATTTAGTGACAATGGGGTCCCTGCCCCCCCCCATAATTGCAACGCCCATAACTAACTGTACTAGCGATTAGGAGAACATACGAGTTCACCTCTCCACTTCATCCTTCTCATCCTCAACTTGGCAAGAAACAAGAAGGGATGAACCAGATTATAACATTACAGCTTGTGGACATTAATGGATTGCGAAAACGAAGTTACTCAATACAATTGTTGTGAATATCCAAGAATAATATTAAAAAAAAAACAGGGGAATCCAAACAATTACCTTCTAAGAAAATCCACATTTTGAAAATTTAAACCTTTTTTTCTTAAAAAAAAAAAAGAAATTCAGTCGCTGACCCCGAATACAATTTTATTATTATTGTTATTATTAGTATTTGGTTTTATGTAATTTAGTGACAAGGTCGCATACTGAAGGTTGACATAGATCAATTCCAGCACTCAATAAAGTACATTTTACATACTATGCGGTTAATTGATCAAAAAAACAAACACAATAGACCCAATCGCTTATAAATAACTCTGACATAACCAAACGATAAGTGAAACGTATGATATAAAAATACTCAATTACAACATCACCTGTAAATATATAGAAATTAAGATAATAAAGGCTACAATAACATAACATAATTAATACCTAAACACACTTGAATATATAATAGAAAAACGATATTCTACAATAACGGTTATACTAATACTTCAAGAAATCTGAACTTTAAAAGGTACATTTGCCAAAATCTCCAAATACGCTGTTTAGTTTTCTCTATTAAATAAAAAAAAAAATTTGATGCTAAATCTGTTTTTATTGATCAATCATTTTATAACAGTCCAAAATACAATATAAACAAATTGATCAACTCCATAATACAGTGAGTGGTGAGTCACCATACGGGTTGGAATCGTTTATGAGCGTGCCGCCAGCCATCCCCTGGGAGGGAGTAGAGCCTAGTTAATTAAGAAGTAGTAATGAAAAATAATTAAACGTGAAATATCTAGGGCCTGTTTTGCTAACGTCTAGGATTCATTAAGGCCCAGTTCCGAGACCCTTCAATATTCAAAGTATAATTTTTTTTCAAATGGAAGGAAATGCCACAAAAAATTCTAAAATATTTTTGATCAATAACAATATTAAGTTTTTCCACAATAATTTAATAAGCATTTAAGAGCGCATCGAGGACATTCAATATTGTTTTTAATCTTTCTCCACCCTTTATGTCAGTTTAAAATAATTTAGCTCAATATCGATGTTAAATAATCCTTCAAATAAAAAAGTTTTTTATCTTTGATTTGACGAAAGAATAAATTAAAACTTGCCCCGTAATAAATAAGAATACAACGTAAAAACATGGCGCCTTAAGGCGCTACCAGGCGTAACTATCCTAACCTTTTGCTAAGATAATAATGCTCTGTTTATATAATAACACTTACATCTCTTTTCCAAATTACTTATTAATGGTACCGATCCCAATAGAAACATACATAAACAGGTTAATCATGTCATTATAGACAACAACTGGGATTGAAGACTAAAGCTTGATGAACAACCCAAGTGCAGATATACATATCTAAATGTATCTTTTAAGGCATCAATACCTTGCAAAATAAGATTAGATGTCAGTTAAATACACTGATTCCATCATGTAAAAAATAAACTGATGTAGCTTTTTAGGTTATAATATAAAAAATAACGACACCATAAACAAGGACGATTTAATTTACATAAGGATTCAAATTCCAAATTAGAGATAGGCTTATTCCCAAAGCAAAATTGCCAGTAAAATAACTCCAAAATCACAAAAAAACTATCATGCGCATCGAGTACAGACAACTATTGTCAAGTGGAATAATGTATTAATAAGCGAAATACAATATTTCAATTTAAATAAAACCAGCAATTACTATAAAGAATGGTGTATTGTTACATAAAAGTTACGGTCAATAACCATAATCAAGAAAATATGGATAAGTAATGGGTCTTAGGACGCCACTGACAAAGGAATTATATATAATTCATTTATTTAAAGGTAACGATTATACTCTATGACAAACCTTTTGTCTTAGACAGTTGTTCTTTAGAGTGTTTCTCTACAGAAAAATCTCTCTGTCACTGATTATGGTTCAATAAAATCTTCTACCTTCTTACACAACAATACGCACGTAGACGAGCAGAAGAAACGACATAGAAGCGATGGCTTCTTGCCGCTGGCGTGGGTTCTGGTGTCTTGATTATTAGATTGTCAAATCAAACAATACACTTTAATTTTATTACAACGAGAATCAAATCATATGATTTTATCCATAAAATGTAAATTACTGTATTAATTCTTAAAAATATAAACTAATAAGTTAGCCATGTAAGTTGTATTAACGATAACCATTCAAAAAATCAATAACTAATTTAAATTTCTTGAAATGATATAATAAAATACAGAGACCGAACAGTAAGCAGTGAATATTTCAAAACAAATCTTGAAATTTACACATACCAGGTAATTAACTACCGCTGTGATACATTAAAACTGGTATTTTGACTCACCTTAAAGAAATGGAAAACTAATAATTTCTACTAAATGTAATTAATTAATTAAAAGGATTATTAGGCTGAGGTAGGTTATACAAAAATATAATAAAGATTCAGTGTTTAGAATGTATGTGCAATGCAGTTTATCATTTGGTTCTGATGTTATAGTACTTTTGGATGGGTTACAGTAGATACAGATGTTCTTTGTTTATAAGAATTGTGTTTGCTAAGACTATTAGATTGTTTAATAATTCAGTTCATTTCAAATATAATGTTTTTATATGTATTAAATTAAGATTGTACAACGTAAGATGTTTTTAATTTGAATTGGGTTATAATAAAGATTTAAGTCATTGAATGATTTAAGCTGAGGTTTATTTCTAACCATCATCAACCAGCCCTACTAAGAACGATAGAATTACAAAAACTGAATGTTTGGGGAAATTAAGGTCGAATTCAATGTTTTAATACCAATGCGGTGCTCTAATAAAGAAAATATATAGTACAGCTATTAAAATGTTTTTTTTTGATAGAAAACCCACTCGCCTTCCCATAAATTATTGATCAATTATTTAATTAAGGTTTTATGGCTCGAGACAGGAAAGGGCTCATAATAGTCAAAGGTTGCTTTCTCAGGTAGGACTTATTTCTTGTTTGTTTGAAGGCCCAGTCCTCCGAAGTGATTAGTTACACCTCTCGAATTGGGTAATTCAGCTAAGCAGCCCACCCTATAACACGGATTCGCACCATATCCCAACTATTTGCTGATTTCAATGATAACTAATAGAGGCCATTTGTTATTTGGCCTACACAAAAGAAGAAAGAATGCAAGCAGTCCTCGATGTTGAAGATGAAGATAGTGCGAAGAAGGACGACAATCTTCTTAGTAAGTAGTATCAGAGGTGAAGATTGAACCAGATACAAAAGGAGAAATTACCTTTTTATCAATTATTCTTTACAAATTAAGCGCTGATCACACAAAGCTTTGCTCATTGACAGATTTAAGTTAAATGTACAAAATTGAGTGCAATCCCAGACCGCCTTTCAGGAAATATTTTTCTTCATCTCTATTTTCTATATGTCATTGAATTCGACTTTGATTTTATAAAAAAGTACCTACCAAAATCTAAACATTTGAAAAACAAATACACTGTCAAAGTCACTATTCTTCCAGTGTTCCTTTGTACCTTCATTAGGTAGGGAATCAAAGTGGCTGATTGTCTGTTTTTGGATTATCTTGTAGATATTTGCCTAGCAGTGCTCGTGAAAGCTCAATGGTCTTGCCCTCTTCTTGCTTTTAAAAATAAAGATGGGGACCTTATCAACTTCACAATTTTACCACAAGAACAAATTAGTTACACTGGATATTAAACCAGCCTTCTATGATATTCTAATAGCCGAGAGGGACATGAGCTGTCAAAACAATATTTGGTCTGTTGTATTTTTATGCTTGTGTTTTAGACTAAAGAGTGCTTTTATTCCAGATGCTTTTGAACAATTATTTCTGAAGGTCCACTTATGTTTTCTTATTTAATGGTGGGTGTTTATTGCTAGTGATAATTAAAAAGAGCTGGGGAGGAAATATTCTCAACATGTGATAACTTTACCTTAAACGCTACTTCTGCCTAGGAATGGGTATTATATAGTATTTCTATAAATTCCATAAAAAAATGGCATCAAAGATAGCATAAGTTAATGAAAAGCTGTTATTTAAAGTAAACCTATGTCCCTTCTATCAAACGTATCCCTTTTTTAACAATAAAGGTTCGGAACTTCATCATATAGAAAATACAGACAGTATAGAAACTATTTTTTCTTGTAGACAGCCCTGAAGGTAAAACGAACTAAGCTCCAGTTAATATAAACACAGAAATAAATAGGATGGCCGACTTCTGCCTGGTCGTTAGATATATAATGCTAAGAATATTGTAATGCTAAAAATAGAAGGGGGTTGTTGAGCAGAACTGTATACCTGCGCCTCGTGACTTCATGGAAGTCACTGATATTTTTAAGTAAGCAACCGCATTCCTTCCAAGACCTCCATCCTAATTCCAGGACTATCCTTTTCTTATACACATATGTCTCAGATTTAGCCCCAGTCCCCACTTGTTTCCCAGACACTCGCCCCTAAACATCCCAACCAGTATGTAGTAACATAACTCTTAATATTTGTATATACCATTGTTTTGCTTGTACTTCATAATAAAGCTTTTCTTTCTTTTATTTTTTTTTATTTAACTGTTAATGTAAAACAAGGGAACATGCTCCACGCAGATGTGGTTGATTTAATGCCTATAGATTTGGAAGTGAATAACGTATGGTAATTGCCATGAGATATGACAAAGGATCGGTGGGAGGATCTTCAAAAGAAGGAAGGGAGGCAACCCCTTCAGAAGTTTTCCATAAATTTATTATCTATAACTTCAAAGAGAAGTCTGCTGTATATCCTTCCCTCCTGAAACAACAAGTTGTGATTTATTAACATTTTTAGTATTTGCTCTCCCGCGATTCTACCTTCGACTCTCCTGTAGCTGTTCGAATTCACTACTGCTTGCTCGGACAAGGACTTACTCAATTCTAAATCTAATGCGATTTAAATTTTTTTTTATTACATTCGCAGACCAAATGACAGCGTAGATTTTATGGTAGCTCGTTTAGTATTTACTGTCCAAATCGTATCCATTCGAAGGAGACCTTCGTTCACAATGATTTAGCAAAGACAGGTGAAAAAAAAAACCCGCTTGTTAGACTGTCCTCTGTCTTTTGAAATTTACTAACAATGGTATGTCTACGGTAGAATGCAATTAAAGCTACTCGCTTGATGACGAAATAAAGAGAGGGGGCACTGAATGAATACATCCGGCACTGGTAAGCTCGTTGGTTCATTAAGATCATAGGCTACGTAAGGGTAAATGCCCCCGTGGGTTTTAGTGACTCTTTCAAGAGATTACGGCGTAATAGGGTAATTTTTTAATCATCCCTTAGTCGAAAAATAATTGAAATATTTTAGGCTTTCAAACGGATTTATCATTAAAATGGCCGTAGAATTGATGATAGTTGGGTTGGAATTTTTGAAAATTGTTGTTTAGATATATTTGCAACTTTATGGGTTGGATAGGGATCTAATTCTAAAATTTTCCGGTTATAGTCAGTAAATTAACATTTTGCACAATTATTAGTTTTCAGAATTTAAATATGTCCAATACTTTTGTCGTAACGGTGTATTTACTATTTCTTGAGGATGAACCCCCCACCTCTCCGTCCAGGGCACAGTGAGAGGTTCCCAGGTAGTTTACGGGTATCCCTAAGAAAATAAACACATCAAAATGACTTTTCTTTTTCGGGGTTATGAAAATCTGTTTTATTTTAATTTTAAAAGTTGGAATGAATATATATTTTGACGACAAACAGTTAGCTTTTTCCGAAAAAAAAAGTGTAAATAGCTATACTTTTAAGATCAGTGTATATTTTTTTTCTAATATAAGTTATTTATATTCACCGATAGATATAAGGAATTCATTTCATTGTCAACATACTCACCATTTATATACAAATATTTAAACAAAATTAAGTTTTTGTACTTTGAAGTTGTACTCAATTGAACTTGTATAGATATTGCCGTTGGCTGATACTGTACAATTATTGGTTGGTATGAACATGCAGATGTACTGATAGCTGATGTAGTCATGTAATATTGATATAAGAAAGAGAAAACAAAAGTGAGCTTGGTTGCTAAAGAAACAGCCGATTCCAAAACAAGCTCCGATTGATTTTTTAAAAGTTTCTTCTCAACTTTGGCTATTTTAGTGACGAAGATCTGCGAAGCTGATACGATTCTTTCTCCCGCACCGGTGGCCTCCATTTGGTAGGGTTTTCTAGAAAATCCTTAAGCCCTTAAGCAAGAATAAGAGAACTTCGAGGAACAAAATCGACCTGGTCTAACTATTTGATATTTCTTCATACAAAAAAAAAAAAATCAGTTTAGTCTTTTATTGATGAAACTTTTATCTTGTACCACATAATTCCTGCTGAGTACCGAAAAGATAAGTGGTAATTGAGCTTATCCTGGGCTTCAGGTGAACATTTTTGACAGCATTTCCTGGGCTTGCAGCACTCTGATCTATTAGCATTTAACACATAACCATATCGTAGGTATGTTACTTTCAAAAACTGTAACTACTAGTATGTTGCAGAGAGTAAACTTAAATAAAAACACAGCTGCTTGTACAGTTCGACACGAACAATTTTCCCCTTAATTGAAGGGTAACAATTTGGCGCGGGAAAAAAAAAACGCGGTAGCTTTATCAATAGCATGGTACGGTTTGGCCACCTTTTCAGACACGAATGCACGTGAAATGTGTTAAGTGGCTTAACCCAACTTTTCAGACTTGAAAAGACAGAAAAGAAAAAACCAACCCTTCAAAATGGCAAATTGCAAATAACATTTTGCTAGCATACGATTCTTTTGGCTGTTGACTTAATACAATTTGCCACCGTCGGAGTCGGTAAACAAACTTACAAAGGTGTAAAATAAGCAATTGCTGAACAACTTGACCGAACTTACTAATTGCCTCAGAAGTCAAAAGAAAGATAGAGCTCATGACGTGAAAAAAACGGAACGAACGTTATGGAGCGCCGAGCTAAAATCATTTGAGGAACTTCAATGAAGACAACATGTCCATGGACACATACAAAGAAGAGAGTGAGCATTTACCACACCAAACTGACGCATCTACATGCCTTCGTAGGACTGAAAAGGTCCTAAAAGCCGAATATTTGTTCACATTCTCAGAATACACAAAATCAATCCATGCGAAGAACACCATCCTTTAGCTAAAAGAGGTCAAGATCATCAAAAATTTATAAACGTGAGAATTCTCATTAATAATCACTGTGGTTGACACGATGCTAAATATAAACTGATAATAAAAAAACTGTTCAGATATAAAAAGTGTTTTTTATATTTCTATTTAAAAGGTTTATTAATAGCGTCAGCTCACAATCCCTATTCTAAATATATGCATTATATGTTATCCAGCCCTTTGAGGGTCACGCTGAAGATCTTGAGAAAATTCCACGGGAAGCCTACCGAACAAATTGCCTGCGAATTTATGATGATAAAAACCAGTGTCTTGCCGGATGCCTAATCATGAATTTATCATAGAAATATTTATGTGGCAATATTTCTTCTTGTACGTTTACTCTCCAGTAATAAATAAAATTGATGTACTTTTGGCATTAAAGAAATAATCGCATTTTATTTATAAGGTACTTGTTAAGTTTGATTACTTATAGATTGTTGATAGGCTGGGAAATGTCACATATGAACATATGACATTAAAATATCTATTATATCTACACCATGGGTGCTTCAATTAAGTTTTAATCTCTTCATAATTCCTTTATTAGCACAATATCATAAAGAGTCAATAGAAGAATTATGAAGAGCCGAAAGCTCAATTGAATAACCCATAGTGGAAATATGCTCTGTTTAAACATCAATGACCTAGAAAATGATATTTCTTATAGTTTCAGTAGCATACCAAGGAGGCGTTAAGTATTTTTCATTTTTTATTTAAAAAGATAAAAATGTGTTGCATTTGCTTCTAAAATTAATGTAATCCATAATTCATATAACATACAAATATCCAAATAAATTAAGTAAATTTGATTTTTTAATATAAAAGCAAAAAGGGAAAAAAATTACCAAGACAAACCAAATTAAATTAAATCAATTGATAATAGTTAATTTACTATTAGCAATTTAAGTACATGTGGCATATTTCAAATTTAGAGTGAAGGAGCAATATATCTGTGAAAATAGGTACTTATGTAGGTATACAATTTTAAAATATATAACTCAGTCTCAGCGAGACTGTGTAGACAGTGTGTAGTTGACAAGAAGTTCTACCCTTTTTTTTTTGTCTATTTGTAACATTCTTCGAAATCTTTTTTGGTCACCCACCAGTTTTCTTAGAGGGTACAGATGATTCGGCTGGCAAGTTTTCAGCTATGTAATATGGCAAAACGAAAGGCCAAAGGTTTTATATTCAACGATAAATTTGGATACCATTATATTACACTTCTCCCATATTTTTCTCACATCGACACAGCAAAAAACTCACAAAACCTTTCAATAAGGGTTGAACCTCATCAAAACACCCGGCTAATTTAAAATAGGTTGTGAAAACATCGTCATTGGTTTTAGTGTGTTTTTTTATAAAAGAAAAAAAAAATCTGTCACTAGTTACCAATAGAAAATTTTAAACAAAAATAACAGTTTTACTCATAGATCCCAACAATGGTCTTACTTTTTTTTTTTTTTTTTTCAAAATATCATTTTTAATGTGAATAAAATTAAAAGTTTTTTTGGAAAATTTGAAGTAAAATGTTACCTATTAAAAATGATTTTTTTTCGAACTGAAAGATCATGGTACTTAAGTAAATTGGTAATACTATCATAAAATAATTGTGGAATTAACCACTGGTTGTGAATATTGTATCAATATGTGTGAAATTCGTTTAACTGAACGAAATAATTTTTTTTTTTAATTTATGTTCAGTTAATAACCGCTGTTGATTATGATTGACTTAGAAAGGGTGGCTAATTGGGGACCGCCCTAGGCTGGAAAAGTTCTAGCTAGGTACGCCACTGTAAAGCTTATATAATTTATCTGTTGTTTGCGTTGGATTTTCCAGTAGATTGCACCTTTTAGTCAAGATAAAAGCCACGCTTCAGGATAATGCTTTATCCTTAGGAAATACAATTCAACTAACACCTAAACATAAGAGGAGTAGCGGAAACGTTGTTGAAGATGGGACCACTTTAACTTAAAACACCGTGAAAAAAAATCCGATATGAAAAACAGCTAGGGTTCACTAAATGTTAATTGTGCGATGCATCTCACTTTTTGTTACGTTTGTCCTGTATGTAAATTACTAAATATCATACAAGAAAATATTTAATAAATTGTCATAAAATTAAAACATTTTTTAATAAAAAAAAATTCATGTTTTTAATAGTAATTTAACTGGAATCTTAAGTTAGTAACATTGATTTCCAACGCTGCAAAACTTTAGCCAATCACAAATAAGCATTTCTCTCTATATTATCGGAGCTTATTTATGCTTTAATCAAATGCTATTTCTTCCAGACCGGTAAATAAGTGATGGATCTAGAGCACTGGGCAATTTAACTTCTAAGAAAAGGAAATCCCTCCTTCTCTCTACCGTTACTTGATTAGAGACCTTTGTAAATATTAATTAGCCTTAAATACTTTGTAAAGGTTACTGAAGAGAACATTTAACTGTTTTTCTTTTGTGGCCTCCGCCGACCCCTGCGACCTTGATGTTATGAATTCAAAAGGATTATTCGGAAATATCCCTTAATCGTTTTCAATAGTGAAGGTTTTTTTTCCGAAGGGAGTAATAAGAATTCTTGTCTTCAAATAGTTTGAGACACGTTGGACAGTGATGAAAATTTATTTGACAAGGCGTTAAAATACTTTTTTGAGATGAATTATGTGGCATCAAGGCGATACTGGACCGACCAGGTAACATCTGGGGTAGTCCCAAATTTTCCGCCGTTTCTATGCCAACAACAATCAAGAGTAGTCATTACTAAAGATATAAAAAAACATTTCTTTTGTTTAAACAGATCGTACATATGATGATAAAATTAAAGGGAGTTTTGTATATTTATAAGTCCAAGCGTGAAACTGTCGGCGTCGATTTGGGCCACAGGGTGTTAAATAGCGTATTTATTGTAATCATTGGTACTGTTGATTAGGACACTATTATATTGTTTATTTTTGTATAATTTAAATAAAAATATATAAAAAATGCCACCCCCAAAATATCCCTATAAATGGACCACCCCCTCCCCCTCCCCAAGTTCGCTACTGGGTTAATAAAATAAAATGGTAATTAAAATTTGTATTTCACCTACGGGTAAAGTCAAATATCGAATATATTTAAAATCTTTGAATATAAATGATGTGATACCTAGTACATTGTAAGAAATAAAGGAAAGCGAAAAAAGCAGATGATAATAAAATATAGTAAAAACAATAACGTAACACTTAAATCATGAATATTTTAAGACAAAAAAATTAATAAAAAAATCAACTTAAAGGTATAACTATTATCATATATCAGAATTTGGTCTATGAGGTCAACAAATGCGTTTCACTCACTAAGCTAATCATTTAATAAAATCTGCTTCTTAATAAGACATGTGCCTCCTTTCCATATTAACATTTTTACAGTCATGCTACCTCCAGTATAACTACATTGAAATAGTAAATCGTTGTATGTCACCTTTGGGCTTTGCCACAAGGGCTTGAAGGTGCGTAGATAGCATACAGTTTTTAAACAATGGATGTAGAAATAATTAGCTTTACTTACCATGTAAGGAGGAGGTCGATGCGAACCGTTCAAGTCGTTTAGCAAAACTGAGGAAGCTTTGGGTAAAGAGGCGGGCTGGCGTGTCAAAAAAAAAAGGTCGGGTGGAAGGGGTTGAGACACTCAATACCAAGAACCCTTCCTTCTGAGAGTGGCAAACATGTGTGTTTAAAATTTGTTACTTGTCATCGTTGTAATTGACAGAAATGAATACTATACATTGGCGTGAAGTGTTTCTGATAAATGGTCTGTTGTTTTTATCAATGACTCGGGTATTGGAATAATCGAATTTATGGGGTTTTTTTTTCTAAGGGGATGTATTGTGTGCACGGAACTGTTGATTGCTTTGTTGGTTATGCCTTGTTTAGTAAAGTGGCCGATGGTAGAGCCCACCAATACCGATGTGTTGTGTAAATGTATTGTTTAGTTTAGGTTGCAGTTGTGGAATTGCAGTTGTGAGGACTGCGAACAATGTTATATAAATACAGAGAGTAAATATGTGGGTGAATGAGATCTTTGAGTGCGGAAAAAAGTTATTTTATTGTTGGTTTTTAGATCGATTTGTAGTTGAGTGATGCCCACCAACCAACGCCTAATGGGAATAGGAGTGGCATTCAAAAATCAATATTCGATGAAACGAAAAATTTCACAAGCAGAACATCCAACAAAAACCGTATTCGAGTACACAGCCGAGAGTGTGCAGGAGGTTATGTCTGGGTGGGCAGATCCAAAATAGAAAACTCAGAACTGGATCCAAAGAACATTTCCGTTAAGAATGTAGTTTCTCAACAAATATTACTGGAGGGGGGGGGGCACAAAAATTCGCTCCTCGAAGTAATAGCCTTCATTTAAGTAAAAATGTGGAATCCATTTAAATTGAGCTGGATTCTCTCAACACGAATAATTTAAAGGAAAAGAGCCGTCTCATGATGAGCAACCCCCACCTCCTCCACAGCAACAAGCCAATCGACGTCGTAGAATCATAGAGACATTCTCTAATAAATTTGAATTATTTAAATGTTTTGTATCAGTCTTATATTATTTCTAATAAACCAATTTTTCACTATAATTTATACATCAATTGAATTTAAAATTTTAAAAACAATAATTAAGTGCTTTTAATTCAGACATTTATAAAAATTTCCTGGAAATTGGAGTTGTTTTAAACATATTGAGTTTATTAATTGTAGATATTCAAATTTTAGACTAAGAAGTGGTGCTTAATTTAGTGTTGATGTTGAAACTGTGCAAAAACGGATATTTTTTACGAATATTTATATATTACAGAAGGTTTTTTGGCATGTATATTTCAGAACCTGAAAATGACAGCTGTACTATCGAAATTACTTGTGCCGTAAAACCAAATGAAACTTCTAACATGAAAAAAAAACAATTTTATTCCTTTAAAGTACGACCCGAAACCAAGGTCCTACAACGGAATAAACCTAGTTTAATTTTTTTTAGGCCAGGCGTGCCACCCGTGCAAAAACCACTGGCGTGAAATTACTGTGGTACCAACCGTAACCGCCAAATTTATTCCTGATTTATTTTGATCGAGGGTCATAAGAACAGCAAAAAATTAGTCAAGTGTGATGCAGAATCTCGTCACTGTTACGAAAACCATTTAATTGACAGTAATGACTATATGTAATGAGACATAAATAACATACATCCCTAATAATTCCTCTATTTATAGCATCGCTAAGCCATAGAATAAAATTTACATAGAGAATATCATCCCTACAAATGAAATTTGGGCTGTTAAAATATTGTGAGTACAGTTTTGAGGAAGACCTGTATGATATTCCGTGTAAGCCCCAAAACGTGTTAAAAATATTCTCAACATTAAATTGGACAAATACTTTTTTTTATGGCACACAATTAATTATAAAAATAATTAGTGACATGTAGACAATTAAATGCCCTTTTAAGAACTTATCCTAATAAGAAATGACGATAAATATATCATAACTATGACTGTATTAAACCCACGTACACAGGACAGTTTTCTGAACTGTTTTTCCCGTCATCCAACTTGCCAAAAAAGTAAATAACAGCGACAACCTTATCAGCCGAATTCTCACTTTGTCTCACATCTCTTTCCACACAAAAAGTGCCAAAACCGTGCATATCTATCGATTTTAACAACCTCAGCTTAAAGCTTCATGCTTTGTTTAGATCCCTGACCTTACAAACCTGGGATTTCTGGCAGAATAAAAAAAAGCTCTTAAACTATCATAATCTGTACTTAACAAACTTTTTTTTTCGAACTCAAAAACCCCATCCCGTCTAACTAATTAAAAAAAAAAGCATGTAGTTTCCATAACTGATATTCAACTTATATTGACGAAACTAACTAATCTATAACTTCAACAAACGGACCGACCATCACAAACGACGAAATCCACGGAGAACTGTTCACGAACCACCCCTTTTGATTAGAATAGAAACAACAACATATATTTGATCAATCCTGAGTCATTGAAAAACAAACAAAGACCTGTAGAATTTTATCAGAAACACTACACGTCAATCAGAACTCAGTTCCGTCAATTATAAAACTGACAAACAACAAATTTCAAGTTACATGGTCAAAAAGAACTAAAATAACATTGTTTTGTCAAACTGTAAAGAAAATATGTTTTCGGTGTGATTCGTCTAAGAGTGGAAGGGGACACTTAACCCTTTTTTTTTTTGCTTCACCGGCCCTTTTACCGTCTCGGCTCAGTTCTCCAAATTTCTTAAGCCTCGTATACACTTGAGTATTTTCCCCGAATGAGCATGTGTGGAAAAAAAACGCCCCGCATGAACAATATTCCACTGTGTCTGACCACGTGCGGACCGAGCAGGTAGCCAGTAGATGAAGTGTTTTGTGAGTCTTGCCTGACCTGGTGCCTAGAATAGACTGCCTGCAATGTTGATCTTCTCCAGTTTTTGTTATATTATATTTATATGTATATGTATATATGTATGCACTCCTTGAAAAAGAAGAGAAAGCGGTGGTGGCAAAGAAAATTGTACGAAGAAAGATGCAATGCTTGACTGTTAAAAACAAGACGGACATAAAACAGACGACAACTTTAAAAATTTTACTAGAATGTCCAAAGGATTTTCAATTTTAATTGTCAGGGCTACGATTGAGATATAAGAGACAGCATTTAGAAAAGCCGTATCTGCCACTACAGGAGACTCCTACTCGAATTTGAAGTACCTCTTTAAAATTTCTGAACAAACCATTGGCAGAATCATACCTGAAACGTGTCAAGTCATCGTAGCGTGCTTAAAGTATTATGTAAATACATGCAAATTAATTAATTAATAATTAAAAGTAAATAAGAAGTTTGTTATATAAAATAAAAGAACATTCAAAAAGTATCATATTAATGAAATTACAATACATATTATTTTTTTCTGTCTCTTTAGAATCTTGACTCAGTAAATTATAAATAATAAAATTACCATGTGACCATAGTAAACATTTTTTTTTTTCAGTTGCCATCAACTAAAGATGGATTGTTAAAAGTACTATTTTTTTAAAATTATTGTAGTAAAATTCATCATTGGGGTTCACACGGAATATAAAGATAATTATTTCCACATCTGTTAACAAATTATATTATGTGATCTGCATAACATAAAAAACAAAAAAATAATTTTTTTTTACTCTTATTCCACTCCAAACTCGTTTACAACATAATTACATATATGCTTTTATATCGATTTCGAGGATCTGTATTTTTGTCGATATTACCCCAAGTTTTATTTATACATATTTTTATTCCTTTTTCCTTTTTTTTTTTAAGATTTTTAAGATTCCTTTTTAAATTGCATTTTATATTTGGTTATATCCAAGTATGTTACATATGCCTGTTTCGTCTATTGTCTACTTACCTTTATATTTTATTAACTGTCCCACATTTCCTTTAACTCGTTTTAAATATAAAAAAAGAAAATGCTTGTCAGGTCTGCAGTGATTTGAAACAACGATATATTGGGCCGTATATTAGCCTTCTGGGGCAAATTGTAATATTTATTCAAAGAAAGATTAATAATTATACTAAAATTGATATTTTTTTTTCTGATATATATTTACAATTTACACTTTAAATTTATAATTGTACAAAACCTGATTTTTCTTTTCATATACAGCTTTTATTTCATGTCTGAGAGGTATTTTCTAGTTTGCATTAACATCATATATGTTAAGTTAATAAAAGAAAGTGAGAAAACAGCATGTGTGCAGAAGGAACCGACTTTAATTGCGTAAATTTATTATTTTTTTTAATTGATTATTTCCATAATTGTAGGATTGCTTTATTTACTGCAGACGATTAACACTTGTGGTACCTACAAAATAGTGCTATTAGTCAATTTATTACATTTTTTTTGGCCGATATTCCTTCAAAATTAGCAAAATAAGTAATAAATACTAGATTTTGTTAATAATAAACATTAAGTTTTAGGAATTTTGAATTTTTTTTTAAGGAACCCTTATGTTTCACGACTATAACGTTATGTTCAACAGCCTGATAACTATTATCTAATATATGGTGGTTTAGTGGACTGTAGTTAGTAAAAGCCATTAAAATCATTTTCAGTCATAGTGACACACCTAATAGTTTGATGAATCAAGATTGAATTTTTTTTTTACTTGGGTATATATAAAATGTAAAATCTTTATGCACGAAAGATTAGAACTTTATGTTATAACAAGATTTAAATTCATATAAAAATCTGATACTTTTATTTTTGTAATATTATGCCATTTTTATGTTTACGTCGCAAAATGTTTTTTCTATCCTTTTTCCCATATTTGTAAATTATTAAGTAAATTATTTTTTTTTGGTTAATAAACCGGTCAAATAAATACTGGGACGCTCTCAGGTAAGGTCGACGAACCTTAAACACTTCAGGTGGTCCTATTTTTTATTTTAAAAAAAGAAATGAGGTGAATACATTTCCCGGCTTATCCTTCCTATCCCACCCTTGGCCACTTGCCAAAAGGGAGATTTTAATTTTTATTATATACTCCAATTTAATCCTAATTTATTATTGGCCGGGCTGTGAGGGATTGTCCTGCGCACAGCGCAGGCCCCAGATCGTCATTTCACGAAATGTATCGAATCAAGTGCACCGAAAGCTTTTCATTGTAGGAGTCAAATCTAATGGACAAGGTGGACCTAACTACTGTTGATTTTATATTGACCCTTATCTTCTTTCATATACAGAACAAGGATCTTTAATCATAAATTACTGTTAGGGTAATTAGAAACTAAAACTGTATCTGAACAACCTTTGAAGTTGTCAGGATACATTTCCTTGCAAAAATTTACTGCAATCAGGATATGCTTTACATTTCGGATAATGTTCTGCATTTAAATTTTTATAATACAAATCCGTATTGGTGATAGTTGTATAATTTGCATGAACAAATTTATACTCATATTCGAATTTTATAGGATCTATAAAATCTAAATGAGCACTGGAGTTCTCAGATTAAATAAAATACTTCATAGCCTTAACCTTATCAGAATCGGTGGCCTCGTTAGAAACTCCAACACAAACATACATTGATTTATAGATACGAGTTGGCATTTACCATCAGTTCGACCATAGCTTTTAACTCTGGCGAGCGAGTAAATCCTGGAACATCATGAGCAGTCGTCGATACAGGGGAATAATATTTTTCTCCAACATATGCCAAATTAGTAGTACACTTAACTAAAGCCGGGTCAGGAACCGTATTAAAAACCCCATTAGTAGTAGCAAAACCCTGAGGCACAGAATAACAATTAGTGAAATAAGCTGCGGGCGTAAATCTATATAGATAATTTCTTACGCCCCCCCCCCCTGAAAGGAATAAACCAATAAAATGTTTTATTACTATCAAGCGCAAAGACAGAGGCTCTGATTTCATAAATACATCTCTCATTCTGTATAAATACATATCCCATTGCTATTAGATTGCCACCTGAGCGGTTGTCCTTCTGAAACACCAACCTAATTTTGAAAAAAAATACCACCTGAAAAAGCCCATGTGGGGCAAGCAGTCTGAATTTTTTTTTTTTATTATAAATAATTTAATGAGTGTGGTTATTATTAGGTGAAGGTAATGTCGTGCACTCTTATATTAGCGTATATAATCTTATTCCATGAACATAATCAGTGAAGTATGCTTTATTGAAAATTTCAATGAGACCTGACCTTAATGTTTCATCTCTTTGCAATTTTCAAAAAAGGAAGCTTTCTATTTAAATTGGATTTGTATATTATTATTAGTCGTAATGATTTCTGAATATATAAAAGGTTGACTAATGTAAAAATATGAGAATCAAATCTTTATTGAGATAAAATTACGATCTCCCTTATTGGACAATAAATAACTGTGTTCAATGTTACCATTCATGCCATATTTACGATTCCTCATTCAATCGCTCATTCATACAGTATTTACAAACAGCCCCAGGACGTCCAAAAAGCACATGGTTGTCACCCCCCTCGCATGTGAAAGAGGAAGCAGAGTCTTGGTAAGACCCCTCACGATCCTCCATCAGCCGCGTCACCGGATACGAGCCAGAGGAGGCTTACTAAGAGCGCGAGAGCCACAGACACTCAGGACATGATTGGAGAAACTAGCCATACCCAGGATTCCCACTGTGGCGTATTTATAGCAGGTCACGAGGCCACTGCCGCTTTAGTTTCCGAGGAGACCATAGACCATACGCTCATTTCGTATTAACAATACCGCATTCACTCTCTCATTTTATACAGAATTTACAATATACATCCCTACAATATACACATATATACAATAGCCCAAGGATCTCCTAATTCACCTGCAGAATTGTCACCTTCCCGGCTATGAAGATGTAGGCAAGTAATAATTGAAGTTGGAAAAAAAAGTGTTAGACATAATCAAACTTTTTTATTTGATTGATAATTGGTCTCTGATGAGGGTTATAAGGATGTATGCAGATTAATGACTGTGCTTGGGGGTTAGGGTGGTTGGATAGGTTACTTTGGAATTTCATGAACTTGAAAGAGATGAGCTCAATGAACTTGAAAGAGATGAGTTATATTAAGATCGTTATGAAGGGTTTTGTTGATGACATAATAAGGAGCATTTACTATTGTTCCCAGGGATTTCCATTGGTAGAATTGTATGCGCTTGATGTCTTTTTTGAAAAATTTGTTTTTTCACAAAGCATGATTATAAAAATAAATCAAGCTATAGTGAAAACTCGATAGGTAAAGAAATAAAGAAAGTAAATTAAAAAAAAAAATGATTGGAGAGTTACAGTTTAGTATAAATAAATATGGGTGGTAAATTGAGAAGGTTGGGAAGGGTGTGAAAAAAAAAATAACATACGCATAAATAAATATAAGACATCACAGACTGTATAAATATACATTAGGAAAACCGGGCCAGTTTTTCAATTTTACAACATTACGCGGTTGAAAACAAATTAAGAGGCCGATCTCGCTTGGGTTTTGCCTTATTCCAAGTAGTCTTGAGGAGTGGCGGGGTTGTGAATCATATTAGGGGTATTTCGCCAAGGGCGAAGAAAACGTCTTTCTCTTTCCCCATTTCCTTCCAATACCTTTTCCGAATCTTGGCCGAGCGTCGACTGGGGAGGGGGATTCTGGGGCGACCCATCGAACCAGCTTCCACGATAAATTCAACTCTTAAGTTCTGGTGTACTCGTACTTATGACGCTCCAAGCACCGTCGATCCATAGGTACTAGTCAAAAGTAACTGCGCAGGAATAACGTTTTTGTAAAAAAACAAAAAAACAGTCAAAATTTTATTTTATTTTAACTCATGTAAATTTTCCTTTTTGAAAATCATGTTGTTCCAACTCAAGCAATAATTGACCGTTGAAGACGACAAGGCATACTTTTTATTAGTATTCTGATGCTATATTGTGGCACCACCTCCTATTCCTCCGACAGTATTGTTTGCAGTTCATCCTCAAGTCTGCGGAAGTGTATTTGGTCATAAAATCTTTTAGGTTGATCCCATAAATGTTCAGTGGGAATTAGGTCTGGTAGGAATTTCTTAACCTTGTACGAATTCATTTACTTGCTCTGTGAGGTCAAGGATTTTCCACTGTAAGAACGAATTGTGGGCCACTTGTTTCTGACATAGGCTACACTGTTTGTGCAAAAACTCTGTGTCTGAGGGAATTTCACCCCATACTGTAACTGAGCCTCATCCCAATGGGTCAACAGGTAGGACCAGGAAAGAGGTATCCTTCCCTATTCCTTCCTATGGTTTGTAAAATAAAGAGTAATTTTTTCGCGAAGGCTTAATAAGTTTTCACGAAACTGACGAGGAATCCAATAAAAGTATATAGACATTGTTTCTCCTCTTGTGTCTTCCTTTAGTTTGTTTATCCATTTATATTTCAAAATAGGCCGCTGCTGGAACTCCCTTCCTCCAAATATCTGCCTGTGCTCATGAATCTGTAAAAGTCTCCTATTCCAACTTATCACCATCCAGACGAGCTCTTGCTAGCTTGGGAACGATTTATTCGTTATACATTATTTTCATACTTTTATTTCTTGCATTTATATTTTAATTTCTTTGTTTGCTGTGGCGTGTTCTAGTAACTTCTTCATATTGTTTTTTCATCCTTTGTTTGATATATTTCTGGTCATTTATAATTTGATTGAAGAATCATTTTATTATTATTTTTATGTTCATTTTTTTCGCATTATATTACTTTTTTTTATAGTCAATGAATAATAGCTCTTTTTGACAGAAGTGAATTTTAGTTATTCATAGAAGGCTTTTCCCGGGATGATTTTTTTTCTTCTTTATATCTATCTATCATAATAATGAAATTCAGTTCTTTGTCAGTAGAAACTAATTTCAGTTTAAAAAAATGAAAATCTTTTTAATCATTTAAAAAAGATTGAGGTTACTAATCCTTCATAGTTTAAAAGTCGGATGCCTAGTAGAAATAGAATCTCAAAAGACCATACGTACTTTTTCATAATGAGATTATGTTTCAAGTTACTTAGCGAGTAGAAATTAAGACTCACCCCCAGGCAAACTACGGCGTTATATTGCCATAAAGTTATGAAAAATGTCGTGCTAGAGGGTGGGGGCCCTTTTAGCCGGATTGAAATTGAATGAAAAAATGTATAATTCTAGCCTGCAAAAATGGTAGGGGGTGGGAAATTACGTTTAGCGAATTTACTCCTCGGTGTGAGGCAGTAAAGGTTAAAGCTATCAAATCAATCAGCCGAATCTTCCCATCTTTCATGGTTTAATCATTTATTGAGTAATTTGTGGTGGTTTTATTTTGTCTAGCACAGAAAAGAGGCTCTACTGTCATACAGGTACTGGGTCTATGGTTTATTTACATAACTGTATTTATGTGTAAAAAAATAAACTAAGGGTGATATTTGTGAAATAGTTTTAATATTAAATAATGTGATAGGTCATTTTGGCGAAACATTAGGCATTTTCCCAAGACTATACTTGACTTTCTTATTGAGGTTTTATTACCGAAGAGTCAGTAAATTGTAAATAAAACTTTCTTAATGATAATAATCCTCTACCTGAAATTATGAAGTAAAAGATACAATTTTAAAATCATTGAATGAAAATCAATTTTATGTTGTGTTTAGTGTAAATTATTTATTTCAGCTTTTCAATTATGATAATTTAAAATTTTACTTAAGAAAAGTGAGGTGATGGATGATGATACGTGAGGCCTTTCTTAGTCAAAATGTATAAAATAAATTATAAGCCTTTCGGTTTAGTAAATATTGAAGTACAATATGCCATCATTGCTGTCTGAGGCATACATGATAAATGAGCATTACGTATATAATTTTTGTTGCTCATGTTAACTCGTTAAATTAATAACTTTTTTATTTCTTGCCTAACATGGTTCACATTTATATCATCATTATATTGTAAAAATGTGTATTATACAAGCTATTAAAAATTATTTTTTTGTACAAATTTTCTACAATAGTTGTGTTTAAAATCATTCAAAGTAACTGAAATTGAAGAGCTATAACCCATAACGCGTTGAAATATGCTTATTAGTTTTTAGTAAAAATAAAATCACCGAGACTATGAAAAAAAAGCAAAGATATTTTCAAAGGTATCCGAAATCAATTGAAAGCTCACAATAGAATTTGGGAATTTCTCTTCGTTCCAGCTCATTCTAATAGGTTTCTTTTTTAATACCGCTTAAGCAGAACCGTTTAATGCTTTTTTGAAAACTCACTGACCCGTGACTACCCCTTGATGCTGCTCCTTCCTTTTTTCCCCTCATAAAAAAGTACATTTTAGCTCATAATCTATGTATCTAAAAAAAATAATTCGGTAAAAACTCAAAATCTAATTGTGAGGGTTCAGATCCCATTTCTGATTCGGTCTCCAAAGTGTGTAACACTTTCATATTTTCGATATAGTATGTGATATTTTTGAAAATATCCTAGACCGCCATTTGATTGATTATGTCTAACACTTATTTTTCTGACGTCAAATATAACCATAAATTGCCTCCTTCTTCATAGCCGGGAAGGTGTCTATTCTCCAGGTGAATTAGGAGATCTCTGGGCCGTATGTGTATATCTATGTAGGGATGTATAAGGTATATATACGAAATATTGTGAATATGGGATGAGTAAATTCATAATTCGTAATTATCTGTTAATTTTGTTTAGGGAAGGTTGTAATTTTCTTCAAATAAATAGCTGGCCCCACATTAAAACCCCGATAGTCATAAAAACTCACTCACTCACTTCCCCGAAAGCTTGATGGTATTTTTATATTCCTTACGGAATAGAGCTATGGGGAAAGCAAAAAATTCGAACATCAAGCGTATCCAATCCTTTCAATCAAAAGTCCTGAGAACTATATATATATATTATACTTGCAACAAAAACCTTCATAACGATCTTAATATATCCTATATTCTTGAACCCATCCCTTCCAATTTTATGAAATTCCATCGAAACCTATCTAACTACCCGAATCCCCTACCACATTCATTACGCTGTACCGCACATCCCTATAATCCTCCTCGAAGACTCAAGCGGCAGTGGCCTCGTGACCTGCTATAGATACTCCACAGTGGGAATCCTGCCAGTTTCTCCAATCATGTCCTGAGTGTGGCTCTCGCGCTCTTGGTTAGCCCGCACTGGCTCGTATCCGGTGACGGGGCTGATGGAGGATCGTGGGGGGTCTCCGCTTACTCTTTCGCATACGAGGGAGGTGACAACCATGTGAATTTTGAGTTTTCTGCGCTGTTTGTAAATACTGTATGAATGAGCGAGTGAATGAAGAATTGTATATATGGTCTGAATGAGAAAATCTGTCACAATTAGTCATTGCAATACCAATTTGGTATATTGTGACTTTATCATAATAAAGATTTTGATTTATATTCCCAATTTCTGGTTCAACTTTCGATACTATTATCACAGTATCTATTTGTGACTGGCCAACCTAAAAATGTATCTGTTTTATACCTATTATTAAAACAATCATGTTATAGAGCATACACCGAAATTAATTAAAAAATACTTTCATTTGAATTCTTCAGAAGTCAGATCAGATTTAGACTTGTTAAGTTTCTATTTTGGGAAAAGCCTATGCTTGTATAGAATGGCCCACATTCTATACAAGCCATTCGATTACCTGCTACTTTGCCTTTTATCTCCCCGTGTACCTCGGGTGAAACCACAATAATTCATTTCAATGTTTAATGTTAATTCATCGTTAGATTCCATTCATTTACAAAAATTTCTGAGTATGCTGATCGTTTGTGACGTTTGTCCCCGAAAAAAAATGATATTTTCGAGCCTCAATGTCTCGGTTAAAATATGATGTTTTGAAGGATGGAGTGGCTGCTTATCTACCTAAATTTTATTGATCAACAGTTTGTCCCAAAGTTTCACACTGATATCAAGCAACATCAACACAACCAAAAAAAGTTTAAAATTTGCCGTAACGTTGTTAAAAACTAAAGATTAATACATTTTTTTCTTCAGTTTACTATTGTGTAATTTAACCTGTGAAACATTTCTGATTTTAATAAAGTAGACGAAGGCAATAAACTGAATGGAAAGCGACATGAATGATAAAGGGTACAAAGAGTTCACTGATGGCGTAATAGAGCATTCATTTGCGAAGGAGCACTTCGCAAAGGGATATTTTGACATTGAGACGGATTAATTTGACTTGCCCTTAGAAAATTTGACAACAGATCAAGCACTAAAGATAGTTGACCAGTTTATCATCTATTTTGGTGATCGGAATTCTGAGTATGGAAACAATATTGCTTTTAGAAGCGTTACAAAAATCAAATTTGTAAAGGAGACAAAAGAGTAAGAAACGAACTACAAAAACATATTTTAGTTAAGTTTCGTTCGCATTCATTTTTTTATATATGAATGTTCATATGTAATTTTTTTAAATAAAAATGTAAGATAAAAATTGGTGTTTTTTTGTTTATTTATAACAAAGTTAGGCTTTAACTAAAAAAGCGCCTTTTTTGATTATCCCGGATTACTTCCCCCGTCACTACCCCGGATAATCGGGGCTTTACCCGGAATTATCGATTAATTTTATTTATGTTTCCTAAGTAAAAAGCCGACAAGAAACGAAAGCTGTTTCAATGTTAAATCAGAAGATGTAATTCATTCAGAGAATTTGGGATCTACCTCCTTACCAAATCTTTATTTGAAATTACAATCTTCTCAAAAAGGGCATGTGAGAAAATATCACATGCTTTACATATTCACTTTTACTCCCCATTCATACCGTATTTACAATATAAAGTACATTCAGACAAGATGGTCATGCATACATAGCCCAGGGACCTCTCCATTCGCCGGCAGTATTGTCTCTTTCCGGCAATGGTTAGCTACTAATTAACAGGATATGAAATTTTTGTGAGATTGGAATGAAGTATTCGAATGCTAATAATTTAAACCATAAAAACCCTAATCGTAGAACCCATACACATACATACAGAAAGACAGACTATAGTCCCTAATGAATGGGATTGAACCGGAAATTACTACAAATCCTGAACTATTCGCACGGCAATCGGAGTCACTCTAATTGCTAATGAATTGCATGCCATTGATAACTCACCCAGTGGGTGGGGGTGACGAGGTGGTAAAAGGGGGTGGCTGTACATTTTTGAAGTGCAAAAAAAGAGCCCTTTAGATGCTGCCATTACAGATAAGATAAGGCGCTCACGTTCAAGACCGACGGCCGGGCAACTTGAGTTGGACGTGCTAACGTCTCTGCGGCCACTATTTTCTTATTTTTTTCTATTTTATCTTTTTTTCCTGTATTAAAATGTTTTTCTTACTTTTGCTTAGAACTATTCATTTATATTTTCATTTAGTCTATCCAGCCTTTTCTAATCACTCCTGCCAGTCCCTAGCTCACTACCTCAGCCCGCAGTGACTTACATAATACTCCACATCAGTTATACAGTTACTATATTAATAATTCTATTTTGTGCTTACATTACACCTGCCTTATTAGGCAATAAGTAATTGATATAATGGTTCTCATTCATACCATATTGACAATTCATCATTCACTCGCACATTCATACAATATTTACAAACAGACAAGAGGGCTCCCAAATCCACATGGTTGTCACCTCCCTCTCATGCGAAAGAGGAGGCGCACGCGCAGCCCCGTCACCGGATACGAGCCAGTGGAGGCTGACGAAGAGCGCGAGAGCCACATACGCTCAGGACATGATTCGAGAAACTGGCCGTTGCCAGGACTCCCACTGCATTGTAGCAGACACTGCCTTGATGAACTCCTGCTTTTATGTGATAATAGTTAGAATATTCTAAACCACAGTGGACTTGGAAGAAGCGGTGGTCCCAGTCAACTGGGCCTCTAATAAATAGTTACATAATTAACAAATATACCTATGATGCTGTGAGTACATTCAGTCAGTGGGCATACAAATGAATAGGGTCTGTTGGGAAAGGGACTTGGATTAATGAAAGGGGTTGTTCTCAAAAATGTATTAATGAACAACAATTATAACATACGGTAGACTCTCCGGATCACCCCGCCGGATAAGGGAAGCGACTGGGATATATACGAAATAAAAGGAAACGTGAGTAATTATAGATTTATTTTATATATTTAGAATAAACTTCAAAATCTTACATCAAAATATTTGTTTAAAGTGGTTTCGCCTTATGAGTATGACGTCAGCAGTTGTGGCAATGATCGTGCTGTTCCACAAATTTTAATGCAACGTTAAAAATAATAATTTATAGAACTAGATATATATTGCTAATAATCAAAACAAATATTAAATGAACGATCATATAAACTTACGCCTAATGCACTACAACCGGGGAAGAAATTCGTGTTTCGTCAATGATTTTGGAATCGTCACTGTCAGACTCCTCTTCCTTTCCTTTAACAAGGTTTATAATTTCGTCATCTGCTAACTCTTGTCCAAAATCACATGTCACCCTGCACTTGACACACTGACACATGACACACTGCAACTTCAGTGTCAGTAATGTTTTCGCAGCAGCTTATCCCTTTGATGACAATAATAGGCAATAGCAGTTTGCTATCAATGTTGTCATCTGTTGTCTCTGGAATTTCATTGAACAGTTCGTTCAAACATTTTTAAAGCGTTGAAATTGACGTTGAACCATTAATTTGAAGTTGACAATCAGTTTGAACTCTTTTTTCTCATATTACATATTTGGCTGTCCGGATATGGGAGAGCCTATGGCACTTGGTAAGTCTTCTAACTGACTACCAACATATTTCTAACAGACTTCCAAAAAAAAATCTTTTTCTTAGTATTGTCCATCTCACCTCTTACGCTTTATACCTTTTTGTTGTAACACCAGCCTCGTTATCCTAAGAGGTCGGTGTCCTCAGGTCGCCAAATCCGTTATACATATCAACCTCCTCCTCATGTGGTATGTAAATATGGTCATTTCCACATCTATTAACAAACTATTACTTTCTTCAAAATCATATTCTGTTATCTGCATAACATATAAATACAATTACCGTCAATTATGTACTGTTATCACTACCTTATTCAGAACATTTTTTTTTATTACCATTACCTTCATCATATCGATTTCCCAACAACAGATATTACCCTTTTTAATTTCGAATACAAATTTTTTAATAAACTATTTTATTATATAATCTTTATTGTGATAAAATGTGTTATTGGGCTATAAGTAATTGTGTTTAATGTTCTCATTCATACCATATTTACAATTCTTCATTCATTCACTCATTCATACAGTTTTTACAAACAGCCCAGAGACCTCCACAATCCGCATGATTGTCACTTTCCTCGCATGTGAAAGAGAAAGCGGAATCTTGGGAAGTCTCGCACGTTTCTTCATCAGCCGTGTAACCGGAAACGAGACAGTGGAGGCTGACCGAGAGCGCGAGAACCACAGACGCTCAGGACATGATTTGAGAAACTGGTGTTTGCCAGGACTCTCACTGCTATGTATTTATAACAGGTCACGAGGCCACTGCCGCTTTCGTCTCCATAGAGGATTATAGGGATGCGTGGCGCAGTGTAATGACTGTACAAAGGGATTAGGGTTGGACAGGTTTCAATGGAACCTCATGAACTTGGAGGGGATGAGTTCAATGTAGGGTATATTAAGAACGTTACGAAGGGCTTTGTTGCTAATGTAATGGCAGTAACAGTACTCACCTCGGTAGTACATGTACTTATACACTATTAGATCGATTATTACATGCCCATTCATACCTCCTTAACACACGTGTCGTTCATCGATGACGGTTTTATTTCATTGATAATAACATTAAACCGTCAGGGGGTTCAGATCGGTCTGTCATCACACGTTCACTACAACTAAACAAGCCCTCAATTTGATTTTCCTCTCGGGAAGCGCTTCGGTCGAAACCGACAGTGTGCCATTGCTCTCATACGCCAACAGTTCTCATTGAAATGAAACAGCATTTAAACTTTTCACTTTAATTTTTCATCATTTATACTGTTAGGTCATATTTCATTATTTTAAGTACAAGGTGAATGACAGTTCAGTAGCCGAAAACACTCTTATCGGTTATCAAATCAAATTAAAATTACAATCTGCCTGATTGGGCATTAAGTATTAAGTACGATATTAAAAAAAAAATTTTTTCATAAATGATAAAAAATCTTATTATAAAATTCTTTTTGATTTCATCAAAAACGTGGTAATCAAAATGATTCGTAGCGTGTAGTTATCTATTATCCAACGTGTATTATTACTTTGTCCGAGTCACTAACGAAAAATGGTTCAATTCCATTTGCAAAAAGTGCGCCCGGGAGTAATTTAAAACGACTCCTGGAATATTTAGCAAAAAATATGTGTAATTACTGCTCGTGGGTGTAAAATAATGGCTTGGGCCGGATCCTGCTACGGGTTAGGTCCATGAGGTGGTTAGAACGTATAATTTCATTCACACGTCATATTCATTTGATGAATAATACTGTACAAGAAAATTGTAATTTTCCCTATAAAAAATAATTTACCCTTAGAAAAAAATTCATTTTATGAACTTCACGACTCATTTTTGATTCCAATACATACAAAACTCTATTAGACAGAACGTCTGTAGCTTTAATTTGATACCCTAATCACAATTATTGCCGAATAGTTTTCTTATCGTCTAGTAATTAATTAATGACATTTGGACATGTTTTATGGAATTTACAGTATTTTTCATGTTTCCGAGTCATTAAATGAAATTTACATGTTAAAGTTCATTTCTCCAGGTCAAACAAAGGATTCACAATGGCCAGGATTGACAGACACTAGTTTCGTTTGTTTTAGGGCATGTCCACCATAAGTGTCATTTATGCCTGCATATATACAACCATTTTATTGATTTTAGTTTAACAACAGCGATTCTTTAATTATTTTAACTTTTATTTTTATTTTCATTATTATTAGTATTCTACTATACAGTAAATGTTAAAAACAAATCAAGCGTGTCACATAATTAGGAGCAACGAACAAAATTGATCAAAATCATTAAATACTCAACATTAATTACTAATTACCATTTAAGTTATTCAATTAGGACCATTTAGTATTTTTCATTAAGGTTAATTTATTTTTAGCATATTCATGGCATGAAGTGGTAATAATAAGTGAAAATGAGCTTGGGAAAAGTTGCGTTAATAATTTTAATGAGCTTTTATAATTATAGTCAACTGAAGTCCAAGCACACAGGACCTGGAGATATATAATATAATACCATATGTAAATATGATAGCAAAATATTTATTTTTTTAATTATCAAGTAAATGATTAATGATCCTCTATTATATTTTATTGGGTTGCTATTATTTGTTCCACCACCATCAGAGCATCAAACGGAACTGCTCTGCAAACTACGATGATCTAACACAAGTTATAGTTGCGAACCAGACAGTTAAGAGTTGTAGTTTTAAAAACGCAAAGCACAAATTACATATTATTAATAAGGAATTTAAGACTCTACTCAATATGATAGAAAAATATATTATCCATTACCTCAAACAAAACTACGCTTCATCAACATTTGTGGCGTCGTCGGGTCATAAAATATAACCACCGTGTAAAATTTCACGCAAAATCATAAAAATCACATAAAACACAGTTATGGTTTTAAAAAAAAATCTTGAAACTTTAATGTGTCCTCAACCTTAGCGGGAAAAGACAAAAACGAAATCCTGAAAACCACATTGCGTTAGTGCCCTGACCTGTTTTATAGCGGATCCACTTTGTGTCCAGCTAAAATTGAAGGTTGTGTGAAATATGTAAGCCCTAGCATATTTGTCCGTTGATATTGGATAAGGACACTTGGAAACAGGGACCAAATCACACGGTTTACCAAACCCCTGTGTTACAAAAACAGTCCTCACTTTTGTATTCCCGGAGGCCTCTGTAAGGTCGCCGGCCAATTGTACAATTTAGTCAAGCGTATAGGCAACAAGTCAAACATGAACATTCATCCAGCCCGGTAAATCACACTAATAACTTTTTCAATTTCTTCCTCGGTGGAATGGAAATTACCAAACTGTTTCGGGCTAGTCAACATCGCGTGCCCGCGGGACTAGGGCCACTGGGGCGTGTCCTTTAAGGGATACGAAGAACGGTCATCTCTCATTCTCACGATCTTAGTTTATAGGAAATTTTGACCGGTACAAATGATGTTTATTTTAGAAAGCATTGCTAAGCCAAAAGGGAGAGTCTGTATTACAGATTAAGGCACGGGCAGGGAATATTTTTTTGTTAAGTTAGTCTAGTCGTTGAGCACCAGGCTATAGTTAGCCTTAATTTTGTATAATCATGATAAAATAAATAAATGTAAAAAAAATTAATGAAATAAGCGCCAGGGCTCAAAGCTTTTCCTTCAAGCAATAGGAAAACGTTCAAAATACATGCATCTATTTACAAAAATACTTTCAGACATTAGAAAAAGAACATAAATAATGATATATTAAACTACAAATATATAACTTAATACTAACATAGAAGAGAATATTAGAAAAACTATATTCAAACCAAATCGAACTAATGACATTATGATAATATAAAATAATGATGTAAAATTATGATATAAAACTGAAATTTTATTAGGAAATAAACGATTAACACGTGCTAAGTATAAATGCAATTATAATATTTAGCACATGTGCAACCTTGTCATTAGTAATAGCAACAAGGTCATTAGTTTGATTTGGTTTGAATTTATTTTTGCTAATATTCTCTTCTATTTTAGTATTAAGTTGTATATCTGTAGTTTAATATATCTTTCTTTATGTTCTTTTTCTAACACTAATAATCAAGTTAGGTAATCGTTAGGTTGTTTTATATTTCCATCAGGTTGGTCACAGTATGCTCTACGATAACCATTGTAAAAAAAGTTTTATCTATTTTAAAATTGTCGATATTTTCTACAATATATTGAAATGGCTTAATCAATTGATGATTAAGGGCCGGGGCACACACAGTGAGAATAGAAATAACTAAAGGGACCTTCCTCAGAGCGGGGAGACCGGAAGGGGTGTGCTCTCACCCCCTCCCACCCAACCCCACTCTTTGCTACATGACCCGGTCCCGCTGCTGTATCATGCCTCTCTTTTGGATTTGTTCTTGTTAGCTTTCGAGATAATTACGCAAACGAGCGAAAAATTGAATAATGTAGGTAGTGACATAAATAAAATAATGTTATACACAATTAACGTTTCTCAAAATATTCAAATAATTTACTATTGGTCGCCATTGAATCTAAACCCAAAGTAATTTACATCAATAAATATTCGTGATGGTCAAAATGGAAGGGTTTAATTATATAAAATAGAATTTTATATTCTGTCTATTTTATTACTAATGTTTAAAAATATTTTACTGAACTATAATTAAATTTAATACGAATAATAATGATGAACAGATTACATAGATCTTACTAGCTAACAATACAATCTATTTCTCACTTAATACAATGGTGGTTTCAAGATGGGAAACCCAGATCCAGACCTCAGCGTCCCTACAAGCCAGTCTTTGGCATTGGTCCCGTCACAGAAAGCAATTAGGTCCGCCTCAGGCGTCCCTTAAGAACAATTTTCATTTAGAAAATTGTAAGCCAGGTAAAAGGCAGGTTGTAAGCCTTTTTTGTAATTTCTAATTGTGATAAATGTTCTCATTCATACCGTATTTACAATTTTCACCTACCCGCTCATTCATACATAACTTACAAACAGTCCAGAGACCTTCCAAATCCACGTGGTTGTTACAGGCTTCGCATGCGAAAGAGGAAGAGGAGTCCCCCACCCTCCTCCGTCAGTTGCGTCGCTGGAGGGTGAACATCTGTGTGGAGCCAGAGACGACCAGCCTTAAGAAGAAGGGGTTTTCCTTTATGACCCTTTGTGTTAGTGGACATATTTCACACAAAGTTAGGACCTGTCTCAAAACACTGTCCATGGACCAAATTGACTGCAGAACCCCATTATTTTATGGCACTCCCTTTTGGTAGAAGAACAGGAAGGACTGTAAACTATTAAGTCCTCCAGCCGTTAAACGACACTCCACAGCCAATGGCACCCTTGATTGCCAACACCCAAAAAGGTTTATTGGATGCTGACTCCCCATTACCATCTCTATCTCTTAGCATATTCTTATTTCTGTGTTAATTGTACTTAACATGGCAGGGTTCGTCTACTGCAAACCATTAAAATATAACAAACCTTTCAAAAAATGATAATACTTAAATAGTACTTACCTTTATTGAAAACAATACACGTATATGCTATCATATAGATTGCTTTGTCCAGTAGTTGGAGTATTATTATCATTATGCGATTAAAAAACCACAATTTGGTGTCAGAAATTAAGAAAATTATTACATCGCTTTCAAAAACAATTCAGTTGTCATTTGTTTTTATCATTCGGTACCTAACCATCTAAAATATTTTTTTCTGGAAAACAAAAGAAAGATTTTTGAAAATGTAGTTTGTAACACTTACAAAATGGTGCATAAAATAATCCCTATAATATATAGGCACTGCTCCACTCATTCCTATAATCCTCCTCGGAGACTGAAACGGCAGTGGCCCCGTGACCTGCTATAAATGCTCAACAGCGGGAGTCCTGGCAATGGCCAGTTTCTCCAATCCTGTCCTGAGCGTATGTGGCTCTAGTGCTCTTCGTCAGCCTCGCTCGTATTCAGTGGCGTGGCTGGTGAGGGAGCGTGGGGGACTTCCCAAGACTCCGCTCCTCTTTCGGATGCGAGGGAGGCAACAACCGTGTGGACTTGGGGGGCCTCTGGGCTGTTTGTAAATATTGTATGTGCGAGCGAATGATGAATTGTAGATATGTTATGAATAAAAACATTTATCTCAATTATTTATTGCCTATTAAGTATTAAGGCAGATTGTAATTTCATCATAATAAAGTTGTTTATACAATTATATAATATATAGCATTTAGCGGCAGAGTTTCATTCAATTTATAATGTTAAGGAGTTATATTAAAGCAGGCAAATTAGAGTTACTGACCAGTAATCTAGAAATAGTCCGTAATAGATTTTTTAAATAATTACCCAATACTCTCTCCATAATTTATTGGGTTGATGTGTAGTCAAATGTTATTTGGTGCCGTCAATGTCATCAAGATGCTTAAACTGCTATATATTTAATTTATTATTAATTTACAGAGAAACGGATGACTTTACGAAAGTCTTTTATACAACAGAAGTTGTACAAAATTTTAAAATGGACAATTTGTGACCAATTGCTTTACTCCAAGACTGATGGTTGCGGAGTCGAGGACACTCAAACGAGTCTCCCCCTCCTTCCCGTCCCGACTTTATCTGCCCTTGCCTACGCCGGAACAACGCATTTCCAGGACCTTCAAAACACAAATCTGATTAGAAACTGCGTTGCGGATTTTTTTTATTGTCATGTCCTCTCATAGCACTCCCCAAGACCCCTCTAGTTATTTCTATTCTTGCTGTGCACAAGTGTAACTTTTGCCACTTTGGTAGCATAGCATTTCAATCACAGTCCGCCAAACAAATGGTGACTTTGCGGTATTACTGGGCGTATACCAGAGAAAAGTCATTTTTGCTTACTTTTGGTATTAACCGTATAATTTCGAACGAAATAGAAGCACAAATTTAAGAATTTCAACAAGAAGGTCTTCTGTATCTTCTGATTTGCGAGAAAACGAAGATTTTCAATTACTACCGGATGAATTATGGTACGGATCATTTGACAAGCTTTCAGTTAAAATTGCAGACAAAATATTCTATAAAAATACATGGATGATTACCTCCAAACGACCTCTATTACCAATAGAGTCAATAATGGACTGAAAGATCGAACCACATTTGTGCGTCTTTGCAGCGCCGTGGGGAATGCAGGAAAAAAAAAAACGCAATTGCACTGTTCCAAACGACCCTACACTCTTGAAGCCGTAATTATGGCATCCGGTGGTGCATCTGTGCGTAATTGTTGGTTCAAATACTATTATGGCATTATATGAGTACATAAGCTTCACAAAAATAAACGAACGAGGAATAACTTTTTCCCGTTTCGTTTTAAGATTTCTCGAATCACATCTCAGAAGGTATCAATACCTAATTCTGATATTTTTCCTATGGTTAATATGTATCAAAAGTTGGGAAACGGCAAACTTTGCAAACGGCACGTAGTGTGTGGAGGAATTGAGAACACCTGTTTCAAAACACTGAAAAGACAAAACTACCCGACAATGTAAAATTTATAATTTAGTAGCATACATAAGATAGTAGTAGTAACACACCAGCCGGCAACGTTCATGAAATGCGCTCTGTTGATTCGTTCAATGATACTTGGCAGTCTGCGTTCGGCTACCCTGGGTAGATGCTTGATTGGGTTTCTTTTGGTGTAAAACAATGCAGTTAACAACTGCGTTTTTTCGTGTATTTAAACTAATTTGGACAGTCCACCGTTGACCTGGAACCCAGTCAGTCCCCAGAAAGCACTCCAGTCCAACATGGCAGGTGGTTGCAGATAGTGCTTTCATGAGGTCCCATTGGAGGATATGTAACCATGTAAACAACCAATTGAACCAACAATTTTCATTTCACCGGGGTTTACATTTCAGATACATATATAGTGAATACAACAACTTTATTATGATGAAATTACAATCTGCCTTTACTTAATAGGCAATAAATAATTGAGATAAATGTTTTCATTCATACCATATTTACAATTCATCATTCGCTCGCACTTTCATACAATATTACAAACATTTACAAACAGCCCAGGGGCCCCCAAGTCCACACGGTTGTTGCCTCCCTCGCAAGCGAAAGAGGAAGCGGAGTCTTGGGAAGTCCCCCAAGCTCCCCCACCAGCCACGTCACCGGATACGAGCCAGTGGAGGCTGACGAAGAGCGCGAGAGCCACATACGCTCAGGACATGATTGGAGAAACTGGCCATTGCCAGGACTCCCACTGTTGCGCATTTATGGTAGGTCACGAGGCCACTGCCGTTTCAGTCTCCGAGGAGGATTATAGGGATGAGTGGAGCAGTGTAATGACTGTGCACGGGATTAGGGTGGTTAGATAGGTTACTGTGGAATTTCATGCATTTCAGATACAAGGAAAAGTTCAATTCCTCCCAAACCTGGTTAGAAATTTAGGAAAAATTATTCCATCGAAATTCTACATCCCCTGTCTTATTAATTTTTCAAAATATTGGAATTTAACGATATTTTTTCTGGCACGCATATTATATAACCGTCCAAAAAAACGAGTTTTACGGCAATTTTTGGGGTGTACTTACTTCGTGCTGGACCCTTCCCCTTACCTACTACTCCGGATATTTGTTAACACTAACAGTAATCAACCACTGCTTCTTTCCTAGGGTCATCCCTATACTTTACTTCTTTGCACAGCCATACTGTCGTTTATGCAGTGGTTAATGTTTGGAAGCGTTGAGTTGGTTAGTTTATCCTCAGTGGCAAGGGTAATTAAATTTACCCTCCCCCCCCAAAAAAAGCTAATTTGATAATGCACTGACCATAGAACGTTTCATTCAACCCCATTTTTCAGACGATGTCAGGGCACCACTGGCAGCATTACCTGAGTGTCATAGCCGAAGCTATTATTCCTCCTTCATATTGCTTGGGATTACAGCAATTGGTCATTTCAAATAATCAATTAATGGAATTACAGCTGTTCCAGTCGTTGCCCATAATTGACACTTACTCTGTCCCATTTACCTAATGGCTTACCAATTACAATCTCCCCTATTCGTCACTCCGGTGTTTTCCTTTGTTGCAAAGAATAATTATCAGGTGCTGATTGGGGCCGAATCGGGATTTATTGGATGACACAAAAGTGTAGAAAATTAAGAACACAAAATGACACTCATTTTAATAACTAAATTTTGGTATGTAATATGACGATAATTCTTATCAAAAGCGAAATGATGTAGTCATGGGAAGGGAATCGGATCCGGTACCTTCTGATCTCAGCTCTTTCAACTAACCTACATCGATCGATCTATACCTAGCAATATGAAATGGATTGTCCTACAATCTCGTAGTAATTTAGTTATAACATTTGCTTTACCTCATAAATTCCATGACTACATAACTTTAATTTATTTGTTAATCCATCTTTGTCATTGAATAAACCTTTATTAAAAGTAATAAAATCGCTACGGAGAACGGTTCGTATGACTAAATTCATTTAGGGAAACTACAGATGTGAGCCTGATATAGTAAAAAGACGAGAGCAAGCCGGAGCGAAGGAGGCACCCCAGTCCTACATTTTAGGCGGTAGATAAAGTTTTATAAGACACGATGATTGGAGGACGTAGATAAAAACGTTTTAAACGTTAGGTCATAACTCATTAAGTACGTTGCTATTGTAGACACTCAGAATTTTCAGTTTTAAATTGTTTTGAGCTACTACCGTATTTAATGTGTTGGAACGTGAGTATTCAATTTAAAACATTACAACTTATAACGTTAAACAATTTCTCAGCAGTGACTCGGGAAGCTTAAAAGCCAATGAGAAGCTGTTGGCTATTGGTAAGCAGCATCGTTTCTTCTTTCAATCAGTCCTTGTGTCCTCTCTTACAAATTATCCTAGGTGACAGGTAAGCCCATTGATCTTGCATAGTTTGCCTCCAAGTGGGGTCTGAGGTTCAATTGTGAAGACAATTTAGTTTGTTTTTGTTTATGTAACTGACATTTTGTCTGCTATATCTTCACTAAACCACATACACCCTAACCCCTATTAAATTCAAATATATTTGAAGTTTTACTCTAGATTGCCTGACAACAGTAGAATTAGGGAAAAATAAAACTGACGATGCGAACATGAATCGGTAAATGAAAATCGATTGGACAATAGTAATTGCCAGCTCGTATGCCGTGAGCGCTGGCCAAGTAAGAGATAATGAGAGGTCTATGTGGGAGGGGGAGGTGAGGTGCCCTGAAGAATAGGCGAAAAATATTGCCGCCCCTGGCTGGAGTAAATTGCAGGGCCGCCCACCCCCACCTCCAGGCAACCTCTCCCACTCCCCTCCCCATCGTGAAATAATAATGGTTCGTGCAGCCTCCTCCCTAGTGGCATATCACATTCTTCCCTCCCACTGGATGTTTATTTAAACACTCTCTCACATTCCGAGCCCTGAAAAATTTGAGTGCCCTGGAAAGCTGCATTATAGAGGTTGACTTGAAAGGAGGAGTACTTAAGCCACTGTTATTAACTGGTATTAATTCTGGCCCGTACTTGGTCACTGGCTATTCGCATCCCCATAAGGTACACTTAAGTTCTTCTTGTTAATAGTTTTTATGTTTTCCTCTCGGGTGTGTTAGAAGGTAATTGTGAAGGATAAAGGATGGAATAAAAGAAAGAAGGTATATGTACAAAGAGAACAGCAAAAAACATCAGTCGCGTCAAAAGACATGCTGGGTAACATCATACTCATCATGGTATTCTACCAAAGTCATCAAAACTTGCCGCACGGGCTAGTGAACCACAAATTAATTTTACCAGAGTGAGGGGAAAAACTTTTTCATGACGTGCTTTATTTAAATCTAGATATTCTTAATCTTTCACCCCTGTATCTGTCTCCTTTTTGTTTTTTTAGAAAATTAACATTAATCTGGGACTATGTCCCCTATAAATAATAACGGAGAACCGATAAATAAACATAACTCAGTCTAATACAAAAGAAAGAACAAATCACATAAGGGGAGAAAATAAAATAATAATATAAAAGTAAAAGGTATACCTCAAATTAAAAAATATCATTCTAGAAAAATGAGAAAAATAAAGTATTATACAAAGTTAAACAAATAGAAAAAAATAAGGTGAGGAAAAAATAATAATCATAAAAAATTGCAGCTATGTAACTTATGGTTAAATAGTAGGAACCGTTTATAATTAAAAAAATAAAAGTAAAAAATTAAAAAAGACAACTTTAACATATAGCTTTCGTTTGATGGCTATTTAACATGAAAAATACTCCAAATTCCATGTAAGTATCAATAATTATATACTTGTGAAAAAAAATATTTATCAATAATTTTCATTTGGGTGTTAAATAAATTCACTATGTGCCGGAACTTGAGCTGACAAAAGTAACAAAAAAGTCATTAATACTGACATAAATATCGTGTTTGAAATTGATTTCAACCATAATGAAATATTTTTGTGGGGCTTCAAACTTGACTTGTTGGGTCATTTTTTTTTCTTTCATAGCCCCTTTAAATTTACAGATAATTATAGATCCTCAAGCAAATCTATTTACAAATTATTTTTTAGTTTATTTTGTGGTTTTTAAGTGGTAAAAAAATACTCGTTAGAGCATCGATAATAAGGCAGAGAGAGACTCGGACGTGTCAACACTCAACTGAAGAATAAAACTCGAAGCTCTACTTCCGGTCAACCGGTTTTGATAAATCCAACAAAGAAATTCATTAATATTGATTTTTCAGCGTGATGAGGGAGAAATATTTTAGGGTATTATAAATTGATGATCTTCAAAATCAGCCGAGATTTTAGAACAAAACCGGTCACTTAGTTGAGGAGTCATATTGAGGTAACCACTGGATAAAAAAAATTATATCATTAGTTCTAATATAGTGATAGAATATGGGTTGTAATGTTATATGTGTAATATGTGTAATAAACTACCTTTGGATGTTGTTATTTAAATTATGCTTAGAAAAGATGGTTCCCAAAATTCATGTGTCCCACAAATTTTGTAAAGCAGACTAACCTACTTTTTGTACAGATCTATTTATGTATTTAAACATCTAACTTACTAAAAGCACAATTTAGTATATGTTTAATTGAAATTTAGTCATAACCATGAAGATAAAATTAGCATAAGTTGGGGTGTATGTATTAAATTTCACCGGGCGAATCATGCTTAATCGATTTAAGACCACCCTTTGATGATTGACCATCAATTGCGAACACGGCGGTTGGACAGGCGGTTGATCATCTTTCGTCTGGAAGCCTGTATGAGTTCATAGACCCCAGGTACATGTAAGGTATTGTAACGGAAATTATGAGGAAAAATCTGTTGAATATTTAAAGCTCCATTTGATCCTCCATGTTTAACAGGCAATTAACAATCATAACAGGACACATTTAACAGGCAATTAACAATCATAACAGGACACATTTAACAGGCAATGCATTTAAGAATTTTACGTATACCTGGTCCCTTAAGATCTCACTATCCACACAATTTATTTCGTTTAAATATATATTTTTTTTAAATTTAGCAAGTTATTTTAAAATTTGAAAAAAAAAATAGTGAGCTGCTAATCCTTGGATCAAATAGTCGACACTTGGATGGTGAATGCCATAAAATGGAAAACATAACCGTATCTATGTATAATCTCAATAATGATATGTCACGACAATCATGAAACCATTCGAATCAACATTGACTTTAAGTAATTTGTCATCGTGAAATGATCGGTCCAAAAGTAAACAGCCATATGGGGGTAATAAAGGGCCATCGTTTCGACATCGATTGCAATAAAATTTGATCGTTAAGTATTAGGCTCACGGCAGGTAGGGATCATCCCATGTTCAATAGGCTATTATCAGGTAGTATTTGACAGCAATTACAAAATGTTGTGGGGGATTAGATACCCCCCTCGTAATTGATAGTTGCGATATGCATTAATAGCTCAGCTGTATCTATAGCTCACGTCTCGAATGGATAATTACGGAGAATTATTAGTGTGTTGTAATTGTTATTGTTAGTGCTTCTATTATCACATTTAGGAGGATTTATGGTGAACAATAGCTGAAAATGAGTCGAATTGGCTTCGGAAAACGGTTAATTCAATTCTTATTCTTATACAATACACAATGTAGAATGGGAAGAAACAAAACTTGAGACCCCGTGAGAGTTTCTAAAAAAAATTATGGTAAATAATTAAATTATTATAATAAAACTGGCTGGAACGATATCAAATAAACGGTTTTTATCGCAGTTCCACAAAATTCATTATGTAGATACCTTTAAATATGCAAGTATGTCGTATCTAATGTCATTGGCCACAAGGAAAGACCAAAACTCTTTCTCAGAGGTCTATTTCTTTCTATAAATCTTTCTTTGAATGAAAATTTCAATATGTCTTAAAAGGGCAGTAGCTAATTATGATCAAATATAATAGTCATACCAAATTTACAAATTTAGATTTACTATCTCATTCATACCGTATTTACAATATACATTCATAAAATATAGGCATGTATTGCTATGTTCGGTTGCTGGGGCAAATGTATATATTATATTACATAATAAAAATGTATTTATAGAGATATATAACAGTCATTACACTACGCCACTCATCCCTATAATCCTCCTCGGAGACTCAAACGTGGCCTCGTGATGCGCTTCTTCGTCAGCACTGGCTCGTATCCGGTGAGGCGGCTGACGGAGGAGCGTGGGGGGCTTCCCAAGACTCCACTGTCTCTTTCGGTATGTGAGGGAGGTGACAACCATGTAGATTTGGAGGTCTCTGGGCTGTTTGTAAATACTATATGTATGAGCGAGTGAATAAAGAATTGTACATATGGTATGAATGAGAACATTTATCACAATTACTTATTGCCCAATAAGGCAGATTGTAATTTTATCATAATAGAGAATTTATATCACTATTAATTTAGAAGGTCTATATTCCACAGATTCCTTAGTCGACCTTATATTCCATGATGAACCCGCACCCTATGGCCTAACAAATAAAAAAAATGTTTTGAATGAATTTGACTAGGATTCCATCTAGTTAGACTAATAATTTGATTAATCTATAAATCTCTTAGAGTAATGGATTGGCGTTAAAGTTAAAAATAAAATAAAATTGTTTAACATTGATTCAACCTGATTTCTGTCTCCTATTTGATTATTTTTCAAAGGTAAGTTTCGTGTTTGATCAATGGGCGGTTAGTTGGTTATTACAAATGAAGAAAGATCAAAATGGTGATTTATCCTGTTTTTTTCCATATACCTTAAACCTCCTCTGACCAGGCATGTCTCTCTAATTCCTGCTTGTTTTCCCAAGTGCATGTTTTTTACTACTCGTCTGCCAACCCTTTTGTCGGTCACCGACTCAGTATTTAAGAAGAAAGATATATAATTGAAATGTTACATTAACAAATTATATGGCAATATATTTATAGAGAACTTTGAGGTACAATAAACTCACATATCGTATTTCTTTATTTATACTTTATTTACAAATGATATATATATATATATATATACTTTATATATGTATGGTAAGTTCCACATATAAAATTATATACATACCCAGAGAACTCCCGATCATAAAAATCAGACAGCGGGTAATTAATCTCAAATACGCGGAAGGTTTACAATTATACTAGATTGTTTGATGTATTCATTGTAATATTTTTTTTTCTTTTTCAGGTAACAAATTGAAACTGTCATATCTTTGCATCTTGAACCCAGGTAAGAATACACACATGCATTGAAAAAAAATAAATAACTTGCCATTGTATTATTATGAAGTTAAATCGATATAAGAAGTGTCAACATTTCATTACAAACGTTTAAATTTCACGCTTCCACTTTCATCTGAAAAAGTCGGGAATGGAACTTAAGTGATCTTTTCTTATATCTTGTAGTTTATGGTTAGTGGCAGTCTCTAGATATTCTTTAGATAGGACTAAGCGATGGATTAAACAATTAACTATTCGACTATACCCATATTGCCAATATTGAAGAGATAGCAAGTCCGGGTAATCATTTGTCTGTCTGTCTGGCTGCAAACAACATAATGAAGTATGCTGATAAGTTTTTGGTTAAAAAAAATCATAGCAAGTTTGGAAAAAAAAAAAATGAAAAAGTGCTTACTTTGGTTTATCAGTATTTTTTTAACCTCAAAATGACTTCTTTCAGTGACCAAGATGTATTCAAAAATAATAATAAATTATGCTTTAAGTTTTTATGAAACGGACGCAGATTCCTAATGAGTGTCTCTCGGTTTCTAAATTTTTTGATTTCATCTCAATTTCGTTTACACGGATATAAAAAAAATATCCCATGTAATCCACAATCAAGGGTTCCGGTTCCGATAGGAATTTTACTGACGCTTTTAGTATATTTTTGTTGTAATAGTGTAATAAAGCCAATAACATAAACATATTTCATATTTTTTTATTAAGATGCCAAGATCTATAACTTTACACCCTACACAATATGGCCGGAAAACCTTTATTACTGATTAATAATTGACCCCTAATTGTGTTTCATTAGATTGATTTTTTTTATTTATCTGTAGGGCTGCAAAAAAAAAAAAATTTCATGAGAAATTCCGTCCCCGTATCAAAGTTGACTTAAAAAAAAATTCTGATACATATTATTATTGAGCCCATCATGATATTTAATGTGATAGCCAGCTCAATTTGATAGAAAAATGCTTATAAATGACCCTTATTTATTTTTCATAGGACTAGTTTTATTTTTAGTGCCGTCGCCTCATTAAATGGAATTATCATGGAGTCCATCACCTCTAGAAATATCAATGTTATATTGTTTGAATTCTGTTATATTTTATTGTTTCTTTTGGCTCATATTTATGTTATGTTTTGGCTCCATTTTTAGATTTTGAAAATTTTAGTTTTATACGGTTCAAAATTCGTTTGGAATGGATATCAAACCCATCATATTACACGGTCGTGTACCTTGGCCCATAGTTGGCCTACAGTAATTTTTTAGAATATATAGATTAGAGGGCTTCACTATTCAAAATTCAGCTCATTTGTCACATCTCTAACTTTGGTTGGAATCGTACTGGAGCAATTTGAGATTTTCATGTCAAAAAGTAACTTTTTAATGATACAGTATTTCGTATACCTCTGTTTTATAGATTAAATACTTATATTTAATGCCTTAGTAAATCTATTTCATACTTTCACCAATCCTAAGCAATTGCAGGAACCTGAATAAATCCTTTTTACCCGTTAGAGAATTTAGTAGTCAATGCCAGAAATGCAGTTGGTGCCTATGCAATGCATTTAAATGGATGACTCGCTACAAAAACAGGAACAATTACTGTGAAGTTGGTGCTAGATGCAGCCTACTAATTAGTCCGACTGTCCGACAGTCCCTCCAAGTAGTTGTATAGCGATCCCTTAATCACAGGACCCGGAATTAGCTGGGTCTGGTTTCAGTTAATCATCGGTCGCAGAGCGGTCATTGTCACCGACCTTACTTTGGTGCAATGTTTATTTTACTTATCCTCTCCAACCACACACTATTCACCCAGCTCCCCTCATCCTCAGCTCTCCGAGAGGGGCATTGTATACTGGTATCCAATCTTCAAGCATTGTCTCACATACATCGTTGGCTTTAAAAACATTGCAATAAGAGAGCTTTTCTTCAATCCTATACACTAGTAACTACTGAAAGTATATGGATAACATATGTTATAAATATTTATTGGATAAATTTCAATTTGCTTGCCAACGATTATTAGCATGTAGGAATTCATTCATAATTATATACATACCCCCCCCCTCGCCTAGGGAATTCTCTCAGCAAGCTGGTTGAAGGGCCGGAAGCAGTGGAGCTCCCTCTTCGACCTTTACGCCATGGGGCGAATACCAGATAGAGGTCAAGAGAGCCACAAAGGGTGGGGGTGATGGCCACCGTGCCTGGAGCCCATGACTTACATATCTATTTACAATATATCGCAAGACCACGTTTAGGTGACGAGTGAGATTGTAAAGATAAGTACTCCAGGATAAGGAGTCTACAAGAGGATTTGGATAAGTGGGCAGGTTTTGAGGAATTTGGAAAATCTTGAGGGTAGGACAGTGGGCAAATGGGATATGGAAAGCTCTTGATTCAATATTCTCATAGCTCGAAATCTGTATGGCAGTATTTATTTTGGTTGGCGGCTGGTTGCTGTTGTTTATAGGTGAAAAAATAAGTGGACATCAACGTATTGTGGTCGTTACCAAGACTACCTATCTATACCAGATAGTGTAATAGATTACACGAGTGCATAACCGTACTCCGGGTACCCCAGAAGCCGGCCAAATGAAATCATAATCAAATATGAAATTGACATGTTGGATAACGATCTAGGGAAATAGAGGCTGGGAACACACGCAACACTGAGATTTATAAACATTGAAGCATTGCCCTGAGAAGGAGCTGTCAATCGGCGAGGCTGACAACACAGTTGAGCGCTAACAGGAAAAAGGGTTTCAAGCTTTTTTTTTTTTTTTTTTAGTTGACTTTCAGGTATGATAAGTTTTTATCTTGTTTATTTTTCCCCCCTGAAACTTAAGCGACTCCTATGTACGTCTATGGTTGCACTTACCAATGAGCAGTTGTCATTAGCTGAGCTATGATTTGAATTGACTAGAGTCAATTGCATAGGAAATATTTTCAGATTCAGTAGGACATGAAGTCGAACTTCCTTGCTAAATATCATCACGATAATTTTCGATTACTATATTAATAAGAGTTTTAATGACTTTTTTTTTTTGTAATTATAGCCCAATAAAGTCAAAAGGAATATTAAATATAATTAAATACCTCCATACTTCGAATTTAATGTGTTCCTCTATGTCTTGAGAAAATAATTGTTCATTACGTTTTACTTATTTTATTTTATACAGTTTATACCTATGGAAAATATTTTTTTCTTTTTCTAATATTTTCGATCCTCTCAAAATTGTTTTTAATTGAAGTATAATACAAATTAAATATGATATAAATATTTAGATAGGACATAAACGGTACAACAGTATAGAATAATAACTGTTTTCTTTACAGAATTACCAAAGGTAGAGAACAGGCATATACGTGTATGATTTTTTTTAAATTATCGGTTAAAAAATTGTACGAGTATATAACTAAACAATAAAATAAATTAGTTGTCTTCAATATAAAATTACCAATGAGTAAATATAAATTTGTAATTTACTTAATCCTGAGATGAAGACTGCTTCAATCGTATTCAAAGTGAATAATACTTGTAATAAAAATCTTTGGACAAGTATAAACAGAACAACTTTGCAGTCCTTGTTATGTAAATGTATAATTGTACTAATTTCAAGGATTGATTTTGAAATTGCAGGTATAAGCATTTGTACAAGAATAGTTTAATAAAGCTTGATGATTTTTTTTTTCAATACTAAACTCATTTATACAATCATTCTCAAAATTTTATTTTAAAGGTTTTCCCACCACAAAATTTTTATACCGCTCTCAATCATTTATTATGTTGTTGTATCAAATTGGACAGATACGAAATTCCATGAACAGGCAGAAATACCCAGGGTTAAACACTTTAGGGTTTGTAAAGTATATTTGAAAATAAATCGAAGAAAACCTCTACAAAATCATTGAAATTATTCCATTCATTAACAATAGATATTGTAAACAAAAAAGTTGCCAAACCATCCAAAATGCAAAACTTACCACGGTGGCCAATAAAACTGCTCTTTAACAATTTACATTTGCCTGCGGATTTTGCCTAAAAGTTTAACGTCTCACTTTACAAGTGTAATGAATGAGTACTAAACTTATTTAAAGTCATTAAGACCTAGGCTGTCTAATAACATTTTGTTTCTTTCTAATTCATTATGTATTTAAATGAAGCCGTTATTCGATCTACATAAAGCAACGCCTGAGCCGGGGGCCCGAGTCGTTACCGCCCTTTGTTACCCTACCACATTACTAACTCTTAACACACTCATCCTCCTCAAAGGGAAGAATTCCTCCTCCCTCCTCGCCCTCCCATGTTATATTTCATACTCATACACGCACAGGAGTAGCCTGAAATGCCCCAGTCAGACCGTTACAAAAAGAAAGTTAAAAAAGTACACCACCCTTTTTTTTTTGTCAACTTCATACGGTTATCCGAATTTAAACGCGATAGCTCTTTTCGTTGATAAGTAACTCCAACATAGCAGAATCAGAATTTTATGGTCGTGGTTTATTTCCAATATTTGCTGAGCCAAATATAAAATAATTTTCCTGGCAGGCTCAGCTAAAAAGTGCTAATGAACAAAAGTATTAATTATTACCTTGATCTATGCGGTGAACATGACGAAACGGCTTTTTGAAGAAATTTGTGAGTAGGGGTACAGGTTGACAGCATACATACTGCATTTGTGCGCAGAACGGGGGGGGGGGCACTCAAGGTAAATAATTATGAACTCAAGAGATGTTCAAAGAAGACTTTTGCATGGGAGGTCTAAGCTGGAGCAAAAACACGGGAAACAGGCAGCCAATCCATAGAATATAAGCGTTAAAAATATACATTATTTATTAAAAAGGGCTCCTTCACACAATATTGATAAATATCAGAAATATACAAATAAGCTATGTCACTTGACAGATACGCTTTGTATATTTTTTAAATACGGAAAATGTGTGACGTACATTTCGACATGAAAAAAAAACTTCTCTTCAACTGTTAAGGTTTCTCTAAAGACTGCTTGTAAGCTATTTAAGATTTCGGGACCTGATTTCCTCGAGTTGTACTAGAGCACGTCGAAGAAGGTAACGCTAACAGAAAATTGTTGAAAGCCGACAATAAAAAACGGGTATAATATGGGTATTTAGTCAATTGCTATTTTATTTTATTACTATGTTATTTTTTGATTATCTTCTTGTGCCACATTTTGAGGGGAAAGCTTTTAGGTAAACCTATTTTATCCTTGCGTGTCTTGGAAAGTTTATTTCCCTCTACCAAGTGTTCGTTAATCGATCTCTGTGACGGGTCCCAGTGAAAGCTACATGCACAATGGTGTCCAAAAAAGATCAGTATTGTTAAATTTTATTTATATTTTTTTTAAAGTAAAATTTATATATTCTATACAACTATTTTTCATTATGCAAATACTGGAAATAGATTTGTTTGATTCGAAATATTAGAAGTGAGGAACTGGGGGACCATACCAGACTAATTCCAGTGATTTTCAGCTCAAAGAGAAAGGAAGTGGAGTTAATTAGGGCCAAATTTGAGGAAACCTGATGTTCCATTGAATAGACCAAATATGTAATCAGAGTACTTCCAGGTGTTGTGGAATATCCCTTATGTCTTAAAATTGTAAATAAAATGGTATTTAGGAACGATTAGAGCCACAGCGTATTGTTGAGTACCGTGGGGTTTATCTAGACTCACTTTCACTTTCCCACCGTATCTGCACAGCAGAAAATCAGCTATCTATCCTTTGTCCATTTATCATTAGAAACCACAAAGATAATGCCCAGACAAAATTACCCATTTTCAATTCGTTATTTAAGGGCATATTAAATTGCCCAGCACTTAGTTTAGCTTAGTCAGTCAGACAAACATTAGGAAACTTCATATTTTCCAGAATAATATTTATTCAGATAATAATATGTTCAGATTATTTGACGAACTGATGTAAACTACTAAAGCTAAGCTGCACGAAGTTATATATATATAATATGATTTTATCTATCTGGATAATCAGTTGATGTAGTTATTGTTCTTCCTCTGAACAAGGACTCCATTGCGTGTCTCTGTAAACGAAAGAGACAACTTTTAAAGCCTTTATTTCAAATATTGTTCATTTTCCACATAACTCTTTAACTTTACTCAAATCAAAATTTTACTTATATCTCTATACTTGACCAGTCTTTCTTTAACTCCTAGTCGCAACATTCAGTCGTCTGTTGTTCTGTGGATTTTAAAATTAAAAAATACGATGACTCGAGACGCGTTATTTATATCTATTAAAAGTGATTATCACTAAATTAATAGATAAATATGAACACAGTGAGAATCGGTTACTTCAATTTTTTTTTCAATAATTATCTTTATTTGTTTGTAAGTTACGTTATATACAACATATAGTTATCAGGCCAGTGCGCCTCTAAACCAAAATCAAAACAAGCACTTAGCTGAAAATAATAACTCCTTATTTACTTGTAGGAAAAGAACAAAACAAAAAAATCTACAACTAAACTTCAAAATATTGGTAACAAAGATGAATTAAGAGAAGGATCTATCATGAAGAAATCTTTTTCTATTACCCTATTGTTTTTATTTTTATACTTTTTGTAGTTAAAACGTATGCATACTTAAATAAGGTTTCTTTCATAACCTAGAGCGATGATGTTAGTTTTTTATCTTGGTTTTAGACTAAACGCATTACGAAGATTAGTAGGCTAGTTGTTTTTCAAAGGCGTTAAACCAAGTGGTCATGAACCCACTAGGTGGTCTTGGTGTACGCAATCTCGTAGAGTCTAGAGTGGGACCACCCAGAAGCCGGTAGCACACCAGGTCCACATGCCAGGTACATGTTACATGGTACGTAGGCTGGACGGAAGATCTGAGTAAAAAACCTTGTCTAGTGCTTTATCTTGCACTATAGAAATTCGCCAGTGCAAGGTTCTAGGACCCGATGTCTACTCCAAATCCTATATAGTTGCCTCCATTAGAAACGAATTATTTATATTATGTAATAAAAAAAAAAAATTTAATTTAACCATTCAAACTGTTGAAACCATTAATAAGTATTAAAGCCTAAAGGAAAGTGGATTTGTTCATAACATCTTCTGGATAGACACTTTTAATTATAGGAACACATCTCTTATTACAGTATGCAACAATAATATAATAATAAGAAACTATGCCATATTATATATCAGGCACAGCCACGGGAATTGGCAAAGATGTAGGAACCTAGATTATACAAATATAAACTAACAATAAGGATTCAAATTCACTTAATTTTTTTTCCTATTATTAATAAATAAAGAATTCTCGTTATTATTTTTATTTTTTATTCTTAACTATTGCTGGTTACATTATTTGATAATTGATTACTGTTATAATGATATTTGAGGAGGTGGAAAGCTAGCTAATTCAAATGCTAAATTAATGAAAGCCGTAAAACATTGTCATAAAGACACATATAATTGAGAAATAAAACATAGATAGATAGTTTATTCCCAATTACTTTAAACGGGTTAATCGCTTAGGAGACTAATTAAATATATTTATTGTTCTTTTGTCGATTTTGGTGGGTGTGCAAACCATTCATATCTATGTCTTTTCACTTTAAGATTACTTAGGTCACTTAGGAGCAGTAGGTCACCAGTGTCGATTCCAAACAGTTGCATTAATCAAGGCCATCTCGACATTAAATCAAAAGCTTTATTTTGTTTTTCGAATAATTTTGTAATATTAAAACAATAACAGCTTGAAATCGTGATCGCCGTTATCAAATTTTTTTTGGCATATGCAAATCGACATATTTGAAAACACCGTAATTACATCTAAACAAAATCATATACAGCCTAATCCTGGGTTGTTATTTTATTTTTCCAGAAAAACTACTTTCACCCGGTCAAATATTTTTATTTTAGTTTCAAAACTTTATTTATATAACTTGGGGCAATAAGTAATTGTGATAAATGTGCTCATTCATACCATATCTACTGTTTTCATTCACTTGCTCATTCATACAGTATTTACAAAAGGCCCAGAGACCTCCAAAATCCACATGGTTGTCACCTCCCTCGCATGCGGAAGAGGAAGCGGAGTCTTGGGAAGTCCCCCACGTTCCTCCCTCAGCCGTGTCACCGGATACGAGCCAGCTTTAGTCTCCGAGGAGGATTATAGGGATGAGTGGCGCATTGTAATGGCTGTTCTAGGGGGTCAGGTTGGTTGGATAGGTTACTATGGCATTTCATGGACTTGGAAGGGATAAGTTCAAGAATGTAGGGCATATTAAGATGGTTATGAAGGGTTTTATTGCTGTCGTAATAAGGGGCATTAACTATTGCTCTCAGGACCGGTTAAATAAGAATACTCCCTTTCTAGCTTGTGATTCAAAGAAACTGGACATTTACCGTGTAAGAAGAGTTGAAAAGGATAAAGGAAATAATTGGTCGGAGACAAGTCGGGTCGGAACTGTCTCGAAGCGAAGACTTCGTGTGGACGAAATTCATTGGGGCAGACTGAGATTGCCACTGAAGTGGATACCAAGGTGATACATCACCGCACTTATAGACCCCCCCCCATATATCCTTTTTGCCAGCCCTGTCTGCCGGTTAAGAGTGATATTTGAACCTGCTGTTGAGAACTAAAAAAAACCTTAATAGGTTTGCCTAATTATCGTGTTTCGCCCATGTTTTTGTTAGCACGGGTCATTAACACAGCAGGCGGAAGGGTGGAATACCTGTTTTTTTTTCTACTATCACTAGTCTAATCAGCATTATTTTGAGTTTGTCACACATACCTTTAAAATTTCAGATTTGATCGTTTTTAGGTTAAAGATCGCCATTCCCTACCAGCTGAGTTTTTCGCTTTCAGGCAAAGAAGAGTCGTTTTTATTTTTAACTGCTTATCACACACTTAAATGGTAGATAGACGTGGTGAAAACTCGCGTTTGACAATGGACGTTTTGTTGTCAAATTTAATGACATTTTTATTGGGTGTTAAAAATATGTATATTTTTTAAAAGCCTTAATTAAGTCAAATATATTTAAAAATTCTTTCATCATCAATCAACAACTTTATTATGATGAAATTACAATCTGCCTTTACTCAATAGGCAATAAATAATTGAGATAAATGTTTTCATTCATACCATATTTACAGTTCATCATTCGCTCGCACATTCATACAATATTTACAAACAGCCCAGGGGCCCCCCAAGTACACACGGTTGTTGCCTCCCTCGCAAGCGAAAGAGGAAGCGGAGTCTAGGGAAGTCCCCCACGCTCCCCCACTTTTTTTTTTTTTTTTTTTTATTTCAAAACCTCAACAAAACAATACAATGTACAAAAGAAAAATAACAAAATATTTGGATTACATATTTCTCCTCTTACTGCATTTACATGCATTTGGCGGAGTGCCTAAATATAATAAATTTTTATTGTCGTTAATAGTTCATTGTTCTTATACAACACTAGGTGATGAGGCTCACCTTCTATTTGTCACCGACACCAACACTAAACACTAGGAACAAAAACAAAACAAACTAAACAAAACAAAACTAAACAAAACAAACTAAATCTCTACCTAGAACCTAGGACTAGAGTGTTCCAGCCACGACAGCGTCCTGCCATCGATGGGGGAACGGAGCGGGGGTTATAGTGTTAAACACCGGGTTTGTCAAATATTGTAATGAGTCGAAAAATTTGATATGTCTACGCTGGATGAATTCATCCACCGTAGGCAGCTCAAATATCTCATGCAGCTCACTGTTCCGTCGCTGCTCGAATGAAGTACCTCTGACCACTTTCATCAGTATACCGTTTTGGAATTGTTGGAGTTTCTTAGCTGTCGTATACGTCAGATAACGAAATAGCGGTGCACCATACAGCAGAGTAGGCCTGAGTATGCTCTTGTAGATCAGTAGCTTGAGTCGCAGTGATAGATTGGGGGAAGTCAATAAGTGCGTAAGCCGGTAAGACTTCATGCGTGTATGCTTCAACTTCTTTGCAAAATGGTTACTAAAATGGAGGTGTCTGTCCATTTTAATTCCCAGATATACTAGGTCGTTGGCTGGTGAATTTTGCTTCGTTCCTACTATGTAACTAGTAGGGAGCGGGCTTTTTCCCTTTTGAAAAGAGAAAATTGCACAGTCGGTCTTACCCGCGTTTACAGAGATATTGAGTCTCCCCAATCTCTCACTGATCTGGTTACAGGCTGCTTCAGCCTGTCTTAGAGCTACCTTGGCACTCATGCTGCTGCTGTACACCGCTATGTCATCTGCGAAAGCAGTAACTGTGGTATTTTTGTAGCGGGCTCCGACAATCTCGGACGTGTATACGTTGAATAGTACAGGGGATAAGACGGCGCCTTGGGGTACTCCACAGGTCAGTGGCACAGCTTCGGAGAAGCTATCACCCACCCGCACCCGCAGCGATCTGTTTTTCAGGAAGCTAGCCAGAATTGAATATAGTTGTTCCGGGCATTCCCGGTCGCAGAGCATTTGACACAGTGTCCCGTGAGACACCGAGTCGAATGCTTGGGTGCAATCAATGGAAATCATAGCCGTGGCTATGTTTCTATTCATGTTATGGCTAACTTCTGACTGCACCTTCAGAAGGGGGTGCTCTGCGCTCATACTGGATTGGAATCCAGTCTGCTCTGGCGGAATGATATCATTTTCCGAGCAGTAATCTTTGAGATAATTCAAAAGAATTTTCTCAAAGATTTTCCCCATCTGTGGTAGCAGACTGATCGGGCGGTAGTCGGCTGGGTGATCTCCACTTTTGGCTGGCTTCAGTAATGGAAACAAGATGGCTTGTTTCCATGTGTCAGGAAAGTACCGCAATCTTATACAAGAGTTGTATAAGTTTGCTAGTTGTACTATCCCTCTCCTCGGCATTTGTTTGAGCAGCACTGTTTGTATCCCGTCGTGCCCTGGTGCTCGGTTTCCCTGACACCGGCGAAGAATCGCCTTGAGCTGCTTCGGTGATACAAACATGTTGTTCTGTTCAGCATCTACCGGAGGAGGGATGTGGTAGTATCCCGTCCTAGCCGTAATATCCCTAGCGTAATGGTCGGCCAGTTTTGTTGCCTGTTGCTCAGCAGTCAGAACATTGTCGCCTTCGTGAAGACGGACAGTGGCTGTCTTGCCTTTTGTAGTCTTCAACAACTTCCAAAACTTTCTGTGATCTCCGTGAGTGCTACGAAGTTTCTCATGCCACTGGGCTGTTTTCCAGAGTTTCATCAAGCCCCGGATTTGCGTTGTGAGAGAATTCACAACGACCTTGGCTTGCTGATCTCTCGTCCTGTACCATCTATTCTTCCAAGTATGGCGCAAGGCAATAATTTTAAGAATGTGGTCTGGAGGTGGTCGCAGAGACGGTGGCATGGGAGTGTACTTCGGGATCGCGGTGTTTGCTGCGTCTATGATCACATCAGTTATGAAAGCTAGTTGAAGATCTACTTCCTCTTTCGTGCGGAGAACTGGCACTGTATGCAGGTTATGGTAAATCTGCGACCGGTACAGATCCCAGTCGGCACGACGGTAGTCGTATCTCGTGGGGCGAGGGGTCGCCACTTTACCATCCACTGCATACAGTACTGGCCTGTGGTCAGAGGTAATGAAGTCAAGGGCGGTGCAACTTGTGATACGGTGGGGTTGTTTTGTCAGTAGTAAGTCAATCGTCGATGTAGCCTGCGGGTTACCTCTTTGTCGAAAAGTAAAAGTCTGGGGGTGAACGACCGTGAATGGCGTTCTCAACAGGAGTCTCCCAGCCTTGTTCGTTACGGTGTTGTACCACATTGTGTGTCTCGCATTGAGATCTCCCACCACCCAGTGGTTAGATCTTTGCGCACATGCGTGTAGCAAGGCTGAGTACTGCTGTAGAGACGCGTACGGTCTTCTGTACAGGGCGGTAAGGTAAATGGGTCTCCCCAAATTTACCTTAACTGTCAAGTGGTGAAGCTTGGGATCAGTTGTAGTCAGTGGTGAAGCCACTGTCTTCCAATTAATGCCAAGGCGTATAGCAATTAAAACGCCTCCGTAACCGTTAACTCTTTCAATGGCAGTTGAATAACCTTTAATGTGAAACGATTGTGTAGATACCCTAGTGTCTGTCAAAACTACAATATCTGGTCGGTAGAGAGCTAGCAGCACTTCTACCTCATCTATTTTGGTCAGGAGACCATCAACGTTAAAATTTAATACTTGGTAATCTACCATGGTTGATGTTTACCAGATATCATAGCCATGAGCATTTGGCTACAGAAGTCTACTAGGGCAGTTACCCATTTCGGTGCGCATTCAAGGTCTTTACGCTGGTCGTTTGTAAGAAACTTAAGCCTAGGATCTAAGTACTCACAATTGTTATTTTCCGGAGTGTCCTGCGAAGTTCTGGGGGCAGTTCTCGACGTGGAGGGGGCAGCTCTCGACGCGGAGGCGGCTGCTCTCGTCTTCGAAGGATGAGCCGTTTCTTCATCTCTGGCTTGAAAGAGCTTGAAGAGCGGGTTCTGCCAGGCAGGTACAGATGGCGGTGGAGCAGGTCTCGTTAGTGGCACGTCTTGGCGGCTCCTCTTCTGCTGGGGCTGCACTCTGTCGGGGGCCGGTCTCACTCTGGCTAGGAGCTTCTTCCTTTCCTCACAGCCTCTGTACGAGGCGGGATGTGCCTCGCCGCAGTTCGAACACTTTAGCGGGGCCGTCTCATTCCTGGGGCACAGCGCCACCTCGTGAGGTCCTGCACATCTAACACATTTAAGTTTCTTGCCACAGTGGTTCTTTGTGTGGCCGAACTCTTGACATCTAAAGCATTGAGGGGCGCCTCTCTGTTCCTTGAACGTCACTACACGAACTATGACGTGGTTGATGGCACGTACCTTTCTCATGGCGTTCAGGGTGACGCTCGCATTTGCTGTTACTAGGACTGGCGAAATATCTTCTTTTCGTCCTGTTGGGTCACTTTTTCGGAGTCTTCTCACATCAACTACTCCTGGTACGGCATCCACTATCGTGGATTTGATTTCTTCAATGTCCTCCTGGACATCCAAGCCAAGAATAAGATACTTCTTATTCTTGGTGCCGCCTCTCGGGGCGAAAGTGTGGAATTCTTTTCCACCTGTCTGGAGCAGTTTTAAAATTTTTGCTCTTTCCTCCTCGAGCTCGGGATAAATAGTTACGCCCTCCTTCGTCTTCCTGAGGGCGAATTTGTTTATGTTTGCTCCTTTGAGCATCTGAGTTAAAATTGTTGTTGTTTCACCGGAAACGACAACAGGCGGCGGCTTCTTTGGTGCCTGAGTCAGAGGATTAGGGCTTTCCGGTGACTCAGTGGCCAAAGCCTGAAATTTATTTCCGACCTTCGTCGGGTTTTTCGCCTTTGTAGGTCTTCGTACCTTTACAGTGATTTTTGGAAAGGTAAAATCTTCTTCACTATCCGATTCCTGTGTCGGTGAAGCCGACCGCTTCCGCGAACTATCGGTCTCCATTTCCATACTTCCGAACATATTACAAGTCCAAAAAACAGCAAAATATTTTACTGGGGTGCCGTCCCCCTACGAAAAACACTGACACAACTACACTGACACAACTACACTGTCACAACTACACTGTCACAAAATAATAAAAAGTACCTTGGGCCACGTGGTGGCAGATGATGGCGGGAAACACTGGAAGCAGAGATGTGTACACTACGACTGCTGACACTGAACTGAGCCGCTCCCCCACCAGCCACGTCACCGAATACGAGCCAGTGGAGGCTGACGAAGAGCGCGAGAGCCACATAAGCTCAGGACATGATTGGAGAAACTGGACATTGCCAGGACTCCCACTGTTGCGCATTTATAGTAGGTCACGAGGCCACTGCCGTTTCAGTCTCCGGGGAGGATTATAGGGATGAGTGGAGCAGTGCAATGACTGTGCTACGGGATTAGGGTGGTTGGATAGGTTACTATGGAATTGCATGAATTTGGAAGGGATTAGTTCAAGAATGTAGGGTATATTAAGATCATTATGAAGGGTTTTGTTGGTGACGTAATAGGGGGGGGGGGCATTTACTATTGTTCTCAGGACTTTTTATTGAAAGGATTGGATGCGCTTGATGTTCGACTTTTTTGCTGTCCCCCATAGCTCTATTCCGTATGTCAAGATTGGCTTAAATATAACTTTGTAAATAAGTAGTTTATTCTCTATTGAGAGATGGGATGTCTTAAAAATTCTAAATATGAATATAAATGAAATTGTAGAAATGAAAAGAATACCAAAAAAATAGAACACATAAAAAAAAAGTAATACATAATACAAAAAATTAATAAAAAAAACTTAATAGGTATATTTAATTATCCTCTTCCGACATACCTATGGTTTTGTTTCACAGGTTATTTTAACAGATCAGGTGTAAGTTTGTAATACCCACCCAGAACGCTTATGAAGCGTGTGTGCCCTATGAAATAATGATTAGTTAATAAATTCATTTTATTTTGAGATACATATTTCCTACGTGTCACTGAATTGTTACATAAGCCCTTGCGTATGAAAAAATTGTTGAATTTATAACATATTAAATCGTTATTAGTCTCTTTTGTTAAATATTATATATTCTAAAGATACTGCAGTTTTATTTTGGTTTTTCTTCACCAAGTACGCCAGAAATAAGAACAGCATACGATGTTTACACAAAAACCAATTCATAATGATCGTATTATAATATAACACAATATTAGCTAAATTAATGACAAAATTCAACAAAACATCGAAACAATACAAAAGAGAGAGAAAAAAAAACATGTACTCGTATAAAAGAAAAATAAATAATTAAAACAAGTTGCATAAAATTAAGTGTTATATAAGAATCAATTTGAAAAGAATTAAAAACACATAAAATTGAAGAATAAAGTCTGTAGAAATCTTTAAGGGAAGTATTTACAGATCCAATCTATCCACTAAAAATAGTGTAAGCATAGGGATGTGGGCGTATTTCTGTTCGGAACAGCCATCACTAGGGCGTATTGGTGAGTCTGACAGTTGGGATTTATGTAGCTAAGCTTTTAGTGAGCCGTGTCCTCTGAGAGAACGCTCCGTGTTGGAGCCTGTTAGTACATTTTTGTTTGCAATATATTGTTTAATGTCAGTTGTGAAGTGTTCAGATTGTCATCTATCCGGGGTAGTTGCCGTTTTTTTTTACTGTCTGGTGACTATTGCTCAAGGGGTGATAATTGTAAGGACGATCCCCTGACAAAGAAGCAACTTATGAACTAGACGAAATTAATTTTTTTATTTTCTTCATAAGCATCACAGGAACTTCGTCGGGGTCGTAAGTTGGCTCTTTGTCAGGGAACTACCCTGTAATTCTCACCCCATGGGGAATAGACCCCCTCCCTTTTGACGGTACGTATTTTAAATGACAAATCATATTTTGGAAGATCATTGCCCCGAGTTGCAGATTTTGGTGCTTTGTCGGCCTTCTTTTGTCTAAGTTTCAGCAATGAGCTTGTTCAGTTTATTGATTTGTTTCGCTATTTTTTTTGAGTTTAGAGCATGGTCGATGTCGTTTGTGTGAAAATTCTGAATCACGGAGGCTGTGCTCCCGCAGTATGTTCAGAATGAATAGCTATACATTTTTAATAATTCAAAAAATAAATAAAAAAGTACCGTTAAAATGCATGAATATGCTCTCATTAGGCTTCAGGAAGTAAGGGAATCTAATAGTTCTGTTTATAGCTTTTCGAATTTTCAGTACAATCTTGGGAGTTGTAACATCTAAGCTTGAAATTTCAGATTGTTTGGCTACTTTTTACGACTGCTGTGATAAAGCATGCATACAAAAGGACTAAACTGTACTCCTCTGTAACTTTTTGCAATTCCATTTTGACCATGGATACATCGTTCATGTATACATATACAAAAACCGAGACCCACAAAACATATTGCATAGCACGCTGGTGTATTTTACAAATCAGAAAGAGCTTTTTCAAAATATATATATATATATATATAAAAGGACTAGACTATAGACTGGCTATATAAAGGACTAAAAGGTACCGCGAGGGCGAAATAAATCGATTGCAAGCTTTTATCGTTATTAAAGCTTTTCAAGATAACTGTTAGCTTTCGGACAGAAAAAGCAATACTACTAGCTGCATATTGTTCTTTAAACTGCAGCTTGTTGGTTTATAAACATTATTATTTTGTTGGTTTTTCTTGTTAAGAACCTTGTAGTTTCTTCTTCCATAGCTACGAGTTTGTAAAGAATGTCAGCGCCGTGCATGATTAAATATCTTACGGGAAAAGCTGAGACACTGATTTTACTGTAAACTAGCGATAGTCTAATATTGTTTTTATAGATAATGTAAATAACAAATAGATTCGCTTTAAAAAGCAATTTTACTAATAAAGCTCAGTAAATAAAAATTTATATTATGAATTCTGCAAATAGACTGAAATGAACCATGGTTTGAGTTAGGTAGATTTGATGTGCGTCGTTTGGATATCTCCCTCCGCGGCATCTTCATTAGTTCAATTCGTATCGGCTCGAGCCAAAAATATCTGTAAATTATAATCCTTAACGTCCCCTCATTTACAACAAATCTTGTCGCTCCAGTGTAATAACCACAATTTCGTTGTATAATTTATGTTGTTGTTTTTTCTAGTTATTTAAGTATAATCAGGATTTGAGGAGTCTATTTTTGATTATGATGTTGTTTAAGGATTTAAGGGAAACTGACGAAATTATGCGCGAGTTCACGATCGAAATACTAATTTATTTTAGGAAGAGTCTGGCAGTGCATTTATCTAAATACCATGATTACGAGAGTCTCGTGTCTTTATAAAAATAATTATTATAAAAATACGTATTAAAATGAGATACGTGCTACTTTCTCACTAATATATATCTATGCGTTCAACCCCACCATACTTATTATTTACCATCATTGTGCTAGGGAGCGTCGAGAGGTAGTAGCAAGTTATAACCCTTGTCAACGGAGGGCCTTCGCTTCAAAATTGGCCTTTACAACGAGATAATACAAAGATTTTTTTGTACCAAAGAATATTTCAAAGCGAAAATATGCATAGCTATAGCTAAATCTCCAAGTAGTTAATTGAACATTTCAATCATAGTTAATTAATAAATCCATTTCATTTTGAGATAAATATTTCATACGTATCACTGAATGTCTCTTTTTAATTTGTAATTGGATAAAGGAGTTTAGATAGGGACTAACTGGTAATTAGCTACTCATTTTCCTTTACGTGGTTAACCGAATGAAAAACTGAGAGGTAATGAAACCCTGATATCAATAATTAGTAGGCATACCAACAATACGATAAATTTACCGGTAAATTTTCTGCTGTCAAAATTTATTACTTTGAAAAACATCATTAAATATTTTGGTATGTTCTGTAAGAGGGTAAAAATCCACAAAACCCCACCACCGAAATCCATGATCCCATTGATTAATTTTATTTTGCAAATACTTTTCTTTATTTTATTATTGTTTATTCTTCAAACTGAGTAGGGTATTATTTATTTTTCCTAAGCACTAGAAATGTTTTGGGTATATAACTATGTCAAAACTATACAAATATTTCAAAGCATCTATATAGATTTTTATTTCTCAAAGAATATATAGATAAAGTTTTTATTTATCTTCGTAACACAAGGCTCTTTCTCCCTTTTTAGCCTGGGAATGTCATTTTTTTTAATGCATATTTATAATCGGCTACTCCAGTTACAATCCTTCACAACAGCTTCAAAGAATATCTGTTGCTGGCACAGTAACTTAGGCTTATAATATAGCCGGCATATCATTGAACAACGCTTACGGAATAAGCATAAGGGTGCTTCGTCAGCTGGGGCGTAGCTTAAGATGTTTGTCTTGGGGATGCGGAAGGGGATAGAGGGTGCCAAGCCGCTATGTAAATAAACGATAAGACTTCGTTAGGGAGGATACCGGCCGATACAGTGACAAGTCGGTAATGTTTGTTATCGAACGTTTGGCTCCCCCCTCGAACTTAAACCACAATTATCCAATATTCAAAATATCAGAACACAATCCTGTTTGTATTTTTTTTCCTGAGCCATGTCAGCAGTAATCAATGTATATAAAAGAATAATCATAATAAAGAATAATGTTGATTATTCTGGGACTATGGGCTTTATAAATCACGTTTATTTTACTTAATCTGAAATCCCCTCGCATGCGAAGGAGGAAGCGGAGTCCTGGGGAGTCCCCCACGCCCCTACGTCAGCTGCGTCACTGGATAAGAGCCAGCGGAGGCTGACCAAGAGCGCGAGAGCCACAGTCACTCAGGACATGATTAGAGAAACTGGCCATTGCCAGGACTCCCACTGTCACTTATTTATAGCAGGTCACGAGGCCACTGCCGTTTTAATCTCCGAAGAGGATTATAGGGGTGAGTGGTGCAGTGCAATGACTGTGCTAGGGAATTAGGGTGGTTGGATAGGTTACCATGGAATTTTATGAACTTGGAAGGGATGAGTTTAAGAATATAGGGTATATTCAGATCATTGTGAAGGGTTTTGTTGCTGACGCAATAAGGGGCATTTACTATTGTTCTTAGGACTTTTGATTGAAAGGATTGGATGCGCTTGATGTTCGACTTTTTTGCTGTCCCCCATAGCTCTATTCCGTATGTCCAGATTGGCTTAAGTATAACCTTGTAAATAAGTAGTTTGTTTTCTATTGAGAGGTGGGATGTCCTTTGAAGTAGTCTGTACAGTTGTCCAAAGCGTCTGTTTAGTTAATGTCTTTTTAGTCTCGTGTGTGGGTCCATGTCAGTCTTTTGTCGAGATGGAAGCCAAAATACCGTACTGACTCAGACACAGGGAGAGGAATTGAATATAAAAAGACTGGCGGACAGGACTTGCGGCAGAGGGTAAAGGTTATGTGGGAACATTTTCCTTCATTGACTTTGATTCGCCATTGGTTGCACCAATACTCGATCTCGTCAAGGTGTTTTTGAAGGTTTTGGGATGCTATATCAGGGTCTGGATGGGTTGACAGGACTGCAGGGTCGTCTGCGAATGTTGCCAAGAAGGTATTGGTGGTAGAGGGGACATCAGCAGTGTATAGATTATAGAGGATGGGACCCAGGACGCTGCCATGTGGAACTCCTGCTTTAATGGGATAGTAGTTAATGTGGTTTATTTGACAGCATTGGTTGCCATTAAAATCTAAAATATACAAATATAAAAAGAAATGACATAAGAAAAGATCTCTATATATCCACACAAAATACGCATATTCAATAAAAAATAAAATGAAATAAATAGAATAAAAAACAACATGAAGAAAATAAAACGAAACCTTAAAACATAAAAATAGAATATTTACATAACTGTAATCACACGCTAACTCACAGTACAAACAAGCATTTAACATATAGTATATATTATAGTATAGTATAGTATATATTATAGTATAGTATAGTATATATTTAACATATAGTATATATATGCTGTATATATAACATATATACAACCTCGTATATATTTAAACATAAAATAAATCATATTAGTAAATCCGTACGAATGGGAAAAGTACACTGCATAATATCATAATAATAAGTCAACGTTATAAAATTAGTTAGAACTTGTAAATATTAGTTGTTTATTATTATATTGTTTGAACTACTCGTTTAACTGTCATATCAAATATCTTGCTTTAAACCCATTTAATAAAGGAACGCTTTGAATGAAGTCAGTAAAGAGTTTGAAAAGAAAATGGCAATCATGACGAAGGAATTGAATGGTGTTGCAGTTCTGTGGGGGTGGTTTAGGGTCGGCCCTGCTATACTTAAGTTGCCGTCTTTGTGCTAGAGAGCGTCAGTGTCGTCAAAATGTAGTAACGAGTTATAGCACTTGCCAACAGGCAGCCTTTGGTTCGAAATTTACAGCGAGATAATATTAAGTGTTTAAGTATAAACGTGAATTCGGATGGTTTGTCGATAGGGGTTTGGCTTAAATAAACGTCTGCTTTTGTGTGTAATATGAAGTTTTTTTTTTTTCCTTCATAGCCCCTTTAAATTTACAGATAATTACATATATAATTATAGATCCTTAGGTGAATCTATTTACTAATTATTTCTGTATTTCCTTTAGCATCGCTACATTATATACAGGTTTTGTTATTTTATAAAAATTATATAATGAATAAACAAGTATAATGATATACATTATACGTGACTGGACTAAACTGACTAATAAAGGTGATGGGGCTCACCTTTTTGATCAACCTTAAAACTCTTAATCTTAATGATGGGGACACATAATTCATCATATTACACTGTACACTTAAGTTATACTCAATATTTATTCACGAATATAATAAGCCTGGCTGTAGAACAGGAATAAAGTGGTAGGGAATTTAGACATCTTACCTAGGGGTGGGACGTAGAAGGTTGCGATGGAATCAAAGCTTTGGGTTTAGACTGCTAATAGGAGGCCCTGAAGTATTTTTGTAAGGATTTTCGACTTTTCCATTAAGGGCTTTCTATCAGCATTACTTAAGCAGCAAAAAGCCAGAGAAAGGGAAGAGCGGGTTCCTCCTGCCTATTATCCTGGGGGAGACGTCTTCTCCCTTTGCCCTTCTGTTTATGCAGAGCCAAGTTAAATGGGGCGAAAGTCGCTTATTTCGGTCAACCGACTCCCGTTTCCACTGCCTCCTATCTGCCATTTGTCATCCCACCGCAACATCCCTTTATGACCCTTACTCAAAATTAACGTTTGTTCCGTTATCTTACTTCGTCCGATACTAAATCACTTACTTCCCTCTGCCCGGCCCCACCACCACATACCATGTTAGGTCATTAGGCCATGGATTGTTTTTATATGAGCATACTCCATCGCCCGTTAGTTTGACATGGGTACGGGGATATTTGCATCTCAATTATAAAATGATTGATATTCTAAACACCTAACAATCCGAAAAGAGACCACGCAATTTTAAAATTTACACTATGTGCAAAAACAAGGCTTTAGTGAGTCTCTCCAAAAAGCTTTTATTCATTCCCAAGTCTATAAAGCCTCCCCCAACATAGTATTGCTTGTTTTCTTTTTGGATGGAGAATAGAAATGATTTTTTTTATTGCAAGTCTTTATATGGCTTGAGTTTTTCATTGATTACGGTTCGGTATTGTTACTAGGCATATGCTTCTACGTATTCTCTACATTCGGGGCATGTTCTCCTGGAGCATTTTAAGCTATTGCATCAAGTTTGTCACTTGTTCTCTTTGGTCGAGTTAATTATTTTTTGAGGGTTTGCCCAACTTATACATGGAAGAGTGGACTAACGAGGGCTTACTCTCTCTCTGCGGTGGCCTTGGAGCAACAGACAACAGATCACAGGTGAATTTCCCGAAACCCTAATTTCCTACACTTTCACGATTAAACTCGCTCACCTCACATCTTATTCTTCGTCTTCGAGCTTTGGCCAAGAACTGGCAATTCAGCTTTAAGCATAATTTTGTATATTTATGTAATTTACAGTCTTTTGGTATCCATCCCGAGCTCACCACAGCGAAAATTTGATTATATTGTTATCACTTTAAGCTTTCCTCTCGTTTCCTGTCAAATTTCGGTTTAAATTATTTTCTTTAAGTTATTTCCAGTTTTTCTATTAACCAAACAAATTTTTTTTTTTTTAAATATTATATACATATTTTTAATTGTATCGCATAATTAAAACCTTATTTAACGAAGTTACATTTCAATGTAATATATGTTAACATATTAAATTTTCATTATAATTCGCAGAGAAATTAACGCCGACTGGCGATACATATGTATAACAGATTTTTTCAGAGATTTTAATGTTAAAAAAAGTTTTACGTAGCGTAAATACTAAGGTAATCGTTAATTGATGAATAGTTATTGCGGTGTTTACAACTATTGAGTCCGCTTTTACATGAAGTGTGGGTAGCCTTTGAACTAAAATACACCGTGTTAACATCACTTCATTGACTTCGTGCATTCGGTTCTTTTAAGTGTGGGAACATGCTAGTAACCGTGTATAAATGATGTAAAAGGCTCTACTTTAACCATCCACGAGATTAAGTTCCCCTGATGATGATCAAACCATTCTGAAATTCCAAAGTTATTATTCATAAACCACTATCGAAAGGTGGAGGTGAATTGTTAAGGTGGTAATGACCGTCCCCACCGAATGGAAGCGCTCATAGAAGTGAATGAAACTATTAGGATACAAGTTGAGCTATATCTCCTAAAGTGACTAGAGCCTTTTTAAAAACTTTATTAATTCCAAAAAAATAAATAAAACTTAAATGACTTTAACTGAAATTCAAGTCGGGGCGCTCCGGTCTTAGGGAGTTGTTGATCAGTCCCGGCACGATCTTTGGGTCTACCTGGATTGCCCTGCCTTGATCTTACCGTACATCGAGAATGCTCTCATTGGATTACCCGTCTGGCAATTTTAATGTTTGCCCTGGCTTGGCTTAATCCCAGTAACCCCCCAAATCCACATAGTTGTCACCTCCCTCGCATGTGAAAGAGGAAGCGGAATCTTGGAAAGTCCCTCACACTCCTCCATCAGCCGCGTCACCAGACACGAGCTAGTGGATGTTGACCAAGAGCGAGTGAGCCACAGACGCTCAGGACATGATTGGAGAAACTGGTCAAAAGCACTCCCACTGTCACGTATTTATAGCATGTCACGTGGCCAGTGCCGATCTAGTTACCAAGGAGGATTATAGGGATGAGTGGTGCAGTGCAATGACTGTGCTAGGGGATTAGGGTGGTCGGATAGGTTATATGAAATTTCATGAACTTGGAAGGGACGTGTTCAAGAGTTTAGGGTATACTAAGATCGTTATGAAGGGTTTTGTTGCAGGTGTAATAAGGGGCATTATCTTATTATAAAAGGATTAAATACACTTGAGGTTAAATATTGGTTAAGAGGTTCTATAGTATAATCTTTATGATAGGGGTCTTTTATACAGAAATGTTGGTGCAATGTGATACTGGGGTGCTAGTAACAATTTCTTTAATACAGTGATCATAATTAATTCTAGGGTCAGTATAGAATCGAAATTGTTTTTTATTTGATTACAATTACGTATATATCATACAATGTTTCATGGTCCTTCTGTACTGCAGGGTAAGATTTATAAATAAGCTGGCGGTCATGTTTCTTTTCTTTTTGAGATACTGTAATAGGTAGCAGGTCTCAAGAGGTTTTGTTTTCAAAGACAATTGGACAAATATTGATATAGAACAATGTGTACGGCTTAATAACCAAAGGGTTTCCAAATCAGATCTAATCAAGTTGTCATTGAAAGACGTTCTTCTTTTTATTTCATGGGGATTTATGATATTTTGAAGCCTAAGTTCATCTCTGCAATTTTCTAAAGATGTTAAAATTGTTAGTAATTTTTGGTTCAGGTAAGTCAGTAGTTCTATTAATTTATAATATGTGAATTTTTCTTCGTATACGTCAGATATTTAGTTTTACTTTTTAATTGTTCTTTTGAATGCCGGAAAATGTTGATTTTTAATACAATGTTAAAGTTTTTTGTCTATCGTTAGTTGGGCTTCGTCATTGAGTCCTGAATGGTAGTTGTTACTCTCTACTTAGTGTATTATGGTGTCGTATTTTTCCTTATCTTTAGCGTCCATGTTTGCCGTTAGCCAGCTGATGCTGAACCTAGATCATTAATAAGGCCGCGTTTTCGTCGTGTTGTTTTATGGATATTTATGATGTAGTGTAGTCAGTTTTTGAAATACATGAACTTTTTGTCTAGTATTTTGTGTAATGTAGTTGTCGGGATACTTTTCACGAGTTTAATTTGTTAGTTAGTGAATAAGTTTATTTTTCTTCTCAGGATATATTTTGGTAATGGAGAAAGGTTTAGTAATTGTTTATAGAGTATGGACGTTTGAGTCTCATAGGCGTCGCACCTGGCTCGTCGGAAAGGTCGATTATTTTAAACGGCGAAGATACGACGAGTCATTGTCATCTAGAACAGTACTTTGATTCGTGAGTAAGTGTTTGAATTTTGTTCTTGGTCTTTAGATTAGGGACATATGTACCTTTTAAATTGTTCGTCCTACTTTCATTTTGGCACCATTTCTTTTTCGGGTGTGTATTTGAATTGTTTTTTGTGCCTAGGTTGAGTCATCGTAAGGTATTTCTGTTTTCTCTGTTTGTGTGCGATTATTTTTCATTCCGAAGAGGGCCTTCAATTGTTTTATGAGTAGTTGGGCGTAGCATTGCTGTATTAAGTTTCGTTTGGGTCATCATTGGATAATTCTGTCATAATGACCTGGTTCGAGCATTGCATAAGCCGAAAGGGATGCGTATGAACTCGTAACATCCCGCGTCTGTGGAGAAGGCGGTATTGGGGATTTTGTTCTACTTCAATTTGGTGGAAACCAGAGGATAAGTCTATAATACGGACACCGCGACGGATACGTCACCTGGTGGTTAAGTTCAGAACTGCTTAAGAAATTACTTTTCAAAGGGCCGTTTGTTTCATTGAATTATTGCAATGTTGAAGGTATATATAAAACATAATACAAATTGCTATTTAAACTGCTGGCAACGGTGGAGATGCAGGCGAACTAATACACCCAACCTTCGTGACCTTACAGTCGTGCGATACTCAGTATCCTCGTCTCTAGTAACGGCTGCCATTCCACCAAAAAGGTTCATTTCAAATTTATTTTTATTAATGTAATGCTCTTGGAAAATTATAGAAAAAAATCATGAACGTACTACATTCCTCATAAAACCGGAGTCAGCAACTAACGGTCATTGTAGATGAAATCTGTAAATTTAAATATAAAAATATTAATATAAATAGTAGGTTTAAATGTGGTAGACTGTGAAACGGTTGTTACTGTAATTTGGTTTAACATTTGTCGGAGTATAATTTTTTTTTTTTTAAATATATTCTAAGAAAGTTACCAAGGAGTCAATCAATTTCGTAGGATTTGACTTTTCGGGGTTTTAATTTGAAATTTGGGTGCCTTTATTCATCGATTCGCCCTCTTGAAATGTTTTTGGGTGAAATACTGACGGGTAAAGTTGCAAAATTGTATTTTATAATTATTAATTTTTATCGCTGTTGTGAAATTTTGTGAAAAAATACTACATTTTCATCAACCATAACATTATAAATTATGTTAGATTAAAAAAAAAAAAAATTATACTTGGAATTACTTACTGTTAGAGACATGTGACGTGTTGGCATCAATTAAAACATGCACACGCACCGCAGTGGAATTCGACACTTTAAATGCCTCTAGCACAACTCTATTCCCCCAACGTGGTTAAAGAGATGGCGTAATAGCGTTAAAGGCTCCAATCGTACCTTCCACAAGGTCTAGGGTAGAGGCTAGAGCTTAAATGACACGAATGGTCTCGAAATTACATATCAACTGGATTTTCTTATTTAAAGTAGACCAATAATTTTTTTAGTTCAATTTCTGAAACTTGATTATAAGCTGATAAATACATGCAAAGGGGAAAATTATAATAGGTGTAGCCCCAGAACACCATGACGTCAAAGTTGAAAACGTCACTTCTGGAAACAGTAAAAATGACTAAAATTTGTTTTTAAGACATAATAAACTAAAAATAATGAGTGGAGTGTCTGGAAGGAAGGGAATACGTAGCGCCTGGAACGCTGAGCTAGGTGTACTAGGAATAAGACTCATCATGACAGCATGAAGGTGGATGATTCAGAAGTAATGGGGATATAAGTATGTAGTAACTTCATATTACAGGCACCATGAAACTCGAGGGGGGGGGGAGCTTGTCTGGAATTTTCAAGGATAACCCGAGATAACCAATTAATTATCTGCATTCAAAACAATGTGGAAAAAGGCATATATTACATTATGGATCTTGCCAATTAACGAAGTAACACGAATTAATAACGTAATTGAAGTTTACGTTAATAATGATAACCAAAATATAATCGGGGAGGAGAAACTATGCTTTGAATATATATATTCTCGAGAGTTAAATGTAGCATTTATAGGGATCTCGCACTCCTCACAAGCACTTGAAGAGTAAGTGATAGGTTGGTAATCGTGGTTTTTGAGCCTGAATCCATATTGCTTGATATTAAACGATTATGGCCTGATCTATACAACAGCAGTAATACGCAAAGAGTCGATTTGTTAAGTATTACAAAAACAACAGTAATAAGGTTAAATGTAATACCCAAGATACCTAGGTCTCTGGCGGGTTTATTGGTATACATGGAAAGGAGTAATGAATTGAAACGGTAAACAACGAACTAGGAAAGGCTATTTGCATAAATTACATCACATCAATATATGCTATCGTACTATATACAAGATAATGCCACAAACACGCAGAGTTTTCACCATTCAGTGTAACAAGTATATGGCTGAATTCAAGAAAAAATGCCGTGTAAGGATAGTGAAAAACCAGTTGATGGGTGAGCAATATGGACTCTTTACATAGAACACATACGCATAGAATTATGCAGGACCTCAAAGTTTCTATGAGACAGATCCCTTAATCGATCAAGCAGAAAGAAACATGATTTGCGTTATGGATTTGTTAAAAATTTTAATAATTTAGAAAAACATGATATTCATGTTCCACTGGAAAATGTGTATTTGAGGCTCCTGATAATGGGTTGAACCCGTGTAAAACCCTACACAAAAATTTCCTCTTTAGCAACTGTTAAACAAAGTTTGAATTTTGCTCTAGTAAAATGTTTAGATGGGCCATAAACTTAATTAAAAGTTGTCGGAGAGATATTATTCAGTGCCTTGTATACTCAAACGATATTTTAATTGCCTCCTTTCACAAAGCCCATGTTATCCACTCAAAATGGATAATGAGAAACGTTACTTTACTCTTGAGCTGTTTGTTCATTTAGACATAGAACCAGAATAATACAACGTTGTAGAAAATAGAAGGAACTGTTTTAATGTTTCATTTGTTTATTGAAGAAACCATTTCAGATCTGTGGTTGTCTGTTAGCCTGTTCTCGTCTTCGCGAGTTCCATATTTGACCCGTTCGAGGTTGCAGTAAGATGAAGGTGGGAGCTTCAGAAAACAAGACTTGCCAAAAATCAAACAGTTGCTCGGTAGTAAAGAAGAAATTATTTTTCATATTGAGTAGGGAAATTAAACTACTTGAAGTCTAGATAATATGGGTTATATGTTGGTCTCCAGTTGATTATATATACTTGCTACTTGAGGAGTAATTTTACAATATGAAATTCAAAGGATGTAACAACTATAAACAAGTTAGACATTGGTTATTCACTCATCTCAATATATGATACTTTGGCTTAATCTTCTACTAACTGAAATAATCATTGGATAGAAGTATGAAGACGCTTCCGATGTCTGAAAACCACTCTAAATTCTAGCACTAAGCACTAACCTGTACTGAGCGTGCTCCTGGATGGATGTCTGAGGTAACTCTAAAGAAACCACAAGTTTTAGAGAACAAAACGTATACCTAATACCCACATCTAAAAAAGAGTCTGGAGGCCCCGTTATTTTCAGGTAAATGATTTATATATGTATAAACATACCTTTGGCCTAAATGGATTACAATCGCTAAACAACGTAAAAAAGGTTGTGTTCATACGACACTCTTTTCATTTTAGCTTAAATAAGTCTCAGAGACATCAGCTCAGGTATCCAAAAGCCAGTTTTATCTCAAATAGGAAAAAGTTTTGTTAACGACTATAGAGAACATGATCAATATGGTTGTGATGTGTAGTCGATTTCGCATTTAACAACCACCTTCAGCGAGGTTACACCAGCACAAGATACCGTAGGAAAAATTCATAACACAAAATAATAATGTGTACTTATAATTTGATTCAAATGATACGGCAGCTATAGGGTACGATCGCGTGAGTGGAAAATTTATGAAACACAAATTAACTGTGACTAATCTCGAATCTTGTTTGTTGAATGTGTTTTACGTTTATCGTGAGGCTCCTTTAAGGTTAGAGAAAGGGCACTGCTTGACTCACACGGCTGCTAAGGGAGTCCTTCTGAAGGTCAGTGACAGAAATTAAGGGACTTGTGACTACCCTCCGGCAGCCAATTATGAAACGGGAATTCATAGGACCATATAACGTTGAACTTGCTCGTGTTCTACTGGATAATAATGTTCTGCATTCATTTTGATCGTTATTATTCCAATGTGGAATGTAATAATAGTGATTTGGGAGTGTAATAGGTTATTCGAGAGAAATAATAAAAAAATGTTTGTATAGGCCCATGACTCTTTATTGTGCAATAATTACAATCTGCCTTTTATAAGGCAATAATAATACAGATAAATGATCTCATTCATACCATATTTACAGCATCATTCACTCGCTCATTCATACAATAGGATATGATTGGAGAAACTGGCCATTGCCAGGACTCCCACTGTCACGCGGTTATAGCAGGTCACGAGGCCACTGCCGTTTCAGTCTCCGAGGAGGATTATAGGGATGAGTGGCGCAGTGCAAAGACTGTGCTACAGGATTAGGGTGGTTGGAAAGGCTGATGTGGAATTTCATAAACTTGGAAGGGATGAGTTCTAGAATGTAGGGTATATTAAGGTCGTTATGTGTCGTTAGGCCCATGAAAAAGTATTTAATATTCATTCATTTTATTTTAGCATTTTTGTTATGGCTCGTCATTTAGCCCACATTAATTAAAAAGGGTTACAAAAATTAGGTTTTTTTTTCATATCTATAAGAATGAAAATAAAATATAACAGGTTGTACATAAATAATGCTGGACTAAAATAACATTCATTATAAAAAATTCAATAATTTGTTAGCTGGCCTTACCTGAAGGGAGAAATATCGACAAAACACTTGTATTTGATGTTGTTATCTTCAATTATTGACTTACTGAAAGCGGTACATTAGTTATGAGTGGTTGAGGCTGACGACCTGGGAAATTAGTTATACGTACTTTTTTTTTTAAATTTTAAATGTTTATTGATTTTATCTGTTCCGTTTGGTAATATATTATGAGCGGTAAAAAACAGTTTATTTGGACAGTTAAAGTTAGGATTTTTTTCCTCGGAGATATAATTTCTTATAAAACATTTCATTGCTCAGAAAATTAAAAGTGCTGAAATGAGCACGTTACTTATTTCAAATAGACAAATAAATATTAAAATATCGTTAAACATGCATACAGGTAGACCAAATGTCCACCATTTAGGTCCACCCCATACCTGATCGATATTCTACCTAGGCAATTATCCCTAACACACCGCTCCACTATAATCAGTACATTACTATCTTGACCTGCTCCTTGAGGGGCTCGAGGTTCGTACTTGCGGACTTGTGGTCGGTCAAATTCAGAGCGGGAACCATTTCCCTTGGGCTTGGTTGGGCCAATTTTAAATGATCCCCTTATCGACAATATTTTGACCTTTGTTGGTTGCCTAGTCGGTGGGTAGCTTTATTCGTATTGATCTGACTCCATATGATCGGAAGGTGTGCCCCGACAGTGCACTCTGTTCAGGAGAAGGGGTACAGGGTAGGTATTATAAGTAGTTTACGTGGTCTTGGAATGACCTTGAATTAACACTCGGTATCTAAGGGTAGGCGAAAACCGTCCGGATCCAAAGGCGAGTGTGAACCGGAGAGAGACAGGCTGTATCGTTGGGGGAGACGCAACTAGGTGAAGTTTGCAGGGTCCCAGAGACCATCGTCCGCTGAGAAGCGATCCCTTCCAAGGATGTGCCAGTTTTAAGGCAGAGAATGGCACTAGGAACTGATCCGCGTTGGCTTGTCATCTGCCGAATTGAAAGCCCTTTGATTTCAGAAGGATTTGCCAACATTTCAGGGACGCACCACCCCAAATCACCTCGCGACAAGACGAGTTTTTACGTTCCCACGAAGTAAGACAAACTTCATACAAGTCTTGCCACGCGTTGTGGGAACAAGGCTTAACAATGTTGCTCCAAGTCTAGCCTTTGTCCAAGAGGATGAACTGTGATATTTATATCGCCCGTAGCTAATAAACCTGTAATTTTATAAAAAACAAAAAAACCATTAACTGATGAGACGAACGCTGCACTGAAAACGTTTGCATAGGGTAGGGTATTAGACTGCTTTTATTCTGACTAGCACTACACCTGGCTGAGTTGGCCGGTTTCGATATTTATGATATAATTCTTAGTGGATACTTGGCCGGCTGCGGGACTGCATATGCAATAATGGAAGCTGGTGGCCGCAGTAAATTATCCTTAACGCCAGCCGGGGCTGACCAACTCCTCTGTGCTCTGCCCACATCCGGAAATTTATTAATCACCCCCCCTCCGCCACCCAACAACCCCCGCGTGTACAGTTTTAGGCCTAAAAGTCTATTTCCGGTCCCCGCTGCTCCACCTTTGATATTACATTGGACAATTAGTACCGGTCTCGACCTCAAATGGAAATTTACATCCGTAATCTGATGCGGTGGTTCAGGCTACCTTTTGAAACTAGCCGGGATAGAACGGGAATTCAATCTTCTTCCCTTGTATCCTAGTCTCTTTAAGGGCAGCCGACCTCTATCCTAGTTCTGTTGTATGCAAAGGGCAATCGTTATACTGTTAGGACAGGATGTTGTCGGTGCTAAAATAATAATAAAATCAAACGAAAAGGATACGCTGATAAAGATGGATTAATTATCTTTCACTAGATCGTCAATCCCTTGTCCGCTTTCTCTACCCATGATCATATTTGGTTCAAAGTCTTCGCTGTATCTAAAGAGTTACAATTTGCTTACTCAGTTTTAAATAATTTTATTTAAGAGCTTACGCCTTATACACAATTTCGCTCACCCATATACAGTGAAAATTCATACCATCATTCACACAATTTGTTCATGCAGAATCTGAATGGGAGCCCACATTCCCCCGAGGAATCCCTCATCGACCATTTCGCCTTAGAGCGAATACCAGAGAGAGGGCAAGAGAGCTACAGACGTTCAGGACGTTGTGGGGATGGTGGTGGCCAGGACGCCATAATCTCGAAGCCACCACCCCTTTAAGTCACGAGGAGGATTGTATGGATGAGTGATACTACATAAGGAGAAGTTGAGTGTAGGATTTAGACGTATGGATAGGGATAATTTTTCATGGAATTGAAACTCCCCTCTATCTATTGCCGACCTTTAAACATATTACATGTATACAAGCTTCGGTCAACCTAGCAGCTCCCTCCTCTCCATGTATCACTTTTCCGTCATATGCCGATCTGGTCAAACCATTTCACTTGCCACTACTTTGATTTGAATCATATCACCTTTAAATCCCCTTATCATTTAAGTCCACACACTACCTAAACCGAAAACGAATATTTTAGTCATAATATTTGATATATCCTTATGTATTCTGTATCATGAATAATTTTTACTATTCAGTCGTAACATTTATTTTTAAAGTTATAAGTCATGTGGAAGTTAAAATGATAATACCGTCTGGGTAGATCATGCTGATGAAGTTGAAAAGAGACCGAGGTCAGAGAGGTTTGAGCTGTTTTTTTTATGTAACTTTGGTATAAATGGTGAGTTGGTTAACTAAAGAGGATTTGATATCCTATAATTCCTGATAAGGAGTGTAATAATAATGAATAAAATAAATATTTACAATAAGTAATGGAGTGGTGACATAATTGTATTTATATGACAAAAAAAAAATGAATAAAATTAAGAACAGTTAATTGATGAAATAAATTATGATAGCTCTTGTTACAGTGGAGTTCAGCATGAATTTCTTAAGTACAAAAATTATATGACTTTAGATATGATACAATCCAGTGCTACGAGATATTTTTCATGGTTTTGATTTTCATATTTCCTATTATTTTATTTTAATGAGTCCACATCAATGTGTTAAAAGTACACCTATAATATTTGAAATAGGTTGAACCATTTTCAAGACTCAAGACTGCTTTAGTTAAATATATACTTACATGCATACAGAACGGCAGATAAAATACAGAAAACAGAGCTTCTCCATTTGGGTTTTCCAAAAAAAAAAATAACTGCTTTGAAAAAAATATATTTGATGATAAAAACCTTTTTGTATTAGCCAATCCACCATCCAACAGTGGCCATAATATAAATCTTAAAAATATTAATCTAAATAATTTTCGGTTCGATTTCAGATCACGTAATTTTTTTCTTTTGCATCAATAATTAAAATTTGTAATTGTAATTATTAAAATGTACACCAATGAGATTATATATCTCGATTAACAATAAGTGATCCTTTTTTTTTTTTTGGTGCATTATTGAAGTGCATTTCGCGTACCAGATATAATTTGTTTACATAATTATATATTTAAGCAACATAGACTAATCGGCATAGACTGGGGAGATAGGAAACATAATTTAACAACATATTTTAATTATATATGTATATATAAATCTAAAGATAAGATCAAGAGAAAGTTTATTACTTAACATTTTCAATTGCTTACAATTGAGCCATTATCATTCCTAGCATCTCGCGTAAGTTACGTAGTTTTATGACCAATTGAAATCTCGCAATGATATCTTGGAATACGCGTTAATATGGCGTTGGAATATTAAAGATAAAACAAGGTTATTGAGCCTTCATCAACTGTTTCACAGTGTGAATAAATGGAAGAAGCGCGCATCTGAGTGAAGTTAGCATAGTAAACCCTTTTCCAGCTGAATAAACCTATATCGTACAGAAGATTACTTTAAAACAATCTTCGTGGGAGTGTTGGCTTCACTTGGAACTTTTTCTTTTAAAGTTTTAATTCTGTTTACCCCCGAGCTTGGCCCCTTCGTTCTCGTCAGTTCTTCACACTTGGTTCTAATAATTTTTTGAGGTTTCTTCTTATTCATGGGAGCTTATTCAGCCGCGGTACACTTAGGCTAATTGAACACGACCGCACTTTGGTAATCCCTGGTTATGTACAGGATCATGCATGTCTATGCATTCATATGTATTTATTCTAGGAACATGCAAATAACGTCCTAATGCAAAAACAATAGCAATGTTCACCTAGAAGAAACCCTAAATCACATGAAGGGGCAAAATAAAATTTTAATAAAAAAACGCCTGAAAATAAAAAAAAATCACTAAAGAATTGTTTAAATACAAAATAAGAATAAAAGTATAATGAAAAATTAAATCAAAAAAAAAAAAAGAAGAGGAAAATAATAGGAATATAAATAAATACATAAATATTAGTGGCTATTATTTTAGAAGTTTCCAGCTAAGAGTTTATCGACAATTAACTTGCAGTAATCGTATGTAATAAAATAATACAATAATAGCAAAAAATAAAGATCCTAAGTTAGCAAACGACTGTCCAAATATGAGGGTTTAAAATGAGCATAAGCGTAAGGATGAAGCATGATGGATATAGAGAAGGAGAGAGTGTGGTGGAGCGAACAAGAAAGTGGTCTCTGAGAATTGGTATAAAAGTAAAAAATACAGAATTTCTTGTTCCGGGATTAGAGTGAGGAGGAAAATAGTAAATATAAGGGCGATTATGAGATTGGATAGTTTGGAAAAGAAATGAACCAATGAGGGAGTTAGAGATATCGCGAGATTTCATAGACAAATCTAACGAAACAGTTCGTGACTCCCTTCAACTTGACACCTAGCCAAGCTCAGTGACCACCCTATAACACATATCCATAATTACAGTGAAGGTAAATAAGGGATGTCACTTTGTGTACAAAAAAAAAAATTTTTTCTTCAATTTTATGCTCAAATACAAGGATTAAAATTTACACGTTTCATTGAAAATAGTTGAATGATTTTCACCATGGTTAAAAATAAAAACCTCAGCGACGGTAATCTTAAAATAATTTCAAAAGATATGCCAAAAAATAATTTTTTATCAGCGAACAGTTCCATCTGAATTCAATAGTTTTTTTTTTTAAATAATGAAAATTGGTCATTTCAAATGATTTTTACTTGCCGAAACTGTGAATTTCAATTACCAACATGATTTGTCATATAATAAATAGCAGGTAGTTTTGTTTCGTAGTAGTTTAATTAGTATCTAAGGAACTGACTTGTACATCTTTCTTCGCTGCTAATTGTATTCATAACTTTGATTAAGGTAATAATTAGAGTTAATTTTTCAATATAAAATGCAACAGTATAACAGTTTGTCATAGTCAAATTACTTCATTAACATAAGTGGCGTTTATATCTTTTTTTTTTTATCTCCTACCAGTGGTAATAATTGGGTAGATAGGATGTTTTAGGAAACAAGAAAGTGAGTATTAAAGGGGGATTAGAAACTTCCTGTGTTTGAAAACTACATTCTCTCTATGCATCTATTATCTAAAACATGCAGTGAAAACACGCCACGTTTTAGTTTAATTAATCCGGTCGGATTTACGGTTGGAAATGTTTTGAACAAAGCCCCAAGAACTGGAGGGGTGAGGCTAGAGTGGTGAAAAAAATACCCTACTACCCTCAGGTAAAATAGGGCCTGAAGGTCCAGTTACCTCCAGGTAAAATAATATATATATATATATACTCATTAATCAACAACTTTATTATGATGAAATTACAATCTGCCTTTACTTAATAGGCAATAAATAATTGAGATAAGTGGTTTCATTCATACCATATTTACAATTCATCATTCGCTCGCACATTCATACAATAATATATATATATAAAAAAATCAATTCATATTCGCTTTCACACCATAAGTAGTCAAAAAAAAATGTCAATCTAATAATGTTGTGATATTACTATTATTATTAACTTTTCCTTTGAGTTATGACAGGAAGTTGGCGACTAAGATAAAATGGTAGCAATATGGATCCAAAACAGCTTAAAACATTTCTGGATGCCTTCCCTCAGGCTCGACAAAATCTTGTCGACCAAGTCATTTAAAAATTGAACAAATCATCAATCGATCCGGTTAAAGTCAAAACTCAACCTTAAATATACTATCATTCAATAGCTTTGACAGCTAACAAGAAAAATTTCAAAACTATTTGGAACGCTTCGAAAGCTATCTGGCAACAAGAAATGCCGCTGATAAGACAAAAGACTCACAACTTTTATGTGTCTCTGTTGGGCTTGTTCATTGCAGCATTTTATCTTCATTTTTAGGACCTGACAACCCAATCAAGCAATTAACATATGATAACCTAAAAAAGCACTTCACACAAATGTTGTTGTATCTCAACACTATTTCTTCAATACATATCAAAAAGAAAAGTAATCGATATGAGCAATATTATGAATACGTAGAGTTGCGAAAAATAACGTAATCCAATAATGATTGATCATCGTTTAAAGCATGAAATAAATTCATTTTGGCATGTAGAATTACTTGTCAGAAATCATGATTGTCCAGAATCTGTAACTGTTTATCAATATACAAAGTAGAATTACTTTTCATGGAACTATACATACATCGGAAACGAATGGGACTTTGAGTGAACTGGGAAATCAGTGGGCAGACAATAGTCACGATAAGGCAGTCTAGATTTGTCAACGCCTAGAGGCCAATTCCGCACGAGGCCGCGATGTTGAGCGGAATGGTATGTAGTATATCATAGTGCCGTAAATTATGCGTGAAAATAAGCCTGCCTTCAAAACTTAAACCCATCATACGATAGATTCCACCGAATTTTAGAAAAAATGTTGGAGCACATAAAAAAGAAATTTTCACGCCATCATATCCCTAACACTCTTTGAGTTAAATAATTTGATTTGTATACATCAAGACGATAAAAGTGGAAAACATGTATTGTTTCGCTAACTATCATCAAACAATTAATTACTGCATGACAATTATGTTTTCTAATTGAACTCATTTATATTTATGTATTTATATGTATTTTTTTAGCCTCCAAGTAAACAAACACATTTCAAGGTTCAAGAGGGAACTTAAAATCACCAATACATTGGCACAGAGTCGGAAACAAGGTCTTGTTTATAAAAGAATAGACAAGTATTAGTTATAAATTTTCATTTTTGGAATATCAACAGGAGTCACTGGCCTATTGTCAAGATTTAAAAAAAAAATATATGTTTTATTGGTGTTGGAAACCAATAAAGGGATTAAATATTGAATATAAATTCATACCGTTGATGATTGTGGTTAAAAAAACATTCATATACACGACAATTACCATAGGCATCCTTCGATCAGTCCTTTCGTATTCAAATGATGTCCAGCCTACCAGGCAGATGAGACTGAGATGACGCCTTCGCCATGGACTGCCTCAGGTGTTCCAGGGGATTTGTTCTAGGTATCGTCCTCACTTGAATCCCTAACATAATTACGGTTTTTAGCACTATAAAACCACCAAAACACCTCAAAAATCTCTTTCCTTGCAATTTAACATTATAGTAAAAGATTAAATAACAAAAATGATGAAGTAAATGTGCCCTATAAAAAAAATGTGTAATATTGCTCACTATTTTAATATATGTAAAAATATTTATATAGGAGTAAAAAACGGTTTATGTCGCTGTTTTTTCAAACTTTGTTGTGAATGTTAAACAAAAATGCTACGATGGAAAAATAGACCTATCGTACCAATCTCATTAATTATAATGTAAAAATAATAAAACGTTTTACAATATCCTATAGCAAGCAATAGTACTAAATTACATTCCTAACATTACGAGTAAATTCAATCCTTTTTAAAAGTGATTGCACTTCCCAACATATTGCAAAGAACCTTTATCATAAAGCATTACAAAATAACAGTAATTTAATCACTTTTATGGGTCGAAAGAAATTTCTTGACAGGTGTACTCAATTTCCCTGGGATAAACTTACATTGAAATCCCACAGGCTTCGTACGAATTTCAGTTCATACAATAGATGAATTTATACTTCTGTGGCTATCTAACAAAACTTTCACCGGTACTGAGAGCCTGCCCACTCTGTCCAGTTACAATATGGCTCACAGAATACTCCCAGCTGCGAAGACCACTGTTAAAATAATTGCATTAATTGTACGTCAAAAAAAACCCTTTACAACGATCTTAATAGGCCCTACATTCTTGAACTCATCCCTTACAAGTTTATAAAATTCCGTAGTAACCTATCCAACCACCCTAGTAATTACACTGTGCCACTCATCCCTACAATCCTCCTCGGAGACTAAAATGGCAGTGCCATTGAGACCTGCTATAAATACATGGCAGTGAGATTCCTTGCAATGGCCAGTTTCTCCAATCATGTTCTGAGCGTCTGTGGCTCTCGTGTTCTTGGTCTGCCTCCACTGACTCGTATCCAGTGACGGAGCTGCCGGAGGAGCGTGGGGCGATTTCCCAAGACTCTGCTTTATCTTTCGCATGCAAGGGCGGTAACAACCATGTGGTTTCTGGGATGTTAATACATACTGTATCAATGAGCGAGTGAATGAAAATTGTATGATATGAATGAGAGCATTTATCACAATGACTTATTGCCCAATAAGGCAGATCGTAATTTTATTACAATGAAGAAGTTTCTCTCAAAATTTAATTATGTACGTTAAATAAGCAGTCTTTGTAAGGACTCATTAGATAGACTTCCTCAAAACCATTGCCCATCTTTACGGAGAAAACAAGACGCTTTACTGAATTTCCATCGGAAGTTATTCAAAGCAAGAGATGGTGGTGCGGCTGCAGCCTGTTCAAGGTACTTACAGGAATATCTAGCAATATACTAAAGCTACCAACAGCTCAAGTGATGAATCAGTTAATGATCGTCTGATTCTGAGAACTCGGTTTAACACACATACTGCACTAAAATAAATCAGTGACTAACCAACTACACACATGCCAAATTTCAAGATTAATTCAGCCGTGATTTCCCATGATTTTACGGTAAAAGGCCTAGGACTTTCCATCAACAACACTTGGATTGATAACGTCTGTGTCTCCTTGATCTAGCTAAAGAAATTCACAACTTTCTTCCTCCTTCTCATTCGTATTTCCTCTCCCATATTCCCTCATTTAGTCTGTTCCATTTTTCACGATGGACTTTGAGTAACCTGGGAGAAAAAGGTAAAATAAGTAATAAGCGCATGCATTAGATTCGCTCTCGGTTTTCTGAGAGGTATAATATCCTTACACTATCGCAAATACCCCCTTGGTACTCTTTATAACCATTTATACCTTTTATACATATTTAACACCTAACCTGACTTCCATTTTTGACTAACACGCTACCCAAAATTTAGTATATGCCCTTTCATTGCCCGATCACTGCTTCATTTCCCTTTGCTGGCAAGGTGACTTTTCTGCAGGTGATTGCGTGCTTTGTACATACAATGTCTATATCCTATGCGTGTATATTGTAAATTACGGGTGTATGAGAGATTGAATGAAATATTGTATGATTCAGATAATTTATCACAATAACTCAGATTGCATCTTTGTTTCAAGTTAAGAAAAAAGAAAAAAAAAAGAGAACTTCGATGTTACAAAATTATTTTGTCATAGGTTACAATATTCTTCATTAGCTCCCTTAACCCATCAATTCACAACGCTCATTCAAGTCATGTTTTCGAAAGTAGAATGTCATTTGATAGTGGAAACTAATGAGGTGTTCCAAAATTCCTAAAGTCCTAAGTAAATCGGTTATGATTGCGAAAGGTAAACTTTATACGTTGGGAAAATATATTTTCTAGCTTCCACAAAAAATCTTCTAAAATTACTGAACACATTCGCTCTAACTTCCAATTTCCCTTATTTATTTATTTTTATTTTTTTTTTTCAGGTGCCAACTAATGTTAGAGCGTTAGTTTTGATTTTATTCTTCATTTTAATATATATACCATGGAATTGCAGTTTTTTATTAGGCTATTTACGTAGGTATTTACATATATAATAAATTTCCATTCAATTTTAAACATACCTCCACGTAATCTATAGGAGTGTAATGAATCAAAAATACAAAACAAAACAAAATTTAAAGCAAAAAAAATAGAACAAAAACTTACTTAAAAAAAAAAAAAATTAAAACGCACGCACACTGTATATATGAGGCGTTTATATTAAAAGTGGTCAAACTAACTAATATTACTTCGGCTGTGAGACCTACATACATGTATATATGTTATGAGTAAAATGAACCAAGAGCATATGATTGAAAGAAAAAACATTTAGAGTAGAGGTAAATGACATTTACTTACAAATACAACCAATAAAATAATGAAAATAAATGAATTTTTATGAGGAGTATAGGGCGTTAACGGTTGATGGGGTATACTAAAGTAAGTAGATAATAGAAAATGAATGAAAATAATAATAATGGCGAATTATGAATAGTGAGATTGGTGGTAGCTAAGAAGTAAAGACTAACTTTAAAGATTTGAAGAATGACGAATGTTGTTGGAAATAAAGTTCAAAAAGTTTGTGAGACAGATAGTCAAAGAACAGTAAAAGAAAGGAGATTTGTGAGATAAAACAAAACCAAAATTCTACCTATCCAAAACCATATTTCCTCAAAACTCTTAAAATTCCACCAGAAATTATCTGACCATACCGACTCCTGCAGCAAGTTCAGCTTTAAGTATAACCCATCCCTAAAACTCTCCTCGGAGATTATAGTGGAAGTGTCCTCGTGAACTATAGCAAATATTACACATTTAAATAAGGCTAGGTTCTAGTAGATCAATCGATAACGTCAACCTTGTAATGTTTGGTCAATTCGTGCCAAATGGGGTTTCGCTTACAGCTATCTAGATACATTTCTAAGCCAGTGGTTGGTTCGCATCGGATCCTACGAAGCAGAAAACGCGGCCACAACGCCCCCATGGAGCATTAGTCAGCGGAGATATGGAGCCGAGTGCTCTGGGGGTAGGGGGGAGGGGGGTGCTTTGAATTCGAAAGCCTCCTCCGAAAACAATGGTTCTCAACGGGCGGAACCACCGCTACCCCCAGACTGACAATATGCAACACTCACCATCCACAATTTCGCGGCAACTATTTCCACTCGCTTTGTGTCAACCCTCTGCCAGTTTATGAGTCGGTCTGGTGAAACACAGTACTTTCCTTCACGGCGCTGTCTTCTTAAAAATCCCCCCCTCCTACACCTCTTCTACTTGTTGGCATTAAGGCGATATGCTCCACACTCCTTATACTCCACTTCTTAATTTAAAGCAGCTATGGAAAGCATTTCTCTTTAGCCAGCCTTCCTCGTAAACGTTAAGATTTTTTTCATTTATGTATGACAGGAATATGTATTAAGCGACTAACTTGAATGGAGTTGACAATTAAAGTAAGTGAAAATGAAAGGCAAATGTGAATACAAGCAACCGCCATTTATACTGACTACTATCTCCATAAAATTTACAAAAAATTAAATTCACCCAACATTGTCTGTGTTAATCAACCTCTTGTTCCTTAATGCGTTTCATCAATTAATTTATTCCTTAATATTTGTGTGGAGCATACACACAAGAGAAATATATACAAAGATATTAGCAACTTGACAGATATTCGACTTGACGTTCAAAAGGGAATAAGAGAATACTAAAAACTTGTAGGGCAGTCACCAAACATACTGAATGTCCTCTGTTAACCTGACACCATTGATCACACTTCTTTTCAAATAATATTAGTATTTATTTGAAAAGAGACAGGGTTTTCATACAGGATAATATCATTAGGGCTAAAAAATTAATTTAACTAAAAAAAAACACTGGATATAAAATCCCAAGGTTAATGTTTTGGTTGTCAACAATATGTGTTTTATTTGTTGAAGAGGTAATATTTAATTAATGAGGTGGTCTAACGATGGTATTGTTCTTGAATACAAAGTATTTGTTTTCAGAATTATATGCACATGACGTCCTATACGTATTCCTCGATATTGATTTTTGGCTTTACACGGTGTATATTTCTGTTATATGTATTTTGAAAATTACGACTAATCTCATTATTGGTATGAAATATTACTGTGAAGGAACCATTTTGTAGTGAAGCAGTGGGAGTTGACTACAGTTTGAGAAGTTTGGATTAGAATGATTGGAGAAACTGGCCATTGCCAGGACTCCCACTGTCACGCGATTATAGCAGGTCACGAGGCCACTGCCGTTTCAGTCTCCGAGGAGGATTATAGGGATGAGTGGCGCAGTGCAAAGACTGTGCTACAGGATTAGGGTGGTTGGAAAGGCTACTGAATTTCATAAACTTGGAAGGGATGAGTTCTAGAATGTAGGGTATATTAAGGTCGTTATGAAGGGTTTTGTTGCTGACGTAATAAGGGGCATTTACTATTGTTCTCAGGACTTTGGATTGAAAGGATTGGATACGCTTGATGTTCGACTTTTTTGCTGTCCCCCATAGCTCTATTCCGTATGTCCAGATTGGTTTAGGTATAACTTTGTAGATTAGTAGTTTATTTTCTATTGAGAGATGGGATGTCCTTTGAAGTAGTCTGTACAGTTGTCCAAAGCGTCTGTTTAGTTCTTGTCTTTTTAGTCTCGTATGTGGGTTCCAGGTCAGTCGTTTGTCGAGATGGAAGCCTAAGTACCGTACTGTCTCGAATACAGGGAGAGGAATAGAATTAAAATAAACTAGTGGACAAGTCTTGCGACAAAGGGTGAAGGTAATGTGGGAGCATTTTGCTGCATTAACTTTGATCCGCTATTGATTCCACCAATACTCGATCTCGTCAAGATGTTTTTGAAGGTTATGGGATGCTATGTCGGGGTCTGGGTGGGATGACAAGACTGCAGTGTCATCTGCAAATGTGGCAAGAAGGTGTTGGAAGTAGAGGGGACATCAGAGGTGTATAGGTTATAGAGGATGGGGCCTAGGACACTGCCCTGTGGAACTCCTGCATTTATGGGATAGTAGTTAGAGTATTCTAAGCCACAGCGGACTTGGAAGAAGCGGTTTGAAAGTTAGGACTGTAGGATTAGGAAAAGGGTCTGTGGTAAATGTCTTTTGAGCTTGTAGAGCAAACCTGCGTGCCAGACCCTGTCAAAAGCTTGAGCTTTATCAAGAAAGGTGGCAGTGCAATACTTTTTGGTTTCAGAGCTGAGGAGATGTGATCAACAACGCGAAGGCCTTGTTGAGCAGTGGAATGTCGTTGGCGGAAACCAAACTGGTGTGTGGGAAAAAGGTTTTTGGATTCAACAATTGGAAGTAGACGTTTTAGTAGGAGTTTCTCAAATATTTTTGAGAGGATAGGGAGTAGGCTAATTGGACGGTAAGATGAGGCGTCATTGGGTGGTTTACCGGGTTTGGCGAATAGGACAATAATGGAATGTTTCCAGAGGAGAGGAAAGTGCGTCGTTCGGATAATGCAATCATATATGTAGGTTAGGAAGATTATGGCTTTAGGAGGAAGTTGTTTGAGAATTTGACGAGTTATGAGATCATATCCAGGGGATTTTCTGTAAGGTAAGTTTTTCAGAATTTATTTGACCTCAGAGGGATTAACGGCTTTTGGTGGAAGAGAGAGAGACATATATTAAGAATATCACCTTACAAGAGTGCATGATTGGTTTCGATCCTTTTTTCTCTTTTCAGTATATATATTGAAGTATTGTAAGAGAGCTGAGAGGTTGATCGTTCTAAATCGAATAGTGTCTCATAGCCCGGGAGCACGGATGGCCAATACCAGCGGCCCGGGTCCACTTCACATCCGATAGGGAACAGATGTTTGCAAAAGATTATTTCACCGTGGGGGGGGGGGGGGTAGTGGATTGTGCAGCGCCACATCTCTTCTCTTCCCACCCCGGCCCGGTCTGTGGATCTCAATCTGGTCGTAAAGCTCCGTCGTTCGAATGCCCTCTCTCTGGCTGTACGTGCAGTAGATCTTCTATTTACACATACAAAGCTGTAAACTTACTTTTAGTTTTAAAAAATTGTCAAGAATGGGTAAATACGTATTCACAACGTGTTTAAAAAAGCTATGCCATGAGGACGATATTTACATATGGATGTGTTATGTTAATACTAAATTGTGATTTACTGTTTGCGATGATTCGTACAATTCATATTAAGTTATACACATATACACAATTTTTTTATTTGATTTTTGGGATTTCGGCATGAAACCCTCAGGTCATGAACGTCATTTTTTGCATATTTAAACTCATTTGGATATCCCACCGATGTGAACCTAAAGTAAAGCAGGCTCCCCGGAATCGGCCGGTGCCCAGGACGCTCAGTACAACACACCAATGTTTAAATTTTCATATATATGGAGAAGTCCAAATCCTTCCAGACATAAACGGTTAAATTTAGTGATAATAGTACTCCAGCCAATCAAAGTGTACTTTTAATGTATACGGCTGATAAGTAAATCTGTACCTAGTTACCTACAGTAATATTCAAATTGACTTCAGGAGGCCAGAATCTCCCAATGGACTCCTCATTTGTAACTATTCAATGTTGCATAAATTGAGCTAAATAACGAAGAAGGAAATGTTTTGTATATTTTAGGTCGTCGGTATGTCCAATGATTCGTCAGCTGCTGTGCTTCTGAAGCGGCCCCCACCACTATGTTAATAGTGGAAATTTTACATATTTCTTTGTATAATTGTTTTTTAATAATTTAAAAAAAAGAGATCAATATTGAACGGGCGTACGTCCTTCACTCGACGATAGCAGTGAACTGACCATTTCCTCTTCAACGCCACTTAATCACTAGGCTCACTCCCAATGGCCAAATGAGAGGCCACATCGTCAGAATTTAATTTAATTTAATTAAAATTAAAATTACAGATGGTAAATACAAAATGTAGGACATCTTAATATATATAAAATGCAGGACATCATAATATATGAACTATATATATATGAATTATATTATGAGACATAGTTCCAGTATAATAAAGATGTTTTTATTATTAAAAAAATTGACCTCAGTGTCATGAACAAGCCCAACGGAAATGGTCTCCCTCCCCCCCAATGTTTCCCTCCCCCTGATTAATGTTAAGTTTATGAGGTGTGAAAGCGTTGGGGGGGGGGGGGTTCCTTAAGGAAAATGAAGCGATCAGGGTCTGGCCAGCTGGAAAACGAACTACTTTCATCCTTTATCCGACCCAGCCAGGGCAGTATGTCTCCAATCGAACCCACCAAACCGTCCCTTCCAGACCGTTCTCCCATCATTTCACGATTTCTTATGAAATTCTTGTGTATCAATGTCAAGGGACTACTCTCGTTATTTCCAGTATTTTTTATCGTTATCCTTGTTGGTATTTTCATTTCAATTAAACTTCAGTGTACAGAAGAAACAGAACAGATCAATATTTGATACAGAGGTTTTCTCCTGATTCAGTAGCGAGAATGGATTCCTACCCCATCAACTGTTCAAACAGCCCGTTTCATGAGTACAATATCCAATTTTGTTCCTTTCTTTTTAATTTTCACAAACCAATGTCCTCACTTATTGAAACAGCTATGTAGAAGAAAGAAATTTAAAACATCATATGTTACACTCTATGAAACATTTTAATTAACTCTGCAATAATAAAAAAATATCTTCATAATAAAACAGCTTTTATGACGACATGATGTCATAAATTGAGGAGTGTGGCTGTAGCAGCCTTGGTTAAAAAGATAAAAATATAAAAGTCCCAGCTCAGATGAGGTTTAAGCGTACGCCAAAATAATTTCAGCTAGGTACTCCAACAAGTCGAGTTTTGAGACGCAGCAATTGCTATTGGTCTAACTCAAAGTATTTGTGATCAGAATTAAGAATCAAAGCTATTTCTTAGATTAGTCGAGCTGCTCCCCCCCTTCGGCCCAATTCATAGTTATTTTTTTTGTAAATATTTTTCAGACCAAAGAATACATGAAGGAAGTAAAATTGTGTAATTCATGATAATTTCATAGGACCCTCCTCACTCACCCCCCAAGCTAGAAATCTCTTGATTTGCAATTATTCCGGATTTTCTTATTGAATAATCATTTATTATTATAGTAGCGATGAAAATAATATAATATTTCAGAGATAAAAACAATTTTAATTCCTTCATTGTCATAAAAGGCGCAACTAAAAATTATCCCATACAGATGTTTTGGATTAACTCAATTAAAAAAAAAAGAACTAAAGAAGGATACAATTTTCACCTCCGACGGTCAAATTTCGTTCATAAATACTTCATGAGTATATACATATATATATATATATATATATATATATATATATATATATATATATATATTGTAACATTCATGATATTTGAGAATATCATGTCCTGCAACCCTTCCATCTGGTCAGCATCGTCCCTGGTGCTCTTAGGAGTGGGGATGAGATAAAGGGCCAGTCTTAGCCTAACAGCCAGAGAGCGAACCAGAGCAAGCTCCCGATTTGGCGGTAACCAACAGAAGAAGAGGAGAAGAAGAAGAAGAAGAGATCAACAGTAACGTTGATTGGATTATACGGAGATCATCGATTGGGTGATATTGATATTGTTTTTTTTTATTATGGATCCATTAAAAGAGATTGAGCTCAATTTTCATGTTTTTTTATTGTAATTAGTAGTAACTATCCTTGTTCAAAATGAATTGAATATTTTTATATAATTATGTCAGCACTCTATATAATTATAATTAGTTGTTATAACCATTTTATTTGTATATATTTCACAATTCCGAGTTTCTCAATTTATTAATAACTATAACATTAGCCTTGAGATCGGGCGATTCAATCGGGATAATTTCCTATGTCGAAGACATAAAAACAATTTGAATTAAAGATCTCATGACGGACCTACCAAATTAGTTAAGGTAAATTGGTCAAATAAATTAGAAAAAGAAATGGTAAAAAATGAGGTAGGTTTCAATATGTCTAGTAAAAAATGTTCATTATTCCTTTTAAAAACAATATATTTTTGAATATTCATACAATGGTGTGGTAGCTTACCACCAATAGACTGTTCATTGTTATATTGATAAGTGGTCTGTACCCAAACCTTAATTGGGGAGGGTGTAAGAAACAGACTGATCACAATTTTCACGGATAGCCAGGCTGCAATTGGCGCCCTGAGAAGCTATACGACCAGATCTTATTTGGTTGAGGAGTGCAAAAACAACCTAAACACACTCTCGCTAGCCAATAAGGTTAGAATCGACTGGGTGCCAGGACACACAGGCATCACAGGCAATGAGAAGGCAGATGGCCTTGCAAGGGTGGGCTCAGAACAGACACCTCTTGCACCTGAACCCATATGTGGTATCAGCCTCAGCTACGCTAAAAGGCGTATAAAATTAGCTTTAGAGGACAGGGCAAGACTCTCTTGGAGAGAAACTAAGAAACAGGAACACTCGAAACTGTTTCTTGATGGACCCTGTAAGAAAAGAAGCTCAGTACTTCTATCAATGGACAGGTGGACACTCAAAAGTGTGACAGGACTCTATACAGGTCACTGTCGGTTAAACAAACACCTCTTTAATTTGGGGATAGTGGGATCACCAATCTGCAGATTCTGCAAGAAAGAGGGAGAAACGGCACGTCATATAATATGTGACTGTGATAACCTAGCTAGAAGGCGATACCTTCACTTTGGTAGTGATCGCATTGTAGACCCCAAACTATGTGAACTGATCGATCCACTCAGTATCCTCAGATTTGCAAAGGCCGTGGGCCTGTCACATATATAGGACAGGGATATGGACGGCGCACAATAGGTCTCACTGAGGCCGCGGTGCACAAATGCCGGAACAAATAATAATAATAATAATAATAACAAAATTTTTAACGTTGAGAAAACACAACTAAATAGCAAAATAATAATTAATTTAAATATACAGTGAGCGATAACGAAAGAATAATAAATTAAAATTAGTCAAATTATCGTACATGAATATTTGAAATGAAAAGTAAAAAAAGATATTTTATTTATTTTAATTATTAAATTACGTGAAAAATATCTATTTATAACCGCTCCTAGACAATCGATCACCTTATTAGAAAATGCAGGTTATTTTAATCCTTAAATGCCTTTAATGTTTGGGAAAATATACGTCACTCTTTCTCTCTTTCTCTACAGAACGATATTTCCAGACATAATGCAAGCTTGTTAATCTGATTCATGACGAGCTGCAGAATGGTGTTTCATTCACACATGTAGTAGCGCAGCTGAGCCGGATACCTTCATGTTTTCCAATTTAACGCATTGCCACACATCCGTTTAACATCACCTCAGCCAGCTGACCATATGTACAACATCCGGTTGGCTTGGGTTTATGTTCAGTATTCAATGAACTTGCTAATTCTTCACTATTAACAGAATATGCTGAAAACTTGGATTTTTATTTTTAAAAAAAATGTGTTAATAAGTACAGAATATTAACCATTGTAAAAATGAAAGATATTTTAACCATTATCGCAATTCAAAATCAGTTTCCTAATTTTGGTAATAATTTGAGATAGGACTGAATAACACGTCAAAAATTGTCACTCAAAAAAATTAGATTACTTTCAAGCGATCAAAGTTATTCTAGTGAAAGCTCTGCAAACCTTAAGTTTTTCGTACCTAGTTAAAATTTGTTTCATTTTCGCATGGAACAAACTGAAACATTTTCTGCAAAAAAATTTAGTTCGCATTTATGCGATTTGTGTCTATGTCAAAAATTTACATTGTGAGAACAAAGGCTATTGAACTGCACTGAAGAAATGGAAATTTAGTGTAATTTATGAAATACATTGTAATCAAATAAACTGTGTTGTTTGAATGATTATAACTTCAATACAATTTTATTCACATATAGTTAACATTTAAATTACAAAAGGATGTACTTACAATGTATTACATTACCTCCTACAGCTGTAGCTTTATGGGTCCAAATCTTACCCGAAAACTGTCCATTCAGTTCACATTTTTCTAATTACATTTCAAAAAAATTCCTTCTTCAGCTTGGATCGTCTTCATTGATAGCATGTAATTGTTGGAATTAACTTTACATTTGCAACGTCTTAAAAGGCTGTGGACACTGGATTCGCCTGCGCCAATCTCACGACTTGTTTGTCTTACAGATTTGAAGGATATTTCACGATAACTTTTAATTTTAATTAATTTTATTTTTTCAAAAGTTGATTCTGGTCCACTCGTTATCTTCAATTAATTACTCCCTGAAAAGAAAGAAAAATCAAAAAGTTATGTCTTATTACCAGTGTATACATTTTTTTTGGACATGTGTATTCACTATATCGTATATAATCTTTATATAATATCTATATCTAATATGGTTGCATAATATTGTATGTATTCTATGAACGAGGTAACTTATCGCAATCACCCTAATGCCTTATTGGTAAGCAGGGAGAAGATGGTAATGTTTTTCCGATAAAGTTTTTTCCAAAACAAAATATAATAATTATAGTTTTTGAGGTGGCATCCATTGACGACTGGTGACTGCTCACTGAATGCTTATAAGAGTCACTTTTATCCAGTGACTGGACGGAGTTATGGTGACTGGTACATTGCGAAAAGAAGGTAAGGAAACACTGCGAGAGTGGCTGAGAGCCTTATTAGACGATCTATAATCTCGCGTGCCAAGCTGGGCACTATCAGTGACCTCACCGCTCAGCGGGCCGGTTCACGACACAATGGCAACAAACAGTTATTATTTAACATCTATGGCACATTAGCAATCAACTAATAACTAATTATACATCGGAATGCGATAAAGTACAATATGCATGCGGTATAAATTAGATTTTTTGTTCAATAAAATCACAGTTTTGTTAATTCGTACTAATACACAGTGTTCGAAAATTACAAAAACTCAATTATTACTCGCACTCCAAGCGGCAACTTTACTATGTCCATTTAAAAAAAAAAAAAAAAAAAAAAATGATTGCAGTATTATTTGATATGGTAATTGCGTTTGATAATGTAGACAAGACCTAACTTCTCAAGGAACAATATTTACAGTCACCAATCAAATCACATAAAAGGATCCCTAACATGTATTCTTATTTATATCCGTATAGGTGATATGCGAGGGAGGTGGCAACCATGTGGATTTTGGAGGTCTCTGGGCTGTTGATGAATGAAGAATCGTAAATATGGCATGAATGAGAACATTTATCACAATTACTTATTACCCAATAAGGCACACTGTAATTTTATCACAATAAAGAATTATCTATCTATAATATACAGTCTTGTCATCCCACTCAGACCCAAATATAGCATCCCTTAACCTTCAAAAACTCCTTGATGAGATCGAGCAATGGTGCAACCAATGGCGGATTAAAGTTCCCACATTACCTTCACCTTCTGCCGCAAGTCTTGTCCAGTAGTTTCTTTTAATTCCATTCCTCTTCTTGAATCCGAGTTAGTACGGTACTTAGGCCTCCATCTCCACAGACGGCTGACCTGGAACCAACATACGAGGCTAAAAAGACAAGAACTAAACAGACGCTTCGGTAAACTGTATAGACTACTTCAAAGGAGATCCCATCTCTCACTAGAAAACAAATTACTAATTTACAAAACTTAAGCCAATCTGGACATACGGAATAGAGCAATGGAGGACAGCAAAAAAGTCGAACATGTAAGCGTATCCAATCCTTTAATCAAAAGTCATGAGAACAATAGTAAATGCCCCTTCATAACGATCTTAATATACCTTAAATTCTTGAACACATCCTTTCCAAGTTCATGAAATTCCATAGTAACCTATCCAACCACCCTAATCCCCTAGCACAGTCATTGTACTGCATCACTCATCCCTATAATCTCCTCGGAGACTAAAACGGCAGTGGTCTCGTGACCTGCTATAAATGCGTAACAGTGGGAGTCCTGGCAATGGTCAGTTTCTCCAATCATGTCCTGAGCGTATGTGGCTCTCACGCTCTTGGCCAGACTCCGCTGGCTAGTATCCGGTGACGCGGCTGACGGAGGAACGTGGGGGACTTACCAAGACTCGGTTTCCTCTTTTGCATGCGAGGGAGGTGACAACCTGTGGTTTTTGGAGGTCCCTGGGCTGTTTGTAAATAAAGTACTGTATGAATGAGAGAGTGAATGAAAATTGTAAATATGGTATGAATGAAAACATTTATCACAATTACTTATTGCCCAATGAGGCAGATTATAGATATTTATTTATGAAAATAAACAAAATCTGGAGTGAGTAATGACTGCTTTCAGATACTACTATTTCATTTGTAGTTGCCATTAATGACTGAGGCACACATTTGTGATTTTGTCATAATGATAATTGTAATAATAATAACAATAGATCAGATATGAAATTACGTAAATAAACTAAACGAAGTAATTACATTGATTTATCATTTAAAAATAATGCTTACCAAACCCAGCATGTCAGTTTTAAAAAATGTTTTATTTTGAAACGTATAGATTTTGGAGCAATATTGAAATATTAACCGTGTTTTGTATGACCGTTGTAATATGACCGAATCGCGACTAAAAAATTGAATAAATTTACTTACTTTATGATGAATATATATCTTTTATTTCTCAACATCTTCACAAGAAAATTATTTATTTTAGTAACTTTGAAAAGTTTTTGTTTTGAGCTCATGAAGGTTTTCTTAGTCTGTTATCTTAAAACAAAACGGTGATGTTTATAAAACGCCGAACCCCGTTGCTATATTTCCACATAAAAATCAGCTTTTCCCCTAATTTTGGTAATATTTTGAGATCGGGATGAATAATATGTCATATAAGTGTTACTCAAAAAAATAACAAAATTAAAATTTATGTGATTTAAGGTAATTTTATTGAAAGATTCGCCAACTTAAAGTAGCGTTTTTCGTACTTAGATATAATTGTTTTAATTGGTAATGAATAGTCTAAAACAATCCCTGCAAATAATTTAGTTCGCGTTTGTACGCGATTTCTTCTGCAGAAATAAGAACTTAACGTAATCTATAAATTAAACATATAAGAAACAAAGGACGTAGGAAATGCTGAATCAATGTGGAGAGACTTGACTAAAAAACCTTGCGATTTCTGTTTTTCAAAACTTGATTTTTTTAAAATAATTGATTCAATTTTCGTTACCGTCTTTTTTTTATTTATAAGTTTCTTTGTTTCGTTTAATGTGACTGTAGTGAATCAACTACATAAGTGTTAAATTACCCTATACTCTGGTGCATATATAATGTATTGTAATTAGATGTAAAACATTGTTTTCTAGTAATAAATCATGGAGAGATCGGCAGTCATAAAACAAGTAACAGAGGGTTGAAGGTCCAGCAATAAAACCTGAGAGGGTAAGCCACCTGCCCCTAATAAAACCGACATGGTAGACCTTGGGTCACCTTCCGGCCATAAAACAGTCCTTTAGGGGACGAGGGGCACGGACCTCGGTGCAGGTGTGACATCATAAACATACCCCTTTCAGCCGACTCCACCTTCCACTAGGAAGGGGAAATAATATTTAAATCAGGGTGTTTCGCCCTGCAGTCACACTCTTTGCCAGTCTCCGCATCTAGACAGCCGCTATCACTCGGTCGCTATCACCCTGTCTCACAGCCTCTAGCAGACCCTCTGGCGCCTTGACCTGCCGATCTCCCGCCCGAACTCTGAAAACTGGTCTTATTCTTTATAAAACCTCTGAACCTCTCTCCTGAACACAGTGTATTGTCGGGACACATCCCTATCAATAATATGGAGTCAGATATTAACGCCAACATGGAACATGGTCCATGTTAATAACTACAACAATCCACACTTGTCACCAGGGCTAGAGTGATTAGGCACTCCCCTAGTGGCAACCCGACAGTGACATTTATTTAATTTATATAGTTGCCAGCGACCATACTGCCTCTAAAGTAATAATTTAATATAATCAACTCGTAAAACTAAAATTTATAAAAAGTAGTAATTTACTCATTACATTAAATTAAAAAATCATTACATTACATTAAAAACAGAAACAATACAATTTTTCAATTAATAGCTGCCATTATTTCAATTCATAGTGCTTTAATCATTATGAAAATTCGCAAAGTTTCTTTTTACAGTCGTTCAATATGTATTATAGGAACTCCTATAATAGGAAGGGAGCTCCCACCCCGCTCCCTAACATTTTTGGAAATTGGTTTGTACCATTATGATTTATTTATATATATTTGAAAAAAAAAATTATATCTTACACTACAAGAAATCAATTTTTTTTCCGTTTATTTTAGGAACACAAGGATTCCAGATTATTTTTGATTTTAGAACAGTGATTTAATTATTTTACAGTTAAAAAAAGATTGGTCAACATGTTCTGGGTTTTTTTTTAAGCACAGCACCTATATCTCTTATAGTGCTCCGTTGGAGCACTATACTTACAATAAAGCCCCAGAGAAGCCTGTGGCCGACTATGGTGCCAGCGGCACCCAAGTCCCAAATTACCGGTAGGCAGGACTTGTATTCTTATTTGAAGTACAGGAAAAACCATGTTGCCTACCAGTATACTAAGTCTATTCAAATTAAATCAATCTTTGATAAATGCAAAATAAAAGTGGAAAGGCCAATGGTTCTTTGATTCAATATTTTAATTCAAGTCAGTTAGAAATGAAGTATATTTTAATCATCATTCTATGTCCAATAACAAATTAATTCAGTCGGAATTACAAGGAGGAAAACTAGTAAAGGAGCGAGTCTGCTTTTGTCATTTTTATACATTCTACCGGAAATTCAACCGGTTGACTTTGTGAATTTTCAATTTTTACCTAGGAAATTGCCTCTTTTAAAATATCCTTTTGAAATGTTTTTTCTGACAGTTGGTAATTCACTTACTAACTATGCTCAGAGCCAGCTTAAGTAACTGTCTTTAAATGTTTGTTAATTAACTTACTGTCCCCAGGCTGGATGTAAGTTGTAAGGTTCTGTCAGTTTTAAAGAAAACTTATACGAATGGCTTACCTACAGCCGGAAAAGGACAAATTAAAGTTTTATTCCAACAATTTAGGGGCCCTTCAAAGCTTTTACAGCTATTATGCGGTCTGCTCCAAAGCGGCCCTGTGAAGGAAAAATTCATTTCGTCTTTGACACTTCCTTCTGCTACTTCTTCTTCCTTTTTTCCCCTTTTTTATTCTTTTTGTATGATTTTAATGAGTTCCCTGAAGGACGGTCTTCTTGAAATTGTTACTAAGTCCTTTATTTACTCCTATACTTTGTGGGAATCCTTTCCTTTCATGTTATCTATAGCTCTTAGAAACTTGGTCTGGCTCCTTGAAGCTAGAAAGTACTTTAGTTTCTTGGCGAGTATGTGATATGCTTGATCTTTCGAAACTATATTGATGGATCTTAAAGGAGAGGTTGAGGTGATAGATACTGTTAATACAAACGGGGTGTGTGTGGTAACTATTAGAAATGCAGGTCGGCTTGATTAATCTTTGCCGGAGTTAATTTATTCTTAATGAAAAAATTATTTAGGATTTAGCAAAATATCAATATTTATTGATTTGGTAGAGAAGTAATTCAAGGTTCGATTCATATCATAGATCATTTAATAAACATTAATAAGAGTTCAGAATCCATTAAATGTACTGTGAGACTGAGCCCCTTTCCAGATATTTTACACTTAAATAGCTCGTGGAAGCAGTTTTTTTTACAATATGATTAATGATATATCCATGAAAATTTAGGTTATATCTAATACATGCAAATAAGCTCCAAAATCCGGGTTTGCCTAAGAGTGCATACTCAAAATTGACCATTATTAACTTATATCTTTGAATATTAAGAAAATATTTGATAAAACTACAAATATACACGAAGGATATGACACATGTAGACGTTTATCTCGAACTTTTACCATTTTTAATTTTTGGAAATAACTCCAATCCACAAAACCTCAAATAAACAAAATAGAAGATGAAAAACAGACTGAACGACGGAAGGAAAAAAAACATGAATTCTTGTAAATATAATATCTTGTCTAATGTAAATATTTAATACAAGCATCTTCCAAAGATCAATAGTGATATTAGAAAATATAAAGCCTTTAAAACTTACGGTTACTTTAATGCTAACTTCAATTTTTTTTTGTTTTTCCTGTAAATCTGAAGTGTTTAATTATCTATTTGTTGTAAAATCTAATAAGACGAAAATGAATGATTTATCTTTCTCTCTCTCTGTCTGTTGAATAAGTAAAAACTGGGCAATGATATTCAGAAAATGTAGCAACTAAAGTTTTTAAAAGCATTTCCACGCATAACATGATATGAAAAATAAAAGTAGAAGACAAAAATTAGTTTCATTTTTAGAATTTTATTACCAGCTAAAAATGTGAGATTTAATGTTCTTCATTTTCGCTATCATGAAATAGATAATAAATAATGTAATATACTTAGAATGATATTCCGAAGAATAATGTTTCGAGAGGCATAAGTAGAAATTGGGTATTTAATAGGTTTGAAGCCATTTTTAATTTGGGTCTTTATGTTAGTGTTTTAGCTATATAAATTTTTTTATTAGTTTAATGTTTTCACTCTCGTTTTTTTTACTTATTATAGCCGTTAGAGCTAAAACACAACCATGTTTTACAATGAGTCACCCGAGTATCGTTCTATTTTAATTTATATCATGTATCATATTTTATTTACTTCAAATGTATTCTAAAAATAACATTTAGAGCATAATTCATTTGAAAAAATGAATGATCAAATAAAAATTGGCTACTCTGGTCCTTGGACCAACTGGCTATGCATAGATCCACCCTCAGTGAAAAGTACTGGAGAGATAAATAATTAAAACAATGTGGTACGCATTGCTTTGGGACCCACAATTGTGACTGGCCAGCAGAGTGCATAACTCTGAACAGTCCACTAGCAGGGTTAGAGAGCGACCGATATCGATTTAACATCTTTCTACCCTCGCATTGGACGGTTCCGCGAAGACTACACCCCATTGGTCCAATACCTTCCAATTATATCAGTCGGCGGACCCTCGGCCAATCCCATCGGAGAGCTAAGAGCATTCGAGAGATCCACCAGTACCACCTCACCTAATCAGCTATCCGTTAACTGACTGTATTTATCAGCGATACCTGGCTTCCTCGTAAATTGAATTCCTGGCTACCAGTAACTGACGTATTCCGTCGATACAATGCGGTAAGCTCAACGTCAGCTAAGGGAAAACAAATCTAACTAGAAAAACACTACAGGATTTTTAGGTTTTATTTTATACAAAACTAGAATCCTTTATGTTATTACCACCTGTCAGTATGTTCCGGTATTTATGAGTCTCTGTCCTATCAAATGAGAAACCTACAGGCTAGATGCCTGAAATGCATGCCACATTAGCTGCCATGGAAAATATAGCTTATGAGTCTTTAATAAATTAATTATATCGTATTTAGATATAATTAGTCATGTAATAATTATAATATTAGAGATACACAATTAAAATAGTAAGTTTTGTTAAGAAAAGGAGGTTTGCAACGGTTTATTGGCATGACATTTTCCCTGATGGTTCAATGATAAATAAATAAATATTGCCCTATAATATTAAACATAGTATCAAATTCATCATAATCAGAGATCTTGATTAATAATATATTCTACGTGTTAGGACTTTGGTAGACTATATCACAAAAATTAATTAAAACTCTTATTTAAATCGTTTTTACAGTCATAACAATAGGCTTATTTGATTATTCGTATTAGAAGATCATTAGTTGATCCAAGAATCATTTGTAAACAAAAAAAATCCTGTAAATAGCTCAAATATTTACCTATTAAAACCGGTTAAAAAAACTACAGTCTGCCCCAGAAGAGATTCATATTACATTAACAAATTTACAATTAATCGTTCATTCGTACAAGATATGGTTGTATACGTAGCCCAGGGTTCCCTAATTCACCCGCCGTCATATTACTAGCTATAGAGGAGTTTGGGAGGTCCCCCACGTTACTCCTACAATAACATCACAAGAGCCGCAGACGCTCCTAATATAAAAAAACTGGCTGATGCTAGAACTTCCAGGAACGTTTTAAACGCGCAATTTCCATTCCTGACCCTCAGAACTTAAATATATCAAATTCATTATGTGTTGACGTATGCAGTGCTTTCTTTATCTTGGGGTGAAAATGTTTGGGTTTGTTCTGAACTTAAAATCCCAAACAGCTAACTCAGGAGTTGAGAAATCTTAAAACGGGCCTAACTTCTTTCTGGTTTATTATTATTATTTTTTTTTTTGACCTAAAAAACTAATCAGCGTATTTAAGAGTACTGAGATTCATACCCATGAAATTTCAAATGGAATAAATCGTGGACCGCACATACCTTAATGAACCTAGACTCCCCTTTCTGGCTCGACAATAAGTCTCCCTGTTAATGCATGTACATAATCAAGAGCGTATTAACAATAATTATGTACAGGTGCCTCGCGTGCTTCAGCCCCTACCTCTCGATACCGGTTCCACTGCTAGCCACTTTCGTGAAGTGTTTAGGATCGCAGCTCCTCTAATATGCCTAAGTCATGCTGTTTAGAGCCAACTCATGAATAGCAAGAATATGAACCAATTTTTGTTTTCAAATAAATAAATTAAAAATTGTTGATGTGTTAGTACATGTTTAGGCCACAGCCATACATAATGCAATTATATTTTTAGGATAAATATAAAATTATTTATTAGAAGTAGGATGATTTTAAGGGAGTTTTTGCTGCGGAGAGTGTTTATAGGCTGTACCCTCAACCCTATCACATCGCATTTTGGGGACAACAGCAGTTTTTGGCCATACAAAGCTAGAGATATTTATGACCCGCGTTCACCAACACGCGTGTTCATTAGCTATATTTTAGTGCTTTTCGTTAAAGTATAGAGATAACGGATATTGAGATAAGTGAATTGACAATGTCTAACTTGTTTATAGTTGTTACATCCTTTGAATTTCATATTCTAAAATTACTCCTCAAGTAGCAAGTATCTGTAATCAACTGGAGACCAACATATAATCCATATTATCTAGACTTCAAGTAGTTTAATTTCCCTACTCAATATGAAAAATGATTTCTTCTTTACTACCGAGTAACTGTTTGATTGAGTTTTTTGTTAAGTCTTGTTTTATAAAGCTCCTTCGTTTTACTGCAACATCCAAGGAGAGAGATCTCCTTAATCATTTGGTTTTAAGTGAAATATGGAACGTACATCCTTGAATCTTGAACAACCATTTTTCCAATGATTATCACGGGTGTAAGCTAAAACCTCTGATACCAAGTTAAGGGAATTAACTTTCATTTGTCTAACTTTTTTAGTACATCGTTTAATATTATAATGCAAAATTACTGCACGTTATATATAGGATTCAATTTGAAAATGTGTTGCTACTGTTCTAAATAGTTATTCACTAAGGACTGACCCCTGGAGGGCGGGATTTGAACCTTTCCCCTAAAGGATGCTGTCATGGTACTATCTGCTATCTTTGTGATTAACAACAACTTTATTATGATAAAATTACAATCTGCCTGATTTGGCTATAATTAATTGTGATAAATGATCTCATTCATACCAATTTACAATTTTCATTCGCTCGCTCATTCATACTATATATACAAGCAGCCCAGAGGCCCCCAAGTCCACATGGTTGTCACCTCCCTCGCGTGCGAAGGAGGAAGCGGAGTCTTGGGAAGTCCCCCACGCTCCTTCGTCAGCCGCGTCACTGGATAAGAGCCAGCGGAGGCTGACCAAGAGCGCGAGAGCCACAGACGCTCAGGACATGATTGGAGAACGCCAGGACTCCCACTGTCACGTATTTATAGCAGGTGACTTTAGTGGATATAATTTTTTATCTTAAGGCAACGCTAGTTCCGATAAGGGACATCCAGCGAAACCTTTTTCCCGTGCGTGATCGTCACTGAATACACACATATACTCACCTTAACGACGTCCACTCTGGATTCAAGAAGTTTAGTTATGTTAGAGAATTGTTTTAGGGACGCCCAGTTTTTTTAATTTTTGAAATCTCTGCTCCTTTACTGTGTTGACCTTTTGCAGTATTTTTTGTTTGCTTTTGCACTATTTCGGGCCTCTCCGCATGAACTTGACACAATGCAATCTTAATTTAAGCGATATTTATAAGATAAAGGGCAAACTCCAAGGTATCTCGAATTCAAATGGGCCAAAATATTATTTATTGCATTATTGATATTATGATAATTTTTTTTTTTATATTCCGGTGCTAGTGTAGGAAGAGAAGAGGTAGGTAGTTGATGGATCACCTCGGGAGGAAGGTTGGACAAAGCTATCGGCCGCAACTTAATGGTGGTTTGAGTGATATATAATCTTGTTCGGCGTATACTTTTCAGCTTCCACTAGTTAGTCGAGGAAGATGGAAATTGCTAATTAAATGATAAATGATTTTATTGTTGCAATTAATTTCATGAACGCCCGTATTTTACTGAAAATTCAACTCGATTGAAATTAATCACACAATTGAATATTTATGTATGGTGATGTTGAAGAGTTAATTTTGCAATTTAAATAAAAACGATTCAATAGTTTGAAAAAATAGTTATTGTACTATCAATTCACGTACCTGAGTTGCTGATGCTCTGGGCCAATCTCCTACACCTATTGTAATCATTGGATAGAAAGTATAGGAGTGAGTAAAAAAGGAGGATTAGACACTTCTGAGGCCTGATAACCAATCTAAAATAAGACCCTGAAATCTAACTTGCATTAACTACGCAACTGTGTACTGCTTTGGTGAATTTCTGGATAGATCTGCCTTAGTCTGGCCAGTCTGTTATTTACTAGTCATACTCCCACCATAAAAAAAATTGGTGTTCCCAGAAGGTTCAAGGAGTAACCCCTGGATATCTGAACAGGTCATTAAGCCTCTATACAGATGATTTCAACCAAAAAATGACTTCCTTAAACTCTGATAAATACGTTTAATTTGATTGTCAGTACACGTGTGACTGTGAATTAAACCGTTTTGTTACGACTACCAAAGTTTAGACGTAGACTGTAAGTATAGTCCACCAATATCCCGAGAAATATCACATATTATTATGGTGTGGAGATATTTAATAGCCTATTCAACACGATAAGGAAATTAGTATTGTTTAATCTTTATATAATCTAGTAATTGAATTATCACGTAACGGGACTATAATAAAACATTTCATGGTTCTACGCTAAACACGGATTGAAAACTTAAGCGATGCTAGTTTTGGAAAAAAATTTTTTTTTTAGAACATATTTGACCTCAGAGGGGTTAATGGCTTTTGGTGGAAGTGAGAGGGATAGGTGAAGTGAGGTAATCTTCTACAGTTGTGCTATGAGTATTATTTTGAGGAGTAAGGTGAGGAGTGAAAGTACGGGAAAGATGAATTGTGAATTCCTCCGCCCTCTCGCCATCCGAAGCCGCCCAGGACCCATCATCACGACGGAGTGGGTGGAAAACAGGGAGGAGAGATAGGAATTAAAAGAATCGGAACGGTTTCGCTAGATGTCCCTTATCGGAACTAGTGTTGCCTTAAGATGAAAAAAATATAACCACTAAAGTGACCTGCTATAAATACGGGACAGTGGGAGTCCTAGCATTGGCCAGTTTCTCCAATCATGTCCTGAGCGTCTGTGGCTCTCGCGCTCTTGGTCAGCCTCCTCTGGCTCTTATCCAGTGACGCGGCTGACGAAGGAGCGTGGGGGACTTCCCAAGACTCCGCTTCCTGCTTCGCACGCGAGTGACAACCATGTGGACTTGGGGAGCCTCTGGGCTGTTTGTATATATACAATGAATGAGCGAGTGAATGAAAATTGTAAATTGGTATGAACGAGATCAATTTATCACAATTGATTATAGCCCAATCAGGCAGATTGTAATTTTATTATAATAAAGTTGTTGTAAAGTAAAAAAAAAGTTTTGAAAAAAAAATTAAACTAAGCAGCTGTGAAAACTGCGTAATATTTACCCGTCCATTCGTTTTTATGGCTCCATCATAGGGGTACTTATTATAAATCAATCAAATAAAAAAGGATTATTAGTTTTGGGATTCGAATCTCGGACTTGTCACCAAATTTTTTCTTTGGTTTGCTGTTATAAAACTACTTGGTTAATTATCAAGACTAGTAATCATAATTAATTTTTGTGGGTTTAGAATTGATCGGCGTGTGAATATTTTCCATGATATCCACACCTTGTATTAATTTTCTTTTCATGGTGTTCCTCTCATGCGAAATGAGCACCCGAAAAGTTATTGCCAAATTTTAAATTTTGGTTGTGTAAAGGTCTGCACTTCATGAAGGGGCAGCCCAAACCATAGTTGTATACCAAGTTGTTTATATCGGTTGTGTAAACCGGGTTCTTCATAATTTTGGCCGGGTCGGAGACTAAAAGACTGCAAATTACATATGTTGTGGCCACCTCTTGATTATAAATAATTATAAGTCACCCTCTTCTCGATCAAATCATATCTATCACTGTTTTCATATGTTTAATAAAGGTTATGACGTCAGTAAGAGTAGGGGTGGAAGTAGTGGGGGAGACAACCTTAGGTGGGGACTTACCCCCACCCTACTGGCTGGCCTCCTATATAAGCTTGGGCCTCCCAGAAAATTAGCATAACTAATCGGACCTCCACTTGGAACACTACTCTCTTCTCTCTCTCTGCACTGGCGCCTGCGGCTCTACTCAAAACCATGGACTTCTCATTCAACTACCTCTGCATCTCTCTTTCGTAACCTCGCTATGTTGAAGTCCGGTGTTTGTCAGACCCCACACCATCCTAGTGGGAATCTCGGCCTTCGTCTCGCTAAAATTAGCACCTCCTTGGGAGAGACCTCTCCCTCACGGACGACGGTTGCCGTGGCCCTGCAAATTTTACCAGCAGTGTCTCCCACGACAATCCATTCTGCCTCTCTCCGGTTCACACTCGTCTTTGGGATCCGGACGGTTTTCGCCTACCCTTAGATACCGAGTGTGAATTCGTGGTCATTCCAAGACCACATAAACTACCTATAAACCTACCCTGTACCTCTTCTCCTGAACACAGTGCTTTCTCTGGGCACACGCACCTTCTAAAGATCTTATGGAGTCAGATCAAAGCGAATTAAAGCTGCCCACCAACTACGTTGGCAGCCAGGGTGAAAGACCATAATTCCACCCGCTCTATCTCTTTCCGGGCGCTCGCCGGTCGGTGGCTAAGAGGTTGTAGCGATCTTAGCCCGCGGCGGGCGTCTCCTCGCCACTTTGGGGATACTCAGGTATAAACTGAGCCCCCTAGTGACGAGCCCGACAACATATATATTGAAATTAAAACTTAAAGGTGACTCACTAATTCCACGCCGAAGGACGTAGACAGACCTGAATGTGAGGCAAGGGGGGTTAATAGGGAAGATGTAGGAAAGGTTTCGGGACATTCGCCTGTGGTCAGTTGTCTGTTGCTCCAATGCCGCGGTAGAGAGAGTTTGGATCAGTCCACTTCTCCATATACAGGTGAGGTAAATTGAAAACCCTGAAAAAAAAAAATAACTGGCCCTTAAATAACGAGTAAAAAAAACTTGCACTATCGAGGTTCTAATGTTCTGGACAAAATGTACCTAAAGCGCCAATCCGTACAGAGGACGTGCGCTACAGTTGGCAATAGAGTGAGAGGGGGCCAGGGTAAGACGAGACAGATAAGACGTGGGAAATCGATTCAAAGCGAAATCGATAAGCTCGATTACCTATATCGGCCAGTGGACCACGAAAAATCTGCACGCTACCCCCGTCCAAAGCAAAAATAAAATAAATCATAGTTCAAATGTCTGTTGTAAATAGATATATGTTATATTAATAACAAATATATGTATCTCGCCCCCTGGTATCTTGTACTAGGTTAATAAAATCTATTATAAACAAATACGAAATCAATTCATTTTTATGAATTAATACATTTTAATTCAGGCTGTAATACATAACGAATTTGATATTTACACACGCTTATAAAACAGGTCTATATGTACATAGCCTTGTAACAATACCGGTAATATTAAGAAGTTAATCGAAGTCTCTATTTTGTCTTTGACAATGGAATGATTTTAATTCTAGCCTGCGATCGCTAACTGATATGGTATATATATTTATGGTTAAAGAATAATTAAACCATAGCGGTAGGGTCTCTCGTTACTGCCGTAAGCTTCATATACATTCATCCATTTCCGAGTTAGAACTCTTAATAATAAACAACCAGAGACTTCTCTCTCCTCATTTAAACTACGCCCGATTTTACTTTATTTGCCGCACATGTCTAGAATAGCAACAAATCAATTCCTCTTATCAGGCTTAAAAATATACTTTAAAAGCAATCTTTTGTTTTAATTAATTCCCTTATCATGGCTAGATTGAAAATACATTTATAGGCTTTTAGCTTAACTTTGGCCAATAATGAAGAACTAATTGGAACTATTTTGTATTCCATATACGCGAACTCCAGGGAGGACTTGGAAACGTGAGAAACGGAAGAACTGCCACTTTGTACGGCAACAAACTACTTCGAAATTATAAACAGATCAAACGTAATAAAACAGTTTTATTGTCTTTCCACAACTGATAACCTCTTCTTTAATGTAATAGCGCTTTCGACAGCTCTAAGCTGTCATCTTCAGCTATCTCTAATAATAATAAACAGATATAAAACCTTTACCTGCGCATATGGAGACAAACAACTAATTATTATACGTGTCAATGGTTAATTATTATGAAATTGTCCTTCTATTCTACTGCAATTAAAAATTCTTAAAATTGAGAAATACCTATGTAGTAAATAATTAAGATTCAAAAACAAAATTAAATACTGTGATATAACTATTAAAATCAAAAAAAATTATTGAAAATTTTATCAAAACGTTTTCATAAAATTATAAAAACCTACTTAAAACACAACTATATATGAATCATATAGCTACTCACCCATCATCATCATCATGTGGTATAAAATTGATCAAAAACAATAGAATAGAATATATTATAGACTGCTACATCCACGCTCCTCACTTTATGGATTTGTCCCGGATTTTTTTTGATGATGAACGTTATAAAATTATCAATTCGATTGATATTCATTGTTTCCAGTAAAGATAATTCTAACTCTGAAAGAATCCTATCTCCAGGGTTAAACTTTCGAACGGACAGCGTTTTAATGAAAGTGAAGTTCATATAAGGATACGCTTGGGGTATATTGGAGTGTAGGGAATATCCAGTATATTGGTGGCCAGTTAAAGGAGTGGGTGGGAAACAGGGGATGATCGAATCCCGCATCTAGCCAGTTCCCGGAACAAACATCATTATCCCCCTTGGAATATAAAGTATTTGCACTGTAACAGGGCCTATATTTTACTTTCTCTCCGACTAGCAGTACTTCCCCATGTCTTCCTTTTTGACAGTGTTTCACTAAATAACCCTAACCATTCATTTGCGCCCTCCCTGTCCCGAAGCTCAAATTCCTTTAATTTTCTTTTTAAGCGGTTTGAACTTTTTGAAATGGAATACTCCTAATTTATAACCAATTTTAAGGATCATTGCCAAAACAGTGAACACGAGAATGTTTCATATTTTTTGTTTTAAATAGCAATAATTAACTCCCGACATATCTCAGTAAGTAAGTTTCTCTTTTCCAGTGACTGCGACTGTGTGATCTAGAAACATAAAATTTTACTTTTTGCCAAGTCGAAATGATGGCTTGTAATAACTGATTGTATTATTAATATTAATTATGTGTATTTTAATTGTATGAATATACATTTATTAGTCAGAGTCTTAGTTATGATTGTTTGTAGAGCAAACTAGTTAACATTGTTTGACGATTCCTGCAGAACGTTGCCGATTCCGCGATGACAATTTTAGTGATAATTAGTCCAAGTTAATGATAACATCAGTCAAATGTTTGCGTTTGGTGCTAGAACTCTAATTAGTGAACAGCTGAATAATTTATATAGTTAAGGTTTTTTTAATTTTAGTCTATAAGACGCCTGAAGAGGTGAAACGTTGATTTGATGAATGTGATTAGATGTCAAAAGTAATATCTGTCTATACTTACCAAATACTCAAGGTTTACGAAAGTGTTATTGACTATTATTTAGGCCACTGCCATGTATATATTATTATTACATCTATTATAACCCTTGACCTCAAGACCTTAGGAGCCTCAGTCCTAGTCCTATGGTTCCATAGTCTTAGGGTCAACGACTATGGGTAGTTATTTTTCGCTGGGTGTCCGACCTTTCTACATATTTAATATTATAGCTCTTTGATTGAAAGTGTAGTATCTGTTCTTATCAGCTTAATCTCTGGTACAACTCCCATCGGGGGTCCAGAAGATTAAACTGATTTTTGGGAAATGACGGAGTGCTAGGGGCTTGCTCCACCTCTGTCGCGGGTTGACCCGGTATTGCAGTACCTCCGGGAACGGCCCATATAAATAAAACCACTATAATGTTGTTAGCTCAATTAATTAATTTAATTGAGTCAATAAACGAAACAAATGATTGTAATATGGGCCGTTTCCGGAGGTACTAGCATAGCTCTTTTTTAAGTTTGAGCTATATTTTTTTTAACATTTCAAGTGATCGTTGGAAAAAAGATTATTTTTCCATAATAGAGAACTAAAAATTAAAGTGTTCAATTTGTAGAAAGGTAGTCGCTTTATTTATGGGACATGACGTTAAAAGGCATCATGAGACAAAACATATTGAATATGTAACTTTCTGTATATAAGTGAAACCTTTTTAAGTTAACTGTGCTTAGATCGCATCTTAAAGCTCAGCAAACTATGTTTGGTTCATTATTACAACAACCATCTACCATTATCAAAACAAGTTATTCTGTTCTCATGTGGATTCCAAAGAAAATGAAACCATTTTCGTGTGGTGAACTGGTGAAGGACTGTTTGGAAGGAGCTTTTGCCCGACAAAAGCAAATTATTTTCAAGTATTAATTTTTCACGCCGAAGTCTTATTGGAACTTCAGCTGAAATAGTAGTAACTTTGTGAGATAAAATTAACCCATTCAAAGAATATCCTTTGACATATGATGAATGTACAGATATCTCAGACTCACCTGAACTTGTGATATGTATTCGTGGTATGAATGATTCATTTCAAGTGACCGAAGACATTTTAAATTTAAACGATACAATTAGAAGAGAAGATTAAAAAATATTAAGCCGAAAATTGCTTAGATTTTGAGGCTCTTTCCAGATTAACAACATATGGAGCACCTGCTTTGGTAAATAAAATTAAGGGATCTGTAGAATTACTATTGGATAAGCTAGATTGCAGAGGCATTAAAACTAATGTAATTTCTTTATTATGTACTGTTATGATACATTAACAACATTTGTGAGCTCAGGTATTATCCATAAATTACCTTCTGGACGTTGATATAAAGATAGTAAATTACATTTGTTCTTTTGCTTCACTTCAGTTGCTCTTCAGCATCGACAATTCAAAGAATTCATATGAAAACTATCTTCTGAATAAGGTGGTGTAGCGACCGCTAACTACATAAGTTAAATCACCCTATACTCTGGTGCATATATAATGTAAATCATTGTAGAAGTTTTAAGCAATACACCATGTGCGGGACCGGCAGTCATAAACAAGTCAAACGTAAGCCGTCAGCCATAAATATACCCTTATAGACCAAGGGTCGCCACCCGGTGGTCATAAACCTGAAAGGGTTGGCCACCTGGCCGCTATAAACAGACCCTTTTTAGACCGAAATGGTATTTAACCTCGGGGCTTCTGACCCTAAACCCTTCTTTCTCTTCATCGCCTCTGAGTCTGTCACCCTGTCTTTCAGTATCTTTGCAGACGACTTGTACCTGTGACGCTGCCGGGCCCCCGCTCGAACACTGGAAACTGGTCTTATTCTTTATAAAACCTCTGTACCTCTTCTCTTGAACATAGTGCATTGTCGGGGCACATACATATCATACATGGAGTCAGATATGTTATTAACTCGAACAATCCGCACTTGTCACCAGCGTTAGGTGATCAGGCACCTCCTAGTGACAACCCGGCAGGTGGTATCGTATATTTTATAAAGGATAGATGGGTAAGTCGTGGGAAATGTTAGAAGGATTTTTTACGTGATATATGTTTATTATATAAATGTAAATATGTCCATTAAACAGAAACAAGAATCTGTTCCTAAATTAAGTGATGATTGGTTGTTAAACCTTTGTTTTTTTAGTGGACATAACAAAAAAACCTATCAGCTAAATAAGGACAGACAAGGGCGAGATAATTTAATAATCAACGCTTGCAATTTCATCAAAGCTTTTCCAATAAGACATTATTGATATTTGAGTGCCAACTAAGAAATAATGTTGCTCAAAATTTTCCGCTGTTAAATAAGTTTTCAAAAAGTCAAACTAAGAATTTCTCGAGTATGCTAATGAAATAAAGAAACTCATAACTGGATTTGATAGACGTTTCTCAGAATTAGTAAAATATGATAAGATGTTTGAAATATTTTCATGGCCATTTCAAGTTGACGTGAACAGTGTTCCTTTCAATCTGCTAATGGAGTTATTTGAGTTAAAGAGTAAAAATGAAATGAAACAAATGTTTGCGTCTAGGTCAAAAAACACTTTTTACAATACTCACATTACATCCTAGAGTGACATTCCATCAAATATTTTGCACGAGTTGAGAGTTCTCTTGGATCCACATATGTTAGTGAAATATTTGTTTTGAAGATGATATTTACAAAGAGTTCATCAAGTGCTTCATTTAATGATGCTAATTTAGAAAAACCAGCTAAGCTGTGCAACGCCGAACATAAATATAGACTAACAAAAGTTAAGTGAAAGAAAGCATAAACAAATATCTTAAAAAATTATATTGAATCATATTGAAGAAGTGTGGCCCTTCAAAGTGCGACATCAAAGTGGCCCGTCAAACCATTGGTTGTTCAGGCCTGTTCTACGCAATGGTGATCACAGGTATGCTAGGTTTACAATGTCTAACTGTTATTGTTGAATCGTTTAATTTCCTACTGTAAACTCACTCCTCAACTAGCCCATAAAAACTGTTAAGGAAAATAAGTGTGAAAGCTCGTCGTATAATAAAAATTAGTCCAATGATGATGAAGTACAGATCTTCTTCAAAGCGTCTCTTCGTTGACCCTCTATTGTGGCCTACCAACTTCAGAATGAAAATTTAGTACTGTTAAGCAGCCGACTGTTATCTTGTTGGCTCATGCGTACTATAACACTTATGCGTACTGCTTGGAATAGCTAAGGACCTCATGGGGCCTCATGGTTGAGTGTACCGTAGAGCTTGATCCAGCTAGCGGTGGATGGCTCCCCCTTTCAAGAAGCCTATTCTCTTTGAGATCAATAAAGAAACTTTCGCAGGCAGCAAGTTAAAATGTGAATTGAAGCGGTCCGTTGCCCTAAATAGGAGCAGCGATCTGCCCTACTCTACCCCCCCCCCTACCCTTATTACCTTAAGTTTGTTTCCAAATGGATGAGAAGGAAGTTCGCCACATAAATTTAACGTCTCTCTTTCTTTTTTTTTTCTTATATCGGCTAAAGGATCGAATTATACAAGGAGACTTGAAAGGGCCGAGTCAGTCTCTGCCCTCATTTAATTGAAAAAGATAGGGCTGAAGGGGCATTCATTTTTCCCCCTTCTACTAACACTATCAACGATCTTTTTCTTTCCTATAAACTCCAAAAAAAACACTATTCAGAATTTCCATCTATTCAGTGTTTCCAGAAACACTATTTTTATTTTATTTTACTACGGAAATAAAATTAAAATCTGCCCTATTCGGGCATGAAGTAATTGTGATCATCGATCTTCTTCATCCCATAACTACAGTTTAGAATTCAGTCACTCATTCGTAAAATATATACAAATACACATAGCCCAGGGACCATCCAACCCCCGGGATTGTCACGAAAGAGGAAGAGGAGGCCCGGGAAATCCCTCACGTTCCTCAATCAACCACGTCATCGGATACGGTCCTGTGAAGGCTAAGAGCCACAGACACTTAGAACATGGTTGGAGAAACTGACCGTTCTCTGACTGTCATAAATTTACAAAAGGCCACTGCATATTTAAACTGAAGAAGTATTACAGGGATGTGTAAGGCAGTACTGACTGTGCTAGGGAATTAGGATGATTGCATGAAATTTGCTTATCCAGTATTAAAGATTGTGATATAAGAGCTTAATCATACTTCATAATATTAATAATATCTTTATTACCTTTATGTCCCTTAAGAACAAACATTTAGTTAACATAAAGTGTTATAATAAATCAAAAAAAACAAACTAAATTAAAACATAATCTTCTAGAATTAAAAATATAATCTGAAAGCATTGTAAAAAAAATAAAACAAGGACTAGCTAGAAAAATAAAAACAATGCGCAAATAAAACAAAATATATAAACATTTTAAAAAATGAGTGAAGTTATAATAAAAAATTTACATATTCACATAAAACACACATACGTATCAGGACTTAAAAATATAAAACGAATTAACTGAAAGCAAAAGCAATATGAAAAAAATAAAACTATCTAGAACTTGATATAAAAATAAAATATCGAACACACACTAATTCATTATTGGGAAATATACACATACGTAGATTTACAAAAAAATAAAATTTAAATAGGCTTAGTGATACTAATGGGTAATTGTAACTTAAACAATACAATGATGATGTAATAAAAATCAACTCTCTAACAATAGTTAGGATTGCATGGAACTACTCAGTTACGAATAATGCACAGTTCACCCAATATGTTCAGTTCACATTCATACCAGCATCCATACAAATTCTTTCTAAGAACTGAATGCCTCCAACGCATTCCCCAGTAAGCTGGTGGATAACGTACCTTGCGTGAAATTGGATTCCCTATTTCATGGGTATATGAGCGGATACACATGCTCGATATGTAATTAACTTGACGCGTAATTTGAATGCTATATTGTTTGCAGGTAATGCCAGTTTCTCGGCATAGACCAAGAGAACGTTTGTAACTTACTTTTACTATTATTATCATGTCGGTGAAAACTCTTCATAATGATCTCCATGTGCCTTACGCCCTCAAGACTCTCCAAATTCCACAAAAACCTATCCGCTCATCTAAATCCTCTTGTCAAATCTTTTTCCAGCAACACTTATACTTACGATCCGCAGGTGGCCTCGTGGTTTATTGTAAATCGATAAGTAAGTAACAGGGTCCTGGCTCTGGTCATCTCCACTCATGTCCTGAGCGTCTGTGGTTCTTTTTCCCACTCTCTAGTCTTCGCCTAATGGAAAAGGGTCGTGGAGGGAAGTGGGCATTGCTTTGGGTGTAGAGCAGAATGCCTCCTAGACAGAATGTGTATATATTTATTGTATAAATGTTGGAATGAATGCATAACATAAGGATGAATGAATTCTTACTTCCCAAACAATAAATTTTTAAACCAAATCATTCGGCCTCAGATTCGGAAGGATCTGAATGAACTATAGCCCGAGTGTTTTTTTGTCAATATTGTTGTCAGTTCCTCTGTTTACTCAAGTTCAAGTAAGCCAAGATGGTTACTGTACGACATCCGTGTGGAAAATAGAAAGCAGTCTACGGGTACTACGAGCCCACGGCTTTATACCGGGAAAAACTGGCTCTCTCTCATGTTGTGAGAAAGACAATGTAAACAGAAAATGGGAACAAGAAACAAATTGGATCTTAGCCGGCCTTGGGATGGAGCGTTCTTGTTTACATACTGTGTTATCCCGAAGTCGATTAGTTCTTATGTGAACTGAGGTAGGGGGGCCGTTGCTCTTATTTGAAAATGCTTACACATGCCTCGCGATTCCCTCCGTTGATAACTTGTTCACTCTCTGCAAGTACTAGTTTCTGATTTCGGATAGCAAATTCCTTCTGTAGTTTTAGAATTAAAAACGTACCCTTATTCATAAATAAACTTTACAGTACGTTTAGTTTAAATGGTTATGTTTGTTTTCGGAAGTGGCCTCCGCACAAATAGAATCGGCCTAGTTCAATGAATATATTGTACTTATTGGAACTTTTGCATAATTGGTGAATTGTACGACGTTACTTTCTTTTGATGTTTTCTCTATTTGGTACCAGGTTGACTAAATAAATTATTTGCTATGGCTTGCTTAGCTTCTAAAATATTACTTTTTCTATATTTCTCTTTCGCTTAGTTGAATAATCTTTGTAGAGGAGAGTATTTTAAAAGAAAAGAAAGAAAAGCTTTATTATGAAGTACAAGCAAAACACTGGTGTATACAGATATTAAGAGTTATGATTACTACATACATTACTACATCGGGGAGGTGTTTAGCGACTAGTGTCTGGGAAACAAGTGTGTGAATTAGTGGGGACTGGAACTTAAGCTGAGACATGTGAATATGAGAAGGGTTGTTTCAGGAATTGCGGTCGCTTACTTAAAAAATAACAAGAAACACCAGTGACTTCCAGGAAGTCCCGAGGCAGGTATACACTAGAAGGGACTTTTAGCCATATTTATAATATTAGGATTACAATATTCTTAGCATTATATAACTGCTTGATTGACATTATAAATGCGCTGGAAATTGTTGGATCAAAAAACTTTTTTTCAATTTTTAGAGGGATCTTAGAATTTATTGTTGTGTGATTGTCATTATTTTACCAGCAAGTGAAATAAATCATAATTTTAACTGTAAAACACCTCCCGAGAAAACCTGTCAGTAATATAGTAATGAAATTTTTTTGGTGATAACCTCACAGTATGGAAATTGATTTAGACAAGAAAATGACAATTTATCTCCCTAAGCTTACATTTGCCACTCTAATGACAGAAATCCTACTTATATTTTTCTAATAAATTATTGCTGAACAAAGCAATTCTTCCGTTTCTTGCATTTTTCATGGCTGCCTACAGTTCAGCTTCTCACTTTTCCAAACTTCACGATAACCCAAAACAGGTTCTTAGTGAGTGATCCCCTCAGTACACCAAAATTATAGCATTACTGGAGGATGCTGGCTTCCATTAACGGTCTTATAAGAGAAAATAGTCAATTGGTTTCGTTCTTGTCAAGGAAGTGCAAAGTACCTTATCGGCAGTATTCCAGCTGAGGCTGCATAGATTTCTAAAATATAAATTGTATACTTTTTTTTTTTAGTTATGCTAGATTTTTTGTTTAGTAATTTTAGTTTAGTTATTAATATACCCTACATTCTTGAACTCATCCCTTCTAAGTTCATGAAATTCCATTGAAATCTATCCAACCACCCTAATCCCCTAGCACATTCATTACACTGCGCCACACATCCCTATAATTTTCTTTGGAGACTGAAGTGGCAGCCTCGTGGCCTGCTATGAATATGTGACAGTGGGAGTCCTGGCAATGGCGACTTTCTCCAATCATGTCCTGAGCGTCTGTCTGGCTCGTGACGCGGCTGATAGAGGACCCTGGGGGACGTTCCATGACTCCGTTTCCTCTTTTGTGTGCGAGGGAGGTGACAACCATGTGGATTTGGGAGGTTTCTGGGATGTTTATAAATACTGCATGAATGAACGAGTAAATGAAAATATGGTATGAATGAGAACATTAATCACAATTACTTATTGACCAATAAGCCAGATTATAATTTTATCACAAAAAAAAAGAAAAAGATTTTTAGTTTAAGATAAGTATGTAGTAGTTAGTCATAGTATACGTGTTATCTAGATTAGAGAAATATTAGGTTTTTTTTTTTTGAAAATGTTCCTCTAATTACATATAAGATTTTAGAGGATAAAATTTGTAACTGTACGCTTTGGTTTGTTAAGCTGTTACTGTTTTTGTATATCGTTTTTCGAATCACATTCTTCTCTATGTATCTAGCTGTGAGGGGTCGATACCCTATCGAGGGGTGCGTTGTTCTACTCAATTCTGTTTTGAGACGCAATTAGGTTGAAGATTTACTCGACAAGAAGCCAGAAGAGAAAGGTTTGACCTTCAGCCTTATTATAAAATAAGAAGGTCTCGTTCTGCCTGTGTTTCGCGGCTGGTGATAAATTTGTCTTGGGCGGAAATTGGTGTACACAGTTCATATAGCCTGGAAATTACATCTACTATGGGAAATTGGACATTCGAACCTATCTTATGTAATCATCGGGACCCATGGCTCGCTCCTTCGACATTCAGAGAGCGTTTAGTCCGTATTTATCAATCCAATGGCTTGGTCTTGCTAACTTTCATAGAGATGAACGTCGTAAAGACCCAGCCTTCCTGCCAACAAGGAGGATCCTTAGATAACTTTGAACGCTATTAAATACAATATTCAGTCTATTTGAACCAATGCTTTTTGTTAAAGGTGCTTTGGATTTGCCAAGAAAAAAAACAAAACTTAAAGTACTTTAAACCAACAATTCAATCAGCTCAGGTGTATTTAGAGACAATGTACATATACATGGAACACATATGTTTGGGTCTCTTTAAAAATTACGCTAAAAGAAGACTGAGCGCGTGTATGAAAATTGTAAATATAGTATAAATGAAAACATTTATCACAATTAATTATTGCCCAGTAAGGCACATTGTAATTTTATCACAATAAAGAATTATCTATCTATTTATCTATAATATACAGTCTTGTCATCCCACACAGACGTGGGGGGCTTCCCAAGGCTCCGCTTCCTATTTCGCATGCCAGGGAGGTGATAACCATGTGGATTTGGGAGGTCTCTGGGCTGTTTGTAAATACTGTACGAATCAGCTAGTGAATGAAAATTGTATGAATGAGAACATTTATCACAATTACTTATTGCACAATAAGGCAGATTGTAATTTTATCACAATAAAGAAGTTTTATATAACCAATTTCGTACTTAGATTGTGAAATCCCTACTAGAAAATTTTAATTCAACAATACATGTTCGGTTCTTTCATAAGTGTACGTTTTGCGAGAACTTTTGCTATAATTGTTACTATATTGGTGTATTTTCAAAATCTATTGTTTTACAAACCAAGCAACATCTGTTTGACGTACGTACATAAATTGTTGCTTGTGTGGGTATAAAAGTAACAATTTATTAAAAAATGATTGTTTGATGAAATATCACTAATTCCTGATCAAAAGTTTCATCTAAACCTTTAAATCTGTACCGTATCAAAATTTTCGTTGCATTTTTTTATTTATACAGATCATATTGCACGATTTGAGACTAAAAATAAACCGGAGTATTTTCACAAGTTATATTGAGAATTTGTAGCCGTTTGAAAACATCTGAATTTGGGGAACATTTGTGAATGTAACAAATAAATTGGAAAATTAAATTATCCTCCTATGGTAAGAACCTATCGTCGGTACCCTTTATTGAATTTCGCTTTACATAAATAAATTACTCTCCAGTGCTTTCTTCTTTCTTACAATTTCTTTAAATCTTCCAATAAATACATTAGGTCTGGCTTGTTTGTGTCTCATTGAAGGCAACCACTTTGAGAAGAACCTTTGCATCTCAATTGGATCTAAGAAACAGCAAAGACCTCTACAAAGGAAATGTTTTCCCTCCTCTCTCTTTATTTCGTAAGTTTCTGTTAGCGAACTGATAACAGAACGCTCATCTTATATATATATATATATACATATATAGTTAATCGCCGGCGGTTAAGGTAGATAAAAAAAGAATAAGCAAAGAGGGAAATGCACCGACACACTCTGACTCCAGTAAAATACTGCTTTATTATTGATGACTATCCGACATACATAGGATCATGGGCTGTTTGCCTTCCATGATCGTATTAGTATTCGACATAGTCAGGCCTCTGGCTTTAACTCCCCCCTGCCAGTTCCTGACCATCCGTCGGGAACTCCAATGTACCACTTATACACGCTTAAAGCATATACTAATTACCTATAGGTCGGAAAATAATAATTCTGTGCTCACCCAGAACAGCACAACAATGTCTTACAGTCATAAGAAATAAAACGCCTCCGACTGTGGCCTCTCCCTTCTCGGCACCCTCTGAGAGTTTACTTCAGTTGGCTCTGGTCAATTTCCGTTTCTTCGACGACTCATGTATCCTCCGTGCCACACTCGAAGCACCTAGTGCGTGGGCGCTGTGCTGCCAAGTGTCTTATTTTCCCACACTCGTCGCATTTTCTGTCCTCGCGTCTCCTGGGATGGCCTGCATTTGCTCGGTTTCTGTCTCCCACCACCGTTGCCTCTCTTCCACCGTACCTCGTTTCCTTTCTCCTCCAGGAAACCTTTGTGGTTTTGGGCCTTCTGTACGAAAAGAGGTAGGCTGGAAGAGGGTATTTCCACCCTACCTCTTCTTCATAACCTGTAACCACCTCTTCTCTGGCGATAGTGTCCACCATCTCCTGGGCACATTCTAGGAACGTGTGCTCCCTGGGTAGCCCCTCTTTTCTTACTGTTTCCTTTGCCAACTGCACTTTTAAAATCGTTGACAGGAACGCCATCGTTGCTTCTACCTCGGCCACGCTCACGGACTCCCTCATCCTCTCGGTAGTTATGTAGTATGTATAATCGTATCACTAACATATGATACGTTTGTCAATAACATCCTAATAACTGTATCTCATAAACTTATCAGCTCTATTGTAATTATCAATAACTTATTTTCCTTCCCCACGACCTTTTAATACTATCTATACTATTATCATTCTGAATATTTGCTTTTAGCGATAGCTGTATTATTATTATATATATACTGCCCCAGTCTTAAGAACAGGGTAGATCCCTTCACGTAGTCAGTAAGCCCTCAGCTGTAACAATATATAATTGTACATATTGTGATTTATAGGAAATAAAAGTTTTTTTTAAGAAGTCTTGATTAGCAAAGTTATAATTGTTGATACTATTGTATCTTGCTAAGAGTGTAAGTTTCTTCCCCCTATCTGGCCATTTGTCTGGTGGGGCTTCTTTATCTCCCGGAACATCTTGAAGATAACCTCTTCGGGTGTCCATCTTCCCCCTCCGAACGCTTTCTTTAACCGTTCTTTTACGGTACTCCATGGGGTCTCTTTGTCGGCCTGAATCATATTCAGGATGCTTCACTTCACCCTACACACGAGCGCTGCTCTCAGCGACTCAGCGTCTCCTTCGGTGAAAGGTATACCGCTCGTTTTTCTTCTATTCGCGTCATCAACCTGTCACCTCTCTTCAGGAAGTGGTTCAGTTCCCCGGTCTCTCAAATCTCTTCAGATCGGAAATCGATTTTCTCAAATCTTGAGCCGTAATTGCCTGAATTTTCATCCAGGCCATAGTATTAGCATGAGCGGCTGCCATAGTATTCTGGGGCAGCTGTGGTATATCCGCTGCTGCCTTGAGCACCCCTGGTCTTAGCACTCCCTTCGGCATTCCCGTAATAGAAGAGAAAAAAACCAGACACGAAATAAAATAGAAAAATAAGTATAGCTTTCCGCACCACCTTACGATTTCCTCCCGGGTTTTGGCGCCAGTTGTTCACCGCCGGGTAAGATGTGATAAAGAAAATAGAGGGAAAACAGGAACAAAAGACTTACTCAAGCTCTCGAACTAGACTGATTTTATTTCTATCTGTAATCCGACATATATGGGATCATGGGATGTTCACGTCCCATGATCGCATTAGTTCCAAACAGAGCTGTCTCTGACTTTAACTTATATATATATATATATATATATATATATATATATATATATATATATATGTATATTTATACAAAAAAGAACAAAAACGAACAACAAAATGAATGAAAAAGAGAAACGAAGGGGGAAAATAAAGCTGTTTCAAGCAATCAAAAAGGGTTTGTTCGAAAAAGTGATCTATTTAGATTAGATACGAAAATTAACTTCTTAGGTAACGTCAAAATCAAAAATCAAAATAGTATAAAGAAGACAAGTAAAAAGAAGAAATAAAATAGCTAATACATAAATTGAAGCTTACTATGTATCTATGTACAAATAAATGCATTTACAATAAATCAAAATAAAATAACATATGTGGCCTTAGTTATTGTAATATTAATAATTTCATTAAATTAAAAAAATTAATTATGTATATTTGCTCATGATTTAGCTCATCGTTAATTATTAAATAAGGTTTACAATGGTACCGTTCATCTCCACGACTGTACAGAGTGCTCTTTGTTTTCATAAAACTTTTACAAAACCACAGTATTTTTAACCACGATATCTTGCTACTGTACAAACTACGGTACAGTATAAAAACAAACGACGCAACAATAACAGTTAGACATTATAAAATTAATTCACTTACCTAAGTGTCTGATCCACTAGCTTAACCTGCTACCTGTCGTAGAAAGGATGTTTGGGAAGGAGGTGGCGGGGGTATTAAAGAATAATTTTAAGCTTTTGACTTCTAAAAACCAAACTCTAATAACACAAATGTTGTTTTATTGAGAGTACAGTACTTGTGGCTTTTGTGATCAAATTACCTTCAGGTAAATGCCGTTACCTAACGGTAAATACAATAAAAAAATAAATATTACTATAGTCTAAGTAAAAGTATTGCCTAGATTTTTTTATGTTAAAAATATATTATCTATTAACCTTTGTGTAGACCTGGCCACGCTTTAGTGGCTACTATAACAAAACGTCGCTGAAGCTGTCAATAAAATCGTTTTTTCTAACACTATTTTTACTACCCTTGCTTTGTGATGTATCACAATTTTTTTTCTCCAAGAAAATTCTGGAAATTGATTTCGTATATAAACCAGCAGCTCTCTGGAAAACTGTATTACCGTCAACTGACTCGTGTCTAGGGTGCCTTAACTAGACAATTGTGTTGCTTTGGCACTTGTAAATGGATATACAAAAAATAATATTGAAACTATAAAAGAATACTCAGAAGAATACATAAGCCTCGAAGCTATATTGATTATACTCTAAATCTGATTTCACCTTAATAATTCTTTAATTAGCTTCTTGGGGGCTGTTCAGTACATGCCGAAGCCCAGCATGATGTTCTTCAATACTTGAACCTTGAATTATCTAAATATGCAAAAACAACTTGTAGGTTAGATTCAATTAATGTTTGCAAATATATTTGGGCTTATGTCAATCCGTCTAGAAAGCATAATGCCTGAAACAAACCGAGGGGAGCAATCAAAGCAAGAAGTTGCCCTGTAGTTGAATCCACTGTTAATTGTTTGTAAGCGTTCTGTAAATCTATTTGTGAAAAGTTGACTACACCATTTAAAGTTGAAAGAGCCTCTGAGACAGTTGGAAGAGGGTACTCCTAGTCTTTAATGGCTGGATTGACTGTATGCTTGTAATCTCCAATGTGTGCTGGAGGATCCCAATCTGATTGATTTAGATTAACATTTTTCTTGCTACCATGTATTTAATCGCTTCAGTCGCTGTGTCTTGAAAAGTGATTTTTGGGGTTTTAAAAACTTTTGGCTGAACATCATATTTTAACTCAATGTGTATTTGAGACCCATTATGTCTATCAATTTATTTTCATTAATGTAGGAAATTTACTTAAAATATTTTCATAGTGATCATGATGATACCTGATTTACCGATTGTATTCCCCTCATACTGGATTTCTAAGAAAATAAACCAATTTCTTCAAAGTAAGTTAGGTCTGTCTTTATCCATCCAAACTAGAGGAAGAAAACCAGAAAAAAATCTATTTTTTTTTTTTTTCCATTTGTTAAAACAATTTATTAACATAAAATTACAGTCTGTCTTATTAGGCAATAAGTAATTGAGATAAATGTTATCATTCATACCATATTTACAATTCATCGTTCACTCGCTCATTCATACAATATTTTCAAACAGCCCAGATGCCCCCCAAGTCCACATGGTTGTCACCTACCTCGCGTGCGAAGGAGGAAGCGGAGTCTTAGGAAGTCCCCCACGCTCCTACGTCAGCCGCGTCACTGGATAAGAGCCAGTGGAGGCTGACCAAGAGCGCGAGAGCCACAGACGCTCAGGACATGATTAGAGAAACTGGCCATTGCCAGGACTCCCACTAACACTTAATTATAGCAGGTCACGAGGCCACTGCCGTTTTAATCTTCGCGGAGAATTATAGGGATGAGTGGTGCAGTGCAATGACTGTGCTAGGGAATTAGGGTGGTTGGATAGGTTACTATGGAATTTTATGAACTTGGAAGGGATGAGTTCAAGAATATAGGGTATATTCAGATCATTGTGAAGGGTTTTGTTGCTGACGTAATAAGGGGTATTTACTATTGTTCTCAGGACTTTTGATTGAAAGGATTGGATGCGCTTGATGTTCTACTTTTTTGCTGTCCCCCATAGCTCTATTCCGTATGCCCAGATTGGCTTAGCTATAACTTTGTAAATAAGTAGTTTATGTTCTATTGAGAGATATAATTTAATTACAGTTGTCCAAAGCATCTGTTTAGTTCTTGTCTGTTTAGCCTCATGTGTGGGTTCCATGTCAGTCTTTTGTCGAGATGGAAGCCTAAATACCTTACTGTCTCAGACACAGGGAGAGGAATCGAATTTAAAAAACTAGCGGAAAGGATTTGCGGCAGAGGGTGATGGTTATGTGGGAGCATTTTGCTTCATTGGCCTTGATTCGCCATTGGTTGCACCGAATACTCGACCTCATCAAGGTGTTTTTGAAGGTGTTGGGATGCTATATCAGGATCTGAATGGGTTGACAGGACTGCAGTGTCATCTGCAAATGTGGCCAAGAAGGTATTGGTGGTGGAGGGGACATCAGCGGTGTATAGATTATAGAGGATGGGACCCAGGACTACTGGGTGAACTGTCCACGGAGGAGCTGTCTACAGGTGAGTGGATAGTGAAGGTGGGGACTAGATTGCCAATTGCAAGATTGCAAGATCAGCTGTAGTAGAGATAAGAGTGGGGAGTCCGCAAAACCCTCAAAGCACCGTAGCCAGGTGCTAGCGTCGGAGGCTCTTAATTAAGTTACGTGCGTTTGTGGCTCCCACTTGCCATATATTCTTTATTTATAAAAAATACTGCTGATGAAACATGCGTTTCTTGGGACCTACCTCTACTCCGTTGCGGGTCAAACGTAAGCCGCGGCGATCTAATCGAAATATTGCCCCTGTAAATTCCTCAGCTCTCAGCAGCTCTATGGAAGAAATACCATCACTACCTAGCACATCGAAAAAAACAGCAACAACCACTCATGAGTCTCCGTTTTTCACGCCCAATAGCTACGAGGTGTTGACAAATATCGAAATAGAGGACATGGACTCTACACAAACACTCACACAGCCCAAGCCACCAGCAATATTCATACGAAACATCAGTAATTTTAAATTACTATGTACCCAACTGAATAAAATTGTAGATAAAGGCAAATACACTTGCCTCAATCGGTCCCGGGAAACAAAAGTTTTTTCGGACACTCTCGACACTTACCGAATAATAATCAAATACTTACATGAAACTAAGGCCGACTTCCATACCTACCAATTAAAGCAGGAACGATCGCTAGGGTGGTGATTAGAAACCTGCATCCCACTACACCAGCGGACGAGATAGAGAAGGAGTTCTTAAGCATAGGATACAAGGTTCGCCAAATTACGAATGTGCTCCGTGAGGAAAGACAAGAAAATGATGCAAGCATCACGACACCACTGCACTTATTCTGTTGAAGAAAAGTCAGCCACAGGTAGCTCAAGAAGCGCCCCCGCCAGAAGTTTGAGGCCTACTGTCTCTTTCGCCGATGCCGTTCGCAACAGAGAGCAGTCACAGGCACCGCCCACTCCCTGTCCGCAAGTTTCTCTTCCCCAGCATTCCGTTCATCCCGTCAACCAGCAAACCCAATCCCATCCTCAACCACACATCTCGCATATTCCTCCACCTTTAAGCTCCTCAGACCTCACTAGCCTTTTAACCTCATTTCTTACAGAATTCAGAACCCTAATTACCCCTCTCATTTCCCTTCTTACAAATCTTGTCTCCTACCTTATCCCCGTTAAACAAAATCCCTAAGTGGATCCTTCTGACTCCTTTGGAATGCGAATAGTGTTCGCACCCACACTAACGAGCTGACAGCACTACTTCATGACAAGAACATCCACGTAGCTCTTATTACTGAAACAAGACTTACGAGTAAGCGACCTTTTACAGTTCAACAGTACCAGACTTATTGAACTGATCACCCAGATTGAAGAGCACACGCAGGCACCGCTTTCATTTTCCATAACTCCATTTCCCAACACATAGTTCCTTTCGTAGCACACGATTTCCTTCAGTCCACTGCAGTGTCAATCAGCACCTTCACTTTCCCCCTTACTCTAGCATCAGTGAAGTGCCCTCCCAATAAATCCATTTCGGATTCCCATTTCATCTCCTTTCTAGACTCCATCAGTCATCGTTTCCTTGTGGGTGGGGACTTTAATGCAAAGCATCAACATTTGGGCTCAAGATCCACAAATACACGAGGACGTGTCTTCTGTCTGCACTCATACGGAAACATTGCTCCACTATCTCTCCTGACACAGCCACCTATTGGCCATCAGTTCCCAACCGAAATCCAGATCTCCTACACTTTTTCTTCTACAATAGTTGAGGGATACTAAACTATTCACTCAAGCGCCTCGATGACCTCTCCTCCGATCATAGCCCAGTGATCCTTACCATTTCCCTAAGACCTATCCACAAACTGCCTCTTCCTTCATTTATCAGGGGCCCAGTTGACTGGGACTACTTTCGCCAGATTCTGACAGACTCTGTAGACCTCAAAGTACACCTGAAAACATCCCAAGACGTAGATGATGCAGTGCATTCCTTCACTACTCTGATCCAGAGGTTGGCCTGGGAGGCATCGTCACCCCACCGTCATCTAAAAAATCACAATCGAAATCCTTTACCTCAGTATCTCATAGACCTAATCCAATCCAAACGCCACTCGAGAACAATGTGGCAAAGATCACGACATCCTACTGATCGTCGCTCATACAATCAGTACTGCAGGTTGGTAAAGCGGCAATTGGCATCCTTCCGTCCCGATTCTTTTAATTTCTAGCTCTCCTCTCTGTCTACCAGGGACAACTCCTTGTGGAATCTAACTAACAAAATCCTAAAATATCATCCTGTTTCACACCCACTCCGTCGTGATGATGGGCCCTGGGCTGCTTCGGATGGCGAGAGGGCGGAAGGATTTGCACTGCATCTTTTCCGTACTTTTACTCCTCAAATCAATCCTCATCGCTCAACTGTTGAAGATTTCCTCACTTCACCTATCCCTCTCTCACTACCACCAAAAGCCGTTAACCCTTCTGAGGTCAAATATCTTCTGAAAAAATTACCTTACCGGAAATCTCCAGGATATGATCTCCTTACTCCTTACTCCTCAAACAACTTCCTCCTAAAGCCATAATCTTCCTAACCTACATTTATAATTGCATTATCCGAACGACGCATTTTCCTCTCCTCTGGAAACACTCCATTATAGTCCTATTCGCCAAACCCGGCCAACCACCCAATGACACCTCATCTTACCGTCCAATTAGCCTACTCCCTATCCTCTCCAAAATATTTAAGAAACTCCTATTAAAACGCCTACTTCCAATTGTTGAATCCAAAAACCTTTATTCTACTCACCAGTTTGGTTTCCGCCAACGACATTCCACTGCTCAACAAGGCCTTCTCGTTGTTGATCACATATCCTTAGCCCTTGAATCCAAACAGTATTGCACTACTGCTTTTCTTGATATAGCTCAAGCTTTTAACTTTTAAGGAGCCAAGTTTGGCACACAGGTTTGCTCTACAAGCTCAGAGGATATTTACCGCAGACACTATTCCTAATCCTACAATCCTACCTTTCCAACCGTTTCTTCCAAGTCCGCTGTGAATTAGAATATTCTAACTGCTATCCCATAAATGCAGGAGTTCCACAGGGCAGAAAAAATCTGATAAACTACCTTGACCAGAACCCTCCTAAGAATCTTAACTTTTTTTTTCATAAGCAGCGAGGCTTGCTCTGAGGGATCCTCTTAGGATGTTAGTTAGGCCGTAGGTAGTTAAATGTTGACCTATTTATTAATTTAAAGTATGCTGCTTTATCCACTTCATTTCGACACGTCGTTCATCTCTATCTTATTTTTTTATTATTCATTTTCGCTATTCTTCCATAATCAGGAATTTCATTATCATTTATTGTAACGTTGAAAACGAATCATTTTCTATCAAATGTTTTTGTAAAAGTATTTTGTTTTTAAATTATTATTCCTTTTATTTTTGCATGCTGATTCCAAATACTGGAGTTTTTTTGTTTTTTTTTACAACAAATTGCACTTATGCTCTTGGTTTACGGTTTAATTTTTTATAACGATAGCTGAATAGGATTGTATCCATTATTTTTGTTATGCGAGCATTTATCTTATTACTTATTGCCTTATAAAAGGCAGATTGTGATTATAGCACATAAATAATATAAAAATTAAAAAAAAATTATTTTTGTTAATGGAGTTAGCCATCCCTTTATTTATTTCTCTCACGTTTAATGTGATTTTAACTGTTTTTTTCCGGTTTTCATTTGAATCTTAACTTGCAGCTATTTCAGTAGTATTTTCAAGGAGGTAATCCTCTTTTGTTTTTCTGAGACAGAGTTTCTTTATGACGCCTACATAAATATGTTAGGAGTTTCTCATGTCTAATTCCTGCTACGAATCTTTATCCAAGCATTATATTCAGAGACGATGTAATTTCTGACGAATCACCAAATTTACATACTTGAGCGTGTTTGCACAACTCTCTAATAAAGTCTTGAATGCTTTCCCTCTGTAAGTGATCCCTTTTGTGAAATCTTACTCTACCTATGAGTTCATTGACACTTTTGCTAAAGTGTTTGTTACAAGCTTTAAAGATATCTTAGTAATCAACTTCTTTAGGTGATGATAGAGACCTTTCACCTGCTACCATCAGCATGGTACATATCTTTTTATTCTTATCAGTACAGTGGCTTTGTTTGCCTCAAGGTAAAACTAACATTTTTCAATGTAATCCTCCAACTTACTACTTGTGAGATTAAATTAAAATAATTTGCCAATTGAAGTCATGTTCATTGATTTAAGATTTTTAATTCAGGTGTAGAAGTGTTTTTAGTACTAAATAAAACACTTTGAAAAAAAAAATAGTAATCTAATGAGGGCATTGATTTTATCTCAATTGTACCGTCCCGGGGCATTGACTGTTCAATGCATTATTCATTAATACGAATCACGATTTTGACTAAAATATCTCCCGTGATATTAACGTGAAGGTAAAGAAGTTCACTTCATCTTAGACCCCTCGTCCATTCCCATTGGGGTCGGGAAGGTGTGTCAAAATATTTGAGGCAAGCGTTTCTGATTACGGTAACATAAGTGGGTTATCTGTCCATTTTTGATTATTTATTTGTTTTTCATCCACAGGGTTTTAAACAATGACATCATTGCTATAATCCAATCCAAATGAATCTTAATCACTGTTTGACTGCACATCATCATATTTTGAGGCTATTTCGTCATCTAATTCCTCTACCTGCCTCCTTAATTGAGCCCTTACTATGGTAAAGTAAAATTTTGAACTGCTGGACGCCACGATTGTTGATAATGGAAGTCTGAAACATTGGCCTAAGTTAGGGACGTTATTATAAATGATGGGTCATATCCGACCCAGGTAGGAGACCCGCGATCTTGAAAGGCGAATCTAACAAAGATCCCGCTTACCACATTTGATGTTAGCTGGTCCAAGCTTTCGTCGACGCTTATTGAAAGTGTAACTGGAGACCCTGTAGCCTTGGAGAAGGGGGTAAGACACGTTATGCGCTTTCATTTTCATCTGATAGGTGCGTCGCATCAACTTGTTCATTTATAGCAGAGGATTAAATAATACGCGAGTAGTAGTAAAATATAATTCGAGGGGATTCACGAAAACACTAATAACAGAAAATGACACGAAACTTTGTCTCTAAACTTATAAACTAACTAATTATACAGCTTGTGGCCGTGCACTGTAATCAAGCGATAATCAGAAGCTATGAAAACTTTTGTAGTTTACTCAGAATCTTCCTTCCGATTTACTGCCTTAACTGTTTTGATTCTGACATGTAAGCCAGTCAGTCAGCATTCCTGATTATATTATTTTGTAAACATTAGAAACATTATCAGTAGATATGTGTATTATTTGTGATAAAAAATACTTTGTTTGATGAGTATTTAAGAAGCTCGCCCAGCATTGAAAATCTTTTTTTAATCTTTCCTGAGCATTCTACGCTCTTTATTTTGTTTATATATTATAATAATCTTTAATATCCTGCCACTATGTACCTTAAGGACAAACCCTTATTTAACATGAAATGGACAGAGAAAAAAAAAACACTATAAAAAAAAAGTAAAGATGTAATGAAAAATATATATACACAAATAAACTACAGATATATTTCATGAATTCCTGTTTTGTTTATTGCTAATGTAAGAAAATTGTTGTTGGACGATACTACACACTGGTGGGTGGAACTAGTGTGTCGTACAAAATTAATGTATTAATTCTGATAACTTATTGCCTTATAAAAGGCAAATTGTAATTATAGAACAATAAAGGAATATAATAATAAATTCTGATAAGGAGGTAGGCCCCATCTTTCCCGGAAGAACATGAAGAAATCCAATGGTGTCAAGTACAAGGAGAGTGGTCACCTACAATGCTTACGAGTCTGATCATTTGTCTATTATCAAGTCTTCAAAACGTAGAAAAATCAAAACTAAACTAATTTAGGATCAGAGCGAATTATTATCAATTATATGCAAAGAACATCTGAAACAAAAATGAAGCCAATTCTACTGACACCTACAGGAACAAGGGGACCATGAGACACCACATAAAGTTTCATTGCTACACCATACAAACTATAAAAGATTAATTAACAGCGTGGAAAATATTGATATAAAATTAGATTCACTAGGTTCATATAATATCAATAAAAATGAAGATATAGCATACCTGGACAAAGTTAATCGTAAAGTGAGGAGCGTGGATGAAGCAACCTTAGTTAAATATATAATAAAATAAACTCGTGTTTTAGATGAGACATACGTATATGCCACATAACCAATTGGGTGAGTAACCATAGGATTGATATATAGTTGGGTTTAAATTAGGTTTTTATAATGTTATGACAATTTTTGATGGTTTTAATGATTACTTGATAGTTTTTGGATTTTTATTACTTGCTACATACGTGTTGTGTGCTTGAAATTTTGATTCTAGTAAGATAGAAGGACAATTCAGAAATAACTAACCATTGTTACTTATAATAATAGTAATTAGTTTGTCTCCATATGAGCAGTTAACATTTTTTATCATTTGACTGTTTATTTTATTGTAGAGATAACTGAAGATGACAGCTTAGCGCTATTACAATAAAGAAGAAGTGATTTATAATTTAGGATGGTCCTCCATAAAAATGTTATAACATTAATAACTGAACTCTAAGTAATAAAATAACAGGTAAGGAGCGGTAGGAACTAGATGTCTGCGAGTCTTTTATCGAGGGAATCTGTAACGGCTAACTGATTACTTAAACATTCACCAGCCAGTTCATAACTGGCTCACTTAAACTTTAATAACGTTCCCCTTGGACCATCTTCACTCAGAATCCTTTGTAGGCTTTTATTTAAATTTACTTCTAAATTCGTCAACAATCCATAGAGTTTTCCGTTCTCCCTTTCAACAGCTTTTATAAAAGAGGGGACCTTAAAAGGGTTTTAATAATTTTTTTAATGAAAACCTACTAAAGATTTTAATCTTCAAACTTGCCAATTGTATCGCTGCCCTTCGTTTATCCTTTTGAAGTTAGTCTTATTATTATTATTTTTTTTTCAATAGGTAATACAACTGATCACATTAAATCATGTTTAATGGATTGTTTTTTTTTATTTATTATCTATCATTTATTTATTGTGATCAAATTACAATCTGCCTTATTGGGAAATAATTGTGTTCATTGTAATATCGTAATATTTACAATTCTTCATTCGCTTGCTCATTCATACAGTATTTACTAACAGCCCATAGACTTCCAAAATCCACATGATTGTCACCTTCCTCGCATGCGAAAGAGAAAGCGGAGTCTTAGGAAGTCCTCCACGTTCCTCTATCAGCCCCATAACCAGATAAGAGCCAGTGGGGGCTTACCAAGAGCACGAAACCCACAGACTCTCAGGACATTATTGGAGAAACTGGCCAGTTCAACGACTCCCACTGTCACATATTTATAGCAGGTCACGAGGTCACTGCCCCTTTAGTCCCCGATGAGGATTATAGGGATGCGAGCGCAATGTAATGAATGTGCTAGGAGATTAGGTTGGTTGGATAGGTTAATATGGAATTTTATGAACTTGGAAGGGATGAGTTCAAGAATGTAGGGTATATTAAGATCGCTATGAAGGGTTTTGTTGCTGACGTAATAAGGGGCATTGATCTTCGACGTTTTTGCTGTCCCCCACAGCTCTATTCCGTATGTCCAGATTGGCTTAAGAATAACCTTGTAGATTAGTAAATTATTTTCTATTGAAAGATGGGATGTCCCTCGGAGTAGTCTGTATAGTTGTTCAAAGCGTTTGTTTAGTTCGTGTCTTTTTAGCCTGATAAGTGGGTTCCATGTCAGCCTTTTGTCGATATGGAAATGCCAGGAAGGACAGAAAGAGGATGGGTTTACCAAAACCTAGTGGACACAAATGCTGTCCGAGGGCAGAGGGTACAGTTAATGGGGGAAAATTTTGCTTCATTGACATTATTCCGCCATTGATTGCCTCAATACTCGATCTCATCAAGGTGTTTTCGGATGTTATGGGATCTATATCGGGGTCTGGATGGGATGACAGGGCTTCAATGAATTGTTTTAATTTTTTTAAATGTACTTTTCCTCCTCAGACATCAAGTACATCCAATCCTTCTAATATAAAAGCCTAAGGACGTCCCCCTTTTTATTTAAAATTATTTTGTCCAGGATGAATACACATTGAATACTTTTAATAATCCCAAATCTACTGGCAGCATCACTTTTAAGAATCGCGCATTCCTGTAATATCCTTAGAGATTGAAGTAGTAGTGTCCCTGTGATATTTTGTAAATATTGATGTAGTTTTCCGTCATTACTATCGAAAAAAATTAATTTAATCGTGTATATATTATACCAGATTTCATTCAAAATTTAAATACCAATTCTCCAAATATAAATGTTGATTAAATTAAATATTGATCTAATTAGTTTCTGTCATTACTATCGAAACAAAATAATTTAATCTTGTATATGTTATGCCAGATTTCATACAAAATTTAAATAATAATACTCCAAAAAAACAAAATATATATACAGCACAACTGCAATCGATAAAGTTTCCTATCTCTATGTTGTTGGATATGAAATACTAGTGTTTATGTTACAGTTAATGACTAACATATTCAAACCCCAGAGAATAACCGTCATCAGATCGAATAGATTACCCCTTCAATTGGCCCAAATGGTTTACTCAAGACGGAAAATATTTGGTGCCTGAGGTGATTACCATTGGCCAAGCTCAAAGGGAGAAAATCGCCTGCGTGATCAATCGTTATAGTTCCGGTGGCGGGGGGGGGGGGGGATAATCTCCGTGTTCTCCTAGACCCTATAATTTTTTTACCTGACTAGCTGACTAGCCATTTGTCAGAACCTGATAGTTTACAACACCTCTTACGTAATTACAATTTATTACCATGAAAAAATAGGGCTCTCTATGTAATAAACTGTAGGCGTCTAACTGTGACATAATTTACGCTACTCTTACCATTAGTTGCATATTTTACTTGGTTAGTCGCATATTCACAAAGTAACATGTGATTGAAAATTCTTCTATTTAATTTAGAAATTATATCTCTCAATAGAAAATAAACTACTTATTTACAAAGTTATACTTAAGCCAATCTGGGCATACGGAATAGAGCTATGGGGGACAGCAAAAAAGTAGAACATCAAGCGCATCCAATCCTTTCAATCAAAAGTCCTGAGAACAATAGTAAATGCCCCCTATTACGTCACCAACAAAACCCTTCATAATGATCTTAATATACCCTACATTCTTGAACTCATCCCTTCCAAATTCATGAAATTCCATAGTAACCTATCCAACCACCCTAATCCCGTAGCACAGTCATTGCACTGCTCCACTCACCCCTATAATCCTCCCCGGAGACTGAAACGGCAGTGGCCTCGTGACCTACTATAAATGCGCAACAGTGGGAGTCCTGGCAATGGCCAGTCTCTCCAATCATGTCCTGAGCGTCTGTGGCTCTCGCGCTCTTGGTCAGCCTCCACTGGCTAGTATCCGGTGACGCGGCTGACGGAGGAGCGTGGGGGACTTCCCAAGACTCCGCTTTCTCTTTGCGGTGGATTTGGGGGGTCTCTGGGCTGTCTGTAAATATTGTATGAATGAGCGAGTGAATGATGAACTGTAAATATTGTATGAATGAGCGAGTGAATGATGAACTGTAAATATTGTATGAATGAGCGAGTGAATGATGAACTGTAAATATTGTATGAATGAGCGAGTGAATGATGAACTGTAAATATTGTATGAATGAGAGCATATATCTTAATTACTTATTGCCTTATAAAAGGCAGATTGTAATTATTGCACAATAAAGGAATTATACTACTACAAAATTAATATTCATTCAGGTGGGCTAATTGTTTAATTTGGGGTTCGTAAAGATATAAGAATCCGCGAGGCCCTTTGAATCACGAACGCTTCAGTACAATGGTGGAAATCCATCCGAAGGTGAACAGACAGGCTTCCATTCTCTAATAAATAACACAAGGGGAAGTTGCTAGTGTAGGGAAAGCTTGCATTTAATTAACAGAATCGTTTGTTATCTGCCACTATTAATCATTGAGGCGATTAGTAATATTATATTGATGGGTTCATTATTTGTCTCGGCTATTGGATTAATGACCTACCCCTTGTGAAAAGGCCGTTGTGAAACACCCTTTCTTCTAACCCCCCCCCCCGCCGGTCCAATCATTGAAATATTTAGATCAACAACAAATTTCCTAGTACAGAAGTTCCAATAGGGATGTAAGAATTCATTCATACAACATATACATACATATTCTCCCCAGACGCTCATGTCATGAGTGGAGTCTCTGGTCAGTGGCATTATCCCATGTCATCTAAGCAACCGACCGATAAGTAGGTATGTGTAGTCACCATTAATCAAATACATTTGTATGGTCTGCCAGGATTCGAACCTGGGGTAGACTTATTTATTGGGGCATGTCAAAAATCACCGACGACTACAAACATTTATACTGTCAGTTTCTCCTGCCACGATTTTTTTTTTTTTATATAAATGTTTTGGCTATAATTTTATTATTGAGTTTTTTTTTCTCATTTGAAGCATGGATGTCTCTAATGAAATTGTTATCACAGTCTTTAAATATTACTATCAAGTGGTTAAGATTGTCACATCAAGAAACTATTTTACCTTATATATACACCTCACAAAGAAACATTCTACAGGTGAATTTTAGATTCAGGCTGTACTTGGTCTATACAAAATATACCCCACTCATACAGCCCCCCTTGCAAAAACCACCACAACAAATATCACACCATTTTTCAGGGCGAAGAACTCCATCCTCTCCGTTTGAGAAAAATGTACCGTATATTCGTTCCCTCTAAACCATGCATTGTTTACATGCATCTATAAACCGTTATAGATTTTTTATGGTTTGCAGTATATTTTCATAGTGATATGATAATATTACAGTTTTTCATTATCGGCCATCTTTATTAATGTCCATCCTTTTTTTTTTTCAACAATTTATTAAGATACAATTACAATCTGCCTTATTAGGCGATAAGTAATTGAGATAAATGTTATCATTCATACCATATTTACAATTCACCATTCACTCGCTCATTCATACAATATTTACAAACAGCCCAGATGCCCCCCAAGTCCACATGGTTGTCACCTCCCTCGCGTGCGAAGGAGGAAGCGGAGTCCTGGGAAGTCCCCTACGCTCCCCCACCGGATACGAGCCAGTGGAGGCTGACGAAGAGCGCGTGAGCCACATACGCTCAGGACATGATTGGAGAAACTGGCCATTGCCAGGACTCCCACTGGGAAGTCCCCAACGCTCCTACGTCAGTCGCGCCACTGGATAAGAGCCAGCGGAGGCTGACCAACAGCGCTAGAGCCACAGACGCTCAAGACATGATTACAGAAACTGGCTATTGCCAGGACTCTCACTAACACTTAGTTATAGCAGGTCACGAGGCCACTGCCGTTTTAATCTCCGCGGAGGATTATAGGGATGAGTGGTGCAGTGCAATCACTGTGCTAGGGAATTAGGGTGGTTGGATAGGTTACTATGGAATTTTATGAACTTGGAAGGGATGAGCTCAAGAATATAGGGTATATTCAGATCATTGTGAAGGGTTTTGTTGCTGACGTAATAAGAGGCATTAGAACTGTTGTTCGCAGGACTTTTGATTGAAAGGATTGGATGCGCTTGATGTTCGACTTTTTTGCTGTCCCCCATAGCTCTATTCCGTATGTCCAGATTGGCTTAGGTATAACTTTGTAAATAAGTAGTTTATTTTCTATTGAGAGATGGGATGTCCTTTGAAGTAGTCTGTACAGTTGTCCAAAGCGTCTGTTTAGTTCTTGTCTCTTGTCTTTTTAGACTCGTATGTGGGTTCCATGTCAGTCTTTTGTCGAGATGGAAGCCTAAATACCTTACTGTCTCGGATAGAGGGAGAGGAATAGAATTAAAATAAACTCGTGGACAAGACTTGCAACAGAGGGTGAAGGTAATGTGGGAACACTTTGCTTCATTAACTTGGAGCAAAGTTTATATTAAAAATATAAACTGAAATAAACGTAAAAAAAACAAAAGATTGTGTTATTTATAAAATCATATACTATCTCAGACACATACAATAAAAATAAATTTTCGACCACGTGCTATTATGGAAGTAAATAAGAAGTGAACCTGGTTGTGAGGACCAAAATTAAGGTTAAGAAGTAACAGCCTAGTGCTAACCACACGACCTCTTCAATAACACCTACCAACTAGAGTGACAGCATCACCTCTTCACGAAATGTCAGATTTAATTTAATATAATGATGATCAACTTTACAAGGGTCCCAACACAGGCTTTTCGGTAGAGGTGACCGAATCGGAAGGAGTATTTTCCAGTTTGGATGAGAGTGGCCTGTAGGAGATCCCCAGCATGTTCTATATCATCCCCTCCCACCACCCCCTAGCGGAAGGGGGGGACGGTTCTAGATGGTCGGGGTAAAAGATAATAAATCCCAGCTGTAATATAAAGAGCTGCCTAACACGAAGCAACGCTCTCTCCCACCTGGATTGTGTTTTCTAATAAATAAACTAGTTGAAGCCTGGTCAGCCCAACGCTTCCTAGGCCATTTTCCTCAAGTTATTTTCGAAGAAATTTCTGGTAAATGTTTTGAGGTTGGTGCCACTAGAAGCAAAAAACTGTAGGGACAAAATCTAGAGATTTCGCAACCATCTACAAAATTACAATTTACAGTTCATTTCACTCTTTTATCTAGAAGATGGGCAATGGAGGTCTACCCCTGGTTGGCACATATTTTGGGGTGGTATTTTTTTATATATCTGTCTAAATTATAAGAAAATAAAAATAAACAATATAATAATTTTGTAACCAACAGAATGAATGATTATAATAAGTATGAAATTTACCAAAAATGCGTGTTGACCCCGCACCGATCCGACAATTTTACCTTTAATCAGTGAAAAAAGAAAACAGGTGTGCCGTAAATTTGGGTGTGACGATGGTCAAAGCCAACTAACAGATAATATAAATTTTGAATATATCATTTTTCTCTTGAACAACAACCAAAACCAATCTTATTTTGACTTAGAAAGGGTGGCAAATTCGGGACGTCCCCGGGAGGTAAAATGGTGCAGTAGAAACATGTGAAAAAACACCTCGAGGTGGAACTAATTGCAAAAAGAAAATTATTCTTGTTGTAAATGGTAGTTAACACACTCCTAATCAACATTTTAAAAATATACATCCGTGATCTCGTGCAAAATGATTTTTTTTGGGCGTCATCTTGAAAAAAAAAACACGCGTGGGTATCAACCACAGGAAATTTAATGCTAAAAAATATGATATTGTTTTTTAAAAATCAAAGAAATGTTGGGCGACAAACTGAAAGTTTTTGCAATTTGAAATATAAAAAAATATTTTTGTATTATTTTTAACACGGATTTTATTACATATTTTTTCCTCAAACTTTGCACACATTATTAAAAAAATTTAGCTTTAAATTTGATTACTTAAAGTTGAAATTTAATATTAAACAAAGTCTATAAAAATCAAATCTCATCTTGATCTTCGTCTAAATCAAAACTGCCTCCTGTGTTTGTACAGTTCTTTCCATGTAATAAAGACTTGCTTGTTTGTGATAGTCTGTTGGTATGCCTGATACAGTTTTTCTAATTGTTATCTGTTACATTTCCCATCTGTGCCGGATACCATGACGTCACCAAACCAGTCTTGTAATTTTTTTTCTTCAAATGTCCAGAACTGTAAGGCTCACATCCCGCTGGTAAAAACCTTCACATTTTTTCCACTAAGTCACTGACAGAAATTGGCTCTTGTCAGTTTTCTCAGTGGGCAATCCTCCACTACCTTCAGGAGTATACTTCACAGGAATGGGTTTGCCGTTGGTAAACTGACACTAGTGATATCGACTTTCTGTACCAGGTAAATATATGACAGAAAGCATCCTTACTTGTACATTTGCTGCCCATATATCACTTCTAGTACTGAATAGTTTCAAAATTGTGTCGCGAATCTGGAACGTACGCTCAAAACAAAGTCATTTTTTTACCGGTTTTTAATCCGTAATAATCTGGCCATAAAACGAACAATTCGCATTGAAATTGTTGTGAAACAACACTCCGAAAGAATATCATCTTGCAATGTTTTCACTTTTACATGTTGTCACTTTTAATTTTGATTGGATTGATGTATGTTTACATCTCGACATTCTGTATAAAGTTTAACCAGACCAGTAGGCATGGTATTGAAAAGTTCATGAATGTTATCATCTGTTTGTATGCTTGCGTTGTTATTCCCGTCAAGCCTTTTGCTGCTAATGCTAAATGCATGAATTCTTATTCAGAACAATGATTACCGTTGAAACAAAATAAAGGAAACCTTAATTAGATGCAATCAAGTGTATGTGTAAGATCGCATGATTTAAGCTGTAATTGCAGGGTCGTGCAGGTATACTTTTTTCATCATTTTCCCCCTACTTAATCTTTGTAAACATTCTTTTTCAGCAAGAAATTTCCTGTAACTTTATAGCACAAATGATTTGTTCAATTTTTTTTATGTTTTTTCAAGAATGCGACCAAAACAACGCATTTTGTGCAACTTTACGGATGTGTATCTTGAGCATGTTACCTACCATTTTTGTTGTAATTAGGTACACCTTTAACACACTATTTCTACAGCACTAAAAGGGCTACTAGGCACGACACTGTTTCATATCCTATCCTAAATTAGGAAGTTTTTAACAGGTATAGTTTAACTGCGACATGAGACCAGTTCCTCAAACGCAGCTCAGGTAGTACAAGGCTGGTCTCATTGCAATTCTCTCATCAAACCTCTAAATGAATACAGAATGTAATAGGCCAGTATGTTTTCCGGACTGGCAGTGCGTGAGGCAACAGGAACTGTTTACTAGCCGTGATTGGACAGTAAAAAGCAATCGTCTTTCGTCTGTCGGCTTGTTTGTCACAATATAAATCATGCTCTTCGAAAATATTCAGGTCACATTTTCAAAAATCTGGGATTATATCGACAAAGGGGTGTGTAGAAAATAACAGTCATGAAAAACTTGGGCCTTAATCAAATAGGTTCTTGCAGATTTATTATACTTCAAATTTTGCAATTTTCGAATAAATACATAAATTTTTAAATGAAGGTCCCAATCCCAATGAATGCTCCATAAAGCATGATTGGCTATCTCTGTTTATCCCTTACATTTATGAAGGCATCGTTAATAAACTATTTAATATTGATAGTGCTTCTTTCCACATTGTTAGAGGCATTAACGTATGAAGAAATTCAACCCATTATTTAAATTAAGGCAAGCAAGGCTTACATACTATCATTTTTTTCAACAACCTGGCTTTACCCGGATGTAAACATACCCTGAGATAACCTTCCGGCTTTAACTTTCAACCATGTAGGAGCTCAAAATAAAAGATTTAAAAGGGCCACAGTAGGTAATTAATTAATAAATACCGTTATATACAAAAAAATCTTCTTATAATTTTATCGAAGGTATAAGAAAGTTTTATAGGTGTAGCAACTATTTGACTGCAATAACAAGAAGTCAATAGACACTTCTATCACCTTAGAGCATTTTTTTTTCTCTGACAAGGTGAATGATTAATAAATACTATATTGTAAAATAGACAATGTACTAAAAATAGTAACTAGTCTTCCACAACTTTAATAAATATTTAATATATAATGATAACTCACCTACCCACCAATGATCATCAATGGTCATTACCTTATTACATCCTTTATTTCATATACGTATGGTTAAAAAAAAAATAATTATTTTTTTTATTTGACACGTGAAGTTATGTGTAAGAATATATATTTAGTGAAATATTGTGTAGAATATATATTTTAGAATAATGAGAACTTATTAACTCAATTATTTATTCAAATTATTTTATTTTTTTAGGTATGAACGTGTGCTTCCAATCAGCTTATCCAAAGAATCCTGGCCATAAGTACCCTATAGAATATTTTCAGTAACTTGAAATATTTTACTAAGTTTTGGTGGTGGAAAAAAAAGGTTTTTTTTAGAATGGTTTTCAGACATAAGAATCATATCCTACAAAATATTCACTTCCTGCACACTAAACATCCTTCTATTCAATGATTACTATAGGTAAGATACTACACCAGATCGTCAGATGTGAAGGTAAGCAAATTAATTTTACATTGCCTAACTTTTTTTTGGAATTTTTGTATCGTTAATTTCATATTGAAAAATTACTCCGCTCTCTCGCGCTAGGAAAATGTATAAAAAAAAACGTTTTTTAAAGATAAATCACTATCATGATCTATACCAGTTAATTATTAATTATCTACTTTAGCCAATAAAAATAAGATACAAAGGAATTGTATGGCATTGTAAAAAATATCAAAATATTTCGTGGCGTACAGTGATGGGTTTGTATTCGCCAGAAAAGAACTTTCGTCTCGAAATTGTTATCGACTGAAGCCCTCGTAGACGTGACTGCTCCGATATCGTAAAATTAACCCATCACTCTAAGCGGTTAACTTTTTATTCCCACGAAACGGTTTTTTTTTTGTTTTGTTTTTTTTTGCTTCAGTTAAAGTAACTATGATGGCGATATGGTTCATGTCAGAATTGTTCTTCATATTAATTCTTCTTCTTCAATTACTCAAGTTTTATTGCCCTCCAGACCCGACGTTCATCACTCTTCATTAATGTGTTTGACTGCTTCATACAATTTTATAAGGTAACTATTTCTTGACGTTTTTTCCGACTTTATTCTACAAATAATCTCGATCCCTATAAAAAAATTTTAATGTTTAGTAAAGGGAGTACTCACGCTTGTTTGAGAAATAATTTTGCGATATGAAACTAACGATGCAACAATAAAAATTAGACAATGTAAAATTAATTCACATATCTTACCATCAGCGGATATATTGTAATCTTCTACCTGTAGGAATCATTGGATAGAAGAAAATGTTAAAAAATATTAAGCTTCTGATATCTTAAAAGTGCTTCAAAAAAACTAATCTATAACTGGTACTGAGAAAACATATATGTAGCATTGCTTGCTTAGCTCTGAACGGTCTTCGAAGACTGGAACTAAAAACGAATACCTGACTACCTTAACAAGTCTTGGGGTGACTCTAAGATACCCGTGGAAGCAATAAACACAATTATTCGGTTAACATCACCATAAAGCTAAATCAGCTTGTTGCAAAAAGATAAATTTATTTTGATTAAAAAAACTCATTACAACATATCATTACTGTGGCCTAAACAAAGGACTTGGCTTGTATTAGACATATATTCTTCCCACCCTATTTGTAAACTATGTGACCGGAAAACGTTTTAACAATTTAGTAACAGATGAATCGTAAATTAAACTATGAATAAAGTTTTCATATTAATAATAAAATCGACTTCGCTTACGCCTTCACACGCGAGGGAGGTGACAACCATATGGACTTGGGGGGCCTCTAGGCTGTTTGTATATTGAGTATGAATGAGCGAGTAAATGAAAATTTTAAATTGGTATGAATGAGATCATTTATCACAATTACTTATAGCCCAGGCAGATTGTAATTTTATCACCATAAACTTGTTGAAATAAAATAAAATAAAATAAAATTTATTTTGCTTGTAATAATTAAATTAGTAAAAAAAATTAAATGTGTGTAATTTCATTTGAAATTTTCTTAAAATAAATAAATCAAGTAAAAGCGAAATCGTTCATTGAAGGTTTTTTTTTAGGGCAAGTAATTGTAGTCAACTCCATCATGCAAAGTACCTTACTTGAGATGATAGGAAAATACGTATTTTAATTGGCAAGTAGTTGATTAATGACATTTTTTTCCATAGGGTCGCTTTTATTTTGAGCATCATCAAGGCATTTGTTGGGACTGCCATGCACATTTTCCGGCAGGAAATCCCACCTCATATTAAAAAAAACAAAATACTCATTTACATGCCGTACTCAAACCAATCTAGACTTAGTGGGGCAGCTAAACCCTGTAACGCCAAGCGCATACAAATCTTCCGATCCTAGAAAGTCCTCAGAACACCAGTTAACGCAGATTTTTAGAGCCATCAATAATGACCATACAATTTCTACCATCGAAACATCACATTTCCTTAAAACCTTATTGTGATTGCAATATTGTATGAATTGGATAGTTTACCACAATTATCTATTTCCCTTATAGAACAGACTTAATTTTTTTTCAAACAAAGATAGATTGGACAAGACACCCGAGCAGACAATCACACGGGTTTTTGGTTTCGACAAAATCAACAAAAATGCAAAAAGAAAATCTTGTTCTGGGATCTATTACTTCCTGTAAGCTGTCTATAACTTATTGGCTCACACAGTAAAGGAGGGCATGACTTTGCTTCCCCTACGTCAGCCCTCTAAGGCAGATAGAGCTGGCAGGTGACGCTCACATATCAGCGAAGCGAAGGGAGCCTTGCATGAGCTGTACACAGTAAGGTTGCCCTACCCGAGGGTAAGGGCTACGGTAACGAGTCGGCAAAGGGCACAATGGCAGTCCTAGTCCCTCTATCACTCCTTAAGTATCCAACTTTCCTCACATCCTCCCTAGATACGGGACTCCCATATCTCACCTCCTGCTCTCTCTTACTTCCAGAAACTACCGTATAAACATCAACAGCCTACTGGCACGGATCAGACTTTGGCTATGTGTACAATTCAGTCGAAAATATTTTATCCTTCTGATCACAAAGAAGTTTATCCATGGGCCAGAATCCCCTCATTTCAGTTGCACGAACTCCCATAAGTATTTCTTAATAAGCTTTCTTCAAATCCTACGTCCGTATTATTTCGTTTATATACATTTCAAAACTTAACTAAGCTCATCATTTAAATGAAAACTTTAAGTTTATCGATCCTAACTGGTTTATCTTATAGAGGTCCTTCGCTTCGTTTCAGAAATCTTGTATGCAATTTGGTAACAAACTTCCCAGAACATATTATATAAATGTATGCTATTTATTCTTCGTACTAGTTATATTTTAGTGAAATGTTAAAGTAATGTTTGTAGTAATTGGACAGATGCACAAATTAGGTGGACAAAAATAAAATTTTTAATCAACCTAAAAATGATATTTTCTTATCGAGAGAGATTTGGGGAGTAAATATAAATATGTAGAGAGAGAGAGAGAGAGAGAGAGAGAGAGAGAGAGAGAGAGAGAGAGAGAGAGAGAGAGAGAGAGAGAGAGAGAGAGAGAGAGAGAGAGAGAGAATTGGTTATCTCTACCTGAATTAATGAATGCCCTTCAAACGTCGACAAAAAATATAATCCAATCTTCGTTTAGGACTTTGTTTGAGCCATTAATCTCCATTTTTCCACATAACTAAAAATATTCAATCTTATTTTTATTAAATATGGCTTTATTTTTTAATCTGTTCAAATCATATCTGAAATTATTCGGTCGATGGACCGCAGCACTAATTAAACCTTTACCTGTAAGTATCGAAATAAAATGGAAATCCGAAATTCTTGGATTATTCAAACGATCTAAAATTTCTTCACTTATTAGGGCCTGAAGAATTACCATAAATGGCGGAATTGATTAACAAAGTTTTCAAACTTGGTACACCATTTTATGCGTTCGGTCCGAAAAGCGTATCAAATTTGTCTGGGTTTGATAACTAAAATCAGTAATAAAATGTATGCTCATTTTTATACGGCATAGGTACTCATTTTGTACGCTGATGTTTTTAAAAATATATTATGAAATTAATATTAATTCTGTCATAAAAGTTTTAATCAATTCTATTTGTAGCCATATTACAGGTAATAAAACAACATCCTTTTACTAATAGATAAGTTACTGAATATCCGATTTGCAAGCAATTTGGACTTTCCTTAATTTTTAAGTCTCATACTAATTTTATTGATCCTACCATTAATACCAGGAGGATTCCTCACCTTTGTATATGTGTCTGAATTGTATTTTTGTAAACCGTAATAATTTACGAATGCCATATTGTATATAATTTCTAAGATAGTTTTTTCAACGTGATTTTATTCTATGAAAGTACAAATGTTGTTACATTACAATATTGAATCAACATTAAAAAAAACACCAATGGAAAACATAATAAACATACCTATAAAAACAGTTAAATTGCACGTTCTTTAAACAAAGAAAATGAAACCACGTAATTAAACTCAGTAAATAACAATAACGATATGTGTTCATTATATTATATAAGGTACAGTAGTGTAGTCAATCTTTACTGTGTATGATTTTAATGAGAGTATTTATCACAAGTATCTATTGCCCTAATAGGGCTGATTGTAATTTATTTTTCAAATAAACATATTTTTCTGTAGAATAGAATTTATGTTTAGCACGTGATTTTTTTATTTAAAGTATAAGGTGATTGATATTTTTGAAATATATATCGTAGTGTCTTAAAAAGGCTAGCGAAATGGGAACGAATTTTCATAGTTTTATCTATTTATTTTACTTCCACTTAATTTATTTTAACCAATTCCTAATGATCATATAAGTACGTATCGTGTAAGTAAGTGATATTTAAGGTGTTTTGAAAGATGTCAAAGTTACGGATCGATTGAGTCATTGATACAACCACAGTCTATTTAATACACACGTAGACGAAAAGATCGGGTTTCTATTTAGGGTCTCGGTAACTGATTCTACTGCTTTGTAACATTGCATAAAATACTAAATACTTCAAATATCCTGAATTGAGAAGGTATTATATGCATTTAAACATACATTGATGAATTAGCGGCATGTAAAGACAAAAGGGGCATTATTGGCGAACGTGAAAGTGCTTTTTTGTGTATTTTTTTTTCGTCGTAGAAGTAGTTGCGAACCGAATGATCTGACGGACAGCCCGCACAGAGCCAAACACAATACCACCAGTTTATCATTGATACTTATCTTTGGCTTTTGTAGTCTCGTGTGCTTCTGTAACTCTCAGCGATGCGAACGGAAAAAACACACACACGCCCAATATCAACTGAAATGAACGCCACGATGTGTTTGATGCGCTATCTGTGCTGACATTCCTACTTGTATTGCTTGCAGGTGTCACTGTAAAAAAAAGAAAAAAAAAAATCTGAAACAATTATATTGTGTTAAACATAGCAGCTAGGGTCAGAGCGTTATGAAAGATTTCAAATTATAGTTATAAAAATAAAGCCATTCCGTTGCTAAAGTGACAAAAAGAAACAACTAGTAGATGAAATTGAATGCATTGAATTTTCTGTTTGTTTTTTAATCAATGCCCCCTACCACTCTCCCCAATTAGCTCGATCTCTGGAGAAATAATAGTGATTTTCTCAACATCAGCATTTTAGAGAAGCAAGAAAGAAGAGTTCTTCTAAAAAACGCAGATTCATATTAAGTAAGACCTCATCGCTCCTACATAGATCAATTTTTTTTGTCTCCTTTTCTCAAAAAAGAGTGGAAAGATGTTCTGTTAGGTGGAAATTAAAATTAAAACCGTTTCACTAAAGTATTTAACTTTTTTTTTTTTTCCCATAGCCCCTTTAAATTTCCAGATAATTATAGATCCTCAGGTGAATCTATTCACAAATTATTTTGTATTTCCTGTAGCATCACTAAATTATATACAGGTTTTGTTATTTTATAGAAATTATATAATGAATAAACAAGTATAATGATATACATTATACGTGACTGAACTAAACTGACTAATAAAGGTGATGGGGCTCACCTTTTTGATCAAACTTAAAACTAACTTACATACTAATTCTGTATTTAACTTACCTCAGTATTTGCTATTTCTGAATCTCTTACCAGTGGTAGTCATTGGGTAGAAAGCATGTTTTAGGAAGTTAAGAGGTGAGCGTTAATGATGCATTTGAAACTTCTCACTCACAATAATTATTTAACTGAGAGTACACATGTTGTTTTGACAGCCGTCTGAGTACGCTGCACAAAGTGAGGAACTAACATAGTCCAAACCTAGGCACGTGGTAAAATAATACATATATATACGATTATAATTTAACATTTGGATTGTAATTAACTTTTGTTGATTGCTTTACTAATTATTTCGGTCGTTTGTCTAGGAATATGTGCCTTGAGCGAAGAGTTGATTTGAAATTACTTTTAATTTGGGCTAATTATTAGACAAGAGGATGCAATAATAATATTTAATTATAAATAGGATTTTAGGAAAGCTTTATTAAGAACTGCATTCATTATTACTATTTAATATATATTTATAAATTTGAAATTTACTTGAAGGAATGATTCGAAATGAATTGAATTATATAAGGCTAAATTAATGTTATAAATTATGCTACAAAAAAATGTATTAATCTAACTACTTAAAATGACAAATTGAAACCCCCATGTCATTGTCTTTGAGTATTTTTTGGAATAAACTTGTGTGCTTACTCATTTAGGAAGTCTTGAGCAGCGGAGGTTGTATCTGTTGAAATGCGTCCTCTGGTCTTCTTTACCCTCTCGCACTTTTGCCCTCTGTTCTCCAATTCCAGTGGTGGTTCTTTCTCCCTCCATATGGTGGGGTTAAAAAATAGTTAAGTTAGCTTAGTAGCTGCTGCTATTTGATGTGAGAATTGGACATAGTATTAAACGACTTAAAAGCTGACCTAGATGCTGACGTCATTTTTCCGGTACCTCTTCTCGGCCCTAGGTCGGCAAGACCCGTCATAAATGCACTTTTTAACAGTTCTAATTCACCGAGTAACATGAAACAAATCTAACTTCCTCATGAATTCACCTTTCTTAAACTATTTAACCTCACACAATGTTACATTCAACGAACGGATCGAATATTTTATATAATTAAGATAATTGATAAATGAAGATCAGATAATTTGAAGAATTTTATTATGGGACGGAATAAAGAATTATATTTATAATTGATTTTCAAAAACACCATACCGTAATAATATATATGGCTGTGGCCTGAACATCAGCTAATAAAGAGTGGGTAAATTTTTCTGCGACATACTGTAGGTATAGAGTAACCAAATGGTTAATGAGCAGTGGATTGGTTCCATAGAAGCTAGGCACTAACGAAATCGTGCCGAGCCATTGCTGTGATTGTGACTCTAGCCCTACAGCTTTATGCCCGGAGTTGGAGAATTATGCAATCATAAATCGTGATGGCTTCACCTGCCAGCCCGGTAATCAGCCTTAAACTGGCATCTGGTGAAGTTTTGTTTGTGCCACAGTTGCAGCACAGTTAAATGATATTGACTACTTTTTTTTTTTAATGACTTCAGTCATTCTACGGGAGCTCTGCGAGAACTTAACCCTATTTGCCTTGCCTTTCCAGCTAAGTAAATTAAAAAGCTTTTAAACTTGGTATTGTCGGAATTATAACTCGGGCTCGGGTCATTCACTGTTTCCTTTCAGGTGGAACGGTACAACAATAGCTCTATAAAACCTAAACTTCCCATTAATCCTCTAGTTTCATATCGCTACTTTTGACTTTTAAAATTTTCCGTTTGTTTATTGATATTCTTTTTATAATGACTTTTTGAAAGAATCCTTTCGTGTTCTAATCGAACACAATATTAAGTCACTCAATATTAATTTACTTACCATAACATCTGCAAATCTAGTGTAATCTCCTACCTGTGACAATAATAAGGAGCCGCAAATGATTATTAGGGAGGACAAGACGCTTGTTATTTCTTAAAACCACTTCAAAATAAACGCTAATGTCTTACTTGTACTGGGAGAACGCATATGTTAACTGGACAAGGTCTGACTCATACCTAACTACCCTAACCGGTCTTCTAACATACCTATGCCAGTTATAAACACCCGTTTTCTAATAGCGAAATTTTATTTAATTGTAAAATCTTATTACAATCTGTACTGTGGCCTAATCCGTATCGTTTTATTGGACATTGGTTCTAGTAATGACAGCATTTTTTATAAGATTATTCTTCGGGCGTGTTATTATATAAATATATTATTAATGTTTTCCTTACAAAACCTCTGGAAAAGGCTCAAAGAGTGCAGCTTATTGCCTTCAAATAGCCAATGATCAATTACTAGTTTGCGGAAAAAAAAAAAAAAAGTTATACCTTTCTGGGGGAATGAAAAGCCTTCAAAGTCGCAAATCGGGTTTTGTCAAACGTATTTTAAGTGGGTATTTCGAATTCCCTTGATATCGTTCCAGGTTGTATAGTGGATGGTTTTCCTTTTTATTGGAACTTATGAAAAAGTAATCCGTATAATATTACCTCTGTAGCGCAGGCATACATTTGAATCAGTTTCTTTTGCTTTTAGCTCGGCTCGTGTCTCTCAGGTTGACAAAACCACGTAGAGGGTCATCTGTTGCGGTTTATCATCCCCCTTCCGAACCGAAAGACTTATTTATTTTATGCCGATCCCGAAGATTATTTGCTAGATCTGTAATTTTGAACATATATTCATCAACAGCCCAAAATAGGCTGATTTTGGTTAAAATAAAACGACGTTTCTAACTTTTATGATCTTTTATGCACCAGCTCAGAAGTTATTTAAAATTGTAAATTAAAGTTATAATTTTTTTCCCTGTGGTTTACGACACGTTAATGACGTTAAAGTTAATGTCCTATTGTATGAATGAGCGAGTGAATGATGACTGTAAATATGGTATGAATGAGATCATTTATCTGTATTATTATTGCCTTATAAAAAGCAGATTGTAATTATTGCACAATAAAGCGAAAATATTCAAAAATAAAACCTAAGAAGTATATACACTAGAAATTATGATCTTCTATTACAGAAGTGATTGGAAAAAAAATCGATTTTTTTTCTGACATGTCTTTATCATAACCAAATAAAATTATCGATGTAACAAATATTTTATGGAGGGAAAAGAAAAACTTACAGAACATTACATTAATAATTTTCAGATCTTATTTCTTACTTTATTCACGATAAATAATAATTTTATGATTATTTATACTTTTATCCATAATATTTTGTATAGTTTCAACGTGCTTACCTGTAGGAGCTGCAGTGCTATGATGGTTATGTATTAATATCCATTTAATAGGTTTACTTCGTGTTGTACAATTAATGTGCTGACAACGGTAAATAATAAAAATAACTTATCATACAACGTATAACAATAATTATATTTCGTCTGTCTGTATGTCCTACAAGAGTGGTCATTAAAAAGATCCAATTTGTCAGAAGCGTTGAAGGTATATTCAACCCTCCATATTAGTTTTTAATATGGGAAAAAAAAGTTCGCTCAAAAAAGTAACGACTGTAATGTGCAAAAAAAAGTTATTGGATGCAAAAAAAAGGTATTGTGTATTTATTATTTATTTACATTGCTCTTTGAAAAACGTACTTACCATTTTATTTAGAGAAAATAAAATGTTTAGTGATAAATAGTTTCACAGACAGAATAAAAGTTTTTCGACCGAAACCACTGAGAAGTTTCATCACTTTCCACGTTTTTTATTTCATTTATATATATTTTAGAAAAAAGAGATTAAAAATTGTATTAGATAAAATTGAAAATCATTAAAATTAAAATTTTTGTCTCTTACATGATAAGTAGCAGTATTTTTAGTGACTAAAAAACAATTTTAAGAACTTTACATTAATACGGACAATTCTAACGCTTGAGTTGAATAAAAAAAAAAGGAGAGGCTGGATCCATATATTAGCTACCTTCCCCCACAAGCCTGTTTCTTTCACCCTTTGATCTCGTCGATTCTTTACTAAGGTCTCTTCTATTAGAAGACCGCCATGTTAAGTATTACAAAACGTACGTGCCTGCTACAGCAATCTCAACCTAACCTATCTTTCATTGTTACTTTATTTTGTTATGTCGAAGCCAATAAAGGGATGTAGTGGGCGTTTAGCACCTCTACTCAGGAGAGTCTAAACAGAATTATAGGCCTTGATGATTTTCATTAGGCCCGTCAAGATATCCGTCTTGATCTACTGATGCTCCTTGAAGGCGTTGAGGCATGAATTTTCACGAAGTTTTCTTAGCGTTTGACAGACGGGGATAATTTGCCCCACTGAACAATAATCAGTTCAGAAATTGACTGGTTTTCCCCACCGAACCAGTAATGAGAAGTTCCAATGTCCAGTAGAGAAGGTTATAGCCCTTTGAACAAGGTTACGCAAAAGGTACTCAGGGCGTAAGATTTTCATGTTAAGTAGGTGAAACTGAGAATTTCATTTCGCTTGTGTTGAAACTTTGTATACTTGCAACGTTAAGAACGAAGATTTATTAATTTCTATTTTGTCACTATTACATACCGATTTCCATTCCTGCCTGTGTTCCTTTGGAATTCTATTTCCATCGATATCCTTCTTATATAAAAACTCCAATTATTTAAATCTAGACTTAGTTTCTTATCTTGGTTCAATATAACAATTCTTAATTACCCATTATTTATTTATTTGCTAATTTTCTATTTCATTACATTCCAACAACCTTTCACGCTCTTTTCCCCTTTTGATTCCAATATTTTCTTGCAACAGTCAGCGAATCTACTAATTATAGTAAACAACTTTATTATGATAAAATTACAATCTGCCTCATTGAGCAATAAGTAATTGTGATTAATGTTTTCATTCATACCATATTTACAATTTTCATTCACTCGCTCATTCATACAGTATTTACAAACAGCTCAGAAACCTCCCAAATCCACATTGTCAGCTCCCTCGCGTGCGAAAGAGAAAGCGGAGTCTTGGGAAGTCCCCCACGCTCCTCCGTCAGCCACGTCACCGGATACGAGCCAGTGGAGGCTGACCAAGAGCACCAGAGGAATCTACTAATTAATGTTTTTTATTTCATTCTTACGCAGCTGTTTCATTGTAGTCATCATAGACAATTTTGTATTTATAAGCTAATCGCATCAGTGTATCGTTGTATATTATGTCTTTTTTGAATTGGTTCCGTTTGATTGTTCTTAAAAGGCAAGAATAAAGTGTTTTTTTCATTCATTTTTATTTCTGAATTTCGTCTGTTCGTTCGATCCAGTAGTACACGGTCAAAGTTTCTTTTATTCTGCAGGGATGGCCCATCCCATGATGGAGGTGACTGGACAAGCCCTTCCGGACAACCTCCAGCCGCTCAATGGCTGGAACTGGGGAGCGGCATTCCAGGCAATTGCTCTCGACAGCTCCCCGAAGATATGAAAAAAACATCGAGCCAAGTTGTCAAAAGTGATCCAGTACCCCGGCTCTCCCCCACCTCTTTCTCTCAAGTTTCACTCTAGTTAAAACTGCTGTTCTGGATGTTGCATTATTGATTTTTGTTGAAATGTTTTAAACATATAATTTAAATAAGCCTTTTAAAAATAGGAAGCAAAGTAATAAATTAAAATTCTGTAGACTCAATCATGCCAATGATGAAAGAAGTTCATAATAAATTTATATTAGAAATTAAAACTTTGATAATGAATGGTCGATTAATTAATGTCTTTACAGCTACGCGGGTCCGCCCAGGTGAATAGAAACGCTACAGTTTGAATAAAATATATTTTGAATATAATTATTATTTATCGTTACGATATTTGAATACAATAATATGAGAGTAAAGGGGCGCCAATCCATCCAAACTGCTCATGCTTAATCACTTACTTCATCGCACACCTATCATATCAAGCGTAATGGGTTAAAAATAAAATAGATAAATAAATAAGTTTAAAACTAAATTAATGACACAATAGTATGTTGGCACCACCCGACTACAGACAAGCAATGCCAGTTGTAGACCTGCCAGTTAATTTATCACCACCAAGATCTGCATCAGAATAGCATTGAAGAATTCCGCTTCTATGGTTTTTCTTGTACAATATTCCAAGTTCAGAAGTCCCTTTTAAATAACGAAATATTCGTTTGACCCTGGTTATGTCACTATCGGAAGGATTATCAAGCATTCTTGAAGCTATGTTGATGGAATGAGCAATATCTGGTCTTGTTGATAAATAATAATTATATTCAAAATATATTTTATTCAAACTGTAGCGTTTCTATTCACCTGGGCGGACCCGCGTAGCTGTAAAGACATTAATTAATCGACCATTCATTATCAAAGTTTTAATTTCTAATATAAATTCATTACTCCTAATATAAGAAAACTAGCTGATTTCTACCTTGGACTAGAGATTAACAGGAGCAAGGAAGGTATCAAAATAAGCCAATCTTCTTATATTAGGAGACTTCTCAAAACATTCCAGATGGAAGAGTGTCGACCTGTTAGTACTCCGATTTTAAAGCATGACTTTGACAATGAAAAGGAACACGTAAACATCAAGACAACGAATTTTCAATATAGAGAAGCTGTGGGTTCACTTATGTATTTGATGATATGTACAAGACCAGATATTGCTCATTCCATCAACATAGCTTCAAGAATGCTTGATAATCCTTCCGATAGTGACATAACCAGGGTCAAACGAATATTTCGTTATTTAAAAGGGACTTCTGAACTTGGAATATTCTACAAGAAAAACCATAGAAGCGGAATTCTTCAATGCTATTCTGATACAGATCTTGGTGGTGATAAATTAACTGACAGGTCTACAACTGGCATTGCTTGTCTGTATTCGGGTGGTGCCATATCATAGTCTAGTAAAATACAGAGTTCAGTTTCCATCTCTACCACTGAAGCTGAGGTCATCGCTGCAAGTGAGGGTACAAGAGAGATGGTTTGGCTTAAAAGGCTTCTTCAAGAGATGACTGACTTTAAAGAAGGTACGCTTTTTGTCGATAATAATGCTGCCATTAAATTAGCAGAGAACCCTGTGTGGCACAAACGTACAAAACATATATCCATTCGCCACTTCTTTGTCAGAGAAAAGGTTCAAGAGGGAGAAATTCATATCCGGAGAGTGGATACGCAAAATCAACTTGCTGACCGATGAACGAAGCCTGTGCTAAGCCCAAGACTTAAGAAGCTAAATCAAGATTTAGGACTGTTTTAAAAATTCTATTTATCTATAGAATTAAATTTATTATTTTGAATTATTTTACAAGTAAATTATGAAGGAAGATGTTGAAGTATAAACATTATTTTTATTCCAAACATGCTTATGAAATTGAGCAGTGGTCCCCTTAGCAACCAAAACTTCTTCTGAACAACTATCACCCAGGTTGCTCTCAAAAGTACATAATTTTTGGGTAAGATTATTTAGACTCCTGTTCTCTTCATTTATGAGTCTCCATCCAGCAGTAAAGGATTTCAATTTGTCAGGAAGGGATTTTAAAATTTTACATATTAGTAGTATAATTCCTTTATTGTGCAATAATTACAATCTGCCTTTTATAAGGCAATAAGTAATTAAGATATATGCTCTCATTCATACAATATTTACAGTTCATCATTCACTCGCTCATTCATACAATATTTACAGACAGCCCAGAGACCCCCCAAATCCACCGCAAAGAGAAAGCGGAGTCTTGGGATGTCCCCCACGCTCCTCCGTCAGCCGCGTCACCGGATACTAGCCAGTGGAGGCTGACCAAGAGCGCGAGAGCCACAGACGCTCAGGACATGATTGGAGAGACTGACCATTGCCAGGACTCCCACTGTCACGCGTTTATAGCAGGTCACGAGGCCACTGCCGTTTCAGTCTCCGAGGAGGATTATAGGGATGAATGGCGCAGTGCATTGACTGTGCTACAGGATTAGGGTGGTTGGAAAGGCTACTGTGGAATTTCGTAAACTAGGAAGGGATGAGTTCTAGAATGTAGGGTATATTAAGGTCGTTATGAAGGGTTTTGTTGCTGACATAATAAGGAGCATTTACTATTGTTCTCAGGACTTTTGATTGAAAGGATTGGATACGCTTGATGTTCGACTTTTTTGCTGTCCCCCATAGCTCTATTCCGTATGTCCAGATTGGTTTAAGTATAACTTTGTAGATTAGTAGTTTATTTTCTATTGAGAGATGGGATGTCCTTTGAAGTAGTCTGTACAGTTGTCCAAAGCGTCTGTTTAGTTCTTGTCTTTTTAGTCTCGTATGTGGGTTCCAGGTCAGTCGTTTGTCAAGATGGAAGCCTAAGTACCGTACTGTCTCGGATACAGGGAGAGGAATAGAATTAAAATAAACTAGTGGACCAGACTTGCGACAAAGGGTGAAGGTAATGTGGGAGCATTTTGCTTCATTAACTTTGATCCGCCATTGATTGCACCAATACTCGATCTCGTCAAGGTGTTTTTGAAGGTTATGGGATGCTATGTCGGGGTCTGGATGGGATGACAAGACTGCAGTGTCATCTGCAAATGTGGCCAAGAAGGTATTGGGAGTAGAGGGGACATCAGTGGTGTATAGGTTATAGAGGATGGGGCCTAGGACACTGCCCTGTGGAACTCCTGCACTTATGGGATAGTAGTTAGAGTATTCTAAACCACAGCGGACTTGGAAGAAGCGGTTTGAAAGGTAGGACTGTAGGATTAGGAAAAGGGTCTGTGGTAAATATCTTTTGAGCTTGTAGAGCAAACCTGCGTACCAAACCCTGTCAAAAGCTTGAGCTATATCGAGAAAGGCAGCAGTGCAATACTGTTTGGTTTCAAGGGCTGAGGAGATGTGATCAACAACGCGAAGGCCTTGTTGAGCAGTGGAATGTCGCTGGCGGAAACCAAACTGGTGTGTGGGAAAAAGGTTTTTGGATTCAACAATGGGAAGTAGACGTTTTAGTAGGAGCTTCTCAAATATTTTTGAGAGGATAGGGAGTAGGCTAATTGGACGATAAGATGAGTCGTCATTGGGTGGTTTACCGGGTTTGGCGAATAGGACAATAATGGAATGTTTCCAGAGGAGAGGAAAGTGCGTCGTTCGGATTATGCAATTATATATGTAGGTTAGGAAGATTATGGCTTTAGGAGGAAGTTGTTTGAGAATTTGAGGAGTAAGGAGATCATATCCAGGGGATTTTCGGTAAGGTAAATTTTTCAGAAGGTATTTAACCTTAGAGGGGTTAACGGCTTTTGGTGGAAGAGAGAGAGGAATAGGTGAAGTGAGGAAATCTTCCACAGTTGTGCTGCGAGTATGGCTTTGATGAGAAAGGTGAGGTGTGAAAGTATGGGTAAGATGCAGTGTAAATTCCTCCGACCTATCCCCATCCGAAGCCACCCAGGACCCATCATCACGACGGAGTGGGTGTGAAACAGGTTGATACTTTAGGATTTTTTTGGTTACGTTCCACAAGGAGTTATCCCTGGTGGACAGAGAGGAGAGGTAGGAATTGAAAGAATCGGAACGGAAGGATGCCAATCGCCGCTTTACCAATCGGCAGTACTGATTGTACGTGCGACGATCAATAGGATGCCAGGATCTTTGCCACACTGTTCTGGAGCGGCGTTTGGATTGGATTAGATCTTTGAGATGCTGAGGTAAACGATTATGATTGTGGATTTTTGTGTGACGATGGGGTGACGATGCCTCCCAAGCCGACCTCTGGACCAGAGTAGTGAATAAATGCACTGCATCGTCTAGGTCTTGGGATGTTTTCAGGGATAATTTGAGGTTTACGGACTCTGTAAGAAGCTGACGGAAGTGGTCCCAGTCAACTGGGCCCCTAATAAATGAAGGAGGAGGCAGTTTGTGAATTGGTCTTAGGGAAATGGTTAATAATAAAGGGCTATGATCGGAGGAAAGGTCATCGAGGCGCTTGAGTGAATAGTTTAAGTGTTCCTAAACTATTGTAAAAAAAGAAGTCAAGGAGATCAGGATTTCGGTTGGGATCTGTTGGCCAATAGGTGGCTGTGTCAGGAGTGATAGTGGAGCAATGTTTCCGTGTGAGTGCAGACAGCAAAGCACGTCCTCGTGTATTTGTGGATCTTGACCCCCAGTGTTGGTGCTTCGCATTAAAGTTCCCACCCACAAGGAAACGATTACATATTAGTAAAATATCTTTATTATCAGCAAGTTGCTTATCAATTTCCCCTCGCAACTGTTTCCATGCATTGGAAATTCTAGTAATGAATGTAACAGCGTCATCATCTGGCAACCACTTACTTTCAAAAAAATTATTATACAAATAAAATATTCTGTCTTCTGAAAATGTATCAAAAAGTTGACAAAGTCCCAACCACATATCTGTACTAGACTCATGACGTCTTACTTTTTCAAACATCTCCTCTGTCATGTTATTGGACATAACTAGTAGTGCCTGGTTGTCAATTTTATTAAATGTAGCTAAAGCTGCTCCATAAGCTTTCCCAGCATTGTCATCAGTTTTATCAGGGTCTGAAGGACACGTGTACGTTACATCTATTATTTCTATTGCCCTCGATATCATTTTCAATCCCATTCTTATTTTCACCTTCCAGTTTTTCCAGTTGCTCGTCCCTTCTAACAGAGCAATCTGAGGAATCATGATTGATTTGGACTCCATAATTAAGAAGAAAAAAAAAAAAGAACGTACCTCAGAGCACTAACGTCTTTTCAAATCTTCATTTGGGTATTTCCTTTTAACTTCATGCTGGGCCCATAACCTGTTTATGTAATTTGAAAAGAATTACCCACTGATGCAATTTTATGCTTTTAATGAACACAACATTAATTAGCGGTATCACCATGTACAGCAAACTAGGTTAAACTTAATTCTATTACACTCACAGAGGTTACTTCTCTTAACACACAGATGTTCGTAAGGTTATAATAGAGTGAACAAGAAAAACTATCGATTTTACAATAAAAATAATGTTTATACTTCAACAAGTATGTCAGTTTCTGTCATATCTCAAAGAATTTTCGTTTTGACCAATGGAAGATTATTTGGAAATATATAAAAAAAAAAGTATAATATATTCATTTATATCACACGAAATTAAACGATAGATATATGTGGTTGGGATAATATAAAATGACTAACCTTAAAAACAAAATATTGCAGGTCGAAGTTTACTTAAATGAGCTCAAAGCTTACTTATCCCAATGTTGTACCTAATAAGCTGAATGTTGCTTAGAGTTTTCTGAAGTGAATGCTTGACGAGCCTAAAACATATAGCAACACTACATATTATACAGTACCTGATGGTACACAATAAACATCGTATTGTTTCACCAACTCAGATGTATTTACGTAATACAAGGCTTTCTATAATTAGAAGGATGGGGCTCACCTTCAGTAAGGTTATAGGAACCAAAAATAACTTAAAATTAATTTAATTTAAGTTTCCCGGACAGACTGTGACCATCAATGTGCTAAGGGGGCTAGAGTCGTGGCGTTAAACACCGGTCGGTAAGGTGATGCAACGGGTCTTTTTTTCTTTTAAATCCAAGCGTTTGTAACATAAACCTTCCTCTCCTCTCTCTTAATTATTATTCTTTATCTGTTTGTTATGTTGAAACAGATATTTAATTGAGACCTAGGCTGTAAAGTATTCAAAAGTAAGGGTTAAGTTAATTTAAAACTAACCACTAATCACCTTAATAACCTAGAACCCAGTTCCTAAGGGCGTTTTGATACCGGCTGACCGCTTCTCAAACCACCGCATTTCTTAATATTTGTAATACTTTTGAAGTGAATTGAAAATAATATGTTTGATTGGGACTTTTCGTTCACGCAAAGGTAAAAAATCATTTAACCAATATCCTTAATTAATAATTAAAACTCTAAAGATAACTCTTATTAGTTCTAGCTACGGGCATGAAAGAACATTAATATAAACAGGTGTGCTTGAAAAACAATTTTATTAGACAATAAAAACATTACATTTTTTTAGAAAGAACTCAACAACATTAGGAAATATGCATGATCGATTTAATTATTATTCTCTAACAAGAGATAATATAAAAATAAAAATACTCTCAATACACAAAACAAAATATTAATGGATGGTTATAACATTGATTTTCTAGGGGGCTTTCCACGACGAAGTAGTACGCTTCGGTTGAGCTTCAGAATTGACAATTAACATTAAAATAAAAAATTTTGTTAATCCTCCATAATTGCACATTTATTTTCCTATATCGCAAGATATTTATTTTATGATTTTGATCTTTATTTGAACGAAATCCGTCAGAAATGAAAGATCGTATAACACCTTAATATCTGATTTTCAACACATTAGTTTTATATTTTCATCTTCGCTTGCATACATCAAGAATGAAATGCTGTGCAATAAACATTTTGGATTGATTTGATTTTTTTTATTTATAGTAGTAAATTAGGTACACACAGACTGGCTGGGTTTAGGTGGATTTCATTGGTATATACGTGCCTACATTATCTTAAGTGGAGGGGTTTACAGCATTGGAAAAGGTCACTTTAAAAAGGCAGAGACGTAACTAAAACTTGTCACTTCTCCATCATTGGCCTAACTAAGTCGGTAGAAGGGACGAAGAGTGCCCTGAAAGGGTCCAGGGCTAACTTTCCAGACGCTGCTAGGCCCTTCAAAGGTAGCTGGAATTGCTGACATGTAATATTTATTGGCGCGTCCAACGTTGCCGTTGTCCGATTCTCGCCGTAGGTCATCCAACTTCTACTCCGGCCACTATAGCTAAAGGACCCTCTTCAATCTCACTATCCCACCTCAGACTATCAAGTCGAAACTTTCGCTCAACGGCACTAAGGGGTAGCAGTGACTTAAAGAAACAGTTAGTCAACAAAATTCTATTATTAAGTTTTATTTTATATTCAAAAGATGTATATGTGTAATTTTGAAGCATTTTTGTATGACGATTTGAAATTGTAATTTTTAAATGGAGCGGAGTCTGTTATTGACGGTTATTTTAGTGCTACGTAGCGTAAAAGTGATCCCATAGGTTCCTTTAAGAACTATTCAACCCGATTGTTCCCCTTTTACTAGTTTAATGAGCAAACAGACATAGGAAAATATCATTGAAACGAGTGTGTTCACCAGCGATTGGGAAGAAAAGTATTTGTTTACGGATTCAAACGTAACAAAAAAAAAGTGTATTACATCTGTATTGGAAATATTAGGAGAGAGCATTGTGGAGAATCATTCTGATTTTGATTCCAAGTATCCGATTGGTTCAGACTTGAGATCGGATTTCATCGGAAAAAAAATAAATGTAGAAAATTAATTATTAATTTCTAATTATTATTCCAAAAACAAAGTAATGAGTTTTGTTCAATGGTAACAGCTCCCTATAAAATATATTTTGCTGCTAGCAAAAGAAATGTAACCATACAGCGTATGAGAGAAAGTTCAAGCCCAGCTTAAAAATATTGGCCAAACAGACAAAATATCAAAACATTTCTGAGCTAGAGGACGAAATACCTCTTTCTTGAAATAAGGCAATGCGTCGGATTGACGAGGTAGACGATGTGAGCTTGCAGACAATTTCGAAGCTTTAGAGTTGTCAATATTGTTCTTTGGCTTTAAAGGAAAGTTGCGTCAACAAGTCATCTCCTCAGCTGAGTTTTTATGTTCGTATCGGGTATCTCCGAACTTCTCGACCATCGTCAACTACGAACAACGACTAGAGGAGGAGATGTGTTCGAAGAGCTAAAAATCGCTTGTCAAGGAAAATAATTGCACAGGCAAATCCTGTCATAATCGGTAAAAACAAGGACTCTATTCCACCCTAGGAAAATTATTTGAAAATAGCTCTTCTAAAATATCACTGAGTAATTCACTAAGAATCGGTTTGTCCCAACGTCCTGGGTTTACCTCCTGCATAAAAACCAGTTGTCGACTGTTTCAACAAAATACAGCCTCCGCCTTCAAATCAATTGAGAAATTCCGGGAATTGTTTGAAAAATACAGGAGTTCTGAGGAACTAGTTCTTCATTGCGATGATTGCAGCTCTCAAGAGTCTTTGGAAAGGTTTTCGAAATTATTCAGTGATGTTTCAACTTATCTAAAAGAAAATGAAGAATTTCTCATCGCATATCTCCCCTTCTTGTGTACAACGAATGACTTTGGGAACCTCTGTGACATGAGCTCACATTTAAACTTGATGAACACTCGATTGGAAGGTAAATTTAATCATTTTTCTGGCCCTTCATGTGACATGTGAGTTTTCTGAAAATGGACTGTTTCAATTTCCTTGCATGTAAAAATATGCTGGCCAAACTAAAGTGGACACTACGAAAAATAGAAAATTTTCATTTTATCTGCTTCAATCCTTCAAAACCTGACTGTTGACTTTAGTGATATTTTTCATTCCCTTTGGAATAAAAGACACGAAACTGTAGCAGTACTCTCCTGGAATTCAAAGTAAATTACGATACAATGTTGTTACGGGATTTAGCTATCCAATATGATGTTCTTTTGGTTTAACATATCAGTATAGGCAATCATTCTTCAAAGTTAACTTTATAAATTTTGACTACAGGGTGTCATAAACGGACTCTCGTTTGAAAAAATTCCTTAGAATAGTATCATGACAATCATGCGGATTTGGGTGGTCTCTGAGCTGTTTGTAAATACTGTACGAATGAGTGAGTGAATGGAAAGTTTTGGAAAAAAAAAAGATTAATATCGCAATATCGACAGATGAGTCTTGCTGCATTGAGCAATTGATAAATAAAAACAGTTACAACTCTACATTTTAAAAAACTTTGGTTCGTTCACGTTTTTACTACTTTTGTTTTTCAAGTGCTATTCTTTGAATATAAAAGTTTTCTTGTCATGTTTTCTGATGTTTTAATTTTATAAGTAAATAGCCACCTACCTAACATTCCAGGGTCTATAATTACCTATTCTTATTGTGTTGAATATGCCTAGAAAATATAAGTTTTTGAATGTTGTGTTAATTTCCTTGTTAAGGATGGGTACGGTGGAGGGAGTCCGGGGAGTACGGTCGAGTTGGCCCACTCGAGTTTGAGGAACCACGATTTTTGCCCACGACCGAAAATGGTCCCCCCCCTCTATTAGAGAATAAAATGCATATAAGAAATAAGTCTTATACTGTATGTTACCATTATAATGGAGGTTTATTAATTTTTGTATTTTGTTCCTCCAAGTTTTAAAGTATTATACATGACACATTTATAGAACTATGTATTTATCAAATAATCATCAATTCAATCTGTTCAGATCATTCTACATAAATGTATGTAATAAAATTGAAATAAATATATTTCTGTTTCTCAGTCTATAACCATGGATAATGAGATTGTAAAGTTCGAAACAAAATGGATATTGGAAAATTCAACATTTTTACTGGGATTCAGTTCATTGTAATCACGAATAAATCATGTTTCACAATGGAGTTTATTAAGGCGTAATAAAGACACGTGGGGAAACAACACAAAAAGTTTCTCAGGAACCAGATGAACTCATAAATAGCGGAATGACAGAGATTCTCCGAACATGAGTTTTATGTTTTCTCCGTATGACTAAGTGCTTTCATTTAATAAAGCTTCGTGATAAATAAATACTCGTGTATATAATGTTTTTATAAGGTAGCATTTATTGATAAATTAAGTATAAATATATTAAACGAAATTTTACAAACTAACCTAAATGCTTTTACTGCTAACCTAAATTAACCTCTAGCAATAACCAGAGATGCTCTGACCGTGTGAAGTTAAACTTTTGTTTTCTTAGCAGTGTGATGGTACCAAGGTATATTTTGGTTGTGTAGATGTTGCCCTGAAGTTGGAGTCCCAACAGAAAGCTAATAAATATTTATTTTTTAATATTATCAACTTCGCATCAATCATTATTGCATATATTGTTAAGCATCGTTTTGGGGCCCCCGTGTAATTGGGGCATCGATGAATTATTAACATATCAAAGGTGGATAGTTTAATAATGAATGTAAAAAAACTTTCTTAACTATATAGCTAGGTAGTGAACTATATTTATAGTTATGACTTAAAATTTCCCTTCCAACAAGAAAACAGAAATGCAAATAACTAGAATTAAAAAAAAAAAAAACGAACTATAGGAACGTCAGAAACCATGAACACGAATCAGAAATTCAATTCATAAATAGCTTTTAAGCTGAAACTCAAAAACCCTTAAAGTCCAGCGATATGGCTAGAGAGCTACAGACGTTCAGAACATGTGTGGGGTTGATGGCCAGTGCCAAGACCTCATGAGTTACCTATCTAATTACGGCAGGCCACAACCGTTTTGTATGATGAAGAGAATTGTATGAACGAGTGTCACTGAATAAGAAGTTAAAAAGTGGTTTTGGACGAGCAAAAAGGTTTTTGGATGGAATTTGTAGAATAAAGAGAGTATAAGTTAAATGAAAGTTGGCATTTGGAGATCACTGTGAAAGGATGAGTCTGAAATGTTAAAGACAGCGTTGACTGCACAGCTCTGAGGACTTCGGAGATTTCAATTTTCTATTGAAATAATTACGTGGTAAATTATTATGCTTGTATACACTAGATTATTGCTACTCTCAGGGCAACATTTCAGAATTGTAAAACGATGTCAATATTTGTTAATATTGATAGGATATGAAGGATGTATTGGGAGAGACTTCTTTTTTTTTCTAACATAATATAAATACCATTTTTATCTTTACGTCAATTACTGTAACGATAACGATGTAAAATCACAAATAGGGAGTGACATATATATATATATATTTTAGTTAGCTATAAATGTATTAAGAAATCTTGATTTGAAACAAACAATGTTAACGACTGTATTTAATTAATTCTTTTAAACACATTTTTTCTGCTCTTACTGCCACTTGCCGTGCAAGGATTATTTATTTCATAACATGTTTCATTTTTCGATAAAGATCTAGAACAATAGGTTATATGTTTAACAAAGCAGTTTAACGTTTTAAAACCAAGCAGTAATATAATAATATAATTTTATTCGAGATAACACTAAAAAAAAGAGACATATGTACTTGAAAGATAGTCTATGTGAAAGTTTTCAAAAAAAGCTTACCACTGGTCTTTTACGCATAGTTAACTCCTAACCTTCTTAGAGATGATTTTTTGTTTAAGTTACTTACTCATTGCATATTCATGATACCAGAATTGCATCATAGTACAATATATACAATTTAGAGCGCAACTACGTCTAAAATTCAATTGAGCCAGTGTATATTTCTACCTTTTAACTGCTTGTTGTTGAATTCGTTTGTGTCGTCGTAGGAAAGGATCAAAACTCCCATAGTGTATTTACTTTAGAAATAAGTACGTCATCTTAAACAGAAAAAAATAGAACAAGTAGAGTCTGTCAGTGAATGTTGTCACATTGATGACACGAGTCTCAAGTGTCACTCTGCTTAGTCAGTATGACAACGGTTGGTGTAGGCTTTCCAACACCGATGGCCAAATAAACAAATCCAGCTGTCTGGTAAAGCTCTTTTCCAAAGCTGGGCTGTTTATAGCTGCTTTAGGGCAACTTACTGCTCGACAACAACGAGTGTTAAATTAATTACTGTTGACCGCTTAAAGAGAGACTAGAAACGAGGAAGCAGTATTCAGAGCTACTTTCGAGACTTTATTTAAACCACCTTGGTTATGAAAAACGCCTCTTCAACAATTATAAATATAATAAATACTAATATAAACTATTGAAACCACAAGAAGGTAATAAATAGGTAGATTCCTATTTTAGCACTCAAACGTGATGCTGCACTATTATGTGTTAGCGCTGTTACCTATCTGTTTTGTTGACCTCTGCAAACGAGCTGCGCCACATATATTTCTGCCCGAAGGTGATTTAGACTTTATATCCCAAGAATCATTTGCACTTCCGGTGCCCTTAAACTGCCTAAGTCCTCCCGAAGCCTCGACTAAGGTGGAAGCATAGAGCATCAGTAAAGTATATGGATTAAGATGGCCAGGGAGATGGATATTGAAGTCTGATAGTGAGAGGTGATCAGCGTGAAGGATACTTTTTTTTAATATATACATTTCCTCAAACATGGGGAATGAATAAGATAGGCATTTAAATTTAATGTAGCTTCTGAGCTGGGACCTGAGAAATTAAAAAAATTGAGGAAACATTTTTCAAGTTAATTTTTATATCATAGATGCTCCTGTTGAATTTAACTCAAATACTAACCAGTAATTTGGGGGTGTTGGGGTGTATATCTTCAATATTTCTGTACACATACACACTGACCGAGATGCAGTGAATAACGAGTTGTAAGTTATTATTTATTATTATGTAATATTTATGCTAGCCAGCGAAGATTGGGGCAAAAAGGTGAGTTTGAATTTTTAAATTTGGCTCATACAGTTCGCTGCTCATATCCTCATCCTCATATATGTGTACAAAGAGTTTACTAGGCCCCTCAGAGCAATAAATCGGTTGGACTCGATATTGTTTATGCTGCCGCTATAATAATGCCAATATAGGACACTGCATCCTTTTTCTTGCAAGGATTTATAATTTAGTGATAGGAAATTTATTGATATGAAACAAAACGAAATTGTAAAATTATGATAAATAGTGAATACGTTCTGATATTTTGTTTGATAGTTTTTCTTTGCTGAGTCGTATGTCTTCCTATATTAAGAAATATACTGCGTTTCATAACTAACGATTTATCAATAATAACCTGTTAATGCTGATGTAATTATTGTTGCTAATGTACAATATTACGGTTCGAAATATGCCACGAATCCCACTAATAATAATGTAAATGCCGGGTTTTTTTTTTCTGTCGAAAGACCTTCGCTGGTGACCACAGAGAATATTGATCATTCCACCTGGTCTACACAAATAGTTACATGTTGCGAAAACATGATCCTCATTCATATGTGACACTCGTAAAAATGAACACTTGTAGGGGAAAAATATGTAATAAACGCTACAAAAACCTATAATCATAAACAATAATTGTGATTAGTTTCAATAACGAAATGATTTTCAGGAAGTGTCGATTACTTTTTTTTTAATTTATTTTTTATAAAATCCTTTTATTGAATTAAAAATACCAGGCCATAAGTAATTGTGATCGATGATATAATTCTCTCAATATTTACAGCTCAGCATTCCCTCACCAATTTATTATATACAAATACACCTGCCAACTTCTCACGATTGTAACCGTATGGGATTGGGATCGTACGGGACGGTGACCGTATGGAAAGAGGAAGCGAAAGGGTGGACCCCCTCGCTCTTTCATCAGCCGCTTCACCGGATACAGGGCAGCGGAGGCTAACCCAGGGAGAGCTGGGTTGCATACGATCAGGAACATGATTGCAGAAACTGGTCATTGCCAGGACCCCAACTATCATGAATTTATAGCAGGTCACTAGGAGACTGCCGCTTTAATCTCATAAGAACGAAGGATTACAGGGATAAATGAAGCTGTATGATGACTGCACTGATTAGGATAATTGGATTAGTTTTGGTGAAATTTCATCAGCTTTATACAAATTTAATAAGCTCATGTAGTATTAAGGGGTATTAACTATTGTCCTCTGGGCCTTTGGTAGAAAGGATTAGAAACTGTGTTTGACCGTTTCGTTGTACCCCGTAATTCCAGTCTGCATGTCCAGATTGGTTTTCGCATGACTTTGTGAGTTATTAGCTTACTGTCCATTCAGAGATGAGAAATCATTGAAGTGGTTTATCGAGTTGTTGTTTGAGTTGTCGCCTTCTTAGTCTCGTGCGATAATTCCACAATAGTATTTCGGCAAGATGAAAGCCAAGGTGCGGTTTGTAATTGAACATTTCAGATGGACAGGACTTACGAGGGGAAGAAAACTTGTTGGCACACCAATGCTCAATCACATTAAGATACTGCTTGCCGTGTCAGGGTCCGGGTAATATGACAGGGCTGTTCTGTCTCTGAACGTTCCAGGAAGTTATTGGGAGTAGAAGAGATATCAGCGATGTAGAGGTTATAGAGGAAACTCTGGTTCCTATGATATGGTAGTTGGAATATTCTATACCACACTTTACCTTAGCGTAAGAAATTATTAGCACAATAATTGCTATATGAATACGATACGCGAAAGACCTTATACCCCGATAAATAGCTAACTAAACGGGCCTTAGTGAAGTCGAAGCTAAGCATAAATAATTTCCACCTGTAGTTCAAGTCCCTCACAAAACTTGGTGGAACGGTTCTGGTTTTAGAAGCTCCGGAATCAACATTGTACTGACAAAATGTCTTCTGCACTGCTTAAGACACATTCAAACATTGTATTCTAAAAAAGTGAAGCCTAAAGTGCAAAACTTATTTCTGTGCTTGAGATAGTCACAGTAATAATCAATATAGGAAAGGACACAAGCTACTCCCCTTTGCAGGTGAGGCTGATGGACTTGAATTGCCCATAAGCACATGAAAATTTTTTCTATGACCTAAAATTTTATGAGTGGCCACACTTAGTTGAAAAAGCCCTTTATATACAGGCTACTAGAACAAGTACGATAGATAGAGTGTTAGTATCGTTACGTTCATCTACTCGTAATTTTTTACTTCACTTATGAATGAAATTGTATTAGGAGGCTATGAAAAAAAAAACTGCTCGGTAGTTGAACCGTATCCGTCAATGAAAATGTATTTTTTTCGTGAATGGCCGGTACATCATGAAGAAGAAAAACTGGCGGTGGTGCACGATAGAAAATATGACTGAAGAAAAAATATAGAGCCTATTAACAGGCTATTAAAAGGTATCGATTACATTCGTCGATTGGATTAGTCCGGCGTGGGACCCGGCGATTAGGGGTGCTAGGGTGTCTGCTGTGGCCCGGGAAACTTTTAATGAAAACCTATTGATTTAACTGGTCTCATGATTGGAAAGGAGTAGTGGGGCAGGTCTAAGGAAAATCTGTAGGTTACATTATTTTGACACTAATCTTATCTAGACTCTGCCCCCTCTATATTTATATACATTTTTAAAAAATTTCTTTTATTTTTTATATAAATTTCCGTTCTAGTAGAAAAATTCATAATTAATAGTAGTTAAGAACATAAATTATATTCAAATTCAAAAGAATTACCACAAAAAAAAAGACATTTCAAATTTTAAAATGTACACTTCGTGAAATAACAAATTTTCAACAAAGTAATTATAGTCTCTCCTAAAATCACCAATTTAAAAGCACGTCTAAATATTTCAATTTATTTTTTCTTATTTTATATATAAATTAATAAATAATAATATTGGTAACAATCTAAAGAATAAAATAACAGATTTATGAATAATATTTTTTTAAATAATTGTTCCTTGGTAACTTCGTTGAATATAATAATTATTCACAAACCATAAAGATATATAAAACATGCAATAAACAAAAATATTTCTATTCTCCAGCTTACATAAAACAGACCCTACTGCGTTTGGGGAGGTAAAGAGACTCGTGAAGGAATATTAACCCTTTGCCCCAGGGTAGTGAAAGATATCGCTTATTTTAGCCAGACAAAAAACTTTTCACCAAGAAGAAAAATTGTTTAAATGATTTTCCACTTTTTAATTATAATTTTTTTTTTAATATGAATAAGTCAATAAAATTGTTCTTTTTCCACCAAAACATCCGCAACCTTACAATCTCAGATATCAAGAAAAACGCTTTGTGGCTTTTTTTTTCAAATAGTGTAAATTACAAAATATATTCAAAAGTAAACGCTGAAAAATGAATAATTACTGAAAAACTACTGTCTTATATTTATTTGCTAAATGGCTTCTATGTGACCTCATACGTTTCACTAGTAACTGCTTCTTTTGCTCACGTTGTTAAGGACACATAAAAGATGGCAACAAAATTTTAATTCAGAGCCAGCAAGGGAAATCGATTATTAAATATCGTTGAAGGAAATTTTATTCTGTTTGGTTTTAAATTTAGGAAGGTTTCTATTGATAGATATTTAAGCTATACACATTTGTTTTGCATTTTTTAAAATGAGGATTTTCAGTGACGGATTAACAAATACACTAATTCCAAAATAGCTTCGAATAATTATAAAACCATTAATGATTTGTTTTAAATTACACGAGTAGATTACATTTAAATACTCTTGGGTTGAAAACTATTCGCCAAAGAAGATGTATACAATTTATTTAACACTATTTTAATAAAAGTAATATTTTATGAACTAATATGTTTTGATTGTTGGCGATGACGCGCACACAGGCAGAACACCGTAGCGCTAACGGTTTTAGCATGAAAAGCCATTTCCTGCTTTTCCGTCTAGTAGTGGGGTGACAAAAGAAAAAATGAAAAGACATCTGTGTTGCTAAACGGATGTTAAATGTAGTAAATCTGCTTAAAATAATCAAAACGATGTCGCTTTTAATTATGTCACTGTGATTAACTTAATTTGGCCCTTTATAGGACAGGGTGGTTAGTTAAGCCGGAGGTTTTCCAATTGAATTGTGTTTTATAACAGAAGACCTTGTCTGCCGTGATTTTTTTTGTTTTAACTTCTCAAATCTATTTAAAAAAGAATTAAAATCTTTCGTTAATTTATTTATTTGTGTCACCTGGAGGTAAACGAAATAGACAATTAGGAATCAATGTTTATTGTCACAATGAAATATTATATTTGTGTTATTCAGGGAAATTTATGGCAAATAGTTTGTTTTTTTTAATTTGAAAATCATGGCTTATGCGAATCGCCAATTAATTCATATCCTCATTCTTTTATATGTCGTATTATATAGCATATATTTTATATATGATATAATATATATAATATATAGAGACATATATCACTATATTGTAACATTCATGATATTTGAGAATATCATGGCCAGGAAACCTCACATCTGGTAAGCATCTTCCCTTATGCTCCTAGGAGTGGGGATGAGATAAAAGGGGCAGTCTTAGCACAACCGTCGAGAAGAGCGGACTTTGCAAGCTCCCGAATTGGCGGTTACCATACAGGAAGAGAGGAGAAGAACCAACAGCAGAAAGTAACGTTGATTGGATTACAGGAAGATCATCGATTGGGTGATATTAATATTGTTTTTATTATGGATCCATTAAAAGAAATTGAGCTCAAATTTCATGTTTTTTGTAATTAGTAGTAACTATCCTAATTTAAAAGGAATTGAATATTTTGTTATATACTTTTTGTCAGTACTCTATGTTAATTATAATTATTTGTTATAACCATCTTATTTGAATATATTTCACAATTCATGTCAAAGACATAAACCAATTTGAATTAAAGGTCTCATGACGGACCTGCCAAATTAGTTAAGTTAAATTTACCAAATAAAATAAAAAGAGAAATGGTAAAAAATGAGGTAGGTTTCAATATATAGATCATATTTCCTATCATAGGGTCTGCCTCCTGGGCCCCATCGTGGCTCGTGCTTCGTACAAATAGAGAGAAGCTTATGAATATGCCAACATTACTTTTGAAATACATCGAACACATTAAGTAAACGATTTTGAAACTATCCATATCATATTCGAAAGTTTTTTACCACCCCTGTTTGACCTCGAGTCAGTTCATCGCTTTTATTTTTAAAACTATTAAATTTACATGTAGAATGTGATGAGAATTATTGTTTTTATAATATGCCCGTATCATCGCTTGTATCTAGAGAGAGTTACTACAGTATATTCGTCCAAACACTTTATTACATTATGAATCCCACTTGAAAGACATAAAATCATAAAAGTTTTTTTAGTTGTTTACCTTCTTGTATTTTTTTTTTGTTTTATAATTATCTTTTAGAAGAAAATTAGGATCTGGTCAAATAGGGCAATAGATAATTGCGATAAAATATCACATTCTTACCACGTTTACTCTCTCATTCATGCCGTTTTTACAATATAGATTTGTGCAATGTAGACATAAGACATAATGTATACATAGCCCAGAAATTCCTCAATGGTGGAGAACCATGACGCAACTCCTGCATCAGCTGCATGCGAAAACCGCAGGAGCAAAAGATCATGGGGGATATTTCAGCTTCAATCTCTGAGGGGTTAGTAGGGATGGGCTATAGAATTATTGGATTACTTTATCATTAATTCTCTTTTTTACAACGTTTCTCTTTAAATTTTATTTTAAAATGTCTCCTAAAAAGTAGAACAGGTTGATATATAGAAATTTCCTAATGTACACGTTTAACTTTGTTTTGTATATCCTTCATTGGGTATGCCTTTCCAAACATTACAACGAGACAAGACCCAGCAGGGTGCGGAATCAGCCTTGATAAATATCTGCTCAGCAGACGCTACAAAGTCATTGTTCCCTTGATGAAGGGCCCCCCACCCTTTAACTTGATGAATAATGAAAAAAGACTCACTAGCCAAGATGAGGGAAAATCGTGCCTCATGAATTATAGCCTTTCTTATTACTGGAGGAAAGGAATTGGAGAAGTAATTCTGTTTTCTTAAATGAATATTTTATGCTTAAATGTGGACAGAACTATGGCTTAGGCGCGCCCCCTCCCCACCTTACCAGCTATAAATAAAATACACTTCACCTATCCCTGGGGCGACTAAACGTCTTCATTTAGTTCTTCTATACTTCATCATTTATACTTTTTTCGTCATCTATTATTTTTTTTCAGCCCTCATAGTTGTCTATTTATATGAGTTATGAAAGTACATTCCACCTCATTTGCTTTGGTACAAATGTTTTTGACAACAAACCACACGTTGCCTGTGGGAATCAAAGAATGATCAAAAACTCATTGGGGGAAAGAAGTTGGACAAATATGACTGCTTGTCAATGCTACAAAATTAAATCGAGATTTCCAATCCTTCACATAGATGGACTCATCCCTTCAAAGTTCATGAAAGTCCATCAAAACCTATCTAACCACTCTAATATACTAGGACAGTAACCACACATCCCTATAATCCTTCTCCAAGACTAAAGCGGCAATGGCCTTGTGACCTGCTATAAATACGTGACAGCGGGAGTCCTGGCAATGCCGAGTTTCTCTAATAATGTGAGCGTCTCTTGCGCTCTTGGTCAGCCTCCACTGGTTCTTATCCAGTGACGCAGCTAAGGGATCGTGAGGGACTTTTTAAGATTCTGCTTCATCTTTCCCATGCGAGGGAGGTGACAACGATGTGGATCTGGGATGTCTCTGGGCTGCTTGTTAAAGGCAAATTGTAATTTTATCGCAAGAGAGATTGTTGAATTTGAAAAAAAAGATGAATCCAATCCGGTGCTTAATTGTTTCTCTAAGTTTACTGATCATGAAGTGAAGTCTTATGTTTAGTTCATCTTAAATAATATTTGTTGTCTTAAGGGACTCAAGTCCCCGGTTAATGTTTTTTTAGTGCTTAACTCCTAGTGACAGAAATGAGTTAATGACAGTTTTCTGTTGATCATTATAAAGCAATCATTTATAAATAATCTATTAGCAAGACAGAACAAACGACCCTGGCCGACATTTGTACAGCAGACATAATTAATTGTTTTCGTTTACAGTTTCTATGTAGAATTTTATAAATGATGGAAAAACGGTCGTTCTCCACGTGTTGATTAATAACTGGATGCTAAGGGGATCTTCACATGTTCAACATCCCCTGGCGCTATGATGAGGTAAACGTTGATTAGGATTAATGCGGAGATATATAGCATTAACCGGTGGGACAGCGAGGGGGGAGTTTTCGACAAGCCAACTTTGCCACATATTTGTGTATTCACAACTTTTGCGTAATCTCGGTTATCTCGTTTCCGAACTTTAAAACCTTATTCTCTTACGGGGGAATTCGAATCTGAGTTGGAAAAAAAAAGTTCCAGGAAGCATTGCCTCCAGGAACATATATCTTACAAACAATTTCAAGAAAAGAAAATAACCGTATCAATTTAAAATTGGAACATAAAAACCTTAGACTTGGACATAATTGGATGTTGAAATTGCATTAATAGTACTCAATAACATGTTCAGATATGACGGTGTGCCTATTTGAATCTTCACTTTTCATGAGGTATTCACGATTCGGTCAATCATTAGAAATGAGGAATGAAGCAAACATTAGAACTTGGATCGTGGAGACGGAATCACATCTTGAAGTTTAAGGTGAAACGATCATTACTGATGAGATCTCATCATATAAGGGAGTTCGCAGATGCTTAATTAAGTAAAATTCTAATTAATCGTTGTACTGTTTCTTAGGCAGATTTAAGCTAGTATAGACACCGTTTAAAACAGGCAGATATTTTGTGTGAGATATACATATTGAGCGAGCAGAGCTGTGTATAAGATATGAATGAGCTCTCAAATCAATTATTGTTATAATAATAATAATAATAGTTACACATTAATTACCCCTTCCACTCAAAGAACTTCTTGCACATACCGGAAATACCTGTTTCCGGGAGAACATATAATGTAAAACATGGAATTGAATTCTAGACTATTTTGATTTCACCGAAAATGTTACATCTTCAATCCCGTTAAAAAGTAGAAAAATTCATTTTTATAATAAAATTTATTTTATTTTAATAAAAAAACGTTTTTAGACAAAATCAAGTTGTTCTCATTCCTTAAGTATGTATTAGCTACACACATTTCTTTACCATTTTTTTTCTGTTCCTTCTGTTTTTTTTTGAAAATTCATCTTGCCTTGCTGTGTTTTTCAAGCTGAGGTATGCCATAAACAAGGTTTAATTTCATCCGACAAAACCAACAGTATAGTATGAAAAATATACACTTATCGTAATACAAACAAAATTGTGAAGTACCCCGAAAATTAATTGTAGGGACAAGTTGACTATGACACCAAAGCAATTAGTTGACTGTGTGTAAAAAGGGAACTGGCGTTGTACGTCAATTTTAGAGATCTAATTTCGCATTTCTCCACAGTGAACAATTAAATCGTATTCCTGTGAGTTATATGATGATACCTTTACAGCTTTACCGTTTAACCCCTAGCGTTTATGACGGACTGGAAAAGGTCATCTTCAAGGGCTGGTTCCTGAAACCCTTAAACGCACAAGTAATGAGATAGGCTTAACTTATTTCGTTTGAATGGGTTAATTTTTTTCAATAAAAACTGTTTTCTAAGTAATGGATGGCACTGATTTGATTAATTAAACCTAACTAATTACACATTATTATTAATGCTGCAAAACAAACAGAAACTTTTATTGTGCAATAATTACAATCTGCCTTTTATAAGGCAATAATAATACAGATAAATGATCTCATTCATACCATATTTACAGTCATCATTCACTCACTCATTCATACAATAGGACATGATTGGAGAAACTGGCCATTGCCAGGACTCCCACTGTCACGCGATTATAGCAGGTCACGAGGCCACTGCCGTTTCAGACTCCGAGGAGGATTATAGGGATGAGTGGCGCAGTGCAGTGACTGTGCTACAGGATTAGGGTGGTTGGAAAGGCTACTGTGGAATTTCATAAACTTGGAAGGGATGAGTTCTAGAATGTAGGGTATATTAAGGTCGTTATGAAGGGTTTTGTTGCTGACATAATAAGGGGCATTTACTATTGTTCTCAGGACTTTGGATTGAAAGGATTGGATACGCTTGATGTTCGACTTTTTTGCTGTCCCCCATAGCTCTATTCCGTATGTCCAGATTGGTTTAAGTATAACTTTGTAGATTAGTAGTTTATTTTCTATTGAGAGATGGGATGTCCTTTGAAGTAGTCTGTACAGTTGTCCAAAGCGTCTGTTTAGTTCTTGTCTTTTTAGTCTCGTATGTGGGTTCCAGGTCAGTCGTTTATCGAGATGGAAGCCTAAGTACCGTACTGTCTCGGTTACTGGGAGAGGAATAGAATTAAAATAAACTAATGGACAAGTCTTGCGACAAAGGGTGAAGGTAATGTGGGAACATTTTGCTTCATTAACTTTGATCCGCCATTGATTGCACCAATACTCGATCTCGTTAAGGTGTTTTTGAAGGTTATGGGATGCTATGTCGGGGTCTGGGTGGGATGACAAGACTGCAGTGTCATCTGCAAATGTGGCCAAGAAGGTGTTGGAAGTAGAGGGGACATCAGCGGTGTATAGGTTATAGAGGATGGGGCCTAGGACACTGCCCTGTGGAACTCCTGCATTTATGGGATAGTAGTTAGAGTATTCTAAGCCACAACGGACTTGGAAGAAGCGGTTTGAAAGGTAGGACTGTAGGATTAGGAAAAGGGTCTGTGGTAAATGTCTTTTGAGCTTGTAGAGCAAACCTGCGTGCCAAACCCTGTCAAAAGCTTGAGCTATATCGAGAAAGGCAGCAGTGCAATGCTTTTTGGTTTCAAGGGCTGAGGAGACGTGATCAACAACGCGAAGGCCTTGTTGAGCAGTGGAATGTCGTTGGCGGAAACCAAACTGGTGTGTGGGAAAAAGGTTTTTGGATTCAACAATTGGAAGTAGACGTTTTAGTAGGACTTTCTCAAATATTTTTGAGAGGATAGGGAGTAGGCTAATTGGACGGTAAGATGAGGTGTCATTGGGTGGTTTACCGGGTTTGGCGAATAGGACAATAATGGAATGTTTCCAGAGGAGAGGAAAGTGCGTCGTTCGGATAATGCAATTATATATATAGGTTAGGAAGATTATGGCTTTAGGAGGAAGTTGTTTGAGAATTTGAGGAGTTAGGAGATCATATCCAGGGGATTTTCTGTAAGGTAAGTTTTTCAGAAGGTATTTGACCTCAGAGGGATTAACGGCTTTTGGTGGAAGAGAGAGAGGAATAGGTGAAGTGAGGAAATCTTCCACAGTTTTGCTGTGAGTATGGCTTTGATGAGAAAGGTGAGGTGTGAAAGTATGGGTAAGATGCAGAGCAAATTCCTCCGACCTATCCCCATCCGAGGCCGCCCAGGACCCATCATCACGACGGAGTGGATGTGAAACAGGTTGATACTTTAGGATTTTTTTGGTTACATTCCACAAGGAGTTATCCCTGGTAGACAGAGAGGAGAGGTAGGAATTGAAAGAATCAGAACGGAAGGATGCCAATCGCCGCTTTACCAATCGGCAGTACTGATTGTACGAGCGGCGATCAGCAGGATGCCGGGATCTTTGCCACACTGTTCTAGAGCGGCGTTTGGATTTGATTAGATCTTTGAGATGCTGAGGTAAACGATTATGATTGTGGATTCTTGGGTGACGATGGGGTGACGATGCCTCCCAAGCCGACCTCTGGACCAGATTAGTGAAAGAATGCACTGCATCGTCTAGGTCTTGGGATGTTTTCAGGGATAATTTGAGGTTTACGGACTCTGTAAGAAGCTGACGGAAGTGGTCCCAGTCAACTGGGCCCCTAATAAATGAAGGAGGAGGCAGTTTGTGAATTGGTCTAAGGGAAATGGTTATTAATAAAGGACTATGATCAGAGGAGAGGTCATCGAGGCGCTTGAGTGAATAGTTTAGTGTTCCTAAACTATTGTAGAAGAAAAAGTCAAGGAGATCTGGATTTCGGTTGGGATCTGATGGCCAATAGGTGGCTGTGTCAGGAGAGATAGTGGAGCAATGTCTCCGTGTGAGTGCAGACAGCAAAGCACGTCCTCGTGTATTTGTGGATCTTGAGCCCCAGTGTTGGTGCTTTGCGTTAAAGTCCCCATCCACAAGGAAACGAACTGCAAAACAAATTGTGAACTTTCACAATAAATTTTCCCTTTGTGAAAACAATAAAGAACATTCTAAAAAAATAAAAATAAATAAGAGCGATTAGTTCACAATTCCCGACTTCGACTTCGAGTCTAGCCTCTAGGACGAGTATCGGAAATTTTGCTACATTGAGCAAAATTTGAAATTTCTATAACGACTTAAAAATGTATACAAACTTTTTCTTTTGGTTTTGAAGTATCTTAAAGTGAGTTTGCGAGCCTTTTAATGATAATGTTTTAATAAATTTGTTCAAAAGTAGGGCCCTTTAAAATAATATGACGCGCAAATTATATGTTTTAAAATCTATTGTTAATCAATTATAATGGTATTGACGTTCTATTGTAAATAATATGTAGTAAATACACTATTTTCAGAAGGGTCATTACCAAAAAAAAAAAAATTTTTCGGATAATCAGTATTATTATGTAATTTATTTCCGGTTTTACATTTGTCGTGTCATTAAATTTTCACAAATTCAACAATTTTATGAATGTACCGAATTTTACGGATAAAAGAACTATACAAAAATTATTGTAAGAAATTATGTAAAAGAAATTCCAAAAAATCTCATCCGGTCACGTACGTCATGTGATGGTATTAATATTTAAACAAGTGGCACCAAAGTTGCTATTTGTTTACCTCCTTTCTACGCTACGAAAAACATCAAAACAAACGGTTATCTGTAATTAGATCAATCCTTTAAGTTGTTTATGTCTTTCACTCCCTTTTGAACCTCTGTGTTGAATTGTTATTGGAATAATTTTATAAAATGTTTAAAAAAAACCGCGACATTTTCACTGCTATAAAAACATGTGTGACCCGAGCACAAAATCGTTCTTGAAAATAAACTTAAATGATATATAAATATAGTCCCAGGTATGGATTCGCTTGGTTGGTAGCTACTGCTCACTAAGGTGGGACCGTGAGTTAAATAGGATTATTTTATGACCACCCCTAAAGAAGTAAGACCCATGTCCAGTGAATCGACCGTTTCGTCCCACTGTGCGCCGGGTCAGCACGCAATTTTTTTTAAATTCCATACTACTTATTACAACAATTCATTTTGTTGACTACAATATTATTTAGTTCATATAAGTTAGCTTTAAGTTTATGATAAATGAGGCGAGCCCATTAATAAATTCAGTCCATTAATGTATAATGTACATCATTATTATACTTTTGAACAATGCAGATCACTATTTTGTGTACTAGAATTTTAATAAAATGCAGCCAAGCTACAGGAAATACAATGAAGCAATTGTAAATAGATTCGTTTCTAGAATCTATATTTTTTACATGTATAAATTTGTAACAAGGGGGTGTGAAGAAAAAAAAATTGTCAAGCCTCTGGGAAGGCATTTATTGATTGTAATATGACTTAGTAGGCTAAATTTAATTTTAATTTATTGTTTGCCACGAGAAGCACTTAAAATACTAATCTTAGAATCATATATTTTTTGTGATGAAATTACAATCCTTTCATTTTATTTTAGCCTTTATTGGGAAATAAGTGATTAAAATACCAATAAATTTTGTAAATACAATCGGGTCAAATTGAACTGAACATTTCTGAATTTGATTAAAGAATCAAGCCGAACCGTGTCAGATACAAAAGCCAACGAAGACGGCAAGTAAGCAAAACCGACACAAAGAATCAAACATCTGCCAAGGCAATGGACGTTGTCTGGGAACCTCAACCCGTGGGTCAGCCATATCAACAGAACATACCATTAGTCGAATCTTTTAACATTATAAATAAAAAAAAATTGAACCAAACAAGCATTGACAATCCCATATAAGATCTAACCCTGAAGAACCCCTGAAGGGCACATTATAAAAGCTTTGATAGAAAAGTGGTCAATAAACATCTGGGTGAGACTGTCCACAGACTTAACTGCTTGAAGACCACAAACACATACGAAGGTGGCCCATCACTTTTACACCGACTCCCGAAAAGGGTATATTTACATTTACATAAGAGGTAAAAAAAACACAGGAAAAATGTTCACAGCAGGAAAGCAAGACACAATGGGCCCTTCCGTGTATAGGAGTGAGGAAACATAGACACATCCTTGAAAAGTATACTGCTATGATTCGTCAGAGGAAAATAGTTTTCCAATAGGGAAAAGTTGGTCGGGGACAGGCGAAGTCGGTAAGAGTTGTTCTAGACAGTGAGTCCTGTCTTTAGTTTATATAATTTTAACCATAAACCGAAGTTATCTTCCTCAAAGTATAGTTCTGATGCAGAGAAGCATATTCCAGGAAATATACTACTTCTATACTTCATCTCAGGATGATAAAGGGGTTGAGATGAAAAAAAATCATAATTTTTTTGAGTATCGGCTAGTTTTGCTATGGTCAAGGCAGATTCCAAAGGCGCGTTTCTTGGCAACCTTGGTCTGCAGTATATCATACCTCGCGACGTGAGATTTAAGTTTCGGAGTGGTTCGTCTTTTTCCGAGTGATAAAGGCAGAGCTTTGGACATTAAAGGGTTGTGGATTGACAGATGACAAGGTAGTCTGGTCCACCCTTTTTCATCATTCCCATTAACCAAAAAACTTTAAACCCAAAGATCTACCTGTATATATATATACAGATCTAACACAGCTAAAACGTCCCTTTAAAAATTGTTGAAATATTAAAAGCCTCAGAAAAAATATACATTACGTTATTTAATAGTTTGCTGTGAGTATATAAATTAGTTGAAGGTTTTGTTGTATCCTACATTGTTTTATTTTTTTGCTAAGATTCAGAATTTTTTTATTCATTGTTTATTAAGAACCATGAGGCCAGATCCTATTGAACAGGTGTTTTACCCTAAAAGCAATGTATAAATAAATACACCTTAAAAATCGATGGAATGGAACTAAACTTTGTTATTTCGGCCTGAGAAGTTAGAAGGGATGAGAAGGGTGTCCTTTATCTGTCCACATGGGGGCTTGGTGTTGTTTAATTGCACACAGTCACAAGGCCGGGGAGGCTAAAAGATTGCCAGGCCCTGAATGGGGTGCCAAGGCGTTTGTCCGCTAAATCCACGGAATTGGTAGCGGCTAAGCGGGCTTTGACTGGGACCTTTCTCCAGCAATTAACCAGCTGCTTCAGGTCCCTCATCAAAGTCCGTATGATCAGAGTGAGGCTTAGCTCAGGCGACACACACACGGTAAAGGAGTGTTTCCTTTCAATGGGATAGTGTTCCTAAATCATTTTCTTCAAAGCCCCCATCTGGATGTGATGACTTAGAGAAGGAAAAATCGGCAGATTACAGAAATTATACGTGATACAAATATCTAGGAACAAGCATTAGTTGGACACCAGGCGGTAGGTTAAATATTTTATAAATGGCGATGAGGAATTGTCACTCTGTCTTGACTCACTGGTATTTTTTTTATAAATGGCGAGGTACAAAATTATATTAGGAAACTAGATTAAAATGTGCATATAACCACACCTTGGCTTGATATAATGATTAAGAGTATAAATTAAATTTGGAAATAGTTTTAACATAAAGATATATATAATTTCTTCTTTATTGTGATAACATCTACAATCTACCTTATGGACAATAAGTAATTTTGGTCAATGTTCTCATTCATACCATATTTACAATTCTTCATTCACTAGCTTCTTCATACAGTATTAACAAACAGCCCAGAGACCACCCAAATCCACTTGAGCGATAAAGAATAACACAACTTTTTCTATGCAGTATGCAGTTTAAGGGGGAAACTAAAACTGAAAATAATAAAATGGATTAATTTTTTTTTTGTTTCATGTCCCCTTATCTCAAATCATATGTTACAATTGCTTCATTATACTTCCTGTAGCGAGACTACATTTTATACAAATTCTGTTTTCTGCTAATTGTGCTCTGCATTGTACAAAAGTATAACCATGTACATTATACATTAATGGACTGAATTTATTAAAAGTGATAGAGCTCATCTTATTCATCATATACTTAAAACTAACTTACATCTAACAATAAAAACTTAAACTAAACCTTAACCTAATTTTCCCCGACAGTCTGTTGCCATCGATGTGGAAAGGGTGAGTGTTAAACACTGAGTATGTGAGGTGCTGCAACGAGTCAAAAAACTGTGTCTCCAGTGGAGGAACTCACCCACCAATGGCACACCTCGCAATGGGTGCAGGTCGGCGTTTGTTAACCTCTCGAAGGAGGTATGTCGGAGCACTTTTCTCATGATCCCACTCTAGAATTGATGAAGACTTGTTGCTGTATTGTCAGTCAAGTGAGTTAATAGCGGGGCACCGTACAGCAGAGCTGGCCGGCGGACACATTAAAATATCATTAGTTTAAGACGCCGCGACAAGTTTGGTGAAGTTAGAAAGTGGTGAAACCGGTAAGAAGTACTTTTTCTATTTTGTTACTAAAATGAGTAGAGAACTGGATATGCCTATCTATTTTTATACCCAGATATTGCAAGCCGGTGAGTTATTCCTCCTATAGTGTAGGATTTTGACTTTTTTCCCCTTTTGGAGGGACCGGTTTAGTAAAATTACTAAGGTGGGTTGATCGGGGTAGTAAATTCAACTGCACGGGAATACACACATCATAGGCTACGAAACACCTCACATTCCCGTAAACAAGTGTACGCGGAAAAAAAGTATTAATATTTTTTAGTATAATGATAATGAAATAATGCTAAAGCCTGTACAGATTCTAACCAACGTAGATAAGCCTCTTTGTCCATTATGTATATTCCTTTAAGGTTCTTTCTTGAAATTAGTTAAACCCAATGCTTTTAAAAGGAAAAACATAACGAGCTGAGCCAAATAACATTTTCTATGCTTCTTTTTTCATCATAACATTTTTTGTTTTCACCTATGAAGTAAATATATTCGTGTTTTGAAATGAAAATAAACGAAATACAGGATTTAGAAGTGAAACCCCAATGTTTACAAAGATATATTTATTACAAACAAGAGGTTTTTCAGATTATTCCTGTATCAAAAACGTATATTTGAGTCCAAGTAAACAAATATACTGCGGCGTTCAACCCCTTCGGTTTGAATTGAATTTTCCCCCTATTGAATTATCGGGATATTACATTAACTAAAATATTAATATGTAATAATTAATAATATATACTATCTTTTAACCTGAATATATTAAGAAGAGGATAAAAGGGGGTGAATCTTAGGACAAATGCGACCTTTTTAATGGTATACATGCAAGGGCCATTACTACCCACTTCCGCACATTCCCGTACCTTGAAAAAAAAATGCATTTGCCCCGGCTTTGAACTAGGCAAAGAAAAGATATATAAAGCGATTTGACTATAAGCGGTGGACAGTTTCTACCCGATAGCCTTTTTCTAAAAGAATACAAGAAACAAAGGAAGAGAACCTTTTTTGGAGTCTCACAAGCATTTCCCTGGGAGTTATAGTCCAGGAAAGCTTGAAAATTCTCGCCAGTGATCCAGGACTCGCTCACCTTTTCCAGAGGGTCTCTGGGGAGAGAAGATTTCTACGGAAAGACGCCATCAAGACACGGGAATGCTCTCTTTAAGTTCAATTAAGATTATACGTCAAAGCTTCATACAAAGTTGGGGTGATATAAGATTTATGACCCGGTTGAAATAGTCTTAATCATGTCACAGAAAATGATAAAATAATATTTCAGAGCTAGACAGGGGAGGAGGACAGGGATAGGCTTTTTGCTCTCGAATAAAACTATAATAATAAGTATTCACTTTATTAAATTATATAGACATATATAAATACACGTAAAGGTAAAGGTAGACAATTGAGAAAGAAAAAAAGATGGAAATACTTGACATTACGACTAGATGGCTAGGGGCAGAGTGAGCTCCACCTTTAAGCCAACTTCATCCCACCTGGGTACAGGTTTGTGTTACCATGTATACTCCAGAATTGTATGTATTTAAATTGAATTATTCTTGTATTAAAATTTATTTTATCTATTAATAAAACATTTTACTATAAACAGATATTCGGCTTAGTGTATATTATTTAAACAGGCAACCTCAAACTGACCACAGGGACACTTTATTTATTATTTAGATAAATCCTTTTAAAATCGTTTTGAAATAGTTCAATATGTATTATTACTTATGTAATACATAACTTATCTGTGTTTCAAATGGTGAATCATGCACAGTAACATATTGTAGCAAAAATAAGATGATGAAATGCAAATGGTTTGAGACTGGATGTCTCGGTCGTCCACACATTTGTGACAATGACTGAGTTTATGACGCAACGCTTCTTTTTATAATGATCCTGTGAAAAATGATAAAAAAGTATGATGGGAATTTTTTTTAAATTAAAGCTCCTCATTCCATTCGTTATTCCTCTCTCCCGATGGAACGCTGCTTATTCAATCTAGCGAAGTGTAAATATTAAATAAAACTCCATCTATAGCTGGGCAAGCGTTTTCTATAATTGGCTTGATAGCTTCAATTTAGAACATCCTTCCATACTTTTTCAGTACATATGTAAAGGCTCTTACGAAAAATGGCGAAGAACCTCAATCTAAGAGGTTTATTCAATTAAACTTTTAGTGATTGATTGGACAAAGGGTAATTATTATAACAGGGATATAAAACACTATAAAAATTTTGCCTTTTCGGGCATCTCCAAGGACTGGAAGTTATAAACAATTTGTTTATTTTCTAATCTTTAATTACATTTAAAAATTTTGGGAAATGTTAAAACTATCATTATGATATTACTACTTTACATTATGATATTTTAGATTTAAATTTTTTATTATCTTAATATCCTTAAAGACATTTAAGAAAAGCATTGAAGCTATAGATTTATTTATTATAATAATTGAATGAATAAAAAAACAGATATCTGAATTTTGATGTGTACAAACTTCTTTCAGAACAGTTTTAGAAGTCATTTTACATAATAAAATACTAAAATAAATGTATAACTTCTGTATGGTCAATAAAACAATTACATTATAAAATGTCAGATAAACGATAAAATATATAACATGTAATAAAGTTTTTTTTTATATAAGGCGTGATTTAATTATTTAAATGAGAAAGAAGAATAAAAAATAAATTTAATGGTTGTAACAGTAAGTGTAAAAGGACATGGATAGTTTACATCTACATACAGCACAAATTACTCCTTTATATGGGTGTATAACAATTAAAATTATTGTTAAAAGACTATAAATTGCCAATGAAAGAGAAGTTACAAAAAATACAGTGAACTTCACCATATACTTAAAAGTAGGATGTTTTACAGACAGAAAGGTTATAAATGTATCTATAAAAGAAATTAAACAGGAAGAAACTTCTTAACATAAAAGATACCAATTACTTCCTTATCCCCTCCACAGTAATTACATCCTTTTGTCCATGGAGAAAAACAAAAGTATGCTCTCCAGACGCTCTGCAAAACGCTGTCAAAAACTAACCAAAGAGTTAAACGAAATTAGAAAAACTCAAAATAAAATTTAGGGCAAATTCCTGTAATTTGAATCACAGAAGTTAATAGTGTTTTTTTCCGGAAAATATTCTTCTGAATAAATGGTAACATAATGCGATAATAGTTTATTCAATAATTGTATCCTTACTAATAGAGGATTATAAGCTCTATTATCTATAAAGTTATAACTTGTATATTTTCAACTAATGTTGATGTATTACGGGGCAATAATCCCCTAAAACAAAACTTAGCTACGCCAACACAAAACACCAAAGGATATCCAGACCAATGGAGGAAATAAATATAAAATGACACAAACACAAGAATCTAACCGTAAGTATAAATAAGTCTTAGAAAACCACTGAGAAAATTAAGCTCAGAAGGCCAAGTAATTACCTAAGAATGGTCAAACCTCGCCTTGCAAATGCATCATACAAGTCAAAGGTTGCCAAGGGAAACCTTGGATAAAAGATTCAAGGAAGCGTCCTACAGGAGAGGAATGGATTGGTCGTAATAGAAGAGCAGGGAAGTACAATAGCGGCTTTGGCCAAGTAAGTAATTACTGAGAATATGACATCGATCCCTTCTTTACCCTAAATGAAAAAAAAATACTATTCAATGATTTGAAAATTCACTTTATAAAATAAATTATATATCAAATTTTGGTTTGGTTTTTTTTTTTTTGGCATATATTAAAATTACTATTATTAATAAGAATATTAGTGTTATCACACTGCATGGACAACTTGATTTGTTGTGTTCTGAAATTTGTATCGAGTGATGTCAAGTCGACCGGGGTGTCGATAAAGTGGCATATATGACAAATACTGTACAAAACTAACGTTAAGAATGTCACAAGTATGCTTTGCCAAAATGGCAACCTTCGAAAGGAATATACATTTTGTAAAATAACTAATCATACTTTGGCTGTATTATCTTCGATCCCTAAAAACGTATCTGTAATTTTCACTGCTCCCTTTGCCATAAAAAAATTATTGATACTTTTTTTTTTTAAATGTCACACTCCTTTTTTTATACGTGTTTCAAATTCTTTTTAAAGTAGGCAATATAAAAAATCAGCAAGGCATGTAACCTATGATTTATGTTACCATATACCAATGATTAAATTGATATTGAAATTTTTTTATTGTGCTAAAATTACAATTTGCCTTATTAGGCAATAATTAATTGTGATAAATGTTCTCATTCATACCATATTTACAATTTTAATTCACTCGCTCATTCATACAGTATTTACAAAAGAGCCCAGAGACCTCCCAAATCCACATGGTTGTCAATACCAATCATTAGTGCAGGATCAAAATATGCACTATTACTCTCACATGGTATTGTGTATTAGTTTATTAAGTATAGCGATTTATTGTTAAATACCAAGCATAATGTACGTTTGGTGAATATATACAATGATATGTTACTGAGAAATATATTTATATTTAGTAATTGATGAATATTAGAAAATTATACGCGTGTTTGTATGATAATAATTATTTATTATTTGTTACTAAACTTTAATTACTTTAAGACCAGTTTGAAAAGCGATTTCAACAGTTTGAAATGATCGAGGCAATAGTCATGTTTTATGTTAATCGTTTCATTTCCCAAGTAAATAGTTACGTACTCAGCAGAGTTTGTTGAAGTAACTACCTGTAGAAGAACTGGAGATTTGAATCAAGACGTGATTGTCCAATAGGACTATATTGGAGTATAGCTGACAAAAAAAATTTAAGAAAAAAGAACATGATGCATGATAAAATGGTTTTTTTTTTCAATAGTGAATATTATGAAATCAAAGTGCATGACTTACAAATGGAAATCTTCATGATTGCTTAAGAGCTGGAATCATCATCATAATCTCCTAATTATGACCAATGAAATTAAGCGCCAGAGGTCATATTAACTCCAAGAAATATAATTTCCATGAGAGTATAAACAATAATTTTTATATGTTAAAATCATGTTTTATTATTTTTTTTTATACTATTTTCTTAAGTACCTATGCCTAAATATACATAAAAAATAAATGGTGGCTACAGCTAGACCGATATTATATAATGTGCTGTTACATGCAAAAATGAATGGTAATTGGTTTGACCATTGTGTTTAATTTGACAGTAGTCGTCAGATTAGTCCGCATTAAGCGTGATTCTCGTAATGTTACATTATAAGAACAATGAAACACATTTAAAAAAATAAAACATTTTAATCGGCTCTGGAAAGTAGAAGTGACAGATTAACAGGGAGTCTGTTTGGTAAAGTGCGGGGCACTCGGCAGTATGGGGGACCTGTTGAATTTTATTTACCTAACCCCCCTCCGACAATCTATAAGCCTTTTAATAAAACAGGGAATTTACTTTCTTCTTTAGCTTCATTTCTTTTTATTTTCCTTTCCTCCTGCTTCCCACTTCCTATTTATTTCCCGCTGTATATAATCACTGCCGGAGCTTTGAGTCATGGCGTGAGATTCTGAGGGGAAGTGTCATGTCATTTGCTTAGAAAGAACGTCCGTTTGTACTTGACATGGTTGTCACTCCTTTGAGCGATGAATGTGCTTAAGTAAAACGCGAAGGAAGGATATTGAAGGACTAGGAACACCCTTGTTATCCCGTCAGTTTTTTGGCCCGGTGTCCACATACGTTTTTTAAACTATGGTGCCACTGCAGAGCCGTAGAAATTCAATGGACACATGACCGTGAATTGACGCTAGTACGCATTCGGATGCCAACGATGGATGTCTTTCGAAGAAAACGCCCTGTACTTGCTTACATACAAAGAATATATGTAAAAACAAAACGGTATTGGGTAAATCCATTTACTGATTGCAGACGTACTACGCAAGATAGACTGCATCGCCGCTCAACTGGAGGTTTGTGTGCACTACCAATCTGAAACAATTGTACCCCCAGCCGTTGCAGTTGTCGCATGTAATACTAATTATGGATTGATTGTGTAAAAAATACTTAATTCCGTTAAGCCACGTTGGTCACTAAAAAAAATGTATATTTCTAGTTAAAATATTGACAAACAATTTATAAAAATTGACTCGTCCAACATCAAATATGTGACAGAACCCTACAATTAATATTGATAGTTAGCTTTATACAAATTAAATAAAAAAAACAAGAGAAAATGAAATAGGTAATTGCGCTTCTGGCAGAGAAAAAATACTTTAAAGTAATGAGACTAAATTGCACCTTTTGGAAGGAATGGAGGTATAAAAAAGAAGGAATACGGGTATGCTGCATACACACCGCTATAATAGGACGATAGTGGGGTTACCTAAAACAAAACAAACAAAAGATGTTTGCACTCAGAAGTACCGGCCTTTCCTCCGGACCGGGAGAACGGGAGAAAAATCACGGGAAGCAGCCAGCCAATCAGAACTAATACTGTATACATTATTATTATGATGATGAAGACCCCATCCGTGCTGTGCGAAACATTCAAACTCCTCAATATCCCAAAACTAAAAATATAGCTATAATCGATAATTCATTACAACAAGCAGAACAAAATATCTTCACAAGAGGGAAAAAAAATAGTACACTATACAACAGAAACCATCTGTCGAAACCTGATCCAAAATAGATCTGCAATCCAATGCTCAAAAGAAATCACTGAAACTAATAAGCTTGTGTATTGATCAATTGAATTCAATTAAATAATCATCATTCATGTAACTTGAAGAGCTTCTCAATAGATGCTCGCAATTTTATTAAGTGTTTTTGAGGCCGTAACGGAGCCTCGCTGTAAAGTGGGTAAAAGGTATAATTGTAACTCTGCTTATACCTGCCAAGCTAAATGGTCTCTGCTAATATGAATATTCAAAGATAATTAATTTCAAGGAATTTCTCAGTTTCCATCAACAGCCAGCCGGGCGGGCATCATTCACTCAGAAACTAACTGACTTTGGCCCCTACACCTCTCCACTGAATTGGTTTCTGTTGTCGGCAGAATTAGCATCGAGCATCGCCGTTTCACCCCCAATAATTCCTACCCCATTATCTGCCCCTAAAATTATAAATTGACAACTGAAATGTTTCAGTAACTTTCCTTCGATTGTTCATAATTGCCAGTGTGTGTATGTGATGTCCATACATTTACCATATTTTTTGTATTGATCGACTGATGACCATCATCAGTCAACGTTTCGACTATTCCAAATCCCCTGTTCAAATCTAGAGACACGAAATTTTCGGAAAGTGATGAAATATATTAGCAATCTTCATAAAGCATGACTGTGTTAATTGAAATAGGTAATTAACTAACCGTAAATGATGTTATATTTTCAATTTTTATCAACCCATTGTTGTATATACTCAATTTCTCCCTTGCATAAATACAAACATACAACTATCTCTGTTTGAGTACTACTACTCCAGAGAATAATATAATAAAAGTTAAAGTGGTATTCCGCTACATGACTTAGCAAAAATGGCAGCCAGGAAGATTCAAGGAGTTGACTGGGATAGTATGAATTTTGTTTTAGGATTTGGAAAACAATTTCATTGTATTTAATTTTGCAAATCAAATTCTTTTCTATCTATCTACAGGTTTAAAGCAGAGACTTTCCCTTTAGGCTCAGAAAATTTGAAAACAAAATTCATACTATCCCAGTCAACTCCTTGAATCTTCTTGGCTGCCCTTTTTTTCTAAGTGTTTTAGGATTTGGCATACATTTTCTGAGCCTAAAGGAAGAGTCATCTATTGTCATATATAAGTCATCTATAGTTGCAACCAACAGACTGTATTTATCTGGCTTCATGTTCTATGATAGCAATTACAAAAATGAAGCTGCCATGCGATGCGTGGGTGTAAAAAAGGTTTCGAAGCTCAATAGAAAGGGTTGGGCTGTTTTGAATCTAAATAGTCGAGTAAATGGAATATGCTATAGACAGCGTGGAATCAGCTTAGTCCCGCCTGTGTGGCAATTTCCCACCGTTGTGTGAGGTGAAAAAGTTGAAACCTGCATTAATTGGTATCATGTTCACCGGGCGCTCTCACTAAAATTTAATATATCCAGGATATATTGGTAGGGGGCCAGTAGGGGTGGGGGGTTGGCCTATGCAGATTTCACATGGCCCCCAAATCATGTTTTAGTAAACAGGTGAGAGGGGGGATCGCTCCCTGAGGCCAGGTGAAGCACTGCCCTGGCCCAACTTGGCCCTTTCAATACCGACCAAACCCTCCACTCATCCTCTGTCCCTCTCGGCCCTGTAGCGCTTCTCCCTTTGATCTTTCTCATCCGGCTGCCCTATAGCACAGCCTCACAAGAAGAAATCATACCTGGGCAATCTTCTGGGACAAACCGTTTAGTCCTGAAGCCTCGAGGCCGATCGTCCATGTGGATCTAACGGGAATGAAGTTTTCGTGGTTTATCGACAACCGGTATAAACTGAAAATATGCCATTCAAATCCTATAGTTTCTTCATCTACCAGTAGCTTCGCCATTTAGTCAATTATTTAATAGATTTAATTTATAAATTGAAATTGTTATAGATCGATTATTAACTATATCATATATATATAATTCTACAGACGAAATAACGGATGTGGACAGTAAAGAAATAATATCAAGAGTGACTCACGTGATATTTCATTCGCCAAATGATGGCTTCAAAACGCTTTTTCCTCAAATAATAAAGTCGATAAATAAAACACAAAAGACAAAAATATATTTAAATCGAAAAAAGTTTGAAAAGGATTAACATTTTCGAAGAAATTAAAAAAAAAAAAAGTCGTGAGAGAAACATTTCTTCCTCCGCATGCACGAAGCACTACATGATGTCGTGTATGAGCACTTGAGAGCCATACTCCGCTAACGAGAAGAGAGAATCCGTGTATGGAAATTCGTCGAAGAAAAGAATTCTGGACTTGGAAAAATTTAAAAAAGGAAAAAAAAAAAAAGAAGAGAAAATACCTTTAACCTGCTGGGGAAATAGAAATCCGTTTAGACACAGCCGTCCCGGTGCAATTTACCGAGTTATTTCTAGGCTCTAATCAATAGGCTTTATTTTAACACCCATAACCCATGTTTCATGGACGTCGTGGGACAAGCGATGTCGACTATCTATTAAAAAACACACCGGCACGACAGTAATTACCTCCAACACCCGCCGGACATTTTCCATTTTAAATTCTAAAGCCAGAGCCGTTTATTTCAGTGTGGCTTTTTTTCGACCACCTTTTGAAAGATTTTATTAATAGAACCGTTATTCTGGAGACCGCGACGTAGGACGAAGATGCTCTTCTACGAAAACTGCAATATGATGAAGTTGATACGAGCTAATTGAGGAACTGGCCAGTCATAACTTTTTTCCGTACCGCCTTTAGCCATGGGAGAAAAATGGGAACATTCTTGAATAGCCTCCTATCTGATTTGAGAAAATTTACGAATTCGACCTTTTTTGCAATCAAATATTCCATCAAAATTTCAAATCGATTAAATATTTGACATATATATATGTTAATTTTTTTTTTTTTTCGACCACTGTTGTAGATCATCTCCCGATAGGCTGATATCAACTTACCCAAAATAGCAAAAGAAAGATTTCATAAAATTTACAAAATTAGCAACCATTATTAATTAAAAAGAATTCTTTATAATGTTTCAACTAGGAAGAAATACGTTCATTTGGGCCTCTTCTAGTTGTACGTTTTTTTGCTTTGGTTTTCCTACAAATTAATATATTTTTAGTTTTTACGTATTAACTATATTTTAGTTTTAGGCAACTATGTAACATAAATGAATTTAATGTAGAACCACTCTTTTTGGGTTTGGAAACAATTATTAAAAAACACGACTTTGGCAAATTTCTCATAGTCGCTTTTTTTATTGCTTTTCTATATGATTAGGCCATCTTTATTGGATTATTTTATTTCATTATTAATAAGGGTCACTGATCCTTATTTTTTAATATAAATCAACTTTATGCTCGCGTATTCTTTTATTAGACCTAATCACATATATATGTTCAAACGTTCAACCCCTCATATTGCGATATTATAATAACTAAAAATATTAAAAAGTAAACTGTAGACAGTCATAGAGCAAACAGAACCTTTTTTTATGACCTGCAGACTATCCCCCCCCCCAGAGGTTTTTTTTCATCTAGACCAAGTAAATAGAAATAAAACACTTTTGCTGAAAGCGATGAGCAATTGCTATCCAATCTAAATGATATTTTACAACACAGACCACCCCGACCTTTTCATTTTTTTTCTTCCGGAGGTTTTGATTGATTGAAGTGTCTTTAGACTTTCTCGTAGTTTCCTAGCAGCTAGTACTAGGAATAGGCATCGAGTTATTTCCTAGGAGGCTCTGGACAGGCTATGGAGCGAATCCTATAACAGTTCACGTCAAAGATTCGCACAACGGTGGGGTAATATAAGGTTTGTGTGGTCATGTTCTCTTCAGTGAAAAAATCGTATGTATTCACATTTAATTATTATTTTATTAACATTTCTTTTGTCTATTAATAAAACATTATACTATTCAAATATGTATCAGTTAGTGCATATAATTTAAGCAGGCAACCCTCTAGGTTTAAAATGTATGGCTTATTTATACTACCTTTATTAACTATTTAAAGTTAGATTTGGTGGAAGTATGAAACCTCCACTTGTGAAAGTACAGACGGAAGCCACCCTAGGTATCGTTGGACTGAACACAGGCTTTCGACTCAGTGTCCCACGGAATACTGTACCGCCAGCTTTTCGACTGTGAATGCCTAGAGGAGCTATATACCATGTCAGTTTCCTTCCTGGAGGACAGAACGTTAAGGGAACGGGTGGGAGACTGCCTCTTAAATCCATCCCCTCTAACCTGTGGAGTTCCTCAAGCAGCGGTATTATCTCCAGTTATTTTTAACATATAGACGTCTGACATCGTTTGGAAAAACTACAAGAGATCTGTTGTAATCGCTTTCGCCACAATGGCATTGTGCTTAACAGCAGTGAACGCAGGAAGGGCTGATTGCGTAATGATCTCCCACCAAAAAGAGAAAACAGCCTTACCAAAATCTTATACAATAGGAGGGCAAAAGAGAACTCCCCGGCTTTCTCCAAATACTATCTGGATGTACAAATGGATAAGCATCTATAGTTCTTTAACCATTTTAGAAAGAAATTAGGAAAAGTACCCCACAAGTCTTACCGGCTTTCGCAGTTATTTACTTCCCCAAGTTGTCACTACGTCTCAGACTGGTGATAATAAATGTGTCCTCCGGCCAGCTCTGCTGTACGGTGCTCCACTATATACTCACTTGACTGACCCTACAGATAAATGTCTCCAACAATCTAAGAACAAGAACATGAAAAAAGTTGTCTGACATACCTATCTTGAGAGTTTAAAGAACACAGACTGGACCCGTTGCCTGGGGCTGTCGGTGGGTGAGTTCATCCACCGGAGACACGTCAAGTTATTTGACTCATTGAAACACCTTCCAAATCTGGTTTAAAGTTAAATTAGTTTATTTAAATTTAGGTTAGTATTAGCACCACACATTCATAAAGTGAGCCCTATAGCTTTCTCTATTGTTTTGCCTTGTATTCTGTATTATCACCCAACTCAATTATTGTTAATCTCACGCAATATATAAAATGTAGCAACGCTACAGTACATATACTAACCATAATGTGCATTTATGTAAAGATTCCGTATTGTGGATTCTCAACTCATGTCAAAAATCTATATTCAATAAAAAAAGGAATTGAAAAAAAAAAAAACATACAATCTTAAACTTACTTTCAAAATAGGGATCATTTCATTAAATCATTTAAAAATGGTTTTGATACAAGAATACTTCTTTGTATATTTACTTTTTATATTAGGCACAAGTGCGAGAACTCACGTTCCTATACATCAGAAATACCGATCCAATTATCGGGGATACACACGAGGGGATCTCTAATTAATGTAAAACAGTTTGCATTATGTTTCAACAATATTACAAAAAAAAACATATTGTTAACTAATTAATAGGGGGTGGTTTGGGATCATATAAGACGTCAGCGTGCTGGATTTTTCATTAGAGGTTATTCGAATGGAAAATTTCGTTATCATTTTTGTTCAGTATATTCATATTTTTTAATTGATGTACATCCCTGTATTCTGAATTTTTACCTTTTATACGTATATTTTTTTTCTAATTATTGACCGAGCTGTAAAAGAAATTTTTTTTTCTCAGAAATATTCCCAAAAAATACTTAAGTCTGTAATCTGCTAGTAAATAAACGTTTTTAAAACAATATTCCACTCAATTTAAAACATCTGCTTATTACTGACATGTGGCGCCAATAAAAAAAAAATAATAAAATAAATAAATAAATTGAAACAATCATCCAAAAAAAAATTTTTTTCTCATGTGTTTCATTTCTGAACTTTTCAAAGTTTTACAGCTGCAGCCTTTATTTAAGGGTTTTATTTCTTTGGTCTAGAGAAATTTTAGTTGTTTTAGATGTTTGTATTTCAACACTTTTCCGAGTTGTTTTGTTTCCATGGACCCGAACTGAACGGGTTAAGCAGTGAACAGTCCCACCTATTTTGATAAAGACATCAGTTTATTCAGCTTCAAGTAAATTAAAAATGGCCCCAGGGGGTTTTATGCGTATAATTGTGTTTTGTATGAATCCCAATTTTCTGTAATTTGATGTACAAGGTTTGGGGTTAGATCGATGCACCATATGCCATGTCATTTGGTGCGGATTGGGGATTTAGGGGGTGTGAAATTGTTTTCGAAATTCTAAATTTCTGTTGTTTGTAAATGCGAGGGAACGGTCTTTAGTTACTTCCAGGTAGTGAATGAAATGGGACCAGGTCCCCTGGGAAAAGCACCTGGTTTTTTAAGGATACGTATTGGTTTATGTTTCTCTACGTTCAGTAAATACAATGCTACTATTTTATGTTGATTAAACTTAGTACTTATTCTAATAAATTTAGTTTAATAGTTATTACGAGTCGCTTACACAAAGGTCCTAAGGTCTCCCGGCCGTTTCATGGTGTCCGGCCCTCACTCGTCAGCATCTAATTAAATAAGACTGGATTGATTGTTTTGAAAAGCTTAATAAATCAAGCGGAGGCATGAGAAAGGGAAGGCTAATTAAATATTTTGTGAGTTGCTTTGGAAATTTATGCTCCTAGAGATAATGCGAGGGCTTGGATTAAAACACTCAAGGAAGGAGAATGCTCAAAAAGAAAACCAATTGCAAATTAAAAGAATCTAACTTCCATATAATATAAAACAAGTTAATTTCATAAATTAACTCATTATATACTGTGTAAAAGTTAATACTCAATCAGACAATCCTGCCACATATGACAAATATTTCGTGTAGTCTAAAATTCCCATAGACACGTTTTATTTTATTATTTTTATAACACGGTTAAAGACAAAGTCTCGCCCGGGCGTACGTATATCTTTGGAGAAAAACAAAATATAGAAAGCTATTCTCAACTACTAAATTGCTTTGGGTTCTAGAAACGGTATGAAAATGTAACAGGCGATTCTTTAAAGAACGCTGACCTGCATCCGTTGCTTGGTGTGCGTCTGTGGGTGAGTTCACCCGCCGGAGACACATCAAGCTTTTTGACTCGTTGCAGCACCTCACATACTCAGTGTTTAACACTCACCCTTCCCACATCGATGGCAACATACTGTCAGGGACAAATTAGGTTAAGAATTAGTATGTAAGCTAGTTTTAAGTTTAATCAAAAAGGTGAGCCCCATCACCTTTATTAGTCAGTTTAGTCCAGTCACGTAAAATGTGTATCATTATACTTGTTTATTCATTATATAGTTTTTATAAATAACAAAACCTATATATAATTTAGCAGTGCTACAGGAAATAGAAAAATAATTTGTAAATAGATTCGCCTGAGGATCTATAATTATCTTTAAATTTAAAGGGGCTATAAAAGAAAAAAAAAAGCTGGTTCTAAAAGTTTACCATACTAGGATCAGTTGCCTCAACATTTGTTTTTATAATTTTACCAACTGAAATGTTTAACACCAATTTCAAACCAAATCTAACTTTTAAAATGTGTATAAACTAAATACATAACGTAGAACGTGAAGAAACAGCATCGAACGATATTCGTTAAATTATTGTAAAACAAAAACACCAATATTTGTAATAAAGAATTCTTCATTATGTTTGTTAAACTGTTGTTATTCTATTTGTTGTTGGTTTAGGGACAAATATGAAATATTACAAATAACTAAAGCGGTCATATAAACATGCCCGTTGAATTCAGATGGATTGGGATTAAATGTCCGTTTTATATTTCTAATTAAGTGAACTTTAATTCTTAAATCTAATTTAAAATAGTTTTTTTGTGGGTGTCATTCATGTGTAATTATCATGAGGATAAAATCAGAAATAGAAATGTTTCTCAGCCTCGGAGATTTCTTGAGAAAACCCCTTTTCCCTCATATTTCCATTTATTGTACTTTAACAAAAACCCAAACAGGGTGGTGACATATACCTTTAACGTTTCAGGTTGATTGAATCACGTCCAACGAACGCTTTTGTAGGTCATACATATATACAGACTAAATATCATACAATCGGACCGTACCTATTCAAAGTAGAGCCTCTCCCTTCAGAAAATATTTGGGAGCTCGATAGTGTAGTGTTATTTTGTTTCGAATAAAATATATCAGAAAACAAATCGATCTCTTTGGAAATAATTTCTGGAATAACGGGTCATAATATCTCAGTAGTGGGTATTTGTTGTTTTTAATTTCATGTTTACGTGCATAGAAAGATTGATAAAAACTTGTATTTACATTTGCTTACATATTCTTTGAAAATTAAAAAGTGATAAACATGTACTAGTATTCCTTCTAACGTTATATATTATATATATTTGACATAGTTATATTGATAACATTTTCTAATAAGTAAAATAAATAAAACCTGCTCAATAAAAATAAAATATATATATATTAAAATAAATAACAAATATAATTTATAAACCATACATATAAAATTAAATAACCTTATTTACAAAATAAAAGCTAAAATATTTTTTAAAACACATGTAAGGCTATGTTACCAAAAATACATATGCAAATCCCAAAATACTAGTTGTACGTGAGTCAAAAATAGCAGTGCAAAGCTTAGCGTACTAAAATATATTAGTTCTCTTGTGAATGTATCTTCTTAGTGAGATTTTGTCATAAATTCGTATGGTAAAAAAGGTTTACGTGCATGCGTTGAGAAGCTAAAATATATACCAAATCTCGTGGTATTTAAGACTTTATACTAATTTTGGTTTTATACGTTATGTCGATATTGTTGAGATTTTTATTTTTAATATTCAATCAGAGTATTAGATTTGTTAAGTAGTGTCTTGTGAATGAATATTACGCTGAATAATTATAATGTAATATGTATTTAATCGTTAATTATATTAACTCTCCTTTTGGGATTGACAACAAGAACCGGTTTTGAAGCGTTTAATTATAAATATTAGTTTAGTCAACCAAAACCCAAATTAATTTGGAATATACATGTTTAACGTTATACGTTATTGTACATTAGTCTCTCCTTTCAACGAGCTTTGAATCTTTGATCAGAGCTGTTCCGATCATAATCAATGCAATACTTGGCGGGGGGGGGGGGACTGCCGGATTGTGGAATGGTATAATTATAAAACAGGTTTATTGTCTTTCCACAACTGATAATTTCTTTTTTGTTGAAATCGCATATTTGAAGCTGTTATTTTCACTTTTCTCCAATTGGTAGGGTATTTAATTCATATCTTAACCAGGCCTGCTGCATCCACCCTCTTCACTCTACGACAGAACTGTCAGTTGTGGAAAGACAATTAAACTGTTTCATAATAAGTTGTGAGCTTTCATTGCAAGTTATATTAATATTGTAATATTTGAGCGTGGTTTTCAATTATCAGAAAGTCCTAATACTCCTTGATTCCTTGTTTATTTTCTATCCAATCATTAACACCTATAGGAAATTACGCTCATCAAACACATTTTTTTTGCTCAACTGTATTTTATGTAGTAAAATTAACACAGGAACTAGCGTGCACAAAATATAATTTGAAGAACAATTTGGATATTTTTATGGTCTATTACTCACCGTAAGCCCATACACAAAGGGGATATGTTTACTCCTTGAGAGTATACCCTCTCCCTTGAGGCTAAGAAATAATTTCAGCGAAACGCTCGAGCGGAAACATTACCTTCTGGTTTCTCGATCTCTGACAGAACGCTAAATCCAGCTGTCCGGCTGGAAGGCAATATATTCATACTTGCTCTCAAGTTGCCCCCTTATACCGCAAAAGGCTTTATTCAAACCGAGTATAAGTTGTTACCCTAATGGTGGCAGATTCTTCACTGGCACACATCCTAATTCAACTCCGTATAAAAATTGGACGAGGTCAATTTATTCCGTAAACCGTGTGATAAACTGCCTTTGCGGGAAAAGAACTCAAGCATGACTGCAATGGTGATCCTCAGTTTTGAGCCTATCTGGAAAGAAATTGGTTGTTTCAACTTATTTATTTCCGTTATTATGAACTGATTATTATTATTATTATTTGTTCCGGCATTTGTGCACCGCGGCCTCAGTGAGACCTATTGTGCGCCGTCCATGTCCCTGTCCTATATATGTGACAGGCCTACGGCCTTTGCAAATCTGAGGATACTGAATGGATCGATCAGTTCGCATAGTTTGGGGTCTACAATGCGATCACTACCAAAGTGAAGGTATCGCCTTCTAACTAAGTTATCACAGTCACATATTATATGACGTGCCGTTTCTCCCTCTTTCTTGCAGAATCTGCAGATTGGTGATCCCACTATCCCCAAATTAAAGAGGTGTTTATTTAACCGACAGTGACCTGTATAGAGTCCTGTCACACTTTTGAGTGTCCACCTGTCCATTGATAGAAGTGCTGAGCTTCTTCTCTTACAGGGTCCATTAAGAAACAGTTTCGAGTGTTCCTGTTTCTTTATTATGAACTGATAATTACCCAGAAATTGTTTCTTAATCCACTGTCGAGCCCGGAGGAATCGGGTTTTAACGGTATGATTAATAATTATTTAATTTTGACTGTACATATCGTTTGAGTAGAACTGAGTTCAAGGAATGAGTTCTCGTATCGCATTCGCTAAAACGAAATAAGTAAATAGGAATAAAGTAGCAAATTTACAAATAATGATCATTAAAAAAAATTGATCTTCAACTAGACCAGTTCGGGATGTGACGATTATGTGTTGGTTAAAATAAATTATGAAAATAGATACTGGAGGGGATGTATAGATTTCGATCGATTGGTTTTTATAAAGTTTCCATTTTCGAACATTCTACAAGTTTTAGCTCTTATGAGTTAATTTTGCAATATAAATAAATATATAAAATACAAAGCAAACGATGCCACCTTAAAAAATTATTCATAGAAAAATTAATTACTTAACCTCAGTGTCTGATGCTCCAGCTTAATCTTCTACATGTGGTAATCATTGGATAGAAAGGTAATAGCATGGGTGTCATTACCGACCCTATTTGCCATTTATGTTGTGAAAACTTTCAAAAAAAGTACTGTGAATTTCAAGAAGCTCGGTGATTATTTCCTCCCTTGAACTGAGTAAGTTTCTTTGAAATTTTCAGTGTCTCCACATTATAGAGTTTCTTTTTTCAGAATGAAAACACGGTTGGGTTCCTTCCTGTATATAGGCTGTTGTCGATTTAAAAAAATTTCATTAGTTTTAACGAAATTTCCAGTATCTGTACTGTCCCCATCACCTAATGGGATCTTAAATGCTCAATACGAAGAACCGAGTCTCAAGATTTTTTTTGGCCACAGTCAGCGACGTAAATTAATTGTTAAAATAAAAATAAATAATAGTTCATCTTGCTTTGTAACAACTGTGGGATTACATGCTGTAACTAGTAGTTAACAATATCCATATTACTGACTGAAGTATGAGTACTTCGTTTTTGCCTTCTATCTCTCATGCAAACATAATTATTTCTGCTCATCTGCAATGTTTCAACTTGTTCTATGCAAAAAAAAAAATACTTGAAACCTCTGCTTAAATTTCAATTCCAGCCCACATGATTTTTTTTAATTTCTCACTATTTAGATACAGTATACTCTCCCATATCTGTATGAACTTGGGCAGTGGTGATTAGGATATAGACGAAATATTGGAAAATGTAAGTAATAACTCTAAGTAAGTAATTTTATATATTTAGAATAAACATTTTACATCAACATTTTTATTTTAAAGTTGTTTGTTTTGTTTTTATTTGTCAACTTTTCTTGAGAAACGATGTCTCAGTGCCCCCTGATCATGATACCAGAAGGTGTGGATTGATCGTAATGTTCCATTAATTTCATCTCTCAATGTCTGGCTCCTCTTCCTTTCCTCAAATAAGGTCTATAATTTCATCTGCTAACTCTTGTCCAACATCACATGACACATGTGCAACTTAAGTAATATTTTCACAACCGTTTATACCTTTAGCCATAGCAGTTAGCTCGCTCTCAATGATGTCGTCTGTTGTCTCTGGGATTTCATTTAAAGGTTTGTTCTAAAATTTTTGAAGCTTTGAAATTTTAATCAAACACAAATAAATTCAGACGTTACTATCCATGTGCAAACCATTATATTGTTTAAAATGGATAGAGGTTCTTCGATAAAAATTGGGTAGTTTTTCCAATCGATATGGCTGATTGATGTTTATTCCGGCGTCCATGTTTCGCTCCTTGTCAGCCGCAGTGCTACTCCGTGCCCTGCCTTTCATATTAAGCGCGAATGATTCCACTGTACTATTGTACATAGAGCCCCGCTTTGTGAAGTTTGATGGACAGTTAAATGCACATCCGTCCAAGTCGACCAGTAATTAAGGCTACCCTAAGGGTGTAGGGTAGCTCTCTGCCAAGCAATGGATTCGGAACATGATGACCGTTCATCCAACCATGTGTTTGTTCCCCACTAAAAGGCAATCCGACACAGATCTCATTACGGTCAACATATCTGGGCAGCACTGTATCAGTTTATTTGAGTTCGGTGTATTCAATTTCAATTTGAACGTCGGAGTAGCAATGGACTCTCAAACATGCTAAGGGATATTTACAGGCGGTTGGTAATCATTAGGGCTTACCCCGTGGTACAGTGGTTATCCGGGATCGTTCCTTTTAGGGTGATGAGTCTGGTCTATTTTATCTCAGATCCGTGAGGTTTGGAGTTAGTATACCTTTCAGATTATTCTGAACTGTTCAAGTATTTGTGTAATTTTTTACTATCAATGGAATAATCTATATTCTTATATGAATTCAAACTTGGACATAAATTGCTTAAAGCCTTTCGAAACATGAGTATGGGTTTTTGTGATGGTACAGTGAATGAAAGAAATGTACATCGGTGGTTCTCAACGTTTTAATCTGGCAATACTAGATTAAAAATTAAATCTCACCATACTAGGTAGAACTTTCAAAACACTTAAACGTCGCCCATAGGTCTGTTATACGACCCCTTCAGGGTCGTTTGGAGAAGAAATACTGAAAATAATATTGTTAAAGTTTTTTTGTTTTTTTTCATTTGCTTCATACTCAAAGAACTGTCTTTTCAACTGCTCCAACCAGATAGGACCTCAGCTTCACCTACCAACTAAGACCTATTAACTAACAAGTTCTAAGTAAGACATACTAAATAAGACATGTTAGCTAAGATCTTCTAATTAAGACCTTCTAAATAAGACAATAATAAGGCCTTCTAACTACCACCTACTTACTAACTAAGACTTTATATTTAAGATCTACTAATTAAGACCTACTAACTATAACTTTCTAACTAAGACCTTCTAGGACCTACTAACTAAGACCATCTAACTACTACCTACTAACCGTGAACTACTAAGACTTTCTTACTAAGACCTGTGACCTACTAACTAAGATCTTCTAAGACTTTCTAACTAAAGCCTACTACCTTCTAAATTAATTTTTAATTTAACCCTCTTACTACGGCCGTCTAGGACCTACTGACTAAGACCTTCTAAGATCTACTAAGACAACCTTCGGATAGCCTTCACCACTTCATGCGGTGTTACACCATGGATTTATTTTATTATTTTACATAATGACTGATTCAATGAAGATTTAAGGAAAATATTTTTATTGCTCTATGTTCACTGAGTACTGCAGTAAACCAAATGACACAGGAGGTCCATTGAAACCTCTTATGGGATTCTGATCCTTCTTGAATTTTCATTTCATTATTCGCCAAAGCAACTTTATGGAACACTCAGGGTTCTGATGTGGAAACTGGTTTCTCCCCTAACTTCACTGAGGTCAATTCCTTTCTGAGATCATAAACGTCTTTATATTTCCTAACAACCTTGGTTATGTACCATTATGTACTTATATTTTGTTTACATTATATTTAATAAACAAAAATTTCATTCATCCTTCCTGGAAAACGATCGTCCACTAGGTAGTTTTCACTTAAACCTTCATAAACGCCTTAAACACCATAACAGTTAAAGCTGTCAAACTTCAGAGCAGCTCCTCATGAACCCACCCTAATGCGTTCCCACGACCAGAATACTCCTAAAAATCACCACAGCTCTTCCTGCTGAAATTTCCAAAGCATTTAACAGTGTTGATTACCGAATCCTCCTCTGTAAGCTCCAAAACCTCTCATTACACAATCTAAATGATAATAATATTCTTTAAGACCTCCCTCAGTATTTAATAAGTACTGATATTTATAAAGATCTTGATAAGTATGCGATTATAAAATTTACATCCATACGTCACTCAAAATATCCATAGGAATGCTCCAACAAGATCTTAACATAATCTGTGCATCGTTAGCTGAGACACTACAGACACTACTCTAATATGTTTGTAATAGTGTCAAATCTCTGAATATCATTTCAATAAAATAACGTCCAATGTCATTGTTGTAAAAAATTAATGAGATTTTGTTTAATGAGTTATACCAATTCGTTATAGGACAGACATTTGGCATGCGTAACCTACCCGGAAAGTAACAGAACAAAGGGAGAAAGAATCTGTTAATAATATTTTAGCAATAGAAAGGGACAAAAAAGTAAAAACAATCTAAAGTGCCTTTGACAGATAAAGCTTATACACACCACAAAAGGACAGGGTTGCTCAAATGGATGTATTAACGGAAGAAGGAATCATTTCAAAGAATTGAAAGGTAAAACAATTCAACAATTTCAACCCCCTCCCCTCCCACTGGAATCTCATCATATTGACTGTCAGGCTTGTGAAATCATTTTGTAATAAAACTCATAGCCTAATTTTATCATTTTTGTTACAACTTGCTACCTTGAACGAGTTCATCACGAGCAGTAGTAATAAGTGAATTTTTGGTTTCCTGAGGATAGTTTAAAAGGAATTGTATGTACAAATATTTTTACAAAATAAACGCGGGATAAACAGGCACGTACAACGGTTGGTTGCCCATACGGGCATTGAAGTTCAGCTGAACTTCATGATCATATCATAAAAATATATGTGTTGTGGCCACCTCTTAATTACAAATAATTATAAGTCACTCTCTTCTCGATCAAATAATATCAATCGCCGTTTCCATATGTTTAATAAATAAAGCTTACGACGCCAGTCGGAGAGTGGGGGGAGAAGTTGGTGGGGAGAACAGCCTCTGGTGGGGATGACCCCCACCACGACTAGCCGGCTATATAAACCTCGCGTTCTCAGACAGAAACCAACCGGAATCTTGAACACTTCTCTCTCTCTCTGCACTGGCGCTGGCTGCTCTACTCAAAACCATAGTCTTCTCATTCAACTACCTCTGCATCTCTCTCTCCTAACCTCGCTATATTTTAGTCCGGCGTTGTCAGACCCCACACCTTCCTATTGGGAATCTCCGCATTCGTCTCACTAAAACTAGCACCTCCTTGGGAGAGACCTCTCCCTCGCGGACGATGGTTGCCGTGGCCCTGAAAATTTTCCTAGCAGTGTCTCCCATGGCAATCCAGTCTGACTCTCTCCGGTTCACACTCGCCTTTGGGATCCGGACGATTTTCGCCTACCCTTAGATACCGAGTGTGAATTCGCGGTCATTCCAAGACCACATAAACTACCTATAAACCTACCCTATACTTCTTCTCCTGAACATAGTGCTTTGTCGGGGCACAGACCTTCTAAAGATCTTATGGAGTCAGATCAAAGCGAATTAGGCTGCCCGCCGACTAGGTCGGCAACCAGGGAGAAAGACCTTAGGTCCGCCCGCCTTATCTCTTTCTTGGCGCTCACCGGACGGCGGCTAAGAGGTTGTAGTGACCCTAGCTCGCGGCAGGCGTCTCCTCCCCACTTTAGGGATACTCAGTTAACCTGAACCCGACAATATGATTAAAAACAACCCCTCAATATTTCCATTTAGTAGAGTTTCAAATTAAAGAACCCGATGGCATGATTAATGAAATGTAATGTTTTTTTGCTTTAGTTTTCCTACAAATAAACAACTGTATATTTTACTTTTACACTTTCGCAGTTATTTACTTCCCCAAGTTGTCACTACGTCTCAGACTGGTGATATATAAATGTGTCCTCCGGCCAGCTCTGCTGTACGGTGCTCCACTATATACTCACTTGACTGACCCTACAGATAAATGTCTCCAACAATCTAAGAACAAGAACATGAAAAAAGTTGTCTGACATACCTATCTTGAGAGTTTAAAGAACACAGACTGGACCCGTTGCCTGGGGCTGTCGGTGGGTGAGTTCATCCACCGGAGACACGTCAAGTTATTTGACTCATTGAAACACCTTCCAAATCTGGTTTAAAGTTAAATTAGTTTATTTAAATTTAGGTTAGTATTAGCACCACACATTCATAAAGTGAGCCCTATAGCTTTCTCTATTGTTTTGCCTTGTATTCTGTATTATCACCCAACTCAATTATTGTTAATCTCACGCAATATATAAAATGTAGCAACGCTACAGTACATATACTAACCATAATGTGCATTTATGTAAAGATTCCGTATTGTGGATTCTCAACTCATGTCAAAAATCTATATTCAATAAAAAAAGGAATTGAAAAAAAAAAAAACATACAATCTTAAACTTACTTTCAAAATAGGGATCATTTCATTAAATCATTTAAAAATGGTTTTGATACAAGAATACTTCTTTGTATATTTACTTTTTATATTAGGCACAAGTGCGAGAACTCACGTTCCTATACATCAGAAATACCGATCCAATTATCGGGGATACACACGAGGGGATCTCTAATTAATGTAAAACAGTTTGCATTATGTTTCAACAATATTACAAAAAAAAACATATTGTTAACTAATTAATAGGGGGTGGTTTGGGATCATATAAGACGTCAGCGTGCTGGATTTTTCATTAGAGGTTATTCGAATGGAAAATTTCGTTATCATTTTTGTTCAGTATATTCATATTTTTTAATTGATGTACATCCCTGTATTCTGAATTTTTACCTTTTATACGTATATTTTTTTTCTAATTATTGACCGAGCTGTAAAAGAAATTTTTTTTTCTCAGAAATATTCCCAAAAAATACTTAAGTCTGTAATCTGCTAGTAAATAAACGTTTTTAAAACAATATTCCACTCAATTTAAAACATCTGCTTATTACTGACATGTGGCGCCAATAAAAAAAAAATAATAAAATAAATAAATAAATTGAAACAATCATCCAAAAAAAAATTTTTTTCTCATGTGTTTCATTTCTGAACTTTTCAAAGTTTTACAGCTGCAGCCTTTATTTAAGGGTTTTATTTCTTTGGTCTAGAGAAATTTTAGTTGTTTTAGATGTTTGTATTTCAACACTTTTCCGAGTTGTTTTGTTTCCATGGACCCGAACTGAACGGGTTAAGCAGTGAACAGTCCCACCTATTTTGATAAAGACATCAGTTTATTCAGCTTCAAGTAAATTAAAAATGGCCCCAGGGGGTTTTATGCGCATAATTGTGTTTTGTATGAATCCCAATTTTCTGTAATTTGATGTACAAGGTTTGGGGTTAGATCGATGCACCATATGCCATGTCATTTGGTGCGGATTGGGGATTTAGGGGGTGTGAAATTGTTTTCGAAATTCTAAATTTCTGTTGTTTGTAAATGCGAGGGAACGGTCTTTAGTTACTTCCAGGTAGTGAATGAAATGGGACCAGGTCCCCTGGGAAAAGCACCTGGTTTTTTAAGGATACGTATTGGTTTATGTTTCTCTACGTTCAGTAAATACAATGCTACTATTTTATGTTGATTAAACTTAGTACTTATTCTAATAAATTTAGTTTAATAGTTATTACGAGTCGCTTACACAAAGGTCCTAAGGTCTCCCGGCCGTTTCATGGTGTCCGGCCCTCACTCGTCAGCATCTAATTAAATAAGACTGGATTGATTGTTTTGAAAAGCTTAATAAATCAAGCGGAGGCATGAGAAAGGGAAGGCTAATTAAATATTTTGTGAGTTGCTTTGGAAATTTATGCTCCTAGAGATAATGCGAGGGCTTGGATTAAAACACTCAAGGAAGGAGAATGCTCAAAAAGAAAACCAATTGCAAATTAAAAGAATCTAACTTCCATATAATATAAAACAAGTTAATTTCATAAATTAACTCATTATATACTGTGTAAAAGTTAATACTCAATCAGACAATCCTGCCACATATGACAAATATTTCGTGTAGTCTAAAATTCCCATAGACACGTTTTATTTTATTATTTTTATAACACGGTTAAAGACAAAGTCTCGCCCGGGCGTACGTATATCTTTGGAGAAAAACAAAATATAGAAAGCTATTCTCAACTACTAAATTGCTTTGGGTTCTAGAAACGGTATGAAAATGTAACAGGCGATTCTTTAAAGAACGCTGACCTGCATCCGTTGCTTGGTGTGCGTCTGTGGGTGAGTTCACCCGCCGGAGACACATCAAGCTTTTTGACTCGTTGCAGCACCTCACATACTCAGTGTTTAACACTCACCCTTCCCACATCGATGGCAACATACTGTCAGGGACAAATTAGGTTAAGAATTAGTATGTAAGCTAGTTTTAAGTTTAATCAAAAAGGTGAGCCCCATCACCTTTATTAGTCAGTTTAGTCCAGTCACGTAAAATGTGTATCATTATACTTGTTTATTCATTATATAGTTTTTATAAATAACAAAACCTATATATAATTTAGCAGTGCTACAGGAAATAGAAAAATAATTTGTAAATAGATTCGCCTGAGGATCTATAATTATCTTTAAATTTAAAGGGGCTATAAAAGAAAAAAAAAAGCTGGTTCTAAAAGTTTACCATACTAGGATCAGTTGCCTCAACATTTGTTTTTATAATTTTACCAACTGAAATGTTTAACACCAATTTCAAACCAAATCTAACTTTTAAAATGTGTATAAACTAAATACATAACGTAGAACGTGAAGAAACAGCATCGAACGATATTCGTTAAATTATTGTAAAACAAAAACACCAATATTTGTAATAAAGAATTCTTCATTATGTTTGTTAAACTGTTGTTATTCTATTTGTTGTTGGTTTAGGGACAAATATGAAATATTACAAATAACTAAAGCGGTCATATAAACATGCCCGTTGAATTCAGATGGATTGGGATTAAATGTCCGTTTTATATTTCTAATTAAGTGAACTTTAATTCTTAAATCTAATTTAAAATAGTTTTTTTGTGGGTGTCATTCATGTGTAATTATCATGAGGATAAAATCAGAAATAGAAATGTTTCTCAGCCTCGGAGATTTCTTGAGAAAACCCCTTTTCCCTCATATTTCCATTTATTGTACTTTAACAAAAACCCAAACAGGGTGGTGACATATACCTTTAACGTTTCAGGTTGATTGAATCACGTCCAACGAACGCTTTTGTAGGTCATACATATATACAGACTAAATATCATACAATCGGACCGTACCTATTCAAAGTAGAGCCTCTCCCTTCAGAAAATATTTGGGAGCTCGATAGTGTAGTGTTATTTTGTTTCGAATAAAATATATCAGAAAACAAATCGATCTCTTTGGAAATAATTTCTGGAATAACGGGTCATAATATCTCAGTAGTGGGTATTTGTTGTTTTTAATTTCATGTTTACGTGCATAGAAAGATTGATAAAAACTTGTATTTACATTTGCTTACATATTCTTTGAAAATTAAAAAGTGATAAACATGTACTAGTATTCCTTCTAACGTTATATATTATATATATTTGACATAGTTATATTGATAACATTTTCTAATAAGTAAAATAAATAAAACCTGCTCAATAAAAATAAAATATATATATATTAAAATAAATAACAAATATAATTTATAAACCATACATATAAAATTAAATGACCTTATTTACAAAATAAAAGCTAAAATATTTTTTAAAACACATGTAAGGCTATGTTACCAAAAATACATATGCAAATCCCAAAATACTAGTTGTACGTGAGTCAAAAATAGCAGTGCAAAGCTTAGCGTACTAAAATATATTAGTTCTCTTGTGAATGTATCTTCTTAGTGAGATTTTGTCATAAATTCGTATGGTAAAAAAGGTTTACGTGCATGCGTTGAGAAGCTAAAATATATACCAAATCTCGTGGTATTTAAGACTTTATACTAATTTTGGTTTTATACGTTATGTCGATATTGTTGAGATTTTTATTTTTAATATTCAATCAGAGTATTAGATTTGTTAAGTAGTGTCTTGTGAATGAATATTACGCTGAATAATTATAATGTAATATGTATTTAATCGTTAATTATATTAACTCTCCTTTTGGGATTGACAACAAGAACCGGTTTTGAAGCGTTTAATTATAAATATTAGTTTAGTCAACCAAAACCCAAATTAATTTGGAATATACATGTTTAACGTTATACGTTATTGTACATTAGTCTCTCCTTTCAACGAGCTTTGAATCTTTGATCAGAGCTGTTCCGATCATAATCAATGCAATACTTGGCGGGGGGGGGGGACTGCCGGATTGTGGAATGGTATAATTATAAAACAGGTTTATTGTCTTTCCACAACTGATAATTTCTTTTTTGTTGAAATCGCATATTTGAAGCTGTTATTTTCACTTTTCTCCAATTGGTAGGGTATTTAATTCATATCTTAACCAGGCCTGCTGCATCCACCCTCTTCACTCTACGACAGAACTGTCAGTTGTGGAAAGACAATTAAACTGTTTCATAATAAGTTGTGAGCTTTCATTGCAAGTTATATTAATATTGTAATATTTGAGCGTGGTTTTCAATTATCAGAAAGTCCTAATACTCCTTGATTCCTTGTTTATTTTCTATCCAATCATTAACACCTATAGGAAATTACGCTCATCAAACACATTTTTTTTGCTCAACTGTATTTTATGTAGTAAAATTAACACAGGAACTAGCGTGCACAAAATATAATTTGAAGAACAATTTGGATATTTTTATGGTCTATTACTCACCGTAAGCCCATACACAAAGGGGATATGTTTACTCCTTGAGAGTATACCCTCTCCCTTGAGGCTAAGAAATAATTTCAGCGAAACGCTCGAGCGGAAACATTACCTTCTGGTTTCTCGATCTCTGACAGAACGCTAAATCCAGCTGTCCGGCTGGAAGGCAATATATTCATACTTGCTCTCAAGTTGCCCCCTTATACCGCAAAAGGCTTTATTCAAACCGAGTATAAGTTGTTACCCTAATGGTGGCAGATTCTTCACTGGCACACATCCTAATTCAACTCCGTATAAAAATTGGACGAGGTCAATTTATTCCGTAAACCGTGTGATAAACTGCCTTTGCGGGAAAAGAACTCAAGCATGACTGCAATGGTGATCCTCAGTTTTGAGCCTATCTGGAAAGAAATTGGTTGTTTCAACTTATTTATTTCCGTTATTATGAACTGATTATTATTATTATTATTTGTTCCGGCATTTGTGCACCGCGGCCTCAGTGAGACCTATTGTGCGCCGTCCATGTCCCTGTCCTATATATGTGACAGGCCTACGGCCTTTGCAAATCTGAGGATACTGAATGGATCGATCAGTTCGCATAGTTTGGGGTCTACAATGCGATCACTACCAAAGTGAAGGTATCGCCTTCTAACTAAGTTATCACAGTCACATATTATATGACGTGCCGTTTCTCCCTCTTTCTTGCAGAATCTGCAGATTGGTGATCCCACTATCCCCAAATTAAAGAGGTGTTTATTTAACCGACAGTGACCTGTATAGAGTCCTGTCACACTTTTGAGTGTCCACCTGTCCATTGATAGAAGTGCTGAGCTTCTTCTCTTACAGGGTCCATTAAGAAACAGTTTCGAGTGTTCCTGTTTCTTTATTATGAACTGATAATTACCCAGAAATTGTTTCTTAATCCACTGTCGAGCCCGGAGGAATCGGGTTTTAACGGTATGATTAATAATTATTTAATTTTGACTGTACATATCGTTTGAGTAGAACTGAGTTCAAGGAATGAGTTCTCGTATCGCATTCGCTAAAACGAAATAAGTAAATAGGAATAAAGTAGCAAATTTACAAATAATGATCATTAAAAAAAATTGATCTTCAACTAGACCAGTTCGGGATGTGACGATTATGTGTTGGTTAAAATAAATTATGAAAATAGATACTGGAGGGGATGTATAGATTTCGATCGATTGGTTTTTATAAAGTTTCCATTTTCGAACATTCTACAAGTTTTAGCTCTTATGAGTTAATTTTGCAATATAAATAAATATATAAAATACAAAGCAAACGATGCCACCTTAAAAAATTATTCATAGAAAAATTAATTACTTAACCTCAGTGTCTGATGCTCCAGCTTAATCTTCTACATGTGGTAATCATTGGATAGAAAGGTAATAGCATGGGTGTCATTACCGACCCTATTTGCCATTTATGTTGTGAAAACTTTCAAAAAAAGTACTGTGAATTTCAAGAAGCTCGGTGATTATTTCCTCCCTTGAACTGAGTAAGTTTCTTTGAAATTTTCAGTGTCTCCACATTATAGAGTTTCTTTTTTCAGAATGAAAACACGGTTGGGTTCCTTCCTGTATATAGGCTGTTGTCGATTTAAAAAAATTTCATTAGTTTTAACGAAATTTCCAGTATCTGTACTGTCCCCATCACCTAATGGGATCTTAAATGCTCAATACGAAGAACCGAGTCTCAAGATTTTTTTTGGCCACAGTCAGCGACGTAAATTAATTGTTAAAATAAAAATAAATAATAGTTCATCTTGCTTTGTAACAACTGTGGGATTACATGCTGTAACTAGTAGTTAACAATATCCATATTACTGACTGAAGTATGAGTACTTCGTTTTTGCCTTCTATCTCTCATGCAAACATAATTATTTCTGCTCATCTGCAATGTTTCAACTTGTTCTATGCAAAAAAAAAAATACTTGAAACCTCTGCTTAAATTTCAATTCCAGCCCACATGATTTTTTTTAATTTCTCACTATTTAGATACAGTATACTCTCCCATATCTGTATGAACTTGGGCAGTGGTGATTAGGATATAGACGAAATATTGGAAAATGTAAGTAATAACTCTAAGTAAGTAATTTTATATATTTAGAATAAACATTTTACATCAACATTTTTATTTTAAAGTTGTTTGTTTTGTTTTTATTTGTCAACTTTTCTTGAGAAACGATGTCTCAGTGCCCCCTGATCATGATACCAGAAGGTGTGGATTGATCGTAATGTTCCATTAATTTCATCTCTCAATGTCTGGCTCCTCTTCCTTTCCTCAAATAAGGTCTATAATTTCATCTGCTAACTCTTGTCCAACATCACATGACACATGTGCAACTTAAGTAATATTTTCACAACCGTTTATACCTTTAGCCATAGCAGTTAGCTCGCTCTCAATGATGTCGTCTGTTGTCTCTGGGATTTCATTTAAAGGTTTGTTCTAAAATTTTTGAAGCTTTGAAATTTTAATCAAACACAAATAAATTCAGACGTTACTATCCATGTGCAAACCATTATATTGTTTAAAATGGATAGAGGTTCTTCGATAAAAATTGGGTAGTTTTTCCAATCGATATGGCTGATTGATGTTTATTCCGGCGTCCATGTTTCGCTCCTTGTCAGCCGCAGTGCTACTCCGTGCCCTGCCTTTCATATTAAGCGCGAATGATTCCACTGTACTATTGTACATAGAGCCCCGCTTTGTGAAGTTTGATGGACAGTTAAATGCACATCCGTCCAAGTCGACCAGTAATTAAGGCTACCCTAAGGGTGTAGGGTAGCTCTCTGCCAAGCAATGGATTCGGAACATGATGACCGTTCATCCAACCATGTGTTTGTTCCCCACTAAAAGGCAATCCGACACAGATCTCATTACGGTCAACATATCTGGGCAGCACTGTATCAGTTTATTTGAGTTCGGTGTATTCAATTTCAATTTGAACGTCGGAGTAGCAATGGACTCTCAAACATGCTAAGGGATATTTACAGGCGGTTGGTAATCATTAGGGCTTACCCCGTGGTACAGTGGTTATCCGGGATCGTTCCTTTTAGGGTGATGAGTCTGGTCTATTTTATCTCAGATCCGTGAGGTTTGGAGTTAGTATACCTTTCAGATTATTCTGAACTGTTCAAGTATTTGTGTAATTTTTTACTATCAATGGAATAATCTATATTCTTATATGAATTCAAACTTGGACATAAATTGCTTAAAGCCTTTCGAAACATGAGTATGGGTTTTTGTGATGGTACAGTGAATGAAAGAAATGTACATCGGTGGTTCTCAACGTTTTAATCTGGCAATACTAGATTAAAAATTAAATCTCACCATACTAGGTAGAACTTTCAAAACACTTAAACGTCGCCCATAGGTCTGTTATACGACCCCTTCAGGGTCGTTTGGAGAAGAAATACTGAAAATAATATTGTTAAAGTTTTTTTGTTTTTTTTCATTTGCTTCATACTCAAAGAACTGTCTTTTCAACTGCTCCAACCAGATAGGACCTCAGCTTCACCTACCAACTAAGACCTATTAACTAACAAGTTCTAAGTAAGACATACTAAATAAGACATGTTAGCTAAGATCTTCTAATTAAGACCTTCTAAATAAGACAATAATAAGGCCTTCTAACTACCACCTACTTACTAACTAAGACTTTATATTTAAGATCTACTAATTAAGACCTACTAACTATAACTTTCTAACTAAGACCTTCTAGGACCTACTAACTAAGACCATCTAACTACTACCTACTAACCGTGAACTACTAAGACTTTCTTACTAAGACCTGTGACCTACTAACTAAGATCTTCTAAGACTTTCTAACTAAAGCCTACTACCTTCTAAATTAATTTTTAATTTAACCCTCTTACTACGGCCGTCTAGGACCTACTGACTAAGACCTTCTAAGATCTACTAAGACAACCTTCGGATAGCCTTCACCACTTCATGCGGTGTTACACCATGGATTTATTTTATTATTTTACATAATGACTGATTCAATGAAGATTTAAGGAAAATATTTTTATTGCTCTATGTTCACTGAGTACTGCAGTAAACCAAATGACACAGGAGGTCCATTGAAACCTCTTATGGGATTCTGATCCTTCTTGAATTTTCATTTCATTATTCGCCAAAGCAACTTTATGGAACACTCAGGGTTCTGATGTGGAAACTGGTTTCTCCCCTAACTTCACTGAGGTCAATTCCTTTCTGAGATCATAAACGTCTTTATATTTCCTAACAACCTTGGTTATGTACCATTATGTACTTATATTTTGTTTACATTATATTTAATAAACAAAAATTTCATTCATCCTTCCTGGAAAACGATCGTCCACTAGGTAGTTTTCACTTAAACCTTCATAAACGCCTTAAACACCATAACAGTTAAAGCTGTCAAACTTCAGAGCAGCTCCTCATGAACCCACCCTAATGCGTTCCCACGACCAGAATACTCCTAAAAATCACCACAGCTCTTCCTGCTGAAATTTCCAAAGCATTTAACAGTGTTGATTACCGAATCCTCCTCTGTAAGCTCCAAAACCTCTCATTACACAATCTAAATGATAATAATATTCTTTAAGACCTCCCTCAGTATTTAATAAGTACTGATATTTATAAAGATCTTGATAAGTATGCGATTATAAAATTTACATCCATACGTCACTCAAAATATCCATAGGAATGCTCCAACAAGATCTTAACATAATCTGTGCATCGTTAGCTGAGACACTACAGACACTACTCTAATATGTTTGTAATAGTGTCAAATCTCTGAATATCATTTCAATAAAATAACGTCCAATGTCATTGTTGTAAAAAATTAATGAGATTTTGTTTAATGAGTTATACCAATTCGTTATAGGACAGACATTTGGCATGCGTAACCTACCCGGAAAGTAACAGAACAAAGGGAGAAAGAATCTGTTAATAATATTTTAGCAATAGAAAGGGACAAAAAAGTAAAAACAATCTAAAGTGCCTTTGACAGATAAAGCTTATACACACCACAAAAGGACAGGGTTGCTCAAATGGATGTATTAACGGAAGAAGGAATCATTTCAAAGAATTGAAAGGTAAAACAATTCAACAATTTCAACCCCCTCCCCTCCCACTGGAATCTCATCATATTGACTGTCAGGCTTGTGAAATCATTTTGTAATAAAACTCATAGCCTAATTTTATCATTTTTGTTACAACTTGCTACCTTGAACGAGTTCATCACGAGCAGTAGTAATAAGTGAATTTTTGGTTTCCTGAGGATAGTTTAAAAGGAATTGTATGTACAAATATTTTTACAAAATAAACGCGGGATAAACAGGCACGTACAACGGTTGGTTGCCCATACGGGCATTGAAGTTCAGCTGAACTTCATGATCATATCATAAAAATATATGTGTTGTGGCCACCTCTTAATTACAAATAATTATAAGTCACTCTCTTCTCGATCAAATAATATCAATCGCCGTTTCCATATGTTTAATAAATAAAGCTTACGACGCCAGTCGGAGAGTGGGGGGAGAAGTTGGTGGGGAGAACAGCCTCTGGTGGGGATGACCCCCACCACGACTAGCCGGCTATATAAACCTCGCGTTCTCAGACAGAAACCAACCGGAATCTTGAACACTTCTCTCTCTCTCTGCACTGGCGCTGGCTGCTCTACTCAAAACCATAGTCTTCTCATTCAACTACCTCTGCATCTCTCTCTCCTAACCTCGCTATATTTTAGTCCGGCGTTGTCAGACCCCACACCTTCCTATTGGGAATCTCCGCATTCGTCTCACTAAAACTAGCACCTCCTTGGGAGAGACCTCTCCCTCGCGGACGATGGTTGCCGTGGCCCTGAAAATTTTCCTAGCAGTGTCTCCCATGGCAATCCAGTCTGACTCTCTCCGGTTCACACTCGCCTTTGGGATCCGGACGATTTTCGCCTACCCTTAGATACCGAGTGTGAATTCGCGGTCATTCCAAGACCACATAAACTACCTATAAACCTACCCTATACTTCTTCTCCTGAACATAGTGCTTTGTCGGGGCACAGACCTTCTAAAGATCTTATGGAGTCAGATCAAAGCGAATTAGGCTGCCCGCCGACTAGGTCGGCAACCAGGGAGAAAGACCTTAGGTCCGCCCGCCTTATCTCTTTCTTGGCGCTCACCGGACGGCGGCTAAGAGGTTGTAGTGACCCTAGCTCGCGGCAGGCGTCTCCTCCCCACTTTAGGGATACTCAGTTAACCTGAACCCGACAATATGATTAAAAACAACCCCTCAATATTTCCATTTAGTAGAGTTTCAAATTAAAGAACCCGATGGCATGATTAATGAAATGTAATGTTTTTTTGCTTTAGTTTTCCTACAAATAAACAACTGTATATTTTACTTTTACACATTCATTGTAATTTGAGGTCGTCTGGCTTCTGGCAACTAAATGTAATGAGTTGTGTAACATAAAATGAAATAAAGAAATTCTTTCTTCCTCTTACTAAAAAGTAATGCCTGATTTGTTTATTTTCAGTGACTTGAAGTCATGTATTCCTTGCAAGTTCCACATAATGAATCCACGATGGTACAAATATTAGTACCACATAAAAATAATAATTAAGTTCCAGAAAAACTTTATTGTAAACACTAAATTGACAGGATTTAACTGCAATAATAGTTGTTGTTGTTTTTTCTTGGGAACGTGTTCTCAATGTTTTCTGGGATAAAGATGATTTCTAGAACTTGAACTCATTATCGAAGCTCAAATCCGAGTCGGCTGCTACTTTAACATTGAAAGAAGGAACAACAATCCCCCCACCATAAAAGAAGTAAGACCAATGAAGGTCTTTTTATGATCTATCACGTGGAGAAGAACAGAATTTTGATTATTAAATATTTATTAAGGCATAGCTAAGAGGAGGGGGGGGATGGTCATTTTTAAACATTTTTATCTAAATAATACAAAAATAAATAAAAACGATTCAATGAGGTGTTAATTAACGAAACCAATGATTATAATAATCAGTCAATTTAACAAAAGTGTGGACTGACCCCATCCCCCACCTACTCGACGCTGAAATTTTTACTCTTTATGAGCAATAAAAGAAAACGAGCACATGTTTAATTTAAAATTGGTGATGGCCACATAAAGATACGTTACCTTGTGCTATAAATAAGATCTACTGATACTTTATATGAAAAAAAACAACAAACAGATGGTATAAATTTTGACTAGTCATTTAAGAATTTTCTAATAAAAAAGCCAGAAAAATAAATGTGTAAGCACACTTAGATTTTATCATTATACACACTATTAAAGAAAATAAATTTATTTATTTAGGTTCAGTAATTATCAGTAATTAACCACCCTTGATTGGGATTGCCTTGGATTGATTGGAAAGTAACAGCTCTGAACGCTTAATTTAACAGTTTTCTCTTCTCGTGGAGAAAGCATTATTGGGATCGTGAGAAAAGTGGTAAGACATATTCCTCTCAAGATTGAGGGTGCCAAAAGTTGAAGAACACCGACCAGCGTGTGGCGTGTGTGGGTGAGTTCATCCACCGGTGACACATCAAGTTTTTTGACTCGTTGCAGCACTTTAAAAACCCAGTGTTTAACATTATGACCCCACCACCCTTCCCCTATCGATGGCAACAGACTTAGGGAACATTAGGTTAAGATTTTTTTTTTTTTATTGTTAGATATAGTTAGTTTTAGGAGGTTATGACCCCACCATCCTTTCTGCATCGATGTCAACAGACTGAGAGATTTTTTTTGTTAGATGTAAGTTAGTTTTATGTCTCTGATTCATAAGGTGAGCCCCATCACTTTTCAACATGCTTAGGCAATAATTGTTTATTATACTTTAGTAACAATCACAAATCGCTATGTAAAATTATTATAAATTGTAGAAAATGTAGCCAAACTACAGATATATCCTGACCTATTATAAATAGTTTCATTTATGTCGAATCTATACTGATTCCCATAATTTATAATAACAAGGGGATATGAAGGAAAAAAATAGTTTATCAGTAATAATCATTCTAATGAAAAAAAAATGAACAAAGCCACTGACCCTAGGACCTGCTAGATTGTATAATTACCTTACTATCTATGAGATTCTATCGATTCACATGTAAATCGGTGCGCACAGGCACGGCATGTTGGCTTACATGCACACGTGGTCCGTAGCAAATATTTAGGAGGCACATACAGCTGTTTTAGCCAGTGCCCTGACCCGAGAGCTATTAGACCAAGGGCGTTACCCTAGCTCACCCCCTGGCCACAAACCATTACGGCCGGAGGTCATTATCGTAGACTTTGATCAGGGGAGACTCCTGGCTCGGTGGAGACCCCCAAGGTGCCTTGCAACCCCTTCATACTCAACTTTATAAAATTATATCATTAATCTTCAGGGGGACTTCACGATAAAAAGTGTTATTAAGAATATAATAGAATAAAAATAAAATATTTTCCGGGGACCAGGTGCCCTATGAATACCAAAAATGTACAGGTAATGAATTCAAGTCTGGCAAATATTTGGAGAAAACTGAGAATTTGAACTGTAGAATATTGTATGGATAAGGAGGCTGATCAGAATTTATGCATTGAATAAATAATGATCTTTATGACACTAATGTTCTATTGTATTTCACTTAGCAAAGATCCTTTTTTATGGGGTGTTGGCCCAAATTACAAAAAAAACAAACTTAATTTAATATTTTTAAAGAGAATACTAGTTGATCGATAGAAAAATAGCCTCGCAATCATGTCATAATAATAAATTCAACTCAAGTGAGACGCATCGCATAATTAAGGATTTTGTTACAACTGTGTAACATTTGTTACGCTATTTAATGACTTTTGTAAACATAGTTTTTTAAGTCCCTATAACTTATATCAGCTAAAGTTGTGGACATTTTTTTTCTCAATATTTAAATTTAGTACAAGCAATGGTTCGAGAATAGTTCGCAGGCCTCGAATTTACACTTATTTAGTTAAGACTACTAAAAGAAATTGAACTGATCTATTTCTTGATCTTGATCATTGTTGGGCCTCATAAGGTCGAAACAACACGCATTGCACAGTGTCTTAAAGTGACAAATGGATTTTTAGGGTAACAAGTCATGACCGTGTGACATGTGGCTGATTTACGAATATGACCTGTATCTGAGTATCTTGTATATTTCTGAAGAAAACGGCTGCATATATTTTATAATAAATACCGTCAAATCATTTTGGTTACTAAAAATTGTCTTCCAATGATGTGGATTTAGGAGGTCTCTGGGCTGTTTGTAAATACTGCATGAATGAATAACTGTAAATATGGTACAAATGAAAATACAGTTATTTATTGTCCAATAAAAGGCATATTGTAATTATATCGCAATAAAGATTGTTGGATTATGAAAAAATTGTCTTAGGAACAAGTTGAATTACAATTTAAAGGGGCTTGAATAACACTTACTATGATACTTATATTCTTTTGCAATATCAGTAAACAAATCAGAACTTAGATCTTAAATTGTTTTTGAGCTATGATGTGAAAAATTTACGCTATCGAATTTTTTCTCATTTTACATTAAAGTTTTAATTTCCCGTTATGGTTTGCATTCCAGTATTTAAGCCAACGCATAATCAGCCTATTTCGCTACAATGTGAAATTAAATTTTGAATTTCGGATCTATTGAGTAACATTTACAAACGATATCGGAGAACATATTGATAAAAGTCGGACCTGCTTGAAAGTAGCGCCTCACCTTGTTAGGTATATTTGCAATAAATATACTTCAAAAGATTACTCAGCTTGCACCTGAACAGACGTGCGAAAGTTTATTTCCAAAATTGAAATTTACAGAATTTAACCCTTGATTTGTTCGAAATGAATGGGACAATACCATCGGTTGGTTGTTCGTGCAGGTTGGCGTGTTCGTTACAGCAATGCTACTCCAAACCTCAATTCTAGCCCGGGGTCACGCTACCTTTAAATTATTTTCATATGTTATCTTTCTTCACATGAAAATGCTACCTATGGTTATTTTATTTTTTTTTTATACAATATTTCCCCTCATGTTTTTCCTGTACCATCTCCATCCGTAAGTGATTCAAAAATGTTCAAATGAAAATGTCACTTGACCTCTACACAAAAGCTTTAGTGATACGGGACACATCTTTTGTGAATCACGGTAAACCTTAAGACTTAATCAAATGCCATATTGAAATCAAAAAAACCCACCCGAACATGTATAAGGCGTACTCCTGCCTAGAGACAACGCATATAATTCACTACTCCACTTTGAAATTTATTGAAATGATTATGACTTATTGCATAACTTTCTTGTCGGCGAAATTTTGTTAAATTTTGCCTCCGGGAGAAACAGCGTACGCAACTCCTTGTAATCCCTCATAGGGAATACCATTAAAACGTGTGAGGTGCTTAGCCAGTCCCTTATGAAACATTTAAACTTGAGTGTGTGGTGCTTTGAATCCTCGGTCTTGTAAGAGAAAATCATTTTCAGTCACACAGACCGTTTGCATTAAGGTACCGCATAAGATGAAATTATGAGACGTTAATCTCAGTTCAGGCAGCAGTCGCGTATATTGTATTCAGATCATAGAATCAAAAAAATTTATATATTTGAAGTAAGTCAACGAGTCAAAAAACTTCGCGGATGAACTCACCCACCGACGGCAGGTCAGCGTTCTATTCAAATGAAGTTCCTCTAAACACAATAACATGATGCATTTGCAATTTCCACGGGAGTTAAAAAATAAATACTTCTCTATTTCTGAGTAATTTAAACAATTAAGAAGAATGATGAAATTAAATTTTAAATCAAGAAGAAGACACATTCTGGTAGATAAGGTGGAGAAGACGAAGGACCTTAAAAATCGGCTGGAAGAAAATTGAAAACGATGGTTTGCTACCCAAAGTAATATGAGGGGCGAAAATTGAGAGTTGGATTCTCTGATCAACAGAAAGCTTTTGAAAAAACAATTTATAATTAGAACATTCGCAAAATATTACATATATGTGCACAGCCTCAACGGTCATAGTAACAATACTAGTCTAGGAACATAGTGATCTATCTATCTTAGGGGGTGTATATATTAGGAGCTGTATAGGATTGTGGGGATGATGTTAAAACACTTATTTTCTACTGAGGGAGTGAAACAATGTCATGACTCACTGGTCAGTTATTTGTTAAACTTATCAGTATATATTATGGGGCAATAACTAATTGTGTTCAATGTTTTCATCCATACCATATTTAGAATTCACTTGCTCAATCATTCAGTATTTACAAACAGTCCGCAGACCTCCCAAATCCTCATGGTTGTCATCTCCCTCGCGTGCGAAAGAGGAAGCGGGGTCTTGGGAAGTCCCTCACGCTCCTCCATCAGTTACCATTACGATCCAGCGGAGCCTTTTGTCAAGATGGAAGCATAAATACCCTACTGTCTCAGATACAGGAAGAGGAATGAAGACTAGTGGACAGAGCTTGCAGAGGGTAAAAGTAATGTGAGAACATTTTGGCTGTAGAATTAAGATAATGTCATGACTCATAGTTGAGGGTTTGTTACATAGATTAGTATTGGATAAGTGGTTATGTATTTGCGGGATGGTTGGACAGTGAGCTCTCCGGGAAGAAGAGGAGGAATGGTTGATAGCTGGGACCCAGCCGGGATAATAACAGGCCTCTCTCATCCAATAAATATGGCCAGGGCTAAAATGAAAAACAGTATATCTATACCCGATTTACAAAACGGCAAGTTTTAATACGGCAGTCCTTTATGGGCTACATAACCCCCCCTTATATGGCTGATAAAAAAGGAAGAGATTCCATTACGGGCAACCATACTGGCCGTAGCGTTTGTGGCCCTTCATGGCCCTGCAGTAAGGTACCTCCACATCTGCTGCCAGTCCTAGCCATCTTGTATACCTATTACATGACCCTTTCAACCTTTTCAGAATATTTTACATCATGGCTCTTTCTTGAATGGATAGTACGCCACTTACAAATCAAATCAATTTGAATTATTTCCAAAAATTATATTTTGCTAATATGCAATGCATATAATCTTAAAATATATATTATAGCTTATTGCTTTTAAAATGACTAGAAGTACACATAAATTTTAATTTACGAAAAATATAAATATAACAACTTAATGATAAAAACTTGATAGAAACATGTGTATATTTGCACTATGGTTTGTTCATCAAGCTTTAGTATTTTTACAATCCTTTTATTAACACAATATCATTAAATATTCAAAGTTTCATAATAAAAAAAAAATATATATATGTATATATAAGTTAATCGCCGGTGGTTAAGATAGATAAAAAAAGAATAACGAAAGAGGGAATTGCACCGACACACTCTGACTCCAGTAAAAGACTGCTTTATTATTGATAATAATGCGACATACATAGGATCATGGGTTGTTTACCTTCCATGCTCGTATCAGTATTCGACATAGTCAGGCTCTGGCTTTAACTTTTATATATATATATTATTTACATAATCACTAAAGTCTTTGAACAATAATTTCTCTTTCTTCATGGCGTATTCCATCAGTAGACCTTTATACCTATATGATATAGCATGCATTCCTGTACTCTATCCTTGGTTTGCAAAAGTTTCTCTTTCCATTCAGACCACACAGAGTCCATTGTTAATATTGTTAGGGTTGCTGAGTGCCAATCTAAACATGATTTTTACATAAACAACCTTAATATCTCATAAAGCTTTTCTCTTGTGGCAACATTAAGGTTATGGCAACAGCATTTTCTTCTTATCCTTCGGTGATGCCACAAATTTAAATGTGAATTGAAATCTTTTCGCCATTATAACTCCAATTGTCGTTTTGTAAGACAATTATTGAAGGTGGGGTGAATAAACTGAAATCAGTTTCTCTTTAAAGAAAGTAAGCAATTTTATTCACTATATTTTATATTATAACAATTATTCATATTATTTGCACAATCTTACCTGTAAACAAAGAAACGACATTTACAGTTTGTAATTATCACTTCTCTATTTACAACTTTTGTTACTTAATATAACCTTCTCTATATGATCTCACTTTTTAGAATATTTCTGATGGCCCCGTCTATTGGAGGCCAGTAGAAGCAGCGCGGCAAATTCAAATATTCAAATTATAGAGAGTATACTTTCTATACATATAAATATATATATAAAGTAATAAAGATTTGTTATTATTATTATTACGTATGTTTGGGTAATTTATCAATGTTAACCACACCATGTTTACATTTATATATAAATTTTGTGGTTATTGCTTTCAAAATGACTAGAATTCAATCTGTTTTGGATACGTTGTGCTAATCAACTATTCCACTGTACCTCGGCTAGTAAAAGATTACACTTATACAAATCAAATCTTTATTGTGATAAAGTCTTATTGGGCAATGAGTAACAGTGCTCTATATCCTCATTCATACCATTATTACTAAATATATTAATAAATATTATACTTAGAAACGTATTTTGAATTATTTGAATTCTGCTTAATTAAGTGCTGCGTAAATTAGTAATTTATTCTAGTCATTAAGCTTAGAATTTCTTAGGTTCAGGGTCTCAGTTGTGCATGTATCTTGTTGAATCTTGTTAGTAAAGCCCACATTAACTAGCATAAGCACCAGCTAGTTGAAGCTTAGTCAGTCAAACCAATACCAGAAAAAGTCAAAAATTCCGAAATAAGTTTCTAAGAATAACATTTGAAGACAAACTAAGGTCCACTACAATATTTATAGTAAGGGGGTCTTACTTGGTTTACAATTGTTGTTATTAAAAAAAAAATACAAAAAATTGAATAAACTTCACTAGTTAATCGAAAAATCAGCAGAAACTTTGCATTTATGAAATATATATTGTTACGATATTTTGTGTGGTACGATAAAGGTTTTGATTGGCTTAACTAAAAATATCGATCCCTTTTGAATTACGTCAAGTTCCCCGATATAAATCACATAATAATGTATTTTAATTGATTAAATTTTATTAGTTATTTATTATATTAAAAAGCCAAATAAAACAGTATGTTACTTAAAACCTATTAAAAGCTGTGCGTATGTAATATTGAAGTGATGATTGTGACAGGATATTCTAAATTCCTAATTATTTGCCAATGTTATTAGTGGTTGTTTTGTTCTTACATGTACCTGTTCTTAAAAGCGTATGTAAAACAGGACTCAGAGCGCAATTTATCTCCGGTATTTTATATTTCTCATCCTGGGAACGGCTAAACCCTTCATACGACTGTTACTAGATAAACAGGAAAAAATCTTTGTTCTGGAACTATGTTTCCTATGAATAACAAGAAGGTAGAAATAAATAAATGCTGCTCTGGCCAACAAAAAAGAGGCAATACACCCCACAGGGGGGGGGAGAGATACAAATACATTATTAAATACATTATTCCACAGTAGCCTTTCCGACCACCCTAATCCTGCAGCACAGTCTTTGCACTGCGCCACTCATCCCTATAATCCTCCTCGGAGACTGAAACGGCAGTGGCCTCGTGACCTGCTATAATCGCGTGACAGTGGGAGTCCTGGCAATGGCCAGTTTCTCCAATCATGTCCTATTGTATGAATGAGCGAGTGAATGATGACTGTAAATATGGTATGAATGAGATCATTTATCTGTATTATTATTGCCTTATAAAAGGCAGATTGTAATTATTGCACAATAAAGTTCTATATATTAAAGGGTAAACCTCAAATTAGAAAGTATCAACCAAGAATTTGTTTAAATAACACAAATAATATAATAAAACAATTAAATATTGGTGCTTAGTCCTTTACATGGTTGCTATTACTTTATCAGCAGTAAAATTAAATTATAAATTACAAGAAAAATGCAAAATATATGAAAATAAAAAAAGAAAATAATATGTGTATAGATAGTTAATATTAATACAACAAAAATTTTGGTCATAAAAAAAACAAATAACAGTTGTTCTCCTGTGAGCTGGTAACTGCAAGCTATAACTCATTTTTATAGTTATTTCACTATGTTTAGTACAAATAATAAAAAAAAAATTTACTCTTGAACATTATGAAAACCACTTGTGTGACCACAATATATATATATATGTAGCGTTACAAGCGTTTTTACGTTACGCTCCCATTACGTGTGGAAATTCGTTTTTATTCCTCTAGATACTTTTCTTCGGGTTACTTTATGTTTTATTGCCACTCATTCTAGTTTTCATTTTTATCCATGTTATTATTCTGTACAATTCTTTACTGCTTCTCTCAAATATGTTTCATCTTTAAGGTGCATGGAACAAGTGGTTTTTAATGTTTTATAAAATTATGTTTAATAATTAGTTATTATTTTTATATATTAAAAAAAAAAAAAATTGAAACCCCATTGGAAAACCTGGGAAAAACCAGTGTTTGAAAAACACATGCTACTAACGGAAGCTTCAATAATAAATAGCACTATAAATTACTATAACTAAAACTATATATATTTAAATATTTTGGGTGTCAATAGTTCTCAAAAGCGTCTTCATATAGTGATGGAATTGCTAACTGTCCGATCGAGGATTGAAGAAAACTCAGCTATACGAACTTTGCAACAATTTATTTAAAATATTTCTAACCCCGCAATCATATTATGTCAGCTCGCTTGAATATCTGAAAGAAACTGCTTGTGAACCGACCCAGATAAGGAAAATGTAGAGAAAATAATGTTTCCATTACGTTATAAGAAATATTAGTAAGTATGCAAGAAATATATTTCTTGGGATTCCCCTCTAGTTTTTTTTTTATAATTCATTATATAAGCAAATCCCTCGGACATTGGGATGGTTTAAATTTTCTTTCAAAGCACTTTTATCAACCATCAATTTTCACTAAAGTCATCCTTGATTGAGATCTATTTATAATCCACTGATAACATTAGTTGAAATACTTATTTTTTCTGGGCAGATACGAATACCTACGGATATTCGAACAAGTTGTAGGAACCAGCGTCTCCTAAAACTGGACATCGCTCTCAACTTAATCATTTTAAAAATTGTATTGAAGAAAAATAAGGAGCAGTAGTTATTGGCTGGTAAAAATTCCTTACGCCAAAAGTTGAAGCAAATATTATATATCAAATAATAAATCTTTTATACATATAATACTGATAGTAATTTAAGGACATTGACATGATAAATATTGCTTGAAAAAATTATGTATTTATGTATTTTTTTTTTACGTCTCTTCAGTTGCAGGTACCGAACTGATTTGAGATTTTTTTTTTCATCTGAGTGATGTGTTATTATTATTTCTTATAATTTATATTCCGTATCGTACTATTTTCCCCTTTTTAGGGGCAATGCTCAGTTTTTATTGTGCATCGTAGTCATTCAATTGGACATTTTCTAGCTTTACCACCACCTGGCAGACTTTCAGTCAAAATCAACAAAGAAAAACCATTTTTTCTTAAATTAAAGAACAACAAATATTCTCGATAAAATTCTTGTTCTTACAAGTTTTAACTACTTGAAAAAAATTGATAGTTACGAGAAGTTTATGTGAAGAAATGTAAGTACTATTACAATTGTGCGTTTCTAGGAGTTACAAGACTTTGACCATAGACGACCATAGAAGTAGTATAACTAATTGTATATTATTTGACCAGGCATATAAAATATTATTTAATGGTATAACCTAGGAGTTTAAATTTTTTTTTTTTTGTAGGGACGCTAAAATATACATACATATATATGTATTTATATATATTGCTAAAATTGTTTCGCTTCAACAAATTTTGAAGTTTTTATATGTAAGAGAAGAGTTGTTTTGAAACAAAACCATTAACTCCTAATGGAAACCGTACCACACGAGCTTACATTTACAGGAATAAAGTTGGTATTCCCTTTAGAGCCCCAAATGTAAATTAGTGATCATAACTCATCCCTACCGCATTTTATATTCACTTTTTTTTTTTTTTTTTCCCCCTTAATATCCTATATAAGAAAAGTTTTCAATATATCAGTGGAATACGTGTGCATGTGAAACGTATTTTTATTTTTCTGTAATGACACGATATATATTTAATGAGCTGGTGTAAAATGTACCAAACTGAAGAAGCCGAGCTAACATATATGTATGTATACTGTAGCGTCCTTACAAAACAAAAATAATGTTTATGTATCCGATTATTTTCCAACTTTTTAATTGAAGTTTTTACAATTGTATATTTAGCTTGTATACAAAAATATTTGTTCATCCGTAAACCATTTATTCGTACTATATTTATTTATTGTTTACTTTATATATCTAGATGTTTGGTTTGCACCTTCCATGTGTTTTATACCTTTTTATTTATTAAACAAATAAAAGAAGTAATTCCTTATGACTTTCGTATGGATTACAATATTCTATGTATACTACAATGGTATAAAACATTATAATTCTATATAGTTTGCTTGTTATTATGTACGTATTAACTTAATGGTTTTACTTAATGTTGCATCTAATTTACTGACTTAATTTTTTTTTTATACGTCGACATTTTACTTTGGCCTTTTTTTTTATGAAGTGATATAGCTCTTTTTATTTGCCTAAAATTAATGTGTTGTAATTGTTCTTCATTGATGAACTAAACATGTGTTGCTAAATTAAAATATTTTGTTGTATTTAGAGTAGGAATTCCACAATCCAAGTACGAAATAGATTAAATATACTTTGTATACCCCCACAAAAAAAACTACTGATATGTTAATAAAAAAAATCTTGAATGTGAAACAGTTATAAGTAGTTCCAAAGTTACAATTCAAGTTGAATAGAAGAAAAACAAATAACCCTATTTCTACGATCCTTTAGAGGGTGTCTTTAAAGCGTATAACCCTCCAAATTAGTATACAACTTTTTTTGAAGAATTTCCCATTCCAAACTTCAATGACATAACGCATGTAAAATCTTACAAAGTGGGCAGAAAATCGTAAAAAGGGGTTACTATATATGATTGATTTTGCAGAGCGCCATCCACTAACAAATATACTTCCACTTCTTTCCGTTCAGAAAAAGTCAAAGATTTAATCCACCGCGGTGCACTCATGGGGAGTTTTACTGTATATTACCCTTATCCTGTGCATGCTCAAAGAATTTCATTGTTAGTTCACTAAATCACAGCGTATTGATAATAGTAATTAAGATTACTGCTTAAGTATACTGCAGGCCACGGTGACTAGCACGTTCGGCAGATGGCCGAAAAGTTGGTGATTCGAGACATATATGTGATTGGGGCCACGTTATTTTTCTCTCGTTTCGTCGTTTAGTTATTATTAATTGCTTATAGTTAAAATAAATAAACGAAAGTATAATAGAATATAAAAAAAAAAAATCCTAGCCAATATCCCCTATGCACTATCAGCACACCGGTGAATTTATATTTTCAATTTTTAGTAATTCGTTGTTATACTCGTATATAACGAATTGGTAACCTCACTGCAAAACAAATTAACATTTTTAAAATATTAAAGCAATATTATTAACAGAACACTTCAATCATTTTACAAATCTGAGGCATATAAAATAATGTTTATTTTTACATATCATCAATACTTGTCTTGAAGTGTGAAGGAATTTTTAAATAGCTTGTTTATCCATACTCCATGTTTTTGTTTTTATCGATGAAAAAAACTTGTAAGCTGGTATGAATGGAAATTTTACTTAATTATGAATGAATTCTCTCATTCTAATTAGTAATGTTGTACAAGCAAATTTTATTGTTTCAAATAATGATGTTATATACAGAACAAATAAATAAAAAAACTGGTTTTAAATATACCTCTGAAACTTCAGGACAATTTAATTTTTTCGGCATTCCTTTTGTTTTTGTACTTTATTGTAAAACAAACATACATACATAATAGCAGAATATAAAAATAATAAAACCGTGACGATAAAAGTAATTGTTAAAGGATCTGAAGTCAAAATTATTGGGAGAGAGAGCTAAAATACACTTGAACTTAGCCGATGGGTATGACGATAGGTATACTTATCAAGCTTTTAATAGAAGCTAAATTACGCTTCGTTATTTACTATCGCGGAAGCAATTTTTTTATATTGATATGTATCTTTTGTTGATTATTAACGTATATATTGTCTTTGAGCTTGAAACTTAGTAAAATCGATTTTAATAAACACTCGTAAAACTACTTTCATCTTATTGAAACCTTGTCTTAGACTGTTAATTAATTTTAAATTTCGTAGTTTCTAATATTTAATTTCTTGTGTATGGATATTTCGTCGAGTAGTAATAATAAATAATTGTTTTTTTCAACATGGTTACAGGTTTATAAATGGTTGAAAAATTGAATCGGGTATTAATATTGAAGAAATGGTTTGTTTGAACTGTTGATTGGCTAGGAGTTCATTTTTTTTTATGGAATCAGGAAAACAAATCAGCGCTGTAGAGATACATTTGTTCGGTTCCTTGTGTACACTGAATCCCAATTATTTAGAACAAACAATTATCATAGGATTTTCAATTGATTGTTGGTGTAGTTCGAACTTCTTCTGGGATCGAAAAAAATACTGTAAGGGCTATCAAACAACGGTGACAAGAGGACATATTCAGATAAACCCACTGCATACTTGATACAGGAGAACAACTGTGAATATTATATTATAATTTATTCCTTGCCAAGGCCGTGTGGGGCTTTACTTTCAAACTCAAACCGGGCAATCGTCTTTCTATCTATACGTTTGACGATATATACCCGTTGATTAAAAAAATTTAATCGATCTGTAATTCAAAGGTAGATTTCAAAAAGTGCGACAGTAATTTTCCTTTATTTTTCCCACATCCTATTTCATAAGTTTGAGAGCTAAGGAAAAAAAAAAAAAAAAAAAAAAAAAAAAAAAAAAAAAAAGACAGATCGAATGTGTCCTCCGGCCAGCTCTGCTGTGCCCCGCTATATACTCACTTGACTGACAATACAGTTAAAAGTCTCCAACAATTCAAGAATGGGATCATGAGAAAAGTGGTCCAACATAACTCTCTCGAGAGGTTGAAGAACACAGACCTGGACCCGTTGCCTAGGGCTGTCGGTGGGTGAGTTCATCCACCGGAGACACGTCAAGTTATTTGACTCATTGAAACACCTCCCAAATCTGGTTTAAAGTTTAATTAGTTTATTTAAATTTAGGTTAGTATTAGCACCACACATTCATAAAGTGAGCCCTATCGCTTTCTCTATTGTTTTATCTTGTATTCTGTATTATCACCCAACTCAATTATTGTTAATCTCGCGCAATATATAAAATGTAGCAACGCTACAGTACATATACTAACCATAATGTGCATTTATGTAAAGATTCCGTATTGTAGATTCGCAACTCATGTCAAAAATCTATATTCAATAAAAAAAGGAATTGAAAAATAAAAAAACATACAATCTTAAACTTACTTTCAGAATAGGGATCATTTCAGTAGATAAATCATTTAAAAATAGTTTTGATACAAGAATGTTTCTTTGTATATTTACTTTTTATATTAGGCACTATAAGTACGAGAAATCACGTTCATATACATCAGAAATACCGATCCAATTCTCCAGTTCTCCAGATGAGTTCATCCACCGGAGACACATCAAGGTTTTTGAATCGTTGCACCACCTCACAAACCCACTGTTTAACACTATGGCCCCATCACCCTTCCCCTATCGATGGCAACAGACTGTTAGGGAAAATTAGGTTAAGATTTAGTTTAAGTTTTTATTGTTAGATATAAGTTAGTTTTAAGTATATGATATATAAGGTGAGCCGCATCACTTTGAATAGATTCAGTCCAATAATGTTTAATGTACATCATTATACCTTTGTACAATGCAGATCACTATAAGTAGAAAACGGAATTTGTATAAAATGTAGTCAAGCTACAGGAAATATAATGAATTGTAAGTAGATTCGCTTGTATATATTTTGTAACATATATTAATTTTGTAACAATGGTATATGAAAAAAAAACAGTGCGAATTATAACGCCAATACAAATGCAAACTTACTCATTGCGAATTATACAAATGCGAAATTTTTATATTAGATTAAAAATCTAGTTTTGAAAATAGGTTAAACAAATAATCAAAAAAGTGGGAGTTTGTTAGTTGCTATTCTTAAGTTTGCATTTGTACTAACGATATGTTGATTGAAATAAAATAACAAAAAAATAAACATAAAAAATTGGTTCTGTTTCGAAAAACTTTCTCAAGGTCACAGCTAAGAACCAATTTAAGATACCGATTTATTCGCTTGGCTAATTACTCATTAAAAATTTGTGATACAAAAGGTAGTATTAAAACGAAATGATTTTGTGAAATATAATATTTTAAAGGATGAGAAAGAAATGGTTAAAATATTGGCATAACATCCAAACTGTTATTTTTCAATCTTTGTTTGCTGCCTTTCGGCCACACCGCAGTACATCCTCAACGAACACAGGTTGTCATAAAAAAAAGGAATTAAATTAATAATTCTATAAAACATTATTTTTTAAAAATATTTTCTGGACAAGAAATTGTCGTTCCTCGATCAAAATTATTTTGGAGCTAAAAATTAAAATAACTGAATCAATCTAATTATAGCCGATCACAAAAGACACCATTTCTTTCTTTTTTTCTTTTTCTAATTTAAATACTTACTTTTTCGTTTCATTTAGGAAGTGATTAAAATTAAATTAGGTATTCTATCATAAATGCAAGTTATTTATGTATAATATGATTTTGTCTATCTGGATAATCAGTTGATGCAGGTAATGTTTTTTTTTTCTCTGAACAAAGACTCAATTGCGTTTCTCTGTAAACCAAAGAAACAGTATTTAAATCATTTATTTAAAATATTGTTCTTTCTCCACACAAATCTTTAATTCTAATAACTTAACTCAACTCAAAATTGATCAAAATTTATATCTCAACACTTCAGCCGTCTGCTCAACTGTGCTGCCACCGGTGGATTTTAAAATTAGAAATACGATGACTCGAGACATGTTTTTTACATATATACCTATCTATGGGCACGTGTTTATGTAATTCTTAACAATAGAAATCTGGTTTAAAAAAAAAAAAGTGGTCAATATTTTCTATTTTTTTAAGGTGTCCTATTTATTCTAAAATTGTGATATGGAATTTTTTTGAAATATTCTATTTGTATTTGTGATTTTTATACGTGTCATATCCTTTTTTCGCTTCCCTTTGTGCTTATTTTTTTAATTATACCTCTGCTATTATTAATTATTTCAAACTGGAACACTGTGAAGATATTATTGAGGCCAGAAGCAACAAATTGGGCGGAGCTGTTTGCAGAAATGACTGTTCAGAAGCACGAGTGAAGAACATTCATCCGCTTGGACAGTTGCTAAGTATGCGTCCCTAGTACAAATGACCATGTCTTTTAACTTGCCCTAATTCCACTGTCTAGTGGACTTAAAACTTTCAAATTAAATGAGACTACTTTGGATTGTTAAGGAACCGAAATTTACAGTAATAGTATGTCAGGGAGACAAACCGGAAAACTTAAAATTAAAATTACATCCTTTTCTTCAAAGCTGAATTCCTTTTTAGTTCGGAATTCCTTTACCCGACTTAAGATAACTTTAGATTATTTAGGAGAGAACTAATTTTGGTTAGTCGGTTGGTTGAACAACTTTATAGACAAAACTTGCAACATCTCGTGTTCGATTCATCGGAAAAACACAACATTCAAAAACATAAAATTAGTTCATTTACAAATAATAATATTAATATTTTTATTATTCTAGGAATATGCCCCCTAAGAACAAATATTTATTGAACAAAGGTGGGTTCATTATTTAAAATATGTAATGAAAGAACTGTAAACCAAAACAATGTAAAGAAAATAAAACAAGAACTTAATTAAAAAATAAACTTGTATAAAATATAAAAATTCATAATTGGGTATTCACACGTAAATATGTGAATTTCATTCAAAATGACACATTCTATTTACACATTAAAAAAAAATAAATAAATACAATAAAAATGCTTTAATAATAGGCTAAAGAATTTAATAACGAAAATAAAAATAAACACTGTAACTTTAGTCAACATTTTATGAAACTATTTATTAATTATCTTGTTTTGAACACATAAGAAGGGAGTTCCTGAAGGATATTGCGATTACGATAAAGGAATTGTGTTGTATTTTTGCTCATTCGGAAGGAAGACAGGAACATATGAAAAGAATGTAGTACCCACTTTCAAGAGCGGGTTTGTCGTAAATGACCGCTTTGTTGTTAAATATAGAGAAGAGGTATGAAGGTTGTTGGGTAAGGAAGAAACAACAAAAGTTTGTGGTAATTTGCCCAATTGCATCTTATATGTAGTTAAGAAAAACCCAAGCGCCTACCGAATCTAAATTTAAGCTGTATTAACAAATACACTATTTTTTTTAACTTATATACTCATACTTAAACATAAAATCTAATAGAAGTAAAATAAAGTAGACAATTTATATTTTAAAAATAGCCTCCCATGAAATACTGCCAATAAAGTAATTTGTAATTCTTTGACAAGAACAATGTATTGATTTTGACTCCTTTATGTTATAAATTCTCGTACAAGTGGCAACCCAACATCCTCGTTTAATGCTTTTGGTGAACCGAGAGTAATCAGTTCAATTCTTTCAATTCAGTTCAGTTCAATCAGAGCAATTCTTAACAACTTGTTCCGAGTTGTTTGAATTCTGTATTAGTTTGTTAGGCAGGTTGAACTCCAGGAACCACAGGAAAATGTTGGAAACGGATTTAAAACAATTACCTATGGTGAACGGAAAGTACCTGTTATAGAATTTCTGTACAATTTTTTTCTTGAAAATGACGTAGGCTAAATTCCAGGTAGGTAATAGACCAACCAAGCCTAAGATAAAAAAAATCTATGTAGGATTATTTTTTGATGGAGTCATAAATTGGTATCCGTGTTAGTAAAAGAAAGGGAGGTGCGCCCGGTGTTAAAATACTCCTATGGCAGTAAGGATAGCAGATGCACTGGACAGCAAATTCATTCAGGAGGCATGCGTATTTTCCGGGATCACATTGCTTGGTCACCCGCTCAGCACATGTTCCGTAATTATCGATTTTATACTGATATTTAATTAATAGCACTTAAGTAAGATATTGTCTGTTTGTCTAAAGTTTCTAGAAAAATGGGACTGGAAGGAGTTCATTCGGCTTCATGAGGAGTACTGATTACTGGTTTAAATAGAGAAGTTGTGAATCTGGTTAAATAACAGGACATAAGGTTGAGAGGTGACGCTAGCTCCTCAGTACCAACTACTACGACTACTAGTTTCAGTCGGAAATTATTAATTGTCTGTTGACAAAGTTTATAATTTTAAATGAAAAAAATGTGATCCAGTATTCATTATGCAGTACATTAGTGGGTTCATGATTAGAAGATCCATATTTTTAATTTTGAATCAATTAAGAAAATATAAAAGAATTTTAGTGTTAAGTAGTTAGAAATATTTATATGCTAAAGATCATATTTAAACTAGCCACCATTTAAATACAGTCAATTTGTTTCAATAGTGCCAATATGCTATAGAAAGCTCTTTAAATTAATTTTTAACTTCATTAAGTTATTCTGAAAATAAATCACTTCTTGTTCTGTTAGTATTATTTTCTAGAGTCATTTATTTTTATTATTAGGATAAAAAATTCTTCATTGTGATAAAATTACAATCTGCCTTTTACTGGGTAATAAGTAGTTGTGATAAATGTTCTTATTTATACCATATAATTTTTTTATAATTTCGAAATATTATTGACATCAATCATTTCTAATGTAGAAAACCTTCATTGGTTAACGTGAAATTCCTTTTTATTGAAGTAAATCCCTTATGAAGAGCATAGCACCGACTCAAGCTCAGAAAACTGTTAGCATGTTTCCCTGAATTGCCATCCCATTAGTTTTTTTTTATGACCCTGAAGCTCATTAGTTTTATATTAAGGATATATTTTTTAGAAAAGTAGCATAGTGTGGTCGTCCCTAAATTTAATTTTATGATTGTTAATAACTTTTGTTGATTACTTTACTTATAATTTTGGTCGTCTAGGAATTTGGCCCTTGAGCGAAGAGTTCGACTTTTAGTTAATATAATTAGAAATTTACTTGAGTAAATTTAATTTAATTAAGATTTAAAATGAATTTCAACATATAAGACTGAATTAATATTATAAATGGAAATTATGTTACAAAAACGTTTATCAATCTAACTAGTTAAAATCACTAATTAAAAATCCCCATATAACTGTCTTCGAATGTGATCAATCACGTTTAATATTCTCGAGAATGAAATTGTGCGCTTAAGATCATTTGAAGATTTTTGTTATGGGATGGTTTTAATTGTTCCTCAACTATTTTATATTTACAACTTTTTAAATTCCATTCCTCTCCCTGTGTCTGAGACAGTACGGTATATAGGCTTCCATCTCGACAAAAGACTGACATGGAACCCACACACGAGGCTAAAAAGACAAGAGCTAAACAGACGCTTTGGACAACTGTACAGACTACTTCGAAGGACATCCCATCTCTCAATAGAAAATAAACTACTTATTTACAAAGTTATACTTAAGCCAATCTGGACATACGAAATAGAGCTATGGGGGACAGAAAAGAAGTCGAACATTAAGCGCATCCAATCCTTTCAATCAAAAGTCCTGAGAACAATAGTAAATGCCCCTTATTACGTCAGCAACAAAACCCTTCACAATGATCTGACCTGTATTCTTGAACTCATCCCTGCCAAGTTCATAAAATTCCATAGTAACCTATCCAACCACCCTAATTCCCTAGCACATTGCACTCCACCACTCACCGCTATAATCCTGCTCGGAGAATAAAACGGCAGTGGCCTCGTGACCTGCTATAAATAAGTGACAGTGAGTCCTGGCAATGGCCAGTTTCTCTAATCATGTCCTGAGCGTCTGTGGCTCTCTCGCTCTTGGTCAGCCTCCGCTGGCTCTTATTCAGTGACGCGGCTGATGTAGGAGCGTGGGGGACTTCCCAAGACTCCGCTTCCTCCTTCGCATGCGAGGGAGGTGACAACCTTGTGGACTTGGGGGGCCTTTGGGCTGTTTGTAAATATTGTATGAATGAGCGAGTGAATGATGAATTGTAAATATGGTATGAATGATAACATTTATCTCAACTACTTATTGCCTAATAAAAGGCAGATTGCAATTTTATCTTAATAAAAATTGTTGTAATAACTGAACAACTTATCAAATATATCATACCATAATAATATATATATATCGTAACGTGTTTATTCAGTGACGATAACTCACAGCATCTGTTTGCCCAGTATGAAGGGGGGCTGAACTCTTAAGGGATCTTCCGGCTCAATTATTCAAGAGAGAGGATTCAAGCTACATTTATAATATAATTACAGCTGAGTTGCTAATACTGTAATATGTTAGCCCGGCCGCGAACAGGAAGCAGGAGAATATTCCTTGTCAGCCATGTCCAAGGCAGGTATCCTTCACAGTTCCCCGGGGGTATTAATATCAATGGAACTTTGGGTAGGGCTACGAGGGGTGGAAGTGAGGCCTTAAATAACAATTTTGCCTTAACTGGGCGGGTGCTGCAGGCCGTTGAGTCGATAGGGCGCGTGTCAGCTGCATGGCACTTCAAGTAGTGGCCTTTCGATACCTAATATTAATCGACTTACGGTCTTGATTGTCATCAGCATAATGCACATTTACCCCGACTACTTCCTAGGAATCAAACCTGAGCTGAGTATAAAATTGACTTCTAAAGCTGCATTGCGCAGTTGATTCGGTTCCCTTTAGGTGTGGCCCTGGAGTGTTGAAAGTAACGTTAAACAACATACCTGTGGTATCTACCAGTTGAACTCAGGACTTATTTTATATTTATTATTTAAAATGTTTCGTTAATTTTTCCGTTAAAAGTTTTACCATGCATTGTTATTTATAACCACAGTAAGGTTACTTATTCAGTATATATAGCAATGGATTAATAAAAATTAAAAGATAATACAATTTAAATTAAGAGGATGTCTGAAGAGGTGAAACGTCGACTAATGAAGTCACATCAATATAGAAAGATATATATAGAGGTATTCCAAGGTTTTTTTTCTAACATGATACTAAAGTTTTTATTAACTGTTGTCTTGGTCTGTAGACTACAATGAAATGGCAAGTGGTTGTATGTCTGTTTAGGTGTGGCCCTGGAGTGTTGAAAGTAACGTTAAACAACATACCTGTGGTATCTACCAGTTGAACTCAGGACTTATTTTATATTTATTATTTAAAATGTTTCGTTAATTTTTCCGTTAAAAGTTTTACCATGCATTGTTATTTATAACCACAGTAAGGTTACTTATTCAGTATATATAGCAATGGATTAATAAAAATTAAAAGATAATACAATTTAAATTAAGAGGATGTCTGAAGAGGTGAAACGTCGACTAATGAAGTCACATCAATATAGAAAGATATACATAGAGGTATTCCAAGGTTTTTTTTCTAACATGATACTAAAGTTTTTATTAACTGTTGTCTTGGTCTGTAGACTACAATGAAATGGCAAGTGGTTGTATGTCTGTTTAGGTGTGGCCCTGGAGTGTTGAAAGTAACGTTAAACAACATACCTGTGGTATCTACCAGTTGAACTCAGGACTTATTTTATATTTATTATTTAAAATGTTTCGTTAATTTTTCCGTTAAAAGTTTTACCATGCATTGTTATTTATAACCACAGTAAGGTTACTTATTCAGTATATATAGCAATGGATTAATAAAAATTAAAAGATAATACCATTTAAATTAAGAGGATGTCTGAAGAGGTGAAACGTCGACTAATGAAGTCACATCAATATAGAAAGATAAATTTGGAGGTACTCCAAGGTTTTTTTTTCTAACATGATACTAAAGTTTTTATTAACTGTTGTCTTGGTCTGTACTACAATGAAATGGCAAGTGGTTGTATGTCTCTTCTGTACTTTAGTCACAAACGCATTTGTTGTTTCCGGTCAGTTTAAACCTATGCAATAGCTTCTATTTCCTGCTTGTATACTGTGAAAGTCAGTCTTGATCCAATGATGTTAATATTATTAATATTAATTAATATTATTATAGATTAATATTATCTTCGCTGTCTGTGGGGAAGCGCTATTGCCTGGTACTACGTTTTGACAAATCAAGCGCTATCCATCACAACAATGGTACATTAAGTGATGGTAGGGCCAAACGTAAGCATCTTTGAGCATACTATGTATCGAAATGAATGTACTTGACTAAGGTGAACATATGAGTGAACAAGCGCATTGTGAAATATTCATGTTTATAATTTGAATCATGATGTGTATTTATAATTATATACACTAGATGCCTCTCACAATCACAGTGAGACATAAATGAACAACTGTCCACTTTTCCTTAAATAAACCAGTCTTTCCGGCTTAAACACTCGCCTGATTGTGTTATTTTCCCTTAAACGCTAAAACAAGAACTCAAAATAACTCAGCTGAAAGCGGATTAACCTTGTTTTCTTATTTCCTTTATGTTGAATATTGAAATCAAACGGCTTTGTTGAGAGTATGACAAAGTAAAAATTTCCTAAGGGTGGATTTGAAGCTGTGAAGTGATTCCAAGACGGAGGGAAGGGGGCGGGTTCGGGCCACCCTCCACGGGCCGGCCATCTAAATGCAAACTTCCGATGGCAATCTCTTCACTTCACAAAATCACTTAAAACGGCCCAATCCCCCACCAGCGATGATCCGGAATGAATAAGTACTACCAATTTTAAACGGGGCATTATTGTCTGGCGCAATTCGGCCTGTAGTTGGCCATTGAATATTCGCTTTCTAGTATTCAGCCTAACTAGCACTGGGTGTTTTCCTGAGGTGATTGCGGTCGACGAGGGGAAACGCGTCCCTTGAACAATTATTTAATCCTTGCCATTATTCGGACTAACTAAAACATTTTGTCGTTATTGACACACCTCAAGGGAGAGGCTATAGTTTTATCCGTCAGTCTTAAAACCCTAAAATGTAGTGATGCTACAGGAAATACAAAATAATTTGTAAATAGATTCACCTGAGGATCTATAATTATATATAATTATCTGAAAATTTAAAAGGGCTATGAAAAAACCCCCAAAAAAACCTAAAAATGATCCAGCATTAATGAAAATCAAAAAGTATATTTAAAAAAAAAACACCGATTCTCACAATTCTCTACAACTTTTATGCAATTTCAAATCACATTTGTTAAAAAAAATTCAAAAGTTTAGGGAGTAACCGTCACAAATCCGTGCACTTACTGTTGCTCTTGCCGAATTCAATAAGGTTTTTTGTCAATATTTCAGTAATTTAAAAACTATGCCCTATATTTAGAAAGGGACATTTGCTTCATTTAAATTAAAGTATTTTCAATCGAAAAGACAGCACTACCTTCGTTAAAGTAAAGGAACAAGTTTCTGTGTCCTTTGTTTCAGTATGTGCTAGTTAATGAGTTAATTTTCCTTCAAATCAACCTAATTCTAACAAGTACATTTAGTTCGATCACATAAATATCACTGATGATCATTGATCACCATCATATTTAGATGTGCCTAAACAGTTTTGTATGTGTCCCGTTTAAGAATTTTTTTTTTTTTTTATTGTGCTAAAATTACAATCTGCCATACTAGACAATAAGTAATTGTGATAAAGGTTCTCATTCATATCATATTGGCAATATGCATTCACTCGCTCATTCATACAGTATTTACAAACAGCCCAGAGGCTTCCTAAATCCACATGGTTGTCACCATCCCTCGCATGCGAAAGAAGAAGTGGAGTCTTGGGAAGTCCCCCACGCTCCTCCGTCAGCCGCGTCACCGGATACTAGCCAGTGGAGGCTGACGAAGAGCACGAGAGTCATGAACGCTCAGAATATGATTGGAGGAACTGGTCATTGCCAGGACTTTGTCTCGTTTTATAGTAATTTTTCTCAGGACTTTTGATTGAAAGGATTGGATATGCTTGATGTTCGACTTTTTTGCTTTCCCCCATAGCTCTATTTTCTATGTCCAGATTGGCTTAAGTATAACTTTGTAAATTAGTAATTAGTTTTCTATTGAGAGATGGGATGTCCTTTGAAGTAGTCTGTACAGTTGTCCAAAGCGTCTGTTTAGTTCTTGTCTTTTTAGCCTCGTTCCAGGTCAGCCGTTTGTCGAGATGGAAATTAAGATTAAAGAAATTAAAATTAAGTAGATTTCAGTTCATTAACCAAAAATAATTTCAGTTGGTTAAACATTTAAAAAAAAAAAATCTTATAAAAAGGAAAGAATGCCAGTGATCCTAGGATATACTAGTTTATTAATTTTATTATGATTATTTTTGACCGATACCTCTATTAAGAATAATTTAAGAAATTAATAGAAGCTATGTTAAGATCGTTTGATAATGTATACAGACAATTTTTTGCTTTGATTAACAGTGATTTCATTAGTAAATATTTATTATGTTTGAAATTTATACTTTCCATGTATGTATATATACATAGGAGAGACACATGGATTGCATAGTGACTAATAATAATAATACTTTATAGCATTAAGATTAATACATCTTAGTTGATCTTTTCCAAGCAAATAAATAATAGTAAATAGAACAAGCCTTGTGAATAATAAAATAAAATAAAACCTGTTAGGTTGGATAATATGTATATATAAAACCTAGTACACAAATGAATTTTAAAACTATCAACATATAATGGGTTGTCTTTGAAGTAATATAACAATTGTAATCACTCTGAAAGCATAAAACTCCTAATTTTAAGACTTTCACAGGTAAATAAAAATATATTTTTACTTTGGTATTCGTATATTGAGTAATTATTTTGAGATCTCATAATTATATATTAACATATAGTTCAATAACTACAATTTAGTGTATTAATATTTATTAAAATTTTGGTCAATTAAATTTGGCAAGCCAATTGATTATTTGATTAATTAGTTTATTATAATATATTTAACAAAAATTTGAGCTAGGAAAACTTCTGTCCAAACGCTCTTTTTTGAGTGAAAAATTGTTTAATTTTTCTGATATAATACGGCTGCAGGAGTAGCGTGGGAGACCTTCTTGCCACCTTCACCACAGCCGTTACGATGGCAATACTATGGGTGAACTAGGGGATCCCTGGGCCATGGATATGCCTATATTGTATGAATGTATATTGTAAATACGGCATGAATGAGAGAGTAAATGTAAATTTGTAAATATCGTATGAATGTCTTTTACCACAATTTTATATTTTCCTTTTAGGGCAAATTGTAATTTTCTTCAAGGAAAGATTTATTGATAATAATAAAAAAATAAAATTCATCTCACTTGATTTAATAGATTCGTATATTTTTCACCGTTTAAATTGACTTGTAATATTGGAATGTTTTATACATGATTGAGATCGTTGAGTATTGCTTCTCATTATGAAACCCTTTGGTTGTAAAATAACGGTGAAAATTGCAATGCATACCAAATTTCAAGTAAGGTGTATATTCATACCAAGGTATTTCAAATACATTAAGTAATTTCTGGTAGAAGGTGAGATATCATTCTTGCCTCTCTCGGCCGCTGTTTCAGCATTCATTGAAAAATTAATTTTTGCTCGGGCCGTGATGAGGCTCGTAGGAAGGGCTGAATCACCATTGCTAATATAGGGACGGTAGAGAGTATTATTCTTCCAATTCCCAACGAATTACGCAGAACAAATATTAGTGAATAACTGTCTTATTCAGGAGCTCTCTATTTCAAGTTTTAATGAATAAATTTCCCCACGCTAAGTGCACAGAAACTGATGTTTTAGAAACGTAATCAATTCCAAGTTTTATGGGTTTAATCTTCTCAGTGGAGCCTTCCAGGCTCATTTTGAAAATTTAAACTTGATTCCTGCACACTTCATATCTGTAAGGGAGAACGTATTAGGGGCTGTTTGAACAATTAAAACTGATTAAAGTGCACCGTATATTTGTTAAACGTTTCCTCCGCTTATTGTTCTATACGCATATTTTATCTCTACCACACTATTATGATTATTTGTTTTTTTTATGAATATTTATTTACCGTTGCATAAGTAACAATGACTACTAGTGGTGACTTACATCTGTTGGTAGGGACCGTGTTTTCGTGTGTTGTTTCTCTTATATCATACCTTCAATTACTTCTGGTACTCCAGTCTTAAATTTACAGCACTCAACCATGATGAACGGCTAATGGTGCATTATCTCACTCCTCGCTGAGTGGTCTGTAGTAAAGGTTGAGAAGAGGGACCATATGGGGCGGGCAAATATGTCTTATTCCCGAACGTGTCATCACTTGCAATTACATTTCCTTCATCCTATTCGGTGTTACACAACCTATATGTTAGTCTTTTTTAGACGTTAAGTGGTGGATTTTGCATAATTAGCTCACTAAAACCAGTACATCTTGTCATTTGTTTTTGAAGGAAAATTGACATCGTGCCCGCAACTTTAACTCGGACAAGGATTTTTTCAAAAGCATGATATTTTACAATTCCATATATAGCTCCGAGATCCCTGCGAGCTCCACGAGGTTTTTGATCTGCCTATGATGGATGAATTAATTCAACGTAGACATATCAAAATTCTTCGATTCGTTGCAATACATGACAAACCCGGCACGATAACCCCCGCTCCGTTCCCCTATCGATGGGGAACGCAGTCGAGGCAGGAATGCTTTAGTTTTTAGTATCAAGTTTTAGTATGTAAGTTTTTTCCCAAATTCGTAAACCGAAGGTGAGCCCCATCACCTATTCCAGTCTTGTGTGTAATTTTTAACCTTAAAACGATAGTTTTGTATTTTGTACCCTCCTTAAAATGCATGTTATGCTATGCAGAAAAAGAAACCATAAAGTTCATGCTATTGTTCATATTCGTTTGTAAAAATTTTTAAATAAAGGGGTTGAGGGGGAAAAAAATAGCTCCAAAGATACTACAAATAAAACGAGTCTCGTTGAAAATAATAAAGGGCTATATGTAGTATGGTTATAATAAAAGTATGGATAATTAACAGACAGTGAAAAAATATACTAGCTAGACCCGGACTTCATTGGTGGATATCGGGCAGATACCCTGATCTCCGATCCCGGGTTTGGTTCCCAATACTTACAATAAATTTTCTATACCACCGATAACTATTAATAATAATTTTAATGAATTTAATAAAAAAATACTTTATTCAAGGACTTTGTGCCCTAAGAATGACAAGAAATAACAAAAAAGTTTTCTAGATTACAAAAAAAATATATAACATTTTTTTTATGGGCCTAAGTGAAGTCTACAGCATACGATTAAAATACGACACACAAATGAGTATAGATGAATGACACTTCTAACTGAGAAATTATAACAAGGAGGGTGAAAGAGAGTGAAGGGTTCCTGGGATGTATTAAAAATGATAAAAAAAAAATCAAAACAAGCAATAAACGTCAAATGTTTAGACATGATAAAATTTTTGTTGATCTTTCATTAAAAAATTCATAGAATAATTTTACTAGATAGGGAATACAATCTCATCAATGTTACCTGGTTTACAATTTTTTCATGTTGCGTTCCCTAAACTACTTTCCCTAAGGGAAGTCCTCTATTTTCTTTTGATTTACCCTTGGAGATCTGACGGAAAGGGTTTTCTCAATTTTGAAGAGTTTTTGTTTTTGTTGTTAATCTTCATATTATTTATTCACATTCTTCCTTGAGATGATGTCAGGTGATAAGAAATTCATGATGGGACCAACTTCATTTTTCCTTCCTACTCACAAAGAGAGACTATTTCTGTTTACAAATGGGCCGGTCCCAGCATCAAAACATAAACTATGTAAAGTAGTATATAATTAATTATATAAACATAAATATGTTTAATATGTGTAATATTTCCTAATAAATTCTGAAGTATTGTTGGCTGTCAATAAACGATCGTTCTAACTCTTTTTGTTATGTTTTTTTCAGGTAAGAAAATCCATAGTGAATCCGATTTTTCAAATCTGCAAAGGTAAGTCATTTTTCATTGAGAACAAAACACAGCCTGTTTTAATATAAAATTTATCTAAATTGTTATCTAACTGATCCAAAAGAACAAAAATCTTTGTATAAATAATTAATTTTCGCAGAGCCAAAATTAATTTAAAAAAAAACAATAACGCGCTGATTTACGTTTTATACATTTTGGTTAGGATGTAATAACAGTAGGTTTGCAAAATAAATGGCTTGAAAAAAGTTGGTCCCATATCCTGGCTCCCCAGGTAGCCCTCTTCACTCAGACTTAGCAAAGTTTAAACTTTAAGTCACACCTCAGCAGCTGTTTTAGATTTAGAATTATATGTTTTGGGTTTTTTTTCATGCTAAGAAAACATTATTGCTAGTATTGCAAACATTAATTCCAAAATAAATTCGAAACCAATAATATAAATTGCCTGTAATGACATTTGAGCCGATTTATATATATTTTGTCACATTTAAGTGTTTTTATTAAATTTACTTTTTATCAATAGTTCAAAAATTAATTTTTAAAAGATTTTAGCATTTTTTTTTGCAAAGGTACGGTATATGTTTTCACATAATAAGAACTCTGAAGCCTTTAATAAAATTGTGAAAAATTGCCATGTTTATGAGCATGGCATTTTACATATACCAATTTTAATAACAAATTTTAAATTTATATTTTAATTGAGTCAGTTTTTCACCAATGATTGAAAACAGTTGGAGATATGAGAAAAAGCGCAAACTACATCCGGCTTCAAAAAAAAATTTCGAGATAGTGAAAGAAATCTGATCCCCGATTCAACTATAGTTTGCACAAGTGATTTTGTTATAAAATTGTTTTAAAAAAATAGAAATAGATAAAAGAGAATGAGTATAGCAGAAAACATTTGAATGAAGGATGTTTTATTCATCGCATTTGTAACAAACATAAATATGTAATATTTGTGTTACATAACCTCCATTTGGTGACTGTGAACTCGTGCCCACATTCTCATAGCCGGAGCACAGCATATTAACGTAGACTACGTTTTTTTTTAGGGGGGGGGGAGATTTTGAGAAAAATTAACATGAAAAATATTCAAATAGAGACTGAAAGAAGGACACGTGAAGTACTTCAGCGGATTACAATTGTCGGTGGCATTCAGTGGGTGCGTTTTGTACATTAAAATTGAATCGCCAGATCGGAATGATTGGGAAACAAAAGCTGTCCTAGCATAAATAATTGTGACAAGCAATTTATTTGCCTAATTTTACATTATCTCTCGAATTTCACAGCGTATAAAATAAAAATTAAAACAATCTATTATACGCATTTTGTTTCCGAGTCAAAAAACCATACTTGAACGTTTGAACCTCAAACGTAAAGGTAGTGCTTTTTTGTGTAGGTTGAAAATTTCTATTGAGGAAACCAGAAAGCTGTCCGGCCAAAAAATTGAAATAAAAAATGAATTTTATAAATTTACATTGTGCATTTATACGTTTGGATCCTCAAGCAGAACTTTCATGTAAATTATCACCTCTATATTAACTTTTGTGAATATATATATGTACAAAATTACTAATAGATCCATTGACTTAGGACTAAATTATTTATAAATTTAATTATGCACTTGCATCAGTCAGTGAATAAAAACATAAAGTCATACAATGATCATAAAAAAGGTTAATATAAAAAAACCTGAAGCAATCTTTGACCTTTGCTTTAAGGGAGGAGTCTTAGGTGGATTTCTTCCCTTTGGTTAATAATATGCAAATTGCCATCCCCATGTGAGGAAAAAAAAGGAAGTTATATTAAAACAAAAAAAACTTCAAGATTGAAATCAGTTCTTGGTATAGAACTTTAATCATTTTCAACGTGTTACTTTAGGAGGGGAAAATATTTTTCAAAGACGTTTAATCTAACTGGTGCATCAAAGGTATTTTCTATCACCGAGCGAACAGCGGTTTTTTTGGGTTTTTTTCTAGGAACCAATAATATCTAAAGGTGGTCCGTCGATTTTATGTCTATTTCTCTTCACCTTTTTACAGATGTATAAATAGACTACATTTTGCAAGCATGAGCTAAACAAAGAAACAGCAATCAATGATTATAATAAACGTTGAGAAATGTGATTTTTCTGACTACGACTTTGAGAATTACCCCTAAAAATGATTTTGCTTGATTCGAAGGAGAGGCTCTATCTACAAACAAGTACGCCCTGTATTGAATCCTTTCAATCGCCCTAGTCATCTTTCAGCTACCTGCCCCCTTAAATAATTATTTACTGAATTATTAGTTGCTATTACTACATAAACAATTTAATGTACGTGCGATAGTTTGGAGAGTAATTTTTCATCATGAAATCAACGGTCTAGTTATAAATAAAGTTAGAAAATGTAAAATTGATTCACTTACCTTAACACCTGGGGATCTGGCGTAATCCCCTACCTGTTGCAATCATTGGATAAGAGGATATTCAAGGAGCAGAAAGTGATTATTAAACGAGGATTAGACGCTTCTGATGCCTGAAAGTTACTTTAAATGAACCGTTATGTTTAAATTGAAGTAAGAAAACGTAAGCTGTGTTGGCAAGCTCAGAATCAATTCTGTTCTAAAATGGCCTATCCTTCAGGCGTATTCACAAAGTGCCCAAAACATTTTCTCGCATGGCCTGAGGGTCCTACAACGATCCCGCAGAGTATCTGTACACGCTATTAGCACTGCTTTACAGTGAATTTCACCATATATATTTACTTCCAAACATCAACTTTAAACTTTATGTGTTAATCAAGTGTTTGTGTGCTAGTTTCAGGAGTAATTTTGCAATGATGAATTATCGATAAAGTAATTACCTTAATATTTGCAGATCTAGCATGGCTAAATAATTTGATAAAATGATTTAGGAGAAGGAATTGGATTGATAAAGAAGGAAAAACAGACGCTTCTGATGTCTGAAACCACTTTAACATAAACACCAATGTCTAACTTGTACTAAGAGAATAATTCAACTTGATCTTATTAGATAGTTTAGTTTGATCCTAAATCTCATCACGGTATCCACGATTGTCACTATTAACTCATTATCAGTTATCAGCTGTGTAATAATGTTGGCATTGTTTACACATTTGGAACTATAGTGTGAAACAGCAAGTAAGATTATCTATCTATTGTGTACGTTTCTATTTAGTATATATTTTGTTCAAGCTTTAATCACAGGTTATTCATTAGGTCAGGCTATTAAAAACACAAGCTATTAATTAATAAAATTAGGAAAGATATATTACCTTTTAATCGTAATCAACTTTTGCATCAATTGAAATATCATATATTAATGGGATTTAGTTTATAACCTATGTAATGAAATTTTGGTTGGTAAAATATATTTTTAAAAAGACAAAAAGTGAGGCCACTTATCTTCAATAATTATTTCCCAGCGTGCTCAGTTGGTGTAACAAATGAAGCTAGGAGAGGGTCAAGATCTATAGATCTGCCATAATGACATGTGCCAACAAACGAAGGGGCACGGTCTACTTAAGTAGCAGCTTTAAGGTAAATATACTTAACTCTTGCAAAAGTACGGCCTTGTTCCGATTCTAAGTAGTTCTATTTTGAAAAGGGCGGCAGAGTGTTTGAGTGCTCATCGTAGCTGAGTCGGCATTTTATCAGTTCCAGATAATGGAAGGTTTGCCGGTCCATGATAGGAGATACTCCGGCGGAAGTCCTCGTCGGAATGGGCTGGCCTATGTGATGTTTGCTCGCCATGTTGGCAGAACTTGTACAAACACGGTTGTCACCCTCTGTCGGGCTAACTGCCTGTTCGTTCGTTACATTTCGCTCGGTCACCCCCAGTCGAGATCTGTTTTATTAGGGACCATTCTTCAATGATCGACGAATTGGAATCAATTTCGGACCATCGCTGTCAACGTAACAGTAAAATTCCAGGCCGTGGCATGTCAAAAAAACAAATTATGTCAAGAGTGAAATTCGACACAATTAGAGTTTTTAAAAACCATCCACGAAAAATTCACCGCATAATAGATATCACATTTATTGTGTACATAATTTTTTTGACACCCTATGCTATATCATAGCAGACTTTTTTTTTTTTAAAACAACTTTCTTATTTATTTGTATACTAATCTACAAAGTTATACCTAAGCCAATCTGGACATACAGAATAGAGCTATGGGGGACAGGAAAAAAGTCGAACATCAAGGGTATCCAATCTTTTCAATCAAAAGTCCCGAAAACAATAGTAAATGCCCCTTAATACGCCTGCAACAAAACCGATCGTAATATACCCTACATTCTTGAACTCATACCTTCCAAGTTTAAGAAATTTCATCGAAACCTATCCAATCACCCTAATCCCTAGCACAGTTATTAAACAGCGCCACTCATCCCTATAATCATCCTCGGAGACTAAAGTGGCAGCGGCCTCGTGACCTGCTATAAATACGTGACAGTGGGAGACCTGGCAATGGCCATTTTATTCAATCTATTCCTGAGCGTATGTGGCTCTTCATTCTCCTCCTTTGGCTCGTATCCAGTGATGTGGTGGACGGAGGACCATAGGGGACTTCGCAAGAATCCATTTTCTCTTTTACATGCGACGGAGGTGACAACCATGTGGATTTGGGAGGTGTTTGGGATGTTTGTAAATACTGTATGAATGAGTGAGTGAATGAAAATTGTAAATATGGTATGAATGAGAACATTTATCACAATTACTTATTGCCCAATAAGGCAGATTGTAATTGTATCGCAATAAAAAAGTTTCAATATAAAAAAAATAGATATGGAGTCTGATAGTTGAATGTTAGGAGTCGTCACCAAGCACTCCTCCAGGTCACACATCTACTCAACTCTGTCTCAGTCACCAGGGGTAAGTCAACTAGTCCCCCTCGTGACGATCTGGAAGTGTGAGTATATACTGATGGAAAATATAAACAAAAAATAAACTAAATAAAGGGAATGCTAAATTTGAAGTAGGTACTTGTTCACAGAAATTTTGAAATCCCGACCTAGAAGCTATTTATGATTTGAAGTTATATTTGGGCTTTTCCGTGAACATACATGACAGCTATGTAAACAACATTAGACTATGCATGGAATATTGGTAGCCAGCATGCTTTATAACCACATTCTCCAATCCAGTCCTCGTGTTCTTTACATGATACTCTCTCTCTGCACTGTCGCCTACAGCTCTACTCAAACCATGGACTTCTCATTCAGCTACCTCTGCATCTCTCTTTCCTAATCCGCTATGTTGTAGTCCGGCGTTTGTCAGACCCACACCATCCCAGTGGGATTCTCTGCCTTCGTCTCGCTAAAACTAGCACCTCCTTGGGAGAGACCTCTCCCTCGCGGACGACGGTTGGCTTGGCTCCTGCAAATAAGACCAGCAGGGACTCCAATGACAATCCAGTCTGCCTCTCTCCGGTTCACACTCACCTTTGGGATCCGGACGGTTTTCGCCTACCCTTAGACACCGAGTGTGAATTCCAAGACCACATAAACTACCTTTAAAACCTACCCTGTACCTCTTCCCCTGAACACAGTGCTTTGTAGGGGCACACACACCTTCAAAAGATCTTATGAAGTCAGATCAAAGCGAATTAGGCTGCCCTGCCGACTAGGCCGGCGGTCAGGGTGAAAGACCATAGGTCCACCCGCCTTATCTCTTTCTGGGAGCTCGCTAAGAGGTTTTAGCGACCCAGGCCCGCGGCGGGCGTCTCCTCACCGCTTTGGGGATAATCAGGTATAAACTGAGCCTCCTAGTGAGTGCCCGACATGTACATACATAACACCGCGTCCAGTAGCTCCTTTACCCCAAGCGCCTATTTTTTTGTGGAGTAAGTAATGGTCATTACTTATTGACTATATTAATTTATTATGAGTAAAATATATTAAGCTGCCCTTATAATTATTTTAAGAAGCTTAAACATTCTCCCAAAATTCTCAATACAGTTTCTTACTTTCTGCGTAGTTCATTTCGTTTGTAAATGAAAAATATAATTTTGTTCCTAATGGCTGCAAAATGGCTTGTATTTGAATAAATACAAAAAATATATATCTTTAATACCTTTTTTTAAAGATGGATCTGATCAAATAGTTGAATTAGTTTGTCCAGTACATTAACAAGGCTTTTGAGTACTGCTGGTATCTAGCTAGACTTGAACGCAGGCCTCTACTTCCTGCTACGGGGCAAAATACCATTGTCAGTGGAGGGTTTCAATCATATTTAAAGGGGAGGGGGCTGCGCTTAGTGCTTCCAACAGCCATTCTGTCAGGTTAGAGCCGTCACTGAATTAGAACTTATTTCCGTCCATTTCGGATTTTGCCAAAAGTGGGGGAGTCGTTATTACATTTAATTTATTTACGTCCACCAAGTCCCCCCCCCCGAAGGGAGCAATGCTCTGCTAATCCTTCAATTGAAAAGTTAATGGGCTTTATTTACTTATATATTCTATTTTCTACCGGATCCCTAGTTCTCAACATTAGTTAATTAGAACAGGAAGTACGTTTGATAGAATATTTAAGTGCCATCTTTTGAAATAATCCTTTAGGGAAAACAGCTGTTTAAAAACTAGTCGATCCAAGGTTTGGTGCTCTTGCGATCGTATGGTTTAGCAACCAGCGTCAATCAGCCCTTTACAAATGTTTATAACTCTTTAGAAATGAATAAAAAAGCATTTGTTTGATATCATTAATTAATAATTAAAAACGCAAATAATAGCTCTTATTAGGTCCAGTACTAGAATGACAGAACATTAATATGAATAGACGTGGTTGAGAAATAAAAACATGTGTGAAGAACCATGAACAAGATTTTATTAAAAAAAAACACATTATAGATTTATATGAGCACAACAACATCGGGGATATACTGGATATCTTTACAAACAGAGAATATCAAAATGAAAATATTCTCAGTGCACTAAAAAATTATACTATAAAAAGTAGAGTGAACTGGATGAAGGAAATTCAGTGTTTATATTTCCAGGTTATACGTACAGAATTGTCTTAAATTGTTTAATTTATCTCATCCACGTTAAGCCACCAAGTCCCACTTTGTTTTCCAGCTTGGGATGAAGCCGTGACAGTGGGAGAAGCATAATCTCTATTTATTTGCCATATACCAGCCTTAATTATATATAAAAAGACGAGTGAACTGGATGAAAGAAATTCGGTGTTTAAATTTCCAGGTTTTACGTACAGAATTCTCTTAAATTGTTTAATTATAACATAAAGATATTCATCCGCAAAAGGACGCAAAGCGAAGCCTTTAATATCTGACTAGTCAGTCTCTTTGACACAGGGAATAACTCCTAATAAGGATCAGTAACCAGTGGGACATCGAATTTAATATTCTTTATAAACATCTCCAGTCACTTATATAGTGTTTTTTGCTGTTAACGACGCGTGTACTAAAATCATTTTCTCTTTCTAAATATATATTAAATTACATACCTACGATAATTATTAATGAAACTACCAATTCACAATTAATATAAAATAAAAATTTCGTGAATTCTTCATAAGATATGAGGACACATATTTCCCCATATCGCATGTTTGTTGATTTTCAAATTTCATGATTTGATGTCATTTTGACTATTATTTTTTAGGCATTTTTTATTGATCATCTTCAACAAAATATTTATGTCTAACTATAACGGAATAGCTTTCCCCTAGGAAATGTGTTGTGGTTGGTTAATAGTGTGAGTATAAGTGGTGTTACACAGACCACGTGACAGAATGCTATGGTGCAGTTATTGCTTGAATGCGGAATAGTTTCTGAAGCCACAGGATGCCGATTCAGGTGGATTAACAGCCAACCCTGCCTTTTTCAAATATGAAGAAATTTCAGGATAGTTTTTCATGCAAATGCTTTGTTTTATTTTCCATATGCTGCGTTCGTTAATTAATTAAATTACTTTAAAACCAAATTAAATTGGGCCCGGACTCGAGGATAAGTACCTTCGCCATACATTTTTAAAACATTTTCTATGTAGTTGTTGCCAACTATTGCGTGGTTTCAATAAAACAACACCGAATATTTTCACGTTTAGATTTTTTTTACAATATTTCCGGTTTTTCATATATTATATAGAACATACAAATCGCTTGAAATAAGTACCAAAGAAATCTTGATCAACCTTTGATTTGTGTATATCATTTCAAATCCGCCATAATTTTATTCATCTACTTTTTATAGTTGTTTTTCCAATAGTTTTATGCATTTTAATTTAATCAAGTGATAATCAACAAATTTCTAGGAGTCACATATTAATTATATGATGTGTACCTATAACTCCTGTTGTAAACCAATTGTGACGACAGTTTCTCAGCATATATTTCCGTCACGTTCCAGGCTGCTTATGATTGTTATTCACATAATAAATTTTTGACAAAAATTACAATCTGCCAAGAAAGGCACAGGTGATTGTGATAAAAGATAGCATTCATGCCATATTTGAAAAATAAATTTATACATACGTTTACAATATACAATCATACAATAGGCATATTTTTATATACCCCCAATCACCAGGAGAAGATCCCCTACGCTACTCTTGCAGCCGCACGACCGCTGTAGAGGCTGAGGTTGAGAGCGAGACCCACAAGCGTTCCGTGCATGAAGGTGGAAAACTCTACACAATGTAGGTGATAATGGATGTAAAGGAACTTTACTCAATACAGCAAAAATGACGAGGTATTCTTGTATGACTAGTTTAACACGGTCTTGGTTATGAAGTTATTCTTACCAGTCTTTTGGTTACAAAAGACAAGAATCCCTGCCGTTAAAGCAATGGTCAACATAACGAAGGCAATAGAAAACAATAACCGACATTTTTTTGTCGTCTCCCACTCTCTCTCTCTCAGCGTTGCAAGCATTCATATTCGTATAAGCGGCCAATAACGAGAAAATTTCTTCAAGAAGACGTGGCTAAAAACGGCTACCTGGTGCCCTGAGGAAATTCTTAATATAAATGCCGGTTTCCCCTGGCTGGCCGGTTTTCTTCCCCCTTCCCTGCCGCCCTTCCCCGGTCCACCAAATCTCTCCCACTAGCCCTTGGTCCTAAAATTTAATATATCAACCCCCAGTGCCTGTGCCTCCTTCGCTTCCTTCCTTCCAATCGCCAAAAAACACTCTATACACTTAATACAATTTGAACCGTTTCGTCCGCACGATAAAATCTTCGCTGCAAGCAACTGTTCAGTAAAAAGAGGTAGCGTCTTTTGGCATGTACATAACTACACAGATCAGAGCTTGATCGAGATTTTTTCGGTGAACTTTCAACTCTGGATTTGGGGACGTGAGATACACAAGGGGTCCATCCTACAAAAATGAATTACTCATTAGCAAACGATATACATAATGTTTTTTTAAATAAAAATGTAGGTTTCTGAAAAAAGTTCGATGCACGAATGTTTCACTAAATATATTTTAACAATGAAGTGAGTATTATTTTCTCATTAAAAGTTTAGAACCTGATAAGTCACGTGGGGTATATGTACCCCCTAATTTCACAGGTTTCTATTGACAGATCTGAGACAATGACCTTGAAGAAAGGATGATGAATACAGCTAATAAAAAGTTTATATAAATTATTAACGGAGAGTTAAATAAGGCCATACGCTTCAGTGGATCCAAGGCTCAGCAGATTGACCATTTGAATAATTCGCCCATGACCCGAAAGAAATAGAATCCACTTTCATTCAGGTCTACCAGTATGTCTGTCTGTATGTTCTGAAATAGCACTCATATAAATGATCCAATCGAAATAAAATTATATCCCACCAAGAAATACACTGATCACGTTATTGTTAAAATTCAAACGAGAGCAGGTATTGTAAAAAATTACATAGAAAAGTTCGAGCCAGTTTCTCGGACTTTTAAGATTTCTCCACTTCCAACCCAAAAAATATACAAGATTATAAGTTCTCGATTTTTCTCTCGACTTGATGTCAAATATAGAAAGTATTTTGTAACTCAGTTTTAATAAGTATTTCCGAAAATATTTTAGAAATTGACATTTTTTTTGAAAAGGTGATTTTCAGCGATGGCTTAACAAATAAAATCAGCCTGGGACCTTCTCCATTTTATTTCCTTATACAGCATTTATTTCGATTTCTAAAACAATGTTCAGAATAGAATACAATCAAGAATTATTCCCGGTCAAAGTACCCTATGAGTACCGATCAACTAACAGATAGGAAATTAATTGCTCGCAAAAAAAAATGAATATTACACACAAAGAAAAATTGGAAAGTGTACCAGTATAGAAAAATTAATAAAATAAATTAAAATATATAGTCCATTCGGTAAATATAGTCATAGATTGATCGACATATTACAAAAAGGACTATATGAAAAATTCAGTAAAATACGATACGATATTAAATGAAAAACTTTAAATTAATACGATACAAATAACACAGATGCTGTCTATATACGATAATAAAAATATGGTGCTAGCCAAACACCTGCACTTTTATATATATATATGAAAGTTTCCGACCTAACAAAGCTTTTATTTCACTAGCTTTTATTTATTTTATTATCATCTTCATGTTGAGGTCGGAAACTTTTCAGACCACCTGTGTATAAAATATTATATGATAACTGTGTATTTTTATTTGTAGGATATATACAATAAAATAAAAATGATGAAACATAAATAAAAATAGTTATAGAATATCTCAATGGCATTGCCGCTTAAACCTCCGGCCAGAATAGTTTGGATGTGTGTAGTTAAATAGCGATCTCGCAATTGGGTGGGAATGTGTGGACGAAATTTGTAGTGACTTCAAGATAGCGGGTATATTAACCTAAGTATTGATGGTTTTATTAGCGACGTAGACTAGGACATTTACTATCTTTTAAAGTCCTTTGGGTTCGATGGTAAGGATATGTTTGGTGTTTGAGAACTTTCCTGTCCCCTAGACTTCTGTAAGTCTGTAACTTCAGATAGTTTTTAAGTTGGTTTTGTAGATTATTACTTTGTTTCACATCGAGGCATAGATTTTCTTTATAGCAATTAATACAGTGGTCTAAAACGTCGATTGAGCTCTTGTCTTTTTTTTTTTTTATTTGAAACTTCTTTATTGTGATAAAATTACAATCTGCCTTATTGGGCAATAAGTAATTGTGATAAATGTTCTCATTCATACCATATTTAAGATTTTCATTCACTCGCTCATTCATGCAGTATTTACAAACAGCCCAGAGACCTACCAAATCCACATGGTTGTCACCTCCGTCACCTACGAAAGAGAAAATGGATTCTTGGGATGTCCCCCTCGGTCCTCCGTCCGCCGCATCACTGGATAGAGCTGATGAATAGCGCGCCAATAGAGGCTGATGAAGAGCGCGAGAGCCACATACGCTCAGGACAAGATTGAAGGGCACCGGCTGTCACGTATTTATAGCAGGCCACGTGGCCGCTGCCGCTTTAGTTTTTAGGAGGTTTATAGGGATGAGTCACGCAGTGTAATGATTCTCCTAGGGGATTAGGGTGGTTGGATAGGTTACTATGGAATTTCATGAACTTAAAAGGAACGAGTTCAAGAATGTAGGGTATGTTAAGATTGTTATGAAGGGTTTTTTTGTTGCTTACGTAATAATTACTATTGTTCTCAGGACTTTTGATTGAAAGGATTGGATACTGTCTTTTATTAAAAATCTTTAACTTAATACATACAAATGGACATCAAAGTTTAATATACTATGATAAAACCTAATAATAAGATAAGATAAAACTTTAGTCATGTATTTCCATAATAAATTCATTTGGAATGATTTGCTCTATTTAAATGATTCAGTATAAAACGTAAAGAAGGTGCCAGTCATCTGTATATATTCAGAGAACATGTAAAAATGTAAGTGCAAAGAATAAAAGAATGAAAATATAATATCGTGAATAAATAAATATTTTAAACTAAATATATGTATAGAGAGAGCAAATATGGAATGTAGAATGTGAAGAAAAATTTCAAGAGATACTGACTGATTAGTTTCCGACTCAGCAATTAAACTATTAAAATAAAAAAAAATAAAACACATGCAACGTTGATGAAAATACTGGACTAAAAAATGATTACACACCACCTGATTCGACAGGCAAACAAAGCACTCCTACCAGGCGAGTCATTAGTGGAGCTCTATGTCGAGTGCACTTGCACCCTTTCTACAACTTGAAGTCATCAGTGGCGACACAACTTTTTGTGTGAAAGAGAAGGAAAAAAAGGGGGGTTTTCGGCACTGCATTTTATGTGCCATAATTAAATGAAATACATCACTTTGATCAGGATTCCTGGAGAACACTTCACAAATCGCTTGACGTTTTTCGGGTTATTGATCCTCGTTGAGCGTTTAGATTTTCATAATTAGAAAAAATGTCATTTAAAAAACTACGATCTGTTCAGTAATACTTATGTACTATCCACATCCATACACACCATGCCCAAAAGGCCTACTCTTCCAAGGCAATTTTCATCATCAACGGATGGGAACCCGTGCATCACTCTTCGACCGTTTCACCATATGGCGAAGACCAGAAAAAGGTCATGGGAGCCTCAGATGCTCAGGACACGCTGGGAACAGTGGTCGTTTTTTACGCCGAGGACGATAGGTTGTTGAAATGGATGGTTGTCGGTGGGTAAAGAGTATACAAGCGGATTTGGATGTGCGGATTCGTTTTCGTGGAATTTGGAAAATCTTGATAATGCAACTACTAGGAAACACTTTGAAAGGATGAGCTTGTTTGAGCGAAGGTTTAACAAGCCCAAATTGGTTTTAGTAACCTTTGGTTAATATGCACTTGGTTTTCTAATGTGAAGTTATAGTTTCTGTTAACTGTATAACTGTCAAAGCGTGTTTAGAATTAACATCTAGAAACGTAATTAGGCTGTCCGTAAAATAGTACCTGACGTGGTTTGTATTCACGAATCTTTTAGGTCATGTCTCCAAAGTAGACGCTTCATAGATGGAGTCGATTATGGTTAAAAAATGAGTTCCAAATCCTGTCTAGGAAACCTCAACTAGGTTAGAAGTTGTTTGGATAATGAGACACTAAGGGGTCGCAGCATGTCAAATCTTTGGCAGATTTCTTATTCTGGGATAACATACTTTTAGCGATAGTGTTTTTGTCTTTTTTTTTCAGTACACATGATGAAACATCATCTTTAGTTAAATAATCTTTGTAGAGAAGAGTATTTTAAAAGAAATGAAAGAAAATCTTTATTATGAAGTACAAGCAAAACACTGGTATATACAGATATTAAGAGTTATGATTACTACATACTACTGGGTCGGGTGTTTAGCAACTAGTGTCTGGGAAACAAGTGTGTACAAGTGGGGACTGGAATAAAACTCAGACATATGTGAATATGAGAAGGGTTGTTTCAGGAATTGCGGTCGCTTATTTAAAAAATAACAAGAAACACCAGTGACTTCCATGAAGTCCCGAGGCAGAAGGGGCTTTTAGCCTTATATATAATATTAGGATTACAATATTCTTAGCATTATATAACTTTTGAAAAGAAAAGATCATATAACTTGGGTACTTCTGGTGATTGGCTTAGGTTGATAGGTTAAATAGATTTAGGTAAAAAAGATCCTTCATTTTAGGACTTCAATGCTTAACGTTACGTATTTTATCACATTTATTAATATACAACGTTTGGACATACTATGTCTTTAGCCCTATAGCAACAAAATAACTCTCATGGTGTAAAGGACCTCACAAACACCCACAAGGATCGCCCCATAGGATGGACAATTTTCACCTAAACTTACCCCCTTTAAAATAGTCTAATTCTATTTTGATACAAAATTGATACAGCATTTTGATTGACTGATTGATTTAGTTTGATCACAATATCTTATTATAATATATATGACTGGCAATAAGTCGCTGAATGGTACTAGAACTTACTAGAACTAGTACTCAGAACGGGAGTCCTTTTCCGTGCATATAAATATATATATATATATATATATGATTGGTGTCAACAAAACATTACTTAAATATAATATTCGTACTAATAATTTCTATCGTGTCATTTAAGATGAGTTCATTTGTATCTATTTGCAACCAAACTATGACAGAAAATTTTTTTTCAGTAAATTTTAAACTTTAAAATTCTGATTATTTACCTACAAACTTTTGGTTTAAGGTATCGTGATAAAACTTTTAAGAAAAATAACTATATAAAATGTATAAATATATACACTCATTTTACGATTATAAAAGAAATTTAAAATTTATTGCTTATAAAAATGAAGTCACGCACAAACAAAAAGTATTTAGAGAAATACACCTGCATACCTTTGAATATAATTTATATTTCAGTCGATTAATTTAATTTTTGAATAAACAATATACGCCCTCTATTAACTCTAAGTGACAAATAATTGGATCATGCTTGTGACAGTTAAAATATGAAAACTGATACTAATGATAATTGGAAACTGTGTTTGTAATAGTTATTAGTGCAATTAGTAAGGAAATTGGAACTTTTCTCATGATTGGAATATTGTGACGAGAATGTAATGCGGGTGTTATAACCGAACTAGTAAACAATTATCACACTGAAAAATTTCAACTGCTGGATTTAGAACTATAGATAAAACAATATTTAAGTAAAATAAATAAACGCGATTGAGAACTTAAAGTAATTGTATGGTACTAAAGTAGTTTCGTTAGCTATTAAAAACTTTATTTATTTAGATAAGTAGACGCCACAATTCTTATGGTCTAATGTCTTTGCATTAATTAACTTATTAATTAGTAGAGTCTAATTAGCTAATTACTTATTTAATTCCAGGTTCTAGTATGTAATTGATTAACATCCCGGAGCGGCCTCTAAATTGTAACATACGTAAGTTTCCTTAAGTGTATCCAGGGTGTCAATAAGTACAATTGTCCAGCCAACTACTATATTATTTTTAATAGTTAACAGTAAAAAGTAAGATTAGTAGTTAATAATAATAGTAATAACTGAGCCGGGCCCATCACTATATTTATAATGGAAATAATTTACTTTCACTTTGATAATTGACTAATTTAAACAACAATCAAGTGGCTGTTGTACAAAACAAACCATTATTCCTTTAATGATTAAATACCAAAAGAAATTGGGAATGGTATGGATGTATTTTATATAATTTTATTAAGCAGTTAAGTTATTTCGAAAAATTGAGCTCCGAAATACCCGAAAATACGACAGTCATTCGGCAATCAATTTCCAATACCACCCTCCTCCTGATTGTCAATTATTTTTTTTTGAATGGTGTAGTAGTTCTTTTTTTTTTGCCAGAAAGGAATTCGTTATATGTACGCCATTGCTATTCATAGGGGACTTGGTGCAATGTACAGATGATGAACTATCGATTCAGTTTTTTAATTAGACCACAATACATACATTTTCAATTTTATACATTTGCAAGTTGCATATCACAAACAATAACGAAAAAAATGAACAGAACAAGGCCTGCACTGACATCACACACCGACGACACATCAAAGTCTCTTATATCTTGATGGTTAGTAGGAGTTGAAATATGGGGGTTTCAAAGGTTCATAAGTATGAAGCATGGCTATAGCAGCGAAGGGGTCCCAGAGAGTAATGGAACGAGATAGAAGGAACGATCGTATGTTGCAGTTTTGTGGGGAGGAGTTATAATTACCAATCCTTACTTTTACTTCAGTGCCACTTTTCGACGTTCCCAGCAGCACTTGTTCCGCGAAGAATGATCAAAGAATGCAATATCAGCAACAAATACTTTAAGCCGTTTGGCAATATGATTCTGGCATGGCGAAGTTCAGGGAGAAATGTATACCATACCATCCCTCCAGTTATATTAAGTCAGGATACAAGAGACTTCTAAGATAAAGCTGCTATAGAGAGCCCCCAGACCGAGATTGAATTTATTATCCTGGGATCAAGTCTGCCCTTTTAAAACTAAGACAAGAGAAGTCATTAAGAAAGCTCTGTGATAGTTGGCTCCCTTGACGTACCTTCTCCTATCTTCCCTTTGACCCATTGCCCTTCTTATTCTCCAGCCCTATAAAATTAAATGTTGTCCTTGAGACTAGACGGGATGCAGAAAATAATAAAACCTAGACTCTTCACTCCTTAGAGCGCAATACGAAGCCGGGAGGGACCGCGTCTGACTTTAATTACAGTTAAATTTAATTTTTATTTTAACATTTATCTTTTACTGTTTAAAATAATCTAATGATAACCCTATGGAAAAACACAATAGCATAAATGATGGGCCCCTATCCTTTTTGGATCTGACTACACGTTCTAAAATACTAGTGGAGTAAGAACCATTTGTTTTAAAGTAAAGAATTTTAAACGGATTTGGTGATATTAATTGTTGAAAAGAATGCTTCATATAAGTACGTGACAGTGAAAAACGATATTATCTTGTATGATGCTTGTCGGGACCGTCCACCAGGTTTCGTAAACCAAGCCAACCTATCGGTTGGTATTAATGATAAAAGTGTGTTGGTCATTGATCCTTTGCTGACGGCCTAGTCTGCATCCACGACGGTGCACGATGTTCAGAAGAAGGGGCACAGGTTTGATCGACTACGAATTTATATCCAGTATTTAAGGGTAGTCGGAAACAAAACATATTGAAAGGGTTAGTGCGAACCGTAAAGAGGCATACTGGACCGCCGGGGGAGTAGTACTAGGTACGTTTGTAGGGACCCAGAATCCGTCGTTTGCTGTCCCTCCAAAGAATTGCTGATCTAATGGGTAGAAAGCGGGAGTCTTCACTGGGAAAGTTGGCAAGGCCGTCAACACCGAGATAAGATCTGGCGGGTAAGGATATATAGGGGTGCAGACGTTCTAGCAGAGGAGCAAGTGCCTGAGTAGAAAAAGCAGTGTTTATTTCAAGTGTCTTATTTCGAATGTGATAAATTTGCGTAAGGTGGCCTTATATAGCCAGGCCTCTTTTGGCTACCTACAAAGAGCCTTCTGTCGACCAACCAAGTAAAGCGTTATTTTGACCAATCAGGTCCACCTACGCCAGTGCCCTGGAGGGCTCGCATGGCTCTGTTTCTCTCTACACCGAAGCGAGTGATTTATTGACATAACAATGTAGGCAGGTGTTTATAGGCCCATGGGGAGGGTAGCTTCTAATATTATGCACCGAATATACCGCAACAATGCTTTTTTTCAATTAGTTTCTGACAACTACGTTCCAGAAGTTCTCATTTGATACTTTGGCCAACATTGGATTTTCTGACAATCTTGTTCTGAATATACAAAATGTATAGCTCCAGTAAAATGTTTAGGTACCAGCAATAGGTAATTTTTTCATTCTATATGAATGGGCAAACATCCAGCTTCTTTGTAAGCTATTAAAAATAACAATTTAATAAAAAAGTGATTCTGAATTGAGATGATAGTTTAAAAATTATTTGATAAGAGACATTAACTCTTAATGTTATTTTTGTGCAAAACAACAAAACAAGTAACTCACTCAAGTACAGAATATCAATCTAATGTTAATTTTTCTTCGTCTTTAATGTTAATTAATTAATTTCTTATATTTCTATATTATATAAAATAGATTTTCCGTCTTACATTTATTATACCTCTCATGTCGTAAATAATAATATTTACCTGAAGGGATTGAAGGGATTCAGACCTTCCTGACAGACAGAAGAAAGTATTTTCGGTCCAGAACCGTGGTTCTGCCAATTCCCTTACTTGGTATAAAAAAAAATTTTTTTTGGTAGAAGGTTTTTCCACTCGGACAGTTGTGTTAAAACCAATTTGTTATATACCCAGTGATTCGTACACAGCGGTGTGAAACCAAGGGTGTGGCCACCCAGAAATAACAAATATGAAAATGGCAGAGGTTTCGAGCTAGGAGTGGAGGACCTGCTTCCTCAGTATACCTAGTAAGTAGCCTTGTAGCCGCTTTTCTTGCCCGTAAAACAGGCGAAGGGGGCAGGCGAGAGAAGTGAGCGGGGGTGGAGCTTTCTAGATTTTTTTTCTTTAAGTAATAATGTTCACGATTTTTGTGAAAACACTTAAGTCGGAAACATAAGCCCTTCCTATAGTTGTAAAAAAAAAAGTTCTTCTGTTTGAATCAACTAGCTATCTTTAAATTGTTCACTATACAAGATTGATCAAACTACAAACATGTAAGGAAATAAATAAATTCATGATAAATGCTTTGAACACTGTTTGTGGTGCTTTCAACAAATAAGGTATTATTATAAATAATGAAATATTATTTATTGAAATATGTGTCCGTACAATTAAATATTCTTGTTGGGAAAATACGGTTAAACTAACAGTAGAAGATGCAAATAATCTTCTTATTGTCCGTACGAAACTGAATAAGAAAATACCCTCTCGCCATTGGATTGAAAACCCCTTTTTAAATACTGTCTATCAACCATTTCCTGGTTCGAACATGATTTTGGAAATTTTCACAGGTGGTGTTACAACTGATAGGCAACATAATTGGATGATATGATCGGGGACTGTTGTACTCTTGAGGTATCAGCCAAAAAAAAAATCATTCCGGGGGGGGCGCCTACTGGGTGGTTTATCATGTAAATGTAATTTTCAGGCCCCATCATGAATAAATAATGCCTGGAGAACTCATTCGTTCGAACGACATGTGGCCCTTTCATTTTACCTCCCCCCACCCCTCATCCGACACAATGTCAAGGTCCAATTAGGTACTATATAGAAGAGACAAACTAACTACAACAAGGATGTTTTTGGTACAAAATAATCATTTTCATTCTAGCTAAAGTAAGTACTCATTTGCACTACACACAGGGATAGAGGATCTAGAGAAATTTGGTTTTTGCAAACAAATTATGAAATTACTCTAAAATAAGGACACAATAAATCCGTTAAAATTGACAATTTATACACGTATTTGAGAATTTGTTTATGATTATCTGACTAGAGTTGGACTAGAACGGTCGAATCATTTTATGTCCAGGTAATGTCAGAACAGATGAAACGTTTACAATTTGAAAATGATTGAATACACAAGTACAGTCGCATGTTTCTAATATAAATTATTATAAATAAACATTTTTCTACCCCCTCCTTGCTCCGGCAAGGGAGGGATTTGAATATCCTTTTAGGTAGGTTCCTGACCGTTGGTTCTCTCAAACAAAACTAACTTCACGTTTGAGGTGCATGTTACTATTTTTATTATGACTTCAAAGGAAATATATAATTTATATAAATCTGGAGATAGTGTTCTTTACAATCATGTTTAATGTTTATTAATGAGTTATTATTGTTTAATGGTCTTGTTTATTCGAAAAAATATTAAACTTTATTAGAACACCTGGAAAAAAAAAATAAAATTTTGGTATGCACTTGTGAGGAACTGCGACTTAATAGTCGCTGTATTTGAATAAGACACGTAACTCGCGGATGGTTAAAAAGGGAATATAGGCCTTATTCTGAAAATTATTTTTCAAAAATCGAAGAGCTTTTGGTTCCTTGTATAGCATACCTTTCCTTTCAATTGTATTTACGTATTCCTCTTTCAATTGTTTTCTAGCTGAACACTTCTTAAACTGTCATGTACACAACAACGAATGAAACCAGTTCCAAGAGGCCAAGTCTGATATTGACTCTCATAATGCTTAGGGCAGTTAAATAATCTTGTAGAGGAGAGTCTTTTAAAAACCTTTATTATGAATAGCAAACAAAACACTGGTATATATACAAATATTAATCAGTTACAGCGTTAGAACATACTTTAGTGAAGGCTTAGCCACAAGGTTGTCATGGCCCTAAGCAGGTAGGCAAAGGGTAGGATTTTTGGGGAGGAAAATGGTTACTTACAAAAAACAAAGGGACCATAAGTCTCAACTGAGGTACACGTTTCTACTAAAAATGTAAGATATAATGAGCATTATATAACTGGGCTCACACTAGATCATCTAACTGAAAATTCGCATTATTCATATCTAGAACTGATAAATAAAAGAGAAATAATACGAAATGTACAAACACTTTAGATAATCAAAAACTACCAAAATCTTTTATAATAATAACTTGAGTAAAATGAATTAATTCCTATTCCAAACGCTCATCTCTTGAAAACAAAACTGTTGACTTCGGTCAATTAACTTATCTATAGTTATATAAAGCTAAGAATATTGTAATGCTAATATTATATATAATGCTAAAAGTAGAAGCAATCCCCTTCTAGTGTATACCTGCCTCGTGACTTCATAGAAGTCACTGGTGTTTCCTGTTATTTTTTAAGTAAGCGACCGCATATTCGAATACCACGACCCTATTCTCGGAACTACCCTTCTCTTATACACATATGTCTCAGCTTTAGTCCCAGACCTCACTTGTTTCCCAGCCACCCAGTATTTAATAACATAACTCTTAATATTTGTATATACCAGTGTTTTGATTGTACTTTACAATAAAGATTTTCTTTCCTTTCTTTTAAAATACTCTCCTCTACAAAGATTATGGTTCCGTTGGGTATCGCAAAATAATAGTTTCGAATTTAGTTGATTATTTCTTCAGTTGTTTGTCCAATTTATTCGACCATTGAGAACAAAATCAAGAGTTCCCACATGATGAGGTTCGATGAATCGTTGAAGATTGATATTTTGTCAAAGTTGACGTTATCACTAGCAGTTGTTGCGAAACCTATCCGGGCACAATCGGCGTGTTATTGTCGCCTGTATTGTTGGCAGACCTGTTACAAATGGTTGGCGGTTGTGTGTTGTGAGCCGTTTCGGCTAAGTGATGGCAACCCGTTGTGTAAGTGATGTATAAGCCCCTTTCTTTACTCGTGAAATATCTCAGTGGTCTCCTCCTCTCACGTAACCACAGGATAGGATTGGAATATGGCCTGATATTATTTTCAGAAGAACGTTCGCAAACAAAAAAGATTTTTTTTTTTTTTATGAGGCAGTATAAGAGAAGTTTATTTCTTGTCACGGGTAGTTACCGAATAAAATTCTCCAAAAAAAAAATTAAAAATAGGAGAAAAGAAATTAAAGATATTCTTATCACATGTACTGTTGTTATGCATAACCACAGATCTACTAAAGATATTTTTACATTCTTCTAAGTGCTTAGGCATTTACTTATTTTTATATAAATACCCAATTGTGTGAGCCTTGTTATAATAACTTCGAGTAAATGTTCAATTTGTACTGCCTCGATAAGTTCACCAGACAACACTCCAGTCGAGAATTTCAAAACCCAAAGTCCAATGCCGTCTAATTCCAACCTCTTGTGTTTTCCTAAATTTCCAATTTTATACTTAAGTGACCTTAACCTGGAAGACCGTTGATTTCCTAGGGGCTAGAAAAGTATAAAACTGTAATAGCGATCAGGCAATGGATGAAATTTCGGCTTTTGAAGAATTATTATAATTAAAGAGTGTGTGTGTTTACATAATCAATAAGACTACAGGCAATACGCCTATATGCGATACCCAGTCAAATGTGAATTAGTGAATATGGACGCCCGATATCGAGTAGAATTCATCCCATAAGGCTTCCGAGGATTCTATGCCGTAACCCCGTAGAACTACAATAATATAAAATTCCTTTGTTATAATTGCAATATCCTTGTGATCAAAATAAGAGTTATTTTATCTGCTATTATCAATCATTGAGTTAATTACAGAAGTAATAACTAATGTTATTATGCTGACTTTTGTTAGATTCTTGTCACATTATGTAGGGTACTGTTATGTATTAGTACACATATACTGAGCGTATTATTACGTTTTGTATGTGTAAATAAAAGTATTTATGTATTTTTATGTGAATACTCAATTGTCAGTTTTTGTGTTTATTGTTTCATTTTATTCATATTGTTTTTGTTTATTTCATTTTAAATTTACAATTCTTGAAGAATATGTGTCTTTTATGAGTATGTATTTGTTTTTTAATTTATCATTTTTATATTTTATTTCTCTGTGCATTGTAAATTTTAATGATAGGGACCTTTATGTCTAAGAGCCCACTTTTTGTAAATAAATGACTGTTGTTAAGGGACATAGTCCCAGGATGGTTAAGATACTATATTTTTTTTTAGTTAAATTAAAGTAGGCTGGAACAACACAAATCGCAATGTGCATTTCATTTTATATATTTTCAGTTATTGCGTCTCACCAAAAACACAACGTAGCCAATGGTTAAAATTGCCACAACATAAATTAGAGATCGATCAAAGTATCCTTTCTATTGTTGTTATTGTAGAACAAAAAAAAAAATCCTTTCAATCAAAAGTCCTGAGAACAATAGTAAATGCCCCTTATTATGTCAGCAAAAAACCCTTCATAACGACCTTAATATACCCTACATTCTAGAACTCATCCCTTCTAAGTTTATGAAATTCCACAGTAGCCTTTCCAACCACCCTAATCCTGTAGCACAGTCATTGCACTGCGCCACTCATCCCTATAATCCTCCTCGGAGACTAAAACGGCAGTGGCCTCGTGACCTGCTATAAATGCGTGACAGCGGGGGTCCTGGCAATGGCCAGTTACTCCAATCATGTCCTGAGCGTCTGTGGCTCTCGCGCTCTTGGTCAGCCTCGACTGACTAGTATCCGGTGACGCGGCTGACGGAGGAGCGTGGGGGACTTTCCAAGGCTCCGCTCTCTCTTCGCAGTGGATTTGGGAGGTCTCTGGGCTGTCTGTAAATATTGTATGAATGAGTGAGTGAATGATGAATTGTAAATATGGTATTAATGAGAGCGTTTATCGCAATTACTGATTGCCTGATAAAAGGCAGATTGTAATTATAGCCCATTAAAGAGTATATATATATTTAAAAAAAAAAAAAAAAAAAAAAAAAGAACAAAAAAACCGAACGTCCCACCGAATACCTGCTTAAAAGCTGATCCTCTTTTCATTTTTGTTTTCGCAAAAAGGCCATTGAAAAACTGATTGAATATATAGTTATTTTAATTTTTTAATAGTAATTCTATTTTTTTTAAAAACTTATTTATGGTAAAAAAGTTTTTTTTTCTGTAATTGACTACGGCTCTACGCCTACAAGTTATTTTGCCAGTTCCTTTAGTCATGCTTTTAAAGGACGTAATGCTTTTTTTTTTGTTTTTATAGGTTAAAAATTACTTCTAAGGACACCAGAAAATTCTCCGGCGTAAAAATTGAAATTAATAACAAAAAAACTATGTATATATTAGAGCTCCAACACTGTATTACTTTATTTTGGAAGAAAATGTTTTCTCTCATCACGTTACAATAAAACTTTACTACCCCGTTAACCTCTACATCTTTTCACATTCAATCGTAATGGCTGGCATTTTTTCTTTATCTTCCAGTACGATGTACTCTACCCATGAAGGCTGTATTGTATCAGATTTAGTGCATATTTGTTTTATTTTTTCTCTTTTGTTAGTTTAATTCCTTAATATTTATCTTCTTTTATCAGCAAGACCCTATTTCTAAAGAAAGGAACAATAGAGAATTAAGCAATGAAGTGAATCAACTACACTCTTTTGGGTTCTTTCTTCCCCTTTTCCATTTATCAAGGTTGTAAGGCCTTTGTACTGTAATTTTGATATGGCCATTTGTTAAATCTTTGCTAATTTTTCCAAGCAAATAGAATATAATAGAATTTTATTTCTATGTTCAGGGACAATCGCCTAACAATTGAGTATAAAAATAAGTTTATTTGAATTAGTTGTACTATTGTAATGGAACATGTTCTTTACAAGAAAAAAACGAAGAACGAAAAAAAAAAAAAAAAAGTTGAGAGAATTAAATTTATAAATACTTGTTGTATTTATACATATTGTATTACAGATATATAGACAATCCGAATTCTACAGCAAGATAACTTTCAAGCATTACCCATCCCTACGATGCTGCCCAGAGATTGGAGTGGAAGTGATATTTTGTAAATATTGAATCACTCGGAGTTCTAGAATTAGTCAGTGTTCTTCTCTGAGCGTCTACTCTCAGACTCTTCAGGCGATGTCCTCCTTCCTCTTATTACATATACGGGCGAATCATATATAAAAGGTGACTGTGTCGTGGATGAATCGGGGAGCTCTATGGCTCTATGAATACACCGTATGATTGATATCACTTATCACAATTACCCATTGCATTTTTAAGACAGATAGTAATTTTATTCAAACAAAACTTTATAACTAAGGTAGGATGTTTGCCATAAAATTTGAAACACAAATAAAAATAATCTTACTTAATAATATGTAATTTGTGTTGGGACTTGAGCTTGGAGCTAGACCACAATTACAAAATTCCTATCTGTCGAAAGTTAGATAATCTATGTAGAGGAGAGTCTCTTAAAAGAAAATAAAGAAAAGATTTATTATGAAGTACAAGCAAAACACTGTTATATACAAATATTAAGAGATCAGTTAGAACATACTAGGTGGAATGTCTAGGCACAAGTGGGGTGTCTTTTTTTTTTTTTCTAAACCCTTTCATTAATAAAATTGTTAACAATTTACAATGCAGTTACAAAGTTTTATTTAACAATTTCTCCACTTACAGCGATGCGCTGATGCATTCGAAGGTGGTTGGGTTACATAGCAATATCAGGTTGACGTTAAGATTACAATGCAATGTATAAATACTAGGTGATCGGGCTCACCTTCAGTTTACCAATGTGGGAAAAACAAACTAAAAACTAAACCTACAACTAGAACCTAAGACTAAAGCGTTCCTGCCTCGACTGCGTCTTATAGTGGGGTCTGAGCTCTGAAGATTCTGGGAAGTAGGGAGGTCTTGGAAGGATGAGGTTGCCTACTTAAAAATAACAGGGAACCATCAGTGACTTCTATGAAGTCACGAGGCAGGTATACAGTTCTGCTCAAGCCCCTCCTACTTGTTCTTAGCATTATAAAACTGAAGATAAGATAGACGGTTGACTCACTTACTGATTAAAAAGACAGATAAATTGAGAACAATCTTTCAGTGTAGCCCGGGTATCACTCACAGGCAGGTGCAATGTAGGCGGCGCGCCGCGACGTGTCACCCCCTGTCCCGAAAGGTGCAAAACATCACTGCCACTCAAGGCAGCTGACAGCCTGCTCACAAATAGGACCGCGTCCAACAGGGCTCTAGTCCATTCCTAGGCACTAGTTTGCGCTGCGGTGACATTTAACTAGACAACGTAGCTTTTAACGGGTCTAAAGGTAGAGGTTGTACTTTGAATCAGATAATACAGAATAAACTCTCAACAACTTAAATGGTCCCTGACTGTTAAGTACTTAGCCGTAGTTTTCGATAAATGCCTAATATTTACCGCAATTCTTTAAGAGCAAAATGCAAAGCTGTCATCTCTTTGTCGTTTCGATTCCTTCACCAAACATCTAACCAGCCATTGAAATATAAAGCAAAAGTTTATAAAATGTCAGTCAGACCTTTATAAGCCTGGAAAAGGGACCTGTACTAGTAGCTTCCTTAGACGGCAGAGTATACAGAATAAATTCCTAAGAAAAATACAAATTCACCTAGGCGTACTAACATTTCCCGACTACATGATACTGCTGATATTAGCTATGACGTGGTGAATGAAATTAGTCAAAAGTTTCTTCAAAATTGTAAGAGTGGAACCAATAATTTACTAATAACTACTGTGGATAATCTTTCACATGGAAAGAAGATACGTGAATATACTCAGTTTATCCTTGAAGACCATGAGAAATCAGTCTTTTAGTTTTAGGTTTTTTGTTTCCCGTTTTCCTACATATAAATAAGTATATACTCATATTTGTTAAGTATAAATTGTGTTCAGAGGTGCTCTCACGTCTGGCAACTATATCTAATGAGCCATGAACATGAAATTTAAAAAAATTCCCTAACTCTCTCTCAGTTTCTCAAAAAAATATTTTTTTTAGTTGTAATCAATTTTTAGTACTGCTGGTATTTAGATAGACTTTATTTACAGTGATAGCAATCACAATCGTAACAATGGCCTGAACCTTTCAGAAATACCACGACACCGTTTAATACGCTGATTATATATTTATTTTGAAAAACAATGTTGAGAAGTATGAAAAAAAATCAGGTAAATTTAACGATTCCTTGTGCATTGTTAGTTCTTATGTTGAAAACGAAGTAGTGATAACAACAGTAACGAAATTCAAATATATATCAAATAATACCCTTAAGAATATCTCTATGTATGCTCTCCCTGAGTCCTGGCAACGGCCAGTTACACAAATCATGTCCTGAGCGTCTGTGGCTTTCGCTCTTTTGGCCGGCCTCAACTGGCTCGTATCCAGTATCTCCACTGACGGAGGAGCGTGGGGTACTTCTCAAGACTCCACTTCCTCTTTCGCATGCGAGGGAGGTGGGTGACAACCATGTGGGTTTGGGAGGTCACCCGGTTCTTTGTAAACACTGTATGAATGAGCGAGTGAATAAAAATAATATGTTATGAATGGGAACATTTATTATAGTAACTTATTGCCCAATAAGGCAGATTGTAATGTTATCACAACAAAAAAATTATTTGCAACTATCTTCTTCCTAGTTCAAACATTATGCACAGCACTATTCACCAAATTAGGGTTGCTGCTCATCATTTTTAAGTTATAAATAAAGTCAATGTGGTATGCTGTTGGGAGAATCTTAGGAATTTAATCAGTTAAATAAAGTTTTAGTATTTTACTCATATACTACCTCAAAATTTTAATTCTTGGCGTATATTAACAAGTTAAGTAAGTTAAACAAAAAGCCAGAGGGGTTTCACCGCTTATATACTTTTCGTTACACTAACTTTCACCAAGGTCTCTTATCTGTAAGCTTTCAGATTACAAATAAAATTAATGCGTTCTAATAATCCATGGATTAGGTGATTCCCAGAGTAACGCCTTCTTGTGACCTTAATTCTCCGAATACGCTCTTGCATATTTAAATTGCCCCAGTTAGATTTTTCCACGAAAATAATACTCTTGGATAAATATAGAATGATCTATATCTCAAAGTACAGAGCCTAGGAAATAAGTAAGAGGAATTTTAGTACTGATATATAACAATATTAAAGACCTGCACTAGAATAGAATTCCAACGTTATTATTTCTGGAATAACCCAACGATATTGTTTTCCATAGCTTGAAGTGGGTAGGTCATATAATATTAACTTGTACCTTGCTCACATTTTGGATTTATCAGTATAGTCCTTTTAACGGAGGCGAAAATATGAAGATTAGTCAAAAACAATGATGTACTTATGATTTTTGGTACAGTTGTTTAAGGGGGATTGTCCTGTACAACATATTAGAAAGCCACCGAGGGTGGGGGGTAGCGCGAGGAAGGGGTTGTTTATAGGTCATTTTTGGTTTTTACTCAAATATCATCGTTTGTATTTATCATAAAAAAAATTAAAGTACATCAAATTTCCTATAAACATTTTTTTCTTTGTTAAGAAACATATTCATTTATTCCATTGATTCAGTGTTTTACGATGGTTTAAAAACAGGAATTTTCACAATTTTTGTTAATAAATAAAAAAAAAAATAGGAAAAACATAATATTTAACAAAACAAACGATTTTTAATAAATACACCAATACTAAGTAAAGTGAAAAAAATTGTATACAATCTAGAAGCTTATAACTACCATAATTATACCAACTACCATATTCACGTTAGCATGAATTAAGTATTTTGTTTATTCTCCATGAAACGGAGGAAAATAAAAAAAATGTTGTTTTAATTGTAAGTTGTTGAAGTGGAGAGTGTCCTGTACAACACACTAAAATACCCCGAGGGTGGGGGTGAGCCCCCTCACGGTTCGAAGGTCGTTTTTGTTCGTTTTTTCTCAAATATCTCGCAAACTAGTGATTTTACAAAAAAGTACTTTATACAAAATACAGTACACAGAATTACGTATAAACATATTTATATATATATAATTTTTATTGAATAATGCAATAATTACAATCTGCCTTTTATAAGGCAATAAGTAATTAAGATATATACTCTCATTCATACAATATTTACAGTTCATCATTCACTCGCTCATTCATACAATATTTACAGACAGCATAAACATATTAGTTTTTAATTTTTAACGAATTCACCAATGTTAGTTAAATGAAAAACGTTGTACACACACAACGTCGAAGCATATAAGAAAATACCTTATCTAGTCAAACATTTTGATCGGAGATACACAACGTGTTTTATCTCAATCTACACAGTATTAAGAAAACAGAATAGAAACGTAGAGGTACTATAAAAACTTGTCTTGATATCAAATTTGAAGAAAATATGAAAGTAATTGTTCAACACAAAAACCTTCTTGCCAACAAGAAAAATAAAATGTAGCTTTTTCAGCTGCTCTCAAAGGAAATGCCTGCTAAAGGAATATAATGAAGAGTGGCTACAGGTGATGCAGATGCAATTATTGACCGATATGGAATACAAAAGACAACTTCTCATCCTACAGTCGCAGTAATAGCGAAAAATATTGTCTGGTGTTATTAGTTGCTTTGACACAAGATTACAACAATTTATTTTATAAAGCCTTGGAAAGAAAAGGTTAAACAAAACTGTTTTCGAATCTAACACAGGTCGAGCAATCTTTTCCAAGATGTGACACCAAGTCGGCCATTTACAGCAAGGACAAATAAGCCTTGGCAAATTTTTTGTCGAAAACAGCCCAAGATGAGAGAAGTCGCTGACGTATTTTGGAAACCGTCATCAGGTGCGAATATATCCCATGAAATCTGTAGAGCTTTTGCCAATGAACATGATCAGAATAACCACAGGTTATTTCCCCGGTCACCGACCAAGCTGAAGAACGATCTTGCATCACCACCTCTAACAAACACTCGTTCAGGATGTATTTACAAGTCCAAGAGTGGCTTAAGAAGCACTTGTCACCAGGTCAGTAGGAGTGGGCCCGAAGAGATAATAAAACATTTTATCCGCTTACAACGAAGGACCCATTTGCTCCTGATACAATCCTGGTATCCATTTTTTGTCACTGTTTAACTACGAGTTGACTGTAGAAGGTGGGGTAGAAGGTGTGGATACCGGAAAGCTGGGATTCAATGCTCACCAGTTTGTAACAATTACCATGGAACATGAACGATCGTTAGTTAAATAATCTTTGTAGAGGAGAATATTTGGAAAGAAATGAAAAGCTTTATTATGAAGTACAAGAAAAACACTGGTATATACAAATATTAAGATTTATGTTACTACATACTTGGTCGGGTGGTGGGGAACGAGTGTGGGAAACAACTGGGGACCGGGACTAAAGCTGAGACATATGTGTACAAGAGAAGGGTAGTTCTTGGAATTGGGAGGGAGGTCTTGAAGGGATGCGGTTGCTTACTGAAAAATATCAGTGACTTCCATGAAGTCACGAGGCAGGTATACACTAGGTTCTACTATTAGCGTTAATATTAGCTTATAATATTCTTAGCATTATATAACTGTTGAAGAATACGATAAAGAACAGTACATTGATTTCGGGAAGGAAGAAGAAGAAGATTGCCTTTAATGATAGGATACCGGTGTGTAAACAAAATACTTAATTCACGCTCTCGTGTATATAGTAGTAACTTGATAGTTATGAGCTTCTATGTTATATGCATAAAACGTTTTTCATTATATTATTAGTTAATATATTTTTAAAACTGAATGGCCTGCTTTAAAATAACTTCCTTTTTTTTTAACATTCCTTATCTCCGAAACCATTGGCTCAACGGAGAAAAACAAAAATAAAAATATGTTTTTAAGCAATTTTGTTTACTCTAATTTTGTACATTAAATATATTTTGTTAAAATAACTAGTTTCGAGATATTTGTAAAATAAAACGACCCGCCCCTTGCGCTCACCCCCACCCTAGGGGACTTTCAGTATGCTGTACATAGGGCTGCCATCTCTAAAACCTGCTCCCCGGACCGGAAGCGTAAGTTCCCCGGATTTTGGAGCTATCACCCCGGACATTTCAAAACTTTTTTTCATTCACTTACATCTTGATTAAAATATATTTTACTCCGTACTGGATAGAAGAAAACTTTGATTTGAAGCCTCTTTTGTTGCATGAAATAGTGTGTTTAATCGTTCTTGTGACGACAAGTTATTAATTTTGCTTTATTTTTTAACCTTCTTAGCTTAGGTATTAAATAAAAAATAAACAAACCCAATATTAGTTACTCAGTTAATAAAATTAAATGAAAACTTGTTTAACTTTTTATTTTTCCATACAATTTACAATATTTAGTTTTAAAACAACTTAAATCTTAAATCAAATTCAGAAATTTATAATAACTTATACTAAGGAACAATTTTAACAGCCTTACATTTTGCTTTATATTTCAAGAAAGAAAACACAATTTGTCGTTTTCATCCATAGATCTATGTAACTAAATTAAATCAATATTTAAATCAAATAAAACTATACTTCTTAATTATTTGGCAACTTTTAAAGTAATAACATTAAAATGTCTTCAAATTTTAAACTTAAATTACTACATTATTAATTTGAACTTTTTGGTAACACTTAATGTACCCAAATAAATAAACACTGAAACAAATACTGTAGTTCTCTATTGAACTAAATTAAATCAGTCTTTAATTTGTGTTTATTTATGTCAAATAATGATGCTTTTAATGTTTTGGTAATTCTTAAAGTATTTTTAATAAGGTACATCAAAATGTCCTCAAATTTTAAAATAGACTGTAATCAGAATCAGAACTAAAACTTAAAAAACCATAAATTGTAACTTTTTTTTAGCAATCCTACATGTTTATTTTCAGACAAACAAAACACAATTTGTTGTTTACATTCATAGAACTGTGTAACTAATTTGAATTAATAAGACAACTACATATAGTTTTTAATTATTTGGCAATTCTTAAAGCAATAACATTGAAATGCCTTCAAATTTTAAATAGACTAGACAGGATTAAAACTTAAATAGCTTATGTTATGAATTTTTACTTTTTGGTAACACTTAATTGAACGAATACGGTAGTTCTCTTAAAAAAACTAGTGTCAGTTACAGTCTTTCAGACAATTTACGGTCAATTTACATTTAAATAAATAATGAATAGAAAATATCTATATTTCTTAGAATTTTAATGAAATTCTTCATATATTAAATTGCAGGACTCACTCACTTATTCATCAAAGCAAAGCACAACCCAAACCCTTACACCTAGAATTTTTTAAGCAGAAACATTATGACAGTACCATCAATATAATTTTACTAACATAATGTTACGTTCGTCACAATCTACATCAATTTATCACAAACAGTCACCTGCATGACTTTAATACTAGAAATAATAACAAACTAGCACTACATAAATGTAGATTAGCTACGATTATGTGACAAAACTATATGGAAAGACCAGTTTAATGTAAATAAGAAAAATTGCACAATTAGTTTTTAAAAGAGCAAACCTCGAGTTTCTTGTCTGTTCTTCACTGCCTCTTTGTGAACAGACATAGAGTCTGAATGAATAATTTTGACTTTGACTTTAGAAAGTTGAAATTCGGCGCAGAGGTTCTTTCTATAACTCTCAGCGTCCACTGGCAGTAAGTCACATCCATGATGAATGGCGTTGTTAATAACGTGTTTTCTTTATTGCTAAAAGATTTATAATAATTTACTTTTGTTCATGTTATTTACCTTGTCTATAATATATCTGCAATAGCGTATAGGGTGATTTCCTATATACTAAGAATCGCCACACACGTCTACACATCTAATATTTTGCTACGCAGCTAAATAGATCGCTCGCGCTCGCCATTCGCCAGATCACGCCATGCGTCGGTCAAGCGCGCCCCACCCCCGCTCGCCGCTCGCGTAGTAAAATAGCGTCGGCAGCGCGTGCGGTGAAATACCTAATCCATAGTTTTTATTTACATAAATTATGGGAACGGATCTGATCGAAAACCCGGACTTTTATTATAGTCCGGGTTGCACCCGGACTACAATTTAAACCCCGCCCGGACGCTCCCCGGACGTCTTCAAAACTAGGACAAATCCGGGGAAACCCGGACGGATGGCAGCCCTAGCTGTACATGACAGTAGTCAGCCCTCCTGACTAGAAGGTTGTTAGCTCTTAGGAAAGGTGGAGATTACATGTCACATTCGTGCGAAACTGCAGTTTTTTAGTGTGTATCCACTTTAGTTATGAAGCTGTCATTCTTTCTTCCTAAATATTTGTATATTTACCCATCAAATAGTTTTATCTTATTGTTTCCTACTAAATATTTGTATATTTACCCATCAAATAATTTTATCTTTTTGTTTCTTACTACATATTTGTATATTTACCCATCAAATAGTTTTTTCTTATTGTTTCTTGACTCTAGAAACAATATATACTTGGAAATCTAACGCTCGTTTTGAAAGTCATTATCTTTTAACTGGTGTCTTGAATGATTCTAGAAAATTCTTACCATATATTTTTTGTTAGATAAGTCATTATAATTTAAATATTAATCATTTAGATGAAAAATAGATGAAAATGTTGATGCGAAGCGAGTGTGGTTGAGCTTATATTTCGGGTTTTTTCCATGCTTAATTACAGACCAGCTTTCCAGAGTTAGCCCGTGACTCAGGAAGCACATGGCTTCTATAGAAGTCATTCTCATCTGAATCCTTTTTGGAAAATCTTTAATTTATGAAAATTTATCATGTGTTTTGGGATATTATGCGATAACTCTCAACTTAGCATACATAGATGATAAATCTAGTTCATGTTAGCTAGCCGATTGAGTATTCTTGGTTAAAAGTTCTTGTTGGGACGTGTCTTAATCCTGACATCTGCAGTCAGAAGATGGAGGCCATTTACTCCAGCAGCTTCTATGCTATCCCTTACATCTAATGGGATTCTTTTCCAGCATTTCCTAAAGGCAAATTGGTCGATCTGGTTTGGTCGAAAGGGGATATATTTAGTATCTAGTATATTTGTGGCATTGTTTTTAGGAAATAGTTTTGCTCCAATAATCAGTCTATAAAGCTCTCATAAAAAATCAAACAGTTTCTGATATGTAGAATAATCTATATAAAATGATTCATAGAAAGTAACCCTAAAGGTTATAATTTATTTTCCTTTAACGGTCAAGCATGAATCAACACTGGAAGTTAAGGGCAGCATGTAGTGATTGGACCAGTACATTTCCTAAGTTCAGCAATGCCTAACTTGATCAGTTACCCCTCCAGATGAACTCCATGTACCCCCCCTCCTAGGTGCTCTGTTACTTCATGATGCAACATGATCTATAGATATCAGTGTCAAAAATTACAAATGATAAAAAGGAATTATAAAATGTACTGGAACATGTTACCAACGTTCGTTTGGGTCGTTCTGTTTGAATACTGCAGGCATGGCAAAGACAGCCAATACCATTCAAAGGTCGGTCACGTTTTGCATGCATTTGCCCAAAATTAGATGGCCATTGAATACACATTTACGGTTACCGAGGCAAACACCATGGTAACGTACAGGCGTATTATGCGGGTTGATACCTGCGCAATACAGGATGTGCTACACGGCTGGGCATCCCTACGTCACCAGGAAATAAAACGGGGGCTAATATTTAGAGTGGTGGTGCAATTAGATCAATGTGATGCGGGGATACAGTGGCGGGTGAATCGGGATTGCCCGGCCGATTATAAATTGAAGGTGGTCGGCCAGGCTGTTCGGGGGGCTGTGGCGGTCACCGATGGGGGCTCATTATTAAGAGTGGGGGGGGCGACTGGTCCGGCCGCTATCTAAACACTGGTCACATTGTAAACTTAATTTTGTCCAACTGTTGTCCAGCTTTCCTATCGCCTCAATCAGCGCTCTGTCTCGCTCTCCTCCATGGCTGTCCGTTGCTCCCTCCCACACCGACGCGGTCAGTACGGAATCGAATTGTCCCCCTGTCAATTTACATATAAGCCCCGTCCACTCTCTAATGACTCCAAACGTGGCTGCTCCAAACTCTCGGATCTTTCTTTGCATATAATTCGACAGAATGAAATCAACACAACAATTTCTTTTTTGACACAAAATTTTGTCAGATCAATTATGAACTAACTTTTATATTTAGTTCAACGAGTCAAACGAAATTTGAAGAAGAACCAAAAATGCGCAACCATAAGTTCAGCCAAGTTTAGCCTCTTCCCATTTATAAATAGAAGCTTCAAGCTTCATGCACATATTGACTTAGCAGGATCTAGCTGGAGCTTAGTCAGTCATATTAATATCAACAAACTTTAAATAATACAAAATAAGTTTCTAAGAATAACATAATAGCATTTTAGAAAGCAAGTTATGCTAGCATAGTTACAAGTTCCACGACTTGTACAACATTGATAAGATTCTAGATATTTTAGAAGCAATAATTTATATATAAGTGCCAACACTGCGAGAATCCATTACTTTAAAAGATTGCTAACATAGATAAATTGCCCAAACATAAGCGCTTAGGGTTTATTACCATATAGTTTTTTTTTGTCCGCTGTCGGGCGAGCGTCAAGAAAGAGATAAAATGGGTGGACCTGCGGTCTTTGACCTTTGCTGGCGGCCTAGTCGGTGGGCAGAATTATTCGTATTGATCTGACTCCATAAGAGCTTAGAAGGTGTGCCCCGAAAAATTACTATGTTCAGGAGAAGAGGAACAGGGTAGGTATTATAGGCAGTTTATGTGGTCTTGTAATGACCACGAATTCACACTCGGTATCTAAGGGTAGGCGATAACCATCCGGATCCCAAGATCCCAAAGGTGAGTGCAAACCGGAGAGACAGACTAGATCGCCGGGGGAGACGCTACTAGGTAAAGTTTGTAGGGCCCCGGCGACCATCCTCCACGAGGAAGAGGTCTCTTCCAAGGAGGTGCCAGTTTTTGCGTGATGAAGGCAGAGAATCCCACTAAGAAGGTGTGGAGTCTGACAACGCCGGTCTAAAACATAGCGAGGTTAGGAAAGAGAGATGCAGAGGTAGTTGAATAAGAAAGTCATGGTTTGAGTAGAGCAGCAAGTGCCAGTCCAGATATATATGTATATATATAAGTTAAGGTTCGGACGTCGTAGGCAGCCAGCCTAATCCTTAAGTCATCGGGATGTAAACATCCCGAATGTATTTAGAGAGGCTTTAAAAGCTCAAATAAAAACAGTCTTGTGACAACTCTCGTTCAGTAACTACATTCAACCTCTTTCCTTTTTCTTCTCGTTTTTCGTTGACGATCGTTAACTGGTGCCGAAACCCGGGAGCGGAGTGGGTTCGAGTCATTAACGTGCGAGTTGGTTTTTGTTTTTTTTTTCCTTCTTATTCACTTTCGTGTGATTTAATTAAAGTAGGTAATGGTGGAATTGCGGCCGGCAGCGTTTGAAGTTCCACAGTTACCTAAAGAAACCATGGCTGAAGCCCATGCGAACACACTGGCGTGGATGAAGGTGCGGGCAGTGACGTCACAGGACATGAGGAAAATGATCTCAGACCTCGAAAAATTTTCTGGGGAAATAGGTGAGTTAAATCATTTTCTCAAAGGTGGAGATAGGATTATGGAGAGGATACAAGCCAAGATGGACGAAGGGTTACTCGACCCAGGTGACGCTAAGTCAATAAAGGCAGACCTGGTGTGCAGGGTGAAAAGGAAGGTGCTGAACCTGATACAGGCGGACGAGGAAACCCCGTGGGAGATAGTAAAGACGAGACTGAAAAAAGCATATGGGGGGGGGACGATGGACCCCAGAGGAGGATATATTCCAAATGTTTCGAGAAATGAAATCTCCGAGACAGAATAGTGGACAGTATGCTGCAGTCCTGGTTGTCCGCTACAATAAAATAAATGAGAAAATGAGGGAGACAACTAGCGCCGATGAAGTGGAGGGCAGGATGGGATTCCTGTCAACAATCTTAAAGGTACAATTAGCGAAGGAGACGGGAAGGAAGGAAGGGTTCCCTAATGAGCGATCGTTCCTCGAATGCGCCCAGGCGATGATAGATGCTAGCGCAAGGGAAGAAGAAGTAAAAATGAACGAAGATGACAACGATTGGAGCCAGATCCCATATAGGAGAAACAGGACCCCAAAAGCAGTGTGGAGGAGACAGGAAACGCCGTTTGCCGGTAGAGACAGGGGAGCGACAAGAGAGAGAAGATTGGGAGTGACGAGGCCTAGGTACGCACCTCGGAAAGAAGAAAGGAAATGTCATGGTTGTGGAAAGACGGGCCATCTGGTAGCTCAGTGCCCTCGCACTAAGTGCTTTGAGTGTGGGGAAGAAGGACACATAGCAAGACAATGTCCATACTTGTTTCGTAGAAGGGAATTTCACAAAGCAGAACCAATGGAGGTGAACAACCAGGAAATCCGGGAGAGGCGGAGCGCGACACCAAGAGAAATTGGATCATCGGGCGAAGAGTCATCAGGGACGTCGGAGACAGACGGAGAGGAGTCGAAGCGCAGCGGGAGCAGACGACGAGAGTGGCAGAAGAATCCCTCGCGCAGATGGGAGCGGCGTACGGAGGCCTGAGGAGAGTGGCAGCAGAGAGGCGACCGCATCCTAAGGTGCAATACAGTGCGGGAAAGGATGTGTGGTTTGCCAATTATCGAGTTCGGGAAGGGGGAGAGGTGCCTCATTGATACTGGCAGCACCAATACAATAATATCTCGTGGTGCGTTAGAGAGGTTGCGTAGAGGAGAGAGGGCACACCAGATCAAGGTATGTAAGTGTAAATTACTTACTCTTGGGGGACCCTGCGAAGTAATGGGAGAAGCGGTCGTGGGGCTGGAAGAATGGGCGAAAGTAATGGGTGACATAAAAGTACACGTCGTGGAAGACATGCCACGGGAATACCAGATAATAGTGGGGTGTGATTTACTGGGAAAAGTAGGCGCGCGCATCAAAAACGAGGGGGAGAACTGGAGGATCAAAATAGGGAAGCGAACCTATCGAAGCCGGGGGGGCGTAAGGGGCGAAACGGAGCAAATAGGAGCGGTTAAGAGAGTGGAGGATTGGAGGGAGAGTCTGAGGAGCGAGTTTAGGGATATTTTTTTCGCTGAAGGGGACAAGCTAGGAGCAACGGGGAAAACGCTACATGAGATCCCGTTAAAAGTAGAGCGGGTGACGTATGTGAAGGAGAGGCGGTATCCGCAAGCGCTCAGACAACACATTAGAAAGGAGATCGAGGATCTCAAGCGCCAAGGTATTATCAGAGATAGCACGTCTCCGTATAATAGCCCTTTGTGGGCAGTGAAAAAGAAAAGTCGACCGGGAGAATGTGAGGGAAAATACCGAGTCGTGGTGGATTTTCGGAAACTTAACGATAATACCCTGGACGAAAAATATCCGATCCCGCGGTTCGAAGACATCCTAGACAGACTAAACGGTGCAAAAATTTTTAGCACATTGGACCTAAAAGCAGGGTACCATCAGATCAAACTAGCTGCGCATGACCAACATAAAACGGCGTTTTCGTTTGAAAGAGGGCATTTTGAGTTCACGAGAATGCCGTTCGGTCTCAAAAATGCTCCAATAACCTTTCAGCGTCTCATGGACGAACTTCTGAGAGGAATGGACGAAAATATGTGCCAAATTTACATGGATGACCTGCTGATCTTCAGCCGAACGGAATCGGAACATATTCAACACCTCCGGAACGTATTTGAGAGATTAAGGGATTTCGGGTTGAAACTGTCAATAGACAAATCGTCACTGGGGCAGGAGCAGATTAGTTTTTTAGGGCACACAATCTCACAGGAAGGGGTTCAACCAGACTCGACGAAAGTAGAAGCGATCCAGAGAATGGAGGTGCCAAAAGATGTAAAAGGGATTCGGAGATTACTGGGCACGCTCAATTACTACCGCCGTTTCGTGCCGGACATGGCAGAATATATGGTACCCATTAACAATTTACTACGGAAAGGAGCACGGATAATGATCACGCCGCTGATAGAGCAGAATATCCGCAAATGCTTGGCACGTTTGCAGGAGGCGCCGATTTTGGCTTTCCCTAACTTTGAGAAGGATTTCACGATCACCACCGACGCAAGCGACTATGCCTTGGGGGCAGTATTGTCACAAGAAGGCGAAGACGGGGAAAGACCGGTGGCTTACGCGAGCAGACGCCTGACGGACACGGAGGCGCGGTACAGCGCTCTGGAACGAGAACTCCTCGGGATAGTGTGGGCCATTGGGCACTTCCGTCCGTATGTATTTGGCAGAAGGTTTCGAATACATACGGATCACCGACCTCTTCAATGGGTCGGAAAACTCAAAGAATCCTCCTCAAGGGTAACAAGGTGGAAGGAATTCTTAGCCCAATACAATCTGGATATTGTATATAAGCCAGGCAAAGACAACGTCGTGGCAGATTGGCTGTCGCGCGCTATTATGGTGAACGCCATAGAAGAAGGGGAAACATCGAGCGGTATGAGGCAGTTCATTGAGGAATGGACGCCTGGAGAAGCGGGCAGGAGCAGCACGCGGAAAGATAGTGACAGGAGTGCGGACACACCATCAGACGAGTCTATAGGAGAGAGACCGCGTGATATGGAGACGACGGACGAAATTATCAATGATAAGCGGAGGCAGATCATATGGAAAACTCAAACATCGGGTGCTCTGAAAATACTCCATAGTACGTACGGTAGGAGTCAGATCGCGACGATTTGGTCACCACCGGGAGTTCGAGGAGATCAAATTTGTCAGGCTCTCAAGGACGTGTCCAAACCCGGCAAAACACACCATTTATTCGTGGGCAACGAGACTGTGTGGGACAAAATTAAAAAGCTGTGGCAGAAAGAGCTGTTGGGGGTGGATCGCTCGTTCATTCGGTGTCTTTCCGTGGTCCAAACCCTGCGGGACGAGGAGCAGCAACGCGAGGTAACACTGGCGTATCACCAAGGAAAAACCAACCACCGCGGTGGGCAGGAGACGGCACAAGCACTACGAAGGCGCTATTTTTGGTGGGGGATGCAGCGGACTATTCAGGAGGTAATCGGAGCATGCGAAGTTTGTCAGAAGACGAAATATGATAGACATCCCCCGCAGGGACTCCAGGAGGAATCACCCACGGCAGAAGCACCACTGACGGAGATTCAAGTGGACACCTTCACGTGGCGGGGTTTTAAGTGGGTCACTATCATCGACCCATTTAGCAAAGTGGCTATGGCCTACGCGGTGGGAGACAAGTCATCAGATTCCATATTACAAGCCCTCAACACATGGTTTCAGTTCTACGGCATACCAGAGAGGATCTCGTCGGACGGGGGACGGGAGTTTGACAATGCAACCGTGAGAGCCGAAATGCAAAAACGGGATGTGGTATGGCATTTTAATACCCCCGGGCATCCCAAGAGCAGGGGAACCATCGAAAGGTTACACAGCACCCTCAGCGACCACTTACGCGTGTACCAGGTGGATAAAGGCCTGTCGGCGAACGTAGCGATGCCAATGGCGGTGGCGGCATACAACCACTCGATACATGCCACGACGGGGTTAGCACCCTTCGAAATTTTGTTTGGATTACGAGTGAGACCGAGGAACTGGCCAGAGACGGTGGCGGATGAGGGAATGGTGGCACAGCTCCATAACACCCACATACAGCTCGGAAAGATGTGGTACAAAGTACGCGATAAGATTATGCGCGAAAAATCCAAGCGCGTGGCACGGGCAAATTTGAAGGTGCGTGATCGCATAGGAGCAATATCGATTGGGACCGTTGTGTACAGAAAAGTCGTGTCAAATCGTAGTAAGGAACTTGTTCGGTATGAGGGGCCCTTTAAGGTCATCATAATTCGGGAACATAATCTCGTGACCATCGAGAGTATGACCACCCCAAAGAAGAGGCGAACCGTTCACATTGAACAGTTGAAACTCCCAACACAGGGGGGAGGGTGTTGAATGTGCGTAAGATGGTGTGCCCTCGATCCGATACGGAGCAACTGATCCGGAATCATATGTTTCACATGTTCACATTCACATGTGCTGCTCAGAGAGAGTTTTTGTTTTCATTATTTATATTGTGGATGTTCCATTTTTTTTTACCTGGCAGCCACCGGGTCCAGGGCGAATGTATTATTTTTTGTTATTATTATTTTTGTTTTATTTCTGTATTATCTCTTTTCTTTGTTTTTTTGTGAGGACTATGAATATATTAGACCGTAAACGTGATGTAAGGGATTACAGGCTGTGTGCTGAGTGCGGCGGACCTTGGAGTTTACGAAGAGATATGCGTAAACTGGCAGGGGGGAGTTAAGGTTCGGACGTCGTAGGCAGCCAGCCTAATCCTTAAGTCATCGGGATGTAAACATCCCGAATGTATTTAGAGAGGCTTTAAAAGCTCAAATAAAAACAGTCTTGTGACAACTCTCGTTCAGTAACTACATTCAACCTCTTTCCTTTTTCTTCTCGTTTTTCGTTGACGATCGTTAACTTATATATATATATATATATATATATATATATATATATATATATATATATATATATATAAGTTAAGGTTCGGACGTCGTAGGCAGCCAGCCTAATCCTTAAGTCATCGGGATGTAAACATCCCGAATGTATTTAGAGAGGCTTTAAAAGCTCAAATAAAAACAGTCTTGTGACAACTCTCGTTCAGTAACTACATTCAACCTCTTTCCTTTTTCTTCTCGTTTTTCGTTGACGATCGTTAACTGGTGCCGAAACCCGGGAGCGGAGTGGGTTCGAGTCATTAACGTGCGAGTTGGTTTTTGTTTTTTTTTTCCTTCTTATTCACTTTCGTGTGATTTAATTAAAGTAGGTAATGGTGGAATTGCGGCCGGCAGCGTTTGAAGTTCCACAGTTACCTAAAGAAACCATGGCTGAAGCCCATGCGAACACACTGGCGTGGATGAAGGTGCGGGCAGTGACGTCACAGGACATGAGGAAAATGATCTCAGACCTCGAAAAATTTTCTGGGGAAATAGGTGAGTTAAATCATTTTCTCAAAGGTGGAGATAGGATTATGGAGAGGATACAAGCCAAGATGGACGAAGGGTTACTCGACCCAGGTGACGCTAAGTCAATAAAGGCAGACCTGGTGTGCAGGGTGAAAAGGAAGGTGCTGAACCTGATACAGGCGGACGAGGAAACCCCGTGGGAGATAGTAAAGACGAGACTGAAAAAAGCATATGGGGGGGGACGATGGACCCCAGAGGAGGATATATTCCAAATGTTTCGAGAAATGAAATCTCCGAGACAGAATAGTGGACAGTATGCTGCAGTCCTGGTTGTCCGCTACAATAAAATAAATGAGAAAATGAGGGAGACAACTAGCGCCGATGAAGTGGAGGGCAGGATGGGATTCCTGTCAACAATCTTAAAGGTACAATTAGCGAAGGAGACGGGAAGGAAGGAAGGGTTCCCTAATGAGCGATCGTTCCTCGAATGCGCCCAGGCGATGATAGATGCTAGCGCAAGGGAAGAAGAAGTAAAAATGAACGAAGATGACAACGATTGGAGCCAGATCCCATATAGGAGAAACAGGACCCCAAAAGCAGTGTGGAGGAGACAGGAAACGCCGTTTGCCGGTAGAGACAGGGGAGCGACAAGAGAGAGAAGATTGGGAGTGACGAGGCCTAGGTACGCACCTCGGAAAGAAGAAAGGAAATGTCATGGTTGTGGAAAGACGGGCCATCTGGTAGCTCAGTGCCCTCGCACTAAGTGCTTTGAGTGTGGGGAAGAAGGACACATAGCAAGACAATGTCCATACTTGTTTCGTAGAAGGGAATTTCACAAAGCAGAACCAATGGAGGTGAACAACCAGGAAATCCGGGAGAGGCGGAGCGCGACACCAAGAGAAATTGGATCATCGGGCGACGAGTCATCAGGGACGTCGGAGACAGACGGAGAGGAGTCGAAGCGCAGCGGGAGCAGACGACGAGAGTGGCAGAAGAATCCCTCGCGCAGATGGGAGCGGCGTACGGAGGCCTGAGGAGAGTGGCAGCAGAGAGGCGACCGCATCCTAAGGTGCAATACAGTGCGGGAAAGGATGTGTGGTTTGCCAATTATCGAGTTCGGGAAGGGGGAGAGGTGCCTCATTGATACTGGCAGCACCAATACAATAATATCTCGTGGTGCGTTAGAGAGGTTGCGTAGAGGAGAGAGGGCACACCAGATCAAGGTATGTAAGTGTAAATTACTTACTCTTGGGGGACCCTGCGAAGTAATGGGAGAAGCGGTCGTGGGGCTGGAAGAATGGGCGAAAGTAATGGGTGACATAAAAGTACACGTCGTGGAAGACATGCCACGGGAATACCAGATAATAGTGGGGTGTGATTTACTGGGAAAAGTAGGCGCGCGCATCAAAAACGAGGGGGAGAACTGGAGGATCAAAATAGGGAAGCGAACCTATCGAAGCCGGGGGGGCGTAAGGGGCGAAACGGAGCAAATAGGAGCGGTTAAGAGAGTGGAGGATTGGAGGGAGAGTCTGAGGAGCGAGTTTAGGGATATTTTTTTCGCTGAAGGGGACAAGCTAGGAGCAACGGGGAAAACGCTACATGAGATCCCGTTAAAAGTAGAGCGGGTGACGTATGTGAAGGAGAGGCGGTATCCGCAAGCGCTCAGACAACACATTAGAAAGGAGATCGAGGATCTCAAGCGCCAAGGTATTATCAGAGATAGCACGTCTCCGTATAATAGCCCTTTGTGGGCAGTGAAAAAGAAAAGTCGACCGGGAGAATGTGAGGAAAAATACCGAGTCGTGGTGGATTTTCGGAAACTTAACGATAATACCCTGGACGAAAAATATCCGATCCCGCGGTTCGAAGACATCCTAGACAGACTAAACGGTGCAAAAATTTTTAGCACATTGGACCTAAAAGCAGGGTACCATCAGATCAAACTAGCTGCGCATGACCAACATAAAACGGCGTTTTCGTTTGAAAGAGGGCATTTTGAGTTCACGAGAATGCCGTTCGGTCTCAAAAATGCTCCAATAACCTTTCAGCGTCTCATGGACGAACTTCTGAGAGGAATGGACGAAAATATGTGCCAAATTTACATGGATGACCTGCTGATCTTCAGCCGAACGGAATCGGAACATATTCAACACCTCCGGAACGTATTTGAGAGATTAAGGGATTTCGGGTTGAAACTGTCAATAGACAAATCGTCACTGGGGCAGGAGCAGATTAGTTTTTTAGGGCACACAATCTCACAGGAAGGGGTTCAACCAGACTCGACGAAAGTAGAAGCGATCCAGAGAATGGAGGTGCCAAAAGATGTAAAAGGGATTCGGAGATTACTGGGCACGCTCAATTACTACCGCCGTTTCGTGCCGGACATGGCAGAATATATGGTACCCATTAACAATTTACTACGGAAAGGAGCACGGATAATGATCACGCCGCTGATAGAGCAGAATATCCGCAAATGCTTGGCACGTTTGCAGGAGGCGCCGATTTTGGCTTTCCCTAACTTTGAGAAGGATTTCACGATCACCACCGACGCAAGCGACTATGCCTTGGGGGCAGTATTGTCACAAGAAGGCGAAGACGGGGAAAGACCGGTGGCTTACGCGAGCAGACGCCTGACGGACACGGAGGCGCGGTACAGCGCTCTGGAACGAGAACTCCTCGGGATAGTGTGGGCCATTGGGCACTTCCGTCCGTATGTATTTGGCAGAAGGTTTCGAATACATACGGATCACCGACCTCTTCAATGGGTCGGAAAACTCAAAGAATCCTCCTCAAGGGTAACAAGGTGGAAGGAATTCTTAGCCCAATACAATCTGGATATTGTATATAAGCCAGGCAAAGACAACGTCGTGGCAGATTGGCTGTCGCGCGCTATTATGGTGAACGCCATAGAAGAAGGGGAAACATCGAGCGGTATGAGGCAGTTCATTGAGGAATGGACGCCTGGAGAAGCGGGCAGGAGCAGCACGCGGAAAGATAGTGACAGGAGTGCGGACACACCATCAGACGAGTCTATAGGAGAGAGACCGCGTGATATGGAGACGACGGACGAAATTATCAATGATAAGCGGAGGCAGATCATATGGAAAACTCAAACATCGGGTGCTCTGAAAATACTCCATAGTACGTACGGTAGGAGTCAGATCGCGACGATTTGGTCACCACCGGGAGTTCGAGGAGATCAAATTTGTCAGGCTCTCAAGGACGTGTCCAAACCCGGCAAAACACACCATTTATTCGTGGGCAACGAGACTGTGTGGGACAAAATTAAAAAGCTGTGGCAGAAAGAGCTGTTGGGGGTGGATCGCTCGTTCATTCGGTGTCTTTCCGTGGTCCAAACCCTGCGGGACGAGGAGCAGCAACGCGAGGTAACACTGGCGTATCACCAAGGAAAAACCAACCACCGCGGTGGGCAGGAGACGGCACAAGCACTACGAAGGCGCTATTTTTGGTGGGGGATGCAGCGGACTATTCAGGAGGTAATCGGAGCATGCGAAGTTTGTCAGAAGACGAAATATGATAGACATCCCCCGCAGGGACTCCAGGAGGAATCACCCACGGCAGAAGCACCACTGACGGAGATTCAAGTGGACACCTTCACGTGGCGGGGTTTTAAGTGGGTCACTATCATCGACCCATTTAGCAAAGTGGCTATGGCCTACGCGGTGGGAGACAAGTCATCAGATTCCATATTACAAGCCCTCAACACATGGTTTCAGTTCTACGGCATACCAGAGAGGATCTCGTCGGACGGGGGACGGGAGTTTGACAATGCAACCGTGAGAGCCGAAATGCAAAAACGGGATGTGGTATGGCATTTTAATACCCCCGGGCATCCCAAGAGCAGGGGAACCATCGAAAGGTTACACAGCACCCTCAGCGACCACTTACGCGTGTACCAGGTGGATAAAGGCCTGTCGGCGAACGTAGCGATGCCAATGGTGGTGGCGGCATACAACCACTCGATACATGCCACGACGGGGTTAGCACCCTTCGAAATTTTGTTTGGATTACGAGTGAGACCGAGGAACTGGCCAGAGACGGTGGCGGATGAGGGAATGGTGGCACAGCTCCATAACACCCACATACAGCTCGGAAAGATGTGGTACAAAGTACGCGATAAGATTATGCGCGAAAAATCCAAGCGCGTGGCACGGGCAAATTTGAAGGTGCGTGATCGCATAGGAGCAATATCGATTGGGACCGTTGTGTACAGAAAAGTCGTGTCAAATCGTAGTAAGGAACTTGTTCGGTATGAGGGGCCCTTTAAGGTCATCATAATTCGGGAACATAATCTCGTGACCATCGAGAGTATGACCACCCCAAAGAAGAGGCGAACCGTTCACATTGAACAGTTGAAACTCCCAACACAGGGGGGAGGGTGTTGAATGTGCGTAAGATGGTGTGCCCTCGATCCGATACGGAGCAACTGATCCGGAATCATATGTTTCACATGTTCACATTCACATGTGCTGCTCAGAGAGAGTTTTTGTTTTCATTATTTATATTGTGGATGTTCCATTTTTTTTTACCTGGCAGCCACCGGGTCCAGGGCGAATGTATTATTTTTTGTTATTATTATTTTTGTTTTATTTCTGTATTATCTCTTTTCTTTGTTTTTTTGTGAGGACTATGAATATATTAGACCGTAAACGTGATGTAAGGGATTACAGGCTGTGTGCTGAGTGCGGCGGACCTTGGAGTTTACGAAGAGATATGCGTAAACTGGCAGGGGGGAGTTAAGGTTCGGACGTCGTAGGCAGCCAGCCTAATCCTTAAGTCATCGGGATGTAAACATCCCGAATGTATTTAGAGAGGCTTTAAAAGCTCAAATAAAAACAGTCTTGTGACAACTCTCGTTCAGTAACTACATTCAACCTCTTTCCTTTTTCTTCTCGTTTTTCGTTGACGATCGTTAACTTATATATATATATATATATATAGAGAGAGAGAGAGAGAGAGAGAGAGTGAGAGTGAGAGAGCAGTTTTCTTCAGGTGCCGGGCTCCGAAAGTCTGCCAAAAACCTTTAAATTTTCGAGTTACAAAGTTCTACTCTTACTGCATACGCAGATGCATTCGAAGGGGGGGGTAGAATTACAATAACAATTTTCTATTTGAAGTTAATTACAAATCAATGGGTACAGGACTAGCTGATGGGACTGACCTTCAGATTATATGAGGGAACTACAAACTAAAACCTAAAACTAGACCTAAAACTCCGTCCGCGACAGCGTCCTGGCATCGATAGGGAAACGGCGTGGGGGTTATCGTGTTAAACACCGGGTTTGTCAAGTACTGTAGGGAGTCGAAAAATACGATAAGTCGGATGGAAATTTGATATAATATACATTTGATATACGGTTGGATGAATTCATCCACCATAGGCAAATCAAAGATCTTGTGAAGTTCACTGTTGCTGCGCTGCTCGAATGAAGTATGTCTGACCACTTTCATCAGTATACCGTTTTAGAAATTGTTGGAGTCACCGATCTGTCGTATACGGCAACAAGCCCCAAATCTGGCCCCTTATATAGGCAGGTCAGAGGCTGGGCCTCACCCGCGCCCCTAGAGGACTTCCGCTGTTTCATGCACTAGTTTCTCCCTCTCTTAACTGACGCTTAATGTGTTTATTATTAAAACATAGGTAGATATTTTCTGGGCCGAGAAGAGGGGAACTTCCATTTATTCGTGGTGAAGAAGTTGACACTACAATTCGAAATAAGTATTTTTATTTGAACCTCAACCCTTTCACTCATTTTGAAAGAAAAAGTTGACAATACCTAAATTACTGACCAAAAAAACGATATGGTTGATTCTTACGGTAGTTACCATAATGCATACGAAAAGGCGAATGGGTGAATGACAATTGCAGTCTCTCTCTTAGAGCTCGAGATTTTTTTCATATTCTACATTATTGCATGATAAAAAAACACCTGGATTAGTTATACAAACATATTGGCGCTGGGTGAAGAAAAACGCGCACTGTTGAGTACAACAGGGTTGTAGCCGCAATGGAACTGATCTTCCAAGTCCTGCCAAGATTCAACAGATGCCGGTCAAATCTGGCCGGAAGCTGTATAAGCGTTTTTTTTCCTTCCGGCCAGCTATCCTTCCTGGATATTGACATTGGCTAGTGTGGTTTTCCTTCGCCACCTTTAAGCTGCTCATCAGCCACTCTGTTTTTTTTTTGTTCATACAAAACATTTTCATACATTAAACACTAATCATACGCATTATTATCGGACGGTCACTATATTTTACCAGTGCACAAAAAGAACTTAAATTATTTGGAAAATATCAAAATTTTATTTCTTAAATAGCTATTGTGCAATGACTAGAGAAACTGATATGTTATCATCATTATTCTGACTACTATTGTAGAACCTGGAAAGAGACTATCGATGTCCCTTACATCTCTTTCTTGGGGCTCAGCAAGTAAAACAAAGTTCCTATCAACGAAAACAAAAACAATGTCAATAATAGAATGAAGCTATCTTTGAAAATTTCGAATACTAAGATCTCAACTTCCGAGTCCTTATCTCTACAAGTTTGTTCATTTGTTAGCTTTCACCTCAATGAAGTCCAACTCTCATTATTCAACCAACTTGTTTAGGCGTTTGACGTTCATATAAATGAATTTGATACAATTTTCAGCTCCTTATAATTTGAAATTTGGTAAAAACCAGAATATCATATCATAAACAGTTTCTGTGCGGTGGTTTGAGACATCTTTAAACTCATAGTAAAAGTCTCAGAAATTGTATTTTATTTAAAATGTAATCAGTATATTCAGAGGTGTTGCTCGTCAATATACGTTTAGATTTGAGATCAATCGAATCATTAGTATGGCCACTGTCGTAGAAAATACTTTGAAAATATATGATTAGCAACTATTATGATACCACGAAAGCATCTCTTCCAAATGAGACTTGAACTCTATAATCCAGGATTGTGGTTTCTTTTGATCAAGAGTATTATGCTTAGTAATGGAATTGGAAACGTCAAGAGGATTTAGCGACAATAACGCAGCTTGGTAAACTAGTTCCATGAAAGTCTATGGACCACAACCCTGCTTTGACTCCAGTAATAGCAATCCACTTGGGCATTTACTCCGGGACGGGTGGGAGGAGGTATTACACTTTAGGAGAAGAGAGGGAACATTGCAAGTTTCATTTTACAACAGGTAGCTCGTAAAACGTCTGACTGTAAACCGAATAAGGCCTTATCAGGGGATTATTTTTATGCTCCACTTCATTTAGGTATTGTTTGCGCAAACCCTACTCACTCAACTGCTGTAAAAAAAAAGACAACGTGAATAAAAAAGGGGGAATGCGTCAAGCAAATATTGCAGGGAGACGTCAATTCTCCCTTCTTCGTTCCAGGTTCTGCCCCACTTCGTTGCTATACAATATTAAATTTTTGATGCTAATGCTCTCGTTTTAAAGAATGATCTTATACTTTTACTGTAAGTCTAACCCCATAAAAAACCCCATAACTTAATATGTATATATTCAAAGTGAATTACAACCTATTCACAATGCCTTAATATCTATATTTACAGAGGGTGCGCTTCCTCTCAAGCACATAATCCTATACATTTTTCTATATTTACATTTCCTAAACCTATTTACTCACCTCCGACTTGCGGTAGAACGTTGTCTTCTAGTGAGACTTCCCCAAGACACGGCTGTATACCCGGACCCACCACTTCGAAATGGTGGAATGCCCGACGCGCTGGAGCTCCCTCCACCTTCTGATAAAGATCAGGAACGCCTTGTAGTTATTTGTTTACCAGCGACGGCAGATCGGATTCGTAAGTTCCCACCAAGTGGAACAGCCGTGATCTCACTGGTTCCAACAGACGACAAGAGAGTACGACATGCTCCGTGGTGTCCTCTTCTCCGCACTACGGGCAGCATCTGTCCTTCTTCCTCATGAATTCGTACACCAAGGAATTCACCATATCCAGTAAAAAGTTGTGAACTCCAGTAGTTCAGGAAGACCCATCTTGCTCTCAGTCTGTCCTAAAATAAGGAGAAATACTTCTTAAGGGTGCTCCCTTCATCGTGTCGTTTTAGTCTCCGAGGAGGATTATAGGGATGAGTGGTGCAGTGCAATGACTGTGCTACGGGATTAGGGTGGTTGAATAGGTTACTATGGAATTTTATGAACTTGGAAGGGATGAGTTAAAGAATGTAAGGTATATTAAGATCGTTATGAAGGATTTTGTTGCTGACGTAATAAGAGGCATTCACTATTGTTCTCAAGACTTTTGATTGTAAGGATTGGATACGCTTGATGTTCGACTTTTTTTGCTGTCCAGTTAAAGAAGTTTTTCACAGATAGACTTTTTACAAGAAGAGTTTATTCACAAGTACAACGAGGTAACGGTTTTACTACTACTGTCCTACGTCTGGTCGGGAAGAGAGAGTGTTACTGCGTGAGGTGAGTCGGACTGAGTGAGAGAGAGTAGAAATTTGGAAGGGATGAGCACAAGAATGTAGGGTATATTAAGATCGTTATGAACGGTTTTGTTGATGACGTAATAAGGGGCATTTACTATTGTTCTCAGGACTTTTGATTGAAAGGATTGGATACGGTTGATGTTCGACTTTTTTGCTGTCCCCATAGCTCTATTCCGTATGACCAAATTGGCTTAAGTATAGCTTTGAACGTTAATAATTTGTTTTCTTTTGAGAGATGGGATGTCCTTAGAAGTAGTCTGTTCAGTTGTCCAAAGCGTCTGTTAAGTTCTCGTATTTTTAGCCTCGTATGTGGGTTCCAGGTCAGCCGTTTGTCGAGATAGAAGCCTAAGTACCGTACTTTTTGCTTTATTGACTTAAATCCGCCATTAGTTGCACCAATGCTCGATCTCATCAGTTTTTGAAGGTTATGGGATACTATATCGGGGTCTGTGTGGGATAGCAAGACTGCAGTGTCATCTGTACATGTTTCCAAGAAGGTATTGGGGGTAGAGGGGACAACAGCGATGTATAGGTTATAGAGGATGGGACCCAGGACACTACCCTGTGGAACTCTTGCTTTTATGGGATAGTAGTTAGAATATTCTAAACCACAGCGGACTTGGACCCTGTTAATTAAATATTATACAGAAGGGTGATTAGCCCCTGTTGGAGGCCACGTTTCCACGACATATGGTCACCTGATGTTCGCAGGAAAAGGGTGGGGAACTAGGATTAGGTATGGATAAGGAAAGTGTACCAACATGTAGCATGTGATAGAGGAATCAAGGTCACTCAAGATCGTCAGTTCCTCACCGGGTTTGCAATGAAGTTGTTACCCCCTGACTAAAAATGTCAAAACTTTAAATCTGAAATAGTTTCTAATATTTTACCAAATACTAGGACGACCTCCTTTGACTTTTTTTTCACATAGCTCCTGTAATTACATCCTTACCAAATGATATAAATATTTTAAATTTTTAATATATCTTATCATTTTTACTGCTGTATTGTAGAAAACGAAGACAAGAAGGGTGGCCGACGAAAGGCGATTACACTATATCGGTTTAAAAGTAGAGCCTCTTCTTCAGGACTCGGCAATAAACAGTTAAATTGGCAAGAAGAAAACATTTATTAGTATCTAAGCCATCCGCTGGTGTTATCGAAGAACATTATTAGATATAAATAAGGTAGATAGTACTTTGATAGTTGGAAAACACCTTGCAAAAGAGACGGGTATAATTTCTCCTTTTCCGCTTGTACTGTAGACTGGGTGGAACTTTTGATGGATCAAATGAAACTTGTCACACCTCACCTGACAACTAACCCTTCTCTCCCAGTTATTCCCTAATTAAAACCAAACTCCGTTCTAATGAATCACAACTTCTGTTTTCAAAGTGGAAACATACAGCAAAGGCCTTATTAAATCCTTATTAAATTTAAATACCAGGAATCCGTTTGTTTGTTCTGTAAAAACACAACATTTACCGCTGCCCTCATAAAGGTTTATCGAATGCTATAACATTCGAGTTGAGGACAAATAAGATTTCAGTTCTAAAGAGAGAAACTTTTTCACTTGTCACCGTTAGAATGGCTACGTATACTCTGTTGAGAAACGAATATAGTTCATATTGCAAATATACGTGCTAGAGACATAAGATATTTTCAGTTTTCCAGGGCTCAGCACTATAGATGTGAAAAATGTTCCGTGTCTCCGACGTCCCGCCAATATCCTGCCACAGATGTAAGCCCCTCAGCCCTATCCTCTGAGCCCGTCTGCCTTGAAATTATTAACAGGAGTATTTTGGAGAAATCAGTTACCTTACCGAGATATTTCCTCGCAGTTGTACGCTTCTGCAATTGGATGTGTCCAAATAAATGAGATAAATTTCAACAAATTTTTCTTATTATTTCCCTAGAGCAAAAGATTTACTGAACCGTCGATTTCAAGCATTGTGTGATTTGAAATCAGTTTTGACAACATGACAAACTAAGGGTCGGATGCTTTCTATTAAGCTGTCTCTATAGTTCAAGCTAAGATTTTATACAAAAAATACGTGAAAGATGCTAAAAATCTTTTTTTTCAACTTTATTCGTGGGTTTCTTGACAAAAAATCAATAGTGATTCGGTAAATTTTATGTTGTTAGTGTGATTAACCATTACAACTCCCCAGCGTTTCCAATTTGTTCAGCGTATTAGAACATACAAAACATTATAACTAAGGTACGGATATTTTTAATATCAATAAAATATTATTGTTTCAGAACAATTTTAGTTGTTTAATTTTTTTTTATAAAGTTCCAGCATTCATAGTATTTCATTATTAACATAAGTAAGTTAGTTAATCAATATCTATTAAATTTATATTAAATAACGGAATAATGAATAAGAAATAATTTATAAAGGCTCGCTGTACGTATCAAAACTTTGGCATTGCAGTGATGCAATAGTATGTAGTATATACTATACTATTATAAAGATGGTGGATAGATGCTTAACCTTTGCCCACCGTTCTCAAGTAATAAAATAAAGGCAATAAGATTTTATTAGGAAGTAGATAACCTATTTATATAGTTCCACTGGATACCATGAGGTGGACAGTTAAGTAAACACTTGGAATGTTGAAGGGGCCGGGGTGTTTATGCAGCTGCAGCATTAAATCAAGACAGATTTGGGGACAATTTATTCCAGGTCCTGGAGGATTCCGTTAAACCGGCTACTGTTTTTTTAGAACTTTTTTTTTTACTCACTCCATTATATCCTTACTTACTTAACAATTTAATAGTCAAATCCTCTGACTTTGTTTTTAATAGGTTTCATTTCTGTTTTTTGTTTTTTTGGAATTGATTTAAGTCATTCCTGAGGAAGGATAGCAATATTACTTAAGGATACGTACAAATAATTTGTTATGTTTTTTTACCTTGTGGACTTGGGGGGGCCTTTGGGCTGTTTGTATATATTGTATGAATGAGCGAGTGAATGATGAATTGTAAATATGGTATGAATGATAACTTTTATCTCAATTACTCATTGCCTAATAAAAGGCAGATTGTAATTTTATCTTAATAAAAAATTGAATGTTTTTTTTAATATTTAGAAAATCCCCAGTTTTAACTAGGTACGGAAAACTCCTTTTTTAACCTGTCAAATCTTTAAAAGTTCGTTTCCCAATAAAGCACATTAAAAAAAATTCGATCAATCTGAAATTTTAATTTTATATTTCACGATGTTTAAGTACAGTTAATAACGATTGTCTAATACAAAACTCATTACAGGAAGTAGGGATAAAAGTGAGCTCTACATCTATTATATATATATATATAATCCTTTATTGTGCTAAAATTACAATCTGCCTTTTATAAGGCAATAAGCAATTAAGATAAATGCTCTCATTCATACCATACATCTATTAAGAAAGCCCTTTCCGTCTGGTTACTCAAGTTGAAGATAAAAAGATAGATTTAAAGTTCTTCTTTCTTTCCGATAGTTAAGGACAAGTCAAAGACGGCTTAAAAATAATTTGACTAATTTTCCGAAAATCGGGTATTTAGTTATCCCACTTCAGTAGGTTGTTTTTGTTTATTATTTCGTTTATGTTTCATTTAAAAAGCGATTATCAGTGATTATAATGAGTGGGCCAAGAAATTATTTACTTATTTTATAAAAACCGCACGACATCTAAACTGCCATTATTAATCTATTGACAGTGAAGGAGTGTCGAAGTACTCGGGTACGTCTCGGTGTGAAGCTTGTGTGATCACTACCTAGCCTTGGGACTCACGGGAAAAGTTTTTTATGACATTATGTCAATTTCTGTGTTAGGATGTCCGTGCAGTTTTCCAAAAACCACATTCAAGAACTAATAAAGTGAAAATAATAGTATCTTGGGCATAACTATACAGTGGTCTTATAGCTATCATTTATTTATTAACACTTCTTCAGACCTCCTCACAGACCGTTTTTTAATTACTATTATGGTAGTATTGAAAAATTACTCAGTAAGTTATTCTAAAGGTACATCCTACAACATATTGAAATACGCTGTATTAGTTAGCAGTTAAAAGACAATAACTAGACGCGACGAAAAGAAACAGTTGATCGAAGATTTCTTTAGTCCCAGCTTCTAAATCTATATTTCATTTAAATTATAACCCGTTACTGAAACATTAAACAGAGTAATGCGTAATTTTAAAGATTCTCCAAAAATTGCTTTGTGACAACCAACAATATGAACTGATGGCGTAGTCCCAGTGTGAAGTGTGTATATATATTAAGATATAAAACACCTTCTGTCTGTCCACAGGTTTATTTATGGCTTGGTTTTGAGAGCAAATAGGTTTTACTACCTGATATCTGAAAATGAAGGCATGGTCCATCGAAAACTTTTGGGTGATACTAAATAAAGCTGTTATATTTCTTAACAATACGAATCATGTTTTAAATGAGAGAGAGGAAGAGCTCTACAAAAAACAATTAACGTTATACCAACACCAATTTCATCACAAAACCACAATGCTACTTTACAAGAAATAAATGGTACACCTGAAGAAGAAAATGGTAAGTTCAGTATCGTTAGCAACTGAACATTCACAAATCTCAAGTAACGAACAAATATGTACTACTAAAAGAAAAAGGATCAGAGAAACAAATAACGAAACTATTTGAGAAAATGAGACATGCGTTTGAAACAAAATATCCGCTGAAAAATGACTAACGAACAAACACTAACTGAAATTATTAGACCCAAAACAAAAAGGGATTTATTTTGAGTCCAATTTCTAAACAGTTAGGGACACGTACGAGCATATATGCTAACAGATCAAATACAATAAAATCTTTATTGTGATAAAATTACAATCTGCCTTATTGGGCAATAAGTAATTGCGATCAACGTTATCACGTGTAACGCGATATGTAAATCTTAAACAGAGAAACTCTCAGACACGAAAAAAAAAACCAAAAAACAAGAAGAGGTCGATATCCTGAACAAAGACGAACAACTGATACCTTAGAAATATACGGAATGTCATTTCATAAAGGAATACTGGAAACCTATGAAGAGATAAAACGTATCTAGTATTACGAAAACCTTTTATATTGGTTAAACTAAGAAAAAACAACTATCGTTAGTTAGACAGACACATTCATCAGGACCAGACACAAAAATCATATTAAACTTCCAAACCAAAGTACCCTTCCTGAATTTCACTTCCATAATTGAAGAATTAAATAATTTAATATCATCTTTTATTAATTTAATTTATTCTCCAACCCAACTTTATGTATCAGTAAATAATAACCATTCTTGACTAATAAAGTAGACAGGTTGATTCCTAAGAGACAGAAAGGAGATATAATTAATTTTCAAAATGGCGATGAAAATAATCAAAAAAAATTATAGTTCGCTAATTGAAGTAATCAAAACTTCAGAAAAACTCGATATACTCTACACTTTAATGAGCTATATGATATCCTATTATACTTAACTATATAGCCGTTGACATTATAAACTTGTTAGAGTCAGGTAGACTTGGAAAAAATCATGACGCAACATAATTAAACAAACATACTCAACCGACAATCAATTGATCTTCAAATATTTAAAAACAATTAATAATTTTTTTTTTTTCTTAGCTTTCAAACTTATAAAAATAGGATGTGGGAAAAATAAAGGAAAATTATATTGGGCTAATGAATGCCTTTCACTAAGGGGAGTCCCCCATTTGAAGGATGTATGAGAAGGATATAGGGTGTGGAATACCTAAAGGAGGCGGCGGGTGGAATCGGGAAGGTAGTGAGAGTCTACCGAGGGTGGAGCCTAGGGGTACCTAGGCAATAGTTTGTAGTCGGCCAGGTGAAATAATTTCAAAATGAGGATGAAAATAATCAACAAAAATTATATATAACGAGTATATGCAAAAAATATTCATACCCACTTGTTTATCAGGTATAAACATAAAATGAAATATATGTAAGAAAAACATAATATGACGAACACAAAACAAGAACTAACACAAATATAATCACATAATAGTTAACAATTAAGCCCTCACGTATCAATATTTCAACGCTTAATACCTAGATATACAAATAAATGCATAAATATAAATGTGTATCTACGATGAGGATGTAATAAAAATCAACACTCTGGCATTAGTTAGCAGTTTACATAACTATTTCTTGGTGATAGTCGTATTTTCTTTTGAACACATTAAATGAAGGAGCGTAGCGAATGGTGAGAGGGGGGGTAGGGACGGAACCCACGTTTACACATTCAAAATTATGCATTTTTAAATTACATCAATTAATGATGCCTACTTTTAATATCAGCTCGGTTATAACAACAACTAATCCGAGTGAATAATGCTGTGATTCCGCAATAACTGGGGGTGGGGGGGGGATCTCTGGAGGTGCCGGTTACCCCTGAGAAATTTCATCGATTCGAAGGCTGGTTAGGCAACTTCACCGTTGAATATGTATGAGTGACGTAATAAATTTATAGAGGTGTGCGCCTAAAGACTGAGGAGGTCGGCCAGATATTCGAGCCCGTTATTACTCCCAAGTGAACAACAAGCTGGCAGCGCCTGGGCAAGTAATGACGAAATATGTCTGCCGGAGAACAGCAACGGAACGACTTATCCTCCCTTTATGGAACGTCTTTAATGCCACAGGATAATAAAATACCATATGTTCCAGCCCCCGGGCTCTTCTGCGCAGTATCCGCTCCTCATACTGGATATCCTCACAGCCTTCTGAACTGTATTTTCAAGAAAGTTTTTTTTTTTTTTTGTATTTGTTCAAATTTAACGCCCAATTAGGCAGATTGTAATTTTATCGCAATAAAATGTGTTTATGATTTGATGTATTCGTCGATGATCTCGATACTGGATGCCTTCGTCCCTTTATATACATTGGGCATGTGAGTAAATGTTGAACTGTGAGAGGGGTGTTACACAATTCAATACCACTAGGAAATGAAGATGCTATGTGTGTGCAATTCATACTCTAGCTAATTCGCTGCTGTCTCTTCTCCACAGTGATAATCGAGATTTCCGTGGCGGGCAAGTTCCTTGAACTCCTTCAAATGGTTTCAACTCAGTACTTCCCATGCTCTGTTCCATTTTCTCCTCGTGATAAGCTCTAATTTTCTCTTGACTTCTGAGGAAAGTACGAAGCTAGGGCAACTTAATATTTCATAAATTGCGGCTTCTTTTGCAGCTTTGTCAGCTCATTCATTTAGTTAACCAGAAAAGGAATGTTCAGTTCTTCTGACTACCTTATCACGTTGTACTTGAATGCAAAGAAATGTTTCTTTCGTATGTAACATTCAATGCCACAAGCAACGTTAACTGCATTATTTATAATAATTTATATGCACCCAATAAATATAGTTCAATTTAATGTTGTATCTATTCTAAGTAGGAAAATATCCATCCAATTTTTGGATATCGTTCAGTTACTAGTTTCAGCTGCAATTGAATGCACGGATTTTGGTTAATTGTAAATGAGTAAGTTCATCAATGGAATGGGACATGAACACAAGGATACCTTAACCCTAACAGTACCTGCAGGATTATACGAATTTGTGTATCGCATAAGAAAGAATGTGTATTTTTTTCTTAAATAAATTTATTATCAGCCTTTTTTAGCCTTGCTTAAAAAGAAACTTTTGGACTGGCATAAAAACTTATAACTGATTTTATGGCCGTGTTATGTTCACACCATCACATATTGCAGTTTTAGATATTTTTTATACTTCTACAAATTCTATAGATTATATTTTAAATTATTAAAGATAAATTGTTGGTGGATGAAATGTACTTAATTAAATATTAAATAGCTAAACTGCAATACAGGCTGTCATTTGTTCTCGGTTTATTTAATTTATTATTTATATTGATTCTCACTTAAAAGTGGTATTTATATTTGTATAACATTTTATTAACAAATTTCAGCATTTTAAGATTGATATGACTTTAATATTTTATTTTAATGAGTTAGTATGAGCCCAAACATTGATTCATTCTTGAAAGATATCTGCTTCTTTTTTGCGAAACCATATTCGCTTATGTCGACGGTTAGTATAAATAAATATAATACAAGAGCCACAGGCTGTTGACCGACTAATAAAAAAATCACATGAAAATTGACAAATAATAATTGGTGATAGTGCGTACACTGAAATATTTCACTATATTATATAAGGGTGGACAGTAAGCAATTAATGAATGAATGCATAAAGTGTAAATGATATGAATATTACCATATTGATAACTTGTTGTGAGGAGAGCTTTCAGTAATATTAGTAACGGCAGAAAACCATATAAATGGTTGACCAACTATATAATTGATTTAAAATATAAATGACTTACCCAACATCTGAGTGGATACGAAAATGTTGCTTGATGTTAATCTATTAAGGTTTTCTTTGTTTGTTGTCGTATTTCCTTAGGATGGTTTGATAGGTGAAACGTCGCAACAAATAATGAATTAATCAAAAGCATTATGCACACCTTATAATCCTAATGAACCTTGAAATATGCACCTTTTGAAATATCAAATACTTATTACGTAAGAGTTTTTATTTATATTTTTTTCTAAATAACAATTTGTTTGTATTTTAATGAAAGCTTTATTCATGAAGAAAAGCAATGATGTTAACTCTTTTTTTTAAAGAGTAGATGTAGTGTATATTAGCACAAGTATATAAATGTCGGAAATAAATTTATTTGGCTAAAAACAAAATTATATAAATTGTACCGCGGCTGTTTGACTAACTGTATGACACGTGTCTATATAATGTATTAGGCACAATTAGGCAAGCGGAACCTAATAAATATGTACGCTATAGATCACTTTTCATGACAATATTTACGATGTCGTTTTCAAGTTAATTAATGTCTATGCCACAAACGCATTGAATTTCGATGCTTCTACTGACCGACCAAATAGATCAGAATAAAGTCCTCAATGAATACCAATATTTTATGTGTTCAGACAACAAATGAACAGAACTATTACACCATAAAAAAATGATCATGTAAAATATGTACCTAAATGTGTGTAAACCTCGGCAAGAAAAAATAATAACTATAATAAAACAAAATAATACAACTGCATTCAGTAAATAATGCATTACGTAAAAAATGACGCATAGTCAAAATGTAACTACCCCCTTTGTATGTACCCTGGTTGGATATGGAAAAAAAGTACAAAAAAATGTTACATTGCCCTTTTAGAAGCTACAATGTCGTTTACCTTTTTCAAGTTCAAAATAACTGGGTTCAGGTCTAAAAGAATATTAACCCAATGAATACTTTTTTTTTTTTTATTAATACAATTTTTATTAAGATAAAATTACAATCTACCTTTTATTAGGCAATAAGTAATTGAGATAAATGTTATCATTCATACCATATTTACAATTCATCATTCACTCGCTCATTCATACAATATTTACAAACAGCCCAGAGGCCCCCCAAGTCCACAAGGTTGTCACCTACCTCGCATGCGAAGTAGGAAGCGGAGTCTTGGGGAGTCCACCACACTCCTACGTCAGCCGCGTCACTGGATAAGAGCCAGCGGAGGCTGACCAAGAGCGCGAGAGCCACAGACGCTCAGGACATGATTAGACAAACTGGCTATTGCCAGGACTCCCACTATCACTAGTTATAGCAGTTCACGAGGCCACTGCCGTTTTAGTCTCTGAGGAGGATTATAGGGGTGAGTGCTGCAGTGCAATGAGTGTGCTAGGGAATTAGGGTGGTTGGATAGGTTACTATGGAGTTTTATGAACTTCGAAGGGATGAATTCAAGAATGTTCAATGAATACTATTTAGGAAGTAAATTTACCGAGTATATTTCGTTATCTCCATCTTACCATTCTTGCGCATTCACTATGTTAGTTTTATTGACAGTTGATAGCGATGTAATTTACTACAATATAATCATAAATAAATAACAGATGTTAAAAGTTATCATATCTCTTAAGTATACTCTTAAGGTTGTTTGCAAGAAGCTTTATTTATACCCAGAATTAATAGCCTTTAAAAGCTTTTCTTTCAAAATAAATTGTTATTTAAAACTTCTTGAGATTATTTTTCTTGATATTAGTTTCAATTGTCTTGTAATTTCATTATTCAGTAAGATGAAAGAAGAAATAAACTAAATGTAAATATAAAATGGTAATGTAGCTTTGAGTGATGGGTTGTAGACGGTAAAGGCAAATAATATCCTTTTTTTTATCTTAGGCATTTAAATGAAATTACTCTATATTGGAATAATAAATTGTTTCGTTAAATTCTCTATTACAGTGCAGTTTTTACGTTTTAAATGTAAAACAGGAGCCACTTTTAATTTAAATTTATTTTAAGTTCTGAAAGTAGGATAACTTATATTTTCGACATTTTCAGCAAGACTAGTAACATACGTTATAATGCAATTATTTTTGTTTACAAATAACTTAAACAAACAATTATTTTCTTAAAGGTAGAAGCAATGTCTAAATATTATCCTAAAATTATGTGTAAGAATTCATAAAACGATCCTCTGTGTTGCCACAGTATGTCCCGCATTGGAACCATTCTAGTTAACTGGAAACTCATCATTTTACGTGTGAAGAGTTTAGTTAGGTATGTTGGTAGATGTCGAGAACGTCCACTATGGGAGGTATCGTCAAGCTACCCTCTGCCTGGTGGGCGACAGAAAGAAAGATAAACCTGTAATAATTGAACTTTGAATGCAGCCTAGTTGGTGGAAGGTTCATTCGTATTTGTCTATAAGTTAAATAATCTTTGTAGAGGAGAGTCTTTTAAAAGAAAACGAAAGAAAAGCTTTATTATGAAGTACTAGCAAAACACTGGTATGTACAGATGTTAAGGGTTATGTTACTACATAATGGGTCGGATGTTTAGGGACTAGTGTCTAGTAAACAACTGTGAACTAGTGGGGACTGTAACTAAAGCTGAGACATATGTGAATATGAGAAGGGTTTCAGGAATTGGGAGGGATGCGGTCGCTTACATAAAAAATAACAAGAAACACCAGTGACTTCCATGAAGTCCCGAGGCAGGTATACACCAGAAGGGGCTTTTAGCCTTATATATAATATTAGGATAACAATATTCTTAGCATTATATAACTTATAGATATGATTTCATAATATCTTAGAACGGGGCTCACCTTCTAGAATGAAGAACAGTGTACTATGTTCAGGATAAGATTTACAGGCTAGGTATTACTGGTATTTTACGTGGCCTTGGAACGAGTTCATACTTGGTATCTGAGGGTAGGCGAGAACCGACCGGATCCCAAAGGGGCGTATGAACCGGAAAGAGGCATATTGGACCACTGGAGGATACGCTACCAGGTACATTTTGAATTGGGTTCCTCCCAAGGATCCTCTCATTAACCTCTCACTCAATTTTTAAAACAATAGAAAATTTACATAATACAACTAGACAAATATGTGAAGACAACTTTACCTGTACCAATATTACAAAAATAAACTTCAATATTATAATGAAAAAGTTTGAAACTAGGTGACGTGAAAATCGTAAACTATGCCTGATATATGTACAAGGTGTAACGTAAATGATATTTGAAAGGCGGGGAGCTGATAGTAGACTTCAAATGCAACAAAACCTTATTTGGGCTATGGTCCAATTCCAACAGGGAAGGAGTATATTTAAATTTGGTGTTTTTTTAAGGTTGTCACGCTTTTTTTTTGACTAGGAAGGGATAACAAATAAAATATTCAAATTAGGTAATTCCTAATTGCATCATTGTAAACTAGACAAAAGATTCTTTAAAAACAAGTAGAATTTGTCGTTTTAAAAGCCATTTGGAGCAATGGCCATGGACCATTTTGGAGCAAAATTACGCTTCTTCGTTAAAATTATTAGCGATTTTACTTATCAGCCTCCTACTGGATTGCCGATTCCCCAATTTTAGATATTCTTCCTTGTTTAATAGGCTTTAAGACCATGTTAATCAGGATTAGGTGTGTTACAGAATGAACTGAAGTTCACCTTCTGCTTTGTAAAACAATTATGTGATGTGAAACTCTTCCTCCTCAATCTACCAGTGTTTTCAGAAAAAATAATTACAACAAATTATAACTAAGCTTTTATTTAGCTTTCTGTGATCGATCTATTGCAATAAATTAATTACTAAATAACTTTATTTATTAAAAAAATGTAAAATAATAGGTTTAATAATTATCTTTTTGATATTTATTTTTTACCGCTACATTTATCTAAACGCCTTGTGTCTTGTTGAATGAGGATTTTAGATCCAGTAAAAATAATTATTATTTACTAAAACATTTCATCAAGTGATAAATAATATAATGATAACAATAATGACTATAATACGATTTTCTTAGCATACGAATTGGGTTAAACGAAGTATGTTTCAGTTAACAAAGCTATATAAAGGTTGTTGATTTCGAGTACGGCAGAAATGCGATTATTTTTAGATTAACTTCTTATTTTAAAGTTTTTTTTTATTGTTTCATAGTGTCAATGATAAGATAAGTATACTAAGAAAAAATACTGATTATAACAAAATATGCTGTTACGGGGTGCATTGTAATGTTGATAGAACTGCTATGGAGGAAGGATAGAAAGTCACTCACGCTAATGAGAGACAAGACACACTAAGGACTGAACAAGACCATACCTAAATAACATTATCTCTTTGGGCTCACTAATTAGTTATAATTAGTAATTGGTTATATTGTACTATTTCGTACACATATTGATGCGTCACGCAGGATGTTATTGTTTGCAATGTGCTCTGGTGATTCCCGGTTCAAATCAGTGTCTCAAAAAAACTGACAGCGATATTCAGCATCATCGCGGAACACACGGGTTGTAAAATGAATATCCACGGATTCAAACCCAAGTGTTCTCGGTCGGAGTAAAGAACGTTATTGGCCCTAGCTCTGTGTTTACGGCACACAGACCGACGCTAAAGTACGTCGGTGCAGGTTTATCGCCGTGTGAACGCTGACATACAGGGACGAAATATTTTCCGACTGAACAATGCCCTCAATTTCAGGGGTTCGGCAACTATAAGGTACGTGAATTATGTACCTGCCCTTGCATACCAACTTCCACCATGCACCTTGTACCATTTTGGATCCGTTCATTTACCCCGCAAATGCTCCATCCTCAAGCAAAAATGTAAACGGTAATGAAGTGACAATTTAATTTTCTAATGGTTTATTCGTGGGGACCACTTGAACCGGAAGCGTTACGGAAATTGAAACAAGGTAGTGAGGAAGCCATGGGGGGTGTTGATGGCTACGGTTATGGACAATCACGGCTGGTGATTAAAATGGCCAGTAAAACAGTAACATAAAACCAGCCTATATCTTTTAATAGCCAAATCCCGCAAATAAATTTTTCACCGTGAAATGCTAGGATGCAATTTATTTATACCTATATTGAAATATTAAACAGTGTGCGTTGGAATCAACTAAAAAATGTAGGGGATAATATTTAGGGCAATGATTATATAATTATAGATTCCATAAATTTGAATATGTAATAATAATCGTTAAAGTTATTAAAATTAAATTATTAAATTTAAATTAAATCAAATAACTGATGACATTGTTAAAGCATTTTTGTTTTTTTAAAGTACTGATAAAACTTTCCCAACTATATAGAAGGAAAGTATATATTAGGGTCCTTGTACAGGCCACTATCCCCACTTATGTCATGACCGTCTGTGGCTCTCTTGCCCTTTCTCTAGTCGTGTTACGTGGGTTTAAGAATCAGTACGTGGTAACACACACACACATGATTCGATATGAGCGTTTTACAATTGAAAGCTAATCCTCCCCAGGAAATTGGTCGTAATCTTTTCTCCCACTAAGGTGGGTACTAGCCGTAATTGAGAACGGAAAAAAAGTAAACCCAAGAAAGAGAGGAAAACCTGAAAATGTAAAATAAAACATAAAAGTTTATAGTAAAACAATGAACAAAAAATAACTCAATTAATATTGAGGCTGATTATTAGTCTCAAAATTAAAGTAAATAGAAATTAGGAGGAAAAATTTCATGTTATCGCAAAATTTTATTTTAAATAATGAGAAAAAAAAACCAAACTAAATTTTAAATGTGCAATAATTTTCTTTTGACGAAGAAATGGAATATTCATAACATTTTCTTATAATAATATATATATTCTAACAAAAAAAAAATAACATTTAAATTTAAAAAAATGACAGTTTTAATAAATAATAGTTGCTTTACAAATAAATAATGCAACAAAATTTGACTTTCGAAAGAAAGAACCAAACCCAAAATAAGCATGCTACGATTACTTACGGTGTACAAATTAAATAAAAATAAACATTACATTAATCTTGTATTTAGTTTATTGACATTATTTGTAGAAGAAAAATTAAACTTTATCAATTGGAAGTTTGTTAATCGGAGAAAATGAGATTTTTACTAACTTAAAGTTTGTTGATTGAATCGCTGAATGTGAACGAAATAAATGAATCATTGTCCGTGTTTATTTATACGTTGTTCGATGATATTGTGATAATCTGATAAACCACGTGAACCGCAACAAAGAACAGTATGTAGGTAAACCTACGTGCAACGTGGTTACCTTATAAGTTCGAGAGTGATATTCTATGTATCAGGTTCGATGGTGGAAGGCATTGGTCGATATGCGCATATCAATTCTCCTTCCAAGTCGGATGCCCAACTAGCTGGGCTCAACATAAACAATAGGGCGATGAGCCGGTGAGAAGTTCGAAGGTTGCAAAACCGTAGGTGGGTGAGGGCACTGTCACTCCGCAAACTGATACGCGCGTTGTCCAACTCAAAACCTGGATCCAGACTGCTGTTCGAAGTGAATTATCCGGCTGTGTAACGTCATTTAATCCTCTTAGTGTCAACATTATTTAACAATATTCTTTCAGACGATGTTTGTGTAAAAACATATGACAATGTAAGCAAAACGTAACAAATAATGTTATATGAACAACTTAAATTGTAGTTCCAATAAATTACGAAATTTAATTTAACATTTTTAACATGAGAAGATAAAAAAATGAATACCTCATTTAAAACTTAAATTAAATCACAACTTAAATAATTAATATCTAAATGAGCATACTAAAACGTGGAAATAACCCTTTTTCCTTTTTTCACAACTGGAAAGGAAACAAAAACTAAAAAAAATAAATTTGACCAATTAGTTAGAGTTGATTAAAAATGAAAATCAAGCAAGATAATTTAAATAAATACTCGGACTTTTTGTCAACAAAAAACAGTTTTGAATGGATTTATTCATCTAAAATAAATAAGATTCTTACCACTACATTTTACGCATAAATTTCTTTTGATTAATTTATGAGAACATAGTGTAATTATTGATGTTATGCTAAACTCATACTTGTTTTTTTCCAAAAATGGAATAGACATAAAAAACGCACTTTATTTTTAAAATGATTTTAAGTATACGTGTGCCTGCTCAAATTTAATGATTCTCTAATTACGAATAATACAGCTAAAATAGTCAAATATATAAAATACAAATAAATCATGTAAGTTAAGATTAAAATATATTGTTAAGACCTTTTTATTTATTTTTTATCTGGCAGTAACTAGGCCTCCGGACCCTATTTTGTATGAGTTTATTAGCTTGTTGCTCTTTTTTATGGCGCAAGAATTAGCCCTCGAAACTGTTCAGACCCTCAAAGCAATACGCGATGCACCGGCAGCGCAAGTTATTTTGTTATTAGTGTTCGGTTTTCAGATATCAGAGTGTTATTATAATCCTCTTTTGATACTCATTTCCTCGCTTCCTACAACATCAGTTCTACCCAATGATTACCACAGGTAGGAGCTCAAGACACAGCAGACACTGAGCTAAACGAATTCATTTGATTATGTCTAACAGTTTTATTGTTGCATCCTTTTATTTTATATTGAAAAATAAACTCCTCATCTAGCCCATTATTATTATTATTATTATTTGTTCCGGCATTTGTGCACCGCGGCCTCAGTGAGACCTATTGTGCGCCGTCCATGTCCCTGTCCTATATATGTGACAGGCCCACGGCCTTTGCAAATCTGAGGATACTGAATGGATCGATCAGTTCACATAGTTTGGGGTCTACAATGCGATCACTACCAAAGTGAAGGTATCGCCTTCTAGCTAAGTTATCACAGTCACATATTATATGACGTGCCGTTTCTCCCTCTTTCTTGCAGAATCTGCAGATTGGTGATCCCACTATCCCCAAATTTTTTTTTTATATATATATATAATTCCTTTATTGTGCTAAAATTACAATCTGCCTTGCTAGGCAATAAGTAATTAAGATATACGATCATTCATACCATATTTACATTTCATCATTCACTCGCTCATTCATTCAGGACATGATTGGAGAAACTGGCCATTGCCAGGACTCCCACTGTCACTTGATTATAGCAGGTCACGAGGCCACTGCCGTTTCAGTCTCCGAGGAGGATTATAGGGATGAGTGACGCAGTGCAGTGACTGTGCTACAGGATTAGGGTGGTTGGAAAGGCTACTGTGGAATTTCGTAAACTTGGAAGGGATGAGTTCTAGAATGTAGGGTATATTAAGGTCGTTATGAAGGGTTTTGTCGCTGACATAATAAGGGGCAATCCCCAAATTAAAGAGGTGTTTATTTAACCGACAGTGACCTGTATAGAGTCCTGTCACACTTTTGAGTGTCCACCTGTCCATTGATAGAAGTGTTGAGCTTCTTCTCTTACAGGGTCCATTAAGAAACAGTTTCGAGTGTTCCTGTTTCTTAGTTTCTCTCCAAGAAAGTCTTGCCTTGTCCTCTAAAGCTAATTTTATACGCCTTTTAGCGTAGCTGAGGCTGATACCACATATGGGTTCAGGTGCAAGAGGTGTCTGTTCTGAGCCCACCCTTGCAAGGCCATCTGCCTGCTCATTGCCTGTGATGCCTGTGTGTCCTGGCACCCAGTCGATTCTAACCTTATTGGCTAGCGAGAGTGTGTTTAAGTTGTTTTTACACTCCTCAACCAAATAAGATCTGGTCGTATAGCTTCTCAGCCCATACATATATAAAATTATGATAATATGGAATAACATAATATCTGAGTTATAAAAAGCTCCTTTCAATCAAAAGTCCTCAGAACAATAGTAAATGCCCCTTACTTTGTCAGCAACAAAACCCTTAAATTCTTAAACTTGTCCCTTCCAAAACGTTCATGAAATTCCATCGAAACCTATCCAACCAACCTAATCCCCTAGCACAGTCATTACACTGCGCCACTCATGCCTATAATCCTCCTCGGAGACTAAAACAGCAGTGATTTCACGACCTGCTTACATACGTGACAGTGGGAGTCCTGGCAATAGCGAGTCTCTCCAATCATGTACTGAGTGCATACTTGTGGCTCTCACGCTCTTGGTCGGTCTCCGATGTGTTGTAACCTGGGACGTGGCTGATGGACGTGCGTGGGGGCTTCTCAAGACTCCGCTCTTTCGCATGCGAGGGAGGTGAGACAACCATTTGGATTTGGTAGGTCTCTGTTTGTAAATACTGTATGAATAAGCGAGTGTCAGAAGAACTATAAATATGGTACGAATGAGAACATTTATCACAATTACTAATTGACCAATAAGGCAGACTGTAATTTTATTACAATAAAGAAGTTTCTATATATATATTAAAAATTAAATAATACAAGAACTTAATTAAATTTATGAAAAAATCATTTTCAGAAATTCACCTGAATAGTTTTAAAAACCGCTAAGCAACTAAGATGTTCCGTCGAGTAACGAGTTACCAACATTCGATTCACTTTTGCCGTACGGTCCTCAGCACAAAATTTTTTTTTCTTTATTATTCTGTTTTACCTTCGCCCAAGGGACATGATATGATTAAAAAGTAAAAAAAAAAAACCTTCTCACTGCGGAGAGGGGAGATTGGCAAAAAGTGTTGGTTTCGCCCGGTTTGGCCCCCGTGGGAAATTGTACCCAGACACAAAATATGATGAATACTAATGGTAAAGCACGGCAAATGTGACATAAGGTCTATTGATTTTAAGCGAGGCAGCCTGCTTGTGACACTTCCACCTAGACCATATTATAAACGATCCTGCATTACTCAGCGCAGATTGATATCCAGCTCTGTCTTCATTTTTCCATGCGGTTTCACTCCTCCCTACACATCCCACAGGAAGTGGTTCGGTTACGCATCAAAAACTAGTGGAATTTGTATCATTTGTATCAATTTTATTTGTATCATTGCTTCTAAGTCTATGAATACACCACCCTAGGTAATACAGAAAGGAGTGATTGCGGAGCACGAAGGGAGGTACTCTATTTTCATTCAGGGTTGTCTTTCTTCTGTTTGTCAGTCAGCCTGTGTGTATTTATGTTTAACGATAAAAATGGTTCAGTATGACTGTCCTCAAACATCCCTCCAAGACCTCCCTACTTCCCAGAATCTTATGCTTTTCATATACATATATGTCTCAGCTTTAGCCTATCACCGTGAAGGGATGAGTTTGCAATGTAGAAGAGAGAGACTATACTTCTAAAAATCTTATTTCTATACAAAAGTCCTAATTATTGAAACTTCTTTATTCTGCTAAAATAACAATCTGCCTTATTAGGCAATATGTAATTATGATAAATGTTCTCATTCATACCATATTTACAATTTTCATTCACTCGCTCATTTATACAGTATTTACAAACAGCCCAGAGACTTCTCAAATATATATGGTTTTCACCTCCCTAGCATGCGAAGAGGAAGCGGAGTCTTGGGAAGTACCCCACGTTCCTCTATCAGCCGCGTCACCGGATGCGAGCCAGTGGAGGCTGACGAAGAGCGCGAGAGCCGCATACGCTCAGGACATGATTGGAGAAACTGGCCATTGCCAGGACTCCCACAGTTACGCATTTACAGCAGGTCACGTGGCCACTGTCTCCTGTTATAGTCTCCGAGGAGGATTATAGGGATGAGTGACGCAGTGCAATGACTGTGCTAAGGGATTAGGGTGGTTGGATAGGATTCTATGGAATTTCATGGACTTGGAAGGGATGAGTTTGAGAATGTAAGGTATATTGAGATCATTATGAAGGGTTTTGTTGCTGACATAATAAAGTGCATTTACTATTGTTCTCAGGACTTTTGATTAAAAGGATTGGATACGCTTGATGTTCGACTTTTTTGCTGTCCCCCATAGTATTCCGTATGTCCAGATTGGCTAAGTATAACTTTGTTTATTAGGAATTTATTTTCTATTTAGAGATAGGATGTCCTTCGAAGTAGTCTGTACAGTTGTCCAAAGTGTCTGTTTAGTTCTTGTCTTTTTAGCCTCGTGTGCGGGTTCCACGTCAGTCTTTTCTCGAGATGGAAGCCTAAATATCGTACTGTCTCAGACACAGGGAGAGGAATTGAATTTAAAAAGACTGGTGGACAGGACTTGTGGCAGAGGGTAAAGGTTATGTGGGAACAATTTCCTTCATTGACTTTGATTCGCCATTGGTTGCACCAATACTCGATCTCGTCAAGGTGTTTTTGAAGGTTTTGGGATGCTATATCAGGGTCTGGATGGGTTGACAGGACTGTAGTGTCGTCTGCGAATGTTGCCAAGAAGGTATAACGGGATGTCCTTGGAAGTAGTCCGTACAGTTGTCCAAAGCGTCAGTTTCGTTCTTTTCATTTTAGCCTCGTATGTGGGTTCCAGGTCATCCGTTTGTCGAGATGGAAGCCTAAGAACCGTACTAACTCGGATACAGGAAAAATAAGAGAAATCATAATTTATTAAATAATCACGCGTTACGGTCACATGAAGTAACACGTGAGGGTTCATACTCCCCCCCCCCTTCCTGAGGCTGAAACCTTAAAGGGGCGTGAGGGTTCAAACTTCTCAATATTTAATTACAAAAAATATAATTATTATTTAATTTAGTTAGCATTAATAACTTAAATATTAATTCCTCAGAGTAGTCCCAAGGGTTAAAAGGCTTACACCAAAGCAAACAACATTTTAAATAATTAATAGTTTCAATTATTTACTAAATAGATTATTATTTAACGTTTCTTCTTTCGCTATATTGTCTATTCTTTGTAATATTTTATAGTAGCTCATATGCCAAATACGCCAGGAAGGGATGGATCTTGAAATTTCCCTATGTCTACGGTGACGATTAACAAATGTCAATATTGATAGCAGAGAGAAGCAAAAGAAAAGAACATCTGGCCCATGTTGCCCAAATTGGTGGGACGACATGTTAACAAAGAGGGCTGGGATCGCATTGGGGATCTTGCATTGCATAACTCTCATTAGCCTCATTGGCGAGAGAGACTACTCCGGGAAATTGCTCACCCCCCCCCCTCCCATTATCCCTTCCTTAAAACACACCCTGTATCCTCACTTTTCCATATAAGTTGTTCAGGTGAACGATTTCTTATTCTGCCAGACATAATCAGACATCCGGTTGCTAACTGTGATTTAGGTACTCAGATCGCCAGGTAACAAATGATTAAAAACTGTTTAAATACTTCCCCAGCGGAGAGTAAGAACTTCCCAACTGTTATATCGGGGTCGAAACTCGGAATGAGATCTCGTGGTTTTTTGTTTTTTTTGGATAAGGCTACTTTTTTATAAAATAAATTGTATATTTTGAACTATAACAAAAGCAAAAGATGGAGAGTGTAAGGATCTTTAGCGATATAAAGCCCAATATTTAGCGAGGAGATAGTTTATACAATAATAATAAACTCTTTAATTATTTTTTGAACTCGATATTTTTTACCTTCATTATTAGAATATTGCGGTAAAAAAATTAGTTAAATAGGAAATAGTTAAATTATTCACGTAAAAATAACCTTTTGAAATCCGTTGAAACACCTTGCAATACGTAGTTCATAATGCTGGAGCTCCCAAAACTTAATGTTTTACAAAATATTTTTGCGTCTTCATTTTTGATGTGTTCTTAAAGCCGTTGAGAAATCTGATTTCAAATTTTAAAAAGCTTCTGAGAAGTGCCCCGCGAAACCTTTTCACGCAACATGGTATTATTAGTTACTAATAAATACAAAATACCTTCCAGAAAAAATTACTGATGTTGGATTTTCTATCCTCTCTCAGACTCTAGTAATCTTATGCTTTAAGTCGCCTATGTTTGTTAGTGAAGCTAATCTAACTGTGGGAATATTCTGACATTTGCAGGTGTGCAGTACACTTGATTATTATGAGTAGGGCACATATTAAAATATATTGATTTTTAATCAATAAAGGGGGGGAAGAAGATATTCAAATAAATAGTCCCTGATCTCTCTACAAATTGTTTATTTCTCAGAACATTTTGGACTGCTCGTTCTTTAGTTACTTAAATAAAAATTTATATGATGAAAAATATTGAGCGTGCATTTAATGACAGACGAAATTAATTTGTAAAAGCAAAAAACGACAAATAGCAATCAGAATTCATGGATAAAATTTAAAAATAGCTCCTGTGGAGATAAAATTTATAATGTTCATAAAGCAGCCTCTATTTTATGTATCATAAAATGAAAAATAAACATATTAACCCAAGAGCTACTAAACTAATTAAATGACTTAAAATCACCTAAGGTATATAAATATGACGCTTATAAAAGAGCTGTTAGTAGGAAGGCTTCATATCACAACTGGTTTGATTTAGGAGGTTGGAGGGGTTGGGTTTCTTTGCATTCTTCTTCTCACGATTTCTTCTTCTCTATTAATGCTGTTCGATCTGAGGAATTCTAATTTTATCTCTAAGCTTTCCAGGCAATTGAATAACTTTTCGTTATTAGTGTAGTGTGGCAAAGCCCATCTATTTGGGCCTTCCTGTTGCTCTTTCTCTTGTAGATGTTGGTATAACTGGCTTGTTTTTTTGTTCAGATGTACTGCTTCTAAGAAATAATTTTCTATTATTTCTGACAACGTAATATTTATTTCATTCGTCACGCTCTTTCATTTATACGCTGCATCTTTTAACTGCATTGGGTACTCAATATAAATAAAAACAATAGGACAATGAAAACTTAGTTAATAAAAAATTAATCAACTAATTTAGTGTTTGGTGGTCTATGTGATAATCATTAATTAGAAGGATGTTTGAGAAGCAAGGAGGTGGCTTCTAATGAAGAATTGAAAGATTCCGATGTCTAAAAACCACTTTGCAAATCTAACTTGAAGTCTACACCACGTGTTGCTTTGATGAATGTGTGGCCGATGTTAGACGAGGGCAGAGGTCTCAGTGCAAAACATAGTACCGCTAGTCACTGGTCAGAGGTTAACAGAACCCCAAAATATCCAGATAAATTAAATTAAAAAAATATATTTATTTTTTAACTACGTAATTACATAATTATTGAGCCTCGATTATTCTTCATGGGGTCACTTTCAATTTTCAATATTCTTTTGAATTGTATGAAGTGCTAGTAGTACTATTATATATTTAGCTTGTATTTTTTTTTTTATTAACTTAGTTTTTATTGATTATCCATATTGTATTGAACAGACTTCTATATATTGCTGTTTTTTTTTGTTTTATTTGGTCGTTTGTAGGTATATCTTTATTTGATAAATAAAAATTAAATATATCTACTTCATGATTATTGAGGGATTTGCTCTTTATTTTACATTTTATTGTATTTTTTTCTCTTTTGTTGTGTAATAGTTTTTTTTTCATTTTCCATATATGAATTTGTCATCCGAACATGATTGTTGTACTTTTCCCGGAACACGCTTTTTTTTTTATATTCTACTCTATTCCAATCTAAATTAAGTCACAAAAGTGACTCAACCGTGATATTTTATAGTTTTAATAACTGTTCTAACGAATGTTACACGTAATAGCCGAAAGGCAACGGGGCCAATGTTTATCTGCTGTTTGTCAGAGGATAAGATGAAGGGCTTAGACCGAAGATTTGCAGCATGGTGTTTGGCCTTGGAGGATGAAGAGGTCGGAGGAGTAAAAAGATACGATGCCCCAGAGATCCTGGGCACATGCCCTCATGTATCCCCCAGAGGCCCTGGTTTATATCACCGCCTTTGATGGCCCTATTAAATGAAGTATTATAGCTCTTAGCTAGTACCTATATTATATCGCCCTTCCTCTACCATACCCCTGCATCCTATCCAATAGTTAATATTTAAATAAAAGACAGCGCTGTACTAGGTGAAATTATCCATTCACAAAGCCCTTAAGTGGCACATTAAACTAATAGGTCGGAAACCTACCGCAAGATGGAACACAACATAATTTTGCATACAATTCAAAATAATGCTGAAAATTAAAGTTACTCGATGAAGAATAATCGAGGTTCAATAATTAAGCAAATGATTCTAGTTAAAAAATAAATATTTTTGGCACAACTATTTTTTTTTTTTTTGTTTAGCTGGATATTTCGGACTCTAAAAGCTCTGTTTACCTCATACCACTTGTGGTACTATGTTTTTCACTATGAGACTTCCCACCTCAGATAACATTGGCCAGACATTCATCAAAGCAACACGTAGAGTGTACCACGCAAGACAGATTTAATGGTTTATTTTAGAGTGGTTTTCAGACATCGGAATCATTTAATTCTCCATTAATACTCACTTTATTGCTTTTAAAACATCCTTCTATGCAATAATTATCACAGAAAGCATCAGACACATTTATTTTGTTTATTTATTTTAGAGTGCTTGCTGATATGGGACATTCAACAGAATAAAAGTGATAAATGTTTAATACATGTACCTATAGTTGTCATTTGTATATATCTCTAATTTTAGTCCAGTTATCTATTTTTCTTGCTAATGTTAAACAGCGGTTTAGGAAAACTTGAAGTGTTTTGTAATTTAAATTACTAATTGAGCAACAAACCGGCCATGGGTAACGCATTTTTGGTCGGATACACTGTTTATAAAACTGATTAACTCTTTCTTTTCCCGGAACAAAAGTCCCCTTTTTGCTGACATTTATAACCCTTCCCATAGAACCACATCATTCGACCTCTTATTTTTTTGCTTCTCTATTAATTTAATTTTATTATCAATAATAATAATTTTGAAAAAACATTTTGTTAAATTGAAGCCTAACTTTTACTTTTTTTTATATTTTATTTTCTATTTCTATGCGAGTGGTGTTTATTTATTTGTCCATTGTTATTATTCATAGGGGACACGGTTTCGGAATAATGATTTTTTTTTATTCCTTTCTGTTCTATATTTCTCTACGGTTCTGCCTTAGCAATAAAAATTTCCTCTAACAACCCTAAGAGGAAGCTCCACCGATCCCCACTGTAGATCCACTGTTAAGCAGTACCCCTGTGAACTGGAAAATTTACGGTCCGTGGGGGCAATTAGGGTCATTGTGAAAGTAGAGAGCAGCCCCCCCCCCCTGGCTGTCTGCCTTTAATTTACGCTGACAAATTGTTGTTGAATCCAGCATGTTACGGTTGTATGGACCATCTTACCAATACCATGTAAAAACACTTCCGAACAAACAGAATGATCATAAGACCAATCATAAACATTAAAATTTACACTAATCGATCCGATGTTGAGTCGCCTCGCCCTTTTTGCCCATAATATCAATGCTTTTTACGGATCGAAATTGGCTTACAGTCGATTATAAAAATATTCTATACGGCAAGAACTCCAAAGATACCCGTATTAATTGTTTTTTTTTTTAAAAAAAAGCTCTTGAGTCTCCCCAAAAAAAAATTATTCATTATTAAATATCCAGTCAACGTTTTGCTTATTCTTATATTATTATTATTATTGACATCGTCAGTACTATGAATAATATTGTTTTAAGTCAATTGTTCTGTTCTTCTATTGCATACCAAATTTGCAACTTTTGCAAGAAACGTAAAAACGTTTTTGTAAACTGGATAGACAAAGAATTGTTTTATATTGTAAATTTTTTTTAATGTTTTTATATGTTTCAACAAGTCTGGGGGATTTCCAAGCAATCCCTGCAATCCGGCATCCTCCACAAAATAGCCAATGCTCCCTTCTAAATCAACAACCGTACCCTTTACGCTGATTCATTCAAGAACCAGCCACCTCCTACCAGAACTTTCATTCCCACCTTCCTGGCCTTCATAATCCGTATTGTAATGATCTACACTCTTATCTTATCACCGACAACCCGGAGTGACGGCTAAGATGAGTGTGGCCTTGCCAACATTTGAATTGTAGTGAGCTCTGTGTGAAACAGTGATAATTTAAGTGGTTTTAGTTTATGCCCCTTCTCCCTCAAAAATGTAACTAAGGGTTATATTGATAGGTGATTTTTTATTATATCTTTTTCTATTTTTTTTTATAATTTTTAATTTAGACATTGAAAATTTTATGCGGGAACAAATATTCTCAAAGAACCCTCCTCATAATAAATAAATGTTTGTTCTTAAAGGGCATAGTCCTAGGATTATTTAAGTTAAAATGAATAAGAGCCCTTTTGCGCACTCGTGTAGTAAAATAGAGTAAAGGTGAAGGGGTGGCCTCACAGTTCACAATTCAAAGTTAGGCAGCTAGATAATGAGCCTGTAGTTGAGGTGTTGGCCTTGTTATACCCGTCCAATAAACCTATTGTTAATTACCATTACAAGGAAAATAATAGTCCCGGTCCGTCGGGAACCATTGCTGATCCGGCCGACCCATTGTCTGGAGTAGGGACTCGCAGGTATCGGGAGAGGCTTGTTGTGGCCGCCAGCTAGAATCCGACCCGGACGATTTTCTATCCGAGCTCGCTAAGCGCCGGATGCCCTGGAGTGCGTCAAACGACAATGCAACCGGCCTGTCAGAGGAATCGTTCGATTGGAACTAAACGGCTTTGCAGCACCAGCTATTGTTTTCCATAGAGACCCCCTGCCCCCGTACATAGATCAAATGGAACCTTTAATATTTGAAAGGCGTGGTTTATCGCTTACAAATACAAAGAGTCTTTCCCGTGTTCGCTTACACCTTAGAGCCTTGAAATGGCTATACAATTCATCCCTTTTGTGGTCTAGCTCTTATTTTTACTGTGTGTCAGGTGACCCTCTACTGATGAAAATTTAAATTTAAATAAATAAATGACTGTGTGGCTTACTGTAAAGGTTAACCAGTTAATTCTTAAGGATCCTGCCTCAGCATTTTTTTAAAATTAATTATAAACTACGAAATGTGTTTTTTGAAATCAATACATAGTATTTTATGCCATGCTTGTAACTTTAGTTAATACAGATATATATTTAATGAACATTACCCAAAACCACTTACTTGTCACTTTAGTAATCAACACAGACCTCATATTAACATAATGATAGGTGGTTTGGAGGTCACGAGGCTGCCTCCAACACTAGGTTAATGGGGACTATATAGGACTAACATACGGATTAGAATGACCAGGTAACTAATATTCTAAATAATGACTAATGTCTCACCATTATTTTTTAAAAAATCATTTAAAATTGTCCTAACAGCGGATGTTATGCAGATTGCTAAAATATAACCTATATTATTTGAATGCTAAACTGTATATATCCATAAGTGTAGAAATGCTTTTTCAGTGTTAACGTAAGTTGACTTTCCTTTAGTTGAAAACTTGACTTAGCGTATAAGTCAAGTTATGTGTAATTGTCCAAGTTAACATTTAAATCATTCATTCAGTCCAAAAGATGCATCAGTTGGCGAAACTTTGATTATACGAAAATAATTAGGGATTAAAAAAAATTAGAGAGAGGCTACGACACTCATTTAGAAAATTATTTTTATTAGCTGTAGAGAAAATATACTTACTGGCTGTATAGAGCGCTGAAAAGAATATAAAAAATAATTTATTTTCATTGTTTGCAAAGAACAATGTCTACAAGCATTCGAGGTATGTACTAACTTGTAGACACATTATTATCACGTTGAAATTCATATTTATATTTAACTATCGTCTTTTTTAAAACCCATGTTATTGCTATACCCATCAAATGTTTGATTGCGATAAAATTAAAATCTGCCTTATTGGGAAATAAGTAATTGTGTTCAATTTAATATCGTAATATTTACAATTCTTCATTCACTCGCTCATTCATACAGTATTTACATACAGCCCAAACTCCTCTCAAATCCACATTGCCAACTCCCTTCCATGCGAAAGAGGAAACGGAGTCATGGGAAGTCCCCCACGCCCCCCAAACATTGCCTGGACTTCCACTGTCACTTATTTATACCAGGTCTGGAGGCCACTGCCACTTTAGTCTCTGGGGTGGATTATAGGGGTGTGTGCCGCAGGGCAATGACTGTAGGGTAGATCCGTATGTCTAGAATGAGAGAGATATATGATGTCCTTTGAAGTACTCTGTACAGTTGTCCAAAGCGTCTGCTTAGTTCTTGTGTTTTTAGCCTCGTTAAGTACATATTAGTAAAATTAAATTAAAATAAAATATATAATAAGAGGTTTCCTTTTTAACCAATTTTAAAACTGCATTTGAGAGTATTCAATGAATTGTTTAATTCTTTATTAATGCAATAATGTAATTAATAAAATAGGTTTATTATGTGGTGTTCCTTAAACTACCAGTGAGACCACCGGTCCTTGCACTAGCGATATGCTAAGAAATGAAAAAAAAAACATTTTTTCGTTGAACAAATAAACACATTTGCTTAGGTTTTGCAATGAAAAGGGGCCGTTGAGAGGCGTGAAAGGTTGGGGGGGGGGGGGGAGCGGGGAGAGTGGCCGGCGGGGTGTCGGGGTGAATGAAGCGCAGGATTTTGAAACCGGGCAACGGAAAAAACCGCTTTCAGCCCGCACCCTTTCAGAACAATGGTCTGCCCACCTTGAAATATATAATATAGTGCTGTTGCCCTTCCTCCACGCTCCCCCCACCCCCGTACACCGATAAATACACTCTGTCACACCCCCACCCCTCCTCTCACTCTACTGCCGGCGAATAAACATTTTCTTTACCTCTATCTCTCTCGATATATATTTTTTTTTTAAAACAACTTTTTTTTCACGTTTGACATTCAGTGTTTTTTGGTAAGTTCTGGACACGGGTTGGAAGTATTTTAATAATCCTTTGCAATTTTTCCCCTCCAATGGTCCGAATAAAAACAAAAAGCAGCATATTTTATTATCAGACTAGTTAATTTGGAAATTAGCATGTATTAACTTTTTAATCAGCACGAGTTTTTTTTTATAGTATTGTAATAATACTAGACGATAAGTGGTTGACGTTATAAATAAAATTAATATAAATGCGACAACAAATAACACATGAAAATAGTTAGGCTGTTATTGTAGGACATTTTGTCATGTGTGTCAAGTGTCTTTTCATTCATTACACCATTCTAAGATGTCTTTTTTTTTTTTATTGTCCTCAACTTTTAGGACGTAAGACCTTGTGTGTCATTTATCACAGTCAATAATTTTAGTTATTTACTATATCTTACTCTATCTAGTCTTACCTTGTCTCTTCCATTTGTAACCTTCCTCTCAAGCATATATTTTATTCGCTCATTCCTAAGGGAGAGGTTTTACTTTCATTCCGCATGATCTTCCGCCGGTCTTAATAACAATCAATGCTCAGCGAGCTAGTAACGTTCCACTTATTTGTTCTACGTTTTCGCTGCTGTGTTTTCAGATAAAGATGATCATACACGAGAACAAAAAAACCTTTTGGCCCATCTTTTGATCAAGTACCACAAACCTTTTGACTCCCAATCTTTAAATCTAACTTCACCAGTTCCTTTTCTCCCTACAATCAAACAATTCTATTTTTATAATTTTTTTTCTGATTTCCTATTTTATTACATTCTAGCGATTTTCGTAATATTTTCCCCTTTGTTATAATTCCTACATTTTCTTTATTTTCTTATTTGCTATTGGTCGGTCAGCGATTGTCATTAATCAGTACATCATGTTTTTTGTTTCAATATTGTGCACTTGGTTCCTATGTAAATAAGCCCTTTATTATTTATAATTCCATCTCGAGAAAAGACTGACGTGGAACCCGCACACGAGGCTAAAAAGACAAGAACTAAACAGACACTTTGTACAACCGTACAGACTACTTCAAAGGACATCCCATTTCTCAATAGAAAATAAATTACTAATAAACAAAGTTATACTTAAGGAAATCTGGACATACGGAATAGAGCTATGGGGGACAGCAAAAAAGTCGAACATCAAGCGTATCCAATCCTTTCAATCAAAAGTCTTGAGAACAATAGTAAATGCCTCTTATTACGTCAGCAACAAAACCCTTCATAACGATCTTAATATACCTTACATTCTTGAATTTATCCATTCCAAGTTCATAAAATTCCATACTAACCTATCCAACCACCCTAATTCCGTAGTACAGTCATTGCACTGCGCCACTCGTCCATATAATCCTCCTCGGAGACTGAAACGGCAGTAGCCTCGTGATCTGGTATAAATCGTGACAGTGGGAGTCCTGGCAATGGCCAGTTTCTCCAAACATGTCCTGAGCGTATGAGGCTCTCACGCTATTCGTCAGCTTCCACTGTATGAATGAGCGAGTGAATGCAGATTGTAAATATGGTGTGAATGAGAACATTTATCACAATTAGTTATTGGCTAATAAGGCAGATTGTAATTTTAGCACAATAAAGATGTTTCAATTATTTCGAATTTGAGAATTTAACAACCCCCTCTGCATAAAAAAAATTTTTGTGTGGCTGAATAAAAATAGGATCCAGAGCTTATTCTGAACTGTCAAGCAGCGAGTATAAGGGAAATAAAGGGAGGAAAAAAATGAACAAAAATAAAGAGGGGGAGGAAGAAGTCTCTTTTAACTGTTGTTTAACGCTAGCTGGGGAGCTAAAAGTCTGAAAGCGGTGTTAAAAAGAAAACAAATGCTTACGGTAAGGTCTGAGGCAGGCAATTCATTACCTCTGCTCAGACCTAATGCATACTGCCCAACCTCTGATGCTATTTCGTATTTTCACGGGCAGCCCTACTTGAGCCACTACTTCATAAAACCCTTTTTTATATAAATACAATATAATAAAGACGAATGTGAGCGATTGAATAAGTGATTGTATCATCATTTTTTCAATGAGTGAAAATAATCTTCTTTCATACAGATACGAGGAGTATTTCTTTTGTCTGTCCGTATGTTTTACTACGGTGGCTGGAAAATTCAATTATATTTGAAAAGGTATAAGTTCAATTAGCGTGGAATGATAGTATTATTTGATATTATTCTAAAAAGTTGCTGATTCATCTTCTATGTTGACGTCAGATAAACACTTTGATACCCGTGAACTGAAACAAAACTTTATTGGTAAAAATATTACTAAGACAATTTAATAATGACATGTGAAAGGTCACATAACAAATGAGATGATTGGTTAGGAGACGAGATCTTGGTGGTATACATACAGTGTCATAGCAGAGTTGTCGAGTGGCGATCTAAGTCCTTCCCCCGACTTAGGTATGATTGTGGTAGATACCATGGGACTTGGCGTGGTGTGGTCAGGGCAAAGGTTTTTGGTGACGATTTTTACCATAGACGTGTGGTTTTACAATATTTATAAGCATATATTTAAAATAATAAAGAAGTAAATAAATATATAACTATTACACATAAAATATATAATAAATAATTACTATAAGCTATAGGAAACATGTAATTTGAAGTCCTCAAATTGAGAATCAGGGTTATTGCAACAGGATGCTAACATAAAAGATTTAAGCAGAATTCAAAAACTTTATTATGATAAAATTACAGTCTGCCTCATTGGGCAATAAGTAATTGTGATAAATGTTTTCATTCATACCAATTTTCATTCACTCGCTCATTCATACAGTATTTAAAAACAGCCCGGAGACCTCCCAAATCCACATGGTTGTCACCTCCCTCGCATGCGTAAGAGAAAGCGGAGTCTTGGGAAGTCCCCCACGCTACTCCGTCAGCCGCGTCACTGGATACGATCCCGTGGATGCTGACCAAGAGCTGGCCATTGCCACTACTCCCATTGTCACGTATTTAGAGCGCGGAAGCCACAGACACTCAGGAAGTGAAGTATTAAACAAACGTTTTGGGCATAGTTTATACCATTTTGTTTGTTTGCATTATTTTGTTAAGGGGGGGTCAATGAAAAAACTCAAGCAGGCAGGAACATCGAATATTTTTTAGCCTGCAACGTGCTATTGATATATCGACTCAACACTAAAGAGTCAGGACGCATTTTTGTTAAATGGTGAAACTAATTATAATCATTGATTATGGTGAACATTACTATTTTGTTTATTTTTATATATAGTTTAGGAAAAAAACAAAAGTTAAGCTAACGCTTCGAAAACTTTGTTTAATGATTACTACTAATATTTGGCAGCTACTCTGATTAATTGCCATTTAGTTATGTCTGGTAGTTATACATAACATAAATATTTTATTTCTCCCAGGATCTCATGTTTAATGTTCAATTCTAACGTTAAAGGTTCTAATTGGATAATTCAATTTGTTCACTGAAAAATGATAATAAGAGCCATAGAATGGTGGACAACAGGGCTTTTTAAAAACTCATACAAGCTATCATCCCACGGGATGTAGGATTCCTGGCGTTGCATTGATTACATTAGGAAAGCACTTCACATTTTCATGGAAACTGGCTCGAAAAAAAAAATTCATTTTCCAAGCTCGTATGGACCCCGCAGCTCTTAGAAGCTTATTAGATATTCAATTTTAAGAACACGAGAAGCTTTTTCCTGCATACTTTTCTTTCTTCTTCTCTACTTTCATTACTCAAAATTCACTACAAAATTCGTGTGTGTTCAATCTGTACTCGATAGCCTGAGCGAAGTCATGAATTATAAAATGTCTTCTTTAAAAATCATATTTACTAATATAGATTTTTTTTATTTAGTTACTTTTATTTCAAGATGTGTCTGAGATATAAAATAAAAATGTATTAATAAATGTTTAATTTTATTTTGCATAAGAATTTTAGTGTGATATTGTATATTAAATTGTTCATCAATGTGGGCTTACAATAGTTTTATGTGCAAAGTGGAAAGCGAGATATGGTTAGTTTGTGTAAAGGTGAGTTTCACAACTTCCTGTTTATAAATAATAAATTGTTTATTTACTAAAACAAAAAATGCTTAAAAATATAGTAGTACAATTAAGTACAATTTTGTTTCATAGACTGATTTTTTTTAAAGTATTTGTTGTAAATTATACGTTTTCTTTTTTAAACAACCTTAATAAGAATTTTTAACATAAAATTACTAAAATATTAGTAGAATTTAAAACGGGATTGTAGGTAACTGTTCGCCTCTAAACAGGTTTTATTAGCATAGTTTTTAATTTCTTGTTGTATCACTGTCTTTTATGCATTTTTAGAATTAATTAGGATAAAATCTTATAATTCTAATTCTTAATTGCTTGAGAACTGGGTATATCCATTACAGTTTGAGATCGCATTTCAAACTTCAGATAACCCAAAACCATTCTTTAGATTGGTAACTGATCCCCCATGGTACGCCACAATCAGTACAATACACGAGAATGTGGGAATGCCACTTACAAATGGTTTTGTAAGAAATAAGAACTCTTCTCTGACGAAACCATTTTATCTTATCGGGAGTATTTCAGCTGAGGCTATATATAAAGGGTGTCCCAGAATTAACGCAAGATTTGATTTAAATAGATGGGGGCTTGTTGACATACACCTTTGACTTCAAATAACCCAATAAAAAGAAATCTAAAGGTGTTAAATCGAACGATCTAGGGGGCCAATTCTGATCACCGAAACGGAAGAGAACACGAACGACCTGGAAATGTCTCATGCAGTATTTGAATTGTTTCATGGGCTGTATGGCATGTGGCACCATCTTGTTGAAACAACATATTGGCCACATCAATATCATTCTTTTGGCACAAAGAACTGTGTTATCATGTCGCGATATCGAGCACCAGTAACAGTCACTGCTTGACCACCCTTGACACTCTCACGCACTGCTTCGATATTGACATTTGAACGGCTGGTTTTTGGACGACCAGTGTGTTTAGTGTCTCCAACTGATCCTTTCTCCGTAAATATTTCAATTAATCTCTTCACAGTTGATGAAGTCAAAACACTATTCCGACCATATTTTGTATGAAATTTTCGAACTACGGCCGTCAAACTTTCATTAATTTTGAGATAATGTTCAACAATAAAGACATGTTGTTCTATCGTGTAACGCTCCATTTTTACTAGCCCTAAACTCTCAGCTGTCAAATTGTTTTTTTTTGCCAGCACTTTACTGCAGAAATGGTGGCAAATTCCAATCTTACATTAATTCTGGTACACCCTTTATTATTAAAATAAAAATTGTATACTTTATTTTATTTATACTATATTTTAAGTTTCAGATAAGTTAAAGTTAGTTAGAAAAAGTGTACGTGTCAATATAGGTTTTTTTTTTTTTTAATTTTTCTCCAATTACATATAACACTTTATTAGGCTAAGTACAACCAAATTAGGTTTCGGAGGATCAATTTTATTTGGAACTGTGGTCTTTGTTTGAATATTTTTTCAAACAAAACGGTTTTCTATCTATTCATCAAATTCATTTGAATTATTATGCGATCCCTACCGTAGAACATAATAAGGACACATAGTCAAAAGAAGATCTTCTGAAGCCGAATGGAAGCATTTGGGCTCAGCACTAATAGCTTTGGCTTTCTGTCCATCATTTTCAGATGGTGGTATGAAACTCACACTCAAGAATGCAGTGTTCAGCTTTGAGGGGATCTCTTAAGTTTAAGCTGCTATATTTTACTCCACTCCTAACTATAGAAAAAAAACCTTCTATATATTTACAAAAAATAAATAAACCGTTCTTTAAAATACGTAAGGTAGATAAGGCTCATCGCGTCCCATTAATATTATTATAATTGTCATCAATTCACACGGTAAATTATGGAAGGCACTATTTAACTATTCAAATTCTACTATATGGGGGTGTTAGAGAACAAGTTGTAGATGGTCTCTGGAGTGTTCTGTCTGGGAGCGTAACATTCGTGAGAGCCTTGAGAGCGGGATAAAGAGGACCTGTGTATAGGAAGCTTATATTGTGAACAGTTTGAGCGATGGGCTCATGCATGAATACATAAGGCGTCGATGGTCCCACCTACCTCCCGCCTCCTGAAATTGTCACGTAGGCTAGCAATTTACATAGAGCCTAGGCTCTCTGTCGCTCGTGAGCAGCTCAGCTCAGCTTAGTAGAGGCCTCGCAAGTAGTGGGGGGTAGTAGCTGAGCAAGTGGGGGGCGGTCCAGTGACTACACTCACTATTACCCAGAAATCTACGAGACCTTTAAGGTTTTCGAGGGCTTATACTTGTGAATCCGATGATTAAAGATTACGCATATGTTACTTAATGGCTGTATTGTAATCTAAATGATACTTTTTTACCGACTGAATTTTTGTTTTCGTCAAGTACGAACTAAATCGTATAAAAATACGATTATATAAATATATTATAAAAATCGAGGATGTATAAATTCAATAAACAATCCTTAAAGCGTACTCTATAGGAGTTCATTTTTTTGAAAATTCGTCTTTTTGATCATGATTAAAAGATGAAAATTGTATTAATTATTAGTTTGTTACAATGTTTTGAACATATATTAGTCCATCCTCTGGCAAAATAAGTTATGTCATTCAAATAAAAAACGTGAACAAATTAAATCAAACATCAAAAAATATTTTTTTAAATAATTCATTATGCCAATTTAAATAAAATTGCGTTATCATAAATATTTCCATTCCATAGAAGGAAATATTTTAGGGAAAAATAGTTTTTTGATGACGGATTTAATTAATTTACGTTTATTATTTTACTCACACAACATTTGCTGCCTGAGGATGTACCGATATAAGTCTGAAACGTGGCAACAAGCCAGCAATTTTGAAAGGATGTAATGGTCATCTTTTATTCGTTATCAAATTTCGTATCCTTAAAAATATTTTATATAATCCGTCAATTTATTTGTTACAGTTTTTGACATTGAGAATTTTTTAGACGGAATTGGGCATGCCATCGAAAATTAAAATAACTGTTCATTTGGCCGTTCTATTAATTAATTATAATTTTGGAATGTAACAACATTTTTGTCCCCTTGATTTCATTTTATATTACACAGGGTCACTTGCCATACGCCAGTTCCTCTAAATTGAATAAAATTAATACGTAAAACTGAGATATCAACTTATTTACATGTTTGAAAAACAAAACAAATACCCTAAAATTAATCTAAACTAATTAAAAGACTGATTTCGAGTGGTAATTAAATTGAATGCCTTTATGCATCTTCTTCCTAGTTGAAACATTATGTACCATGCAATGAAAATAATGATAATTTCTTTATTACCCTGGGACAAGTCCGTTTATTTAATATGTAGTGTGGTCCCTGACACTCCTTGCTAAGATGAACAATGCGCAGAGAAAAAAAATAAAGAATAAAATGAAATAAGAATAGATCAAATTATAAATATACATATATATATATATATATATATATATATATATATATATATATATACTAGATTCATAGATAAAATTACAATCTGCCTTATTGGGCAATAAGTAATTAAGATCAATGTTCTTCATTCTCCCACTCATTCATGCAGTATTTACCAACACCCAATAAATATCACAAGTCCGCAAAATTGTCACCTCGTAGTCTTGGGATGTCCCCTCGCTCCTTCATCAACCGCGTCACCAGATACGGGCCAGTGGAGGCTGACCAAGACGCACAGACGCTCAGAACATGATTGGAGAAACTGGTACGTCACGAGTTCACCCCCACTTTAGTCTCCGAGGAGGATTATAGGGATGTGTGATGATTAACCTAGGGGAATAGGGTTGCTAAATAGGTTTAGATAGAATTTCATGAACTTGGAAGGGATGAGCTCAAGAATGTAGGGTGTATTAAGATCGTTATGAAGAGTTTGCCGATGAACTATTGTTCTCGGGACTTCTGATGAAAGGATTGGTTACGCTTGATGTTCAAAATAAATCTAAATTATTAAATACAAAGAAAAATTCAACTACATTAGACCAAAGCAGGAAAGTATTTAAAGTCACAATAATGGTTAAGGTTTCGTTATACTACCATAACTCTATTCCGTAGATCCAGATTGGCATTAGTATAACCTTGTAAATTAGTAATTTATTTTCTATTGAGGGATGGGTTGTCCTTAAGAGGGTAAAGAGAGTAAAGAAGTATTGTATATATACGTATGTGTATATAATATATGTGTGTATATATGTTGTCGTGTTGCCACTGGGGGAGTGCCTAATCACTCTAGCCCTGGTGACAAGTGTGGATTGTTGTAGTTTATAACATGGACCATGTTCCATGTCGGAGTTAATCACCCCCTGACTCCATTTTATGATAGGGATGTGTCCCGACAATACACTGTGTTCAAGAGAAGAGGTACAGAGGTTTCATGAAGAATAAGACAAGTGTTCAGAGTTCGGGTGGGGGCCGGCAGCGTAACCGGTACAAGGCGCCAGAGGGTCTACAAGGCGGCTGAGAAATAGGCTGACGGGCTCAGAGACGCTGAAGAGAGAGTAGGCTGACGAGGAGTCTAAGTGACTGCCTTCCAGGGCCAAGTGGCCCTGGCGTAAAAGTGACACCGCGTAACAGCGGGTAAAGCGTGTAGAGGACTAGGAGGCTTACTTCCAGGGCCCCGGGGCCCTGGCGTAAAGCGACCGAGTACAGCGGCTGAGGAGATGAGGAGACTGAGAAAGAGTAGGCCTACAGGGCGAAACCCCCTGGTTTAAATATTATACCCCCTTCCCACCGGAAGGTGGAGCCTGGCCTGAAAGGGGTATGTTTATGATGTCACACCTGCCACGATGTACGTGACCCCTCGTCCCCTAAAGGACTGTTTTATGGCATGGCTTTTAGATTTTATGACCGCCAGAAGGTGACGCTAGGTCTACCGGGTCTGTTTTATGATGGCCAGGTAGCTTTTAAGCCAGTGCACCTGCTGTTACCTGACTTGTTACGACTGCCGGTCCATGCGTATATTTGCTAGAAAAAGCTTTTACCATGTTTTACATCTAATTACAATACATTATATATGCACCAGAGTATAGGGTGATTTAACACTTATGTAGTTAGGGTCGCTACATATGTAATAAAAATACACATATTCCCCAAGAATAAAAATTATAAACTGAAATAAATGTAAACGAAAACCATACGAAGAAAATTAAACAAGAACATTCTAGAAAAATTAAATATCTACGCAATTATACAATCTGGGCACTCACTCATAAATATATATTTACCTAGGTTTGCCATAAAAATACCCAAAATAGATATGTAGTAATCCATAATATTGCTTATATTGTATTCAGAATGTTGTAACACGCTGTATATACATCAGTACTACAAAAATACGTATACTATATGTATCCCCTTAAATGTTCTATTAAAATGAACGTTGGTGGTGGAGGAGGAGTTTGGCTCAGACGTAGGTAGAATGTAACTGTGACAGTTCTTTATTCAGGACACGTCCCTTACACCTCCGACCAGCGGGTTATGTCCACTGCAGGGAAGATCTCCCATGTCCTCCACCCTTGTTAAACCTTATAGCATTCACATTTTATCCTAGTACTCACCTCGGTTAACCGACGATTAGTATAAAAACCTTTAAGTACTAATTTTAGTGCGGATTTGTTGCAATGTTCTAAGGAGGAAGACGTGAAACCCGATTAGGTATACAAGAGTTATTTTTCATATTAATTATACTTGTTTGGAAATTTCAACTGAAACTTTTTTTTTTTCACAGATTATATAACGTCATTAGTAAAATGTTTCCTCCAGAAATCGAAATTGCCACCCGAAAACAAGTTATAAAGGAGCAATACCCACCCCGCAATGGTATATGCTGCACTTGTTTGGTGCTGTTCGAAAAATCAGTACGCACATAACAACAACCCTCTACATTCCAAGGTCACCGCCATGATAACCTTCCGAATATTGGGTGTGGTCGCTGACGACTCCAAGATCTTGTTTTTTTAATGTAAAATTATCCTTACGATACTGGAGGACATTTCTCCAACCAGCTGTAATACTTGGAGGGGGAAACGTTTTATTACAAATAACAGTGAATTTATTACGGAGTTTGGGGTCCCTATAGGCTACCTACTAATTATAGAACTATTTCAGATAGCTCGATTCCACTGACTGTCTTCTCTCATGCTCTGCAAACGTTTCCTAGGAAAATGAGCTGCTAGCACTAGTCCTGTGTAAATATTATTATTTTTTTTTTTTAAACAACAACAATTTATTAAGATAAAATTACAATCTGCCTTTTTTATTAGGCAATAATTAATTGAGATAAATGTTATCATTCATACCATATTTACAACATCATTCACTCGCTCATTCATACAATATTTACAAACAGCCCAGAGGCCCCCCAAGTCCACATGATTGTCACCTCCCTCGCATGCGAAGGAGGCAGCGGAGTCTTGGGAAGTCCCCCACGTTCCGAAGTCAGCCGCGTCACTGGATAAGCGCCAGCGGAGGCTGACCAAGAGCGCGAGAGCCACAGACGCTCAGGACATGATTAGAGAAACTGGCCATTGCCAGGACTCCCACTAACACTTAGTTATAGCAGGTCACGAGGCCACTGACGTTTTAATCTCTGAGGAGGATTATAGGGATGAGTGGTGCAGTGCAATGGCTGTGCTAGGGAATTAGGGTGGTTGGATAGGTTACTATGGAAGTGTGAATATTAAACATATAATTTTTGCATTTCAGTGTGAAGCTACTTTGGTGTCGTATGTGAATACCCTATCAAGGGTGTTCTACTGCTCTCAACTGGATATCACGCGAACAACATAGTAAAACACAATCCACTGAAAAAACCCCGAAATCATAGCCCATTATATAACGACACAAAAGAAGTTGTTGACAACTTGGGCAAAATTATAGGTGAGTACACCAACTAGCGACAAACATAGGTGGCCATTTGCACTCTTCGTGAATTTGATTGATATTGTTGCCATAAACGCATTCATCAGCTGGAATGAATTCACACTGGAAAAAGGCCTACGATCCCCGACGACGCTTATTTTTACTGGAACATGGCAAAAACTGGATAGGATGGCGCAGATGAGCTACTGGAAAAATAAGTGGATAATGTCTCGGGTTGAGGAACTCGAAAAACTACCTCCTGGCAATCAGAAGAAGAAGAAGATAACGAGGTGTAACTAATGTTCAATGAACCGTGTACCATAGTTGCTAGAAACTCGTGTGCAGTGGATCACCATTGTATACAAAGAGTGTAAAATTAATTTTTTTTTCAAATGTGAAATTTATCTCAATAAATAATGTTTGAAATGTCTTAGAGTTTATTGAATTTGTTTTCCTTTGTTTGATGCACTCAGTTATTGCGCTTATTGCCAGAACCGGGGAATTAAGGAGTGTGGTTATAAAATGTTTGCGGTGACCAAACGAAAATATGTTACCATTTATTATTTATTAAAAACTGAAATTGTTTATAATATTTTGAATAATCTATTGATATTAGTTCAAAGTAAGATAAGGGTAACAGTTTAGAATCTTATTGTTTATGAGCGGTCGTTTAGACTTCCCCTAGCTTGTGAAAATAATTAAAAACAATAGTAGGCCTTTGACTGTTGCATTTAACCAACGTTTTTGTGCGTCCGTCCATTTGTTGTGATTCAGAACATTCTCTTTGATGATTTTTTGTTTGTACAAATCGTCAATAACTTATTGTCCTCTATCATTAATCGTGTATAGTTATACGATTAGTCTTCCAATCAAACTGTCGGTTATATACAATTTGGAGGCCACCTTTGTTATGCCTATCCAACCATTTTCAACTGGGCTCAAATTTTGTGTGCCACCACCACTTCATCAATCAGACTCTTGTGAATCAGAATTTACCTTGCCGTATCCTAAAATATACCCGAAAGGAGAAAGGCTTCCAGAAGAACAGATGGAAGAGGTCGAAAAATTAGCATCACACATCAGAGCTACCTAAGAATTAGGTAAATAATTAATAAGTGTCAAATCCTAGGAAAATCATGACTTTGTAAGTCCAGCTCACTAGAAATGATTCTACATGGAATAAATTTCTTGTTACGGCAATGAAAGTAAAATGTTCTGCAAAGCAGCTAAAAAAACACAGAAATAGAATGTCTAGCGAAAATGATTCCTGAGACGCAGGATTTATTCTATAAAGCGCTGGCAAGCGGAATTCCTGACAAGGAAGTATCCAGCACATCTCTCGTTAATAAGTCTGTAGCCAAAACAAGTAATAATGCAGTACTACTTACTAATAAAGTCTCCAGTCATTAATATAACTTTATTTATATGAGTAAGTTTACGAGCGTAACAACACGGTCACATGTTTATGATTCATGGAGGTTCAACTGCAGTTATCAATTAACAGTGTTACCACAACTACAATTACAGCCTTACTCTCAACCTTTAATGGCCACATTTCTCAGTGGGTGTCCTATAAGGTCATCTTTACATCATTAATTTAGAGAAACAAAAATTTATGATTAATTCAAAAGTTTCATTGTTTAAAGAGTTCTCTAAAAGGCTTAGCTCATCAGTTGTTAGCAATACCTGTCACGACCGAATCTTATCCGCAAGCCTGGGGTATTTTATGTAAGAAATATAACGAGTGCAAGCAGATAACTATTTAAATATCATTTTTCCTCACAAACCAATGACCAAGACTACGATATCTTCACTAAAACAATCCTTCAATACTTTATTTAAAAGTGCTTTGGCCTTTAAGAATTTCGGCTTAGAAGATCCTTCAGGCTTTATTGCCCTAAAGTTATTGGATCCCAAATCCGGAGAAAAAATTGAAACGGAAGTAAGCGGATAAGAACATGTTTTTACAGAATTTCTTAATGTCATACACAAATAATTGATAACAAAGCTTTTATTTCACCAGCTTTTGTTTATTTTATTATCATCTTCATGTTGAGGTCGGAAACTTTTCAGACCACCTGTGTATATTGCATTCGAAGACTTTAACTATAGAAAAGTGATCTGCAAAATAACATAAATCTTCCAAGCAAGTATTTATGACAAACGCTACTTCGGAAAGGGTTAACTAATAATAAACCGCAATCAAAGTGAGGGAAGACAAGAGGGGAAACTAAAAGTGGCACGTATGTAATGGGAAGAAATGTCGGGATTCATTGACCAGTTGACTGGGAATGGGTCGGTGGGTGATTTGTGAAATATGGTAATTCCAAGATAGAGTTTGGTCAAAGACCATAGATTTTTAACTGATGTAGAGACTGGGATAGGTGGAGTGTCAATGGCGAAGGTGGGAGTATCATTTAGGGTTTTGAGGAGAGGACGTGAACTAATGATAATTACCTTCGATTTCGCCGCATTCAATCAAAGATTATAGAGAGAGTTCCAGGCTTCAATTCGATCCAGGGTCGAATCAATAGGGACGATGATTGGAGCTGGCTAGGAGGGAAGGATAGGTAAATTGAGCTGTATTCGGCATGTAGGTGTAATGAGGAGTGATTGATGTATGGAGGTCATTTATGCAGACACGGAAAAGTAATGGCGAAAGAGACGATCCCTGAACTAGACTGGAAGACAATAAAAGGGGGTGGGATGGAAGTTTATCAGGTATGAGTACCATATCGGAGTGATTAGAATTAAATTGTACTGAAAGGACAGCGACACTAGTTTTGACAGAACGATGAAGTGATAAAGGTTGTCGACTGCCTTCGTAAAGTCTAAGAAAAAAAGGATACATATGTAAGACAATGACGGGTCGGAGGTATTGCGTTGTTTTGGCGAGAGCAGATTGGGTGGAAAACGTTTTGTTGTGTACTATGAGTCCAAGAATATTATATTGTATTATACATAAGATTAACCCAGTGTTATTTCTTTCATTAACTCAAGCTCTCAAAGAATCATTGACTCTAGATTAATTGGAACCATTGATTATATAACTTTGGTTACAGGGTAATAAATTTGAAGTTACAACAATAAGTGTATCGCCACACCTCTACGCCGAGTTAGGGTGGCTGTTCCCCCCTTCCTTTCCTAAGTGCATTATTTTTGCAAGCCATCAATTCTCATCACTTCCCTTATATACACAATGTTTTACAGTTCAAATCTTCAGTCCACTTCCGGAACACATGATCCCGTCTCTCTGACCTTTATGTTCCTACCCAAAAAACTGCTGCATAAGCTCGCTCTACTCCCCCCTGGAATTCTCCTAATAGCTAACATGCTTCATCCCTACGAACCTTCCAAGCTCTTATATTCCAACATCTTCTCACCATACAAACATACGCCTGTTAGTCTCGTAATGTAGTGATTGATTCATTTTATTTTAAGGCTTTTTTGTATTTAATGCTTTCATTTAATTGTTTACTGTATATAGATAGATCTTGCCTGCCAGCTTGTATGTTGATTTTTTTTATGTTCTTATGTATTAATTTAATGGTTTTTATTTAATGTCACATTGAATTGTACAGTTTTCTACATACTGTTATTTTTTTGTTTTGCTTCTTATGAGTGGATCCAACTACGACTTTGGTTACTAAATGCAGTTAAGAAATCCTTTATTTAATTTATTGGTTATAATTATCTTCCTTGCAAAGTTTTAACCTCACATTGTCATTATTTTTTGCTATTTTGTGATAAGTAATACCATATATCATATAGCATACCTTATCATATCGTATGCACCTCTGTGTAGCATTGTCAGATGCATCTTCGAAGACACTGGCCCAGTTATCTCAATCCTCTACCATTGTCTACTATGCTAGTCCACAACGCTTTTTTAAATTTTCCTTTCTAGTTATGTGAAACCTTCGTTATATAGATAAAAACTTTTAATTACAAATTCTTAGAATTTCTTTGGGAATTAAATGTTTCGGTATTCTTTCTCATGCCATATTTCATATAGCTTTGACATAGTTATATTTGGTCAGCCTCCACTGGCTCTTATCCAGTGACGCGGCTGAGGAAGGAGTGTGGGGGACTTCCCAAGACTCCGCTTCCTCCTTCGCACGCGAGGGAGGTGACGACCATGTGGACTTGGGGGGCCTCTGGGCTGTTTGTATACATAGTGTGAATGAGCGAGTGAATGAAAATTGTAAATTGGTATGAACGAGATCATTTATCACAATTACTTATAGCCCAATCAGGCAGATTGTAATTTTATCACAATAAAGTCGTTGTTGTTAAAAATAGTTATATTTAGAAACATTCATAGCAGAAACAATAAATACAAATAATAATAACCTTGCAAAAATATTAAATTAACATATTCACAAAATAAAAATTCAACTACTCCTTACCAATAATTCATTGGCGAATCTCCCCCCCCCCCAAAAAAAAGATAGTGGTATAAGAGTTAAAATTATTAGTGTTAAGTTCATTGAAGTAATAAATGTTTAGTTCTCTTGCTGGTATATTTCCTATGTTATAAATTGTTCGTTGTGTTTTTGTATAGTATTGTAAATACTATGAATGAGAGGCCGAAGGGAGTACTGTAGATTGAGTTAGAATTAGTTTGTTAAGCACAGTTACTTAAGGCCCTGATAGACCATATTGATGTTTATGATTTTTCTTATCAAACGGCAGTTTTTTCCATATATTTTATTTTCCTACAGGATTTAGACTGAGGGAGCGGGAAAGTAACTATTCTCCTGCCCTGACAACGGCAAAAGTGGAGAGAAGTTCTTTTCTAGGCACCCGTCACGTCGCTAAAGGCGTCACTTATCCCCCCCCCCTGGATGTGAGGAGGACCGACTCCAGCTGACGACAGACGCCTGGAGCCAACACTGATGTATGCCCCACAGTTAAAAGGAACTCGACAAGCTTGCTCCTCCTGTCTGATCGTTACAGGCAGCACTCTCTTGTAATAGCCTCCTAAACCAACAATAATCCTGTCATCGAAATGAATGAATGGTTTGAAAGGCATTTTAATTCTGAGACAAAGTTTCCTCAGGTTAACAGGAGCACCATTTACAATTGTCTATCCGAAATCTAATTTCTTTTTTTAGAAAGTTCTTGAGATGTAAAATTACAATTTTCTTATCTAGTACTAATAATTGTGATTTAATAGTTTATTTATATCTCATACACTATTCCAATCACGCAATATGTATAGCTCTCACTCTTACCAATATTCATATTATATGTTCATCGAAACTCTGCCTTGGAGCCCCATTGCCTACAAGTGAATATGGTGTGCCCCGAACGAAGTACAACACGGCCTAGTGCAAATACAGTTATAGATCAAGAGAGGGCCACTGACGCTCATGACATGAGTGGGGATGGTAGCTAGTGCCAGGACCCCATGACTTATCTAATTACAATATATCACGAGGCCACCACCACATTTGCTGGCCAGGAGGACTGTTAAAGCATAAGGACGAGTTGACTTTAGGATTTTGATGTGCAAATGAAAGATTGACGTGGAACCACCATATAAGACTTAAGAGTGAACAATTATATATATATAAACTTTATTGTGATAAAATTACAATCTGCCTTATTGGGCAATAAGTAATGTTGATAAATGTTCTCATTCATACCATATTAATAATTTTCATTCACTTACTCATTCATACAGTATTTACAAACAGCCCAGAGACCTCCCATATCCACATGGTTGACACCTTGAAAGAGGAAGCGTAGTCTTGGGAAGTCTCCCACGATCCTCCGTCAGGCGCGTCGCTCGATACAATCCAGTTGATGCTGACCAAGAGCGCGGGAGCCACAGACGCTATGTAGTGAAGAATTAAACAAACGTTTTGGACACAGTTTATACAATTTTGTTTTTTTGGATTATTGTTTTACGGGCGGGGGGTCCGTGAAATAACTTCAGCCAGCACGTTGCAGGCTAAAAAAACCATTCATTCGATGTTCGAACAGCCACTAGATACAGGCGTACAGTGATTGCGACAAGTGGCTCATGTAATTAATTATGACGCTTGGCAACAGAGAGCGCAAGTTGAGATTGATCGCCACAACATCACTTATGAAAGATGCAGTGAGAACTAACTCCGGATAAAGATCAATAAATAATTGAAGGTCGTGTGTATTCAAATTTAAGTGTCAACTGTCCTAAAAATCAAATGCAAAAAACGTACAGCAGCTAGTGCAAATCACAATTTCTAAATCGATAATAATGACATTATTACTGACCTCCGCAATCGCTTAAAATTGTTTAGCCAAATCAATTAGCCCCGTCAATATTATTTAATCCTTCTTTTAACGAATTTTTGGCACTTGTGAGGCTCAGTAAGAATGTCATTAATATGCCACACAGCAACTTAGAAATAACGGTTTTGCTATAAATAAATTAAAAGCCGTTGAAATTTAACAATAACGATATACCCACAAAAACGTGGGCGAGTTTCTCAAAAGCGTAAACGATTGTGAAAAAAAAATCACTTGGGTAACTGTACTATGTTTATTAAATCATCTTCGTATCTGAAACTTGCCTTTTCAAAAAAAAAAAAAAAAGTATGACTAGAACATCGATGAAAAACCTACAGGTTGAAATTGGCATGGACGTAATAAATAACCTATTTCTATTTGCGGCTCTTATAACTTCATGTTCTGAATTAACATTTTTTTACGTTACCGTTTAATACGTGGCCTCAAGAACGGGGTTAAAATTAAATATTATAAGGAATGTGTGCTGGGACTTGAGATGTCCTAAAAGTTAGTAAAACGGGACTGACCCTTTTTACGCTTAATTTGTTCCACGTTACTGTGTTTTAATCTAAAAAGTTATTTTAATTTTAATTTAATTATTATTGGACAGTATCTATCATACGAATAGCGTAGTTCATATAACGAAATTACAGCCTCTCCCTTATTCATTCTCAGGATAAATGAAGCCCTTCAGTCTGTCAGTGACATTCCGCTCTAAAATTTATATCAACTGCCTATTTATATCAACTAAACATTATTCAATTTAGCCTGCCATGGTAAGAGTGGGGTTAGTTGGGCCACACTATGATCCTAATTGGATCTTGGCAGACAGACTCCTAGCCACAACCAAGGGGTGAGTTCTGTAGTAAGGGTGACTTCCAAACAATTCCTGTACTAAATACAACATCTTCTTGTTGCAATATGTATCCCATTAATTTGCACGAATCGATATATTTTGGGAGATTTGGGGCCTACATTTATTTTGGAGGTCTCACGAACGAATGAAGATGTACTGTAGTCAAAATAAAAATATCATTGCAATATGTAGGGATGAGGCCTAAACATTATCCATTGGGTAACACATGAGATCGAACATCTGCAATAAACGCATCACAATTGATTAATTATTGTAATGAGATCAAGTTTTTATTTTCGTCAATTAATATCTTAATAATATCTAAATATAATCATTTCAGCTAATGAAGTGTTTGATTCAGGTTGTGAAGACGAATGAAATGACTTAAGCACTATATTTTTCTTTTCATAAATGAGAGAGGCCATTTTATGAAAACTCCAGGACGTGTTATAAAATTGAGCATTTTTGAACGTTGCCAAAAACAACAAAAGGGGAGCTTGGGTAATGAGGGGTGACCTGTATCGAAGGCTTGCGAAGGGAGAAGTTTATAATTAATACTGGATAAGAATACTTCCAGTTGGAGGCATTTCTTATTCAAGGCTGTGCCGTGCTCTCTTGCCTAAGCACAAAAAAAAAAATTCTCCTAATTAATAATTACCAATTTCTGTTGCGCTGCTAGTGACCTAAATTTAGTCGCTAAGTTACTCTTCAAAAGATCCACCGAAAAATCTTTATTCAAAACAGAGGTTTCTGCCTAAACTGAGATAATTCGTGATTAGCTCATTTATCATACATGAGATACATTTACATTTATTGTATATGAGTTTGAATTTTTTTTAACGAAACTCACCTTCAGAGAAATCTCAATGCTCCAACTGCCCTTGATATTATATCCTCATGATTTCCTGAATTCCTCGAAAACCAGCCTGATCATCCAAATCATTGGTGGCATCGTGACCTATGGTAAATGGAAAAATATTCCATGGAGTCCTTGAAGTGTCCATCATCTCCACTCATGCCCTTAGCGCCTGTGGCTCCCTTTTTCTCTCTCTCATGTTTTCGCCACATGGTGGATCGGTCGGAGAGAGAGACGGGGGATCTTTGTTGCTCTTGGTCTTATCTAAGGGAATTGCCTTAAGAGTGGGGGATCTCCTGACCAGAATTTATATGTGTATTTTGTATGAATGTGAATCGTTCATAAGTATAAGTGGATTCTTACATCCGAATTAGTAACGCTGTATATAAAAATTGTAATTTTACAAAGAAAAATGTGGGTACAAAAAATAGACAGATATACTATAGACCAACAAGCTACGCCATAAAATGATCAAACATTTAACACACATTTACACATGAAACAAGAGAAATTAAAAAAAAAAAAAAGCTCACAAAAAACCTAATCAATGAACAATTAAACTTTAATTCGTACGCAAAACAATTAGTAGCTATTTGAATTATGAAAATGGAAATCTATCAAAGGTAGAGAGGTTATATTCAAGTGTCAAATACCTCTGATCTCTTTGGAGGTAGGTATTCCGCCATGAAATTAATTAATTAATCTGTTCTTTCCCTCTAATATACATTTAAGCTTAAATATTGTTTTAGTGTTATAATAACTAGATCACTAGATTAGAAGCTATTTAGCACTAAGCTGATGTCCTGATTTTGCCTGAGTAATTAAGGAAAAGGAGAGCGTAAGCAATAATAATTTTAAAGGAATTCCAAAAAATAAAGTTTTGGGAGACGAGATGTGAATAGACTTGTCCAAAGTTATTAAAAGGTTTGTAACATTTTCTCTCGTAACGTATACGTTATTAATTATCGTTAATAAAAATAAATTGTTTCAGCGAAAAAATTCATTTGATCGATTCTTTCCTCCGGATTATGATAATTTTTTTTTTTTAATTCGGAAAAGACTGTTTTATCTGTGTCTCCAGGCGATCGGGAAATCGGAAGGCTCTTAATTTACCCATAAACACGTAATTTTATATAATATTTTTTATATAAGATTTAGCCGATGACCTTAAAAATATACTCTATAAACTTATTAGAGGATATTAATTATTTAAGTGATGATAAAAAAAATTGTCTATCGTAGGGTATCAAATTAAATATATTTTCGCCTTGATTAACAATACATAATGTATTTTTTGTGTAATTAAACAAAGTGTCATTAAAATCGCGTTTACAACTAAAGTTGTATCGTGTTTTAAAAAGAGAGATGATGTTTCACAATTTAGTTCCTTTTAATTACCCTACGGTGCTGAAGTAATCCTATGAAAAATAATAAGTAACAATTATTAGTTGATTACTGTGTAATGAAAAACGTGTTTCCTATATTGTATCTAAGGGTATTCAATTAAAGGTATTGACGTGTTGTTTAAGAATACATACGAAAAGATAGGGGTCTTAACCTATGGTAATGAACTTCAATTGCAATAAAACATAAAATGAGAGTAATGAATTTTTTTTTCCATTTCCGAAACACTTAATTATATGATACTGAGCACTTAGATTTTTTAAGAGATTATCTATTTATGTGACTTAAACTTAATTGTTTAATAGCCCTACGTCTGTTATTGGAACAGTGGTTTTTGCTGATAGGTCCTTGTGCCTGGTTTTAAAAACCGAACGCTCCGATTACAAAGGTTTTTTTAAGACTCAAAATGGAAGTGTCAATCCAATTATGTTGATATTTCTTTGAGTAAATTTTTGTTAGTAAAAAAAAAACCAACTGTGAGATTACCGATCCCGAGAAAGTTTTTAATTGACCATTGTAAAATAGAAAATTAATGGATTTCACAGATATTTTAAATTGCAAGACTTATCAAACAGACACATAGGAATAACCATCTCTATTAGGTTTAAATATAATGACCGTATACAAATATTTTAATATATAACATTTTACTAAAATATGATAGTTAAAATAGTGGGATGTTTAAAACTTCTATGCACTAGTGTTAAACATGGGCGAAAGATACACCCAAGTGTAAGATAACAAAAAACATCAAAGGGACGTGAGTGCTCGACTCAATTTTAAGAAGGTGCTAATGAGATGGCCTAGAAAGTTTAGAGGGGTTGTTACTGCTTGATATTCCACTGGGTTTTGTAACATCTCAACTGAAAATATATAACTACGCCATTCTGTAATTAAAACAGTTAAAGGTTTGTTTGTCTTTATGACTTTAAGATTTGTCAATATTGTACTCCAAATCATCCCTTTTATTTTACTTACAAGTAAATGGCGAAATGATATTATTATACTAATTTAATTGCACGTACCATATAATAACGGCTCTCAAACTAATTTGGATTGAGATTTTAATTAAAATGGATTCATGAAGACGAAATTACCTTCTGCCCTGTTACATCTACGCATATGACTTCCGGACTCATTACTTACCCATTTTGACCTGAGTTAAAATGAGGAATTCTTGAAGAAACGCTCAGACTTCAGAGGGTAATAAGCGTTTCCACAGACGAAGAAGAGCCACAGACGCTCAGGGCATAAGTAAACAGAATGGCTAGTTCCTGGACGAACAATGTTTAATACTATAGTTTTCATGGCTTGATTATCTAAGGTGGATCTCCGAAGAATTCTAAAATGTTCCATAGAATTTGTTTCTGGAATATTGCGAGTATTCAGATCGCCATGAAATAGTCTATCGGCAATGATAGTAGTTGTCTATTTCTCAATAATTGGAATCATATTATTGAATAGATGATAGAACTTCCTATCCCGGTAGGACCAGCGCTTTAATCAAGACTGCAATTATAAAATAAATATTACCTTTCGGACTATATACTAAGGATGCAGACAGTGTGGAGTAATATCGATAGATGCCTGAGTTGTCTCTCAGGCTCAGTAGATAGAAAAATAAACTATTGGGTATTTTTGACTAGAAATACTTAATTTTATTTTCTAAACTATATTCGTCGCTGAAAATCATATTTTCATGAAATTGTTAATAGCTAAAATATTGGCCAACAAAATAGTTGATATTCATGGCTACTTTTTATGTGGCCTAATTACTTAGAACAGATCTCAGAATTTTTAATTTTACGTTAGCTACACAGATCGTAATTTATTTTCGAAATTCCCGAGACTATACTTTAAACAACACCTAATCAGAAAATTTTTAGATTTTGATTATCTATTCGACCAGTTTTAGGACCACTGAGAGGTTATTTGTTATAAATTGAAAAATGAACAAAACATGGCGAAAATAAACTAAGTTTCAAGTTTTTGATTTGAGAAAAGGAGAGCGAATCATTTCAATCAATGCAGCTTACCATGAGGTAACTGTTTAAGAAGGTAGTGAAAAGGCCGAAAGACAGCTTTGAAGAATAGGAAAGAGAGGATATGGCTAGGCTGCATACACGCCGTTATTGTAAACTAATGTGGAGGGGGAACCCAAGTTAAATGTTGGTATAGTTCAAAAATAGAAATGTTTCGATTCAGCTCGCCAATGAAGAACTGAACTGTCCTCGGTCGGTCCAACATGGAGAGCAGGAGAATAAGTGTGGGAAGCAAGATGTCAATCTGAACTGGCATTCAAATGCCAAAATTTCCAAAAACATAGAAATAGCAAGCTATGTGGCTTGACGACCAATACCTTATAAAGGGTGTCCCACAATTAACCCAAGATTTGAATTTGCCTATTTAAATCAAATCTTGCGTTAATTCTGGGACACCCTTTATAACCCTCAGCTGAAATACTCCCGATAAGATAAAGTGGTTTCGTAAGAGAAGAGTTCTTTTTTCTTACAAAACCATTTGTAATTATTACGGTTTGATTAATTGAAATATTTACGGAGACTGGATCAGTTGAAGACACACTGGTTGTCCAAAAACAAGCCGTTCAAATGTCAATATCGAAGAAGTTCGTGAGAGTGTTGTTGAAAATTCAGGAACATCAATTCGGCGTCGTAAACACAGTTCTTTGTGCCGAAATGAGATGATATTGATGTGGCCAATATGTGGTTTCAACAAGGTGGTGCCACATGCCATACAGCCCATGAAGCAATTCAAATACTGCATGACACATTTCCAGGTCGTGTACTCTCTCGTTTCGGTGATCAGAATTGGCCCCCTAGATCGTGTGATTTAACACCTTTAGATTTCTTTTTATGGGGTTATTTAAAGTCAAAGGTGTATGTCAACAATCCCACATCCACCCGTACATTAAAAGAAATTAGACGCTGCATCAACGAAATTCAACCACATTTATGCCAAATGGTTATGGAAAATGTCAACAAAAGAGTGCGTATGTGCCAGCAAAGTCGTGGAGGCCATTTGCCTGATGTGTTATTCCATAAATGACCCTATCCTATTTACTTTATAATTCAATAAAAAAATTAGAACAAAAATACTAAAAACTGTGTTTTCTATTTAAATCAAATCTTGCGTTAATTCTGGGACAGCCTTTTTATATACATCTGGACAGAAGCAAGATGATTTCTCATCACGTGATGCTTATATCTAATGTGAATTTATATATTGCATTGCATTCTATCGTATTAAGTATTAAGAATATTTAAGTAGCACTAAAACGCTACATGAGGATTAGTACCCTTAGGGAAGTATGTGACATATTAGTTAAGTGGATCCGTGGACAATACCTTGTAGTTAGAACTGGAAATGTGGGGCCACTCTCAAAGCCGTCAGTTTGCCGACTATGAAAGTCGTTTCACCTAATGCTTAAATAGTTCTACGGAACATCTAGCAACTCCTAGAGTCACCACTGTATCGTGTCATTCTTAGCCTCCATCCTACTAAAAAAAAGTTTAGTCCAGCTACAAAAGAATATAACAATTTTTTTTTTCACTAACACACCTATTGTTGGGTTTAATTATATTTGTTGTCAATAAATAAAACTATATTACTCAAATCATTGACTTCATTATGCCCTGATGATTAAAACCAGACTATCGGTATTTTCCTCGCAAACTTTTTTATTTATAATCCACTTTCTATTATTAAAAAAAAATTTAATCTATTTAATTATTGCCTTATAAAAGGCAGATTGTAATTATTGCACAATAAAGTTCTGTTCATTCAAATAAAAAAAAAAATCTATTTAATGTTTTAATGTGTGAAAATTTTAGATAAATATCGACTCAAAGTTTTCTTCTTTTCCTAATGACGCAGTTCGCCAAAGGATGTATATTATTCAAAAAATCTTTGAGAGTTTAACATTCCAATTTGAATAAACACTTGGGATGGTGATGTTACTCACAATTCAATATAGAATTACTACTACGCATTGTTAAAGAGACTGGGCAAAGTGATGATTAAATTAATTAAAATTAAATAGCTTTAAATCGGAAGCTACTGGCGAAAATACGCTAGAAAGAAAATTGTAGATCTTTTCAACTTTCTCGTCAGACTTTTTGTGTAAAAAACAAAATCCAACACTTAGTGAATGATAAACGTTAATGAACGTTTAATGAATTCTTGTCTCTGCATGCATGTAAAATGTAATAAATTTCGTAAAATCGTTAAATTTACGTAATAATATCATTTTTCTGTTTGTTACCCTGAAGCGCATTTTTAATTAGCAATTTATTCATTAAAAGAAATTAATGCATTGGTGAATGCATCATTTGAAATAAGATTCACGTCCAGTGTTTTTGAAACTATAACAATTAAGACGATTGACTCGAATTTATACACTTTCTCTTTTAACTGCTAGGATGGTGAATAGAGTTATTTAGGGTTGTGAACAATTTGCTAAAGATCTCTTCTTTTATTCGATTCATTTCGGTCCATGACAATAACAAACTAAAATATACAAAACTTTTTATTGTCTTTTTTAACTGCATCTAATAATTAATTAAAATTTCTTTGAGATAAGGCATTTAGTTTAAACTACTTAAACTTGCCTGACGATTCCAAGTCAAGCTGATAACGCAGCAGTGTGATACTAATTCATGTAATATAATAAAACATTTATTATTATTTTATAAAATGTAATCAGTATAGTAGAATTTTATGCCCCTAAAAAAAGAGAACGTTTTTTAAATACCCATCAAGATATTTATTTTTAACATCATTCTTCCGTGAGTCTACAGAACTCTGTAAAAAGGTTAGAAAATAAAGAGGTTTGAAACAGTTTATTGGTGTGAATAAGTTATACATAATATGGTTCTGTGTATGTTGCCAGATTTTATTTCAAATTCACAAACGGAAAATAAATAATCGTAGCGAAAATTAGTTTAGTAATCAATCTGAAAGAAGCAAATTTGCTACAGCATTTGTTAGAAATATTTTTTGCTGAATACAATATTAAACGAGATACAGATCATCAAAGCTATGCAACATTTTCTCTACTTGCGTGTATAAAAAACGGGTAAAAGTATAAATAATAGCATTGGTTGTGAAAGTGCAAAAATTTTATTTTAAAATAAAAAAAACTCAACTTGTAATAAATGTTATAACTGCAAATAGCAAAAATACGAATAAATTGCACGTGTTGAAATAATAAAAATGAATTCAAACATGGGAAAAGAGCAGTTCAGGCGACAAAGGAAAAATAAATCAAATAGTTCTGAATTTTGGTGCAGTAGGTCATTAAAGTGTTCTAAGCAACATACAAAAGTCCCTACCAGTGGGGGGCCAACGGAGAGGGGGGGGGGTTACAATCTCGTTTTTTGGTTATTCTCAAATATCTCTCTAGTTTTATTGTTGAAACTCATTAATATTGAGAATAAAATCGTTTTTATAATCGTAAAGAAACCATCATTTGTGATATGACACATGACATAATTTATATATATATATATAATTTGATTGCCTCTCTGCTAAATTTTTAATCTTTTCCGGAAGGAATAATATATAATAACCAAAAGAAACGTCAAAATAGAATACGATTAACAAAATCTAACCGTGACACAAGTGTACACCTCAGTGGCTTAGAAAATTTAATTAAATTATATTTTTTCCGACCAGTGACTAGAAATGATTACATCTCTCTTTGAGGTGACGCAGTGGCTGGATTTCCCGGGTGCCCAATCCTGAAGAGGCAAACTCCTCCTTAACCGAAGCTCGGGAATTATTCACACCATCTTGCACCCTAAGGAGTTTTTCCGAGATTTTCTTTTTTTCGTTATTTACACCGGGCGTTGCAGTACGACTAGCCAAGGGGAAAGAGAGGGGTACTTTTTAAACTCTTGGATCCATTCAAATATAAAGACTTGTTTGTAAAGCATTTGGTGAGATTCCCTGCCTTTTTCACGCTTTGCTTAAGAAGTTTTTTAGGTCATGTTATAGGTCAAAATAAATTTATCTATCAGAAGTAGGATGATTTAAGGGAGTGAGCTGTTGAAATCCCCTGTACAAGAATGTTTATTGGGTATGCAGGTACCTCCGTGTTACCCTAAGATCTGTCAGGGACACGTGAGGATGGTATACGTTTTTATGCATTACACAATCTAGTCTCGTGCGTGGCGCTTTCTTCAGAATTCTATCCCAGATGTGTTCTCTCGGTATTTAGTTAGTTAGTACAAACACTACTTTAGTGTTCAATTTAGTTGGCTTTCTGACTTCAGAAGCTACTAATCTTCCTTTTAGAGGGCTCACCTCCCCATATCTAAAACATCCATTCATTTAATGATTACCCCAGGTTGCGATCACATGATGAAGCTTTGTGAGCAGGAGTATAAAAGCCAGAGTGACGGGATCTTGTGCTCCTGGAGGTCTTGAAGTGTGGAATTTGTATATATAAGGACTGTTTGGTGTATGATCAAATCCCTTGTATTGCACGCAGATCTCTGAAGGTACGATCGAGTTTAGAGAGACGGAATCTCGTTGAAATAAAGTGTTTTTTCATTTATCTCAACGGATCTGTTGATGAGTTGATGCATAGCCAAGCCGATTAAATCTGGGACTTTCCTCCCCATTACAGGCGTAGTTGAGGGGCCGGCCAATAGACGAGCAGAAAAGGACAAGCCATTACTTTCCGTCCGGACGCTAATACCCTTTCAATAAGGATATTTATGTCTGAGGGCAGGACGGAGTGATTAATCGGGGATGTTAGGCGAGAGCCCAGCCCTCACACGAGGCAGTAGCTATATTAATCACCTAACCTTCTTTGTAAATAGATAAGTGGGGTGGGGGTGTTGCTGCGGTGGGCACACAGGCTGTGAATCTCTACGGCGATAAAGTTGTAAGCCGGGGTGTGTTGGAACTAGGCCCCGACAAACCACACGCCAAGCAATGTTTTCCCTCGGATCCTATCCGTGTAGTGTGGCCCGCCACTTCTACCCCCCCCCCTCCCCTCCGTCGTCCTTTTGTCCTACATAAACACTTTGCCTAATTAGCTCCGATTGCACTAACTGAAATCCTCCCCCTCTTTCTACATACAGTTAAAACTAAGTTAAAATGGATTAGTGATGACAGTAGTTGTAGTTGTGAATAATGATAATAATATCTTTATTATGCTGGCATATATATAAATATATATATATATATATATATATAAGCCCAACGGTTCCGCCATTGTAAATGTACTAGGTTACTTTACAGTAATGATAATAAGTGGACCCCACCACTATAGCGGAAATAATTTACTTTGACGATTTAATGCAACAATCCAGTGATTGCTGTTCAAATACAAACCTTAATTAAATATCGGTAGAAATGAGGAATGGTTAATATAATCAAAATTTAATTCACTATAAAATGTATTATACATAACTTATTGAGAGTCAAATTGTTAATTAAAAAAAATTAACTTATTGTCTACAAACTATTTATAACATTTTACAATACGAATGAATTAAATTGAGCTCATTATCCTTAATCTTTACTCCCTATTTAATTCTGAAGGAATTCATTCAACATTTAAATAATACTGATCACTTACTTGCATATCCCTGGCAATTCGCACATTTGCTTTCGTGTATTGTCAAATAATGTCTTTTTAAATTATATTCCTTAGGCACTGAAACAACTTGCAACATCCCATCATTGTTTCGATCACCAATTATTGTATCAATTTACTAACTTTCCTTGTAAGTTCTGTGTTTACTATAAATCTTACGTTTCACTGACATTCCACTTAACTTTAGAAGAAAAACGAAGGAAACTGTACAATCTTTAGTCAGCAAATATACACCTGAACTCACAAGACAGTATCAGGCAACACAGTTGTAGCAACCAGTGGGAGGGGAAGACTCGTAGTCAGTCGAGTCCATGTTAAGTGAATGAAGTGAAAGATGGCTGCTCTCCCAGCACCGCTCGAGTTCCTGGACCATCTGCTGTTTGGTTGATGATCAACATTGGGTTGTGAAATTATGAATAGATCTTAATAATACGTCAATGGGGAAGATTTTCATACTTTTGTCATGGTTGTCTAGCCTATTTGTTTTTAACCTGTAGCTCTACAGAATGTTCTTATTGTTAATAGGTTCATTAAGTTTGTGAAGCCATCGCAGGCCGTACAGTTAAAAAGCCTGGATAAATACATAAAAGACCCATATTTATCTGGAATTAAAAATATAAAATGAAATAAATGTAAAAATTATGAATAAAATAAAAAAAGAGCAAAAAAAAAAAAAAAAAAATGTAGCCACATTCAACAATTCGCTATTGGGTTTCACCATATGTATTTGCCGGGTTATGTGTCGAATACCCTCGAAGTGGGGAGAGGACGCCCGCCGTGGGCTAGGGTTGCTACAACCTCTAGCCGCCGTCCGGGGCAGCTTAATTCACTTTGATCTAACTCCATAAGATCTTAGAAGGTATGCCCCGACAATGCACTATGTTCAGGAGAAGAGTTGCTAGTTTTAGCGAGACGAAGGTAGAGTTTCCTAATAGGAAGGTGTGGGGTCTGACAACGCCTGACTAAAACATAGCGAGGCTAGGAGAGAGAGATGCAGAGGTAGTTTAATGAGAAGGCCATGGTTTGAGTAGAGCAGCAAGCGCCAGTGCAGAGAAAGAGAGAGAAAGGGGAAGGGAGGGAGGGAGGGGGAGAGAGAGAGAGAGAGAGAGAGAGAGAGAGAGAGAGAGAGAGAGAGAGAGAGAGAGAGAGAGAGAGAGAGAGAGAGAGAGAGAGAGAGAGAGAGAGAGAGAGAGAGAGAAAGAGGGAGAGAGCAGTATTCTAAGCTCCGGTCCTGTTCGTTCTGTTGTCTGCTCTAAGACAGCCAGATATATAGGCAGGTCAGCCGCGGTGGGGATGGTTCCCCTACCTGCGGCTGTTTCCCCCACTAGCTTCTCCCCCCTCTCTGACTTATATGGAAACATAGATAGATATTTTCTGGGCCGAGAAGAGGTGAACTTCTAATTATTCGTAATTAAGAGGTGGTCACAACAGTATTTATGTAAATACACTCATACATACATAGATTCACTCATTAAAAAAATATCCTAAGTATTATAATATGAGAAGAATGTAATAAAACATAATCTTGGAGTTTTGAAAAAGAAATTAAATTTGCAAAATGTGCCAATTCATTAATGACGTTAATTTTAGCTTAATAATTCACTTTTAAAGAGTTTTAGGGACAAAAGTGTTATAATTATCTGTGTAGAAACTGTATATAGCAACAGTCTGTAAAATTCATTCATTGGATCTTTAACAGACTGAAAATCAGAGTAATACAATTTTGGTTGATAAAAGAAAAAAAAATTTAATCAATTATTTATAGTACTGTACATAAACTTGTGTTGCAAGGTGAAACCCCTTCTTTGGTCTACCTCTACTGGACTGGTTCCGTCCTGGTTGAATCCGACCGTGGACATTAGCAGTCCCTCCTGCAATGTGTTTACTGTCTCCCAACTTGTGTATTAATAGGGGACACTGGGCAAAGTTTCAAATAATTTCCAGTTCATATTGCCAAGGGGTGCGGGAGGGGTAGGAAGAGGGTTGAGAAGGGCTATCGGCTACCACTGAAGTTGACTGTTAAAAGCACTTAAGTGGATTAGTCTAAGATTATACTTTAACTGTTTAAGACATATTCACCTTAATCTACTTATGCCTAGCCGACCTTTTATCGCTTTTAATATTTAAGAAAGCAAGAGATCCCTTCTGCCCCACTCTATCGTCAGTGTATTTTTTTGGTAAGGGCTTACCTTTAACAGTTAACAGTAAGAGTTTGAACGACTATGATGATAAAAATAATCCAATACAAATTTTAAAATAAATTAGGGGGACTAATTAGCGAGATTTTCGAAACCATCAATTGTGTGATACTGCAAACTTGACTTTTTGCTACTAAGTTTTTAGAACAATTAACTTCTAATTAGTCTAATGTTTCTTAGAGGCGTATAAATAAAAATTGAGAGAGGCGAAGGATTTGGATGTTCTAGTTAGCTTCCTGATTCCGTCTCCGCGTTATTTCTCTTGTGGGTTATTTGTGGCCATTCGTGTAAGTAAATTTGTTTTATTCTTCATTTTATTGATTCATATAATTATTTATTCTCTCAAAAAACATCATTTTTACATCTGAATTGCGTACGACAAGTGGTGATTTTTTTTCCTTTTACGTGTTCTATGTAAATGTAAATTCTCTGTAAACCAAGCTATTACATAATTGTTTTTATTTCAATATAATGAGTTAGCAAGAAGAGTTCTGAGATGGCTCTGTGTGTGCCAATATTCAACACCGGACGTAATATTACAATGGACAAATAGTTTTTGGTTTTAAATGAGATATGTGGATACGTTTATGTTACCTTTTAAATAATGATAACGTCACAAATAAATATCACCCTTTTTAAATTATTTATGCCTTCTGATTCGCACCGGATGACCTTTGTCGAAAAAAACTGTGTCTCCTAAACTTCAAACACAACCAGCCAAAAGTTTAGTACATTTATACTGTAAATAGTTCCTGTAGAGGATCTTTAAAAAAAAACCTATAGGCGATAGTCCTGTCTTAATTTATATATGTTGCACCACCTATGTAAAAAAAAAAATTAATCGATTACAAATTTTTAATGTTCAGATTTTTACATCTTCTGATGTCGACTACCAACGACTCTAGAAATCGTATTTTCAATATCTAATTTTTCAAAAATCATTGAATTTGAATTAAATTTTATTTTAGCTGTATCCGAAAGAGTACCAAGTCTTCCAATATCTTCCTATCCACCAACCGTACTCTTCACGCCAATCTCAAGATCCCATTCATTCAAGATCTAGCCTCCTCCCGCTACCAGAACTTCCATTCCTTGTGGCCATCCTTATCCGTATGCTAACCCTCTATACTCCCATACCCAGTTGGCCTCGTGATCTCCTCCCTAGCAACTAACAATTTTGTTTTGTGACCGGTGATTACTAAAGTGACATGTGCAGTGGTTTGATTAATATTACTCTTTTACTAATATTTTTCCCCGAAAAGTAACAAGAAGGTTTAAACCGAAGTTCTAAGCACTGCTTAAAATACTAATGCATAGGTTTCATGTAATCCTTAAAAAACTACAATGTTTGCAAATTAATAATATAATTGCCTTTTTCTAACTGTTTAACATTTGTCACATGCTATTGACTGTATAAACTATGACTAAGAAAAATATAACACTACAGTGCAGTGGCACTTTCAATTAGGCATTCCTTAACGCTGCTGTAACACGCGAGCGAAATCAACTGCTGCATTACAACAACCGACAAGCGGAACGGAAATGCTAATCCTCGTTAAGTCCTACACATTAATATAATTGGATCGTCGAACATTATTGGAAAGTACATTAGTACAATTAACTATCCATACAGGGACAGTGATCACTATAATTGCCCGATGGACACAGCCAATGACACTCACTGTCAATGCATGCAAAGGATGAAAGACGGAATTTGACATCTGGCATCCTTGTCTGAAATTTAATGAGAGAGGGAGAGAGAGGGATAGAGTGATAAAGAGAGGGAGAGGGAGGGAGAGAGAGAGAGAGAGAGAGAGAGAGAGAGAGAGAGAGAGAGAGAGAGAGAGAGAGAGAGAGAGAGAGAGAGAGCGATTGATCTTGCTACGAAATGGTATTACATTTTCCGCTGTCCTTCTCATGACATTATTTTGGCTTTGGCATAATGATATGTATACAAACATTTTTAGATAGTAGGAAAAATGAAAAACCTATTTAAGAAAAAAACCCAGAAAACATCTTAAAGGTGTCTACATAATACATTATTGCATACTTTACATGTGTGTTTACTTTTTCCGTCATTGCCAAGAGGCTTTTCAGACCTAGAACGAGATATTTGGCGAACCTTATCAATAATTCATGTCAATGGTGTCTGTTGCCAGAAAATAATTAATTGTTGATATCATGGCATTGTTAAATGGCTCATACGGTCCGATAGTCATTTATGTAAATGATTGATTTTACATCCCTGACCAACGTCCCATGTTTGCCAAGCTTTGCCAATTTTAAATGCTGATTTCTGTTTATCTATTTTCAATATTGATTCATCCCGTTCGTTCAACGAGGAGGGTGCTTAGCCGACCAGAACGTTGACAAATCAAACGAACGTCCAATTCTGTATTTGCCTCCACCGGATTTCCTTTTCAACGGCGAAACAGTGACGAAGCGTGTATTGGACTTAAAAATTGAATTATACGCTGTTGAACTTTCACTCGAAATCGGACATCTGTAAAAATAGTCAGGGAAAAGTGGGATAGTTCCACTTTTAATTTCCTCCATTCCATAGTCCTCTTTATTATTACTGCAGAATCAGAGAAGTTTTTGAATATGCCTATACGATTTCAGACATATAGAATCACGTTATGATCATCAGTTTATCATTGAATATTGAGACAAACTTTTGAAATCCCCCACCCTTTCAGATGGTGATATCATTAAACGAAAAAATGATGATGATTGCTTATGTAAAATCTGATAGACATTACTTCACAAAGTCGCTTATTTGCCTGAGAAAACAGCTAAGTTCGTCGAAACCACAGATAAGCGAGCGGTGGGGGCTGGATGGTTAACTGTGTGAGCAGACAATAGCTCTTAAGTTGGTAACATTGGAAGCGGCTCCCACTTCAGTGACGTTCTCCCCAGGCAAGTGACAAGCGCAGGCAAATGACTTGACTGTTTGACTCCTGGCCATTCAATAGCGACGGCCAGTCCTGTCCTGGTCAAATAGCCCTCGTCCTTGATTAATTTCAGGTTTACATTCACAAATTAAGTTAATAACTTGTATGTTAAAATTCAGAACACAAACTTTGTATGTAACTATTTCCTTAGAGAAATATGAAATTTTATATAAAAAGGAAAGTGGTGTAATTCGATTTGTATATCACGTTTATAGTTCTTCAATAATAATAATAAGGTAAAGAACTGATAGATACGCATAAGCAATTCGTCGTTTTAAGCTATTTTGTATATATTTTATTACAGTCACCCTAATCCCCTATCAGTGACATTATACAACCTCATACAAGCCTATAATCGTTCTCGAAGATTCAATTGGCTTTGTGTTAACTGATCCTTTTGAGTCCCTAATCAAGGAAGATGCATGAAGGTCTTATTAGATATCAGAAGGGCATGAAAAATATAGACTTCCCCATCGTGGTTATGTCATTAATTAACTACTTTGTAGTAAGAAAATGTGGTTTTCTATAACTTCGAGTAGGTTTTCATATTAAAAATCTCGTGATTCAAAATATTAGTTATTTTCATGTTATTATAATCGATATATTTATTTATTTAAATGACAAAAAAACTGTCATACCCATTGCTACTTTAACACGGATCTTATCATACCAATATACAACACTTATTTAAACCAACATCGACGCCTAATCCAGGGAGTAATGTGGGAGTTTATTATAGATCGATTTATTCAATATTGCATGACATTTGGAGACAGGCACATGGAAGTCAATTGTACGTACATGTTTCGAAGTAAAACCTATCCAACTTGTCTCAGTGGAAATTTAGGATTTCATGAAGCCTCTGCAGATTTTTCTACGGTCAATCTATTAAATTCAAGTTTGCTTAAACCAGCCAAACTAGCCAGGGAAAGTGAGACACGAGAACTCATGTGTGAGACTTTCTCTCACACCTATTTTTTTTTCCTTTTTCAGCAGATAATAAATTATTGAATGCCAAGTAAAATTGTTTTTACAGGATTAAATAACAAGTAACAAGATGTTATTATTATTATTATTATTTGTTCCGGCATTTGTGCACCGCGGCCTCACTGAGACCTATTGTGCGCCGTCCATGTCCCTGTCCTATATATGTGACAGGCCCACGGCCTTTGCAAATCTGAGGATACTGAATGGATCGATCAGTTCACATAGTTTGGGGTCTACAATGCGATCACTACCAAAGTGAAGGTATCGCCTTCTAGCTAAGTTATCACAGTCACATATTATATGACGTGCCGTTTCTCCCTCTTTCTTGCAGAATCTGCAGATTGGTGATCCCACTATCCCCAAATTAAAGAGGTGTTTATTTAACCGACAGTGACCTGTATAGAGTCCTGTCGCACTTTTGAGTGTCCACCTGTCCATTGATAGAAGTGCTGAGCTTCTTCTCTTACAGGGTCCATTAAGAAACAGTTTCGAGTGTTCCTGTTTCTTAGTTTCTCTCCAAGAAAGTCTTGCCTTGTCCTCTAAAGCTAATTTTATACGCCTTTTAGCGTAGCTGAGGCTGATACCACATATGGGTTCAGGTGCAAGAGGTGTCTGTTCTGAGCCCACCCTTGCAAGGCCATCTGCCTTCTCATTGCCTGTGATGCCTGTGTGTCCTGGCACCCAGTCGATTCTAACCTTATTGGCTAGCGAGAGTGTGTTTAAGTTGTTTTTACACTCCTCAACCAAATAAGATCTGGTCGTATAGCTTCTCAGGGCGCCAATGGCTGCCTGGCTATCCGTGAAAATTGTGATCAGTCTGTTTCTTACACCCTCCCCAATTAAGGTTTGGGTACAGACATTGATCGCCATCACTTCGGCCTGAAAGACCGAGGTGTGTCTACCTAAAGGAATAGAAATCCCAGATTCTGGTTTATCTTTCCTCCATATGCCGGCCCCTGATCCGTTTTCTTCTTTTTTTATTTTTCCATTGTGAACAGAATGCACCTTTTCTCTCACTCACACTAATTTCAAAAATTCGGCATACCATCAACGCCACTTATTCTTTTGGCCCAAATTCACAGTTGTGAGAAATTTGGTGTCGAGGAACGTGTAGAATTCACTATAGAAAGATCCAATAAAAATCAACAAGAAACAGTAATATTAAAATCATGGTTGTCGGGCTAGATGTCGAATATCCCTAAAGTGGGGAGGAGACGCCCACCGCTGGCTAGGGTCGCCACAACCTCTAGCCGCCGTCCGGCGAGCGCCAAAAAAGTGATCAGGCGGGTGGACCTGTGGTCTTTCACCCTGGGTGGCGGCCTCATTTTGATCTGACTCCATAAGATCTTAAAAGGTGTGCCCTGACAGTGCACTATGTTTAGGAGAAAAGGCACAGGGTAGGTTTATAGGTAGTTTATGTGGTCTTAGAATGACCACGAATTCACACTCGGTATCAAAGGGTAGGCGAAAACCGTCCGGATCCCAAAGGTGAGTGTGAACCGGAGAGAAGCAGACTGGATTGCCGTGGGAGACGCTACTAGGTAAAATTTGTAGGGCCACGGCAACCGTCGTCCACGAGGGAGAGGTCTCTCCCAAGGAGTTGCTAGTTTTAGCGAGACGAAGGCAGAGATTCCCACTAGGAGAGTGTGGAGTCTGACAACGCCGGACTAAAACATAGCGAGGTTAGGAGAGAGATATGCAGAGGTAGTTGAATGAGAAGGCCATGGTTTGAATAGAGCAGCAAGCGCCAGTGCAGAGAGAGAGAGAGAGAGAGAGAGAGAGAGAGAGAGAGAGAGAGACAGAGAGAGAGTGAGTAGTATTCCAATTGCCAGTCCTGTTCGTTCTATATTCCACCCTAAGACAGCCGGGAATATATAGGCAGGCCAGCAGTGGTGGGGATGGTTTCCCCACCTGCGGCTGTTTCCCTCACTAGCTTCTCCCCCCTCTTTGACCGACGTCATAAGCTTTATTACTAAAATATAGAAACATAGATAGATATTTTCTGGGCCGACAAGAGGGGAACTTCTAATTATTCATAATTAAGAGGTGGCCACAACAATGGTAAACTAAAAATGTAATTGCGGTACTTACGGAAATGTGACTAGAACACTTGATATGAGAGAATCTCTCACAGTACGAACTTTTTCTATGAAAATTCTCTTATGACTGGGGACGATAATCTTGTAAACTAAGGATGCAAACTCAGCTAGACGGAAGCCCGATATCCCCGCTTCCGGATTATCGGTGGTTTTCTTTGGACGTGAGAGAAAATCTCACATCGCGAGTTCTGCCAGGCTAAAAACACCCCCCTCTGCTTGTGGAAGGGAGCTCAGTTGTGTAGCGGACGCTTGGACAAGGGATGCATTCTGCTATCGCAACCTTTGTTCGGTTGAGTACTCGGTTCACTATCGCCCCTTGGCCCTGACTTGAAAAGTTCAAAACCCTTCTTGAAATACAGATGTTAGCACCAATAATATATAGAGCTCATCCTAGAAAGGACAAATAACTTGACATTTGTGTTACCTTTTTACATTTGATTGATTACACCACTAAAAGACGCATAAATACCATGTGATGTTTACTAAAGCGATAGTACGCTTGGAAGCACAAAAAACGCCTGTGAGCACATTTAGTTAATATAGTCCTAACCGAAATCTCTCTAGATTTCTCTCTAAATATCTTTAACTGAAAAAATACAAAATGTTGGTGCATCATAATTAAGTGGGATGTAAGAACTCATTTATAAGTATGTACAATTCACATTCAAACAATATGTGCTTATACATTCTGCCAGGATTCTCCCATCTCTCTTTCCGACCGTTTCGTCATGAGAAAAGACAAGAGAGAGAGAGAGAGAGAGAAAGAGAGCCACAGACACTCGGGACATGAGTGGGGATAGTTGGAGTGCTTGGACTCCATGACATACTTTTCAATTTACACATGATCGCAAGGCCACCACCGGATTATATGGATGAGTGAGACGATCAGAATGAAATACAATATACTGTTACTGTGTTATCAAAATAAATAGTAACTTATTATAACAATAAAATAGTGTACAGCATACGTGTATCGTTTAATTTAGTGTATTCATGGTTTACTACCGCAGGCTTACATATTCTATAACCTTGCGCCTGGTACAGTATTGGCAGGCACCGCATTAATATCACTGGGGTTTATCAACAAAACGGTAAACGATGGGGCTACTTATGTTAGTTGTAAGTTAGAAAGTATACAATAGTTGAAAATATATACACAGTTTAATCTCAATAGTTCAACACGTATGGGTCACAACAGCCAAATTATTGGGAGTAAACAAAAAACAATTTTACCTAGTTGTATGTTTACATACATATCACAGGTAGAAGCAAATACCTATGCAAATATGAACATACTAAAAACTAATAAAATAAAAATGTTTGAAAAAAGTTTAGGAAAAATAATCTTTAATTGTTTTATGTTTAACTTAGCTTTAACTGCTTTATCAAAATCATAGCACTAATACACCAACAGTTGAAATATAGTTTCTTCTGCTCATTCAGACATTGGGTGCGTAAAATGCGTCGCTAGTGGTCACAGTTCACTGAGGAGGAGAAATGTTTCGTAATTCATTTGTTGGTTAACATTTTGATCCAGGGGTTTTAAAAATAGTGTCGTGTTTGGAGACATGTACAGAACTTAATTTGCTTATGTTTAGACTGTAAGTCCTCTTCTTTCTTAGGGCATCATAATATATGAAAGTGGGAGTCTTGGTAATGGGCAGTTTCACCAGTCTTGAGCGTCGGTGGCTCCCACGCTCTTGGACAGCCTCAACTGGCTCGAATCCAGTGACGCGGGTGGAGAGGAGGGTGGGGGACTTCCCAAGACTCCGCTTCCTCTTTCGCATGCAAATGATGTGACAACCATGTGGATTTAGGGGGTCTCTGGGCTGTTTGTAAATACTGTATGAATGAGCGAGTGAACGAAGAATTGTAAATACGGTTTGATTTATTGATGAGGCATATTATTGAACATCGATTACTATTACTTATTGCCCAATAAGCCAAAGTAATTTTATCTTAATAAGATTTAAAAAAAAAAAAAAAAGTGGACACCATGAAGCTTTATCCAGAATCAGCAAAGCTTTAGAAGGTATATTTTGGTATTTTGAAAACCATTTTACAGCTGATATAAAATCTTACCTGAACCATTTGGTAAAAAAATCTCGGGTAACCCATCCTTTGGTTTGGATTTTATAAGTTAGTGTAAAGTAAGAGAGGTTTTTAATGCAACCAAATGGAAAGTTTGTCTGTTACAATGAAGAAACGAATGTGAGGCGAATTTTTCCGCCTGGGCTGCTTTCCTCTGAACAGTGCACAAATGCCTTGTTTGGCAAATCCCTCCAGAATATTCCACTTTCATCCGAGTTGTACATTCTCTCCGGGAGAATACCAAAGTCTTGGATTTCCAACTCAATTGTCTTTCGTGAAAGGTCCAGAAACGAATTATCACTAGATAATTTTTCTCATTCACCATTAGTTTAAGATACGTTTTTCGCCACACCACCGGATTACCAAATGTCCCGAACTATCAAGATTGTACTGTGCATATTAGAAAAGTGATCCTAATATGAAAAGTTTGTGATGAAGTAAGATATAATAAGGCTCGAGGAAATCTAAAATATAGATTATAAGCGGATCCCCAGTCGGAAGAGGTTTACTTCTGCCTTTATTACACTCCAAAGAAAATTTATGTTATAAGCGGTTTTTCCCTTTCATTCAAAGGCTGAGAGATGTCAAAAGTTGCTTTAATAAATGGGCCTTCAGGCTCCCTTTAGTAAATATTATGGGGGCCGCATATCTCATCTCGACTCGAACGCGCCTTAATTTTATTTCCGTTTTTTTTTCAGCTGAGTGTTCGCTGTAACTCTCTAAGCTAAGTATTCGTTCACAGTACAATTTTCTATCAATATACACAATCTATTTTTGTGTTCATTTTTAATTAGCATGAGCATCAGGAATGCTGGTGACTCCTAACTCGCGCTTTGCATTCGATATATATCTCATCTTTAAAAAATAGAACAGATCATAGTTTTTTTTTATTTTAAATTTGAACCAAAACTTTACCTATATATTAAATTATTATATATATAAATATTATTTTTCTCCGATTTATCTTTACATTGTTTCCATTACTCTCAGTGGGCCCAACCATGTTTCCATTTACAATATATACATTGCTACATATTATTCTTAGCTTTATTATATCTTGAGGTATTAAAGGTTGCATAAGTTGGCTCTTGGTGGGAAAAGTAATCTACTCAAAACATTTAATTCATAAAACGTTTCCAATCTGGTGGTAAATGTCCAGAGTGATTCCCTTTTCAAAATCTAATATCCAACACAGCGATCCTGCTGGTCAATAACCCTTACCTGCACACTACCAGTGAATACCAGGAAAGTAAAAAGTATTTCTGTTTGGTCACGTTTGGAAATATAGGAAGCTTATGATTCGGTGTGCCATGCGCGAATAAGTTAAAGCTTGGGCTGAATTGGAGTTCGTGAGAAAGTGCCTCAAAACTATGCGATCAGTTTAACATTTTTTCTCGTAGATGATATTCAAAAAGTACAAGTACGTGTCAAGAGCTTCATTTACACCGAAAACAGAACTCTCTCCAGTAAACAAGCGGATTTAGAGCTTACTAGGAAAACAATGCAGATATGTACTCAAGTGATGCTTAAAAAATGAGGGAATAACAACAGCTTTAAATTTTTACCCCTTAAATCCTTCTCAATTGTATTTTCCAAGAGAAGGAAGTAATAACACAGTCCAAAACTTATTTTCAACGTAAAGGAACTACCAAAAAAAAGTATTGAATTATACAAAATAATTAACACCCTTGAGTTACTACTCGACAGGAAACTGGCCTGGATATATACGTCATTGATAGTTAAGTATTTACTGCAGAAAGCGTACGGATAAATCTGTAAGCTTATAAATCTTTTAAAAGTCAAATCTATTGATAACTAGGGAACTGGAATAAAATTATAACCAAACTATAATCTGCTATATGGTCAGCTTTACGTATACTAGAACTTACTAAAACTCATACTTACTAGAACCCAGAAGCCAAGAACTGATCCTGAATACCGCTTTAAAATTAGCTATTGAAGCTTGTAGAACCAGCTCTGCGATAAAACTTTGATAATTTGATCACGGATAAGAGTTGATATTCAGAAATACAAAAGTACTGATTACTTTTTGAATCACCGTCAATCACAGTTTTTAATAAATTTACCTTCTTTTTTTTTTCTATTTATCAAACCTTGACTCATGTCGAGATAGGTTTTTAAACGAGACGTCTACACTTGAGGAAATCGAACCATCGTTGTTCTCAGTTCAACCTAATTTATTTGTATTACCGCATAAAATTACACATATGAGTACAAAATTTAGCTTCCGATTTACAAAAAGTTACGACTTTATGTTGCAAATGCTGACTCGTAACTGTGGTCGACAAATTTCAATAGAAGTTTAATGTAAAAATAATTAGCTTGCGAGTTTAATTAGGCAGGAGGAAACGATTGTGGTGGCACGTTTTTATCACACAGGTAATGTGTATTCATGGTAAATAATTCACTATCTTAGTTACAACTGCAAGCAAATTTTTTCCGGCTTAAGAAGTTCTCTCCTTCCAATAAAGAGTTCTCCATCTACGACCACAAAAACACTTTTAAGCTAAAAATGAAAATACACCTAACTGAAGATGACAAATCCCGGACACGGACACTGTTGACACAACAGTGTTAGGTTTTGCAATGGACGAGAGGCTGGCTCGTAAAGCCTAGGAATTTCCAAATTTAAGGACATCCCATTCCCTTCTTTGACAAAGTTTATTTTGTACACGTACGAAATATTTAATATAATTTCTTAATAATAGTCATTTTCTCTACCAAATGCTCATCGCATCTGAGAAAAATAAGCCATCTCACATTTCGTTTGTTTTAATAAAGCTTTAACATCACGATCTGGAGGGCAATAGAGACTTGTGATAAATGATCGCATACATGCCATATTTACAAATTCACATTTTCTCTCTCATTCATGCTGTATATACAATATATGCATAGCCTAGTGATCCCCCAATTCGCCAACTGCCCCCTTTAAGGATATGGAGTAGGAGGCAAGTGGGACCCCCACGCTACTCCTCCAGCCGCTTCACCGCTGTGAGAGCACGAGAGCCGTTGAGGCGTGAACACTGACCAGAACTTCCATAGTCACACAGTCACGGGCCTACTTCCTATTCAATCTAGGAGGAGGATTGTAGGAATGAGCGATACTTGAAATTGGCCATGCTAGAGAATTTGAAGATAATTTCTGGAGGAATTTTGTTGAAATGTGGATAGTGGGAATTTTAAGGTCAAAATGGGGGTTTTATTCGTGTCTCGGGGGGAGGGATTTCATGTTTAGCAGTCTATACAGTTGAAACGAAAATTCTCTATAGTTCTTCTCTTTTAAGCCTCACTTTCCAGGCCAATACTTAGTCAACTTGGAACATATTCTATTACTATTGATTGGATTTACATTTGTAAAAACTTTCAACCAGGCTAATCAAGTATACTCTCTTGAAAAAAAAAACAACTTATTAAAGTATGAAGTACGCTATGAAATAATAAGTTTATAAATTATCCCCGAATATCCTAAAATGAAACAGTATAAACAAGACAACTGCTTAAACTTAACTGTAGGCCCTTTTGCACCTGTTCCCCGTATTCTAAAATAGAAAGTTGTCCTTAGCTGTGTTCATTCAGTAATTCCATTTAGTTTGCCCTTAAGTTTATTATTTTATTCTTAGCAGCTGGTGCAGTGAGTGGAGGCTTTAATTGGTATAGGGGAAACAGAAAAAACCCTTACTCAGTTTCTCTCCTGTCCATTCTTATGCTACAAACAGCAACTGAAACTTGTTTTTTTCCCATTATTTATACTATTACTCATGAAATCCTCTACAGTTTTATGGACAAAAAAAAATAATCCTTTGATAGGTTTGCTTTTTATTGATATTTGAAAATTTATAGAAACAAATTTTACGGGCTCTTTCAAAATTGCTCTAATCCTTTTATTTTTAACTACTTCCCTCTCTCATCGCTCTGTGTATTTGAAGGTTTCTTGGAACGTCTCCTGCGCACTGCGGTGGTTCGTCTTCACTTGATGGTAGGCAAGCGTTATTTCCGCTGCCGTTCCTCATCACACAGTGTCTGGACCATAGACATACAACAAAAAAACGATCGATCAATTGCCGATTGTTCTGTTCTCCATAATTTCTTGATTATTAATTACTCCCACCGCTATCAACCCGCGCACCGCGACTTCCATCTTCCCCGGGCGGCCATTCCTGGATAAATTGTCTGAGATCCCCGATGTTTCCCCCTCCTCAACAGCATTTACGGTAATCGCTCGGGATAGACAGTCCACCGCGAGATTGTCCTTCCCTGGTTTGTATACAATTTCCAGGTTGTATTGTGACAAAAACTCCTTCAAGCGTGTCACCCAGGCAGATGATTTCTTCAGCTTGCCCACCCTTTGAAGAGGTCTGTGGTCCGTATGTACTCTGAATCTCCACCCGAAGACGTATAGACGATAATGAATGATCAATAGCCCATATGATGCCAAGAAGCTCGCGCTCGAGGGTACTGTACCGAGCCTCCGTGTCGGTCAATCTTCGACTCGCGTACGCCACCGGTCGCTCCCCGCCCTCTCCCTCCTGCGACAGGACCGCTCCCAATGCATACTCACTTGCGTCGGTGGTGATAGTAAATAGCTTCTAAAAATCGGGAAACGCCAGGATTGGTTCCTCTTGCAGTCAGCATTTTCTAAGGTTTTGCTTCATAATAGGTGTAATCACTACCCGTTCCCCCATTAGCAGCAGGGACCTCTGCCATGTCTGGCACAAAACGCCGATAGTAATTAACCCTACCTAAAAGTCGCCGAATGCCCTTGACGTCTTTCGGCACCACCATCTTCCGTATTGCGTCGACACTCGCAGAATCCGGCTGGACTTCCTCCCTCGAGATGGTATGCCTTAAACAGTTGATTCGATCCACTCCTAGCTATGATATTCCATGGAATATTTTAACGCGAATTCACGCAATCGTCGGAATATCCTCCGGAGATGTTCAATGTGTTTAGATTCTGTTCGGCTGAAGATCAACAGATCGTCCATATAAATCTGGCATACCCCCTCGTCAATTGCCCTCAGGATTTCGTCCATCAATCGCTGAAAAGTAATCGGAGCGTTCTTCAAACCAAATGGCATCCGAGTGAACTCATAGTGCCCCCTCTCGAAAGTAAACACTGTTTTGTGTTGATCGGTAGCGCTCATTTTGATTAGATGGTACCCTGCTTTCAAATCTAAGATGCTGAAGATTGTGGCCCCAATCAGTTTGTCGAGGATGTCCTCAAACCGGGGAATCGGATACTTCTCATCCGTTGTGTTCTCATTTAATTTTCTGAAATCGACGACGATTCTTTATTTCTCCTCCTACTCTCCCGAATTACTCTTCTTTCGTACTGCCCACAAAGGACTATTATACGGTGATGTGCTATCCACGATTATACCCTGTCGCCTTAAACTGTCGATTTCTTTCCGGATATGTTGGCGGAGTGCCTGCGGATATCGTCTCTCCTTCACGTACGTTATTCGGTCAGATTTTAATGGGATTTCATGTAATGTCTTCCCCGTTGCCCCAAGCATATCACCCTCCACGTAAAAAATATCTCCCAACTCCCTCCGTGAGCTTTCCCTCCAGTCCACCACTTTCTTGACTAGCCCTATCCGCGCTCTCCCACCACTTACGGTCCCCTGACATTGATAAGTTACCCCCCCCCCTCCCAACTTGATCTGCCACTCCTTTCCCTTGTTCTCGCAACAAACGCGCCTAACCGTCCCAATAAGCCACACACCACTATTATTTAATACTCGCGCGGCATGTACTCCACAATATGCACGTTAATATTTCCCTTTTTTTTCGCCCATTTCTCTAAATTCACGACCGCCTCTCCGGCCACTTTACAGGTTCCGCCCAGGGTAATTAACTTGCACTTACATACCTTGATCTGAAGTGCCCTCTCTCTGCCATACAGCCGCTCCAACGCACCACGTGACATTATGATATTGGTACTACCTTTGTCCACCAAGCAAAGTTCCCCCTCGACTCTGATTATTGGCAACTCGCACAGTATCCCTTTCACTGTATTACACTTAAGGGTGCGGTCACCACTCTGCAGCCACCCTCCTCAGGCTGCCACACGCCGCTCCCACCTTCTCAAAGTAATCTTCTGTCGCTCGTGCTCTCGGCTCCTGTCGTGACCCGGCTCTTCTCCTTCTGTTTCCGACGTTCCTGACGCCCCCGTGGATTCCTCAGCTGATGATCCATTCCCTCTGGGTGATATCTTACTTCTTTCCTGCATCGTTTGAGTATTCACGTCCATGGGTTATTCCCTATCAATATCTCTCCTCCGATACACGTAAGGGAGTTACCTCGCGATAAGCCCCTCCTCACTGCACTCGAAACATTTTATGCGAGGGCACTGTGCCACTAACTGACCTGGGTCTCGCCGCCCTGAACCTCATTTCGCCAGCCACTCCCCTGTCCCTATCGGTCGTTGATGTTTCGATTTTTTTCCCATTTGCTTTAGGGACCCTGGTTCTTCTGTACACTATCCGGCTCCATTCTGCATCATCCTCTTGTATCCTCGATTCCTCCTCCCTGGCGCTGGTACCAATCATGATTTGGGCACACTCGAGGAATGAGCGCTCATTAGGTTAGGGAATACCTCTTTTCCCCCTGTTTTCTTCGCCAACTGTACCTTCAGTATAGTAGACAGAAATCCTATTCTGCCCTCTACCTCTTTTATGCTCATAGTCTCTCTCATTTTCTCCGTTATTTGATTATAACGGATTAGAAAACCTGCGGCATATCGGCCGCTACTCTGCCTTGATGATCTTGTCTCCCGGAACATCTGAAAAATATCTTCTTCTGGGGTCCATCTCCCTCCCTCATATGCTTTCTTTAGCCGCATCTTCACCGTTTCCCACGACGTCTCCTCATCCGCTTGGATCTGGTTGAGAATACTTCTCTTGACCCGACATTGACCGGGCCGCTCTTAGTGACTCTGCATTCCTGGGGTCCAGAAGATTTTCCTCTGCTTTTGCTAGGATTAACGCCGTGAGGTGATCTCCTCCCTTCAGAAAGTGGTTGAGTTCTCCTAATTCACCAGTGATCCATTCCAGTTTTTAGATTGCCTTTCTCAGATCTTGAGTGTTCATTGCTTTCACTCTCATCAACGCAAGAGCGGTAGCATGAGCTTCTGGCAAAACGCCCTCCCCCCTTCTCGTTGCTACATGTTCCGCGCCATCCGCTACATTCAGAACAGGTTGTCGTAGCACGCCTCCTTCCGCCATTCTTTATTCACTTTTTTATCGAACACGGCAAAAAGGAGAAGAAAACAAAAATTGAACAGCCGTCAGTTAGTTTTCGTCCCACTCCACGAATCCCGGGTTTCAGCACCAGTTAATGTTTATCTACTTTCGAATTCAAAAAAAAAAAAAGGAAAAAAGGTTCAAAGAAGCAACACTCATGAAAGTTAGAACTAGACTGTTTATTTCGAGTCTATAACCCTGTATATTTACATTCGGGATGTTTACATCCCGACGTTCGGGGATTAAGGTTGAGTACTGATGCTGCCTGGAGCTTCTAAATCCTGTATATTTTTATTCGGGATGTTTACATCCCGATGTTCGGGGATTAAGGTAATATATGGATGCTGCCCGGTGCTTATATATGATTATACTCATTTAAGCCTTACATTTTATTTCCCATTTGATTTCTTCAACCCGATAGACGAAATTAAGTTTCTTGTTAAAGACCAAAGTCCCGAACTAATATATATAACGGCTATTATAAAAGTCAGTACCAAAATAAAATAAAAAGGAATACCAAGATATATAAATTTAAAAGAAAACGTAAAAAAAACCCACATGTTAATTGTCCCTAAGGTTCTGCTTTCAAAGTGGAATGTGAGGAATTTTATAGGTTTACATGTATGTAAGTATGTTTTTTTTTTACGATGGTGGCCTTAAAAAAGGATCAATTGTTTTGTTTTAAACGCAATAGTGGAAAACATATTATTAGGACTAACATGAAAACTAGTTTACAATTTATTAACATCCCTTTGATGGACAGAAAAAACTTCGTCCGTGCGGTATAGCTCCATATGACGTTATTCACGTTCGGAAGAAACGACCTTTACAAGGACCTTGCTGTCATTAGCTACCGTGAAAAATAGCTGAATTATAAATAAAAGAAAATTCTCCAGAATAATCCAGCGGGGAAAAAAAAAATCCCCTAATATGATTGCTTTTTAATGAAATGAGGCTTGAAGAGAAAGTTAAAAGAAAAAAAAGAGGAAAATGGCTCGATTTAGAATGGACTTGCCCTCCACAATTAGCATAAGAAATACGAATAAATACTAATATTATCTCTTGCGATTCTCTGATTATTTTTTACAGCGAGAGACAGAGAGCCGGGTAAAAAGAAAGGGTAAAAAGCGAGAGGCAGAAAGTTTTTGACCTGTCTTTATGTTTGCCAATCATAAATATCCTATCTTGAATACTGCTCGAGAATGGAGCAAACATGAAAATCAGTACACCCGGACACCGTAACGCTTTATTGGTTCAGTTTCCCGAGAGTCGAAAAAAAGTAACAGTATACTGTGTATTTAATGTCTCCCGTATTCAAATTGTGTTTTATTTTTTGTTGATTTTATTTTAATAACAATATTTATCCTGAGTTTGCCGTGCATTAAAAAATATACTAAACAATAATTGCCAATATTATACACAGGTGGTCTGAAAAGTTTCCGACCTCAACATGAAGATGATAACAAAATAAATAAAAGCTTTGATAGGTCGGAAACTTCCAGCCCACGAGGGAAGTCTTGAGATCCCGGGTGGCGGAGAAAGAGTTGCGTAGTCTATGGCCATGACAACGGCAAAGTGACCGGTAACATCTTTGATCTATCTGAATCAATTTTCTTTTGATAGGTGCGGGTGTCCCGACAGCTCACTGTGTCCAGGAGTTGCCAAGTGACATAAAAGTATGTCTGGAGAATATAAATCTTCCAGAAAAAAAATGCAGAAATTTCTGTTCATGAAAAATAATTCTTCTGATTAATAAAATTACGTTTAAATACCGGATAATTCGTACTCTGCCTTGAATCACATCCTGAGGATTTCAAGGCATACTTCTTATCAACTTTGCTGAAACTTCTTGATTCATATTCAACCAGGTCTCTTCTTCTTAGAGAAGTTCTTAACTTGTGTAAGTTAAAGGGGGTCAAACCTGCCGTCTGGCTATCTCGTCTCACATGTGCTCTATAGCATTTAAAACCGGACTGCGAGCTGGCCACTGTTAAGTCCGTATACCTACATCATTGAAGTCTTGCAAACATCGTTGCCACGTGTGGTTGTGGATTGCATGAAAATGAACTTTTTGCCAATAAATCGTGCAAGTGGGATAACGTACTCTTGAATAATTTCCCTCACATACAAAATCTGTATCAAGAAAATTTCTGTGGAGCACTTGGAGCTTTGTGTTCGCCGTCGAAGAAAGTCCATCACTGAACCACCTCCTAATTGAACTGTTCCAGTGACATTACACTTAGCATTGTTTTCCTAGTAAGCTCTAAATCCGGTTGTTTACTGGAGAGAGTTCTGTTTTCGGTTTAAATTAAGCTCTTGACACGTACGTGTACTTTTTGAATATCATCTACGAGAAAAAATGTTAAACTGATCGCATAGTTTTGAGGCACTTTCTCACGAACTCCAATTCAGAGCAAGCTTTACCTTATTCGCGCATGGTACACCGAATCATAAGCTTCCTATATTTACAAACGTGACCAATCAGAAATACGTTGTCCAAGGCAGGGCTAGTTTTAGCGAGATGAAGCCGGAGATGTAGAGTCTGACAGTTTTATGAATTAAATGTTTTGAGTAGATTACTTTTCCCACCAAGAGCCAACTTATGCAACCTTTAATACCTCAAAATATAATAAAGCTAAGAATCATAAGTAGCAATGTATATATTGTTAATGGAAACATGGTTGGGCCCATTGAGAGTAATGGAAATAATATGAGTATAGGAATGGAAACTTAGGAAGAGGTAGGTATAGGTTAGTATTTAGTGTATTTTTACGAGGTCATGCCACGAGGTGTATTGCTCACACTCGGAAACACTGGTTAGGCGAAAGTCGTCCACAAGCAATGTGGCAATGTTGCAAGCAAGCGAATGTGAAGGAGCCGTGCACACTAGGAAGGTGTGGTGCCCGAGAGGTCGTTGTCCAAGGCAGGGCTAGTTTTAGCGAGATGAAGCCGGAGATTTAGAGTCAGACAGCGCCGGACTAAAGCTCGCAAGGTTAGGAAGGAGAGGTGCAGAGGTTAAATAAGAAGAAGATTATTTCGAAATATAAATGCAACTCCGAGTACCAGACCCGAGGCTTGACTGGAGCTGAATGCTTGGTCAGCCCGGAATCAGGGCTATACAACCAGGTAGCAGCCAATGAAAATGCCATTAATTTCGGCCAATAAAAACTTTCTTCACTTGCTGCAGCAGTGACCCAGGGTTCCTAGTGATGGCCTGGGAACTAGTCCTGGAACATCCTAGAAGCCAAGCAATGTAAAAATATTCAAATTGAATAGCTTATTAATTCTTTCACTGCAGAAACCACTCTGACAGATTTATATAAAATGCTCTCTATTTGTTTTTTTTCGTTTATGTGTGTTCTGTGACAGAAGTAAGAAGGCTCAACTGTCAATATATATTTAAGGTGTGGAAAGAGGTGAGCTAGAAATATCAGCTGGTAGGAGAAAAAGGTCTTTAATATTTGTCATTCTGTCAGTTAAGTTGTTCAACAGTCATGCGACCGGGTGTGAAGGAGAGACTACATGTTTGGACCTGAATAATAGAACACACTCGTTCCCCAACTGCGAAGAATTGGCCATGTTAATATTGTTTATATTACTTAAATATTTTTCAATTATATGAACTCTTTAACGTTTGAAATCCAAATATTTGTGCAATAGAACCATACGGAACCCTGAGATAATGTTAATTAAAACATTATAAAATAATCTATTAATAATCACAAATAAAAAAGTAAAACCATTTTTGTATATTAATTAACATATTTTACAGTTAAAACCCTACTCACCAGTTTGGTTTCCACCAACGACATTCAAAAGCGCAACAAGGACTTCGCGTTGTTGATCACATATCCTCATACATAGTCACATATGATACATAGCCCTTGAAACCAAACAGTATTGCACTGCTGCCTTTCCAGACATAGCTCAAGCTTTTGACAGGGTCTGGCACGCAGGTTTGCTTTACAAACTCAAAGGAAATTTACCGCAAACCCTATTCCTAATCCTACAATCCTACCTTTCAAACCGTTTCTTCCAAGTCCGCTGTGGTTTAGAATATTCTAACTACTATCCCATTAAAGCAGGAGTTCCACAGGGCAGCGTCCTGGGTCCTATCCTCTATAATCTATACACCGCTGATGTCCCCTCTACCACCAACACCTTCTTGGCAACATTTGCAGACGACACTGCAGTCCTGTCAACCCATCCAGACCCTGATATAGCATCCCAAAACCTTCAAAAACACCTTGACGAGATCGAGTATTGGTGCAACCAATGGCGAATCAAAGTCAATGAAGGAAAATGTTCCCACATAACCTTTACTTTCTGCCGCAAGTCCTGTCCACCAGTCTTTTTAAATTCAATTCCTCTCCCTGTGTCTGAGACAGTACGGTATTTAGGCTTCCATCTCTACAAAAGACTGACATGGAACCCACACACGAGGCTTAAAAGGCAAGAACTAAACAGACGCTTTGGACAACTGTACAGACTACTTCGAAGGACATCCCACCTCTCAATAGAAAACAAACTACTTATTTACAAGGTTATACTTAAGCCAATCTGGACATACGGAATAGAGCTCTGGGGGACAGCAAAAAAGTCGAACATCAAGCGCATCCAATCCTTTTAATCAAAAGTCCTAAGAACAATAGTAAATGCGCCTTATTACGTCAGCAACAAAACCCTTCACAATGATCTGAATATACCCTACATTCTTGAACTCATCCCGTCCAAGTTCATAAAATTCCATAGTATTCTATCCAACCACCCTAATTCCCTAGCACAGTCATTGCACTGCACCACTCACCCCTATAATCCTCTTCGGAGATTAAAATGGCAGTGGCCTCGTGACCTGCTATAACTAAGTGATAGTGGGAGTTCTGGCAATGGCCAGTTTCTCTAATCATGCCCTGAGCGTCTGTGGTTCTCGCGCTCTTGGCCAGCCTCCGCTGTCTCTTATCCAGTGACGCGGCTGACGTAGGAGCGTGGGGGACTCCCCAAGACTCCGCTTCCTCCTTCGCATGTGAGGGAGGTGACAACCTTGCGGACTTGGGGGGCCTCTGGGCTGTTTGTAAATATTGTATGAATGAGCGAGTGAATGATGAATTGTAAATATGGTATGAATGATAAAATTTATCTCAATTACTCATTGCCTAATAAAAGGCAGATTGTAATTTTATCTTAATAAAATTTATTAAAACCGGAAAATAAACAAAAAAAAGGTTTTTTTGATAAACCCCTTAAAACGAGAATAAGATTATCTGGCTTATAAGGTTTTCTGACAACATTTAACCATGTTAAACTTAGCCCTGTGTTTGCAAGACCTCAATGATGTAGGTATACGGAGTTTACAGTGGCCACCTCGCAGTCCGGATTTAAATGCTATAGAGCACATGTGAGACGAGATAGCCAGACGGCAGGTTTGACCCCCTTTAAATTACACAAGTTAAGAACTTCTCAAGAAGTTGCAGAAAAATTGATAATAAGTATGCCTTGAAATCCTGAGGATGTGATTCAAGGCAGAGTACGAATTATCCGGTATTTAAACGTAATTTTATTAATCAGAAGAATTATTTTTCATGAACAGAAATTTCTGTATTTTTTTTCTGGAAGATTTATATTCTCCAGACATACTTTTATGTCACTTTTTATAGAATTAGCCCCTTTCTATCTTTACTTTTGTCACACCTCTCTCGTTTTTTTTCTTTGTGGTGATTGTTTAGGAAGTATCTCACCTGCATAGGTTAGTTTCATGATGGTGGTACAAAGTCGAATCGTATAGGTTACCTCATTAGAACAGACATTTTGAGAGCTCGACTGACACTGTAAAGAAAGGTATCTAAAGTCTTGTCAGGGGGATCCTTGGGGTGTACGTCTAATGCACCAATACACGTGGCCCGGGTCAATCTGACCCTAGCCTTACCGTTTGAGGCTTAGTTTTTGATTTGACAAAAAGTGTAGTTTTTTATTTATTAGACGACTATCTAAATCAGGTATATTTGGAACATTCGAGGTAAGCAAGCGTACCCTAGTCGATTGCTAAACTATGAAAGCTCTATGGCAATCGTTAGTGATATTTATAAGGTTCCATTAGGTTAATTACACGATAACGGTTAGATTAAAAATATAAGGTTGGGGCAAATGAAATATCAGTGCCTAGGGTATAAGGAAAATAAAAGAATAAACATAGGGTTCCTAAACAGAACTTTAACGTTCTTATTTTTAATCAAAATAACTTCCATTTTTCCCATCGCTTCAATATATTTTTCCCATCGCCCAAGGTTTTTTATCTTTTGTTCAAAGAGACGTTTTGGCTTTGAATCAATAAATTCTAGAAATAAAAAATTCACTTTTAATCAAACGCATGCGGTCGGGCATTACCATGAAGAAGTATATCTATTCTACTGTTATCAAGGGATGGAACGTTTTCTTTAAATTTTTCATAAAATTTGTCTATTTCTGAATATTAATATGCCCCTGTAATAGTCTTAGCAGTTTTAAAAATAAATAAAGCTGACATTTCATCCGTTCCAACACAATACTTTCTAAAAATATGAGCGTATGGCAATGCTTCGTCAAATTTCTAAATAGCGTGCCACATTCGAAAAGGATTCCTATACTCTCACTTCAGGTCTTACAAAGAAAAATAAAATGGCTGCATATGTTTTTAAAATAAAATATTTTCCCCATTTCCCCTTTTGAACATTTTCAACGGAAAGCAATCGTTAAATTGTTTTACTCTTTCGTGACAGAGCCTACTTCCACTTGACTGAGAGATTTCGTACAAATTTATGTAAAATCAAAATTTGAATTTTAAATTAAACAACTCTTTTACCACATGTGGCATTTTGTCTGAGGGCAATCGGTCCACTAGCTACCTTTTATAGTCCTTTTATACCTAAAAGTAATTGTATTTCTTAGATAAAATTGAAATTTTCATTCAAACAAATATATACGTATAATATATTTCCTCTACTGTTCACGTTTATCGAATTATTGATTTGATTCAATTGAGCCAAAATATACTTAAACATTTTCCAGCAATAAAACATATTGAATATAGCTCTCACACAACTGATTTAATACAGCCATGAACGTTTTTTCGGGTGTTGTGTAACCGGATTGTCTACCTGTAATCCAATGCAGGTGTAAGTGAGGGGCGAGACCTGTTGAACTGAAGCGTGAATAGCTCGCGTTCAGACCTCAATGTTTTATTCATCTTGGTAACCATAAAGGACGAGCAAAATAATTTTGCAAGAACTTTGAAACAATTTGAATTTTAGAAAAACAAAATAATTGTAAGTTTTTTAGTTGATGAAATACCACAACCTGATCTGTAAATGAAATTTCATCAGCACACACTCCGTCCAAACAATAACTTACTGAAGATTTCAAATCGCTTTCCGAACCGTTCCATCACGGGTTTTTATTATAGCAATTTGAAGATAAATGGGTCAGAGGAACCCAAGAACAGAGAGGAATAAACCAACATAGATGTAAGAACTTGGCTTAATAGGTTGTGCAAAGACTGCAGGAAAATATGTTTTCTATGTAACCAATAAGAACTGGAAGCCACGGAGATCCTACACTTCGAGCCGTGAAACAGAAGGGCAATATGAACAACTCTCAACTATTCCAGCATACCTCAAAGACAGTAATTGACTCACATAACTTTCACTGCTAAAAAATACTCACATAAAAAAACAATTTAATTAAAGCATGAAAACCTTTTTAACGAATGTTCTATATTGATTCAATAAAGACTACATTCCTTCAATAAAGCATAGCCAAGAACGATATTAAATTACGAATTCAACAACTTAGTTTGTTTTTTCTTACAGCTTTTATTTTTTTTAGACTTGCTTCTGACTATTTTACAATTCCTGTCATGTTCATGTCCTGAGCGTCTGTGGCTCTCGCGCTCTTGGTCAGCCTCCACTGGCTAGTATCCGGTGATGCGGCTGACGGAGGAGCGTGGGGGACTTCCAAAGACTCCGCTTTCTCTTCGCAGTGGATTTGGGGGGTCTCTGGGCTGTCTGTAAATATTGTATGAATGAGCGAGTGAATGATGAACTGTAAATATGGTATGAATAAGAGCATTTATCTTAATTACTTATTGCCTTATAAAAGGCAGATTGTAATTATAGCACAATAAAGGAATATAATATAAACATATACTTTAGAAATATTAATAATTTTTTTTAATATACCGGTTAATTTACCACTCGCTCGCAGAACATTTAGGATATATGGATTCCCCACATATTCATAATTTGAAATAGATTAAAGTAATTTACTAGATGCACTATCTCACCTGTGAGATAGAATTAGCATTGAAGCCGATCTTTGTTTAGCTGAAATAGTTCAAGGATCAATTTTTATTTCTTGATATAAAAGTTAAATCACAGACAATAATCTTATCAACACGTTCAAATATTATTAGCTGATATGTTGAATATGTGTTTAGATGTCAGCTCTTAAAGGTACAAATTTATATTTGTTTTAACATTGACGAAGACATAATAGTTTATTCGGGTGTTTCCGAGTTAATAAACAAAAAAGACAAAAGTAGTTGAATGGCAGAACCAAAGGACAACCCGCAGCGGATTTTTCCGGACCTTTTATGCCCACTCGGTAAATCAAAAGGTTTAACACAGGGCGACATGCCTGTCCCGCTGTAAAGCTATATAACAATGGGTAATCGGACAACTCCGCTATTAAGGGCTAGAAATACTAGGAAGTATCAGAAAGGTCGTAAGGAATAGGGGAGATAAACGGTTTTCAAGGAATCGTAGAGGATATTGCATAAGTTTAAAAATCCTGTCTATAGTTACTCCAACAAACTGTATCTTTAACTTCTAGAAAACAGATGACAACATTGGTACACATTAGGTAAAAAAGTATGCGCTCATCAATGTTAATAGTACACTGCATTTTTCTTGTTTTATAATCTTGAGTCATTTCATGTTTATTATTCTTTGTCAAAATACGTACATATTTGTATTTAACATTAAATTCCTTTTAAGATAATAAATCACTTCGTTATACCACATTTAAATATTGTGATTACTAACATTTTTTATATCCAGGTAATATTTATTAACACCTTTGTGAGAGGGAATGGGGATGAATCATTAATTTAATATATTGGACATATTTATCCATTAAAATCCCGTTTGAGGAGTATGGCAGAATAGTCATGCTTGGGGAACTTTGAATGTATATCTGAACTATCTGAATTAGCATCTCGTCTGTATTGTTTTATTATATTAATGCCAATTTATTTCAGGATATATTTTTTTTGAAATATTACTTAAGATGGTCGTCCTTTAAGGCAAGTGAATATGTAATATACACATATATCCATTCTTGAGATGACCACGTACATAACATTAAACGTTGAGGGAAGACAAGGAAACCAAGGACCCTACCGTTAATGACGATCAAAAGCGGCGTATTTCTAGATTAAACCGAAGCAGGAGGATCTGAAGCCTGAACAAAGGATCTTTTATTCAGGATTGGAGGTGGCTAAAAGACAAGAAATGAGGAGGCCGGGCTGGTTCTTTATCAGCCACAGCCTGTGCGGATTTGAAGTCGGGACTTTGGCCACTGTCTCAATATTTTTTCCTCCCGTTGTCTTTAGTAATCCGGGGGGGGGGGGGGGGGAGGGGGGCTCAATGACTCCGTCCCACCCTACAACGTCACTGCCACACCCTGTCTTGTCACCGATTCAATTCGATCATCCATTCTTTTGTTTATTCAGAAAAAAATTACAATTTGCACTCATAGGGGCCATTGTGATGAATCATCTAATTCATATGTACATACGATATATCATTCACACAGTATTTATTATATACACACTCACAATATAAAACATTTACGCAGTACCCAGGTATCCCCAGAATAACCCGCTGGATTGTCACCTTCCAACTGTGGAAAATAAAGCATGTGGCAGGGAGATCCCCTACTAATATGCTGCTGCAGCTACTTTTATGGTAGCAGTACCTTGCTAGAGTAAGAACCACAGACGCTCCGAATATTATATAGCAATACTGGCCACTGCCTGGACTCAACGAATTAGTTATGGAATAGAAAAAAATATGTTCTGGGGCAAAGTCCACTATGAAAAACAATGACGTACTCATAATTAACTCATTTTTACCTAATAAAGAACTATTACAACATTAGGAAAACTTACAAAGTCATTGTACTGCACCACTCATCCCTATAAGCCTCCTCGAAGACTAAAACGGCAGTGGCCTCGTGACCTGCTATAAATGCGTAACAGTGGGAGTTTTGGCAATGGCCAGTTTCTCCAATCATGCCCTGAGCGTATGTGGCTCTCGCGCTCTTGGTCAGCCTCCTCCGCTGGCACGTATCCGGTAATGCGGTTGACGGATGATCGTGGGGGACTTACTAAGACTCCGTTTCCTCTTTCGTATGTGAGGGAGGTGACAACCATGTGGATTTGGGAGGTCTATGGCCTGTTTGTAAATACTGTATGAATGAGCGAGAGAATAAAAGTTGAAAATATGGTATGAATGAAAACATAGAATTTAATTTAAATATTACAATTTTCATTCACTCGCTTATTTATAGAGTTTCATTTACAAACACCTCCCAAGTTCACATGAAAATCTAATTAAGTTATGAATAAAAAAATCATTAATTTACAAATAAATTTTAATTTAGGGAAAAATATCAAAAAGAAAACCTGGATGGTAACAGACAAACATTTCTTTATAATATATTATACCTTAAACCTTTATTTAGGTTAACTTATAGTGTAAAAAATATTTTAAAGTAATGGATTCTCACTGATTTTGATTTTAATAATGGATTTTCTAACTGATTTTAAAATATCCAGAAAATAACTTATTAGAAGCTGTTAAAGAGGAATGTCGAACAAAATAACGTCGTATGGTAAAGTGATCATGGTACACTTACCCTTATATGCTTTTTATTTGTCGTTCGTTGCACTAGTGCTTAATTTCGGGGTAATGAGTTCGTAGGAAAATAACAAAACATTTCCGATAACTGAATGCTATTTGAAGCCGCCGTATAAAATATATTCGTGCCCCTTCAGGTTTCCATTAATTCGAAAAATACCTCTGCTTGATCAACAATACAATATAGGTAGGAGTGTCATAATCTTGCAAAGCAAATTGTACATTACAATTGTTAGTTGCACATTGAGCCAGAAAGGTTACAATCTGGCTATTTTAAAAGCGGTAATTACGAAATTCATTGATAAATTCAAACACAATGAGAATCTAATACTTCATAAAATAGGTCATATATATAAATTATTAAACATAAAGGTTTAAGGTATAGTATATTATGAAGGAAGGTTTGTCTGTTAACATCTAGATTATTTTTCTGTTTCAATATGTAACAGTATATCAATGAATTTTTTATTCATAACTGAGAGGAATGATGAAAGTTTTTTTTATTTTGTATTTGACTAGTTGGATAGCATATATATAGAAAAATATAATTTTTATTATGTAAATATAAGAAATAATTTCGGAGAAATAATAATAGTCGGATTTGAAAATGCTATACATATGAATTGAAACATTTTTATTTCTCGAATAATAAAAGTTATTGGTTCAACTTTGAAGTATACCAAGTGCAACTAAACTTTTTTCAGTAAATAAATTATAAATTCAATTGGTTCAATCATTAATAAAAGCACGAACAATAAATAATCATGTGACGCATATTACTGATTTATACCACTTATGTAGTATAAAAAGTTTTTACATAATGGAATGTACTTGTTGTCATAAGCTAGAGGGATAGTAAGACTTTGTCTGGCATCATCTTTAATTTTAACAATATAAATAAAATAATCGACAAATTTACTCCTCATTCTGCTATGCACAGATGCATTTGAAGGAGGTTGGGTTACATATATAAGATTGAAGTTAAAAGGAAAATACATAAATACATTACAAGGTGGTGGGGCTCACCTTCAGTTACTTCGAACAAAAAAGTGCAAATGACCACCACACAACGAGCTGGATGAGTCCCTTCCGTGAGACAGTTTCAAGGTGCTCCGGTAGAAGACGCTCTGGGCGTGGTCCTTCCGGACCTGCTGGTTATATCTGTCACCCCGACAGATGCTTACCCCCATGTACTTGCGATACAAAACAGAACAATAGTAGGCGAAACAACCCCTAAATAGAATATAATTTATCAAGATGGAAAACATATGAGCATTTAAAATTACTTACAAATTCTTTGTCACAAGGTAACATCTCAGAGTTAAGTATTATTTCATGCATAGAACTCAAAATGCGTTTAGGACATCGATACCTTGCTTTGATACAAAAGCTGTCTAACAGTCTATGCATAATTTTATATATATAATCAGTTTTATTACGATAAAATTACAATCTGTCTCATTGGACTATAAGTAATTTTGATAAATGTTTTTATTCATACCATATTTACAATTTTCGTTCACTCGCTCATTCATACAGTATTCACAAACAGCCCAGAGACCTCCCGAATCCACATGGTTGTCACCTCCCTCGCATGTGAAAAAGAGTCTTAGGAAGTCCCCCACGCTCCTCCGTCAGCCGCGTCCCCAGCGGAGGCTGACCAAGAGTTTAAGAGCCAAATACGCTCAGGACATGATTGAAGAAACTGGCCATTGCAAGGACACCCACTGTTACGCATTTATAGCAGGTCACGAGGCCACTGCCGTTTTAGTCTCTGAGGAGGATTATAGGGATGAGTGGTGCAGTACAATGACTATGCTATGGGATTAGGGTGGTTGGATAGGTTACTATGGAATTTCATTGGAAGGGATGAGTTCGAGAATGTAAGTTATATTAAGATCGTTATGAAGGGTTTTGTTGCTAACGTAATAAGCGGAATTTACTATTGTTCTCAGGATGGTGATTAAAAGGATTGGATACGTTTGATGTTCGAATTTTTTGGTGTCTCCCATAGCTCTATTCCGTATGTCTAGATTGGCTTAAGTATAACTTTGTAAATTAGTAATTTGTTTTCTATTGAGAGATGGGATGTCCTTTGAAGTAGTCTGTACAGTTGTCCAAAGCGTCTTAAAGTAGTTATTGTCTTTGTAGCCTCGTATGTGGGTTCCAGGTCAGCTGTTTGTCGAGATGGAAGCCTAAGTACCGTACTGTCTCGGATACAGGGAGAGGAATGGAATTAAAAGAAACTAGTGGACGAGACTTGCGGCAGAGGGTACGGATAATTTAAATAAATATTGTACTGAAAGAGTGTTAAAGCAAACACCTCATAAAGGAGGGCACCAATTTTAAGTACAGCTAAAACATTACATATAAAATGAATGAAAAAATAAAAACACGATGCCTCATTTAATTTAATTTTTTCTTCATTATTAGTATGAGGTTGTTGAATAAACAGTACAAAAAAATACTCCCATTTACTTATCTCGACTGCTTCGCTTAATTTCTCTAATTATCTTCTTACTCGATCCCTCTCAATTCATTAAATCCTTTATATAGTCACTTCCAGACATTTATGTTGTACTATTTGCCTTTTTAACGGGGTAAGTTGTTTTAATACTCTTAAGACAATTCGGAAATCTTCCATTTCAGTTTGATTTAAACAAACAACCGGATATCATAGAAATTTACGAATGCATTTTTTATTATGTTACGTGGGCTCATTACATATATTTGCTCGAGTGCATTCAAACTGAAACTAAAATATAATTAATTTATAATTTAGTACCCACATTTTGGCTTATAATTCTCTATTTTTAACTAGGGGTGAAAATATGAACAATAAAGTAGAATGCCACTTCAAATCGACGTTCCAATCTTTATACATCTACAGCTCTCTGACCTTATCAAAATCAGATCAAATAATTTCCATACTTTTATACTCCCGGGCACGAAAATCCCCTGATTTAATCTATACGTCTTCCTTTCACTCCCCTTGATCAGGGACCTTTCGATAATCCATTGGTCCCGTGACCTGGCGCATATAAATAACTAACTTTTATGATTAAAATGATCTAAAAAAAATCTACCCTTTTCTTTAGTTTAAACTATATATACTATGCCGTGTACTTTTATCTAACCCGGATAAAAAAAGATAATTATCTGAAAAGCCAGCGTGAAACATGTTCAATATCAATTCATGCATGATAAAGTTTATTTATTTTATAGATAGACAATAAATGTATGCATCAAATTACACACCATGATAACACTTTTTCTCAGATAGATACTTTGTGATATTGTACCTGAACAAACACAGGTATGGCGCAATGTTTTTTTTTAATACATCGTCAGTTTCTGCGCATGCGCTACTATTAACAACCACGTACGACTATCGCTCTCCAAATCAATACCGATAACTACCGTTTATAGACCCTTTTTCGGCTTTGGGATTGTGTCAACTGGCAACTTAAGTGAGGTGGCCACGAGGGAGCCCTCAATAAGTGAGTAGATCGCTAGTACATTGGTGTAAAGTGTAAATAGTGACATCGGACTGAGTAGTCGGCCATCTTGACTGATCGGCATTAGCCGTCGTTCACGATACATAGCCGTTCTGAGCCAGACCTGATAGGTGGCTCAGAGCCAAGACCGGTGACCCGCCACTGGAATCCCACCGGCGCTACGTATTTTATTTTTTTTTTTTTTTTTAACTTACAAAAATCTTAGCTAATGATAAAATGAGATTTTATCAGCAGCTAATATCACAAAATAAAAAAAAAAGATCTAGGTCCTTAGGTCCAACTCCGACAACGTCGCCTGTAAAGCGAAAACCTAGGCGCTCAAATAGGAACATCCCTATAAATTCATCTGCTCCCAGCCTCTATGGAAGATCTACCACCACTTGCCAGCACTTCAAAAGAAGACACTGTTGCAGAATCTCCATTCTTCACACCAAATAGCTTCGAGGTACTGAGAAATAGCCAACCTGACGACATGGAAGTTATTCACACAATCAACACTGGAACACCAACACAGCCCAAGCCGCCTGCTATATTCGTAAGGAATATTAGCAATTTTAAACTATTATGCTCACAAATGAGCAAAGTTGTTGGTACCGGAAAATATACGTGCCTCAATCGCTCTCGGGATACAAAAATTTCCCCAGACACTCCCGATACTTATCGAGCGATCATAAAGTATTTGAAAGAAACCAATGCAGACTTCCATACATATCAGTTGAAACAAGAACGATTGCTTCGAGTAGTGATAAGAAATCTGCACCCGACCACACCAGCTGATGAAATTGAAGACGAACTATCAGCTCTGGGATTCAAAGTTCGGCAAATAACCAACGTTTTACGTGAGGACAGACAACAAAACGAATCCACCAAAACGGCATTACCGTTATTTTTTGTAGATCTCGAGCGGACACCTGGCGTGGAGAAAATTTATGACTTAACAACCCTGTATTACACAAGAATACAGGTCGAAAAACCTTACCCCAAAAGAGACATCGTCCAATGCCATAATTGCCAGGCATATGGGCACATAAAATCGTACTGCCACCACCCTCCTAGGTGTGTAAAGTGTAGTGGGCAGCACAAAAGCGAAATGCGTGCTCTGCCAGCAAGACCATCCGGCCAACTACAAGGGCTGTGAGGCCTATAGAATCCTCAAGTCCAGGAGCGAGCAACGTCGTCGTCCAGAAGAAGAGAAGCCAGTGACAGGTAGCTCAAGAAGCGCCCCCACAAGAAGTTTGAGGCCTTCTGTCTCTTTTGCTGATGCCGTTCAGAACAGAGAGCAGTCACAGGCACTGCTCACTTCTCGTCCGCAAGTATCTCTTCCCCAGCATCCCGCTTATCCCGCCAACCAGCAAACCCAATCCCATCCTCAACCACACATCTCGCATATTCCTTCACCTCCAAGCTCTTCAGATCTCAGCCTATTAACATCATTCCTTACAGAATTCAGAACCCTAATTACCCCTCTCATTCCCCTTCTTACAAATCTTGTCTCCTACCTTATCCCCGTTAAACAAAATCCCTAAGTGGATCCTTCTGACTCCTTTGGAATGCGAATGGTGTTCGCACCCACACTAACGAACTGACAGCACTACTCCACGACAAGAAGATCGACGTAGCTCTTATTACTGAAACAAGACTTACGAGCAAACGACCATTTACCGTTCGACAGTACCAGACTTATCGAACTGATCACCCAGATGGAACGCCTCATGCAGGTACCGCTGTCATTGTCCATAACTCCATATCCCAACACATAGTTTCTTTGGTATCACATGATTTCCTTCAATACACTGCAGTGTCAATCACCACCTTCACTTTTCCTCTTACACTAGCATCAGCGTACTGCCCTCCCAATAAATCCATTTCCGACTCCCAATTCATCTCCTTTCTAGACTCCATCGGACATCGTTTCCTTGTGGGTGGGGACTTTAATGCGAAGCACCAACACTGGGGGTCAAGATCCACAAATACACGAGGACGTGCTTTGCTGTCTGCACTCACACGGAAACATTGCTCCACTATCACTCCTGACACAGCCACCTATTGGCCATCAGATCCCAACCGAAATCCTGATCTCCTTGACTTCTTTTTTTACAATAGTTTAGGAACACTAAACTACTCACTCACGCGCCTTGATAACCTCTCCTCTGATCATAGTCCTTTATTATTAACCATTTCCCTAAGACCAATTCACAAACTGCCTCCTCCTTCATTTATTAGGGGCCCAGTTAACTGGGACCACTTCCGCCAGCATCTTACAGAGTCCGTAAACCTAAAATTGTCCTTGAAACATCCCACGACCTAGACGATGCAGTGCATTCTTTCACTACTCTGGTCCAGAGGTCGGCTTGGGAGATATCGTCACCCCATCGTCACCCAAAAATCCACAATCATAATCGTTTACCTCAGCATCTCAAAGATCTAATCCAATCCAAACGCCGCTGCAGAACAGTGTGGCAAAGATCCCGGCATCCTGTTGATCGCCGCACGTACAATCAGTATTGCCGATTGGTAAAGCGGCGATTGGCATCCTTCCGTTCCGATTCTTTCAATTCCTACCTCTCCTCTCTGTCCACCAGGGATAACTCCTTGTGGAATGTAACCAAAAAAATCCTAAAGTATCAACCTGTTTCACACCCACTCCGTCGTGATGATGGGTCCTCTCCTCTGGAAACATTCCATTATTGTCCTATTCGCCAAACCCGGTAAACCACCCAATGACGCCTCATCTTATCGCCCAATTAGCCTACTCCCTATCCTCTCAAAAATATTTGAGAAACTCCTACTAAAACGTCTACTTCCCATTGTTGAATCCAAAAACCTTTTTCCCACACACCAGTTTGGTTTCCGCCAACGACATTCCACTGCTCAACAAGGCCTTCGCGTTGTTGATCACATCTCCTCAGCCCTTGAAACTAAACAGTATTGCACTGCTGCCTTTCTCGATATAGCTCAAGCTTTTGACAGGTTTTGGCACGCAGGTTTGCTCTACAAGCTCAAAAGATATTTACCACAGACCCTTTTCCTAATCCTACAGTCCTACCTTTCAAACCGCTTCTTCCAAGTCCGCTGTGGTTTAGAGTACTCTAACTACTATCCCATAAGTGCAGGAGTTCCACAGGGCAGTGTCCTGGGCCCCATCCTCTATAACCTATACACCGCTGATGTCCCCTCTACCCCGACATACCATCCCATAACCTTCAAAAACACCTTGACGAGATCGAGTATTGGTGCAATCAATGGCGGATCAAAGTTAATGAAGCAAAATGCTCCCACATTACCTTCACCCTTTGTCGCAAGTCTTGTCCACTAGTTTATTTTAATTCTATTCCTCTCCCTGTATCCGAGACAGTACGGTACTTAGGCTTCCATCTTGACAAGCGACTGACCTGGAACCCACATACGAGACTAAAAAGACAAGAACTAAACAGACGCTTTGGACAACTGTACAGACTACTTCAAAGGACATCCCATCTCTCAATAGAAAATAAACTACTAATATACAAAGTTATACTTAAACCAATCTGGACATACGGAATAGAGCTATGGGGGACAGCAAAAAAGTCGAACAACAATTCCTGGCAGTGGCCAGTCTCTAATGTCCTGAGCGTCTGTGGCTCTAGCACTCTTGGTCAGCCTCCACTGGCTAGTATCCGGTGACGCGGCTGACGGAGGAGCGTGGGGAACTTCCCATGACTCCGCTTTCTCTTCGCGGTGGATTTGGGGGGTCTCTGGGCTGTCTGTAAATATTGCATGAATGAGCGAGTGAATGATGAACTGTAAATATTGTATGAATGAGAGCATATATCTTAATTACTTTGAGATTGTAATTATTGCACAATAAAGGAATTTAACTAACTAACTAATACATTGTAGAATCTTTGACTCGATCTTTCTATCGTTTTTTATAGAAGAACACGCAGGCAAACAGACAGACAACTTACGAAATAGATTAACCCGTACTTACCTTTTTGAAATCAGAGCGTCTACCTCAGGGTTTGATATTAATTATCATAATGGCATGAATGATATACTCATGAATGGGCAAATGATTGCAAGAGCGTAACACAGGTAGAACTATTAACAAACCAAATTAATAGTGGAGATAGATAATACCGTCGACAGTTCGTGGCTCTGAACCATGTACAATTCTAATGCAAAACAGTTCGACTTGGCCGCTACAGAAATTAGGTTGAGAAGTTAATACCTACGTTTCAGCAAATTAACTATGCATTCAGACAAAGGTAGGCTAACAGGTGATTAGTAATTTATTGTCGGTGATATGCGTCCGCGGAGGGGAGGGGGGAGGAGTCTGAAAGCATCATATATATGCATTCTGTTTTATTGAGGGTTTTATCAATTGGATATCTTGTCTGGTCCTGAGCCCTGGAATTTATTATCCTAAACTTGTTCTTAACAGTTTCTTTTTCGATTCCCCAGATATATGACAACAGAAAAAAAACGTGTTAGAAATTATTATAATTTCTTTGGTTTATCTATGAATACACAATCTATTGAAGGTTACTTTTGTATAATTAAAATGTATAGTCATGCACACGCGCTAGTCCGAGGAGTAATATTGTAAAATTAAACTATCTATAAGACAATAAAACGATCTAGACAACGTGATTAAGTCGCTTTCTTTAATATCTGCAGAACTAATGTAATATTTTACCTGTAGCAACTATGGATAGAAAGGATATTTAGAAGAAGGGAGTTATGTATAAATAAAGAAACATAGGTGCTTCTGATGCCCGAGACCACCTTTACAAATACTTATATCCGACATTTAACTAAGAGAACTTGGAGGAAACCTGTGAAACTCCAACTAAAACATGGCCTGTCTGACAGGGCTTACTCGATTCGTCAAAAAAGACTTATACCTGCTACCCCCAATGTCCCAAAGGGTGTATTTTTTCAACTCATAAACTCGTTTGACAGTGATTTTCACCACATATCTCACACCCTACTTAGCTTACTTCAAATATATAAATTTAGTTTAACTCTATAATCTCAATACAATATAAACAAATGTGGCCTAAAAAGGTAAAAAAAGTGTTCCTGGTCTTGGAAAAAACTACAAAAACAGCATAAAATAGTGGACGCAACGCTCTCGATTTTCATGCCATTTTTCTGTCTGTTCGCAACCTAGACACTACTTATGGAGATTTCATTTGATAACTCAAACAAAGAGAAATTTACAGCAGATTACATACAATCTAATTGATATGTTGGTTTTAACATTTGTTTTTATCCCGTGAGCATGGCATCAAATTATAGGTTATAATAATTTTTAGTGTTTATCACAAAGTGGGACTATGATCACTAAAAGTCGTTGCTCCAATGCTTACTGATACTAAAAACAAAAGGATAAATAAAGAATTGATAATTATTGATTTTTTTTGTCCCATTATGTGTATGGTACCAAACTAAAATATTCAACGCCTCGAGGATTTAATTTATTTTGTCTTATAAATGCTGTTCACTGTCTATATTTCAAGCTTAGACATGAACTATTATACGTACGCTATATTTGATGTATTAATAATGCTGAACATGGAGACAGAAAAATAACAATAAATATGAGTTCATGTTTAATATGCCTGTCAGACATAGTTCGAGGGGTTTTAGAGTATATTATTAAAATTTCAGTTCGATCTAATTATTTTCACTACCATAGAACATACAGGCTGAAAAAATGACGGAAAGAAGAGTTCTCAATACCTGTTTGAAAGTAACCCTCTCCCTTCGGTTTTGAAAAGTATCTGTCTTCGAATGCTTCCATGTACATAATTCCGTGATACACATTTGCTGTATAAAACGCGAAAATCTATTGTGCAATCGTTAACATATAGTATTAATATACCTTACTTTTACCATTAATTATTTCATTGTTATAAAAATTTGTGTATTTAAATGATTTATTTTAATGGCTTATATTATTTATCTTCTATTTCATTAACGATTTTACAGTCGAGGAGGAAGCTAACTTTCAATTATTTTTATTCCTTGTTATGTCTACAGTGCATTGAGATATATTTATATTAAATATTTTACTGTGTATGACGGTACACTAAGTGCACCTTACCTCCAGCATTGGGGTTTCGATAAAACTACCTCTGTAATTAGATGTCTTTGGTGTAGTTCGCTTCCTTCTCTTGATTCCACTAGTGAAATCTGGCTCTGGTTACTCATTTTATTAATAATTCATTGATTCATTTTAACGTGTTTGTTTGATTACCTTGTTTCATTGAAACTCATTTTAACTTTTAGACCGATTGGGACATTTTTGCTGTAGAACACAGGTGATCGTATTGAAAGTAGAGCCTCTCCCATCAGGCTCGGGAAAATATTTAAAATAATTTTCTATGTGTCAATACAAATGCATTAGACGCAGATGTTGATGCATCATATGATTGGTTAGAAAAATTGGTGATGGACAATCTTGATGCTTGTAAATGTGTAAAAGGGGTCGCTGGTGAAATTCCAGCACTAATTGATGCTTTTCGATTATTTCCACCACATGGCCATCATCGGTAATTATGCCACTCCTTGATCTATTTAAATTTGCCCTGCACCGGCCAGGGACTAATCGACAAAGTTAGATCAGTTATTAGTGGTTGGCAACAACCCCTGAAAATGTTTTATTTCTTTTAAGATATTTACATTTTTTTATAAATTAGTAAGAAAATATCTCACATGGCTAAAAAAATAAAATGAAATATTCATATTCTGAAATAATTGTTTAGCCCACATCCGCCTAACCTTTTTATTATTTAACTTCTTTATTGTGCTAAAATTGCAATCTCCCTTATTAGGCAATAAGTAATTGAGATAAATGTTCTCATTCATACCATATTTACTATTCACCATTCACTCGCTCATTCATACAATATTTACAAACAGCCCAGAGGCCTCCCAAATCCACACGGTTGTCACCTCCCTCACTATGCGAAAGAGGAAGCGGAGTCTTGGGAAGTCCCCCACGCTCCTCCGTCAGCCGCATCACCGGATACGAGCCAGTGGAGGCTTACGGAGAGCGCGCCACCCTAACCCCCTAGCACAGTCATTACACTGCTCCACTCATCCCTATAATCATCCTTGGAGACTGAAACTGCAGTGGCCTCGTGACCTGCTATAAATCGTGACAATGGCCAGTTTTTCCAATCATGTCCAGAGAGCGTCTGTTCATCTCGCGCTCTTGGTCAGCCTCCACTGGCTTGTATCGTTGACCAGGCTGACGGAGGAGCGTGCAGGACTTCCCAAGACTCCACTTCCTCTTTCTGTATGAAGGACCGAGTGTATTAAAATGTCAAATATGGTATGGATGAGAACATTTATCACAATTATCATACTTATTGCCCAATAAGGTAGATTGTAATTTTATCACAGTAAAGAACTAGGTTAGTTTTAAGGTAGTGAGATTTTGTTTAAAATCATCTGCAAACTGTGTACAACTTTGTGGCTTACCAAGGAGTAAACCTAGTCCGGAACATTGGACCATGGGACTTTTATGATGGGTGGGTATGCGCCAGTAAACTTTTTTATTTAATAGATAAAGTTATTTGAGCCGAAGGAGTGGGGTCGTACAGGACGCGCTACATCTTATCAGCATGTTAATGTTCACTCAACTAAAGGGATTATTGCTGCCAACTTCAGGTTGCCCTGCCAGAAGCTCATGGCCATACTTCGTTATAGCGGACTCCCTGTGCAGTGGAGAACTACGTGGCACTGACCGGTGTGATGGATCAACCAATCACTCTCCTTCTAACAAGCTCCTCCCAACCCTCCTTCTTCCTGGAGTCAGCCAGACCGATGCAACTTTCATAAAATATATTTATATAAATTCTTTTATAGCTCCGTATACTCTTTCATCGCTTTCAAATTAATTTTTGGACTCCGCCAGGGGTATTTTATATTTGCGTACAGACTGGTATATGAATGATCTCAGGATTTTAGGAGAAATTATATTACTTCAGCACTAACAAACATCCTTAGTCCCACAGAAGGTTTAAGCCCTGAACTACTGTGAGGATTAGACTTTTACATAAAAATGTACTGATCTATGTAAATTAGCGGGTTTACATGTTTTTCATCGACATTCTCCGATCAGACCTGTCTCGATTTCTCGATTGACTGTCCAAAGGTGTTTGAATAGAACAAACGACACCTTATGGTTTTACACCAAAATAAACCCATTCAACTAACCAGCATCAACAGATATTAAAGCTCCTTCTCATTTCTATTGGCCAGCAGCTAAAATAAGTATACCTTTTTTTTAAAACGGTACGGAAAATATGCCGATGTCGCTGACAATATGGCGATTCGCGATCCGACCGATCCCTACAGGTTGTATCCCTGTCTCCTGTTTCTTTTAACCCCATATGAATACGAGGCGATTATGTTATTAAATTGCTAAAAGTTATATTTAGATTATTCAATTCAAGTTGAAAACATAAATTTATTTTTCAAATACCTCTTCTTCAAGTAATCCCTTATTTCTTCTTAGCTTCCACTGCGAAATCCATTAGGCAAATACTCCATGTTAAGAGATTTATTATTATTAATGTTTTATTATGAAATTGGATAGTCCATCTATAGAGCAAAAAGGCCCTAAAAGTGGTTGAGGATAATCGAGATCGAGTCAAGCCGGTGGCCCTCTAAAACCTCCTGAGGAAAAAAAGTTAAGAGCGGAGCTGATTTAGTGCCAGCTAAGGATAAGATAGTAAAGTTAAGAAAGACAAAAGGACGAATCAAGGGTTGTGTTTTTTGTGGGCACTTGTGAGTAACCAGGACCATCCAAAAAGTGAATGTACAGGTCTGTCTGTCTGTGGAATCCCAAATCGATCACTTCCCAGTACAAGGAAATTAAAATTATTCACAAAACTAAAATTATCAATTATTAATATGCAGTGCAAGTAGTCTAAAACAGAAAGAAACTAAGATCTTCGGTATCATGAATAAAATCTACACCGAAGTACATTTGATCTTAATTTATGAAGATGAGTGACTACTAATTTCAAATAACTATATATTCAAAGCATGACCAATTTGATTATTCTTCTGGTAATGCTGGTAATACTGTTGGAAACACTAGCTGTTTAAGTTTTCATTTTATACACACGAGCTCATCACGCCAGATTGCCTCTAAACAAAAACTTAAATACAATTAATACATAAAAACTTAATTGTCCACTTTGTGTAGAAAACTCTACAGCTAAAAGACTACTTTCTAGTCATCCTTAAGGATAAAATGAATGCCTCTGCGTATCTTAATTCTGATTGAAACACTTCTAAATACCCACAATGTTGTGATGATTCCTTCAGTTTTCTTTTTAATTAGTGTCACTCGTGGTAGCATTTACATTCTTGAAATCTTTCCTTATCTCCTCTGAAATCTTTAAAAAAACTTGCTTTGACGCAATCCTTTCAGTTACCTCTAATCCATCCTTTTCAATCATCTTCAGACACCAAACGTTTCTTTTTTACGAATGTAATATTCACTGTATTCACTTTAATAGTAGACCTCACCTTCAGAATGTTTTATTATAATTTTACAATAACACCGTATAAGCTTCAAAACCTGGAATTAGGTTATATGAATATATGTATAGTTTATGTGTGCACAGACAGAAAATCAGCTATGTCTATCCTCTTCCCATTTATCAATGAAGATTCTAAGCTCACCCATACCCACTTTGAATTACTTATTTTAAATTTGTTAGTAAAACTCATAATAAATTACGCACCACCTAGTTGGAGCTGTCGTCCATTCCAATACCAGCACCTCCACGCATCCAAAATAAGCTCCAACTAAACAAGGTACACTACAATAGTTATGTAGTACGACTAGATAGATAAATTTCAACACAACAAGAAACCAAACCATTGCAGACATAGAAAAATAACCCAAATATGAGTGCCATTTTTTTTTTTTGGATTCCTATTGTTTAACTGGTCTCCGGCTGAAATGTACATAAAAGGGTAGTGAATTCATAAATGGCTTTCACCCGCAAGCCTACCAGTTGGCTGTCATGCGAGCCCGTAACAGAAAGTAAAACAAAATTCAATTAAAATCGGCGTGTGAAAATAATTCAACGGCGCATCCGAACGCTTTGCATTGGACCCATTGTACTGTACCTAGCTAGTCCTAGCTAAAATTTGGATATTAATATTCATTTGCCCCATTGACTCAGAATGGTATAGGTCTTCCTCAAAGCAACACGTGGTATACTCTCAGTGCAAGTTGTAGACGTGTGGTTTTCAGAAATAAGAAGTTTGTAATCCTCCTTTAATGCCCACCTCGTCGCTACCTAGAATATCCTCTTCGTCCTATGATTATCAAAGGTAGGAAATTAAGATGTAGCAGACACCGAGGCAAGTGAATTAATTTTACAATCTCTAGTCTTTTTATTACGTAGTTATATTTCATGCTGCAAAAATAACTCCTCAACTAGTGGATACAAACAGTATTTCAATAAATTTAGATAAAATTCCCAAGTTTATAAATTATTACTCCCTCGATCGAAGACTAATTTCTATCGTGGTAATAGTGAATTTTGTCCATTAGTGTTGTGTCAACTTCTTTACCACGAATAATTAGAAGTTCCCCTCTTCTTTGCCCAGAAAATATATATGTTTCCATATTTTAACTCTATATATATAATTCCTTTATTGTGCTAAAATTACAATCTGCCTTGCTAGGCAATAAGTAATTAAGATATACGATCATTCATACCATATTTACATTTCATCATTCACTCGCTCATTCATTCAGGACATGATTGGAGAAACTGGCCATTGCCAGGACTCCCACTGTCACTTGATTATAGCAGGTCACGAGGCCACTGCCGTTTCAGTCTCCGAGGAGGATTATAGGGATGAGTGACGCAGTGCAGTGACTGTGCTACAGGATTAGGGTGGTTGGAAAGGCTACTGTGGAATTTCGTAAACTTGGAAGGGATGAGTTCAAGAATGTAGGGTATATTAAGGTCGTTATGAAGGGTTTTGTTGCTGACATAATAAGGGGCATTTACTATTGTTCTCAGGACTTTTGATTGAAAGGATTGGATACGCTTGATGTTCGACTTTTTTGCTGTCCCCCATAGCTCTATTCCGTATGTCCAGATTGGTTTAAGTATAGCTTTGTAGATTAGTAGTTTATTTTCTATTGAGAGATGGGATGTCCTTTGAAGTAGTCTGTATAGTTGTCCAAAGCGTCTGTTTAGTTCTTGTCTTTTTAGTCTCGTATGTGGGTTCCAGGTCAGTCGTTTATCGAGATGGAAGCCTAAATACCGTACTGTCTCGGATACAGGGAGAGGAATAGAATTAAAATAAACTAGTGGACAAGACTTGCGACAAAGGGTGAAGGTAATGTGGGAACATTTTGCTTCATTAACTTTGATCCGCCATTGGTTGCACCAATAATCGATCTCGTCAAGGTGTTTTTGAAGGTTATGGGATGCTATGTCGGGGTCTGGGTTAGATGACAAGACTGCAGTGTCATCTGCAAATGTGGCCAAGAAGGTATTGGGAGTAGAGGGGACATCAGCGGTGTATAGGTTGTAGAGGATGGGGCCCAGGACACTGCCCTGTGGAACTCCTGCATTTATAGGATAGTAGTTTGAAAATTCTAAACCACAGCGGACTTGGAAGAAGCGGTTTGAAAGGTAGGACTGTAGGATTAGGAAAAGGGTCTGTGGTAAATATCTTTTGAGCTTGTAGAGTAAACCTGCGTGCCAAACCCTGTCAAAAGCTTGAGCTATATCAAGAAAGGCAGCAGTGCAATACTGTTTGGTTTCAAGGGCTGAGGAGATGTGATCAACAACGCGAAGGCCTTGTTGAGCAGTGGAATGCCGTTGGCGGAAACCAAATTGGTGTGTAGGAAAAAGGTTTTTGGATTCAATAATTGGAAGTAGACGTTTTAGTAGAAGTTTCTCAAATATTTTTGAGAGGATAGGGAGTAGGCTTATTGGACGGTAAGATGAGGCGTCATTGGGTGGTTTACCGGGTTTGGCGAATAGGACAATAATGGAATGTTTCCAGAGGAGTGGGAAGTGCGTAGTTCGGATAATGCAATTATATATATAGGTTAGGAAGATTATGGCTTTAGGAGGAAGTTGTTTGAGAATTTGAGGAGTAAGGAGATCATATCCAGGGGATTTTCGGTAAGGTAAGTTTTTCAAAAGGTATTTGACCTCAGAGGGATTAACGGCTTTTGGTGGAAGAGAGAGAGGAATAGGTGAAGTGAGGAAATCTTCCACAGTTGTGCTGTGAGTATGGCTTTGATGAGAAAGGTTAGGTGTGAAAGTATGGGTAAGATGCAGAGCAAATTCCTCCGACCTATCCCCATCCGAAGCCGCCCAGGACCCATCATCACGACGGAGCGGATGTGAAACAGGTTGATACTTTAGGATTTTTTTGGTTACATTCCACAAGGAGTTATCCCTGGTAGACAGAGAGGAGAGGTAGGAATTGAAAGAATCGGAACGGAAGGATGCCAATCGCCGCTTTACCAATCGGCAGTACTGATTGTACGAGCGGCGATCGGCAGGATGCCGGGATCTTTGCCACACTGTTCTGGAGCGGCGTTTGGATAGGATTAGATCTTTGAGATGCTGAGGTAAACTATTATGATTATGAATTTTTGGGTGACGATGGGGTGACGATGCCTCCCAAGCCGACCTCTGGACCAGAGTAGTGAAAGAATGCACTGCATCGTCTAGGTCTTGGGATGTTTTCAGGGATAATTTGAGGTTTACGGACTCTGTAAGAAGCTGACGGAAGTGGTCCCAATCGACTGGGCCCCTAATAAATGAAGGAGGAGATAGTTTGTGAATTGGTTTTAGGGAAATGGTTAATAATAAAGGGCTATGATCGGAGGAGAGGTCATCGAGGCGCTTGAGTGAATAGTTTAGTGTTCCTAAACTATTGTAGAAGAAGAAGTCTAGGAGATCTGGATTTCGGTTGGGATCTGATGGCCAATAGGTGGCTGTGTCAGGTGAGATCGTGGAGCAATGTTTCCGTGTGAGTGCAGACAGCAAAGCACGTCCGCGTGTATTCGTGGATCTTGACCCCCAGTGTTGGTGCTTTGCATTAAACTCCCCACCCACAAGGAAACAATGTCCTATGGAGTCTAGAAAGGAGATGAATTGGGAATCGGAAATGGATTTATTGGGAGGGCAGTACACTGATGCTAGAGTAAGGGGGAAAGGGAAGGTGCTGATTGACACTGCAGTGGGCTGAAGGAAATCATGTGCTACCAAAGGAACTATGTGATGAGAAATGGAATTATGAACAATGACAGCGGTACCTGCATGAGCTCTTCCATCTGGGTGATCAGTTCGGTAAGTATGGTACTGTCGAATCGTAAATGATCGTTTGCTAGTAAGTCTTGTTTCAGTAATGAGAGCTACGTCGATGTTTTTGTCGTGGAGTAGTGCTGTCAGTTCGTTAGTGTGGGTGCGAACACCATTCGCATTCCAAAGGAGAATGGATAAGGAGTCGGAAGGATCCACTTATGGATTTTGTTTAACGGGGATAAGGTAGGAGACCAGATTTGTAAGTAGGGAAATGAGAGGAGTAATTAGGGTTCTGAACTCTGTAAGAAATGAGGTTAAAAGGCTAGTGAGATCCGAAGAACTTGAAGGTGGAGGAATGTACGAGATGTGTGGCTGAGGATGGGATAGAGTTTGTGGGTTGACGGGATGAACGGAATGCTGGGAAAGGTGATCTTGTGTACAGGGGGTGGGTGGTGCCTGTGACTGCTCTCTGTTGCGAACGGCATCGGCGAAAGAGACAGTAGTCCTCAAGTTTCTGGCTGGGCCGCTTCTTGCTGCAAGTTTTTCCACTTCTGGCTGACGGCGTTTATCGGTCCTCGACTTTAGCGTTCTGTAAGCCTCACAGCCCTTGTAGTTGGCCGGATGGCCTTGCTTGCAAAGTACGCATACCGCAGGAGATTGTAGGGGCTTTTTGCACAAATCGCTTCTGTGCTGCCCACTACACTTTACACATCTGGGAGGGTGGTGGCAGTAAGATTTCGTGTGCCCATATGCCTGACAATTATGGCACTGGACGATGTCTCGTTTGGGGAACGGTTTTTCAACCTGTACCCTTGTATAGTACAGGTGTGTTAGTTCATAAATCTTCTCTACTCCAGGTGTTCGCTCGAGATCGACGAAGAACAGTGGTAACGCCGTTTTTATTGATCCCTCTTGTTGTTTATCCTCACGTAACACGTTCGTTATTTGACGAACTTTGAATCCAAGAGCAAAGAGTTCATCTTCGATTTCGTCAGCTGGTGTGGTCGGGTGCAAGTTTCTAATTACTACTCGGAGCGAGCGTTCTTGTTTCAGCTGATAGGTGTGAAAGTCAGCATTGGTTTCGTCCAAATATTTGATAATTGCCCGATAAGTATCGGGAGTGTCCGGAGATATTTTCGTGTCCCGAGAGCGATTTAGGCACGTATATTTGCCGGTACCAACAATTTTGCTCATTTGTGAGCATAGTAATTTAAAGTTGCTAATATTGCGTACAAATATAGGAGGCGGCTGGGGCTGTGTTGGAGTTTTGTTGACTTCCATTTCTTCTGCTGGGATATTTTTCAACGCCTCAAAGGTGTTTGGCGTGAAGAAAGGTGACTCTATGGCGGGATCATTATTGGATGTGCTGGCCTGTGGAGGTATCTCTTCCATGGAACTAGCCGCAGAAGAGGTTATTTGTACATTCCTGGTTGATCGTCTTGGTTTACGCTTTACAGGCGACGTTGTCGGGGTTGGACCTAGTGATCTCGATCTTTTTTTTTTATTTTGAGAGATCACTTGTTGATAAAATTTCATTTTATCATAACAAAGGTTTTTAGTTTGTAGGAAAAAAAGTACGTGGCGCCGGTGGGAATCAAGCTCACAACCTCCAGTGGCGAGTCACGGGTCTTGGCTCTGAGCCACAAGACCGACTGGCTCAGAAACAATTGCTCGACGTTAGTGAACGATCCGAATGGTGCTAATGTCTAATGGCCGACCTCTCCTCTGATTTCACTTCACTTTTGTTCTGCACAAATGTAATAAGCTATTCACTTACGTGTTGAGGGCTTCCTCGTGACCAGCTCACGTAAGTTGCCTGGTAGAACAAAATTTTTTGATGTACTGTGGCCTAAAAACTGTAGAATAAAGTGTTTGAAGGACGAGCGAAGTTGAGAGGTGTTTCAGGATGTAGCGCATGCGCAAAAACTCTCCATATTTTAATAATAAAAACCTTAAAGCGTCAGTTAAGAGAGAGGAAAACTAGTGTACGAAACAGCCGAAGGCACTAGTAGGCGTGTCGGGGCAACCCCCGCCTCTGACCTGCCTATATAAGGGGCCAGATTTGGGGCATTCGCCTGTAAATGCAGTAAAGGCATGTAAAGGCATTATGCATGTAAATGCAGTAAGAGGAGAAACATGTAATCCAAATATTTTGTTATTTTTCTTTTTTGTACATTGTATTGTTTTGTTAAGGTTTTGAAATAAAAAAAAAAAAAAAAAAAAAAAAAAAAAAAAAAAAACATTCGCCTGACTCCCGTAGCCCGGCCTCTGAAGAACATAATAATTCAATTCAACATAATTCGAGACTGGCTGCTGGCCCACTCGAATTTTCCGTCAAGCTGAAACATGTATGTAATAATTTAAATAAAAATTCAATCTTAAAAATCAGCTTGATCTCTCTCTGGTGGTACGACTCGAGAAGATTAAACTGATTTTTGGGAAATGAGGGAGTGCTCCACCTCTGTCCGGGAACGGCCCATATTAAAGTCATTTATTTGGTTTATGGAATCAATTAAATTAATTAATTGATTAATGGTTTCAGTTATATGGGCCGTTCCCGGAGCTAATGCAATACCGGGTCAAGCACTTCCCAAAAATCGTACGAGAGATTAAGCTGATAAGAACAGATACTACACTTCTCTCTCTCTCACTCACTCTCTCTCTCTCTCTCTCTCTCTCTCTCTCTCTCTCTCTCTCTCTCTCTCTCTCTCTCTCTCTCTCTCTCTCTGTCTCTCACTCTCTGCACTGGCGCTTGCTGCTCTACTTGAACCATGGCTCTCTTATTCAACTACCTTTGCATCTCTCTTTCCTAACCTCGCTATGTTTTAGTCCGGCGTTGTCAGACCCCACACCTTCCTAGTGGGATTCTCTGCCTTCGTCTCGCTAAAACTAGCACCTCCTTGGAAGGGTCGATTTCAAGAAAAATTTCATATTGCGATGGACCCTCAACAACTCTACCGAATACGGAGCATTATCTTTATTTTAGCGAACTATTTACTTTGGAAATCCACGGGAAGATTGGTGCACCTCATTCAATTTTTCTCTCCTTTAACCGTTTTTTTTTTTCTAAGGAAAAAAAATTGAGTGACAGCTTTATAATTTATAATAAAACTTATAATTGCACGAAATATATTTCTGTTTAGTTACTGACAGGCATATAGGGTATGTAAAGTTATTGTGAATAAAAACTGCTAAGGTATTATGAATGTATGAAAGGTATCATAATTCATGTAAGATTCATTTTTCACTCAGGATTATGGGGTTCTGTTGTTTGTACAGGTCCTGGGGATTTTCCATCTCCTGGGCTTATGAAATCCGTGCGTTACAATCTCTCTTTGCAAAGCACCTTTTAAAATTAGTTATTACAAGCGCAAGCATTTTAATAACTTTATATTATGTATATACTATTTAATTCTTAACAAAAATCACGGAAAATGTTGGGTTTCTTTTAAAAAACCAGATCAGGTATTTACTGAAAAGGTGTTTTATTCATGAAGAGTTCACCAATAATTGAGGTAGAATTGAAAGTAGATGAAAAATATTAAAATATACTATTCTTCACTAACAGGGGCAGTTTTAAATATATTGAATTTGATTAATCGCACATTCATTTTATTTTTTATTTTCAGGCATTTTGTCATTACACTAATTAAAGGTTTGAGTAAAAATATTTATATTCTGGCAGTTTAGTTTCGTATCAACTTTATCTAATTGAAAACGAATGAGGATTAGGAAATTTCAGTGATTTTATGAATGGTCGGTAAGGCTTGAAGTTGAATGAAATGATGTTTCTATTACCTTATTGGTGGTTTATTTGTAGTTGAATGTAATAGTTTATTAAGGATCACAAAAAGAAGATTTAATTATCGTTAAGAAAGAAAATAAATTATCAAAATATGCTTTAATAAAATTATATATTGTAACATAACCTTGCGTTTTGGATGAGGAATAAGGAGCAGATTGATTCAATTGCTGTACCGATCGACCGAGAACAGCGATATAGTGGGAGGGGAGGCCCGGAATTTGATTGGTTGAGAGTTTGTAAATTCTGGGACATTTCCATTACAAGGGTACTCGGACATTAAACTTTATGTATTAACGATATCCAAAGATTAATGATTCGTTCTGCTTGCTTCTAATTCGTAATGTGTCTCTTAAAGACACGAGAGTTTACTGTGTAGTGACCCTTTTAACACACGTAGTAAATAGCAGAACATATTAAATTAAGTATCTGTCAAGTAGCATAGCTTGCAAATGTCTTGTAGGAAGCTGAATGTTTCGTGGCGACAGGCAAGGAGCATGTATATTAATATTGTATACTAGTATGTCATACATCATGATATTAGTTCTGATTCAATACCTCCTTCTTATATTATTTCTCCGACTCTCCTGGTGGTTGGACCGGCCACAGAAAATTCAGCTCTTATTTGACAAAGAGGAAACTTCTTTGTGTTTTAGTTATGCCAACATTTACTTTGGGTGTCCCTCCATATTTTACAATACTATTATGCAGCCCCTTTTCCCCTACTCCTCAATTCCTTTTGGAATCAGCATTTTACATTCTGCTTTACCAGATACATCAAGGTAACCCATGTTACTTTAATTAGCTTGATCTCCTTATCTGAGCCTACAAGAGAAGTAATGCAGATTTTTTTATAATAACTGCACAATATATACATATCACCACAACATTAACTTCTAAATTATCACAATTGAAAAGCACCTCGAATATAACCTTACCGGATGTTCTGAAATATGGTATGATTGTACATAACCTGAAGATTTTTTACTATTTATCGCTGTATGAAGGGGGGGGGGCAGAGAGAAAGGTGACTGGAAAGAGGCTCCATCTGGAGCGCTCCTGGAACCGGTCCAGCCTGTGGCCGATTGGTTTGTTTCACAGCCTCAGCCCCCCCCCTGCACACACACACACACACCGTAGGATCCCACATTAATTTTCAATCCCACAAAACCAGAGAGCGGAGCGGTATTCAGAGTCGTTTAAAACAGCCATTTCACAAATAGCGATATAGCCGGCAGGCTGGATGGTTGGAATCGCGTCCAATAAAATAGTAGGGAGGCCGACACTCGACGACACCCTCCCCCCCACATTTAAATGTCTTTCGCTCCTAGGTGGGTTGATTTACCGTTGTGTTAGACAATATTTTTTTTTTTTTTAAACCACTGGCATACATGCCTCCGACTATTTATGTATAAAACCTACCCCTAAACATCTAACAACCGAATCACATCTGTGGATATAATTGTCTTGTTGAATTTGTCGTAGTTCTGGTAGTTAATGTTGAGATTTAAGTATAGACTAACGTGTTACGTACTTCTATCAATATTTTAATTTCTATATAATATAATAATAATTATATTATTATGTATAATTACAATACTTAAGTCCGGAAAGAGATACTTCAAAAAGGTTCCATCTAACTCATATTTTCGCTTTTATATATGTTTTTTCTGTCATTGTGGACAAATTTATTCAACAGAGAAACTAATGCTTGGTGCATATCCGGTGATTGGTAGCGCGCACACCTTCGGTGGTGTCGTGGCGACCTAAGTCCATCTTGCTTATCTTAAAAATCCCTACAGCCAGTCTAAAATCAATAAACAGATGTAACCAATATTTTGTCTACTTGGTCAGCAAGCACAAAACGTTTTCTTTGATAAACACCCATCGTTGGCATCTAAATGCGTTCGCCAATTCACGATCTTGCGTCTATTGAAATGCTACGGCGGTAATTTACGTTTAAAAACCGTATGTGTGCACCGGGAATATGAATTCATACATATTGATGTGGATCGGCATAAACGTACGAAGTGCTCAACGCCGCTACCATTTATTCAAGATGCCCTTAAAACCTATATAAAAGGGAACAGAGGCAAATTGATCGGTAAGCAATATGGGATATTATGAGGAGGTGATAAATTCCCCGGCTGAAGTTACAGTGGGTTGTTCATACACTATGGGACGCGGACCCTCGGAGGCAATTTTTCTCTGGCATAAATCATTGCATTGCCTTCCCCTATCTTATCGCAACTCTTCATTATATTGGAACAAGTAAAGTATTTGTACATTCCCATGTAAATCCTCCCTTCATCCACAATACGGTTGCCTCGGGGGGAAAGATTCCCAAGGAGCCTCCTAGCTCCTACAAATCCATGTACCTAAATCGTTTGATTTTTATCATTTTTTTTTTATTTGCATCTAAAATTGAGAAGTAAGGTTGTAAGTAAATATTCACTCAAATGCTTCAGACAATCAAGGATATTTGGACCGCTAGTAAAGAGAAAGGTTTTACATTCAAATATGTACCGGGACAAGTCTCATTCTGTCTGTCATGAAATATGGGCAGTAAAACTGGACGCAATGTATAAGAAACCAAATCCAATCTCTTTATCCCCTTGTTATAAAATTATACGATCAAATATAGATTTTGACAATGAATATATTTACAATAGGTTATTATGTCCTTTAGCTTGCCTACATTTTATATAATTTTTAATCTTAACATTGTGATTGGTTAAATCCTGCGTACATTATACATTATCTACTTATATTGAAAAAAAAGTGACGTGCCTCACCTTATTAATCATATTCTGGTTTATTCCTTTTTTTTTTTCAATCCCCAATTTTATATCTTTATCTTTTTATTGTTTAAACTCCATATAATGTAAAGGGACTAGGTGATGGGGCTCACCTTCTGATTTCATTTGGGGACCTAAATTATCTTAAAACTAACTTACAAACTGACTTAATCCTAGAGCGTTCCCACCACAACTGCCTGCTGCCATCGAGGGAGACGCAGAGGGGGGGGGGGTCGTGTTAAAAACGGGGTTTGTTAAATATCGCAGTGAAATCAAGAATTTTATACGTCTACGGCGAATGAACTTATCCACCGTAGGTAGCTCAATATATTCGTGGAGCTTGCTATTCCTCCACTGCTGGAATGAACTATATCGGACCACTTTCACGAGTTTTGAAATTGTAGGAGTCGCTTTGCTGTCGTTTCCGTTAAACGGCTAAAAATCGGTGCCCCGTACAGCAGAGGCGGCCTGAGTTTGCTTTAGTAAATTATGAGCTTGGGGTGCAGAGATAGATTGGGTGTGTGAGTAGGTAAGACTTCTCGCGTTTTGTTTTAATTTTCTTGACAAATGGCCACAAAAGTGGAGGCGTTGGTCCATTGTTGTGCCCAAATGTAAGAGACTGATTGCTGGTTTGTTTTCTGCGTTCCTACAGTATATGTAGGCAGTGGCTTCTTTCTCTTCTAAAAGGATAATATTAAGCACTCAGTCTTACCTGTGTTGACAGTAGTGTTGAGTTTTTTATCGCTGATCTCGCTACAAGCTAATTCTGCCTTTCGATAAGCTCTCTTGGTACTCATGCTGCTACTGTACACTGCGATGACGTCGGGTATACACGTTGAAATATACTGGGGAGAGCAAGGATCCTTGGATCCTTGGGGTACTCCACAGGTCAGAGACACAGCCTCGGAGTAAGTATCGCCTATGCGCACCCGCAGCGATTAGTTACTCAAGAGGGTAGCTAGTATTGTATAGAGCTGCTCCGGGCATTCCCGGTCGCGAAGAATTCGGCACTGAGTCTCGTGATACATCAACTCAAAGGCCTGCGTGCAGTCTAGCTAAATCATTGGCGTGGCTATGTTTCTGTTCAGGTTTTGGATAGCTTCTGCCAGTTGTTTCATAAGGGGATCTGTCCTAACGCTGGATTAAAGTCTTGTCTCCTCTGAAGAAATGATGTCATTGTCCACACAATATTCTTTGTGATGATTCAAAAAATCTTCCCCATTTGTGGTAGTAAGCCGATCGGTCGGGGGTGGGCCTGGCGATCTCTTCTTCTGACTTGCTTGAGTAGTGTGAACAAGATGGCTTGTTTGCACTTTCCAGAAAAGTACCCAAATCGTATACAAGAATTGTACAGGTTTGCGAGTTGTACTATCCCTCCCGTTGCCAACAGTTTTAGCAGAACCGTTGTATCCTGTTGTGCACTGTTGAATGGTTTCCCTGACACTGTCGCAGAATCGCCTTTAGGTGCTTCAGCAGTAAAAAAAAATTAAGGAAACTTTTCCATTGGTTTTTTGTTTTCCCGAACGGTTTCCTGTTCTCATATACGACCAGCTAACTAGCTCAGCGATGGAACCAACACACGAACAAGCGTATCGTTACTGGTTCGCCGAGCATACATTGTTCTTCAGACGCACAAGTTAGCTGTTCGTGAACTTGGGATGTCATTGAACAGCTCTGATCAGATCACGTTGGCTACTGTACATCACTGAGTGATGAACCAACTCACTGGATTTGTGCCATTCTATCGTATCGGTGAATCAGGATCACCCCCCGAACCAGCAACCATGTTAAGTGTCCATTATTCCCTCTGACGCAACAAACAAAAATTAGTAAAAATGTCAAGAATCATACAATCAAGGGTTTTTTTCTTGCTGTGGAAACAACAATTTTAATGTTGGTCTAGATGAATTTCTGTTACTACAGGAAATAATAGCCCCAACAAATTGTTCGTATCTTTAATCAGGACGTCAAGATATTCAATTTATTTACCCACTCCGTAAAAAAGGAAAATATTAATTCCTTAGTTATCAAGTAATTTTTGTAGCCCAATGTTATTTTCTGAGATTGATTTTCTTCAAAGGGGACAGTCACATGAAAAATATTACTAATAGAACTTCAATTCCGTAAACAAAGTAAGCTGTGATTACAGTCTAAAAATTTTCTTGAACGTTGAAATTTTACTTAAACTAAAATTTTTGAAAAATAATCTTCTTTTTTAATAACAGCTAATAATTCATTTTAATGAGATTATTAAGTTGTTTTTATATGTTTTTTGTAAATAATTTCACACCCCTAGCATAAAAAGGTTGCTCATTAACTCCAGTACATCCCCAGGGGGGAAAACAAGGGTACCCTTAAATGTATATTGTTAAAGATTTAATTTTAATTTATCATACATGATCTCCGAATATATTCTTTGAAATAACAGGTTTTTTTAGTGTCTGAAAAAGTAGCAACACATTTAGTTACTATTAATTTATTTTTATTATTGTTATATTTAGCTATTAGATTGAATAATAATTCATTTTACATAATTTATTTATTGGTGTTTTTGTGCTGTAACTGAGGACTATGCTTTAAAATACATTTTAAATACATGAATGTTTTTATTCATTCATTAAATTCATAATTTGTCTGAACGAGTCCTTTAGAGTGTCCTATCATTATTTGGTAATCATTAGAAGTTTTCAGGAGATTCACTACCTCTACAGGAATGATAATCTCTATTATTCATACCAAGCCTAAGATTTTATTGTAAATTTAACAATTCAAAAAATTTTGAAGTTGAATTAATATATTTGCACCCCCATACTGAGGTGTGGTGAGTACTAGTAACTTCCTTATTAAACTGCGGAGAATATAGAATAAATTCCTGAAAAAAATAACGATAATTCCTAAAATTTACTTAAGCGTACTTCCATCTCCCGACTACATGACACTGACATTGACTTTATTTATAAAGTTGTAAAAGAAAGAGCTCAAAGATTTCTTGGAAACTGAAAAAAAGGAAGAAATAGCAAATAAGCGTATGCTAAGAAACCTGCCCTCTCCAATATTCCGGGGCAAAGATAAAAATGATACTATTGTTTTAGATGAATTAAATATCCCCCATAACCGATTTGGCGAGTAGCCATAAGATTAATATCTAGTTGTGCTTTAGTATTTTTTAATAATTTTATGACAACTTGTAGGCTATTTTTTAGGAATTTTTGATCGTTTTAATGGTTATTTCATTTTTTTTTTTTTTTTTTTTGATTAAAGAATTTTTAATTGTAGTAGAATATAAAGTCAATTTCAAAATTATTACAGTTCATTGCTTTTAGTGGAATATATTTTATATTTTACTTAATAACCGTGCTTAATGTTAGGTATAATTCTATAATTTAGTTTGTCTCCATATGCACAGATACAATTTTTATTACTTGACTTTTTATTTTATTGTAGAGATAACTGAAGATGGCAGCTTAGAGCTGCCGAAAACACTTTTTCAATTAAGAAGAATTATCAGTTGTTGAAAGACAATAAAGTGAAACCTACCTCTTTTTTTACCATTTCTCTTTTTACTTTATTTGATCAATTTAACTTAACTAATTTGGCAGGTCCATCATAGGATCTTTAATTCAAATTGTTTTATGTCTTTGACATAGGAATTTATCCCGATTGAATCGCCTGATCTCAAGGCTAATGTTGTAGTTATTAATAAATTGAGAAACTAGGAATTGTGAAATATATTCAAATAAAATGGTTATAACAAATAATTATTATTAACATAGAGTACTGACAAAAGTATAAAAAAAAAATATTCAATTCCTTTTAAATTAGGATAATCACTACTAATTACAAACATGAATTTGAGCTCAATTTCTTTTAATGGATCCATAATAAGAAACAATATTAATATCACCCAATCGATGATCTTCCTGTAATCCAATCAACGTTACTTTCTACTGTTGGCTCTCAATAGTATGGTAACCGCAAACTTGGGAGCTTCCTAACTGCGTTCATCTCGACGGCTTTGCTAAGACTGGTTTTCAGCTCATCCCCACTCCTAAGAGTATAAGGGAAAAAATGACCCTTACCATATGTGAACGTCATGATCTTCATTCTCAAATATCATGAATGTTACAAAAGGTGTTTTGTAGTTGTACATATTGCTTTAACTAGAAGTTAATGCTTATCGGCTTTCGAATTAAAAAACTAAGGAAAAAAAGGTACAGAGAAACAACACGCATGAAAGTTAGAACTAGACTGTTTTTTTCGAGTCTATAACCCTGTATATTTAGATTCGGGATGTTTACATCCCGACCTTCGGAGATTAAGGTTGAGTAGTGATGCTGCCCGGAGCTTAACTTAGAAACACTACAAATTAGTTGTATGTTTTTTTTGGTTTCTGTTTTCCTACTTATCATGGATATTTTAGTTTTTATGCATTAATTAGTTTTAGCTTTGTGGCACTCTGGCGTCTAGCAGCTATATGAACCCTTGCACATAAAATGAAACAAAGATATTCTTTCTCTATCTCAAAAAACAAAATTATTGACTTATTAAATAGCTGACGAGGAAGAAACACTGGTACCGCCGGCGTGAAGTAATATTAACAGTAATGCTGTGTAGCTATTACGAGGCTTAATGTTAACATTTCTCTGTTCCTTAGATAATCACAGTTTGAAAACCTGAGAACCACTTTCAATACGCTGAAGTTTGAACACGACTCCAAGGATTACTTCGAGTCTTAAAATTGCCCAAGTTCACGTCGGTAGGCCCATTTAACTAGGCGTATAGTGTCGATTCAACGGGAGAAACGTTCACGTTTTAACTGGCCTAAGGGTTGTGCCTAATATTACTTCTCCCCCATTGCCATCGTAACCATATTTACACCGGGGATATTACGCGCTCAGGTGCGGCTCGAATCGAGTCGGCTTGGGTAGGGTTATCATCCATACAGCGAAATTCATAGTCAGAAATTCGAACCGAATATTTCAGCTAGGAAAATCAGATAATTTTCAATTCTTAATTAGCAGTTATTATGTAATTTATTTATCAAAACATTGAGTGGTGTGCAATTTAAGTAAATGCAGTTAAAAAGGAATGAAATTCTACAGAAAGCAATTAGTGGATACTAAAGAAGTTAGGTAGGTTGTTGGATCACTGCCATCGCACCTTGTTTGTTGTTCTTTTTGTATTAGACGAGGTGGGTCTTAGAAATGTTACCCGAGTTGCATGCTGTGTACCGCTGAATATAAATAGATATTTCAGATTGGTTATACCATTTTCACGACCTATATTATAGAACATTCAGACATAAATAATGTGTGTTAACACTCAACTCTCCTGCAGCCATTACCCGTAGGAGGGTAAACATGTACAATCAGCTTGATGATTCAATTGCCATGTTCACTGATAAGTACAGTACTCAGTAAGCCAAGCTCATTAGTTTTTTGTTAGCTTGTTTTGTTTTTCATACGTATAAATAAATAAGTGAATATTTTATTTTTAACGTTTTAAGTATTAATTGTATTTTAGTTTTAATTTAGATGTTCTCTGACATATGGCGTGATGATACTATGTACATAAAATACCATTAAGACATTCTCTCTCTTTCTCTCCTAATCCCTTTAATTCGATAATAAAAATCATTAAGAAATAAGCAAATGAATTAGTCCCCACATTAAGCAGCCCCTTCATCCCAAACGTCTAATTTCATGACGACGACTATAGTTCTCAATAACATTAAATTAAGAGGTCACCATCAGGTGGCCACGCTATGCTTGGTAAAAGAACTGAAGGAGAACCAACATCCCTGCACAACGAAATCAAAAACCAAGTAATAATTAATGATAAAACATTGATGCTTGTTGATAAATGGTTCTGAAGGGCGTCTCAAACTGGTTTAGTATACATTAACTACAAATTAAATCGTATTTTTCTAAAAAAAAAACTTAAAGAAAGGCCCTACACAGTGAAGAAAAATACCGAGTAATTACGTGACTCCGTGCAGGTTTTTTTAAAAAATATTAAATAATTTAAAAAAACTTATCATCCCCCAAAATATTTCAGTCCATTGGTTTATACATGTTAGTCACTGAAAAGTTAAACTTTCAGTGAAGTTTTTTTGAGAGAGTGAGCGGGAATTTTTTCATTTCCTTTTATGAACTTGGGCTCATTACGTATAGTTTTTATAAACATCTAAACTAAAACACACATAATATTCAAAACTAAAATGTCCGTCTATTAATGTGAAGAAAAACCGAAACGAAAAACCCACAAATAAATTAGTAAAACAATCTGCAACCATATAGGCCATTAAAACGAGTACTCTTTTTTGACCTGTCATGTTTTCCCGGATTTCCTATTGTTTCTATTTTCTAATTCTAATTAAACAGCATTTTTTGAGGTGTTTTAGGATATTTTACGGGTATAATATCAGTTCGATCAAATCAGATTTACGACCACAATCTATGAACACACAGACTTACGGAAGATTACCATAATCAGTCTCTCCTTTCAGGCTTGGCTAGTAATATATTGATTTATTACAATTAATTACGTTTTTTCAGTCACATCTAAGTCATTTACTTATAAGAGTCAATGCTCCCCATCCGTTTTGATTCCTTAATGGCTGTGGTGGAGGCTGAAAGCCTGAGCAAAGCTCAACACCATCCAGGCCTGGTGCAGCTGACAGATCAAGATAACTGTGACAGCCTAGGTCGCCAGTTGCTACTGATAAGGCTGCTTCTCTTGGTAGCAGTTTTGTTTATATCCGAGTGGTAGGTGGGTGGAAGGGCCTGTCCCTGTGATAAATATCCAACGATGTGTTGATACATACGTTCGGCAGTGTGAACACCAATGATGCCTCGTTGCTTATTCATTTACACATTTTATCCATTAATATGACCGTTCCATTGGCCTGATGATCGTATCCCTATTTATAATTGAGGAGGGATTGGTTCAATTTCCTGCTTGCCTGAAAATTTTGGCTTTTGGGCATGGCTCTGGTTGGGGCTCGGTTAGTCTTGTAAGGCCAAAGGCGACAATAACAAACAACCAATAAAGAAGTAAAAACTTTGCTTTAGAGAACCAAAATCAGGATTTGAAGGTAGCAGTCTATATCTTAGGGCAGCCTTATTTCTTCTTTGTGAGGAGTTGCACCATGGATTTCAATTCCTTACAGAATTACAGGACTTTCTGAGAAGTTGTGGAATTTCCTTTTAGAATTTTAGATCAATTAAACCATATATACGACCACTATTGTAGAATAAATATACTCAGAAACAGACAGAACTTGAATAAACATATATCCACAACAAATACACAAAATCCAAAGACCTCACAATCCCACTTGATTTATAGTGCCTTCACTATGGAGGAAGTTGAGTCCAGATATACCCCCAGTGCTTTTACTTCAGCCATGATGAGATACATGAGATACTGTGAATCAAACAATATACATTGCAAGAAAATGAAGATACCTTCAAGTACCATTACCATCTAGCACTTAAGACCTAAGTGAGGAAAATAAATGTCCCCACATGTTATTGCGTTCCCAAAAGGCACAACACATTGCGTACATTAACCATAAGAACAGTGATCACACAATGATGAAAAAGTACTATCTAGGATGATAGTGAAAAGTTGCTTTTGTTGTGGGAGAGAAAGGTACTTCGTATGTTATTTTGACTTGTGTGTGCTCTACGGTGGTATATTAAGAAGATCTTCAGGGTAGTATAGGGGAGTAGTGAGGATGGCAGATGGTCAGTTAGCGAAACAGTTACTGCGCGCCAGATCTGGAGGAAGGTACGAACAAGGAAGACTCCGACTGAAATGGTTCGAATTTGTGCAGAGAAACCCCAAGACATAAAACTTTTAATGAGAACTGTCGTGATATTTGACAGATTAAACATTATCCCAGCTGAATTCATCATTTCATTAGAAAAACATTAGAACTGTGTTAGAATATTATTGTTTGATTGAAAGCTTTCAAAATTAAAAAAAAAAAACATCAAAGATCTTTTTTATATAAAACTTGTCACTGGTATCCTGAATGAAAAGGAATTAAAATTGTCAGACTCTTTGACAGTTTCAATTGACAGCCAATTCATTCAATTCAAAGTTGAACTGACTTTTTTTTTTTTACTTGAGCCATATTACACTTCATTTTTTATAATATAACTTTAGAGCATCCACATCCAACTTGGCATTTCTTCTCGCATCTCAGCGATTTTTTAAGATGAATCTTCCTACTTCGTCATATGATTTTAAAGTTATGTTTGATTTTTAACACGTCATTTTTTTTATTGAAAGTTATAATTTAAAATAAACTATTTTACACCAATGTTTTTAATACAGTTATCTTAAATAGCTTTGTAAATTACCTTAGCTTTATATTAAAACTCTTCCAGTAAGCCACTACGATCTCCAAGGAGATATATGTGGATGAGAAGGGTTCCTGAAGATTATCTTAAGCTCATGGAAAGGTACTGTATTGTTCTGTCTTATGTTGCCAAAGAATAGATGCGAAACAGGATAATATTTTATGATATTTTTACTTATATAAGGAATATATTGAACGGACAAAAATCGGATACAATCTTTAGTTTTATCATATTTAAGAGACCAGTAAAGAGAAATATGAGAAAAAAATATATCTTAAGGAAGTCGGTCTCTTTTTCCATGCTCTTTTTACTCCTTGTATTCTTAAAAACAATAGTCCGATTTTAATACCGCTTAAAGTATTTGCTTAACTTTTTTTCGTTTATTTATATTAATATCGAAAAAATAATTCAACATCAATTAATGAAGGCACAGATCCTTGGATGCAATTTAGGTGACTACCGTATACATTGCAATGATATTTTTATGATCAAACTAAATTTATTTATTAGATTTAGGTCGATTTTAAAGGAGTGAGTTTCAGTTGAAATCGCCTGTGTAAGAGTTTTTATGGCATTTTAATATACCAAGGGATTACCCTTAGTACATCAGGGGGAATTATTTTATGGAGGGGGGAGCTTATGTAGATAGTTATAGACAAGATATGTATGTAGAAATTCACCAAAGCAGCAAGTTTTCCTCTCAGTACACTTTAGAGTTTAGTGTTTATTTTACTGTAGTTTTCACACATTAGAAGAATACTCATCTCATCGCTTCCTAAACACCATTCAGGTAGTAGGCTACGCTAATCCTGGTACTAAGGCAAGCTAAGTAATCCTACATCTTTTTTATTGTTCTTTTAATATCCTATTGCAAAATTACTTTATCTACTCAAACTAGTGCGCATACACTATTTGTACCGAAACATGAATTCTTCATTGTTGTGGCCACCTCTTAATTATGAATAATTATATGTTCCCCTCTTCTCGTATCAGACCTTGTATCTATGTCATCAAATGAATATCAGAAAATATGTTAAATTATGTTTAATAACGGTTATGACGTCAGTGATAGTGGGGGGTGGAACTGAATTAGTGGGGGAGACAGCCGTAGATGAGGACTTATCCCCAACATTATACTGGCTGGCCTCCTAAGGTACCGGACCGTCACTTGGAACACTACTCTCTCCTCTCTCTATGCACTGACACTTGCTGCTCTACTCAAAACCACACTCATTCAACTACCTCTGCATCTCTCTCTCCTAACCTCGCTATGTTTTAGTCCGGCGTTGTCAGACCCCACACTCTCCTAGTGGGAATCTCTGCCTTCGTCTCACCAAAATTAGCACCTCCTTAGGAGAGACCTCTCCCTCACGGACGACGGTTGCCGTGGCCCTACAAACTTACCAGTAGCGTCTCCCACGGCAATCCAGTCTGCTTCTCTCCAGTTCACACCCGCCTTTGGGATCCGGACGGTTTTCGCCTACCCTTAGACACCGAGTGTGAATTCGTGGTCATTCCAAGACCACATAAACTACCTATAAACCTACGCTGTACCTCTTCTCCTGAACATAGTGCTTTGTCGGGGCACACACCTTATGGAGTCCGCCGACTAGGCCAGCAGCCAGGGTGAAAGACCACAGGTCCACCCGCCTTATCTCTTTGGCGCTCGCAGGCTAATAGGTTGTAGTGACCCTAGCCCGCGGCGGGCGTCTCCTCCCCACTTTGGGGATACTCAGTTATCTGAGCCCGACATTCATAAAATAATTTGTGAGCTTACTGATCCTTGGACCTATTGTTATGTATATATTATGAAGTTTTACACCTTAGTAGATATTAAATAGAGCATTAAAGGAGAGAAAAATTTCCGCCACAATGCAATCTTTATTGATATTACTGCATGGAGGATTTGGCAATGCCTAAAGCCAAACTAGGAAATGGATTTGGCCTAAAGGGTGGCAGTAAGTTAAAAGTTGTGGGGAACGCCATGATTCTGTCAATGCGATGGTACTTGTTACTTATCTGTTTGATTACGAGATCAAGTACTCATCTAGTGGATCCTATCAGTGATTTAGGAGGTCGAGGCATTGTCGACGACTCCTTCACAGCTGATTGCGGTGGGAAAGGGGGGTGTTTTTACCCCCCCGTGCGAGATAAGGGAGGCCAATTCGACTTGGAGGCTTTATGGGACTGTAAAGTGCCGCTTCGACACCAGCAACAATAACACACCATCGGCCGACAGTCGGATGCTATCTGTGACCCACGACCCCATCCTAACAGGTACCTTGGCTTGCGTATTCACCAACGAGATAAGGTCGCAGATAACCGATGAAATTAGTGATCCTATCCGCACTAGATATATTAGAGACCGTTCGCTATTGGAGATGTTTCATGTCTCCGATTCATTAACTATTATAAAATAGTTGATTAATATTTCTTATTTTATATTCAATAAACGTGGATATATTACTAATGGGATATTGATCCTAACACCAATTAGATTCCTTTTTAAATCTACATAACTGTTCTGTAGATTTTTTGTTCCTTTTCGAATTTATCTAAAACAAATCTCTTCTCGATTTGGTGAAATTTCATAAATTTCATTTTTAGGTTAATTAAATTTTAACTGATGCTCTAATTGTTAAATTCGATCTTCTAACACTAACAGGCTCGATAGACCGGGAAGATAAAACAACAACAAATTATAACTATTGAAATTACGGGAAAAAATATCTCCATTTCATTAAATATGTATTTCTGATTTTATCATTTATTATTATTCGAGATATTTATAGAAACGGTGCTATAAACATTTAAGCTTTATGTAGTGGCGATTGCATTTTGTATATGTTTCTAACTTGATGAAGTATGTTATACTTCAGCTCTCTAGAAACAAATACCAAATCATTTTATCAGTGGAAATCCATCGGATAACAGAAACTTTCGCCATTTCCTTCACAGTTCCAGGTTTACATCAAATCTGGCCTTATCCCCATTTCTTGCAATTTAATTTGTAATTTTTAACGTGATTTTAGCCCATAAAAGTACAAATATTATTGCACCAAAACACGAATAGAAACGTAATAAACGTAACAAAAAAATAATTAAATCACCCGTTATTTTAATAAAGTAAGTGTACTGCAGAATAACAAAATAACAGAGCTGCTCAAAAGGTTGCAGTAGTTTAGACAAACTTAAAATATTTCCGCAGATCTCGAAAGGAGAATGTTCAACTTGTTTATGTTTAAAAATTAATGTTCTCCTTGTTTCATCTCTTGGTTAATATCACACTAATGGTTAATCTAAAAAAAAAAATTTTTAAGCGCTAAAAATATGCAACCGTGCTTTTAGCAATTCCGATGCGGTTTCCACAGGTTTAGTTTGGAAATATTGTATTTATTTATTTTTTAAAAAAACTTTTATGTATATCAGAAACTAAGCTCAAAAACACCTTTAAAAAACACATCGTTACATCATTTCCTTTTTTTTAATTTTATTTTTATATACTTAAATAATGACTAATTTGTTCATAATTGAAATTTAAGCTATTTATTATAATAAGTGATACGTCGTACTAGTACACAAATTTGGAGCTTGGCAAGGCAAAGCAGTTTTATTTGGATTCCTTTCTTATTTTCTTAGTGCTTCAGTAAGATTTTATTTTAATCCAAGTGAGTAAGGCTGTAGTTCATTCAAAGCTTTCTCTGTGTAAAGAGAATTTTTAACAACAACTTTATTATGATAAAATTACAATCTGCCTGATTGGGGTATAAGTAATTGTGATATTTATCATTTGATCTCGTTCATACCAATTTGTATTCACTCGCTCATTCACACTATATATACAAACAGCCCAGAGGCCCCCCAAGTCCACATGGTTGTCACCTCCCTCGCGTGCGAAGGAGGAAGCGGAGTCTTGGGAAGTCCCCCACGCTCCTTCGTCAGCCGCGTCACTAGATAAGAGCCAGCGGAGGCTGGTCCAGAGCGCGAGAGCCCTCCGTGTAAAGAGCAATCAAGGTTTTTCTATCTTGGATTATAGAGTCTGGTATTTCTTTGGAAAATACGAATCATAAACGCGCGTATTCGCTAAAATATTCATTTCCTACTGAGATAGATGGCAAACACAGTTGATTTTGGTCCAGGACGCAAGGTAGGAAAAGTTGTCAACTAAATGTAAATAATTTGATCTCTTATTTTCAATAAGGTTAGAGTCGTTCCAAAAAAAAAAAGAAACGATGTTTTATTTCTAGGAAAGGAGGAGGGGAGGATGGGTAAGGCACTGAAGAATACAGAGGTGGATGAAATGGTGGTGAGCTCTGTGGTCCATGAAATCGGATAATTAGGTGCTCATCTTCCCCTTAGAGTTTCTGCTTTCATGGGCCTCGAGAGAGAACCTCTATGTTCCTACTTACCCTCATGTCAAAAATCTTGCATTAGCATTCACTTACACTTGCAAATTCACATTCTCCTACAGTTGTTTTTTATGTAGAAAGGAATGGAAAGAAAAAAAAAATTAAAATTCTGTATACTTGTAAATCTTTTACAATATTTTTCTTTCTTTTACGGTTTAGATGTATGCTATGTACAGTTCAAAAATCTTGACGATTTGCTATGATTGTTTAATAAAATATGTAAAGATTTTTTATTGAAAATCCATTACCTACATTTATGTAGAATGATAAGAACAGATTAAATGCATAAATAATTTTCATCCCATTACTTTAACAGTCAGATAATTAGATGCTTTGAATTTAGAAGAAAAACAATAAAAAAAAAAGTATTATAATGACAGTATACAGAAAAAGTATATTTTTATAGTCTTTGTCTTCCCTCATTGCACAATCTAAAAAATATTTTAGGCAATATATTATATTTAGAATAATACATGTTTTGTCCTATTGTATTTTTTTTGTAGCCTCCTATTCTTATTATCAGAAGAGGGTTTACTGAGTGGGGTCCTTTTTTGAAAAAATAAAATAATGAGTAAAGTGATGAATAGTTGTCATTTGTAATTCTTCAAATTGTTTATCCGTGATTTTATTTTAGTAATCTATGTTACATGTCATTCTTAAGTAGTTATTTTGGATAAGTTAAAGTTTTTTTGTAATTTGAATTACTCAATAAGCTCCAAACCGGTCATGCGTAACACATTATTGGTCGGATACATTCTTTGGATACTATGAGTTCATTTTTTTGTATTTAAACTTTATATTTTGTTAAAAACAAGAAACTAGTTACTTGTACTTTGTTATATATTCAAGTTTAGAGTAATTAAAAGTATGAGCTTACCTTCCAATGTTGAAATTTTTATTGCTACTTCAGCCTGAGTTATTTCACTAATTATGACATTCTTAGCGGAGAGACCTCCCAGAGAGAAACACCCCTAAATTCCTGCTCCCTGATAATTCTCAAACCATTGTTTGGAAGATACTTCGTGTATGTCGGATTCGGTGTAAATTAATAAAGCAGTTAAGATATTCACATACTTAGTAGTGAGGTGAAAAGGTAAATTTGAAAGTATTTTTCGTTAAGTAGAAACCAGCATAACCTAAGCGATGGGCAGAAAATATCCTTTCATCAAGATAGTCTGATTGACTGGAATGAAATGAAAGCGGATACCTTAGCTATAAAGTGAAGCTCCATACTAACCTCAGGGATACAGGGCTGCTCCTATAAACTCTACAATACTACAACCTATTTACAAAAATATTTATAGCAATTTGAAACATAAATAAAAATATCTTAGACTATATACGAGTAGACAACTTAATACTAAAATGGAGGAAAATGTGAACTAAATGTAAAGGGAAGAAAATACAATTATAACATTAAGCACCTAATTTGCGATCAGGTTAGGTTATTTTCAGATAACCCAATTAAGCCAATAGTTTTGTAACTACAGTATCAAACGGTCTGGTAGTTATAAGTATCACAATAGTTGTACAATAGTATAATGGTGTGAATACCATTCAATCTACTCCCACCTAGCTCTGTCGGCATATAGTGGTATTGTTTTCTTATATTCCCTTCTTGTTTATTTGTTTAGTAAGTATCTTACATGGAAAACAAATTTATTTGCAAAATTATATGTGACAGAAACAGTGTAACAAAACCTAGGGCACAGTTGCAAATAAACTTTATTCTCTGCAACCAAATTTTCTTTTACTCAGCCCTTGCATCTTACATGTAATTAAGGAAAATTAAAAAAAAGAAACTAGCACCTCCTGACTCTAAATTGGACATATTCATGTCCTAAAATGGAATTTAGTTCATATGAGATATAAAAAAAACTCTACCGGTAAAAAAACGAGGCTACCAATCCATGGATCGATAATCAAGATTGGTAAAAATGTAAAACCTATCCATATTAAAAAAAAAAATCTATTTTAAAATGGCTTTTCCCGTTAAACTCAAAGAGAAATTCAACTAACAAACCGAGAGAATATACCAAAGGCACACGAGCATGGGTTGATTCCATGTCACATTGCTTGTAATTTTCCTGCTGTACACTACACATTTTCATTATCTAAAGGGAAAAAAAACTAGTTGTGCCGAAGGAGGTCGTGTTGGCACGCCGCCCACGTTCGGAGGCCCTGATCACATAGAAGATTCCACCAAGAAACGTGGTCTTAGTGTTAAATGGTGTCTAATAGCTTTTGTGGGACTTTCTAGGAAATTTTCTATTAGTGTCTGTAATCTTCAATGCTTGCATTATTGACCAATATTGTATATATTATAAATATTCTTATACCAAAAAAAATTAACTCGATCCCCTCCCCCCGATTACATTTATTAACAATTATTAAAACACATAATTACATTGGATCACTCCATGTTTCCTTATTGCTCAAAACAAGCTACAGATAATAAACGGAGTAAAGGTTGAGATGAGTTCAAATAGATTTTTAAATTTAATTAAATGCAATTCATAACTGTAAATTGGTAAAGCGACTATTGACAACCTTCCGATCCCATATATTCTTACAAATCTTCTTACAAAACAATTCTTACCTCTCCTCTATATCCACTCAGGACAATTCCCTTTGGAGAGCTACCCAAAATACCATTATGTATCGCATCCACTTCGTCGTGGCAGTGGGCCCTGGCGACGAAGAAAGATCTGAAGCATTCGCACTCATACCTTGAGCGTGATTTGCTCTTCTGCACTTTTTCTGTCTTCACCAGAGGGCGAAACGGTTGGAGAAGGTGGCGGGGGGAGCTCCACTCCTTCCGGCTCTTCCTTCAGCTTGTTAGGAGAATTGCCTTTCTCTTGGGAACAATTTGTATGTATTGTATGAGTGGAATTGTACATAGGTATGAGTGGATCCCTATATCACAATTAATATAAGCAAATAGTAATATTGCAGTAAAGACGTATTCCAGTTATGTGCGTTTTAAGCAGATTAACTTAATAATCATTAGAACATTGTGATTCTACTCTTTTAACTATCTGTAGTTTACAGCGACTAGGAAAAATGAAAGTTTATCCTGACTTTAAGGAACTCGATCAATAGAATCGGTCAGGCATTGAATCAATCTTGTTTTAAACAAATCGAATACGTCTGTGATATAATCAGATAAAAGTATATTGAATTTACAGTTTATTGACTTAATTCCACAATCACTCTGTGAGTACTGGCAGATCAGTATATATTGATCAGTTTTGCTCAAAAAAGGGGAAGACCTCTTCACAAGACTTCACACACGCCAATACCAATGTGTATCCTGCCTCTCTTGAAAAATGATGATATATGATATGAGGGATTAGATATCAAAAAGGTGTGAGTAGACTATACTCAAGTGAATATTCAAAATGTGGTTAAATTAAGGAGAAAGTACCAAAATGACTTAGTGTAACTAACTTATATTGAAGGTGAAATTAAAAAGTATTAGTTGGTTGAATTATAAACAGAAACATGAGTTGCCGATGTGTTAGTAATATTAAATGTGCTCATAGATAATGATAAATTTAAGTGGCCAATACGCTATGCACCTCGATGATGTTAGTGAAGACTCGTTGTGGCACATAAGTGTTGGTGATTTTAGAAAGAAGGGTCTTAGTATTGGTTGGTGTTACCACTCACTTGACGGTTGCAGTCTCTTACATTGCACCCAAAGCTTATTTTCCCTATTCAAACATGGTGAATACTAATAGCTGGATAAGCTCATAATCTCATGAGAAACTAGTGAATCGCTGGGTTTTTTTTCTGTGTAGAATGATCTGAGATCTTAAGGAGTAAAATCTGTCTTCTGCATGGATTAGCCCTGGAATCGAGTGCCACATCTTAGCCTAGCCTTCAAGCTGTCTAGCCTATGACCAAGTACCAAGTCTTCCCATCTTTTAATACTGAAGAGACAATATTCACTCAGGGCTTTCCCATGCAAGGAAACTTGTAGAAAGAGCAATAGCAATGCCATTATCAGAATATAGAAGGGCTTTTGTTTTATTTAAAGCAGTACATTCTTATGTACCCTATCTTACAATATACCCTACATTCTTGAACTCATCCCTTCCAAGTTCATGAAATTCCATAGTAAGCTATCCAACCACCCTAATCCTCTAGTCATTACCCCGTGCCACCCATCCCTATAATCCTCCTCGAAGACCAAAGTGGCAGTGGCCTCATGACCTGCTATAAATACATGGCAGTGGTTGTCCTGGCAGTGTGCGTGGCTCTCGCACTCATGATCAGCCTCCACTGGCTTCTATCTGGTGACGCGGCTAGAGCGTAAGAAACTTCCGAACACTCAACTTCCTCTTTCGCATGCGAGGGATGTGACAACCATGTGGATTTAGGAGGTCTCTGGGCTGTTTGGAAATACTATATGAATGAAAATTGTAAATATGGTATGAATGAGAGCATTTATCACAATTACTTATTACCCAATAAGGCAGGTTGTAATTTTATCCCAATAAAGCATTTTGATAAATCAAAAAAAAAGTTTGAAGACAAATATTGTGTTAGTCAGGGGCATTTTGGATAAAATTATTGCAGGAAACAATGATGGGGAAAATCTCACTGCCCTCCAATCCATAGATTAATAACCTTAATTATTCAGGCATTAGGGGATTAGGGTGGTTGGATAGCTTACTATGGAATTTCATGAACTTGGAAGGGATGAGTTAAAGAATGTAGGGTATATTTGGATCGTTATGAAGGGTTTTGTTGCAGATGTAATAATGGGGATTTACTATTTTTCTCAGGACGTTCGACTTTTTTGATGTCCCCCATAATTATAATTAATACATAAATATTAATATAATAATAATAAATTATATTGATTAATTATGATTTACTTTATTATAACAATATGTTCACAAAAAGACAAGAGGTCAGTTTTTCCAATCCTCTAAATTTAAAGTAAACGATAATAATAAGAAAATGAATGATGTAGTCAATCTGTTGTTATCGTTGTACATGTATGTAATGAAATCGCAATAAATATATTTCTCTCTCTCTCTCTCTCTCTCTCTCTCTCTATTTTGGTATATATAACTATTTTTAAACTGTTTTAAGGTACAGCTTTAGGCTCGATGTAAATGAAAAAAACTGTCATCTTTAAATACGAATCACAAGCACTTTTCCACCATGATTTGTTTAACCGATCCAATCCATACATAAAATACATACACAATGGCGTGAATATAAGATTATTTGTTTCAGCGCAGGGTGGAGTTTATGTAGTGGTGGGGTGGGCAGTAGGGATCAATTCAAAGAAGGGTAAACATTTGTCCAAAGAGATTGGGGATCTTTTATATATAGCCGCCGGCTGGCTTTGTCCCTAGTTTTTTTTTCCTGTCAATTTAAAATTTGCAGCCTATTTTTATATTGCCTAGCTCATCTTATCCTGACTACGTTCATCTCATTGATTACTTTTTTATAATTGTATAAAATCCCCGTTCGATGATTATGAATTCATAATTAATGACAATTTTCAATTGGTGGTTGGTGACGCATCTCAACCCCTTTGATCATTTTAATTAAAGAGAATTAATATATATTATGAATTACATTTGTCCGTATATGTGTATAGCAGAAGAGTAATTTTCCAATATGAATTTTAAGCGATGCGAAATTAAATTACATACCTTAGCATCTGAAGTCTAGCGTAATCTCCTACCTGTGGCAATTATTAGATAAAACGATGCTCAGAAAGGAGGTGAGTATTAATAGTAGGACTAGACTCTTCTGATATCTCAAAGCTACTCTAAAATAAACACTGAATTCTAACATGTACAGAATATGTTGCTTTGCAGACTTTTTGGATAGCGGTGAACCAAAGCCCCTTGCAGCAAAGAGTAGGGGCTTTTCAAGGCACAGTTCAAAAAAACGTGTACCTACCATCCACGGGAGTCCCTGACAGATGTTAGGGTGAATCGAAGGTACCTGCGCGTGCAATAAACACCCTTCACACAGACACGCTGGGAATTTAAACTGAAAACTCACTCCCTTAAATCAAAATATAAAACCCTAAAAACGTACTTAGACACAAATGTGGTTCTACCTAAACATTACCCAACAACTAAAACCTTAATATCATGTACAGTTAACTTTTTTATGTAATGATTGATTTTGAGGGGGGGGGGGGTTAAAAGATGAAGTTCTTCTTTAAGGGAAGAAAATGGTTGAATTTTCTCTGCCCAAAGGCCTATCTGTCTGTATGTGTACTATAGTGGCTGTAAAAATGATGCAATAGTTCTGAAATTCTAAAGCTACATTCTATAACACTCTGGGCTAAATACGTTTAAGTTTCGACTAATAACCAGAAAGTCCGCCCCCCCCCCCATCCCTATATATGATTACTGATGCAAATGGCTTAGGCTCTATCAAGTCAATCCGCAGAATTTATTTAAGATTTAATGTCTTGATATTGTTAAAGAAAGTGTTGATATTCATAAAAGGTAAGAATACTTCTTTAAAAAAAAAAAATAGAATTTAGGTCTTGATTGAAGTTAAAAATATATCTCTAAATGAAATATTAATGCTTCCGACAACCAATAATCACGAATGGGGAAAACTGTTTAAATAAATAAATATTTTTTCTCAAAATTTAAATATATTTTATCGAGTTTTCACGTAGCGTTGAATTATTAAGGTTGGTCATGTCACGGCGGTCTTCCTAATTGAATACACTTCACACGCACGACTGAACGAACCTCAGGCATTAGCATACAACTCTTTTTCTAAGGCGCACCTTAATTCAAAACACAGTATTGTCAGCTTCACTCTCGCGTTGAATTTGGCTTACTTTAAACAAATTGTAAAATGGCAATGAAGAATACTTCATGTTCTCAAGTGATTTATCAAAACAATTTTAGGAAATTCTATACGAAAAAAAATCATCATTATTGATTTCGTTTCCAATTATTTTCAGCTAACGGTATATCTATAACTAAATACTAAACTAATTAAAAAAAAAAAGTATATATTGCATTTAAACTTAATGAATGACTAGGAAAGTGAAGAAACCACACCGAGAGGAACTCTACGGGGCTTACTTAAAGCACTTATATCGTAAGAAAAATAACACCATTTTTTACCAAAACTTTTACTTAATCTGTCCCCACTACTGAAAATTGACTTTTCAAGAAAAAAAATAAACTAAGCAGTTCAAATGTTATTATAAAAAAAACTACCACTAAAGCCGGGGCATATTAAATATGCAAAATAATGATTCATAATTTGGGAAATTCATCGAAGTCCGGTGTGATGTTTCAAGACAAATGGATATTCTGTCTTACGTACAACCAAATCTACTAATCAATAAGGCCACAAATTCACCATAGGGCAGTTTTGTATTAGCAGAATTGTCGTGCAGTTATTTCGAACGAATATTTAATTTGTTGTTAATAATAACATTTGCCAGTTTATAAACTTGCATATTATACATTTGTCATATACCAATCTAGACAGATGATTTCAAACGAAAAATCACAACTTTAAAATCAACAATACTCTACTTATTATCATTAAAAAATATATAGTTACCAAGTTAATGACTAATTAATTAACTACTAGAATTTTTCAGGAGGATCCTTTTGTTTTAGCATGTTTGGGGCACTAACTAAAACTTCCATGAAATAGCATCTCTCTTTGCCAAACTGGAAGGGGGGTCGCTTGTGCTGTACGCTTAAAGAAGGAATGCCTGAATTTCGAAGTAGGGGCAGGGGGAAGTTTGTGTTTGGGGTGTCACTTTATCAAAGGGGGCTGTGGGGAAAAGGAGATAATTATAGGGTTTCATTGTCCCTGTGACAAGACTTGCACATCGGTATCGTTGATCTCACCACTCAAGCACCAAAAGGAAGATAGAAAAGGAAAAAAAAAACGACTTGAAAGTAAAGTTTGCACTTTTATAAATCCGTAGTTCTATTCATAAGAGATTCATCAGTACAGCCAATTATATTTTAATAAGTATTTTTGCTACGGCCAAAGAAAAGAGTCTTGTTTTCAAAAAGGTTTGTACCGTGTTCTGTCTGTCCGAATGTACAAATCTTCTGCGATCTAATCAGTCTAAAAATTTAAATGTGTATTAGACAACTTCTAAAAATATACTAATTATATTTTAGTTTAAATACGATATTGAGGAGGTTGATGAGAATGATGGGTGTGAAAAAATTAATTTGTTATGCATAGTCCTGAATTGATGGAACGTAGACAAGTGGCAAAATTAAATCAAATATTTGGAGACTGTAAAGCCGTATTTAGGCAAAAATGAGTTATTTCTATGAACATATATGTATTTCTAAGAATATAAATAAGTAATCGTCAATATTAAAATAATTTTCTAGGCAAAATATATTTGTGGTCTGATATCGACTTGTTATAACAGAGAACTGTAAACCGTATTATTGAACCGAGAGCTAGATTTTCCATGCAAGCATTTATGTATATATGTAAATGTAGAGCATGCATTGAAACACGGTTGCTTAAGCCAATATCCAAACAGTTTCATAGATAAGTTAAGTAGTTACATTATATATAGAATTACAAACAGCTTAATGGCCTAATCAAGTGCATATCATCTATGTATTGCTTACAGCATCCATAAATTATTAGGTCGACCGGCTTCCAATATATGGATTTGCAGGCTCAAGAAATGTTTTATTCATGTGGACCCCGTTTGTTGCTTCGAGCCTAGACTGATTGTCTATGAAAAAAGAATATCAATGTTTAGGTATATGCAGTGAAACTTTCCCAAGAGAACGATCAAAGTTATTTGCTATGGAATTTTCCACGATGTACCTGTCAAATTTCATATTTTTGGCTGCTTTAAAATCATTTTTGGAATACCTTTGAACTCCTTCTTGCTAAGCTAAAAGTATAAAACCTAACCTTTAAATTTAAGAGAGAGAGAGAGAGAGAGAGAGAGAGAGAGAGAGAGAGAGAGAGAGAGAGAGAGAGAGAGAGAGAGAGAGAGAGAGAGAGAGAGAGGGGGAGAGAGAGAGAGAGAGAGAGTGAGAGAGAGAGTGAGAGGGAGGAGCGATAAGGACCGATTGAATATATGATTCATTTTCTTCTATTAGCTTTTACAATAGATGGATTACTAAATAAGTTAAATTTAGTGAAAAACCCAAGCAAAATAAAATTCCTCTATGATAATGATAATATACAGTTAATCACTATTTTTTATAGGTTTTATCTTCCTTAACAGTACAATCAATAGGTGGAGTAGGTTGGTGCTAAAACGAGGAAAAAATATTATATTAACAAGAATTTATGTTTTGCTTTTTTGTGAATATGTCGCTTTAATGCATCATTTTTGTAGTCCAAATTTTTTTTTTAATTGGAATTGAGCTGAGTGGGGATATTATTGCAAAAATTGAAAAGCATAAATGTTTAGTGTATCTTGCAATTGCTGTTGTAATTCGTAAACCTCGTTATTACATCTAAATTAAAGCTTATGTATAATAAAACGGCGTGTTCTCAAGTATACCTCTAAAATCGTTATGTGAAGTTACTAATAGTTCAGTGAAGTATGAAGTAAATCTAGTAACATGAGCTTTAATTTTACCAGCGTTTTTTAGATGCATTATACAATGCTATCAAAATTGGGTGTTAGTTCTTTAATAAGTCAGTAATGAATAACCTACATTAATACATTAAGTAGGGTATCCAATTCAAGTTATGATTAATAATATGTGTCATTATTGGTCGGCGTTTCAGTTCACTGTAATTACAAATGCTATTATGTCGGCCAATTCAATCGTTATGACAACGGAAACGCTTATTTATGGATATACTATCATCTGTCAATCTTCCTCCTATTCAGGCTTCCGACTCCAATTTAGTGCAAGAAACTTAAATCACCATTTTCCAACTCAGAGGTATATAAAAACTTATTTCAATAATTCAAAATGGGAAAATATTGCATATTTTAGAGGTAAATGGTTTTTGTTTCAATAGTTATTTGTTATATTAAAAATATATATTTTGGCTATAAGGTTAATAATGGATTAATACATATTCAAAAGATCATTCATAAGTGTGTTGTTATGCTCCTTAGATTATTTCCAATCTTACTGTTTATTAAATTAGGTGTTTTATATAATTCTTTTTCTAAATCTGTAAATTTATGTTACTCGTTCTAAATTGCATTTTCCGCTAGCATTCAGTACTACTACTCTAAACAATAACATTATAAATTTATAATTAACCAGACAGTGTTCTTCCCTGGCAGATATGAAAAGAAGTATTAAATTAGCTATAGGGGGGGGGGTACCTTTGATAAAAATGTTCGTTCATTCTGGAGGACAGGGAGCTTTATATCGTTGTCTAGCGGCTTTGCTAACACAATCCACCAGGTATCCTCGTTAACATTTTAAAATAATGGGATCTGGCAAACTGGCCTATTTGTCGGGGGAAACTCTCCTGGGAAAGCGTGGCAGTCCCGGCAGCTAAATCCCGAAATAAATATTAAACGCCCTGAAAAGGAAGTCCTATTAAGTCTTAGATAGTTGGGGCATTAGAGGTAAACCAGCTTAGTCTTGTCAGCTGATAAGTAAGATTCACTATCTCATGGTCTCAAGATCCTAACTTCAGAATAATTTGATTTATAATATATATATAATTTATACGTTTACAGTAATTAAAATGTGGACGTCGTGCATGGTATGCCGAAAAGACAACATACAACTGGTTCACCTCGGTGGCAACAAACAAACTACAGACCCAACTCTAGGTTTCGTAGGCTTTATATGATTCATTACATTATAATTAATGAATATTTGCCCTAGTTAAGGAATTAGGAGAGACCAATAAAAAATAAAGTGATACAGCAAAACAGTTGGAAAACGTAAAATTATTTTGCTTACTTCATTGTCTTAAGATCTAGCTTAGTTTTCCACCTGTGGTTATTGTTAAGTAGAAAAGATTTTTTAGAAAGCATGGGAGAGATTATGAAAGCAGGATTTGAAGTTTTTGATGTATAAAAACCAATCTAAACGCACACTAAAATCCCGTGCTGCTTAGGTGCAGGTCTGAAAATTCTCCCTATGGCTTGGCTATCTCATATTTATAGTATTGTGCTAACATATCCCCGCGATAATAAAAGTGGTTTTCCTGAAAGTTCCAAGGGAGAACCCCAAGGTACCAGACCAGGTCCTCTCTGTTCAGAGGGTTTCAAATAGAAAATCACTCACTCACTTCAAATCTACCCAATTCTAATAAATAAATTTAATTTGATAGTAAAAATGTGATTACAATAAATATGGCTGCAGCCCAAAATGAGTACTTACACCTCAAAAACGTCTAAGAAAAAGTAAGGCCCTTGAAAGAAAAAAAATTCTTTATTATGTTTATAATTTTTTTTTTTATATTAACAACAGCTTTATTATGATAAAATTACAATATGTTTGATTGGGCTGTAAGTAATTGTGATAAATGATCTCATTCATACCAATTTACAATTTTCATTCACTCGCTCATTCATACTTGTCATATACAAACAACCCACTCAGGACATGATTGGAGAAACTGGCCATTGCCAGGACTCTCAATGCCACGTATTTATACGAACCCACTGCCGTTTTAGTCTCCAAGGAGAATTATAGGGATGAGTGGAGGGAATTAGGGTGGTTCGATAGGTTACTATGGAATTTTATGAACTTGGAAGGGATGAGTTCAAGAATGTAAAGTATATTAAGATCATTATGAAGGGTTTTGTTGCTGAGGTAACAAGGAGTATTTGCTATTGTTCTCAGGACTTTTGATTGAAAGAATTGGATGCACTTGATGTCCGAATTTCGGGATGTCCCCCTATAGCTCTATTCCGTATGTCCAGATTGGCTTGAGTATAACTTTGTAGACAAGTAGTTTATTTTCTATTGAGAGATAGGATGTCCTTCGAAGTAGTCTGTACAGTTGTCCAAAGCGTCTGTTTAGTTCTTGTCTTTTTAGCCTCGTGTGTGGGTTCCATGTCAGTCTTTTGTCGAGATAGAAGCCTAAATACCGTACTGTCTCAGACACGGGAAGAGGAATTAAATTTAAAAAAAACTAGCGGACAGGACTTGCGGCAGAGGGTAAAGGTTCTGTGGGAACATTTTGTTTCATGGACTGATTTGCCATTAGTTGCACCAATACTCGATCTCATCAAGGGGTTTTTGAAGGTTTTGGGATGCTATTTCAGGGTCTGAATGGGATGACAGGACTGCAGTGTCATCTGCAAATGTTGCCAAGAGGGTATTGGTGGTAGAGGGGACATCAGCGGTGTATTATTATAGATTATAGAGTATAGGAGTTCCACAGGGCAGACTCCTGCTTTTAGTAGTTAGAATATTCTAAACCAGAGCGGACTTGGAAGAAGCGGTTTGAAAGGTAGGACTGTAGGATTAGGGATAGGGTCGGCGGTAAATATATTTTGAGCTTGTAAAGCAAACCTGCGTGCCAGACCCTGTCAAAAGCTTGAGCTATGTCCAGAAAGGCAGCAGTGCAGTATTGTTTGGTTTCAAGGGCTGAGGATATGTGATCAACAACGCGAAGGCCTTATTGAGCAGTGGGATGTCGTTGACGGAAACCAAACTGATGAGTAGGATAAAGGTTTTTGGATTCAACAATTGGAAGTAGGAGTTTTTCAAATATTTTTAGAGGATAGGGAGAAGGCTAAGAAGGAACGGTTAGATGAGGCGTCATTGGGTGGTTTACCGGGTTTGGCGAATAGGATAATAATGGAGAGAGGAAAGTGCGTTGTTCGGTAATGGAATTATAAATGTAGGTTAGGAAGATTATGGCTTTAGGACGAAGTTGTTGGAGAATGTTTATAATTAAATTTAAAAGAGTGGTTCGTCGGTGGAAAAATAAAACACAGGATTTAACACAGCTATTTTACACACATAACACCTGTTTTTCTTAAGCAGTTAGGGCTATAGTTAAGTACTCGTAATCGATCCCAAAAAATAAAGGTACAGTTTTAAATAAAATACGCACTACTAAATATACTTAGCATCTGAGGACTCTTTAGATGTCCAGCCAGTATTTTTTCTGCCCATCGAGTGTTCTAATTTCGATCAATCACGAGCCTCGGTATATAAATGTTAGTTGGGGTAATTTATAACGCTGTTGCAAAACCCAGTTTATTAAGATGAATGAACCGAATGATCCAGTATTTTAGTTTTCTATTTTGTTTTTTTTTTCTATTTTTTTTTCTTTTTGTTTTAAACAATTTCTCTTCATTTGACGGGGAAAGAGACAGCTTTGAGGAAGCAATGTTTTAGAGTGACAAAGCTGGCCGGGAACGGCAGTATACAATATCGGAGCAGCACGTGGGTCAAAGCCTGTCAAGCGGCTGATAGACCGTCATCTCCTAAGACCTTTTTGCCATTTATCAAAGGCCCTACAAATACTTTCCCCTCAATCTTCCCCCTTTTATTTTTACGGGGGAAACCCTTTTTTCCCGAAAACGGCTGATAATTGGTATTGGTACCGACCGACTTATAGTGGAGCTACACACACGCCCACACAAAAAAGCAATTACACGATGTTACGTTTACTAAGACCTCCGTGGATTTCACAGGGTTTGGTAAATCACGGATCAGCCAATATCTTTATAATTCGAGTTAATATTTCCAAAAAAATATAGGTTAGATAGTGTACTCTCTATTAGGGTATTTAATTTCGCATTATAAAATAAAAGGATGCAACCATCAAACAGTTAGACATTGCAAAGTTTGATTACCTCAGTGTATGGTAAATTCTTATCCCCTACCTTTGATAATCATTGGGTAGAATGGATGTTTTAGGAGGCAATGAGGTGACTTAAAAACTTCTATTCGCAGTACACCACGTGTTGCTTTGACGAAAGTCGAAAAAACTTTAATTTTGTTTTTCAAAAATTTTATACGATTTGGAATGTTTAGAATTTGCAATAAATGTATATGGACTAGGGTTCCTGTATCAATGCCACACTGCATACAGTTTATTAGGGTGTAAAATATTGTTAAACTAATCCTAACGTATTTATAAAATACAAAGCTTTTTGTAATTTGGGAAAAACTTTAAAAATAACCAACCATTGGACAGTAGGAGCTAACATAGTGCAAAAATCATGGACCCACTTCCCTCGGGTAATAAAGATTCAGTTACTTCCAGGTTAATAAAAATCTATACACGGGTATAGACCTAAACATATATATCCGTAATTCCAGTATTATCTTCTATAACAGTTTCTGAATCCCGTGTTTGTCAATTTATTATTTTCTCGCTACCAAATTATTCAGGTCATACCTTATTATTGAAGTTTGAATTTTTAAATTAATTTTTAAGTCGCTTATTAGACTCAAGTTGATTTGAAATCTCAAATTTATCCAAACTGCCTTACATTGGCTTCATTTTTGTTATCTTTGGCAGTCTCGTTCCAGAATATTTTTTTTTTTTTAATTTATTGAATGAAATCTATAAATGATTAGGAAATTCTAAACAAAAAAACACACTCATATTAAGCTGTACGAGCCAGTATTAATATCACTATTAAAGTTATATTAATACTTATAATTGCCCTGATTTAATTACACCACAACCACTTTTTAATAACCTGAACGTTGTAATTGTACGTTAATCAATAACCTTTGTAGTTTTATTAAAGGATGTTTAACATATTATTTGGTATAGCCAAAAAAATTTTTTTTTGTTCCTCCGGCCCTTTAAATAAACTTGCAAGGACACTAGAACAAAAAAAAAAAAGGAAGAGGGTGGGACTAAATTAACTTTGTTACTACTTGCTGTCGGCAAATGGCTTTCCAATTTAGTTCCCAATAAATAGACTTTTATTCGAAGAAAATTAACGAAGTTTTTGTTAGAACAGATGTTTGTAATGGCCAATTATTAAGTTCTAATTCTTCACCACCCCAAGCTCTCACGGGCTCCCATTTTTCATCATTTCAATTAAAACAACGACTTTTCGAAACCGTTTTATACAAACGGTGAAAATCCCCTGTTCCGTCAAGTGATTAGTTTCCATTTGGGAATGAATGAAAAAAATAATGACGACTCAAACGGTCCAGCGACCTTTCGTTCAACGAAGATACGACAATTTAATTTGAGATTATTTCTTAAGTAATATTACTTTTTGTTTAGTGGTAATTAAGATAAGAATACAAATTTAAGTATCCTTGGACAACCCTATAGAATAAAATTTTATTTGACATAACATTGTTTTATTGACAGTATCAGTCCCTTATAAAGTTTACAGCGAGCTAAGTATAAACATATAAATTGTGTTAAGAAAATACATAATAAAAAAATAAATATTTATACTTAAGAAGATGTGCAACGATTATGTAGAAGTTACTAAATACATTTCAAAGACTACGTACCAAATTACAAATAAAATAACTTAGGGGAACGTATTAGTGAGCAAACATATTGTAAAATATTCAGGCTTATCACTTGAATACACTGTACTTACAACGCAGGCCTACAACAACAAAAATGTTTTTGGTGCCTAGGATTAGCAGTGAATCTAAATATGAAATCAGTTTTTCTTAAACTGCTTTGTTTTTTTGGATCAGAGTTTTTTTTAACGTACATTTCTAAATCACATATAAAAGGATTAGTCCTTGTATTTTCGCCCTATGGTCAGTCGGCTGTCTAGTTAGTTTCAGAAAAATCCACCAGATGAAAAAATGGGTCTGCCTAACTATTTTCCAGATGACTGGCGCCTATTTGGTGACAGCCCAATCCTATGTTGGAATGTGTCCTTCTCAACAATGGGAATAAATATGGTTCACTACCAATTGCTCACTCAACGAAAATTAAATAAGAATATAATACCATAGCTTTGTTGCAGGAGAATCATAACATCAATGGGTGATTTGTGTGGACTTGGTAAAGTTCTTCTTGGATATCAAAGTGGCCACACCAAATATCCTTGATGCTTGTACCTCTAGGATATATGAGGCACAACATACCACTGAGTTAGAAAATATTCGCCTAAGAAACCAAATATAGACGTTGGGAAAAAGAACGTCATTAACGACCCCTTAGTTGAACAAGAGAAAATCATCTTTTCTCCACTGTATATAAAGCTGGTCCTTATGAAGCTGTTTGTAAAGGCTCTTGATTAGAATGTATCATGCTTTGCATATATAGGGGGGAAATGTCACAGTTGAGAATGGATGGATGGAGCTGTAAGCATGGATATGTTGAACTGGTAAACGAGTTGCTTGCCAGTTTTAAATTCCTTGGGCTTATCATTACTATTAAGGTGAACTATTTACAAGCAACTTGGACCGTTTTCCTAAAAATTTAGGAGACACCAGTAAGGAAAGATTTCACCAGGATATTAAAACTATGGAGGCGAAGACCATTGAAGATGGGATACGCACATTATTACAGATTACTGCCCTACTGTTAAAAAGGGACTGTTCCAATATGCGTTCAAGAATGTCACGGAGAAGAAGCTTCCAAAGTGCTCAGTGACCAGTTGGTTTCATGGATGACTTTTTTCTCAATATTTGTTTTTATAATAATCATTGTACAGTATCATAATAAAATTGTGTGTTTAGTTTTTTTTTATTCGAGCCATGGATTCAACTTACAATAGTGCAACGAATATTTCACTAAAATGTTATATCTTCGAAATTTATGCTCCTACTAAACTATATTTGAATTTAGGGCATCAAATTCATATGAAAATCAACTCCAAATACTCCAGCACTATACTATCGATTGGACTGTCTAATTATAGACACAAGAGACATAGGCCAAACCTCTCACAAGCAAGGTATGAGTTAAATTAATCAACTGTCAATATTTTCCTAAACAAACAAGTCTTCTCAGTGGGCAGCCTAATTTGCTTTGATATGACTCCATAAGATCTTTAGAAGGTGTGGTGTGCCCCGACAGTGCACTATGTTCAGGAGAAGAGGTACAGGGTAGGTTTATAGGTAGTTTATGTGGTCTTGGAATGACCACGAATTCACACTCGGTATCTAAGGGTAGGCGAAAACCGTCCGGATCCCAAAGGCAAGTGTGAACCGGAAAGTGGCAGACTGTATTGCCGCGGGAGACACTGCTAGGTAAATTTGCAGGGCCATGGCAACCGTCGTCCGTGAGGGAGAGGTCTCCCCCAAGGAGGTGCTAGTTTTGGCGAGACGAAGGCAGAGATTCCCACTAGGAAGGTGTGGGGTCTGACAACTCCGGACTAAAACATAGCGAGGTTAGGAGAGAGAGATGCAGAGGTAGTTGAATGAGAAGACCATGGTTTCAGTATAGCTGCAAACGCCAGTGCAGAGAGAGAGAGGAGTAATGTTCCAAGTGACGGTTCGGTTCGTTATGCCCTCTGTCTGAGGACGCGAGGCTTATATAGCCGGCTACCCTGGAGGGGATGGACCCCCACCAGGCGGCTAGAGGAAGTGGGGATGGGCCCTCACTCCACTGGCTCCTCCTCCTACTCTCACTGACGTCATAATCTTTATTAACAACAAATATGGAAACATAGACAGGTATAATATTATTCGAGAATAGGGGAACTTTTAACTATTCATAATTAAGAGGTGGCCAAAAGATGGTAAGAACAGAGGCCGGATGGACAGGCTGGTAGGCAAAGGTAACATAAGCCCCCAATAATAAAGAGAAACAGCCTTAATCACTTCTTTTGTCTAGTAAGCAAATAATTGAGGTTATATAATATACTTTTATTACCTTATACCATATAAAATTCCAAATTTAGAAACAAAATATTAACATCTGATAAAACTCCATCCTACTGTTTCCATTTGACTCCTAGCTATTATTCGTGCATGTGCCTTCTACAGCTTTCATGAAAACTGACGATAGAACTTTGCAGAAAAACATCTCCACAGCCACCTTCATATCCTCACTGTCATAATTAGTACTTGTTTCCAAATGTGGAGAATTAGTCAAGTTTTAAGTGAAGTGTTATGTACTGTAGGTGCTGTTATGGTGTTGGGACTTTAATGATCTAATTAAAAAGTTTTCACTATTCTTACGCTTCATATGTCTCTGTATTCCACTGCTGTGTTATTAAATGTATTAAATACAGCTGGGGATTCATTTGTGTTCACATGCCAATTTTAACTTTATAAATGTTCAGCTCGTATGAGAGAAAAAAAAAAAAACCTTAGCCCTTTATGGTGACATTAAATACTTTGCTACTACGTAAGGCAACGTAGTTGACTTTTTCTTTGTATTTATTAATTTAGATTTATTTTGAACATCAAGCGTATCCAATTCTTTCAATCAAAAGTCCTGAGAACAATAGTTAATGCCCCTTATTATGTCAGCAAGTTCATGAAATATAAACCTATCGAACCACCTAATCCTCAAGTACAGTCATTTCACTGCGTTACTCATCCCTATAATCCTCCACGGAGACCTGGCAATGACCAGTTTCTTTAATCAAGTCCTGAGCGTTTGTGGGTCTCGCGCTCTTGGCCAGCCTCTGACGCGACTGATGGAGGAGCTTGGGGGACTTCCCAAGACCACTTTATCTTTCGTATGCGAGGGAGGTGAGAACCATGTGACTTTGGGAGGTCTCGGGACTATGTATGCACAGTATGAATGAGCGAATGAATGAAGAATTGTAAATATGGTATGAATGAGAACATTTACGACAATTACTTATTACCCAACAAGACAGATTGTAATTGTACCACCATCAAGTATTTTAAGAAGAATTTAACCAACGACTCGTCAAATGCTTTCAAGTGAACATTACCAGTTCTTTAATCTCTAATCAGCTGTTTCATTGTTATACCAACACAAGACTATAGCCAGGTAAAATAGTTGTACCTCCTGAGTAATTTTCCGTTTTATGAATTGATTGAACCACGTGATTTAGAATCCCCTAATTACACAGTCATTGATTAGGATCTCTTGAAATGAAGATTGCCCTTCCTCATAAATAAATTTATAAGCCTATATTATCGCCAATCATTTACAACCAATCGGAAGACTTTATTTTTCTAAATGTTTGTAGGACCGTACAGTAATCAATTTTATCGGTGACTATTGAAAATATCCAAGCAATTGTCACAAGTTTTATCACAGTTTTGCTGCATTAAAGTATTCAAGTTTTTTTCTAATATTCTCTAATATAATATTCATTTGTCAAAATAGTGAAGTAAACAAAGCTATATATTAAATGTTGGTGACCATAGTAGAGACAGCTAAAACTATTGAATCGATAAACTATTAAGAAATATAAATGAAAGATGATCTTGTCGGCTATTTTACATTGGGCGCCATTAGACCACCTGTCTTAATTTAATTTTTATGTATTTTATCTTTCAAGTGGACCGTTTAACATGAACCCCCCCCCCAAAAAAAACCCTATAATTTGAAGGTTATTCCCTATCTATGCATCTTTCGGCCAGAAAGTACTGAATCATTGTTACTACTTGTCTCACTTGTGTAGGATATTACAGAATTACACCTCCAGGTCCAATTTCGATATAGTCAAATTTGCTTATAACAATTTTGCTTCAAGGACCTCGTAGAAGTAAAAACAACAGACGGAGTCAAGGAAAACATCTATAGTAGTTGTCATGTGCAGTGGAAGTTAGTAAAAAACAATTAGGAACACAAAAAAGAAACAAGAAGTATACGATACATAAAATATTATTTTGATTTATCGCAAACAAATGAACAGTAATACCTTTTATCACATAAGAGTACTGAAAATTATAAGTCATAAAACATAATATACATAAACATTAATAGGGGATATGATATATATGGGTGACCTAATGCTTCTACTTTATGGACTTCGGATAGAGATAGGTCGGAGGAATTTGCTCTGCATATTTCCCATACTTTCACACCTCACCTTTCACACCTCACCTTTCTCATCAAAACCGTAGAAGACTTCCTCACTTGACCTATCCCTCTCTCACTTCCACCAAATGCCGCTAACCACTGTGAGGTCAAATATATTCTTGAACTAACCCCTTCCAAGTTCATGAAATTGTAGAGTAACCTATCCAACCACCCTAAACCCCTGGTAATGACCAGTTTCTTTAATCAAGGCCTGAGTGTTTGTGACTCTCACGCTCTTGGCCAGCCTCAACTGTCTCGTATCCGGTGACGCGACTGATGGAGGAGCTTGGGGGACTTCTCAAGACCGCTTATTCTTTCGTATGCGAAGGAGGTGAGAACCATGTGACTTTGGGAGGTCTCTGGGCTGTTTGTAAATACTGTATGAATGAGCGAGTGAATGAAAATCGTAAATATGGTTTGAATGAGAACATTTATCACAATTATTATTACCTTATGAGCCAGATTGTAATTTTAGCACAATAAAGAAGTTTCAATAATTTATAGACTGACTATCGACCGCCGAACAACTATAGTTCCTACTATTCCTTCAGGGTGTTATGATCTGAGTAATAAAATAAACATGACCTCGTAGTAACATCAATCAAAATAATATCATGATCTCACCGCACAGTAATATAGTGTGTAAGGTTCGGTTTAGGGAGATAAAACTCCTTGTATTAAAGCTCTTAAAGAATAGGGTAAAGCCAAATGAATTCAGTATTTTTAATTGTATGGACTGATTGATTCAAAATCGAAGAGAGCTTAAATTTTCCCTTCTGAGCGCTTGATATTTCAACTGACAGACCGTTTCAAATCAATCCGTTGAGTGAATGTACGGTACTGGCTGAAACAAAAAGTTTAGCTTTTGAAGTTGCTACAGGTATGTATGAGAGGCGAAGCCCCTTTAATGAAATACGACCTCAAGTTGGGTAGGAAATTCTCATGTATGGCCTCTTTGACCCTTATCTGTCGCAGTTCTTCATACAACAAAGTTTTATCATTATTTTTACTTTATCCTTTCGGGAAGAAACCCCCAGGAACAAAGGAACTCTTTCATCTTGCTCTTCCCGTAAGAATTGATTTTTACACCCCGTACCAGGTTTTATAAGAGAAAATATCACTTCATGCTCTAATTCCAAACAGGTATGTTACCGATTTCATCGTACACATTAATGGGTTGAAAATCGATTCTTTCGATCTAATTCTAAAAGTTCTACGATTGTGAAGTTATATTCGAAAACACTTTCGCCTGCGTTTTATATGTTCTGATCTAACACGTGAATTGTCGTCATGGCCTCGTATCTATCAATGGCCTGTCTGTCTGTACTAATTTGAAAAAGTGGCAAACGACATTTCAAGCCACTGCCTCGATATGAACATCTAAGCACTTCGGGTACTATAGTTGCCATCACGAAATTAGAAGCTTGAGACCCGCCATGCATGGCAAGCCCTATTGCCACTCTGTGCACTACTTCTCTTCTACCCACGTGATCCCTTTACTTAGATAATGTCAATCACTAAGGAATAAGTAAATTACTGATTACTAATCTTAAAAATCTAATTACTGATCCCCGCCCGTATGTGACAATACCCTTCATCCCATGTGTCTGAATTCATGACAGTGGGTACTGGCTTAAATTTCTTCTCAGTTTATTAGAGTCAATTCCAGTTAAATGAGGTCGAGCGATTCCAGGTACATAATAATTCTCAACTCAGAATAAATTTTTGATTTTCCCAATTGATGAGAGCACATTTGTCATAGTGACGCAAAGGCTATCCTAACTAATCTTGTCAATATTTTAGATAACTAAAGTGGGTTATTTAATGCAATCAGACCCCACTAAATTTCACAATTTGCAAAGAAAGAAAATATATAAAAATAAATGACCTATATTTATCCAGCATTAAAAATATAAATAAAATAAAACAAGAAATCTATTTGAAAAACAAAACTAAATAGTTACACAATGACAATAAGTCACTACTGTCCATTCAAAGATAAATATGCAAATCGTACATACATACCAAGATTTACACATTAAGTACAAACACCCTAACTTGATATGCAATACTGCTTAATAGTAATCTACTAAAAAATCGATACCCTAGCATTAGTTAGCACTACATGCGACTATTTTTTGCTACTACAACAGCTATCTTGTTTTAAAAACATTTGATCCAGGAGTGTGGCGAATGTAGGAGTTCCAGAATGATATTGCGATTATAAAGAATGAATTGTGTTGGGGATCTACAGGGGTAAAGACACCGGATGGACTGTCGACAGCGGGTTTTAATCAAGTGTATGCATTGTTGTTTAATATAGAAAAAAATGAAGAGAGTATCTCTCTCAATCTGCCCTCGCCAAGTTAATGCTCAGCTGATCACTGGGATGGTTGAAAAACCTGTCGGTTGGAGTGTGGGCAGCGCCGATAGCAGGGAAAATGTCGCACAGGACAATTTAATTGCAAGAAACACTAATTGGCCGTACACTAACTTCTCTAATGACCCGCAACTACCGCATAGATCTTTTTTCTATGACGGATGCATGCTAAATGGAGATGCTGATGATAAATTAGGGACTGTGGCAGGTATAAGCAGCAAAGAAGGGCTTCGGCAGGGAAGACGTTGATTGTGATTTCAAGCTCTGGCCAAGCTACGTGACTCTACAACATTAAGCAGCTTTAATCTAACTTACTTTCCTCCCCAAAGTCCCTCCCTTCTCCTCTTCCCTGTTTTACTCAAGAATTTTTTTGACGCTTCTTTTATAATGAGTTCCTGACTACTTCTCTTGTTTGCAGCCATATTCAAACCGCTGGCATCTCCCAACCGAAGGCAATACCTCATGCATGTTTATCTAAACCATCATTAATTTATTTTTTGTAGGTCAATAGAATTTCTTTATTGGATAAAATTACAATCTGCTTTATTGGGCGATAAGTGATTGTGATAAACGTTCATACCATATTTACAAATTTCATTCACTCGCTCATTCATACAATATTTACAAACAGCCCAGAGACCTCGCAAATCCACATGGTTGTCACCTACCTCGCATGCGAATTTATTAGTTATACTGTGAGATCGAAGTAGATGTATCATTTTAAATTTCTCTATTAAACAAAAACTGATCATGTTGATAACTGCCATTTAAGGACATAGCCCTTATGTGACGCTATAAAGTAAAACAATATTACTTGTCATGTTGTTAAGGATACTTTGGATTTACCAACAAAAGAACTCAAATTTAACCAGAGACTAAAACTATTCTATCAACTTATTGCATGTACAGATAATGTTCATATGCATATAACGAATCATATCTCGAGGCTTTATTTAAATTATTAACAATATCTTAATAACAAAAAAGTATAGCTTTGAATGAAAATATGAGACTAATATTGCAATGCGTCGTTTATCAGGGTTTCTGAAATGAACATTAGAAGTCAGCCGACTTCTCTCTATGCATTCTTGAGAAGTTCTTGGTACCTGGCGTTGTTAATGGAGATCTTCAGGGCTTGATCCCTTTGCAGATAGTGAATGCCAATTGTTCTTTTTTTAAATTAAACAAACAATTGTCTGTACAGCGGTTCACAATAAAGCTGAAGTACGCTAGTACGGGACCTCTTCATGTTTCTGAAGAGACGGGACATTCTTCTATCCTTCTTCTATTTATTAATTAGTGCTCACATCTAGTGATGTTTAAGACAAAAAGTAAATAGTCAGTTGCACCATTTACTTATTAGTTTCGTTAAAAGTTTCGTGTAATATTTTGTAATTGTTAGATCATTTAAAAAAAAAAAGATATTGAAATTTTCAAACGGGGGTTAATTTATAAGGGAATACATCACTGCCACCATGGGGTGGCAATGGCCTCATAACAAGAGTCACTATTTCCGATAATGGTTACTTTTCACCTCAATAACAATGTTTGAAAAATGTTGAAAGCAGGCATCTTCTCTAATTGGCAATTAACTCACTACAAAAGGGAAGTGATTGATTTGATTGGATATTGGAGCAATATGAAAACGTCCTTACCCCCGAAGCCGACCCCACACTTTACATTGTAGTTTGTCTTTATGCCGATTCCGAAAAGGGAGAGGCTCTACGTTCAATCAAGTACAGGTGCGATCGTCTGTCTGTGTACGCCTGTATATTCTTAGATAACAGGATTCTTGAAAATTACAAGCATATTTCTGAAGACATTATGGTGATCAGTTTTTATGGCAAATTTGCAACTAAGAAAACAATGATGAAGATAAATTAAAAGGGTTTAGCAGTATAGATAGTTCTCCGAAACTTCGATGGAGCTCTTGTTATTTCAATCTCGTGTTCCAGGATTACCCTGGATTTGATCACCAACATGATAAACTGACAAGGGTTCGGGCACCAGATCCCAATAATGGGATCGGGGGAAGAAACTGAACTAGGCAAGTTAACTTAATTCACAGGGTCATTGAATCCATTATGCTAAACAACAATCACCTATTAAAAAGGAATATGTGTCACATATTCGTTAGTCGGTTATTGTACTAAATACTTTATATTTACAATTACAGGACCAGTGCTTGAGATTATGTTCTATTAACCTCTCATGTGGCACGAAACAAATCCATAATAACTACTAACATATCATTAAACAAACATTAAATACCCATTAAATGCACAAACTGGTTAATTATAGTGGATCCACCTTCCTTTTAGTAACTGTGTACACTATATACTTAACAAACTACACTTAATATTTATAGCTCTTAGCTAATAGATGCTTAATGATCCCAAAACACTCTTTTCCTTGAGATTTTTTCAGGCAAAGGTTCCACTTCCACCAGATTGTGGAGTCTATTTTGGACCTCCATTCAACCTCATTGGTATAAAAGTTCGTGGATTCCAAGTCAGTCTTTTGCGGAGGTGGAGTTGGATGTTGGGAGTAATAGAGCGTTAAATAGTACTATTAGTGGACAGAATGTACCTGATAACTTAAAATTAACCTTGATGCATTTACCTTCATTAACTTTTATGGGCCATTAGTTGTATTAGTGCTCAAGGTGAAGTAGGGGAGGTTATTGGATGCTCTATCAGGATATAAATGAGTTGAAAGAACTGGAGTATAAATAGGAAAGATACATGATTTTAACTGTCAATAATAAGGCAGTGAACAAATTAACTTAGGAATAACTAAGATTGAAAAATATATTATCCTAATGACTCAATAACTTATATGGGTTCATTAGGATTGACACGAGCAAAGAGAGCAACGACAAACGTTAATTACTTACAGATCAAATATAACCGTCGGCTGAAAGCTAGAGATGAAAAGTTGTGGACTCAGGCAATAATTTCCTCGATAGGATATAATTTGCTTCTAATTATAAACGGAGAACTAGTCAAATATATTAAGAGGAAGAAGAAAGCTACCTGAGAGCTCTATTTGTCGTCAGATAGTGAATTTAAAAGGAACATATAAACATAATTAGACACCTTTATTTTTAAATTATCTCTGGTGGAAGTATATTTAGCTGTATATTGTACACCTAACAAAGCTTTTATTTTAGCTTTTATTTGACTACCTTTTATTTATTTTATTATCATCTTCATGTTGAGGTCGGAAACTCTTCAGCCCGCCTGTGTAATGTACGTGCCTGTGAGTCAAGGCCAACGATGAAGAAAAATAATATTCTTTAATTTCTAAATATTTTTAAAATGTTTGCTTCACAATTCACACTATTTCGGGTAAAAAAAAATCTGTAACATTTTCTATGCCTAAATTCTTTCCATGAACGGACATTATTCTTGCGTTTTTCATGCTCAAGGCCTCCTTTACGCAAATGTTCAATACAATATCATTTAATGTAGGTTCTTATTGTCAATGTTCCCAATTTAATTTAATTTTGGCATTTACATTAGTATATTTTCATTAGACATTAGACGAATGTTTTTTATATTTTCTGGTGTGTTTTCACATCCGTCTAATTTTTATACTGGTTTATAATTTAAGTAATTTTTATACTGGCATTACACTGTGTGAAATCTCATCTTTATTCCAGGAGAATTCGTTTTGAAATCATAACCTTAATCTATTTTATAAAAGGCTTTTTGGCATCGCTCCAATCTCACATCTTCCCCGACCTCCCGAGACTGAGGTTAAACAAATTTTATTTGAGATGGAATTACCGAAAATGACTCAAATTGTGTCTGTTTGAATATGGCAAGCCAGATGGATTATGGACAGTTAAATGCATTAATGGAGGGAACATAACAGCCAAAGCAGCTAAGCAAAGCGGTTGACAACTACTGTCTGTCTGTCACCTTGTGGACAACTCGCTCACTTGTCACACTGCTAAATGCTCTGATAAGTTATGGATCTATCACGACCCATCAGCCTCTGTGTTGTAATTTCAGGTGAATTTGTGAATCGACACCTGATTCATCGTTGGGAGTTTTTACATCCAAGAGTATGTTCAATATTTTTGTAGTATTTAACTTTTTTTTTTTAAAAAAGAAATTCTCTCTGATTTTTGGTTTTCCTTAGTAAAGTGTGAGCTGAGTTGAGTCGTATCAATCAACTCAGATTGCACGAGTAAACAGTTCATTTCGTGATGGATTCTGTTCTCATTAATGTATTTTCTGCTTTAGATCGCGTTGATTAGCATAAACTATTCGACTGTGGATACAAGTCTAAAAGAATCAATTTAATTATTATATCCTTATTTAGTTGTCCAGGCTTTGTTGTATTATTATAATATTTAATTTTATTTCACTTGACCATAGATTTATAAGCATGCCTGTCCAAAATCTTTAATACTTTTTTAACAATAATATATATTACTAAAAATACAATTATGTAGTGGCTTACCACAATAACACTGTTCACTATTACTTTGATGAGTGATTTTCGAGAATTTTTTAAAATTTGTAACGAATGACCAGTTCAGGCACAAATTGTTATTGTTCAGTAATCAAATGAAAAAAAAACTGTTTATTCCGGGACACTGTCCCCTAAGAATAACAAAAAGAAACAAAATAGATCTTGCTGACAAAATAAAATTCATAAAATCACACTTATATGATAACCTTATAAATTATAAATGACCTATGTACATATGTGATGACAACGAGAACCAACAACAACAAAAATATAAATGAGTAGAGCTGAATGACACTCACTGTCCTTTATTAAACTCGTATTTATTACTTTTTAAACAACAATATTTATTACTAATAATACAATCCTATCTTGGCTTACCACAAACACACTGTTCGCTATTATTTTGATGGTTTTCGAACATTAGGGAAAAAGTAACAAAAAATAAAATAATGATTAAATTAAATAAAGAGCGAATGATATAGTGGTTGAAATAAGTAAGATTATCAATATTTTAGTTTGACACGTTGCACTAATGTGATAAAATATATTTGGTTATTTTATGGATGTAAATGTTGTATAAATTCCTATTTGTTTAGTTAGTCGATTTGTGGAATTGTGGATATTGTAAAAAAAAGCTAGCTAGTGTGTGAAAGAATTTTTAAAAGAAAGGACTATTTAATTCTTCATGAATATTTTTAATTCTGGTGTAGTAAGGATAATTATTCTGAGAATTTTTCGTAAAATTTTTCTTAGTGGCAGCTCCAGGCTGGGCACCAATACATTAATTTCGAAAGAATTTTTAATAAATATTAAATATCATAATAGGTTTCATAATTTGGGTCGTTTCAATCATTCCGAGGACGAGTTGGTATGATTTCCGGCCGGTTCCCCAGTCCCACTGCTTTCCAGCACATACATACTTATCGCCACGGCAAGGGACTCAAAGCCAAACGGAACCACTTGTTTGGACGGATGATAAAAGAACGCCTGACAATGCGGTATCCAGTTGCCTGCGGAACCGTTAATAAAAGTCACTTTGGAGAAGACATGTCTCCTATATTGCCATCGCCCCATCATTCACCACTAGCCAACCCCTATAAACATCCCTTCGGCTCTTCTTTAGCTTTCACACTTCTTCCCCTTATTAGTGTACTTCATTACCTTTTCCATCACGGAAAGAATGGATGAAACTAGAGAAATTAAGAATTCAATCTCCAATTATATGTCACAGCTTCTGATATGCAATAAGAAGGTTTCTTTCTGGGAAGAACCTATTCAGGACATTTGTGAATACCAAATTATTTTTATATTCATATTCAAGTTTACAGCAAGTTTCATATTCATATTGTTTTCGTTTACATTTAATTCTTTATATTTTTAATTCATTCTATGGCCTTTTTTTTTATGAGCACATTTTTTTTTTTATTTCATAGTAATTGTGTGTAACTTTAATATCTTTTAATTAATAACCTCAGTATCTCAATCTTATTACTGTATTCATTGATTTCATATCTTCTACATTCTTTCTCAAACATCTCTAGCTCCTGTTTAGCATTTGAGTGTTTACATGTAAACTTCTCAACCATGAACTTCTCTGCTATATGTTTTAAATTTAGTTCATTCTCTTTCTGTTGTGTGGATTCAACTATCTTATCTTTTTTCATTACTTGTTCCGAATAAATCATCAAACATTATATTACCTTCTTCATCAAAATACATTGTTTTCATTTTCTCTGCGAATGTAATCCACACTCTCTTCTCTTGACCTCTCTGAGTAAAACTGTTTCTCAATCTTTATAAATAACGGTCTTTGACAATTCTTCATGTTCACTCATAAACAATTTCTCTTATGGCAATACATATTCTTTGTTTTCCTCTGTTTTCATTGAGGTTATGGCAAAAACATTCGTCTTCTTATCCTTCGGTGATGCCACAAAGTTAAATATGAATTGTAATCTGTTCACCATTATAACTCCAATTGTCGTTTTGTAAGACAATTATTGAAGATGGGGTGAATAAACTGAAATCAGTTCCTCTGTAAACAAAGCAATCAATTTTATTCACTATATTTTATATTATAACAATTATTCATATTATTTACACAATCTTACCTGTAAACAATGAATCGACAATTACAGTTTATAATTATCACTTCTCTATTCACTCTCTATATATACACTATATATATATATTATTTGGGATCCATAGATGCTCAAAAGACAACGACAACCAATTCAAAGATATTCCAAAAATAAAGGTTATGAGTGAAAAATTTTTTTTTGTTACTATTGTACTTTTTTTATGCAGCAAAAAGAAAATGTTAGAGACATGCATGGGTTGAATAATAACAATGTTTTCATTAACAAAACTAGTGAGTAATTTTTACATATCATTCCTCTAGTTTTTTTGTACTTTTAATTTTTTATTTTATATTTCTCTTTTCTTTTTTTGTATTTATTACATAATTTTATCACAGACCAAAACTCTTATGTGAATAGAGCCCATTGATAATAAAAAATGAAGATATTATGTCTATACTATTTTCCTTTCCTAATAACTTCATAAATAACAGGTATTTGAAATTACCTGCATAGAGACAGATAAATTCTTCTGCATAATTACTTCAGCTAGTATCATCATTCATCAAAATAATAATCTCATAAATCTATTAAAATACGTTATTTTCGTAATAAAAAGCGCTATTTGCGTATTTTACATTAGCCTAAAGTAAATATAATTCCAATAAAGTTACGACAATAGGTCAATATTATATGCCCTGTAGCTTAGCTACATTTTATACAATTTTTAATAATTTTACATTGCGATTTGTGACTGTTACAAAAGTGCAATTCACATTATACAATCATTGTCTAAACATGTTTAAAAGTGATAGAGCTCACCTTATGAACCATAGACTTAAAACTAACTTCCACCTAATAACGAAATTTAACCTAATTTTCCCCGACAGTCGTTGCCGTCGGTGCAAGAAGGGTGGTGGGGTCATATCAAACACTGGGTTTTTTAGGTGCTGCAACAAGTAAAAAAACTTAATGTGGATGAACTCACCTACCGATGGCACACCAGCAACGATTGCAGGTCGGCGTTGTTTAACCTTTCGAGAGAAGTATGTCTGGTCACTTTTCTTATGATCCCATTCTGAAATTGCTGGAGACTTTTAGCTGTATTGTCAGTCAAGTATATAGCGGGGCACCGTACAGCAGAGCTTGCCGGAGGACCAACAAGTTTTTTATTAGTCCCTTTAAATTAACAGATAATTATATGCAATTATAGATCTTTAGGCGGATCTATAACAAAGTTATCACAATGCCAACCCAATATATTATAAAACTTTACCTATACATAATGGGAGGGGAAAACATATATATTAACAATTTTATATATATATTTATAACTTCTTTATTGTGCTAAAATTACAACCTGCCTTATTAGGTAATAAGTAATTGAGATGAATGTTCTCATTCATATCATATTTACAATTCATCATTTACTCGCTCATTCATACAATATTAACAAACAGGCCAGGGGCCTCCCAAATCCACATGTTTGAACCCTCGCATGCGAAAGAGGAAGCGGAGTCTTGGGAAGTCCCCCACGCTCCTCCGTCAGGCGCGTCACCGGATACGAGCCAGTTAATATTAACAATTAACTGAAAAATCAGAAAGAAGTCATGCATTGACCCAATATACATAACTTCACATATCAATCATGTATCAATTAATGCAAAAGAGTCACAATACGGATCAGAGTTGTTCCGCCAAATCAGAGCCATGACAAATTCTTTATTTTTAAAACAATATTTAGTCATGCAAATCCGACTTATTTCTTTACACAATGGAGTTGAGAACGGCACCAAGCTCTTCACTAGTGTGACTGCAGACTAGGCATTTAATATCCATTAGTGTTAAAGTATCAGGGCTATAATGGGCACTTGGTGAATTGTGCACGAAGATATAGAGGCTTAACCTCTAATAGTAGCAGGGTTATTGCAGTCCAAACTTGCCCACAGCCCTAATCCCTATTCAGTGCCAGAGAGCCGACCTCCCGAACTAACCTAAATTATTCAATGCATAACCCAAAGTCTTCGCAACTATCGCCGCCAGGAGCCGAATTTTCGCAAAAGCTATTCAAAACCACCGTTTTTAGAGGTGCCAACATGATACTTCAACAGAGTATATTTCATTTAACTGTTTATAAGGTATTTACACAGGCGGTCTGAAAAGTTTCCAACCTCAACATGAAGATGATAATAAAATAAATAAAAGCTTTGTTAGGTCGGAAACTTTTCAGACCACCCTCGTATTTGAAAAATTACGATTTTCTAGCTCAGCGTCATTATTTGAGCTCTAAGAATTCATTCATACTTACAATTTCCTTTCATACCCACCCAGGAGTCGCCCTCTCAATTCCCCGAACAAGATATTGGGAGGTCCGAAAGCAGTGCGATTTTTCAACCGTCGCTATAAGGCGAGGGCCAGAGAGAGGGCAAGAGAACCGCAGACGCTCAGGACATGAGTGGGGATAATGGGCATTTCCGGGACCCCATAACGTATATTTCAATTTGCAATAGGTGACGAGGAGGATTGATATGTATTACTGAGTAGGGAGTTTATAAGTAAGTTTTTGCGGAAATTGGAAAATCTTGAGTGTATAAGGTCAAGAACAGTTGGCACAAAGAGATCACTTTGAAGGGACGAATTTGTAATATAAAAGGGAGCGTTTACTACAGTTCTGTGAACTCCTATAACAATTAAAAATGTTACGCTGTTAGCACTATTACCTTTATAGCGATGCCTAATAACAAACCAATAAGCTACGAAGTATGGAGCTGGCTTTAGTCAACTAAGTTGGCACTTAATGCTCAAGCTCCCTCATCAAATTAACAACAAACGATATTTAGTGTTTTCCAAAAATGGTCAGGTGATGGTTATGCTTCCTGTATATTAAATACCCCTTAAGATTGTTATTATGAAATTAACAGTCCAAAAAATTGCAACTCCAGTTGAGTCTCAAAAACAAACTAAAAACAAAAAAATCAGTCATCCTGTCACATAACCTATGCTTCACCAGCATTGAGCTATAATTGCAAAATCAATTACAATTCAAAAACTTGTAATGAGTATTATAAATAACTCTTCGCTATACAAAAATAACCGCAATACTCACCAACTTAAGAAATTAAACAGAACCAAATTAAGTTCTTAAACGGAAAACAAAACTTCCAAACATCCACTGATTCGGGAGATTGGTAAATAGGGCAAAGATTTTCTCATGTCTACCTTCATAAAATAACTAAACATCTGGCGCTAAATTAAAATTTTCTGTTGCATTTTCAGTATGGATTCCACAATCCAAGAACGAGATCGGTTATATATATTTTGTGTAGCCAAAATTGACTTCTGATTTGTAAATAAAAATCTTGATTACAATAGCTTAAAGATTATTTTAATTTAATTTGTGAATATTTTTATTATATTATAAACAATCTTATTTGACTTGTAAACATATTTAAATTTAATAAATAAACATTTTTATTTTATTTATAAATAAGGATTTTGTCAGTTTTTAGTTGTTTGTTTTTTCTTGAGCAGGTTATTATTTTGCCAGCGATTTAATAAAAAATAATGTGTATATTTCATTATTATTGAACCGTAAATAAAATTGTGAATGACCTTTTCTCATCTATCTGGAACTTATAGGTACAATTTTATTTTATGCATATTCCAGATTTCATTACGTAGGACGGAATTACAGAATACAAAAATATTGGCCTCTAATTGGACTGTAATTTTTCCAAGTTTGCCCCCTAAGAATGTTTCCCCTCTTTATGTAAGGAACGATGTGAGTCGCTCTTCACTAAAAGTTTTTCAGATTAATTTTTTTCAACTGGTAAACTTGAATCGCTATAAACGTTATTTATATATTTTGGAGGTCTCTGAGGTGTTTGTAAATACTGCATGAATGAGCGAGTGAATAAAAAGTGTAAATATGGTATGAATGAGAACATTTATCACAATTACTTACTTGTACCCCAATAAGGCAGTAACTTTACCATAAAAAAGTTTTTGAATTTGAAATTTAATATCTAGTTGATCCTTAGAGTTTTTCCTATTAGATTTTTTTTACTGGATTATTTTTAGGTTTTTTTTTTTTTTTAGTAGTGAGGTGTTAGAAATCCAAAGACATCGACTAGCCTGAATTCCAGGCCAGCAAGTTTTCTCATTAGACTCTCCGTTTTAATTCCGCGGTAATGTATATATTAGCTGGAAGTATGTGTCCTCGGGAGGCAGTTGGTAAAGTTCATTCTGAGAGGAATGGATGTTTGTCTTCATGACTAGTTCCTCACGCTCAACTTGGCCTGGCGACTCTTACTCCTCATTTTACCTCCCATTTCTGACGTAAAGCTCTGAATGAATCCTCTTTGCGACAAAAAATTCCTCATTAATGGATATTTTTTTTAACTAGGAACTGGATTAGTGTTGTTAAGTTAGGATTATTGAGCATTTTGTTTGGTGCGTTTAGCGTCTTCTAAACCATTTAAACATCCGTTTCGTGACCTAAGGAAGCCTATTACCAAATTTTATTTTGTAAATAATGTCGGGGTCAGATAACTGAGTAGAGTACCCCCAAAGTGGGGAGGATACGCCCGCGGCGGGCTAGGGTCACTACAACCTCTAGAGCCGCCCACCGATGAGCGCCAAGAAAGAGATAAGGCGGGTGGACCTATGGTATTTCACCCTGGCTTCCATCCTAGTCGGTGGGCAGCCTAATTCGTTTTCGTCTGACTCCATCTTAGAAATCTTAAGATCTGAAGATCTTAGAAGGTGTGCCCCGACAAAGCACTATGTTCAGGAGAAGAGGTACAGCGTAGGTTTATAGGTAGTTTATGTGGTCTTGGAATGACCACGAATTCACACTTGATATCTAAGGGTAGCCGAAAAACATCCGGATCCCAGAGGCGAGTGTGAACCAGAGAGAAGCAGACTGGATTGCCGTGGGAGACGCTACTGCTAAGTTTGTAGGGCCACGGCAACCGTCGTCCGCGAAGGAGAGGTCTCTCCCAAGGAGGTGCTAGTTTTAGCAAGACGAAGGCAAGGATTCCCACTAGGAAGGTGTGGGGTCTGATAACGCCGGACTAAAAAAATAGCGAGGTTAGGATAAGAAATGAGGGTAGCAGAGGTAGTTGAATGAGAAATGAGAAATTTGTTACGGTCCGGTTCGTTATGCTAATTCTGTCTAATGCCGCTGCTTATATAGGCGGCCAGCCGTGGTGGGCATGGGTCCAAACCTGCAGCTGTTTCCCCCACTAGTTCTTCCCCCCACTCTCACTGACGTCATAACCTTTATTAAACATAGATACCTATTTTCTGATACGAGAAGAGGGGAACTTATAATTACTTGTTACTACAATTAACATTTTAGACTTTTTGAGCTAAATTGCACAAATCCGTTTTTTATTGCACGTAACTGCACAATTGATCCAATGTAATATAATTTAATCATATTTATAATATAATATATTAATATTATAATAATAATATATAATATAATCAATTAAATAATAAAACGAACAAAACTAAAATTTCTATTTAGAAAAGAAATTATTATGTTTGTTTTGATTTAACTTGCTATTTAAAGTGAAGAGAAATTATCAACCGATCAAAAAAGTAAAAAACATTCTTAATTCAGCATATACGAGGTGGAGTACGGTACTCTTGTGGTGGAGTTTTTGTAGTACCGGGTTTCGCCAGTAGGGCCGCGTAAAGCAACATTTCACCAGTCAGTATGACAAGTGCCGCCAGTAAAGATGGATCCGGTCTGCTTGCGTTAATTTATTTTTGACAGTTGTTTTGTATACTCGTCGTGCTTGTGAAGTGAACAGCGCATGACCGTGAAGTTTTGCTTCCTGGTCGGGAAAACTGGCACAGAAACTCTCGAAATTTTAAAAGCAAGCTACAGGGATGCTATGGGGAGAACTCAAGTGTTTGAATGGTTATAAACATTTATAATTTACAACGCTGTACATTTTTATAGAAGTTTAAAAATTAACTTTATCAATAAACAGCTTATTTATTTTTATTATTATTTAAATATTTTGTACTTAATATACCAAGAATATGCAAGGCAAATTTGTAATATGCAATTTTTTTTTCTTTGATCACGTGTTATTCAATTATTTATTTATTGCACAAATTTTTTTTTTAGTTTTAATTTTCTCTGATTCAAACAAAGTTAGATAAGCTTTCAATGTATTAATATTATAAATTCAACCAAAAGGTTTTTTCATATTTTAGGTGTTATATTACACTTTTTGTTACTGATTGTTTTTCGTATATTTACTGCACATCCTAGTCTCAGTTATAACTGTCAAAATAAAGTATAACTAATATTGCTCAGGGATGTAGTGGTTCAAAAGTTATGAGCTAGATTTTAAAAACACTGTGTATTCAAGTTGGATTAGTTAGTGGCTAATGTGATTTTTATCCGGGAATAATGATAAGTTATTCGCAGCTGAAATAGCGTTTTTATTTATTGGTCTGAATTTGATCACAGTGACATTTAATCATATTGTCTGGTTCACCGATTAAAGTGTTTTATGACTTCCTTTTTTACGGGATCATCCTTTCCAATGGCTAATAAACTTTTATCATAAAAGAGCTTATTACTTTGAATTCCACTATTCATTTAATGGATCGATCAATAGTCAAGAGATTCAAAAGTGTCCTGCCAATTGCCCCTTGTATTTTGATTGAAACTCCTGTTTTACGTTAAGGGGTTACGTAAAAAAAAACGTAAATTAACTATTACTTGCCTGAATAAAATCAAGACAAATACTACTGTCATATTATAACACTGTAGTGCACGACAATATAATAACGACAAGACGGGCCTGTACACGACAAGATGACAAGATAGGCCTGTACATTTTTTTCTTGTAATCTATTCTGCACCACTCAACAACGACTCAAAACTGACTAATGGGTCACAAGCACTCCACGCCATAAGTTAATTCGTACAGTAAACGGTAAAATTCACTTTATTACCAACAGTTTATCCATATTCATCTATCAGTCCTACAAGGGTACAGAAAAAAACCTTTGCTTCATTTTTCTAGATTAATCCGTACTACTTTTATGAGCTATTCGAAGCCTGAAATACTTCTGATACATTGCTCCTAGAATCAGGATTTTGTACTCGAACCAGTAGCCAATTTTTTATGACTCGTAATAGTTTCACAGAAGGCAGAGCTTTATTTTCGAGCTAGATTAAGACGAAGAAAATATTTTTAGTTTCTCTGCTGTGGCTGTTTGAAACCTAAAACCCATAAATTGTCACCTACGTGCCTGACGTGTTCCCCAACCGGTCCCTAATCAACCTGAGTAGTACACGGTCCCATTTGATACTGTCGACAATGAAAATGTCACCATTTCCTTGGAATATGGTTAAGGTCCATTGATTATTTCAAATCTAAAATAAATTTCCTATAATATAATATTGGTGTCAAAATAAAGACCTCGAAATCCTAATTGCTGATATTTATCATTTATTTGCCTTTATAGGATTACAATAACAGAACGTTATCAAAACTGTCATTAATACCGTGTTCTTAACTTTAAATCAAACAGTATATTTAAATTCATTATATTTTGGAGTAATTTTGTTGCTACAATTAAAAGCAGTTTCATAGTGTTTTTTTAGGTAAAAAAAACTTTCTATTGAAATAAAATAAATATGTTTCTGTCGTTGTGAAAAATGAAAAAAAACAACACTTTATTCTGAGGCATTGTCTGGAACACAAAAATATTGCCCAAAAAAAAAAAAAAAAAGAAAAATACTCGGATGTAGTTAGCTTATAAATAATAAAATCTCTATATAATATATATGCAATAACTGCAATGAGTCAACATCATAATATTGAATGGACAAATATAAATGAGTCAGAGTAAATGATATCCACTGACATTCACAACTGAAAAAAAAGGTGTTTTTACGAGCGGGAAAATAGCGTAAAAGGTTCTGGGACGTATTAAAATTTGAACTAAATACAATAAACTAAAAATTTTTATGGGTGATTATAAAATGTCAGATTTGAAAAAGGTGAGCCCCAATTTGTAAAGTATCTAAGTGGGTAGATTATCAAATTAGACATAGCGACGTACTGATAAATAATATGTATCATGTGTTTAGCTTTTGTAAATTATTATTACAAACACAAACGGCAGGGCTTTGTGGCAATGGTGTGTTATCCAAAAAAAAAACCTAAAAACTTCCATTCCTTTACTTCGGATTTATCAGCTGCGTTTGCCAAGATTCAGGGAAACCTAGATCGGATCAGTGCCTTGGCTAATCTGAATAAATTATTTTCATACGTTTATTTTTTGGATATATATTTTCATTTCATTGTTGGTTGTATCATATTTTACTGATTTATTCTCATTGTTTTTTTTATTTTGTTTTATCTCTTGGTTCATCTTAAACTTGACTGACTTAGTGCAGTTAAACAATCTTTTATTTAATTTTATTATTATTATTATTTATGTTATAGAGCCTTACACTTTATCTTACTTTTAGTCTTTGTTAAGTCGAACATCAAGCGTATCCAATCCTTACAAGAAAAAGTCCTGAGAACAATAGCAATGCCCCTCGTTACGTCGGCAACAAAACCCTTCATAACAATCTTAACATACCCTACATTCTTGAACTCATCTCTACCAAGTACATGAAATTCATGTAATAGTAACCTATCCAACCACCCTAATTCCCTAGCACAGTCATTACACCGCGGCACTCATCTCAATAATCCTCCTCGGAGACTAAAGTGGCAGTGGCCTCGTGACCTGCTATAAATACGTGACAGTGGGAGTCCTGGCAATGGCCAGTTTCTCAAATCATGTCCTGAGCGTCTGTGGCTCTCGCGCTCTTGGTCAGCCTCCGCTAGCTCCAAGTGACGCTGCTGACATAGAAGCGTGGGGGACTTCCCAAGACTCCGCTTCCTTTTTCGCACGCGAGGGAGGTGACAACCATGTGGACTTGGGGGGCCTCTGGGCTGTTTGTATATATAGTATGAATGAGCGAGTGAATGAAAATTGTAAATATGGTTTAAATGAGAACATTTTCACAAGTTTTTGTCTATAAAATAGTTCTTTTTGTTAGCCAGAGGTGAATTTTTTATCTATACTTCTTTGTTACATATGGAGAACATTGTCCTGCAATTTTTTTTTTTTCTATCTATCTATTCCCTGGAAAAATATAGGACAATTTTTGAATATGTTTCTTCAGTATATTGTCCAATAGGGTTAGGAACAGAGGAAAACCCAATATTGTACAGTATACTTAGTGAGAAAAGGTAAGGATAAAGGAGCATTAGTGCTTGGTGTAGTTGAATCAGAGTAAAACAAACGATATTTTAATGAAAGCAATTGGGCGTTGAGGAACCACCGCGCGCCAAATCACTTGAGCCTCCCCCCGCCTGCCAGCAGCCTTCCTAATAGTTCTTCTACCTTTCTCTTTTCTTCTCAACAGTTCGCCCAAACCTTAAAATTTAACTCGATTCAATTAAATATTGCTATTTTTTAAATATGTTGGCTTACGAGGATTTCCCGCGAAAATAACTAGGCATACTTTATAGCTGTGCAAAGGGTGCTTTTGAATACTTATAAACCAGTCGTTGACTAATGAATCGAAGAATTATCGAAATAAAAAAAAGGGATTAGAATACATACTCGTTTATTATATCATATAAACAGTAAAATATTAAATTTATACATAACCTAATGAATTAGTGTTATCAACCATCCTGATTAATATTAAGTCATTTGTCAGGACCTTAGTGGATCGCAATTACAAAATGTCATTATAACTTTTATTAAAATACATTTCACCACCACATTACGGCTAATCGCAACATTTTTTATGCCTTTGTAACTAAGAACAAACATTTTTGATCTTGCTTGACTATACTACGATTGATATTTAATGTGTTATATTAGTAACAAGCAGCGTCTGGCTTGGAGTGAGAAGAATGGACATGATTGTTTTAACACTAACCGTTTCAAAACTCAATTTATTACTAAAATATATCCAAAATGTGCTTTTCATCCGATAGATTCATTAATTTAATGTTATAAAGCTTACTAATATACAAATGCACTAATAATAAAAAAAAACGCCTAACTAACCTCACTACACAAGCTATTTAATTAAAACTGGATATATCTAAATGATACATTAGGTTTTGTATTCTTAAGATAACCATTTATATTTTCCCACATTTTTTATTGCTTAAACGTGCTATACCCTTTTTCTAATATAACTTGTATTAGAACAAAGTAGTAATTATTATTTGCCACAATATAATTATTGTATAAAACTATACACACAAACTCTTTATTAGGCATACTAGCGTTTAGGCATTTGTTCTATTTACCCTGATTTGTTTACGAGAACTATTTAGAGTTATACAACAAATGATTATTTATTAACATTCATTTTTTGAACTATAAAGTGATAACAAAATGGATCTATACTAAATGCTTACATATGATTAAAAAACCTCATAGCTATTGGCCTAATACATGGCTACTGATTTGTTAACAAGTATTAGAACTGAGTTATATTGATCATAGTTTTTTTTTTTTTTTTTTTCACTTCGATGAGTTTGCAGATCATGAACTCTGCTTGGTAGTGTTTATATAAAACCTTCAAAACGTGTATTAATTTTAAAATGTTATTAAAGATGGTTGCAATATTTGCTGGTTCACGTTGTATTTGAAAAGAGCTTCATCTGTTTTAAATATTTGATTTCTTATTTTTTATCCTATTTAATACAATTTATATTTAAATATCTTATTTATGCATATACAGTGATAGTTTCACTAATCAACAGGATACGTTTGTGACGATTTAAGTTGACTTTTTTTTGAGATTCGACACTCGTATTCACTTTTTGTCCCGAGTAGGATTTCAGATAATTTATCACTTGGAATAGGGTACACAGAACATGGAATTATCCTATCCCTTCTATTTGTTGTGGGAAAGAAAAACTGTCGATTGCGCAATTTTCATGGCATTTAATTTTTCTAACTAAAACTAATTTTAGTATTTTTTTTGGTTTTAAAAAATAATTTCAAGATTAAAGCATATTGGATGCTAAATAAGGTATACTTCTATGTAAGAAGTTAATTATTTCAATTGGGTATTTGGGCCTTTGATGAATACACCAAAACTGGCCCGATTGCCCATCTGCCAAAGGAAAAGAGATCAAACAATTTCTGGAAGAAACTTTGATATGAGGGAAAGAAGACAATTCTCTTTTTTTTTTTTTTCTATTTATGGCTTCATCAAACAGGATTAAAAATATGAAAATCTTTCCTGGTTTTATAAGGACTCGAGTTAATTAAAGCACCTTTTAACAGAAATATCTTAATGAGCATAAATTCACGAAGGCTTTCAATGGTCACTTTTATTGAGTTTTATATTCAGTAGATTTGAAAATTCCCTTTTATCTTTATTTAGACCCTTCCACGTGCTCAGAGTAAATAATTTCTAGTACGAAAATATACTTTTAGTAATTTAGTATCCCATTGTATTTTTACTTTTCGATGGTATGATACTATGGTTAATATTTTCAATACTGCAAGTCTTGTTTATAGCATATTATAGAATATATTACTGCTAAAGGGTGATGCTTATCTGGTATTGCTGATAGAAAACATGAAAAGAGCAACCGTATTTCGTATGTCTGTTTGTCTGGATGAATATTTTAAAGATTTATTCCATGAAACTTTCAAATAATCGGATTACTTAACCGGCACGGTGCTTAGGTTAGATATAGAAAAAAATATAAGTATAAGTATATAGGGTACTCAAATCGGGAAAGAGGAGATGCCAGGGAAAATCTCTATGCCTGGAACAGAGCTACTTCTCACAAGGAGAAGAGGCAGTTGATTCTTTTCGAAAAGTTGATGCTTAAACAGCAGACATTAAATTATAATTGTATATTTATAATTTTAGAGTAGTAACGTATATAATATATCTTTATAATTTTAATGCAGTAAAAACGTCCAGAGAGAGAGAGAGAGAGAGAGAGAACGATTTTTTTTATTTTGTTTATGTACGTGAGCTCATTACATATAGTTTTTAGACGCCAGAGCGACTCAAATTTGAAATACAAATAATACGTAGAACTAAAATGCAATCATTACGTAAAACTGAAACATCAACTTAATATTATGTAATAAAATCGAATAAAAAAAACTCTAGGATAAAATGATCTTCATGAAATCTTCCATTTTGAAACATCACAAACTAATAGTGTTTTTACTGTGATATTCATTATTATTATATATAAATAACTACATCCTTTAGAAAATTTTAGTCCACAACAATGACAAAAATATCTTTGAAATAATAAAATTAACAAACAATCAAGTGATTTGAGGAATAACAATTTGTTTATCCATGGTGTTAAACACAAAAATATATTTGTGGCAAATAAGTGACATACTCGTTCCTGCTATAAATACTGTCACGTGACAGTGGGAGTCCTGGCAATGGCTGCTTTCTCCAATCATGTCTTGAGCGTATGTGGTTCTCGTGCTCTTTGTCAGCCTCCACTAGCTCGTATCCGGTGACTTGACTGACTCTGCTTCCTCATTCGCATGCAAGGGAGGTGACACCCACGTGGATTTGAGAGGTATCCTGGCTATTTATAAATACTCTATAAATGAGTGAGTGCATGAAAAATTGTAAATATGGTACGAATGGGAACATTGAGCACAATGTACTTATTGCTCGATAAGGCAGATTGTAATTTTATCACAATAAAGATTTGTTTTGTAAAAAGTGGTATTATTCTTGGCTGTTGCGATACGTTACTTCAAGGATGATTGGTTATTTTTTAAATTCGATATTTATAAGAGTTCGAATCAGGCTGACATTTTACTAGAGATAAGATATCTCGGAACACTGGAAGTTACTTCTTAAAAAAGGCTCTTCTGGCTGGTTTTTTTTTTTTTTTTTTCAATATTGATTTAAGTTGATAAAAAAAAAATATTTCATTGTTCCACTGATGAGTCCGTTTGGCCTGAGCGGAAAAGAATACCTCCTTATCTACACCCCCCCCTCATTACAATCAGTTGGGCATTAACGAAGGCAACTCTTGAAAAGCTCAATGATACCATCTCTTCTCCGTTCTTCCGCTTATCAATTAAAAATATCCTGCAGTAAGCAAGGCTAGAATATTTTTTCTTACATTTAATGATCCACCGTTTTTATGGATTCGTACAACCCTTGGTGTAAAACTGAGGCGCATAACAAAACAAAAACGACGTTTTAAAAATGAAAAATGAACCCAGGGCGTAATATAATCAATAACTGAACGCTGAAGACGTGTGTTTAGTCGTTCACTAATTGCCTGAATGTAGAGGCTCTGATATTAAAAATAAGAAGAGTGATCGTCTTTCGTTTTTTTCTGTCTCTATGTTCTAATTTAATAAATCTATTTTCTAGGAAATTCGGATTAAGTGTCACTTTTTCGTACATCTAAGACGAACAGCTTATAGGCTGTATGTATGGGCTAGTTAAGGTGTCAATTCAGAGCCGGCGCGATTTGCTCTAGTTTAGGGCAATGCTTCATCAAAGGGTACACCAAGATTCAACGGCCTTGTCTCAGTCCCCTATTATTCAGTTTTTTAAAATAATTTTCAGCGTATTGTTCTCCCTTTATTTCGAAATGCTATTTAGTTGTATGGTCTAAACGATAAAACTTTTTTCGATATTTTAGCTGTTTAGGTTTTTTATTTTAATTTGAAAAGAAACTTTTGTGAAGCATTTCAACTTTTTCTAGAGCTCACCTGTACTGTCCAGGTCATTGTGAGTACGGAGGTTTCATTTGAAGACCCGCTAGCATGAATGTTATTTGACAATCCACCCTTGGACACAAAAAAAAATTAGTTGCGCATCAACTTGGGAGGTCTCTGAGCTGTTTGTAAATACTGTATGAATGAAGAATTGTAAATACAGTATGAATGAGAACATTTATCACAATTACTTATTGTCTAATAAGGCAGATTGTAATTTTGTCGTTTTAACGTTGACGCCATAGCTGATGGAAGGCGCTGAGGGGCTAGTGCAATCAGCACTGTCTTTCAACCTTGAATTCGGTTTTTTAATCGGATTTTCTACTCCACTGCAATTAACATTACTATGTTACATTACTTGTAGGTCAGTGATTTTTACTTTCATTACAATTGTATAATTAGTTATATAGTTCTATAACTAAAATTACGATAAGTTTAATAGCATAAAACAATTATTATTTCTCCGAAACAACTTTAAGTCATATTGTTCTGATTCAAGATTTCTCCGGTTTTCAGGTCCAATGGTCGCCGTTCAAGCCGTGAAGAGAACAGCGGCACACCTGCCATGCGACATGAGCCCGCCAATACCGAACGACACTGTCACCCTTGTCGTCTGGTACAAGAACGACGTTAAGCCCATCTACAGGTAAGTCAAGTATTATAGTTATTATTTTATTAATCTCTATCGGATAGGCAAACGACAATCGTGCGGGGTTGGGTTTTCCCCGAGCTGTGTATGTATGTTTATATTTTATGAATGAGTGAATGGTGGACTGTAAATATGGTATGTATGATGATTACTTACTCTTAAAACAAGGTAGATTCTTATTTTATTTCAATGCATATATCTAATAATTATGTACGTGAGCTACCGTACAAAATAAAAAGTTAGCCTAAAACGCTCTGATATCAACAAATACCTCATTAAGGGGTGAAACGTAAACCAAATTGAAATTTTGTTATGTCTGAAAAGCTCTGTTTTCAAACAGAAAAATGTAATTTGTCTTTTGTCGAGAGTTATATAATGCTAAGAATATTGTAATGGTAATACTATATCTAATGCTAAAAGTAGAAGGGGGTTGAACAGAACTGTATACCTGCCTCGTGACTTCATGGAAGTCACTGATTTTCTTAAGTAAGCAACCGCATTCCTTCCAAGACCTCCATCCCGATTCACGGAATTACCCTTCTCTTATACACATGTCTCAGCTTTAGCCTCAGTCCCTTGTTCTCCGGCACTCGTCCCTAAACATCCCACCCAGTATGTAGTAACATAACTCTTAATAATTGTATATACCAGTATTTTGCTTGTACTTCATAATAAAGCTTTTCTTTAATTTTTTTAAAAGACTCTCCTCTACAAAGATTATTTAACTGAGCATGGTTTTCTGCAATAGCGACCCCAAATATCATGGAATTTTAAAACACACTTAACATCAGCTTAAGACGCTGTGTTTGTCTTGGCCAGGATATTTATACCTTGGAATAGAATAAATTGGCATTTCCAGTAACATCCAGTTAATCCCAGTCTAAAATAAACATTTCGTATAATTCAATTAACCAGCCTCATAAAATCAAAATTCATATTTCACCTCAAAATAAATTAATCGTTAATCTATACAATTGTTATAAATACCCGATAAAATTACAGTAATTGTAATATTACACATTTGAAAAATATTATATTAAATTATATTAAACTACTTTTAAGCTTTACCTGTTCTCACCCCACAACCTATTTTAGTTGTAATTATTTTCTGGGGCTATTAGACTCTATAAGGGGGGAAACGCAAAATGAAATTTAAAACCAATAGATAGATAGAACTAATTTCAATAGATAATACTTGTTTCGATAGCTCTTTAGGGTTTTTATTTAATTTGAAAAGAAACTTTTGTGAAGCATTTCAACTTTTTCTAGAGCTCATCTGTACTGTCCAGGTCATTGTGAGTACGGAGGTTTCATTTGATGGCCCGCTAGCATGAATGTTATTTGACATTAGGTTTCGTTAACAAATTAAATTATTGTTAATTAAAAATTACCGGACTCCTAGAGTTTTGCTCTGGGCAAGTTTCCCTGTAGTCTCATTCTGATCTGTAGCTCCCAGTTTTTGAACACACATTTCAACTGAACCGGAAAAAAAAACCAAAAAAAAAACAAACCCGGCGTTGGCCTCCAACCGGCACCAGTTATAGCTGTAAGGGAGTTATAAGGGTGATCGGAGGGTAAGGAAATTCGTGTTTGCGGCGGGCCCCAGAGTGGCAGAATAGGAAGGCGGGAGAAAAGGGATTAGGAAGTCAAATGTTCAAAAGCAAATAGGTTCAGCCTTTGCTCAAACCAGGAACACCGCACATAGCACTCCCTAACAAACCTACCCTCCCTAGTGGAAACGGGAAAAATAAAACATTTTTTTGAAGAACAAAAAGCGATGTGAAGTTGATTCGAGTTTAAAATTGAATTAGTTCTCCGCCGTTTCAATCGAACAACATTCTTTGCGCTAGTTTCAATGGATCGGATCGACATATATTCCTTTATTAAAATACATCAAATTTCATTTGGTGTTTAAATTAAAGGATTGTAATAATCTAGTGAATATGTCCTTTTTATTGTTAACTGTCAACATCATTTTTGTCAGGGACTGAGAGTTGCATATGGAACGCAACTCGTTACTTAGTCAAGAAATTAAAGCATTCGGTTATGTAGTGTCTTTCATCAGGCGACAGATGGCCCCCCAGTTCTACCGTAGCTATCATAAAAAACTTCAATGTTAAATTTTAAAGGTGTATTCCTCTACATTTTCAAATGCAATTCAAATTATCAACATGTAAATATGAGAAAACAAACTAAACATGAAAATATTTAGACCCATTTCGGCAAAAATATTTCTCCAGTCTCATCAGGTAAAGTTATACAAAATTTTAAGTTTTTTTGTTTCTCATGTAAGAACAAATTACTTATTGTAACACAAACACAACTAGTAGTCTAAACGGTTTAACAAATAAAATTAAGTAGGTTTTTATGAAAAATACAAAGATATTTGTATTCAAAATCATTTATTACGTTTTTGAGAAACGCACGCAGGGTACCACGAGTATCCATTAGTACGGTTTCATAACAATCAACGAACATCATTTATTTTGTATACATTTAAATAATAAAAGCAATTTACTTCATTATTGACAGTTAAATGATTCGAACCGGAAAGTCTTTTTAAAAAAAATTCTTTGGCTAATATAGAGATTAACGTAACGTGTTACACACTTGAGACGAAAGGAGCGAGGTAGGAGAGTGGCTTAGTAAGGTGCAGGTTCTGCACATTTTTTGGTTCAACAATTGCTACGACTAAACTGATATAAAACTAATTTAGCTGAAAAAATAATTCATTTTAAATAGGCAAAGAAAATTTCCAGGATAATAATCGATGCCCTGTATTCTGGGCCAATTAAAGCACATCAAAAATTAAAAGATACGTGCGTCAGATCTCTCTGATGGAATGGAGGGAAGGAACTCAACTCAGCCAGAACAGTCAACCAATTAACAGGGGTGGCGCTATCGAAACCCTTATGCGTAGTTGAAAACCATTTGGTGCAGTTACTATACCATTATAGGCAATTAAATATTCTACCTATGTGCTTATGAAATAAGAAGGAATACTTCTAGGATGAGAAATGAAATAAAAAAAAAGTTATGATTAAAAATATGCGCATAATGGATTTCTAAAATTTATTAATCAATAGTTTGTTGCAAAGTTTCGGACTGATTTTACTCTATCTTCAGGTAACATCTACACAGCCACTCAAATTAAATAAAGCATATTAATCAGCACAATGCACTAACAGCCCTTAATGACCTCCCACTATAGCTCTGCCTCATAAAAGTACAGGCTGGATAATATTTTTAACTAATGCGACGATTCCCTGGCCAGGAAGATTTTTTTATGATAAATGATTTGATTTGTTCAATAATTCATACACGTAGTAAATATTTTCAATAGTTATAGTGTCACAAAAACATGGCCTCTATATACGCAAGAAAGAAATATGCAGGGCAGATACAACGTCGATGAACTAAGTTAAATATTATGTTAAGCCGTTATCTGACCTTGCCCGGAGTCAACTTTATAGGGCGCACGAAACCTGTCATCGCTCGTTTTTAAAAACTATTAATTACTCTTTCGCGCACGTTAGAAAGTGCCCATAGCGAGGTTGTCTATATTCGCTAAATTTCGACCCAGTTCATTATTACACACTATCGTACAGCTTATGTTGTAGTATGAAACTTCATTAGTAGGCAGTATCGATGAAATCAGTGGTGTATCAAGGAATGTGTGCCCACATTTACACTTCGCTGCATGTCCTGTTCATCAGTTACTTTTAATTGTAGCCTCCTGTGGTACTGTAACGAATACAGGTAGAAGTATCCGTTACATTACGATATCTAGTCTTCCACCTTGACAGAAGACTAACATGAAACCCACACAAGAGAATAAAACAACAAGAACGCTTTGGGTTCCACAGGCTAGTTCAAAGGAAATAGGAACAGAGAAATAGAAATATAAAAACAAGGAATAGAAAATAAACTAGTTATTTACAAAGTTATACTTAAGCCAATCTGGACATACGGAATAGAGCTATGGGGGACAGCAAAAAGGTCAAACATCAATCGTATCCAATCCTTTCAATCAAAAGTCCTGAGAACAATAGTATATTCCCCTCATGACGTCACCAACAGGACTCTTCATAATGATCTTAATATAGCTCACATCATTTCAAAGTTCAAGTAATTTTACCAAAATTTATCCAATCATAATGATTTTCTAGGCAGAGTTATTAAACAGCCTCACACATCCCTATAATCCTTTTAGAAGATTAAAGTTATGTATTGTACTGATTGTAGCCGGACATCATGACTGAAAATTCCTTACAGTGTGAGTACTTTTACTATTTTCACAAAACACATAAACCGATGTGAAGGAAATATGGTTTTGATGAAAGGAACGAGTATCTGGCATGTCATGTCTAGTACCAGAAGAATCACCAAATATGATATTAATTATATATTTTGGTCATTTGTTAACAAATAAAACTGTATAATTTGAAATTCATGGAATTTTTATTTCTGATAAACATTTATAACAGCCAGGAGTTTTTTTTGTTCTCTTTCCAGAATAATTTATAGAACGAAATTTGCCTTACCAAGGGGAAAAAACCTAAGATAACATTGGTTGAGTTTTCATAGCCAATGGCTAGTTCATCTGAGCGTATAGAGTTTGTTTCTATACAAACAGCTGCTTATGCCACAAGAAACAGCTTGGCAAAAAATGTTATTTTCTCAGACCAAAGTGGGTTGCTCTCAAATAGTTTCGTGGGAATTGTCTTTTGACTTCCCTGTGTGCCCGACATCTGCAGCAGTAAAAATAATCCCTTTGATCTGAAATTTTAAAATATTAGTTTTCAGGGTATTGATGCTTGAAAAGAGGTATTTACATTAGTATATTTGCACTATGAGTTGTTCATCTAGCTTCAAGCTGCTTAATATCCAGTTATTATGAAAATATCATCAAACAGTCAAAGTGTCGGCATCATCAAGTACTACAGTTTTGAAAACAAGATATATTGAGGATAAGTGAAAACAAAGAAAATTTGTATACATCTTGTTTCATTAATGTAATTATATAGATATCTTGTTTTCAAAATTGCAGTATTTGATGATGCCTGGCTAGGTTGTAGACTGAACCGGTTTAACGATATTCCATAAATAAAGAAATTTGAAGGGACGAAATCTTAATGAACATTCCTTAATGAAAGTTATATAAGGCACATACATTTTGGTTTAGATATAATTACAGAAAAATCTAACTCAACTTCCAATAAATTTTATAGACTAACTCACGATGACTTAGATGGTTTCTCTGTGGTTAGGGACTCATTAACAATAGCAACCAAATAATAATTTTTAAAATGGTTAATAATTTGTTTGTTAATATTTTAGATTTGTAGAATTTTTTTCAATTTTTATAACGGTTATTTTTAGTAACTTGACGTCACAAATTGAAAACAAAGTTAAACACTAAAAATAAACCCTTGATATATAAATAGTATATCGGACCAATAATTTGTCACCCCCGGACTAATAACCATTTTAAATCACAAAAAACTTCAAGTTTTTACTGCATTAATATTATAAAGATATAGTACATAGATTACTGCCTAAAATTATAAATATACAATAATAATGCAATGTCTACTCTACAAAACCTCCAATTGAGCTTCTCCTGCTCCTTCAGAGAAGCAGCCCTGTTCGAGGAATAGAGATTTTCCTGGACTTTTTTCCGAGTCCCGTATTCACTCAAAAATGTCTTTGTTGTTTTCCTTTATTCCCACTCCTAAGAGAATTAACAGTGCAAATAACAAGACAATAGGGATAGCCTTGCCGACTAATAGGTACGCCTCACTGAGGGAAGAACAAGAGCTCTGATGAAGGCAAAGGGTTGGAACAGGAAGCTAGTGACTAAGGGCGGATGCCAGTCGATTTCGGCAACATGTTTACATTGGAGGGACTGTTAACACCATCTTAATTACCATCTCCTTATAGCCTTTAAGGGAAAGGTTCAGATCGCTACAAGGGGCTTTAGGTGACCTCTAAGTGAAGGGAATTTAAACATTGGCTGAGTCTCAATCGGGCTCGTTTTATGTAAGCACTTAATAAATTTACATAATTTACAGAATCGATTCCCCGGCAGTTCAGTAGAGGTATAATAGTCCAAGAGGATTTGTTTGCTTGAAGTATGAAATATTTATGATACGTTTTAAAACAAAGACAATTTATACAATTTACGTTGTGAATATAACTCAAGGTATTAATACATGTTTATTATCAATTTGCTTTTATATTTATGGAAGAATGTAAATACCGTTTACCTTTTCACATTACAGAGTGTTAGTGTTGATGATTTATTTTAAATACGGGACTCAACTAAATGAAAGTGAGCAACAATCGATAATCGACTTAAAATGAGCTGGGGTGGCTTAAAGGCAAATCGGTTATGAGTTGAACTCTCACCGGAAAAAAAATTTAAATTCCGGTCCAGAAAATTGCGAAAAAAAAGAACTAGAAGGCTTCTGTGATTTTCTGGTCATGTGAAATACGCATGGAAATCTTTAAAACCGGTGCTTCATCTGCCCAAATTGTGAGGCGATTCAACCTAGCATTTGATGCCAGCTTAGTATGGAAGTTGACGTCTGAAACCAGGTATTTAAAATATGATAAAATTATAAGAAAACTGCAGCTCAAAAAACATTACATACAACGGTGCTTGCAGTTTGGTGAAAAAGATATTCAACCATATTTCGTCCAGGGTTATTTTTAGTGGCGTAAAAAATTGTTATATTGATGGCTCCGACGATTTCAATTATTACTGGCATGACCTAAAAAATGACAAAAAAATATTGTCGCGAAGATCCCATTAGGGGAGCGGAGTAATGGTATGGGGCTTTATAAAAGCTAACATAAAATAGAGTATATATTTTTTTCACAGGACTGTATATCAGTGACGTTTCTAAGAACCCAGCGCTAAGTGCAACGGACGATGAGAAAGTAACGTTGAAAAACCGGAAGACCTCGGCGATTGAGAGAGTTGAGGTACTATGAGCGAAGGCCAGATGAAAACTAATTAAGATAAATACAGCGAGCAAACAAACCGATACCGGACCTCCACCCTACTGTCCGTCCCTGTAACCTTAAAATCCCACTAATTGGCAAATACCCTTTAATGGAAATTTTCCCCTCCCTTGCAGAAGTAACACTAATATTAAAGACCTGTTTTAAAATGCACCCTGAAAGCCCTTACCTGGGTAATTTTACCTGAATTAGTTTTATCATGTTTTCTTTTCTTCTTTTTTTTTCTTTCCTTATTCCTTGTTGTTTCGTTAGGGTAGCATTAAGAAGAGCTAACAGAAGTTTTTCGTTAGGAAGTTGATCATTTTATTATTCACATGTTTTATAACACTCAATTAAAAGTTTTTACTAGCCAAAAAAAGTTGTATCTTTTCATTTTTTTAAGTGCCAAGTGCTCCTGTTATGATACCTATACTGCTTGCTTGTTTGAATAATGATTCCATCAATATTATACTAATTTTCGTGTTAATGGACAGACCTTATTAGCAACTCATTATTATAAAATAATAAACTCATTCATTACATCAAGTATAGCTTGATATTGATTAAATAGAACAATAACAATACACTTTATGATCCCCATAAAACGAATTTAGTTTTTATAAGTTACAATTAAAATATTTTTAATAGGCTACTGTTTGCTGTATCGGTATTGAAATATGTGCACATTTTGAACATGAACCTAAACAAAAACAAAAAGAATGAGGAAGGTGGGTTCCAGAGAAATACAGAGTTGTAATGGACGATAGGAAACTCAACGAAAATATAGTGGACAAAAAATACCCAATCCCCAAGTTCAACGACATTTTGGACAGGATGAGCGGGGTGCTGAAGGTATTCAGCACTCTGGATCTTAAAGCGGGATATCACCAGATCCAAATGCAATCCAGAGACCGACACAAGACGGCCTTTCCGTTTGAGAGAGGCCACTATGAGTTTACGAGGCTGCCATTTGGCCTGAAGAATGCACCCATTACATTTTAACGGCTCATGGATGAGTTTTTGTGAGGGATTGACGACCCGTATGTATATGGATGACCTCTTAGTATTTAGTGTGACCGAGGCACAACAGGTGGATCACCTGCAGATGGCCTTCGACCGAATTAGGCAATTTGGTTTGAAATTGTCAGACGAAAAGTCCCACCTAGGCCAAGAGGTCATTAATGTTTTGGGACATACGAACTCAAAGAAGGGAGTGAGACCTGATGCCGGGAAGTTGGTGGCGATTCAGAAAATGGTGGTTCCGTTGGACGTAAAAGGGATCCGGCGCTTACTGGGGACGCTGAACTATTACCGGCGATTTGTCCCCAACATGGTGGCTCGTTCGGTACCCATGAACAATCTCCTCAAGAAGGACAGAAGGTGGTCGTCACCCCTGACATCGAGGTGAATTTTCGGAAGTGCTTAGGTCGTCTCCAGGAACATTCGGTCCTGGGATTTCCCGATTTTACGAAGTGAACTCACAATTACGACGGAAGCCAGTGAATATGCGCTGGGAGCGGTTCTGTAACAGGAGGGGGACAGGGGGGGAACGTCCCGTAGCGTACGCCAGTAGGCGCCTTACCGAGGCGGAAAGTTGGTGTAGCGCGCTGGAGCGGGAATTGTTAGGGATAGTATGGGCGATAGACCATTTCCAGCCCTACGTGTTCGGGAGAGGTGTCGGGAGCACACGGACCACAGACCGTTACAGTGGGTAGATAAATTAAAAGAGACGTCGGCGAAGGTCACTCGGTGGAAGGAGTGCCGCAGCTAATACAACTTAAAAGTTATTTATAAGCTCGGTAAGGAAAAATCCAGGGACGTATGGCAGTTCATGCGAGAATGGACACCGGAGAGGGAAGGAGACCAATAGAACTGGGTCTACGGATGAGGTACGGTCGGCAGGAAGAGGGAGCTCGACGGATGATAGGCCTGTGGACATGGAAGAGATGGGTTGTTTGAAGACATCCTCGACAGATTGAATGGAGCTACAATCTTCAGCACCTTGGATTTGAAAGCAGGGTACCATCAAATCAAAATAAGCGCTAACGATCAACAAAAGCAGCTCTCGAAATGGAGCACTATGAGTTCACTCGGATGCCATTTGGTTTAAAGAAGGCTCCGATTACTTCCCAGTGATTGATGGACCAATCCTGAGAGGAATTGACGAGGCGGTATACCAGAATTATATGGACGATCTGTTGATCTTCATCTGAGCAGAACCTGAACACATTGAACATCCCGGAGGGTATTCCGACGATTGCGTGAAAACGGGTTAAAATTGTTCATGGAGAAATCATCGATGGGAGAGGATCAGATCAACTTTTTAAGGCATACCATCTCGAGGAGGGAATCCAGCCGGATTCATCGAATATCGCGCAATACGGAAGATGGTGGTGCCGAAAGACGTCAAGGGCATTTAACGACTTTTAGGTACACTTAATTACTATCGGCGTTTTGTGCCAGACATGGCAGAGTATCTCGTACCCATCAGTAACCTGCTGTGGAAGGGGGCGCGGATAGTGATCAAACCTATTACAGAGCAAAAACTTCGAAAATGCATGGCTCGACTGCAAGAGGAATCAATCCTGGCGTTTCTCGATTTTGAGAAGTTATTCACTATCACCACCGACGCAAGTGAGTATGCATTGGGAGCAACCGGTGGCTTGCGCTAGTCAAAGAATGACCGACACTTCTTGGCATCATATGGGCTATTGCTCATTTTCGTCCATACGTCTTCGGGCAGAGATTCAGAGTACATACGGACCACATATCTCTTCAATGGGTTGGGAAGCTGAAGCAATCATCCGCCTGGGTGACACGCTGGAAGGAGTTTTTGTCACAATACAACCTGGAAATTGTATACAAAGTAGGAAAGGACTATCCCGAGGGATTACCGTAAATGCAGTCGAGGAGAGGGAAACGTCCGGGAATCTCAGACACTTTATCCAGGAATGGGCCTGGTGTAGATGTAAGCCGTGGTACGCGGGACAATAGCGACGGGAGCGAACACCAAGAAGTGGGAAAATCTGCCGGAGAGCTACAGAGGTAATTGGAAACGATCGAGGGTATCATTACGATAAACGGCGGCCAATTATTTGGAAGACGCAAACGTCCGGCCTGAAGCGGGCTATGCATGGAAACTATAGCAAGAGTAGTATTACGACAATCAGGTCGCAACCGGGTATCAAGGGCGACTAAAATTGCCGGGCGTTGAAATATGCAACCAAACCAGGGAAGATCTACCACATATGTGTTGGCAACACGACAGTGTGTGATCAGATCAGGAAATTTTTCAGGTCATCCTAAGAGTCGCGGAGGGATGGAAAGGCTGCACAGTACCTTGAGTGACCACCTTCGGGTGTATCAGGTGGACAAGGATCTGCAGGCGAACAAGGCGTCACTGAAGGCAATGGCGGCATACAATCATTTTATCTACTCCACCTCGGGGCTTACGCCGTCCGAGATCATCTTCGAGCTGCGCGCGAGGCGCTGGAACGGGACAGAGACGGTGGCGGACGAGGGAATGGCGGAGCAAATGTTAAATGCTCATTTAAAACTTGCGGCAAAGTTCGTGGCAGGATCGTGAGGGAGAAGGTCAAGAGAGTGGCTCGGGTATACCTCAAAGTCCGGGATCGAACGGGGGAATTTAAAATTAGGACCATTGTATGTTGTAAAATCGGCTCTTATCAGAGCAAAGAGTCGGTCAGATACGAGGGTCCATTCAAGGTAGTAGTGATCAGGGAGCATAACATCGTCACCATCGAGAGTACAAGACCTCCGACAAAACGGAGGACCGTCCACGTCAAACAGTTAAAACTCCCACCAGGGGGGGGGGGAGGGTGCAGGCCATGAGTGAGTTGGAGTGTCCTCGATTCTGCGCGGAGCCAAATTTGGTATTGTATACATACGTACTGTTTTTACCGTTTGTAGGAGTATTATCTTTTTTTTTTTTTTTTGTATTTCCTTTTGTTTTATTTAGAATGTACACAGGCTGTGTTGAATTATTGATTTAGCGTTGCGTGAAAGATGCCATTGTTTTCTTTAAGTATAAAGCCATGCAATTTATTTTTTTTGTTTTGATTTGTCACTAGCGGCTGCAGTGTTGGAGGCAGCATTCTATTTGGACTATAAGTGTCTTAGGAATACGACCGAATGTAAGGGATTAAAGTTGTGCACTGTGTGGGCTGGCCTTCGCTCCCTAGTACGATTAGGAGAGTGATCGTAATATCGCCTAAGTCGTCCTCAAGTTAGACTTCATAGTATACGAAGAGATGTGCGTAAACAGGGAGGGGGGAGTTAAGCTCCGGGCAGCATCAGTACTCAACCTTAATCCCTGACGTCGGGATGTAAACATCCCGATTGTAAATATATAAGATTATAGACTTGAAATAAACAGTCTAGTTCTTCGTGTTGTTTCTTAGTACCTTTTTTTCCTTTTTTTTTAATTCGAAAGCCGATAAACATTAACTTATATATATATAGATGTATCTAAGAAATTACGTTATAGTTTTTTATTATTCGTTTTTGTGGTTATTATAGTCTTGTTATTATTATTGATGTTAAAATTATAGAAATAGTTTCTAATGGGGGACTCAATAATGAATAATTTAAATTTGATAAACTTCAGCTTGAAACAAATTTAACTTTCTGGACCCACATGAAGATACTAAAGTTTCAGTGCTAACTAAGACTTTCAAGTGAAAATTAATGTGGTTATTTTATGAGAGACCACTTTACAAGTTCCGCTCCTGTTGAGCTTTCCTCTAAGTAGATATTACACTCTAAGCGGGCTTAATAAACCACCAAATCTAATTTGCGTATTCATAGAAAGTCCCGAAGCATACATGGCTCGAGCAAAGACACGCCTTTTCGTCCTTGGCCTAATCACTTTAGAACTTGAGCTCAGAATTTGATCCTTAGTGCCCTATTTGGTGAATTTTTATTATGTTTATAACTCATCGTACTGTTGGTTAGTTGAATTATTATATGTTGGTTCCTAATAATTTGTTACATTAATTAATGTTAACATTAGCGGGACTTAAAATAAGTCTATTAATTAAACCACCTTACTACAACGAGATAGTGTACAGCAAGGAATTGATATAGAAAAAGTGACAAAAAGTCGAATGTACAGATAAAGAGGTATTGGCAGCAGGTAAGATTGACAATGTGAACATTTAGGATATACACTGCTTGATTTTACCTGCCCACAGAGGGTATGGTATGGTGCTCGGCTGAGCATTGCCACCTACGGCTAGCCTAAGCTATACAAATTGTAACGAACCATGACAATTAGGTACACGGAATGCTGGTAAGGCACCAATTCTCAAATGTTTAGTTCTTATTTCATTTGCTTTAGGCAAAACCGACCTTTGTCGGGTAACTGAGCCTTTCTACTGACATTTCGGGGGAAAAAATCCCTAATGTAATCACAGTGACGATGTACCAAAAAATATTGATCAATGCAAGATCAAAGATCAAGTAACAACGCTTCAGTATCCCACAAGCGTATTCTGTCCAGACACTAGCATGTTAGATCTAAGGTAATAATTATCTATTTATATTACAGATCAACAGAGTAGGTTAACTAGTTTTAATGAACTAGAAATTAGAATTAGCATAAAACATTTTGAATTGTGTAGTCATGCTAATTATTTCCCCAATATATTATATATTCAATTTTATTGTTTATTACTTTTATGCTTATTATTATTAATCTACAAAATCTCAAAGAATGGATTTACGCCCATTCTTTCACGGGAAAAAATTAATGAGATTACATTGTGATAAGAAAAAAAAAATCTCTATCAATTTTTCTATAGAAAATACGAATAGAATAGAATACACATTTTAAAAGAGATTAAAAGAGTCAAAATTTGTATGTTGATATTTTGTTTTCATTCTATCATACATTATTTGTATGCGCTCGTTTGAGGAGTTAATTTTACAATATAAGATGAAACAATGCAATAATATAAGAGTAAAAATCAATTCTCACTTCCTCAGCTCAGTGTATGATTTACAATAATCCCTACCTACGGTAATAGTTGTACAGAAAGTATGTTTCTAAAACATACATGGAGGTGAGTACTGGAGAATTAGAAACCGATGATATGTGAAAACCACGCTCTAATAACACACTAAAACTGAAAGCGCACCACGTATTGCGTTTGTGAAGGTCGGACAACTCTGCTGAAGAAGATCTGGCTAAGGAGGGAGGTCTGACTTAGTGCAAAAATGGTGCCACTAGTTCCTGGTTATAAACAGAAGGTGAGCCCCATCACCTAGTCTTGTATATATGTATTTTGACTTTTTAACTTCACAAAGAAATTGTAATTGTAATTCTACCCTGCTTCGAATTCATCTGCGTATGCAGCAAGAGGAGTAACTTGTAAATCTTGTACATTGTATTCTTTGTTCATTTGTTCATATATTGTATAATCAATAAAGGGGTTTTGAAAAAAAATAAAAAAACTAGTCCCTGGTCAGATTGCACACAGGTGAAACCGGGCTTGGAGGTTTCATTACATCTAGGCAAATAATTAACTATGTATATGTATATATACTTATATATTTTACTATTTAGGCCAAAGACATGTGTATATATGTACATGATATTGCTCTGGCCTAATAATTATTCAATACTATGCCATTGAAGTGAGCTATTTTAAAGACAGATTGACTTCTGTAAATATATAGTGTATTGATTGTACGCACATATATATATTTATGTAGTATGCATTTTATGTATATAGATATATTGTAGCGTACCTTTGAGGATAGAGGAGGGGCTGAGTGGCTTTCGAGGGGGGCGTCAACAGGTTGCCCATCCGTCAGCCCCATTCTGTAGCCCCATTGAATTTCATAAGACAAATCGGTGTGGCTCCTTCATCGATAGTTTTTTCTACCCTTTAGCCGTTCGCTATGAATTACAACAAAACAATGTCCTTCGCCGTGGGTGACAGTCGTAATTTATCGCCTGTCGCAGCGAGATCTTTTCGGGCTTCTTTAAACTTCTCTAATAGAAACAATGCTATTTCTAGGCGGAGCTATTATGCAAAGTAGCTAATGATATTTCATAGCAAAGTGCACTGTTTGTTAAGCTTATGCTGTCATCTTTCCGAATGGCATCTGTTTGTTAGCGTGTGTCCCCTTTTTAATACGGTTTGATAATTATTTGATTACCCATCGATATGGAAAACACTGCCAACTTCATAAAACATGCCTAAGTGTCATAAGTAGACTAATTAACTGTAAAGTATATACTTATATACTTTATCGCTTTGAGTAACATATCGAATTTAATAACTTGACGTCCTAATTAATAATATGTATGTCGGACCAAGATTGTCGAATATCCCTAAAGTGGGGAGGAGACGCCCACCGCTGGCTAGGGTCGCTACAACCTCCGACTCCTAGAGGTCCGGCGAGCGCCTAGAAAGAGATAAGGCGGGTGGACCTGTGGTCTTCCACCCTGGCTGGCGGCCTAGTTGGCGAGCAGCTTAATTCGTTTTGATCTGACTCCATGAGATCTTAGAAGGTGTGTCCCGACAAAGCACTATGTTCACGAGAAGAGGAACAGGGTAAGTATATAGGTAGTTTATGTGGTCTTGGAATGACCACGAATTCACACTCGGTATCAAAGGGTACGCGAAAACCGTCTGGATCCCAAAGGCGAGTGTGAACCGGAGAGAAGCAGACTGGGTTGCCGTGGGATACGCTACTAGGCAAAGTTTGTAGGGCTACGGCAACCGTCGTCCGCGGGGGTGAGGTCTCTCCCAAAGAGGTGTTAGTTAGTTTATAGAGACGAATGCAGAGATTCCCAATAGGAAGGTCTGACAACGCCGGACTAAAACATAGCGAGGTTAGGAGAGAGATAGATGCAGAGGTAGTTGAATGAGAAGGCCATGGTTTGAGTATAGCAGCAAGTGCCAGTGCAGAGTTCTGGGCCGAGAAGAGGGGAACTTTTAATTATTTGTAATTAAAAAGTGGCGACAACTATGTAATCTTTCTTTTAAAACTATAATACCAAAATTGAAATACGATGGCGAGGAGATTAGGAATAAATTGACGAATCTACCGGACCAACTGGATCACTAGAGTTCTCATTTTTTTAATTAAAAAAAAAATACCAACTGGAGTATTCACCTAATTTTCAATTTCACTTTTTTCCTCATGCAAAACTTTAAAGACATTTCAGATCACGACTAGAATATAATTTTAACAAATATAAATAACGGTTCCAATTAAAAATTTTTTTTTTGCATCTGATAACAAATCTGTCGTCGGATTTTTAAAATGTACATTTTTTTCTTTCTGGATAGAATTTCTCCTTATTTTAGAGACTTATCAAGGAATTAAAACAAGTTTACTGACGAAGAATGTTACTATTTAATTTTGTTACCCAGAATTCGATTCATTTATCTGAAGCATATTGCTATCCGTGGAAGACATTGTCACAAATAAATTTGTTTTTCATTCTAATAAAATTAAAAAAAAATAGAATGTTGTAAGTGACACTAAAGCTTGAGGAGGAAAAGAAAATTGCGGACTAAAATACTTCGTGCATTGAATAACTTACATTAAACGTTCAATGTTACGGGTGTAATCAAAACTCGAAATAGTTTTTTTTTATCGTTAGGGTTTAAGCCTGTTTCAATTGCTTATTTTTTTCCCTTCAAAAATCACATTTTCCATCACAGATTAACTGTAAATGGGTAACAATGCAATACAGTTTCAATAAAATTAGAAATAATAACTTATTTTTCATAATAAAAGTTATGTCTTTCATTCCCTTCAGATGAAATGAATAAATAACAATAATTCATTTTAGACATCAAATATAAATTGAGTAGCTCTACTTTAACTGTTAATTACATCGTTTACTTATCCCTTCTAGATTCGCCTGAGGGTCTATAATTATATGTAAATTTGAAGGGGCTAGAAGGAAAAAAAACAAAAAAAAAAAACTGGCCATATTTTAATTTTTAAGTTATAAAGTGAAAAGTTTCCTTAAGCCTTTTTTATCTGAATAAAATCAAAGTGGATCATACATACTACGAAAGGCTCTAACTTTTTCAAGACAGGAGCTGAAATTAGTAACAGGAAAAGGGATTCTGAAATATGTTGCATAAGCAAATATTTTTATTTATAATATTCACTTGTATGAGTAGTCTAAGATTCAGAAATGGTTCAAAAGAAAGTACAACTTTAAAGGAAAAACAGTGTATTTTAACATCAGTTGCAATTTTACGATGCAAAAAATAAAAATAAGGAGGTGGTAAAATATGAAAGGTTCTGGCAATAGAGGAATTTCAGTAGACTGCTACATTAATAGACATAAAACAATGGAACGATGGACGTCGTCTGTGTCAGCTGAAATCCATAACGCCTTTCAACCTATGCTATTACAAATCTTGTCAGTAATCTCTATTAAAACTTCTGAACTATAATTTTTTGTTATAATTTGTTGTTTGTTTGAAATAAAACTTACTTAAATTTTAATATTTTTAACTACAACAACTTCTAACTAGTATTTTGTTTAAAGTGAGCATCATAGAGTGATGATTACCGAGGTGACAGGTTAAGGGTGTTTTGGTCAAAGAGCTTTTTTCCCCCAAAAATTTAACACAGCGTTAAAAACTGATCAGAAAAAATATTTCCAATTTATTTTATATTATGACAGACGAAATATAGAACGTGGAGATGGAAAAAATCAATATCTTGAAGTCTAAATTTTACTCTAGTGGAGTTTTAAACACATGTTTAATGAATTTTAAAAAGCTAATAGCCCTCTGCAGTTTTATAATAAAAAACCGAACAATAAAAATAAAATATTAGCCTGTCCAACAAAGACGGTAGCTGAAGGTTTTAGCTTTTGTGAACCGAAAATGGAAATTGGATTTTTTATACCATCCCAATCGAATCAAACTAGTATGTTTCTTTAACTTTTAAATTTCCATTGACCATTGAAAAATTCAGAGTTTCAGATCGATTAAATCATTTTTATTACTAACGCTATCACAGAAAAAACACTCAAATTTCAGTTTCGGTTCATTGTTTTATGCTATTTGTACAAATAGGCCCTTAACAGTAGTTAATCACTTATATTTTTTTTAGATATTTTTTTTAGCCGACAATTTTTATTTGTTTCAGCTACATATATCTTATTTATTTTTAAATCAAAACGAAATCCATATAATGGAGGCAAGGTTGAGTTCTAGAGTGAATTAAAGTAAAACTTACGTTCACGAGTGTTAATTATCGAGAGGAATGTGGTGGGTCGTTCAGGTGATTTTTTTTTTCGAGAGTATCCCCCTGGGGGCACCTACCCACCCCTTTGGCCTGGTAATTTTTTAGTTCAGAATCGTATCCGACCTCCAACAGCCACCATCTCTCAGTTTTGCGCTAGACAGTGTATTTACGAAATTAGTTTCAGGCATTAGCAGCACTCTTATTTCCTTGTATATCTATCATTTCTGTTTTCTAAATAACCTAACTATAATTGCCACAGGTAGGAGATATCACTAGATCTGCATGTATTAAGGGAAAGCACTCAATTTACGTTGCCTTGTGTTATTGTTTGATCGAGAACCTCATATCGCAAAATTATTCCTTAAGCTAGTACGTATACATAGCGTTATTGCCTTTGGGAAAATGTCGCATAATAAAGCGTATATTTTTATGGCACACTGACTGGCAAACGAAAAACTATGGCTCTGTACTTAAACCAAAGTTGAACTTTTCGCTTTGGGCTTACAATTGAACCGAATAAAACCTAAAAGTGTATTAAAATTACAATGACAATATTCTGATATCAAATCAAGACCTTAACCTTAAGTTATTCTCATATATCTGAGTAGTGTATAAATAACCATTTTTGTTCTTCCTCGCTCTAGAAATCTATTTAAGTACTCCTCTAGGTATCTTCCTTCCTTACATTTCCGCTTCAGTGACTTTCACCTTGCTTGTTGTCCTTTTAAGTTCCTGGCTGTGGGGGCCTTATTACACTAGTACGGTACATGCGACCATTCGTGTAAGTAAATTTGTTATATACCGGTAGCTAACTTTTTCCTGAAACTTTATACTGTTGTGTTGTCATTTTGTTTCCATGTTATTCATTTGCACAATTCTTTATCGCTTGTCTCAAAAAACATGTTTTTCACCTTTGATGTGCATGTGATAATCGGCGTCATTTTTTCCTCCTATGTGTTATATGTTGGATTCTAAGCTTTTATAGAATTGCTTTTGTTTCGAAATTAGGACGAATCAGAAATATATGCTGGTCAACTATAAGGACCTTTTATATTGTTAACAATAAGAGCACTCATGTTGGGGACCAATATTCAACACCGGAGGTAATATTCTAATGGACAATGCATCTTGTGTTTTGAATCCCGATATATGTACACAGGCTCAAGTTTACCTCGTTGTTCTGATCAATTACTTCTCGTTTTTTCTCTCTTCAAGCTCGTTTTTTTTCTGCGATTTATTGGTAGGTAGGTTGTGAATACGTTTACTAAGTATGATAAGTTACTAAGTATGCAAATAGAAAAGTAGAAAAATAAAATATTGTAATTATTAAACATGGTCATAGTACAATTAAAAAATTGTTGTGATTTTATTTTTACCATTGTACAATTTGGCAAATTTGCAAAAAAAACCAATACAGACTTAGTACAGTAAGTAATAAATAATTTGTTAACTGTCTTTAAGATTATATTAACGTTTAAAGATATGTTCTCATTGCTTAATGATGTTATATATGTGAAAAAAATTGAAAGCCCAGTAAAACGCCAGAAAATATAGATATGCGTCAGTGGGATGCACATGACCGCCGGTTTATGAAAAACACATGCAACTAACTGAAGCTTCGAGTCTTTAAGTCTTATTCATACCGAATAGCAGTCTAAGTCACTGAGGGTTTAAGGAGACGTTCCTACCGAAGGCAGATATTAGCCTAGCGATATGTATCCCGGAGGAGAGCCCAACTTTCCCTGGAGGAATATCCATCGGGCAGAACTTTTAATCCTGTCGGCCAGCCACAGAATGCGGAAACACCGGATCCAATATCCAGGAGTCGGAGGAAATTAAAGCTGTCAAATACATCAAGTGGACGTCTTATTAGAATTTCTTATTAGGAAGAGGGTATTAGTCATTCCGAATATCGGCTTGAGAATTTTATTTAGATGAGACTCCATTAGGCAATGGAGGAGATGTAGATATCGAACAATTATTTTACTTATTTTTCATCACAAACAAATCCCTACGAATTATATAATCACTTGAATTTTATTGAATGAACCGAAAGCTCTTTATTCATACAATTACGTGCACAGTCAAACTCCTGCTGTTGACTTATTTTTATGACGATCGTTGAACTGCATCGTTAATTGGGATGCAATAATTCATTCATACTTATGTACAATTTCCATTCATACAAACAATGAGTTTATGAAAGTTCCCGGCATTAGCAGAACTCTTATTTCATTCTATGAGCTAGAAACAGATCTGCGTATATTGAGGAAAGCATTTCAACTTATCCTGACCAGGAGTCCGACCACCTACTACCAAGGCGACTCTCCTAGGAAGCTGGTGGAAGGGCCACCGGAAGCAGTGGACCTCACCACCCTCGCGAGATAAAACAGAGAGAGAAGGCAAGTGAGTCAGTCACACACGCTCAGGACATGAGTGGGGATGATGGCCACTGGCAGGACCCCATGACTTACACAATTTATATATCTATTTACAATAGATTACAAGGACCAGGGGGATTGTAAGGATATGTTTTTCTGGATAATGAGTTTGGATGAGCCGATAGGTTTTGGTGGAATTTAAAAAATCTTAACAGCACAGTAAGGACATGGAGATAACAGAAAAGGAATGGGTTTGTAAAGTAAAAGGATTGAGTGCAGTTGTGAGGACTTTGGATTGAAATGTATGATTCGTTTGATGTACGAAGGTTTGGTTGTCCCCCGTAGTTCTATTCCGTAAATCCATATTGGTTTTATATACTGTTTGTATAAGTGAAGTTTTTTTCCTAGTGTGAGGCTAGAGTTTCTTTTGTGTAATCTGCATAACTGTCTAAACCGTATTTCTTTTCTTTTAAGTCGTGTGTTAGCGAGTCAAGTCAGCCCTTTGTCTAGAACCTAGGTATCTAACAGTATTGGACATGGGTAGGGATGATTCAATATCATAAGGTATCGATACTTTTATATGATTGTAGAATCGTTTAAAGTATCAATACCTACTTATATCAATTAAATGTATTGTTCAAAACGTCAAGATCAACCATTGGCATTGTCAAATTAATTTAGCCCCCTTAATTTAACCCTTCTTGAAATCCTATAAAAATACTTTTTTCACAACTACAAATTAATTAAGTTTACATAATATATGTTTAATTGGGTTTGCAATTTTTTTTTTTTAAGTCGCAACATCTAATAGAATATTCATGCGGAATTGAACAGTGGGATAAATGAAACCAGAACAGATAGGAATGTTAAACCCAACAAAACCCCAAAAATGTTTGTCCAGTATCGATTTACTTGCACGCTTTCTTCCTTTTGGTTTTTAGACTTTCGCTAGACCCTGATTCAAGCTTTAAAATTACTCCTCCACTACTTCATTACTTCGGTTTATTATTCATTACATGATATTCATTGTTAACAAACAAATTAATGCAAATATATAGAACAAATTTAGTCGTTACAAAAGATTTCTCTCAAATGTTTAGATTGAGTGATACTTAAGAATTCAATTATGATTCCTTGATTTTATTTTTCCATTGTAAGGTTCGGTTTCTTCAACAAATTTATTTATTGAACAGTAAACGTTTCGCCTTATTCAGGCATCTTCAAGACTAAAAATGTGTATAACTAAAATTATTTTTCACAGCAGCTGCTGTTATGGCTTCATTATATTAGTAAAATATTATTCTTAACCACATTCATTATTATATTTGTACAATTTAGCTTTGCGTGTTTTTCCTCATAGTTAAAGGAGAAATTGATACCAATATATTTAGAAAATGGAAGACTTAGAACATGAAGAGGAGGCCCCATTAAAATAAAACTACATGCAATATTGTTTATAAATAATAAGAAACTAATTCATAACTATCAAAAAAGCATAAGAAACATATAAATTGTAATTAGATGTAATTTCACGGGATTGGTATCTGTCAAAAATAAATTTTCAAATAATAAAGAACAAAAATCTAACGTTTAAATTACATAGATTAATATTAATAAAATATTTCTATTTAAAATAGAAAAAAACACTAATGTCACAGTTTCCACGCAGATAAAATCAGGAACATTCTCAATAAAATTATGTAGTATAGAATCGCATGGAATCATGTTTTGTTTTTGGAAAAACTATAAGAATCATCAAAGTTGTAGTTACCCAGACTCATTTTTATTTTTTAATAGCCATTTCCAATGATCAAGATTAGTAAAAAAATGAAATAAAGTATTTTTTTATTAAAACTGCACCAGTCACGCAAACATCAAAAAAAGAATTGTAACAATCTCACATAGCCCTAATTGAGACAATATTTTTATAGTACGCCTTAGCTTCTAACGTCCTTTATTTTATTTAATGATATCATTAATACAGCTTAGCCCATGGCTGATGCATACAAAATTACTGGTCACTAAACATTAATAAAAAGGTCCAACCGCGTTGAGTACGGTGTAGTATGCGTGGCTGCATGTTGACATCAGAGCTGTGCGGGTACTGTATATACACAACGCCGCTAAAGCTGGAGCGAACTCAATATTTATTATACATTTATAATAAAACTCGCAAAATAAAATTTTTTTTGTCCTCTTGGCTTCATCGGTGGTGTTATTAAAGGAAAAAAAGTGACATAAACAATACCTTGTGGCTATAATAAAGTCTACGTTTTAATTGGAAATATAATGGTGAGACTGTTGGTAGTATCAAGTATTTTATAGCTAAGCCCGATGGAGAAGGCTCTACTTTCAGATAGTACAGGGGTGATCGTTTTTTTTCTGTCTTTGTGTTACAAAACAGAAGTTGCCAAAATAATTCTAATCTATCAGAAATAAAAAATGTATTTAAAAAAACCCTTAAATAATGGTGATTATTTGTTTGAAAAAATGGAAACAAAAGAAGCATGAAAATATATATTTATATAATACGATAATTTTTGAAGTCACTGCTCAGTAAATATTTAGATTTAAAGTAATGTTGTTGTTTTTTTTCATGCAAAATAAGTCCCGAGATATTCCAGAAAAAATATTGTTCGATGGTCAAATGACAAAAGTTTTAATAAAATGTTCCTGTATTGTATGCTACTGTAAACGTTAATGGGCAGATAGAAGGTAAGGGGATTTGTTCTTCCATCTGAGAAAGTAAAACCCCACCCTTAGGGGACAGCAATAGGACCCGGCCGAGGCAGAGAGTAAGTGACTTCCAGTCTTACTAAGTGACTGAAGACAGACTTTGTATTTGTTGTAGATCCTCAGCTGCGCCGTGTAGCCGACCTCATTTCGTCCGAGGTCGAACCGACTCATCTTCATCACAGTAGGATGAATTCGATTCCGGAGGTGGATTGATTAATTATAAAAATACTGAATAATCATAAATTTAAAATATTATTGAATGGAATAGAAAAATATTCCGGAAGCAAGTCCCCTATGAAAAGCAATGAGGTATAAATAACGGATTCGTTTATGGCAAACAAAAAGAACTAATACATCATAAAGAATAATGGCACACTAAAATAAAATGTAAACCTCTATAAGAAATAAAAAATAAAATATTGTTTAACAGTACTGAGTAAGTAAAATCATAGACGGGTCGACATATGCAAAAAACCATATGAAGAAATTAGAAGTCAGTAAAATACAACAGGATTAAAAGGGAACCTTTAAATTAATGCATGCAAAAAAAATACATTCAATTATGATTCCTTGATTTTATTTTTCAATTGTAAGGTTCGGTTTCTTCAACAAATTTATTTATTGAACAGTAAACGTTTCGCCTTATTCAGGCATCTTCAAGACTAAAAATGTTTAACTAAAATTATTTTTCACAGCAGCAACTGTTATGGCTTCATTTTATTAGTAAAATATCATTCTAAATCACACCCTATAATATTATTATACAATTTAGCTTTGCCAGTTTTTTTCCTCCAGTTTTTCCGAAATTTATTGCAATATATTTAGAAAATGGAAGACTTAGAACATGAAGAGGCACTATTAAAAGAAAATTACATGCCCTATTGGTTATAAATAATAGGAAACTAATTCATAACCACCAAAAAAGTATAAGATTCATATAAATTGTGATTAGATGTAATTTCACGAGATTGGTATCTGTCAATATGTGATACAAGGCCTAATGCACTGATATATATTATTGGAATCAAAAACTACCTTTCATTCATTATCCTTGTACTGTTATAAGAATACATTTCGATAAATCGTTATAATATTCGTATAACGAGTTTATGAGATTAAGGAAGTAGCTATCAATAATATGAAGATACTTGGTTTAAAAAAAAAGTTTCAATAGCATCTAAACTAAGATTAAAAAAAAACACATAAAATTAAAAAAAAAATTCTAATTTATTTTCTTATACTTGCCATTGTTACATCTAAACTAATATTCTAACTGCTTAATTAGGTTTTAATATAATATATGTTTAAAAACTTAGCTAATTACACAGAGAAGCAAGATAATCTCAAATCAAAGCATCTTTTTTCAAGCTTGGCATTAAAAGTTCTCGGATTTTGATTGGGTTGCCGATGTATATACATTAAAAAACACCTTTTGGTTTTCAAGAATTTACAAGAGTTAAAAAAATAGTTTTTCTTAGTATACAATCTATCAACTTATTATTATCTATAAACCACTAGTGATTTATGAAATGATTGGGGCACCCGTGGTAAATGTTGGAGAAACTCAAAACAAAGATGTTTTGACTTCCAAAGTCTGAGAAGAACTGACTTTTTCACAGCCGATCCTGGTGTACGGAAGAAATCCCGTTTTTAATAAGCATAAAGGATAATAGATAAGCAAATAGCCAATAAGAACGAGTAAAATGTCTTCCATATACATTGTTATTATGAAGACACCTTGTCCGGTGCAAAACATTCAAACCAATCAATTTCAAAAAAATGAAAATAACAAACTGTGATCGTTATGGTCATGCATAGGATGGGATATCTTTCCTTGTCTACCGCAATGCACAGAATAACATTTCATAAACCATTGCTAAAATATCCGGAAGGCAGGGGTTCTTTAGCTCTTAATCCAAAGTTATTCGAACAGTTGCAGCTCGACAAATAGCTCCTCCGGCTATGTGCGGGAGTTAGGCCGCTACTTACACAGGCCCTTGGCTCCGTCCCAGCCCTTCCTGTCGTCCTCGTCTTGTCCGTCGAGGGTCATCCCAGCAATCAGCCTCCCACTCCACTTACAGGATGTCTTCTCCATCCTTTCCTTGTGTATACTTCCACATGAACAAATGAAACGTAGCTGGTGAGCTACATTCCAGGGAATCGTGAGTAATAAAAATATATTTTCTAATTAAAATGTATAAAAATAACTCTAATAACTAAGAGATTAGATTGTGCCAATACTCTTTCCCGACAATTATTAAACTAGCCAAAGGAGGTGCCCAAATAACGTTGTATTTGGTAAAGACCGTCTGATTTCCAGATCGCTCGTTTGGCGAATGTTATTCTGTGGGTTGTGCTAGAAAAGGAAAGATGTCAGGGAAATGATCCTATCCTATAATGGACAGGATGGAATCTATAATTATCAGTTTAAGGAAGAATAAATAACTAATATTATGAATTTCATATAGGTACCTCTGAATGACTACAAGATCTGACATGAAATTGCCAAGAATGTTTTTTGATGGTTTCATTAGCACACTGGTCGCATTCCACACTGCCACAATTCAATTTGATAGCATCCCTTACTGCATTTGGGCGTCCACTCTTTTGAGGGATTACCCCACCTCCATTCCAGCCCTCATTTTATTAAGGAAACAGTCCCTTAACTGGGAATAGTCGGGCAGGAGTGGTTTTCACCTCGATTCAGACATTTTCTGCTTGTTTCTAAAGGCGTCTTAAAAGACTCCCACCGCTTCCCTGACAATTCTTCCATTGTGGGGTGAGTCGGGGGGATAGTGAGGGGGAAGGGTTCGGCAGTGGCTGAATGGGAGTCATTTAGTGGATGGAAAGAGCACGGGTTTCTGCGGCTTTGTTGGCCAGCTGAAGCTTGAAGTAAGTGTATTACCAGCTAGCGGAGGAGAGGTGGGGAAGAAGTGGGGAACTCTCCCTCCTCTAAGTAGACGAATTAGTCTTTAAATTTCCCTCAGGTCCACTTTGTAGTCGCTGGATGAGGGCTGGAGGATACTACTGCCTCTGCCTATTGGCACCCGCATCGCGTTGAGACTCCTCTTAACTAAAATTATTCTGAAAGCATCCTCCTTCGAGGAGAGGGGGAGAGTTTTATTACTCTCAGGGAAATTATTCCTCCGTCTAATCATTAGAAAATGACAACTTCCAACTTTATCATGGCTTGGACAAAAGGAGAAAAAATATGAAATATTGTCTCGGCCCCTTCTTATTCCGTGTGATAATAGTTCTTTTTATAAATCAGCCAAATAATTACTTAAAAAATTAATTAAGCTTTTTTTCTCTTATATATTATTTCAGTAATTAGTAAATGATACTATAAATATAAAGTCATCTACAAAAATATTTTTTCTCATTTCATCGATTTGGTAAACATTGAAAATTAAATACGTGTCACTATTAACACCTAAGAAGAAAAAAACACGTGCTCTCCATAAACATTTCAGGATGTAGGATTACATGCACGCTACTGGTCGTGCAATAAACCACAGAATCACCCTAAGACAACATTTTTGACTCTGGGAATCAGTAGGTAAATATGATTATTGATGTAACAAAACCATGTTCGCAACTGTCCTATAACCATATAATCTTGATTCTGAGGAAGATGGACTACAGCGGTTGTCACGGATCGTTATTGGTTTTTCACTCAAAGCTTATGTCTTGTTGATTTAATAATTGTTAATAATTTTCCTTCCTCTTACTGAACGGCATTGAAATTTAATGTACTGTTAGCATGGGAATAAGGGTGCAAATAAGGCTTAAGTACAAATTAGGACCGCGATCGACCCTGTCGGGATGCGAAGTGTAAATAGATGAAATAACGTAGAAAATATTATCAGACACGATTTACTGTAAGCATACCACAACAACAGTGGTCCCACTGAAGTCATTTTCACTCCATCAGTCTGGGAAAACCATAGTTATATCTTAGAAGACCCGACATTCGGTTAGGGTAGTCACCCTACTCTCTTGCTACGACCACATATCACTGTGTAATTAAATTTAACACTGCAAGAGCCGGGGGATAAGGGGGAGGGTGTGTCATTAGTAAGTCCGCCTAGTTTGTAAGTTGTTCGGAGCACTTACCTCAGCCGAACACCTACGAAGCAACTTATTAATGAAATCTTTGTAATTCCCCGGCAGAAATATGTAACTGCTACGTCGGTGCTGGCAAATATTTTAGGAACACCGGAGCTAGCTCGACTACTCCTCAGCGGGGGATAAATAAAACGAAATTCTCTTGAACAACTCAGTTTGACCCACAATTTTAAGTTGTCATTAAACAAATAAAATATCAAATATAATTGTACCTATAATAAATAGGAATGTACATGTGGACCTCCCTTCTTTTACTGGCCAGTAATGGTTAATCGGCCCCTCCCCCGTCAAGATAAACCCCATCCCCAAAGAGGTCCTGCCCGTTTTCTTCCGCGGCTCCCATCAGGACGTCAATTCTTTCGGATGCCTGCCTCAGAAGACGTAGACCCTACGCTACGTATACCCTAGGTGCATAATATTTTCAGCACATAAAATCATTAAATGCACTGTGGACATTGTTACCAAGCATTTCTAATGCGAAAATGAAAATAGACCACACTTGACCCTTTATCAAAATTTTCAAATAAGATAAGATAAAGTTATTTAAGAGCAAAGACTTACCCTTCGAGCTCACCGATCAATGAAAAACAACAATCTGAGAATTTGAGCCAGTGGCAGAAATAAAATACCGCTTACAATAATTTTATTTCACAAACAAAACGCAAGCCTCATGACATAAAATGATGTAGCATATTAGAATACGATATACAATAATGTAGCAATAAAGAATGGAAAATCATTTATATCATGTATCCACCTTAATACGACATACGTAATACCAGATTATTCAAAGAAAAAGTAACGTAGACCATATAGGAAAAAAATACAAATATTTCAAAATAAATTCTGCTGTTAATTCATATGCATTAAACACAAATCCAAGACAAAAACTGTTGATTTTCAATAACCAAATGGTAAGTGGTCGTATTTACATTATTAGATGGTAATAGCGTTTTTACATTATTTAGATGGTTTTATTTACTATGTTCTTCTTCCATTAGTGATGTAAAACGATTTCTAAACCTTGTTTCTTTAATTACGAATAAGGGTGTAGGAAGTTAAAAAACTGTACGAACGCCACTGAAGTGAATTGTTTAAGTACTTAGTCAAATTGTTGAATAACATCAATGGTTATTTTGTGTTGAAAAACTTTATTTTTCTGGTCACTGTAAATTGCATTTTTATCATTTAAGAAATTAATTGGCTTAAATCTCTTTTTGTGTTTCCGTATTTGATGTCTCCTTAAGATGGGCAAGGGCTCGGAACATTGATAGCTAAATAACATTCGATTAGCGACTGTTTAAAAGTCGAGCATCTCTCTTTGGATTTGGCCATAATTACTACAAATCTCACAGGTCAATTGCTTAGTTACGACTATCGGGTTTTAAACTGTAAAATTACGAATCTGGCTCGAAATACATGATGCCTGTTACTATTGGTATGTACCAGTCATAGCTCGCTCCGAAATTTTCCTCACGGGACCACATTTCCTTGGTATCGGCAATCAATCCATCGGATCGTCATTGTTGGCATTTCAAGCGGGTAATGATCAGATACTTCCGACTCTGTTGCATAGTTGGCGGTTTTACCTATTGGCTGGGCTTTCGCTGTTGGCTGTCTTCCATACCTGTGCCGGCATCCAATAGTTAAATCACTGTTCTATGATCGCCGTTAGGAGAGCTTTCAGATAGTAACAGCCTGATTTGTGTTACTCAATTACGATGAAAGGGCTTTATTTTCGAAAAATACCAACTTCGTGCTTATAAAGCCCTCTAAAGAGTATCGGAGATAAGTACTACATATTGCAGCGCGGGAGGTTTAAATTTGAAAATGCACCTTCGCCATCCATAAGCGATTAAGGAAAAGAAAAAATTAACAGTGTTCGTGGTTCGGCAAATAGATTTTGTAAATTAAATCAGAAGGAGGTATTGTATATTGAAAATAATTATTATAGAATTAAGCAGGTTAAGTTAACCCTCCATTCATGAACTCATCCCTTCCAAATTAATGAAATTCCATCGAAAGCGTTAAAGCGCCAAACATCCCTACAACCCTCCTTGGAGACTAAAGCGGTCCTAGGTTCTCCAATCGTCTCCTGAGCGTCTGTGGTTCTAACGCTCTTGGTCAGCCTCTACTGGCTCGTATCCGGCGACGCAGCTGATGGAGGTGCGTGAGGTACCTTCCAAGATACCGCTTCCTCTTTCGCATGCGAGGGAGATGACAACTATGTGGATTTTGGAGGTCTCTGGGCTGTTGGTAAATACTGTATGAATGAGCGAGCGACTGAAGAATTGTAAATAGGGTATGAATGAGAACACATTGAACACAATTATTTATTTCCGAATATAGGCAGATCGTAATTTTATCACAAAAAAGATTTGAATTGTTGTAGAATACATGGGGAATATAGTTAATAAAAGGAAAGTGGGTCCATTATAATTAGCTGATCGGTGTGAATGATGGGTATGTAGATTTTTGTTTAAAAATCATATGTTTGCATTTAGCTTTAACGTAGATTGGTTCTGGTACTGCTGTTTTGTTCATCCAGTTTTTGTTTGAGGACTTCAAATAATTTTCTAAGCAAGGGTAATAAAGATAACGTGGTATGTAATGCCCAAACTCTGGTTCAGGCTTTAAATATAAAGTATTAGTATAATTTACTTCTACTATACGTATTTCATTGTAATAAAAAGTTTGTGTATATCATTGAATTATTTTTAACGAATTTACACTAAATGAACCTTTTAAATTATTTTTTAAAAAATTTCTTGTAAATTATTTTAAATTTCAGTTAATAATATTCCTTCTTTTGTCAACGGTGCAATGGGATGTATTTATGTTAAATATTTTACAGCGTATAATGACTCGCTAAGCGCTCCTTAACTTTGCGATTAACGATAAGGGTTTCGATACAACCTTTGTAATTAGATGACTGACGTGGAGTTCAGTTCCTTCCCCATTAAGGGGATCTGGCGCCCGTTACTCCTTTAATTATTAATCAGTTGTTATGCGTTGATTTGTTTATCTTGGTGGAATATTTAATGCACTGTTATCAACTGATATTTCTTTGGCATTGACGCAGTGTTACCTATCCAATAAGTTAATAAATAAAAAATGGGTTCTCAGCTAAAATCGTAAGTGAAAAAGCAGTGTAGTCCAATTCACTTCATTTCTGTAAGGTGAGCAATTCTCAAAAAAAGGTATAAATTATTTAAGCAGAACAGGTTTCACAAAAGAGAGAAAAAACGGTCGTTGTCATAACGCAGGCATGGTTGGAAGATGAGAGTTCGGTTAAGAAAGAGAGAACCTAATCACAAATCCTTGGTGACCACAACCAGGACGGACTTGAAGATCTCGATAATCCGTTGTTTGCCTTTCCGACGTGTCTATTAAAACCGGATTTTTGGAATTAAATACAACATACAAACGGCTGCTTTCTCACTTTTCAGATTATCACGTAATAGAAACAAACATGAATCAAAAATTCGTTGAATGAATTATTGATGACCGGAAGCTTAATCGGCCGCCTTGATAGACTAAATGATCCAAGAATCACCGTCCTTGCCAAATTTTCTTCACTATAGAACATATTAGGTTTTTACGAACCAAATTTTTCGTTTTAGGTTACACGGTAACGTTAAATATTTTAGTTTCAACCTATAACAATAAAATAACAACTACCGAAAACTAAAATAGATCAACATAGGATATCATCCCTGGGGTCCTAATATGCAGATAGTGGACACAAACGACATAATAAATAGAAAAACCAAGATTTACTTCACATATATATCAAGATACATAAAAAAACAAAGCAATATCATAGATCACATGGGAGAAACGAAAATGACATAAAGAAAAAAAAAACATAGCCAATTCAATTCATAATACCCATCATTTATTAACCTTAAAAAAAATTATTTGGTTATTTATTCACAAAAAAACTTTCTTTCGTTCAAAAAATCAATTAATCCTCTTCAATTGAGCAATTCTCTTCAATTCCCAACTAGGTTTTTTTTAAGTTCTGACAGATACTTCTGGTATACAACTGTATCTGAATACATAACACTGTAAGGCGATACATTAATTATGTATCGTTTCTTAGGATACCTATATCCGTTTATATATTACACCCGATTTACCCATGAACGCCACGTTTTTACGCTCTAGTTTAATAATTAGAATATTTGAATTTGAATCAACTATTGAAAGATTTGATTTATCTACCAAATCATGAGCGTATTGCATTTGCGAAAATGTATACTTTAATTAAATGAATTTCTTTTGTCCTAGTTGGAATCTAAACACAAAGTAACTCGCCTTAATAAATTGACGTAGTGATCAAAATGAAAGGGATTCGTTTATATAAAATAGATATTTGTACACCATATTTTAATACTAATTTTTTACTGAAAAATATTATCTCTAATTGAAATTACATAATATGGGTAAAATGATACGGAATCAGCTTAACTAATAAACTTAAATCTTAGTAGTGATCGATGAGATCTCTTAAGATGACGAGTATGGCTGCTCAGTCTAAACCTCTAGAGGTGACCCTGAGACGCAATAAGCCCCCTTCAGACTATTCTGAAAAGCAAGTTTGTATGCTCCGGGGCCCACCACCACTAAGTCCGCACCACAGCAGAACTGCTAAGTGTTGGATGTGCTTCGGGGTGCGTCATTTGACTCTTTATATTTCGAATCCTGGACCAGGTTCCTTTCCATTATCGAGGGATCTTCATCCATTTTAGAGAGTGAATATAACAGTACGTGACTCAAGACACATTCTTTTGAAAGAAGAAAATGACGGGTTGTAAACTGTTTTTATGAGATACCATAAAAAAACCATATGGATCCATTTGAGCCCCTCGAAACACATCTATACCTGCCAGTCGTCCCTTCGGTCATGCCTTTCGGTGCTTTTTTACATCACATATACGATCTCTTAATATTACTTTATAATTTTAAACTACATTCCCCATTTCAGGGGTTGAGCTTATAGCAGCACTTCTGCATCGAGATGGGGTGATCCTTCCCCTCCTTCGTTGGACAATATCTCCCTATACAACCTCCCACAGTTCTACAACCCAACTCACAAAATCCTTTCCTTCAGACCTTTCACCCCTTCCCACAGAACTGCAGCATTCCTTTTTGCTCACCCCAGCACTCTCTGGAATTCTTTCCCCCTCAAACTCCATCATGCTTCATATCCATGTAATTTCAAAACCATCATATTGCAACACCTCCTCACTACTCACTAGGCTGACGTCATTAATGCACGCCATGTAATTAACGCCACTATTACGATAACTCTACACTTTTTTCCAGATGTTTTTTTACATAAGTTCATATACGTTTCAGGACCACCTAAATGTCATGGTTCCTCAGCATAACTAATTAAATTCTCTGTTTACCATTATATACTACTATAAGTTAAGGTTTGGACATCGTAGGTAGCCATCATATGAGCCAGCCTAATTGTCAAGTCATCGGGATGTAAACATCCCGAATGTATATAGAGAGGCTTTAAAAGGCTCAAAATAAAAACAGTCGTGTGACAACTCTCGATCTGTGATTACGTTCAACCTCTTTCCTTTTTCCTTCACGTTTTTCGTTGACGATCATTAACTTGTAAATATACAGGGTTATAGACTTGAAATAAACAGTCTAGTTCTAACTTTTATGCCTGTTTTTTCTATGTACTTTTTTTTCCTTTTTTTTTTTTGAAAGCCGATAAACATTAACTTATATGCCCTTCAGTATTTTCATTGTGGTGTATTAATCCTTTATTGTTAGTTATAATTGAATTTTTTTACTACTAATAAAATCCACCCCATACTATATATTACAAACCACTAAACGATCTATAAAGGTTTAGTATTTTTCAGCGGGTAGATTTATTCATACGAGTATTTTATCCAGGGTATTTTCTAAGTGTTTCCAAGGAGCTATATGATTCTCCGAAACATTTCCAATAGTAATAGTCTGCATTGTATATACTCAGTCCTTCTCATGCTATTGAGGTGCCCTGGTAGAGGACTCTAGTAGGAGTATTGTTTTCTATGATCTTGGTCTATTGTGAGCAATAGACTTTGATTGGTTATAGAATTTGCAGAGCCGGATCGAACATACTTCAGATAAACGGTTCTACCAAGGACTATGTCTGTTTAAATAACAATGATTTTGGAGTCTCAGGAGAGGGTTAAAAATTGAAACATGGCAATCATCTAAATCGGTATGTCTCTCTGTTGGTATGTTTTAGTAGGCGTTGAAATGAATCCAAAATGCATTGTGATTCAGAATGTTAGGTGTTGATAAAGGTATGCCTGACATCCAACTGTTTTCCATATGGTCGTTTTGTAAGAGTCTTAGCAAACATCAACTTTCTGCTGATAGAGAAGGTTTTTTCCTCTTTTCTATATGGTTTTTATTCTTCTACTCCTTTCTGATTCTATGTGTATTTTTATAGTGATATGATTCAAAAATATATAGTGATGTTTTAATCTTCATTTTTTTTTTCAAATTTCAAAATAAAGGTTCCGTTTAATAGTTAGGATTAGTTTGATGTTCAAAGGTTTGGCTGCCCCCCCCCTTAGTTCTATTCTGTAAGCCCAAATTGGTTTTAGATATTGTTTGTTTACGTGATGTTTGTTTTCTAGTGTGAGACTACAGTTTCTATGTAATCTGTATGACTGTCTAAAATGTTTGTTCAATTCTTGTCTTTTAAGTTGTGTGTGAGGGTTCCAAGGCAACGTTTTGTCTAGATGGAAACCTAGGTATCCAATGGTATTGTCTATGATCAGCATAAAATAGAAATAAACTTTGAATGAATCTTCATTTAACTATTTATAGTCAAATGAAATATACGCTTCAATGGTTAAGTGCCACATTTTAAGACGTGCAAGGTCCACTTATGTAAGCAATGGATCGTAAGTGACCACTCAGGGAAAAGCAGGTGCTAAGGAGTAACGTTTAGGTGAGTGTTTAGGCCACAGTCAGATATACTGTAATGAGATTTTAGAATTAAACTGAATGGAAGAATGAATGGATTATATACTGAAACAGATTTTAGAATTTGTATATTAGAAACAGGGGATTTATCTTTCGGGAAAAATATCTAGATAAGGTGTTATTCCTGGTAATTTGTTAGGATCGTTCTTACAGCCGTTGGGGTAGCAGGTAAAATTTGTTGACACTGTTTGAAAAACGCCTTTCAGCCAGATTATTCGTCCCTCCAACCGGCGCACTTACAGTTAGTATCTCATTTCATTTTTTCATTAAACTAGTTTGTTAAGTTAATCGGATATAGTGGTTATACTTATCTATACATTGAATATTAAGTACAAATAATAAAGAATAGACGATCACCCTTCTCCGAATGTAAATAAAAGGTTATCGCCATTACTGCATATATTAAATGTCGGAATGGCGAGCTTTAAGACAGTTACCCGTTGAAATGTTACGAGCCTATCCTGTGACAAAAAACAATTTTGGACCGCCGGGGTTGCTTCTGCTCGCATTATCGTTAGTAAACGACCTTACATAACCGATGTCGTGTCAAGGTACGTCTGACGACGTGCGCAGTTGTCATGCGATCTTGACGATAAAAACTGCTTCATGCTCTTATAATGCTTGAATCAAACTATAATTAACTATCTGTTGTTTAAATTACCTTATAAGATAATTATAATTATAACAGTATAATTATTGAAATATTAATTGACTGTATAATTCCTTTATTGCGCTAAAATTACAATCTGCCTTGCTAGGCAATAAGTAATTAAGATATACTATCATTCATACCATATTTACAATTCATCATTCACTCGCTCATTCATACAATATTTACAGACAGCCCAGAGGCCTCCCAAGTCCACATGCGAAGAGAAGCGGAGTCCTGGGAAGTCCCCCACGCTCCTCCGTCAGCCGCGTCACCGGATACTAGCCAGTGGAGGCTGACCAAGAGCGCGAGAGCCACAGACGCTCAGGACATGATTGGAGAAAACATTAATTCTGCTCTGTTAAAATTAACGTGAATTCGCTAGTCCAACAGTTGATACGCTAGCTAGATGATGAGTTATAGTTAGTTAGAACCAAGAGAAAAGTCACCAAATCCAAATTACGAATGGACCCAACCATAAACCGGACAATAGAAACTAGAAGCTATTTGTACAGGTTTAAACTGAAATGCCCAAAAGGGTATGTTTGATATATATAGCCAGGTATTTGTCTATCACCTTGTACTGTATTATACCAACTTCTTCATATGTCGATCCATCTATGGATTTATTATATGGAAGCTGTCAAACAATCTATTCAAAGAATGTATGTTTTCTTTATGATACTATAATTCTTTTTGTTTTCTATGAACGGATTCGTTATCGATACGTCATTCATTGGGACTTGGTCCTGAAATACATATTTTGTTTGAATTTGTCTGAAAAACAGAAGATTATATAGTTTATAAGTTTTAACAATTACTACAGTAAAGGTACACCTACAAAGATGTAGGATAGTCCTGGGGAGTGTGTAAAATCCCAGCGGGCCTAGAGGGTCGAGCCAAATTCACCATCGGCTAAAACATCTTTAGCTACAGTGTAAGAGTGGTTATTGCCCCAGTTCGAAATGAGAAATTCCTGGGTTCGGCCTGCAATACAGCCACGGAATTTATCTCGAACGGCTGTAATGCAAATTGTGGTCGGGTAGTTTCCCGGGTCTAATGCAACCACCCCATTTCTTGTTTCATTGGATGATTGAAGGAATTCCATGCTCCCGGTTCCATATCCCACTTTCCTCCTGTTGTTTTTAATTAGATGCAGTATTGTTGTATGCAATTGATGGCCACCTTATGGCTCTTAAGGGTATCATCCATCACACCCATTAGACCCACCCTTGTAAACTGTATAAAGTAAACTTATGGCTCACGAATGATCTCCCACCCCACTCTTGCAAAAAAAAAAATCATTTACGATTAAAACTGGCGGTAGTCTCTGATCTTCCATTAAAATGATGTTCAGCTAATTTTTTTTTTTTGGGGGGTGACCTTTTAGACAAAATAACCCTTTCTCTTGCAAAAGGTCTTTCATTGGATTAAATTAAAGGAGTAAAAGCGTGGAATAGTAGCTCACGACAAGAGATTTAACACTATGGTGATATCACACACGAAATTTATAAAATATATAACATAATGAGATTCAAACTGCACTATAAATATTATGTCTCTGCGAATTGTGTCGAATTAACCCTAACAATCACTTTCCTAAATATTCAACGTATAGATATACGAACCCTGCCTCATCACTTCCTTACTGCTAGACATTTTTGATTTTAGATTTTAACGGGGACTGTTTCTTTCAAATAACCCACATTAAGTGAATATTATTATAATTGTCTGGGATGTTATCTCAGCAATGAAAGATCAGTAGGTGAAATTGTTTTACATTCATCATCATACAAACGTTTCGCTTAAAAAAAGTAAATTGCAAGGTCGGGCAAAACGTTGAAAAAGAACATTGAGCTTTGAGCTCTTTGATATAACTGCCTAAAGGGAATATTTTTTCATCAATAGCTAATTTGGCTTTAACAAGGGATTTCAAAAGGTCAAAATATCAGGTTTAATGGGCAGAAGCCGTTGTCCAACGTAATACCTTTCATGGTAGGTAAAGGTATGTATAAAGCATAATGGGACGGGAGGTACGCGAGTCTAATGACAATTAGTTATTGTATGACTAATTACATGGCATTATATCCAGTTGTAAATATGGAATTATCTTCAAAGTTAAATGTTTTTCTTCAATGAACATTTTTTACATCTATCTGGCACAAGTCGACTCGTGTTGTTCAGTTACGTTGCTAGTATTTTTTTAAGGAAATTTAGTAATTTGAAGGTTTCACGCAGGCAGGCAAGAACCCGGTATAATATTATTATATATCATATTTGTATGAGGCATACACTCCATTAGTTCTAACCTGCTTCTCACACCGTTCCTGCTGTTCTCTAGGTAGGACTGCCGTGCTCAGTTCAGAAAAGTCAGTTCTTCTTGCCTATTTGGATGGATAATCTTTGTTTTAGAGTTATGGATATTTAGCTTAGATAGCCCCTAATTAATTTCCAATAGTGGTTTGCACCCTGCCAACCGATACCCATTCTTCCCATTCCCTCAAGTCCTATCAAAACTGGGATATTTCCCGTTTTGCCACCTTATGTACAAGATGCATCAAGCCTTATTACTTTTATCCATTTTCTATATCTCAGCTGTATTTTTAGAAAGTGATACTTAAGCAATTTCGTTCTCTGCAAAACAAATCAAGACCCTTGTACGTGTAAACTCCTAGGCAGCAATTTAGAACGCAATGTCAGGAATCCAGCATAAATATGAGGCCCATATAAAGGATATCCATTACTAAACAAGCTTCACAAGATCCTTTGTCTAGTATTCTTCGTTGGCACACCAAAATATGTCTGATTAGACGAGACGGTGTCACTGAGGGTTCATTTACTTGGTACATTTCAATGTTCACAAAGTCTACCAAGGCGTTCATTACTTCTATAACCATCGCTAACAGTAAGCGACCTATCAAATATGAATCGGGAATCGGAAAAAGAAAACAATCACCGAATCAATACTCGGAGGCAGGGAAGGAGAGAAGAGAGTGGAAGGAGTATTTGGAAGCTTGGGACGACACATGGCGGTTATGCAATACTTCTGCCTGGAAACAATTTGCCTGGTCCAGGCCCCTCATCATTTCCCATCCTTACCCCATGCTCGGAGTCGTTTCATCAAGCACAGTTCTCCCCTAACACTCCTGCCAATTTGAAATATATTGACTGCAGCTATCCTCTCACGCAACATCTATAAGTATTTTTTGGTGATCGACATAAACATAGAGTAGTCTTTTTTTTTGTTTATTACTTACATATTTTACAATTTTCCTCCTACTAAAAGTACAATAATCCTTGTTTTGATCACAGACCGCATGTGGCCACTGCATTTTTTTTTTACTGGTAATGTAATATGTGGTAACAATTTGACTCTCCATACCATCCATCACCAATTGTCTCAGGAAACAATATCACTGTTTACTGGAATCATCCTATTAGTACTGACCACACTCTTTTAATTAATAAGCCAGACATCTAAGTGATAGATAAGAAAAGAAAACTGGCCCAGATTATTGATATAGGAATGCCTACGGATAACATTTTCTAAAGGTAGTGAAAATGCCAGGATTTAGCTGAATAATTAAGGGACAACTATAGATTGGAGAGTTGTAGGATTTTCTCCATCACCATTTCCTGGAATAGTCCCGATGAACAATTGGGATCTATCCAGATGCTAAAGCTATCGAAAAACCCAAGTAGGGTTCAGCTAACAACAGTTTCTTGGAACTGCCTGCCAGCATAGTTCGACTTTTTTTTCTTTCATAGCCCCTCCAAATTTACATGTATACAATTATACATCCTCAGGTGAATCTATTTACAAATTATTTTTGTATTTCCTGTAGCATCGCTGCATTATATACAGGTTTTGTTATTTTATAAAATTTATATAATGAATAAACAAGTATAATGATACACATTATACGTGACTGGACGAAACTGACTAATAAAGGTGATGGGGCTCACCTTTTTGATTAAACTTAAAACTAACTTACATACTAATTCTTAACCTAATTTTTCTCCCAACAGTCTGTTTCCATCGATGTGGGAGGGGCAGTGGGGTCATAGAGTTAAACACTGGGTTAGTTAGGTGCTGCAGCGAGTCAAAAAACTTGTGTGTCTCCGGCGGATGAACTAACCTACCGACGGCACACCAAGCAACGGGTGAAGGTCAGCGTTCTTCAACCTCTCGAGAGAGTTATGTCGGACCACTTTTCGCATGATCTCATTCTGGAAATGTTGGAAACATTTGGCTGTATTGTCAGTCAAGTGGGGCATTGTACAATAGAGCTGGCCGGAGGACACATTTATAGATCATCAGTTTGAGACGAAGCGACAGGTTGGGTGAAGTTAGCAAGTGCGATAACCGTTGAGAAATGTGAAACCACTAGCATAGTTCGAAAATTTAGCAACATTAAATAATCTGAGACTAAGGTTTCAATAGTCCGGGTAGGTGAATATTCACTGAAGTTTGTGGTTGTATCTAGTGAGGTTATGATTACTGGGTTTTCTGATATGAAAGTAAAAAAAAATTCTCTGTCCGGGTATTTGCATACTGCTAGATTTTTGGTAATAGTAGATCTTTTAGCATGTTGGTTATCATGGTGTATAGAGGTTAGTTGTTAATTATGTGCATACTGATCTTTTATGTAACTTCCAATTTTTTTTAATTTGAAGTACCAATGTAAATATTATAAATAGCTTATCTGTGATCAACGGGTTCAAAATACCACAACCATCGTGAAATTCAGAGGACTTGTAATATTTTAACATTAAGCCATAGTTTCAATTGGTATCCCTTACAAAAAAAAATTAGATTGGGTGAAAAGATGTTCACCCATTATCGTTAATGTATGTTTGTCAGACTCTGTTGAAAGGGGAATTCTGTCAACGGTCCCGTGTAAGCTCGACTGCCATTTCCTTTCAGCTTAGTAGTCACCGTGGCCTGACTCGGGACACCCAACCTGATGTCTGGATAAATCAATCAGTCCCTCTGATCCTGACAACACGATCCTCTTTCACATCCTGTCTTCATTCACCTCATGTCTATGTTCTCTTTACGTGAACATCTTGTCTTGTTGAAAATTTGTCTTACAAAATCACTTAAACCCATTTAACAGAAAGGAAATCATTAGACGAAATTTTTCCTAGGAATTTCGCAAAGAAATAAATATAATTTTAGCCACTGCCTACATTGGAACATGGTCTGATATAAATCTGTCTATTCTTTCAAATCTGGACCCTGACATTGTGTTTATTGGAACAAATTTACACGATTTTGCTCTGCAGTTGTTTCAATATAGCTATACTGTTTGTGAGCTTACTCTCTGATTTTTTTTTTTTTTCTTAGCTCTCAAACTTATAAAATAGGATGTGGAAAAATTATTTTGGGCTAATGAGTGCCTTTCACTAAGGGGAGTCCCCCATTTGAAGGATTTATGAGAAGGATATAGGGTGGGGTATGCCTAAAGGAGGCGGGTGGACTCAGGAAGGTAGTGAGAGTCTACCGAGGGTGGAGCCTAGGGGTACCTAGGCAAGGGTTTGTAGTCGGCCTTTCCATGTGGTTTCCACCTCTTTCGCATGCAAAATAGGATGCGGAGTCTTGGGAAGTGCCCTCACTTTGCTTTGAGCGGGAAGTACGCTCTTCCATCGGCCACGTCACTGGGTTGTTTGCCACTTTAGTCTAGTAGGAGGATTATAGGAAAACTGGCACAGTGTAATGACTGTGCTATGGGATTAGGGTGGTTGGATATGTTACTATGGAACTTCATGAAATTGGAAGGGATCAATTCAAGAATGTGAGTGTGAGTTTTAAAGGTAAAGGGTATTGTTGCTGACGTAATAAGGGGTATTTACTATTGTTCTCAGGATTTTTGATTAAAAAGAAAATTCCGTATGCCCAGATCGGCTTAAGTATAACTTTGTAGATTAGTAATTTATTTTCTATTGAGAGATGGGATGTCCTTCGAAGTAGTCTGTACAGTTGCCCAAAGCGTCTGTTTAGTTCTTGTCTTTTTAGCCTCGTGTGTGGGTTCCACTCGTTCATTAATAAAAAAAATCAATTACTACATTCGATATCTTAAGCAAAATTAGTCAATGTGATTTTTTTAATTCACCAGTAGAAACCTTCTTTTTTTATAACTATATTTATTCTATTATCCTCTCTTAACTCAGCAATAATGTCATATATTTCTGAGAGTTGGCAGAAAAGGCCCACAGATAACGCTGGGGACTATTATTGAAGCAAATTGTTTTATTTAGCATGGTTGCTGTTTTTAATATTATAAGACAAACTTGGGGAAACCTTTTTTTTTTTAAGGCCAAACATAGACAGAACTTTGATGACATTACTGAGATACGGTGTGAAGGACATGTGTACTTGAGACTTCACCCTCAACCACACAACCAGTTCCAACGATTATATCATAAAGCTTAATATCTCCGTGCAAAGGAGTCGAGAGGGGAGTAGAAGGAAGGACTTTACAAGCGGGGTCTTGGCGTACAAAGAAAATTTGATTTAATTAGAAGCCGTGGTGGTGAGGTCGCTAAAGAGCCTGACGGGCTAGAATCTATCCTTAGGGAATTATTAAGGCCAGCAAGGGGCCTCCCAGGTAAAAGCCTGGCTAGGATTCATTAAAATGGGATAATTAAGAGGGAGCAGGAGGGAGGCCTGGGAATTATGACACCCCCCCCCTTCTCGTACAACCGGGGAACCTAATAAAACAAAAAAGAACCTAGTGGCCTTCCTCCTCAATGTCGATTTATAGTCGCCTTATTCATTTTCTTCCCTTGTTATCTTAAAATAGCTTGTTCTTCCCTCCTCCATTGGGCATTTAAAAGCCTCTGAAATACTGCTGTTTCGCATTGTACTTGGAGCCTTTTTTCAAAAATAAAGTTTCGCTTTCACAGCGCCCTCCCCTCCTCGGGTCACGCTCGATGCCTAGTTTACCAAAGCAGTAAAAGACCCCTTTTACGTTGTCTGAATAAAGAGGAGGACCATGAATCAAGCAGGATTTCATATGAGGCTCTTGACTGTTCATTCAGGATACGAGTTTACGTTTTCATTTACAAAAAAATGCACACTTCGAAAGATTACTTATTTAACTGGCATATAAGAATACTAAAAGCCACGCCCGCGGTCAGGTGATACGTGATCACGAGTTTGCAAACGATAGGTTCAGAAAGCCAACAGATCTGCATATCTGGAAGAGACATCAGATAGATGAAGTTCAGCCAGCGAGTAACGATTTGACCCGAGATCTTCTGAGTCTTTTTGTGAAGAATAAAAAGGACGGTATTGCCCCAGTTCTTGAAGTAGAAGTATGTCGTAATGAGGTGACTACTGGGAAGAATATGTACATTGTTGAGTATGTATAATGACAAACTGAGCCGCTGTTTTTATGAATTAACCTTTATACTCCTCTCCCAACGGTATAAAAATGCGATATCTATGCTAACCTAAAACCAGATTCTTGAGTCAGCTATTAAATAAACGGTTACAATCTTGCCCATTAAAAGCTGCATGGAATTCCTTATGGGATCTAGGGGGTGACAAGTAAAAAAGGGTTTTATATTTTAAAACTTTTTGGAGCGATTTTAATATTATCCCTGGCGCCGTATTTAGGTTTGGATTTTGTCCATTCGCGTGTACAATAACTAAATTAACTCATTTAAACAATTTTTTTAGGCAGTCCAGTTTAGCCATTTTTTTAAAATCTTTGTGGATAAAAGTTTAATGTCAATTACAGAAAAACTACTGGAAAACAATGGTAATTTAGTAGCGCTGGTTTCACTAGATTTTCGATGAGGCTCACCTTATATTTGACACCAACACCAAACACTAAACACTAGGAACAAAACAAAACAAAACAAAACAAAACAAACTAAATCTCTACCTAGAGCCTAGGACTAGAGTGTTCCAGCCGCGACAGCGTCCTGCCATCGATGGGGGAACGGAGCGGGGGTTATAGTGTTAAACACCGGGTTTGTTAGATATTGTAATGAGTCCAAAAATTTGATATGTCTACGCTGGATGAATTCATCCACCGTAGGCAGCTCAAATATCTCATGCAGCTCACTGTTTCTTCGCTGCTCGAATGAAGTACCTCTGACCACTTTCATCAGTATATCGTTTTGGAATTGTTGGAGTTTCTTAGCTGTCGTATACGTCAGATAACGAAATAGCAGTGCACCATACAGCAGAGTAGGCCTGAGTATGCTCTTGTAAATCAGTAGCTTGAGACGCAGTGATAGATCGAGGGAAGTCAATAAGTGCGTAAGCCGACAACACTTCATGCGTGTATGCTTCAACTTCTTCGCAAAACGGTTACTAAAATGGAGGTGTCTGTCCATTTTAATTCCCAGATATAATAGGTCGTTGGCTGGTGAATTTTCCTCCGTTCCTACTATGTAACTAGTAGGGAGCGGGCTTTTTCCCTTTTAAAAAGAGAAAATTACGCAGTCAGTCTTACCCGCGTTTACAGAGATATTGAGTCTCCCCAATCTCTCACTGATCTGGTTACAGGCTGCTTTAGCCTGTCTTAGAGCTACCTTGGCACTCATGCTGCTACTGTACACCGCTATGTCATCTGCGAAAGCAGTAACTGTGGTATTTTTGTACCGGACTCCGACAATCTCAGACGTGTATACGTTGAATAGTACAGGGGATAAGACGGCTCCTTGGGGTACTCCACAGGTCAGTGGCACAGCTTCGGAGAAGCTATCACCCACCCACAGCGATCTGTTTTTCAGGAAGCTAGCCAGAATTGAATACTTATTCGATGCTACTTGGTGCCCCATCATTATGAAGCAGCTGAGAAACTGAAAGCGTCCTAGACATTTGTTTAATATAGTTCGCCATTACATACCCTTAACGGTAAATCTATCCTCGCAAACGTTATAGAAAGGAAGTCCATAAGGTCTTTTGAATCCTCAGCATGAGTCCTGCATCTGAGAATGTCTAAAAGCGGCCAAATGCTTGCATCGCTGACGACCTGATAATAATAGTCCACTGTAAAGATTTTATGGTAATTTCATATTGGTATATTTTCGGATTAAGCACACAGAAATGAGGTAACATTCTTATAGTTTTAAATCAAGACTTATTTTAGTTTGCTGAATCAGTAAGTCCCAGAACTGAAGTTGTTTCTAAGTTGAAAACGAAGACTAACCCTTCAAGAACACTTCTCTCTCATATATAGTATATTTTGGACTGTTATTTATAATGACTTGTACGCTTCCTCTTCGGCACAATACTTTAGAGGAAACATAAGTTAATAAGTAAAAATTGTAGAATAGTAAAATGATGCACAACTGTTTCGTATAGTGCTGCCTCTTTTGATTTTTTTTTTTTCTGAAACTTATATTGTCTAACAAAAGTTGGTAGCATTGATACTTACACCATATAGTTTTTTAGAAAAAGCATGAAATATTTGTTCTACAAAAGAAAAAGCCAAACCCTTTACATGAAAACATTGATTACAATGCTCCTGAAAAAGTTTCAGCATGACTCTACAATAAAAATACACATTACCAACTCGCCAGCAAATGTTGATGGAAGCAACAATTTTGTTCGTTCTGCTTTTATAGAGATGAAAAGTTATCTTTTGTGAGGGAAAGTTTCAGTTATGTCCTTTCATTCATTTTGGTCGCAATAATGAAAGCCAATTGAATGACATCTGAAAATAATGATACATTGACCATTCTGTTCAATTCTCTTCGGGGAAATGAATTTCGTTGTCTGTGAAAAAATCAGGCTCTCGGGATGGTGATGGGCAAGAATTTTATAAGAACTGATGGTCAAAATAAACATGATCTCTTACTATTACATGATGCAGCTCTTTGGAATAAAAAATTGTCTTCTATGTCCGAAACTTATTATTAAATCTTATGAAACCTGTTCAGGTCAAAATACTAAAGAATAAAATAAACAGAGAAATAAAATTTAAAAAATAAACTTAAGAGTTTTTAGTGTAGCTATGAAGGAATTATATAAAAGAAATATTACTTGACTTTATGGCGGTGGATATTAAAATTTTTTTTTTTTTCGTGTCACTATAGAACCCAGGTGTAGCCAAGTATGAGGTATAAAACGTTAAAAGCCCTCTGCACTTGTTCATAAAGAAACTTTTATTCTTTGCCAAACAAAACTAAAATGTTTTCATTTAATGCCTACAGCATCATCAAGTTCATTTATTAAAGGCAGCCATTTGTTATATATGTTCTGAGAAGGTAAAGTTAAATAAGAAACAGCGGTGTCATACTGTTTAGAGCACTCAAGAGTTGATTTGTAACAATGTTTATTTCGTAAAAGATATTTTTTTTTTTTTGAAATAGTTTAAACACATCTACCGAAGTATTTGAATATTATAATAATTGTATTAGTATAATAAATTAGATTATTATAATATTTGAAAAGGCACACCAAAGTATTCACGTGGTTTGTTTTCTCAGGACGTTCTCAGCACTATATAAGTAATTTTATAGGCCATTAGGCAATTATTCAAAACTGCTTAAACCATTAATATGTCTCTAGTAAATTTTCTAGAGGCTTCCTGTTTATTATTTGTTTTTTATCTTTATAGAAACATGAATTTCTTCATTAATTGATAAAATATAACCTGGGAAACCCCTATGGCAAACAAATTGGACAATCATAAGTCATAACATGATCTATGAAAGCGTAGGAATTCGGAATTTTCGAGTTATGTTTCATCTACTACACCTGCTCTCATCCCTTAGTTTTAATACAAAACGTAAACATAATTATTGTCGACGAAACTTTGCCTTATTTGGGAGATGTGGTGCTTAATAGTATCCAATAAAAACTGAAAAGGTACTGGGAATAAATAACACTAGGCAAAAATACATTTTTTTATTCAATCATTGATATACTAAGGTAAACGACGTACAGTTACTTCTAATTAACTCTTTTTTTTCGTAACATATTTTTATTTACTTTTGTTTAGTTTGATTAATTCTATTCAATTGTCATTCATAGTTCTGTTACTGTTGTAAGATAAAAGTTTTTGTATAGTTTAATAAATAAATAACAAATTTTAAGCTTTCGAACCTATTTTAGCTCAAAACTTGCAACGCGTTTCGAAACACACGCTCTTTTTCCTTAACAGGCTATAAATAAGTGAATAATAGCGTTCGTTTTTTTTTTTATTATAACAGTTTGTTTTGCCTTTAGTTCAAAAATTGGAGTCCATTCGGCAAATCCGATATATTTCTCGTATTCACAAGACTGGAATTATCAATATTTGACCCTCAAACCCTGCAAAATCACTATTGCCTTGTTAGTGAAATATTTTTACATGATACATTAAAATAAATAATATCAATGAAAATGAAATATATAAGTGTTCCTTATCAAAAGGAGATACGTTCATTTTCCAACATGCAGTTTATTCGTTCCTGGCCAGTTTCTTCTTCTTCTCTCCACATTGGTAACAACTAAGAAAACCTACTGCACGGCGTGGGAGATTTGCTGGATATAGAAGGATACCCTCCTTGCCATAAAACCCGTAGGTCTCTGCTTTTACTTGATCTTGACTTGTTCATTACATGTCCGGAAATTCAAACCTTGGTCCACACCTCAAAAGGCAAGAATGTTGTGAACCGTGGTGTCATGTACGTTCCGTGATTAAATAGAATTAATTAAATACTAAAATCCCAATGAATATTAATAAATTATAGATAAAAAAATCATTTCTGGCAAACAAAAAGATTTATAACACAATAAAGATAAATGGCAAAATAAAATAAAGTGTAAATTTGTAAAAGAGAAAAAAAGTAATAGTTATTTAAAATATAAAATTATTTTACTGTATTCAGTAAATAAGTTCAAAGAAAGATCGACATATAAAAAATAAAAAGGAAGAAATGAGTAAGATACAATAAATTTAATGAAACCCTTTAAAATAATACAAAAAAAAATAGCATACAAGCTAAATATACAATAATAAAACCAAGGCTGGATATATATATATATATATATATATATATATATATATAAGGGTTGCTAGGTCTTCTTATTATAACAATAAGTAATCTGTTTCTCTGTAAAACAAAAGTTTATTTAATTGATAATTAGTTTACAACTATTACTAATAAAATCTTAATTCATACCTGTAAAACAAAAGAAACAACAATTACAGTTTATTGTTATGACTGTTTGCACTTTACTTAATTGTTTACACTGGAAAGCCTTTTAAAAACCTCCTGGTCATATGTCGCTAGCTCCACCTAGTGGTAGCCAACTGAAGCACGCGCGTGATAACAAAGCGCTGCTAATTCAATTGAAGAAAGCTTACTTTCTTTACATCTCCCCCTCCCACTGTGAAAATTCTCGTGAGAATTTTTATTATATAATGTTTATTCTGCTGGTATCAGTTTTGTTATGTGGAATAATCCTGTGTCTTCGTTTCTTTTTTCAGTTTTGATTTTAAATATAGTATTTGATATTTTCTCTGCAATTTTGAATGGTCCAACCCTAAGTTCATCTAGTTTTTTCCTATTTAATCTATGTCCGTTTTCAATATATACTAAATCACCTGTATTGAATTCCCTTTCCTTTCTGTTTTTGTCAAATAATTTCTTATTGTATTCATGTGATTTTATAGTGTTATCTAGAGCTAATTTTCTATCTTCTTTCCAAACCTCTGCATGTGTTAGTTTCCTTAGTTCCTCAGGTAGCATACTTGTGTTAGTACCATCTAGTAAATATTTAGGTGTAAAACCTGTAACTGAGTGTTCTGTTATGTTATATTTGTCAACACATTCTCTTGCTATTGTTGTCCAAGCTTTCTTTTCTTTAGATTCATTGATTCTACATCTTATTTTATTAATTATTGTTTGATTTAATCTTTCATTTATGCCGTTTGAAAATGGTGCATTTAAGGCTGTATAAATGAGTCTGATATCTTGTTCTTTTAGGTAATTTTTGAATTCTTTAGAATTTAGTCCTGGATATTGGTCTGTTAATATTGTACCTATCTTGTTCATTTCTAATGTATTTTGGACTATTTTTATAAAATCACTTGCAGCTTGAGTTTTTGAAGTTAATATATGTGCGTATCTTGTATAGTGATCAACTAGAAGATGGAGGTATCTTTTCGTTGATCTTCGACCACCAAATCCACCGATCGTATCAATCGACACTATCTCATACGGCTTTGTTGCTGGTCCTAATTGAGACATTAATCCATATTTTGCTTGACCTCTAGATTTATTCTTTTTACAAATTTCGCAAGTTCTGCATATATTCTGAATGTTTTTTATTAATTTTTTTGAAGTGTAATAAGGACATATTCTGTTTATCATTTGCCTTATTCCGATGTGACACCAGTCTATATGTGTATCTCGTATTAATTTAATGCTTAATTTTTCTGATAAAACTATCTTCTTTTTGTTTTTAATTTGTTTATAGATTATACCATTTTTATCTGTACTTTTTTTCTTAAGTTCTCCTAATGCTGTATTTTCATTTTGATCTTTAATTATTTCTTGTAGTTGGATCATGTTTACTATTTTTAATATTTCTTGGGTATTATCTTTTGACTCTAATACCGGATTTCTACTAAGACAGTCTGCTTCAATATTGAATTTCCCTGGTATATATGTAATTTTGAAGTCAAATTGAGACAAATAATATGTTAAGTCACCTAGTTCCTCGTCTGTTCTTGATTTTATATTAAGGTTTTCTAACGGTTTATGGTCTGAATAAACTTCAAATCTTCTTCCAATTAACCAGTATTCCCAATAATTTATCGCTTCCTTTATTGCTAAGCATTCCAAATATATAGCTTTTTTTCTTTTTTGCGACTCATTTAATTTTTTTGAGAAATAGGCTACTGGTTTTTCTTTTCCATCTTGTTGGGTTTGTTTCAGTATTGCACCTATACCTTCTATTGAAGCATCTGTAAATATCTTAATAGGTAAATCTTTATCGAATATTTCTAGGACTGGTTGAGAGCACATTAATTTTTTTATCTCTGTGAATGATTTTTCACAATCTTCAGACCAATTATATTTTATATCTTTTCTTAACAATCTATGTAGTGGATCTAGTATTGTTGAGATTTTTGGTATATATTTGTGATAGAAATTTATTTTACCTAGAAATTGTCTAACGTTCTTCTGCGTTTTTGGAGTCGGAAAATTGAGTATTGATACTAAATTGTCTTTAATTGGTCTTACTGTATTATTTTCTATTATATGTCCGAGATATTTAATTGATTTTGATGCGAACGTGCATTTTTTTAATTTTAATCTGAATCCTTCTTTTATTATGGCTTCTAAAACTTGTTTGATATGCATGATATGATCTTCAAAAGTCTCTGAAAATATTAATATGTCATCTATATAATTTTCTGTAAAGTTCTTTAGATTATTTTTTCTTAGTATACTTGATAAAATTCTTTGGAAGATTGCTGGTGCTGTTTTTAAACCGAATGGTAGGCAAGTCCATTGATAGTGTCCTTCTTGGGTTATAAAGCCTGTTTTTTTTCTATCTTCTATCCTTAGTGGTATTGACCAAAATGCTGAATTGATGTCCAGTGATGTAAAATATTTACAATTTCTAGCTTTAATTATTAAATCATCAATTAGCGGAAAAGGTTGGGCCTGGGTTGTGACAATCTTGTTCAGATCTCTAAAATCGACACATAATCTGGTTTTTCCTTCACCCTTTTTTAATGCAAGGGTCACTGGTGCAGCAAATGGACTATACGATTCTTCAATTAAATTTTTTTCTAATAGTTTTGCCACTTGCTGTTCTATTTCTTTTCTGTCTTCGATTGTGCATCTATATGGTCTTTTACTACAAAATTTTTCCATCAAGAGATCTATTCTTGCTTCATAATCTTTCACAGTCCCTATATCATACTTGTCTTTAGCAAATATTGTTTTATATTCTTCTATCAATTGTTCTATTTTGAATTTTTTTTCATTATCTAAATGATCTAAATTTATTTTAAAATCTTTCTCTTTAATATGTTCATTAAAATTTATTTCTATTATATCTTTTCTTTGCGATTGTTTTTGGCTTATATTTAGATTTTCGTCTTGCCTTAATTTAAATTCCTTTATTATGTCTAGGCCTATCAAAAAATCATGAAAAGTCTCATTTTCTACAATAAATACATCTACTTCTTTTTCAATATTGAAAATTTTTAATTTTATTCTTGCTAATCCCTTTGTGAGTGCCACACCACTAATTGTTTTTAATTGTATTTTGTTCTTATCTATATTATTATTTTTTATAGTTTTTATTAATCTTTTATTAATTAATGAAACTTGAGATCCTGAGTCATAGATCCCTTCTATTTTTATCTTATCTTCCAATACAATGTTTAATTTAATTAGTGGTGTGTTTACTCGTTTTTTGATTCATTATATATTTCTACATCTAGGATAGAATTGTTATTTACTTTTTTTGGTGTAGTGTTCTTTTCTCTACTTTCTTCATGTTTTTGGAACCAGCATTTATCTTTTGGGTGGTATCTCACACCTTTACCTAAATCTCCACACGTTTTACAAGGTATCTTTACTTCATATTTCTTTTGAGAATCTAATGTAGGTTTTTTTTGAAAATTTCTTTTATTTACTAAACATTCAAGTTGTCTCAATTCATTAAATAAGTCTGTAGTTTCTTTTAATTTTTCCTTGTTTATTCTATTCAATATAAATTCTGGTAACCCTACTGCTATTAATGCTATAAGTGACTTTATATCCATATCTTTGTTAAAATCTATCAAAAGTTTCTCTTTCCTCAAAGCATAATCCGTTAACGAACCTTCTCGATATTTAAATGATAGTGCATAGGTTATATTATTCCATCCATTATCTGTGAAACATTTTAAGAATCTTGTTTTCCATTCAGACCAACCAGCATTTATTGTTAGTCTTATGAGTGTGGAAAAGTGCCAGTCTAAACTTGGTTTATCAAAAAATAGTTTCATTAGTTCAATTTTTTCCTCACTTTTATCTATTTGAAATCTAGAACACTCTTTTTCAAAGCTTTCTATCCACTGTTTAGCATTAGTATTTTTGCTTGAAAATGTTTCTATGAGAAGTTTTTCTGATATTTTTTTTAAGTCTTTCTCGTTATCTTTCTTCTGTGTTGTTTCTATCAGTTTCTCTAGTATTTCCTTTAGACTATGATCTTGTGTTTTGTTTGTACTTTCCTCATTTATTTCCTCTAAATATTGATCTTTAAATTGCAGATTTCCATCTTCATCTATGTATGTGCCCTCTAATTCTTTTGTCATTGTAATCCACACTCTTCTTATCTGATTTCTTCTGTTTAATGAATTAACTAACTTTGTGTACTTACTTGTCTTTTTCAACTCCACATGATCTTCCATATATTTGAATTCTTCTGGCAATATATATCTTCTTCCATCTCCTGTACCAATTGAGGTGATGGCAATTGCATTGGCTTTACTGTCTTTTGGTGAAGTCACTACCGTAAATTCAAAGTGCAGTTTTGACATCATAAACAAATTGTTGTTTTATAAGGGTTGCTAGGTCTTCTTATTATAACAATAAGTAATCTGTTTCTCTGTAAAACAAAAGTTTATTTAATTGATAATTAGTTTACAACTATTACTAATAAAATCTTAATTCATACCTGTAAAACAAAAGAAACAACAATTACAGTTTATTGTTATGACTGTTTGCACTTTACTTAATTGTTTACACTGGAAAGCCTTTTAAAAACCTCCTGGTCATATGTCGCTAGCTCCACCTAGTGGTAGCCAACTGAAGCACGCGCGTGATAACAAAGCGCTGCTAATTCAATTGAAGAAAGCTTACTTTCTTTACATATATATATATATATATATATATATAAAGTTAATGATTGTGAGCTCTTAAACTTAAAAGAAAAAGGTATAGAATAAGAACATGTTCGATAGTTATCACAAGACTGCTTTATTCCACTTACTAATCCTCTATATATACATTCGGGATGTTTACATCACGACAGTTGAGGATTAAGACGATGCATTGGCTCTGTTCGAATCTTAACTTATATATATATGTAATGAAAGCGTCCTCTCCTTAATTTGAATTTGCCGTGCTGCTTCCCCTGGCTGCCACCAGATGGAGCAGCAGTTATCAGATAGAGAAGGTTATGTGAGGTAACAGAACATGTAAATAGTGTGTAAAATAAAATAGTGTGAATAGAGAATGGATAATTATAAACTGTAATTGTCGTTTTGTAAGAAAATTATTGAAGGTGGGGTGAATAAACTGAAATCAGTTTCTCTGTTAACAAAGTTAGCAATTTTATTCACTATATATTATATTATAACAATTATTAATATTGATTTACACAATCTCACCTGTAAACAAAGAAACGAATGAAAGTGTCCTCTCTTTAATTTGAATTTGCCGTGCTGCTTCCACTGGCTGCCACCAGATGGAGCAGCAGTTATCAGATAGAGAAGGTTATTTGAGGTAACAGAACATGTAAATAGTGTGTAAAATAAAATAGTGTGAATAGAGAATGGATAATTATAAACTGTAATTGTCGTTTTGCAAGAAAATTATTGAAGGTGGGGTGAATAAACTGAAATCAGTTTCTCTGTTAACAAAGTTAGCAATTTTATTCACTATATATTATATTATAACAATTATTAATATCGATTTACACAATCTCACCTGTAAACAAAGAAACGAATGAAAGTGTCCTCTCTTTAATTTGAATTTGCCGTGCTGCTTCCACTGGCTGCCACCAGATGGAGCAGCAGTTATCAGATAGAGAAGGTTATTTGGAATGGAATAGGAATGGATAGTTATAAACTGTAATTGTCGTTTCTTTGTTTACAGGTAAGATTGTTTAAATCAATATTAATAATTGTTATAATATAATATATAGTGAATAAAATTGCTAACTTTGTTTACAGAGAAACTGATTTCAGTTTATTCACCCCACCTTCAATAATTGTCTTGCATATATATGTAAAGAAATTATTCTCTCTTTAATTTGAATATTTGAATTTGCCGCGCTGTTTCTACTGGCTTCCGCCAGATGAAGCTATCGGCAATATTCTATAAAGTGAGTTCTGAGAGCTCGTAAACCAATTACACTCAGGTAAAAATGGACTGGAGGTTCAGTCACCTCATAGTATTAATTAAAATATATATGTATGTGGCCTAAAAAACGTATAATATCACTCATCATATTAATTATCTTAAAATCGAAGGTCCTAGGAACAATAAATATTATTTTTTGAGACTTTAGCGGTCTAGTATTATAAAAAGTCTTTATTTGTGCCGATTAATTTGTTTTCGCGTCCATCCATCGTGACCATGGATTCATTTAACACAGCTTTCTTTATTCAGCTTAATTCGCCTACGCCTCATTCAAGTTTAAGCATAATAAAACATAGTAAACACCGCTTAAAGACTCTCAAAAACGTATCTCTAGACGTGAAAAATTGGCCTATAGGTGTAAACTGATGAGACAAATCCAATTCTACAAAAATACCGGAAGAAAATCGTTATAAAGTTTTAATTTCCCCAATTAAAAAGTGATTTACACTAGTGCAGAAGGGCTAAGGGGCCCTCCAAATTAGAGGTTGCCCGCCTGAGTGTTGCAGGGCGAAGGGCTACGACAGCTTTAGTATCGTTTCGCCTATGCACATTCTAATGAGACTAACGAGACCTTGCCAGCTAGCATTTCCAAATCAAGGTGGCCATGTATTATATACAGTCGCTAGTAGAGTGCCGGCAGTTAATTGAGCTAATTACGCTAGTATAAGTGGGGGAACACCTCTCAGCTGAGTGTCAAAAATATACCAAGAAATATTGTAGGTCTTATCGGGGACAAAAAAGTTGTTTGAGTTACTCGTACATACGGTTTGACCGATTGTCAATTGTGAATGTTAAACAAGTGCCACTCACCGCAATGCTTCTATTTCAAGTTACTAAGCTGAAACTAATTCACGTCAGCTATATCATGGACGCTAGGCAATATGTAGAAGATTTATAATAGCTTTTTTTCTTAAAAGTACAACTTATATAAATAACAAATTTTCAACAACACTTAAGTCTTCTGAAGTTCAGTAATCACATGAAATTAAGCATTTCGGTAGCACACTTTTTTTACTAGATTCAAAACATCTAAATATCATATTTAAATAATCAAAAACAACCCCTAAACCACCTTCAAGAAACCTTGTTGAGTTAATGTCATTTGATTCTTTGAATTCTTATTTACGTTTAAATTAAATATCATCAACAACATCAAAATCACAAAGAACTAAATAGTTAAAAACTACGAAACATTTTCAATATTTAGATGTTGATTTGTTGAAATTTGAGCCGTGAACGGACAAATCGTCAACTAGTGGCACAACAATAAATTAGATTTTTGGGTCATTTTTGGGATTTTTTCAAAAATTGGCATTTCGCACAGCGCAAATAATACATTTTAGGTATTTGTAAATAATAAAATACAATCTCTTTTCGGAAAGTTTGCTCTTCAGAATCAGACTTTCCGACGGCGGGAGGCACTCTTTTTAATTAAAGTTTGAAGAAAAACAAAATACATACCAAACATTATTAATGAGGACTTCAATATCTTTTATACCCTACTCAAAATTGTTAACTATGCTTACTCATAGTTTAAAAAGTATCGATATATTTTTGGTTTCTTTGCAATATCAAATGAGATCAGGTATAACTTCGTTTCTCATAGTTGAATAGGCGAAATCATTCAGATTGACTGACATAAAGGCTTCTGATTTTGAAAAAAAACATCTGAAAATGGTTGTTATTTAATCCACACGTACGTATATTTACTTTTTCTGATATATCCCATCATCATACATTAGCTTAAACTTCTAACCATTAGGATCCCAAATAATACGGAAAATATTATCATTTTTATAACCACTATTTTTGGACGTGCAGTAATGCAGAAATAAAGAAAGCAGCTTTGGAATCTGAAAACAACCTTTCTTGTAAATGAAGTTGTTCATTACCTCTAAGACTGCTATAAAAAGGAAAAGTATTTTTAGTGACTCTAGTTTATTCGTTCGAGCCAAAGAAAAATACTACTTAAACTAAATCGACTTTGCATAAATCTTACTTAAAGCTTAGAGGCACCTCGAATTATACACTTGAGGTAGTAATTTCTAACCGTCGACACTTAATTATTCATTGAAGTTATAACCAAGGAGGGTCTATGTATAACATGAATGTTGAATAGTCGTAAAAGTAAATATTATTCCACATAGTGAAAGCCAAGGAAATATAAATAATAGTAATGATACAATAAATACTACATAGGTACATAACACTCTTACCGCTCTGTACATAAAGTGAACTGAATATGCTGTATATTAGCTGTACTTTTTTTTTTTTCACTCATGCTTTTTTACTTAAAGCCTCCCTTCTTGATTTGCATGCGTTTCCTTTAGAAGAAGTTTTGCATGTTCGACGGTGCGGAAACACACAACGTGCAGACGGACAGGCAGGCATGGCCCTCTCCTTTGTTCGGCTCAGAGATCTAAATATTATTTGAATATATTCATTCCCTACATAAATCCCCAGGGCAGTGTTAAAAAAAAAAAAAACGAATTTTCCATTATTTTAAATAATTCTTAGATGATCAACATGTGAACCGCATGTTAATTGTAAATTAAAATACGCTACAAAAAATCTAATCCAGCGAAGAAGCGAACGAAAATTATTTTTGCTAAAATCTTTAAATCATTTTTTTTAGTGTCCTGTAATGTACTTTGACGAAACTAAAGGTACACCAAGCAAATTTTTATGTTTAATGATAAATTTACATAACATCCTATGTCTTGTTTTTCTTACATCGATAGACCAAAGCTCATAAAACTTTTCAATCAGGGTTCGGAACCTCATCAGAGGACCCAGGTATTTTAAAATAGCCCACAATCATTCCTGTCACTGGACGGATTAACATGCAAATAAACATAGTTTAAAGATGTTTCTAAAGGATCTGCCATATATCCCGACATATATATTCTTTACATAACAGTATACAATGGTCTTATGAGAAACATCATTTTTAACGTGAAGAAAATTAAAAGCTTTTGGGTTATGTCTGAAGTAAAATGTTACCAATTAAAAATGACTTTTTTGAACTGAAAAATCATGGTAATATAGTAAATTAATAATACCATCATAAAACATTATATAGCTTACCACTGGTCAAAGGGTCCAATGTGAATAAAGAAATAATACGCCATTAAAATGTGGCGTGTTACGAGACTAAAAAACTGTAATAAAACTAAATTGGTTCTCCCTACCTTTCTAAACCCAGAAGCTAATGTTGACACTTGTTTACAAAACCTTTGACTAGTACCAAACAAATCTGAATGGAATAAAGAGTTTTGTCCATTGCTCGATGCACTGTGCACAGGATTGAAAGTATAGCCCGTCTCTTCCAAGCTCGCCGATAAAAGATAGAGCAAACACTCGGTTCAGTCTTTTCATAAAGCATCGAGTGAATTAAAGGTGACGAGAGAGTTCTGAATAAAAATGCACGGGTCATCATGGGTTGGAACGGTCTTCTGTTTATATTGGCACTTCCCCGCCACCTCGAGCCCACGTGCCAACGTGGCAAGTTTCAATCACATATCTCCATACCCAACCAGTCATTTTTTACTCCACGCACATAAGGTCGCATATACTCATCGGTTTCACTATGGGTTGAGCCATGAAGTCTGCACAATTCCTGGATTCCTTAAGCTCCATTCCTGGAGCTTCCGGGCGTGAAAGGAGATGTGGTTTAAGAGATCAATGTATTTATGAAGTCCATTAGAGTAAGTGGAATGACACGGGTAATATTTACACATAGGTCCTACATACTCAATTGTTGTATTATAAAAAAAATAAATAATTTAGTTCATAATTGAAGCGACCGTTTCTTTGCCTCTGATTTTTTTTTTTAATCTCGTCTCAACTGGACCACTCACTGGTCATGTAATAAACTATTAATCTGTTGACATTTAAGGTTCATTATTTGAATACTTAAATAATGTTTGATATTATATTATTGTTTTTATCTTATTTATCGGTGTTTCCTTTTCATTTCCTACATTGTAATATGGTATTATCATTATATACAAATTTAAATATTTTAAAATTATTATACCTTTAATAGCTTAATTATAAATGATAGTGGGGCATGTACTATAACAAAAATTTCTAATACTAATTAATTGAAAGGTCTTTATTTCAAAGATTTCGCAGCATTATTAATTGAGATGTAAGAATTTTTCTCACTGTAATTAAACAGATTTTGAAAAACTATTAAGTAATCTTTCTCTTGAAAAGGGATAAAAGTAATGTTTGATGCAATAAAAAATAATGATTTATTCCCCGATACCCTACTACTGTCTTATAACTCGGTAAGTTTTATACCTCGGTACAAGAAGTGACTAAGTCAAAATTCAGTACGTGTCAAAATAACAATATTCATAATCTCATGATTTTAGATATTTTATAAAAGGTTTTATTTTGGTAGTTTAATGACTTTTCTCAACGGTAATAAAAACATTACGTAAACTACATTGTTCATTTAACAATATTTATTTAGGAATTGCATTATCTTTTTTTTTTTTTAGGCAATAAGTAATTAAGATAAATGCTCTCATTCATACCATATTTACAGTTCATCATTCACTCGCTCATTCACACAATATTTACAGACAGCCCAGAGACCTCCCAAATCCAAAGAAAGCGGAGTCTTGGGAAATCCCCCACGCTCCTCCGTCAGCCGCGTCACCGGATACTAGCCAGTGGAGGCTGACCAAGAGCGGGAGAGCCACAGACGCTCAGGACATGATTGGAGAAACTGGCTATTGCCAGGACTCCCACTGTCACGCGTTTATTGACCTGCTATAAGTCAACTGCGAGGCCACTGCCGTTTCAGTCTCCGAGGAGGATTATAGGGATGAGTGGCGCAGTGCAATGACTGTGCTACAGGATTAGGGTGGTTGGAAAGGCCACTGTGGAATTTCATAAACTTGGCAGGGATGAGTTCTAGAATGTAGGGTATATTAAGGTCGTTATGAAGGGTTTTGTTGCTGACATAATAAGGGGCATTTAGTATTTTTCTCAGGACTTTTGATTGAAAGGATTGGATACGCTTGATGTTCGACTTTTTTGCTGTCCTCTATAGCTCTATTCCGTATGTCCAGATTGGTTTAAGTATAACTTTGTAGATTAGTAGTTTATTTTCTATTGAGAGATGGGATGTCCTTTGAAGTAGTCTGTACAGTTGCCCAAAGCGTTGGTTTAGTTCTTGTCTTTTTAGTCTCGTATGTGGGTTCTAGGTCAGTCGTTTGTCAAGATGGAAGCCTAAGTACCGTACTGTCTTGGATACAGAGAGAGGAATAGAATTAAAATAAACTAGTGGACAAGAATTGCGACAAAGGGTGAAGGTATTGTGGGAGCATTTTGCTTCATTAACTTTGATCCGCCATTGATTGCACCAATACTCGATCTCGTCAAGGTGTTTTTGAAGGTTATGGGATGCTATGTCGGGATCTGGGTGGGATGACAAGACTGCAGTGTCATCCGCAAATGTGGCCAAGAAGGTATTGGGAGTAGAGGGGACATCAGCGGTGTATAGGTTATAGAGGATGGGGCCTAGGACACTGCCCTGTGGAACTCCTGCACTTATGGGATAGTAGTTAGAATATTCTAAACCACAGCGGACTTGGAAGAAGTGCATAGTAATTGCATTATCAAAGGTTTTTTTTTTTATTCGTTCTCTTGATATACCCGTTCATGAGATATTTTTCAGAGTTTGTTGGAGTAGTAATAAGAGATTCATATAAATGTTTGCTGGTCTTTGACATGTCCTTGAGGTCATTTGCTATTTTTTCTGGCAGTGGAATTCTATAATTGTTTTTATATTATTATAGCAAAACGTATACTATAATAATATGCCTCATTGATAAATGATGAATAAATCCATCACTTGAAGTTCTTCAGAATTGTATAGTGTTTTATACAACACTTTTGAAAGAGATTATGTGCAATATTGTAGCCATCTTATTTGGAACCAGTTATTTTCTTTCTTATTTTTCGATTCACATAGTGACTTTTTAAAATTGTATTAATGAAACAATTGAATTGTTGTAGTCTATAAAAACGTATTCAATATTGAGTACGGGGTTTGGGGACAGCGTACAGGAGTGGTAGGGCTGACTCAAGCGTTTGTTACCCTCTCTCTAGTTTATGAGATTTACTCCTTGATATGGGACTGTCAATATTTACTCATTCTTCCAAAGCGCTAAAATCCTTAAAAATGGTGATAGTACAAATGCGGCCTTAAATACTTAAGTGATCTTCAGTATTTTCGTACTGTGTCTAGCATTAAACTACTATACAATGAAAATAATGATCATCGTCATCAATGAACGTGATTTACTCTACAGACATTCATATTCAATAAAGCTCAGGTTATTCAATTGCCAGTACTGAGCCTCAATGTGGAAAGGAATGGAAAAGGATTTTATATATTCATAATTTATTTGAATGACAAATAAATAACAACTGCAGCTACACGGCCAAGCCTCTCGCTGTTTTGAATTTTGTTGAAACCGTTTCATTCAAAAGCGTATGTTGAACAACTCAGTACATTAAGCACAGCTCTCGTTTACAAAGAAGAGTACTTCCACATTCAACCTGGGAAAGGGCTGCCATTTACTAGGTAAATGGGCCATTCAAAGGGATATTTCATATGCCGAATCGCCCTTAAACGTTGACAATGGAAATGTAAAAAAAGGTAACAGCCCAGCTTTGACAGGGACTGGGGCGCCCGCTGCATTAGCCCTCCAGGTAACTATACATGTTGGGCCCTTTTCCGGCCCATCGTTGCCAAACTTAAGCGGAGCCCCTGACTGTATTTTCTTTCCTTTACGTTATCCTTCTTTTTCTTTTTTTTCTCCTTTCTTGTTTCTTAAAACTTTTTATGAAAATTATAACGAAGGTAGTCGAGAAGGCCAGCGCTCTTAATTTCGGCATTAATATTGAATTTGGAAGGTGTCAGGGGGCTTTGATTCTTGTCCGCACCTCTGGCAGTAAGTCTTCAGAAGTGTAAAGAACTTCATTAAACTTAGTTCTTACACTTTAAGCTGGAATATGACAAGAAGGAGGGTGACACATTGATTGAGGAATTGACCGGATAGATTTTGACTCTAAATTTTATATGGACCACTTGACCGATTGGAAACTTCTAAGATTTTTGAATTTCACCTTCCTTTTTCCCCCCACGCAAAACCTTGGTATACAATCGGATTTTTGAAAATTCCTGGATTTATTCCGGATCGAAATCACCCCCTAATTTTTTTGAAAACCAGCAAAAACATTGTAGAGTGTAGCAGCCAAACAGGGCCCAATTTTCTAATTCCCTCTGCGGGTTCATGATGAAAAAAAAAAAAAAAAAAAGCAATGCATTTTTAAATCGTTTGTGAAAATTCCACTAAACTACACTGCCTGCTATGCAAGTACAAAGCGCGAGTCGTCTACGAAGATGTTAATGCCCTACAGGACTCCGTTTATGACCACTCCTGTGACCTAAGCAACTTACTTTTCGAGTGCGACGCGCGAATCGTGTATGAATATGACTAGGAACTACACACCCCCACTCCGAGCATGGTACACAAGAGGGGGCTCGAGGGGGTGTAACCCCTAGTGTGGGTGAAAGCCTAGAAATTACTAAACAGGAAATATTTTATCAGCTATTTTAGGAACAAAATTTTATATTTATATTGACGATAGATGTTGGTAGCAACTTCTTCGTTGCTAATAAGTTTAACTAACTTATTATTAAGCACAATATTTTTTTATTTAATTTTGTTCAAACTTTATTAATGAACAAACATATTTGTCTTCTCAACAGGAGTGAAGGTAATGACGATACATATTCGCTTTCATGTCCTGTTGGTATAGTTAGACGTTTATAGATGGAAAGGTGAAAGGCTTGTATCTTAACGGAATATAAATTCAATTAAAACAGAAAAAATGAATTTAAATGGTTCAAACCCAGTAAGAGTAAAAGGATGTGCATTAAAAAATTTTAACTCATTTTAGAAATAGGTAGGCTAGTGGTAACGTATGTTAGTACAGTATGGCGAAAGTCAACAATTTGACCGAGAAACGAAAATTCTTATTTTTAATACGAATATAACAATGTTTATACTTAATAGTTCTAAAAACTAGAATGTACCACCTTCATAAAGAGGAAGCTGGGAGGACTTTATTAATATATACTTCCAGTTTATTTTGAGAGTTTGGCAACTGATAATGGAATCAAGTGGAGAGTTATGTCGCCAAACGGGTCAGAGAGAACTGAATGATGATATTGAGGTGAGGAAGCTGTTGTTTTTTTAAGGGGTGAGAAAAAATAACACGTGGCTTCACGCTGAGAAAGATTGGTTTATTCGGGAAAATTTTGGTCACTGATTAATTTATGTCATACTACAATGAAGAGAAATAGCTTGGACAATGCCTTTCATGTATAAAACTTTAAATATAGTGTATTCAAATGATGAACCTAAATATTTTACAACGTGCTTGCTCACTAACATACTTACTTCACATTATATACTTTCTATTAAGGTACAAAGTATATTTAACATTATTTACTATTAGTAGTTAGTAAGTTAAATTTACAATATTTTGGCTAGAAAGTGCTTAATGTGCCGATATCTGGTTGTAGCGATTGCAAACAGATAGTGTTCGGTTAGACATTAAAGAAATCTTGAAAGAAGTTGAAGCCGTTCTTCTATCTCATACTTTTTCTCAACTGATATATCAGAAGGTATTTAAGACAAAAAAATCATTAAGAACAAATTTTCAATAATTCAAAATCTTTATTGTGATAAAATTACAATTTGCCTTATTGGGTAATAAGTAATAGTGATCAATGTTCTCATTCACAACATATTTACAATCTTTATTTCTCTAGCTCATTCATAGAGAATTTAAAAACAGCACAGAGACCCCACCAAAATCCATATGGTTGTCACCTCCCTTGCATGCGGAAATGGAAGCGGCTTTAGTATAACTTTGTAAATTAGGTTTTTTAATTATTAAATTTTTGGTAAAAAATTGAAAAGGAAGAGGTATGGAATTGAAAAAACTAGAGTGGCCAGAGGATAACACTTCGCTTCATTAACGTTCATCCGCCAATGGTTCCACGAAAACTTGATCTCACCAAGGTGTTTTTGAAGCGATGACAGGGCTGCAGTGTCATCAAATCAGCAAATTCTACCAAAAAGAATACAAAATAAAGATATTTAAAAAAAAAAAATAGTAGTTCAGACCTTCGTTCAAGGAACATATGATGTACTCTCAGCGCGGGTCTCTCAGAGTGCGATTTTCAGATATCAGAAGTTTCTAATTCTCTTTTATAACTCACCTCCTTGCTTTCTAAAATACTCTTTCTACAAAATGATTAAAGCTAGAGCATCACAAACTGAGGTAGGAATGTTTTTTTGTTGCATCGCTTAATTTATATATACTCCTTAACTAAATGATTCAATTATGAAACACTGGAAATTTCAGATAATGACGGTAAAATCACAGATTAAAATGATTATTTTTTCGTAAAGGAATGTAGATTTATATAACACAAATACGCGTAAAAATGTATAAATAAATCTATAGTCGACGCTATCGTATTGCTGAAGTGGTATTAACTTATTCTTTGAACGAAAGAAACACTTCTTGGAGTTTGCCAACAGACGGCTATAGGTTTATGAATCGGATAATAATAAAGGCACAGAATCGAAATGCCAGGGGGGGGAATGTATAGGTGGGTTGCACCGGTAGCTAAAGGACGTGACCAGCTTATAATGTAGCGGGGGGCGGGAGAAGAAATTCTAGGTAAGAATTATTCCCCGTGGGGCAATAGGGGATAGGTCCTGGTGCAGGAGGAATTCTCGCAATGAAGAAGCGGTAATAGAATGTTGGCCAACGGCAATGCAGCACACATATCGAGGTGGCAGTGATGTCAAACAAATAACTGACCTTGACAGTTCCTGTGCCCTATCCTATTCGGGCTATATTATTTCCGCTCTCTTTGCCCTCAAAAGTTAAAGATGTCCACGGCAGTACACATGGACCGTCTTCAATTTCCTATATCTAATATTCAACGGTACCCTCTTGCGCAATCATTCCTCTTAGTACAGGGTGTCCCCCAAAAAAAATGTATTCACTATTTCACTTAGTAATAACTTTCTAGTTTTTCTATCTTTTCAGCGTGTAATTTGAAATAAAGAGTAGACCACGATTAACTTGGAAAAGATACTTTATTTTAAAATGGTATTGAAGGTATGAGAATGTAGCAAATACAATATCCAAGGGAGTTCCAGAAAAATCCACCATCGCCTAACCACTTACATTTAATCGGATAAAAGATAATGGAACTGTTCAGAATGTTCTTAGACAACATTTCGCAAGACCAAGATCATCGGCAAACTTCACCAGCCATGAAAGAGTACTGGAAAGTTATCACGGAACATCCAAATAACCTTCAAGACAAACAAGCTGTGAGGGTCGCCATCAACAAATCAAGTGTCCATTTGAGACGTAGATTTGCAACTAACCCTTAAAATGAAAGAAAATCAGAAAGTTATGACCCGTTAAACAATATTCTTTTAGGACACCATGTTTGTGCAATAGTTAGCCTTTTTTTGTTTTAAACAATAGTATGTTTATTATCCTGAAACTATTTCCATTAATAACAAACACTTATTTAACTTAAGGTGTATTATCTGACGTATCAGCCCACGCTAAAATTTACCATGTTGAAATAAAATATTAAAAACAAATGAAATAAGAAAAGAAATAATGAAAAATAGATACTCACATAAAATACACATATTTATCAGGAATTAAAAAAACAAGTTAACAAAAACAATATGAAAAAAAAAAAAATTGAAATATTTACGCGCTAATTCACAATCGGATATTAACACCATCGATACGTTATAGGATTACTTGCTGTAATAAGGATTTATTAATTATATAATACTTGCATGCCTACATACGTAGTTAATAGATCATTCCTTTATTCCATTCAACCTCCCATCATATTAAATCAAATCGCACACGGTAAATATAAATCCCAGTTTTGCACATTAATAATGCAAATACGTGAGAAAGGAATAACATCCGTACACCAGTGTATTTGTTGCTGGTAGATTAGAATAAATAATAACAGAGGAGACAGTTTGTATTATTTAATTAATATATAACTAGTTCATCTAAAGAGTAGTAGACTTGTTTATTTTTCTACAAATGATGAAACTAATCGTTTAAAAGTTATGTGAAGGACATAGAGCACGTTCACGACACATCTCAGCATGAAGTTAAAGAGTGTTAGGAAAAAGTTCTACAGCCTAGGACACCTACTTCACAGCCCGGCTTTATACGCCAGTACGCCTTAAGCTGCTGATTTACCAGAGCGTCCTGAGACCTGCTTTGATGTACGGGAGCCCACTGTTCAAGTATCTAACTCCTAACACTCTAAAAACGCTCCAGCAATTCCAGAACAGAGTTCTCCGCACCTCCCTCAAACATACCCCGTTCGACCGAATGAAGGCAGACGAGATCCACGAAAAATTTGAAGTGCTCACCGTCCAAGATTTTATCAAGAGACGACACATCAAATTTTTCGATTCATTTCGACACAGCCACAACCCACTATTCTCCGACCTTCAACCACCACCAATGCCCGTCCGATGGAAGCACTGCTGGACCGCCGAAGCCTGGAGACAGATGGACCTGATCGAACCCTAGCCCCCTGACGGGGACTGAACGATCCACACCCAGCCGAGAGATTGAGGTCGATCTCCCGGCCGACTCAACCGAAGCCACATGACCCCTTCTACCTACTAAGGGTACGTCGATCTTCCGGTCGACAGGCCGACTTAGACTTAGGGCGGGCCAGGTATGGCCTGGCCGACTACAAACCAATGCCTAGTCCCCTAGGCTCCACCATAGGTAGACTCTCACTACTTTCCCGAACCCACCAGCCTTCTTTAGGCATCCCACACCCCATATCCTTCTCATATATCCTTCCAATTGGACTCCCCTTAGTGAAAGGCACCCATCAATCCAAAATAATTTTCCTTTTATTTTTCCCATATCCTATTTTTTATAAGTTTGAGAGCTACGAGAAAAAAAAAATAGAGCACGTAGAATACAACATCGAAAGAGACTTATAATTATGTTTTATTAGTTTAGCAATCACTAAAAATTGCCTTTAAAAAAGGAAATCTGTAAATAGAAAAAATTATCGATCAAAGCAGAACCTCGAAATATATTTAACTCTGTTTTTTTTTGGTAATATTTTAATTATTTTAGTTTGATTTTATTTAGTTTTTCCTTGTCAATTTGTAAAATATTGTAACTTAAAATTTGACTTATCTTGTGAACTGTGACTCAAAATGAAGTAAGCTTAACAATCATTTTTTCACTTTTCTTGCCAATGCATTTTAACCAATTTATAATTCATTATAATATTCACTTAGAGGTGTGGAATATACATTTATGATTCGGATCGATTTAATCATTTCTATACCACAGTACAGATTACTTCGAAGGACATCCCATCTCTCAATCGAAAATAAATTACTGATCTACAAAGTTAAACTTAAGCCAATCTCGACATACGCAATAGAGCTATGGGGGACAGCGAAAAAGTCGAACATCAAGCGCATCCAATCCTTTCAATCAAAAGTCCTGAGAACAATAGTAAATGCCCCTAATTATGTCAGCAACAAAACCCTTCATAACGATCTTAACATACCCTACATTTTTCAACTCATCCCTTCCAAGTTCATAAAATTCCATAGTAACCTATCCAACCACCCTAATCCCCAGCACAGTCATTGCACTGCACCACTCATCCCTATAATCCTCCTCGGAGATTAAAATGGCAGTGGCCTCGTTACCTGCTGTAATACGTGACAGTGGGAGTCCTGGCAATGGCCAGTTTCTCCAATCATGTCAGTCTCCACTAGCTCTAATCCAGCGACGCGGCTGACGGAGGAGCGTGGGGGATTTCCCAAGACTCAGCATCCTCCTTCGCTCACGAGGGAGGTAACAACCATGTGGACTTAGGTGGTACTGTTGTAAATATGGCATGAATAAGATCATTTATCACAATTACTTATTGCCCAATGAGGCAGATTGTAATTTTAGCATAATAAAGTTGTTGATTCTGTGAACCCTAATGTTTGCTTGGAATCAAACTGTAAAAATACATTTACTACGGCATTAATCGTCTTTTGTTCATAATTAAAAACATACATTCAGATCCTTGCATAAAGAGAGCATATTCGAACGAGATCATCAATGACAGTGAGTATAGTATATGAAACCTAATGAATGGTTCATGAATATATTAAACCAGTATAGTATGAACCATTATCATACGGTAATTTTTTTTATAATGTATGAATAAATTGAAATTAACAATCGCAGGCAATTTTAGAACTGCGAGGCATCACGCACGAGTAAGGGGCCATAAGCTAGAGTACGTTACCGTGTAGAAGCCGGGTTAACAAAAACAAATGCCCGGCATTCACGGTCGCGTAATGAATTAATGATTACGTTGTTGTCCTTGCTGCATGCGGGATTTCGAAAATGTCCTCCTGTCACTTCACATCTCTCAGCTTTAAATTGCCGCTAAGTAAGGTTAAAACCAAACATTTTACCTTACTTAAAACAAAATGAATTTAACATAATATGACCGTGGATAGTAGATACACTAACCAGGGGCATCACTATTTTATTACGTAATATGTAATATATATTATATAGTTTAAGTTTATTAGTTAAAAAATTTGTTTACATCAGTTTTTATGTATGATTTGAAAAAATATTTTTAAAATAGTCATCAATAAATTAAATGACTGACAATAATTATCGATGAAAATCGAGACCTACTTTCTTCAACTTTATTTTTTTTTTTATTACCTATTATGTAGCAACCCAAGAACTATTCCTTCAGCCTGAATTTATACGGCTACCCTGAATATGGCCTGTACTATTAACTTCCTTAAGTTGTAGAAAATACCGAATAAGTTTTTTAAGAAAAGTAACAAAGCGTGCTCCTATTTCCGTGATATTAGTTAGTGATACCACTAACACTCACTTTACTTCTAACGTAGTAAAATGAAGAAACAAAATGAATTGAAAACATTAAAGTAGTAACAATTATTAGATTAGCTTAAAGTGTTGCGCATAATGTTTCAACTAGGATAAAGGTTTTTTGGGTTTTTTTTTTTATTCGGTTTTTCTCATATGAATAAGTAGATATATATTTTCAATTTAGAGGCGATCTGGCCTCTGCTAACATATTTAATAAACCCGTTTACACAAATTAAAATACAGGAAAAAAACCAAAGCTTTAAAATCGACATTTACATATCGATTGAGCCATTTTAACAACTGCTATAACTCAGATAAATACACGCAGATACCCGAGCACCATAATTAACTCTAATTAATACAGCCAAATCTCTCCAACATTTCCAGAATGGGATCATGCGAAAAGTAGTCCGACATACCTCTCTCAAGAGGTTAAAGAACGCTGACCTGCACCCGTTGCTTGGTGTGACGTCGGTGGGTGACTTCATCCGCCGGAGACACATCAAGTTTTTTTAACTCGTTGCAGCACCTAACCAACCCAGTGCTTAACACTATGACCCCACCACCCCTCCCACATCGATGGCAACAGACTGTCGGGGAAAACTTAGCTTAAGAATTAGTATGTAAGTTAGTTTTAAGTTTACTCAAAAAGGTGAGCCCCATCACCTTTATTAGTCAGTATAGCCCAGTCACGTATAATGTATATCATTATACTTGTTTATTCATTATACAATTTTTATAAAAATAAAAAATCCTGTTTATAATGTAGCGATGCTACAGGAAATACAAAAATAATTTGTAAATAGATTCGCATGAGGATCTGTAATGAAAGGGTAAAAAAAAAGCACCTTAATTTATATGTTGATTCCAGTTTTTATTTCATTATTTATCATTTTGTTTGATTAGACAAGACAAGGAAATGTGTTGAAAGTAAATGCTACGAAGATACTTGGGCCCTTGCTTCTCACGCACTCAAAAAAGTTTCTTGAATAAATTATAATATCGAGAATGAATATGGGCCGAGCGTTGGTAAATCTTTTGGTGGTTAGAATGTTTAGGGAGCAATAATTGTCGCCAGGGGTCCACTGATCCATGTGACACACGAGTCATTATTAACTTTATACCTCAAGTTCAACAAGTTATTTAATTTATGGCGTTCGTGGGATAGCTCCCCTAAAACTAATCTCAAAGGATAATTAAGGAGAGAGCATAAATTTCTTAACAAGATAGGATAAAGGAGGAATCCAGAAATATTGAGTTTTCGAACTGAATAGGATAGAATTGCTGAACACCCTGCTCCAGGCCTGGAAATTTAAAATGGTTTCAGTACTTAAGAGAGTTTGAACTCATTTCCTTCATGAAATATTTCAGTAGTATTTTAAGTCGGTTAATTAAGCTCTGGCAAGTTATGGAGTGTAGGCAGATATAGTTCGTTGGTTTAACTGTCCAGATAAAACTTTTATTTTTCTAGGCTAATGTTAATTTTTTGTGGATTTTTCAACCAAATATATCACAATGATTTACTTCTGGTCAATTAAAATGAAATGAAAAAAAAACCAGTTTATTCTAAAACATTTTCCCCTATGGACAACAATAATAAACAAAAAATGAATGCCTCCTAAGAAAAAAACAACAACGTTGAATGATAAATGTATAAATAAAGGCCTAAGTTCATATGAAATTACTGCAATGAGCCGACAGCTAAATATTGATACAAAAAACATAAATAAGTAGAAATAGAAACTTATTTACTGTGGTAAAATTACAACCTGCCTTATTGGGAAATAAGTAATTGTGATAAATGCTCTCATTCATACCATATTTGCAATTTTCATTCATACAGTATTTACAAACAGCCCAGAGACCTCCAAAATCCACCTCCCTCGAATGCGAAAAGGGAAGCTGCGTTTTGAGAAGTCCTCCGTCAGCCGATTCACTGGATACGAGCTAGTTGAGGCTGACCAAGAACGCGAGAGCCACAGAAGCTCAGGACATGATTGGAGAAACTGGCCATTGCCAGGAGTCCCACTGTCACGTATTTATAGCAGGTCACGAAGCCGCTAATACGTTAGTCTCCGAGGAGGATTATAGGGATAAATGGCGCAATTTAATGACTAATGTATTATAATGATATAACGCTTTAAAATAATGAATGGGGAAGATTAATATTGGGTGCTTAATAATGACCCATTATGAATTGTTAGATTGTTGGGAGATAAGAAACTGGTAAACCTAGATTAAGGATTAGGAGAGTCGATGAGCTTTTGTTGGAAATATAGTTCCAAAGATTGGTCTCACGGATAAGAAAAGAATGGTCAAAGGAAGCAGATTTGTAAAAGGAGAAATACAGCACGGATGGGTGGGACTACCTGATTTGAATCGGAAGAGGTCATGAAAGTAAGGAGGCTTTTAGTCACGATATTGCTGAAGAATAGAGGTCCTAGGAAGTATTGACCACGGTCAAAAGAGCCGTCCCAATAGTCCTAGGTCTCATGGAGCTAGCGTAAACTGTTACACTTGGTGGCAGAGGAGAGATTATAAATTAACAATAACCATATTAATTCTATTAGTTCTTCCGTATAAAGAACTGTTAGCCATATAATGGAGCATCCCTAGCGTCCATAAAAACCCTCCATACAAAATGATATTTATTATTTCATTCAATTGGCGAATTTATAAATTATTTCTTGATAAATAAATTGTCTTGTATACCCAAATAGAAAACTGGTTCTTGAATTGAGATCTGGGCGCTTTCGTGATGTCCGGTGATATTGACAGTGGCCCCTTACATAATCAGAATTGTAAATCGAATAAACTAATGTGCAATGGTAATTAATACACCCCTTTTGCGTTATAGTGTGCTTGAGATAGTATCAGGCGCGAGCTGTAGGAGTACATCCTTGAATTGACAGCAAATTTATTATTTGTTTTATTTTACGAACGCATACTTAAATATAGTCAGGATATATTTATTAGACCGTACGCACGTGTTAGTCGTCTTTTAAGGTAAGTGAATTTATATTTGTATTCGGAGACGTCTAAGAACAGAAACATTTGAACACTCAAGGCTTATTAATTGTCGGTTTAGTAACCTGAAAGACTCTATATCTATACCAGGGAATTCCGGCCAGCATTAAGGGCTGGTCCGCAAACACATTTCTCTTGGTACAGAAGGTCATTCCAAAAATAAAGGCATCCGACGGTCAGTATTCTGTCCATCCATCTGCCATCACTGCGACCTGTTTGCCTGTTTAGTTCATCACAATTATCATCGATAGATAATGCTTACTATGATTACTATTGCACTATGATTGAAACCTACCTTGGTTTATCTATTGGCTTTGTGGATGCGCGTAGAATTACGAGTCGGTTTCTCGGTTACTCTTACAGGAATACAGTGCTCAAAGGAAAACAATAAATAGCGGAAATTTCTTTTTTTCTTTCGTTGGGTTCAAACAAAACATTGAGCCATGAATTAATAAGAGCCATAAACCCATAAAAACATCCAATATTGTTCATTCAGTAGCAAGACCGAATAATCGTTGTTATGTACAATAATGGGAAAAACTTTAGGATAATTACTAGGAAAGTTTTCCATTTTAATATTAAAAAATAACAAAGTTTGTTGAAGAGAAGACTTTTCTTTTAACTTTTCCCACGTTTACTTTTACTTAGCTGAAATTTTTAGTGCTTCATTTATAATCCTCTTTAAAACAGGTACCACCGAATCTTTTTTTTCCCCGAGGCAAGGCATAAAATTTTAATTTATTAGTTCCTTTAATTATTAATATATATCACAGTGCTGCATTCTTTGACTACTTGCAGCCCGCATGGGACTGTTGTCATCAGCTGGACTGGAGATGTGTTATACTTCCCACATTAATTAACTTTGACAATTAATTAACAATTAGAAGAAATCAATTTGATTAATATATACTTCACCGACCCTCACCACTGTACCGAAACAACCAACCTCCACCGAGGCTTCCCACACCCCTTAATCCTCTCACACCACCTTCAAGCAGGTACTCCTAGAATAAGGATCCGATTAACCTAAATATTCTATATTTTTCCCTCATCCTGAATTTTTAACTAGAGAGCTTAGAAAAAAAAAATATATATACTTCGGAATCATCGCTCTCTCTTTCTGCTGTGCGGGTATTGTAAATGCAAACCTCCGTTACCACCAACAGCATCTATGCAGGAGTGAATTCAACAATATAGCTTAGCACATAATACACTTAAAACGAAAAAAAATCTGTGGTGTCTTATAAAATTAAAAAAAAAACCTGATACAAATAATTTCGTTGGTAAAAAAATCTTTTAATTAATGACAAATATAGTGCGGCTGTTGGTGGTAAGTTGTAGATTTGATTTTTTTTTATTATTCTGTTAATAAATAAGGTATACTGTACTCCTATAAAGAACAAAGAGGTGACATTTTCTTAGAAATAAACTTTTGATAGTTGATTTAGTTTTATGGAGTCAAGATGGTTCAAAAAATAAAATGAAATAAGTCTTGCGGAGACGTATAAAAAGGATCTTTAGAATTTTTTCTCAACTTTTAACTTCTTTATACAATTTAGTTTATTTAAATCAAAATAAAAAAGTGATTTAGTGTGTGTATAACTTATTTCCAATGATTGTCGAGTGTTTCAACAGCAATACAATAATTACACGAACTCAATGCCCCAGTTAATCACTTCCGCTTTGAACACCTCATTTAGCAAACGTTGCTGAGCTGACAAAGCTCTATAATTATTACCAATCTCGACCCCATTTTCAATTAAAGTTAAAAATTATCGCCACGTGTTAATTACTCTTATCGATTCAAAATTTTCTCACAGACGAAGCGTGTACAATAATTGTTCATAAAACATTAATAAACGTGCCATAATATTTCATTGCAGTCAGACCCCTGCATTAACTCTCAAGTAATAATTCATCATCATTGACAACTGATGATCGAGGTGCGTTTTAATAAAGACAAGGAATTCCCAGCATTATAGTATTTAGACCGAATAACGGATAAATTTTATATGAATAAAAAAAAAAATCTTTATTGTGATAAAATTATTATCTACCTTATTGTACAATAAGTAATTGCGATCAATGTTTTCATTCATACCATATTTACAGTTCTTCATTCATACTAAATCTACATGGTTGTCACCTTTGTGGCTTGCGAAAGAGGAAGCGGAATCTCGGGAAGTTCCCCTACGCTCCTCCATCAGCCGCGTCACCGGATATGAGCCATTGGAGGCTGACCAACAGCGCGGGAGCCACAGTCGCTCAGGACATAATTGGTATCACCTAAACAAATACCTTTGGCTGCTACCATCACATCAAATCCTTTTCTGTTGGTATCCTTCTAAACCAAGAATCGCATTTTTTTTTTTGTACTGTCATGTTTTTATTTTAACAAGGATGTTGAACTTAAACGTAAGTCCATCAATGGCCTGTAGGAGGTCTTTGTGTTGGAAAGCAGATGAGATCTATTTAGAGAGTGAAATTAGTAATAAAATTTTAAATATTTGTTAGTATTTAGTATAGATCTGTTCCGTATCATAGTTGGCTTTTTGGGCAGTTTAATTACAAAATAAGTGTTCTGTGTATTGGGTAAGAAACATAGGTTAAATAAAACAAATGTCCAAATTTAAGCCCGCAGTTAATGTCTGAAACATAATAAAGTAATGTAATAGTAAACCTTAAATGCAACAGAAAAGAACTTTTGGGCTATGGTTCAATTCCAAACAGGGAAAGAGTAAATTTTAATTGTGTGTTTTTTTTAAGGTTGTCACATTTTTTGTTGAATAGGAAGCGATAACTAAAAAAAAATTAAATTACATAATTTCCAATTGGATGGTAAACTACATAAAATTTACATCAAAAAGAAGTAAAACTTTTTTTTGTAAAAAAACATTTAAGTGGGGTCAAGTGGCTAAATTACGCAAAGGTCTGTTTTTCATAAAATCATGGACTATTCGTGATTTTTTTCCAACTTTTAGAAAAACTTCTTTGTTTAAAAAGCTTTTATTTTACTCCTTGTTAATTAAGCTGAAGGCTGTTACCGAATAAGCTGAGATTCACCTCCAGTTTTGTAAGACAAACTGGACAACATTAATTAACAATTAATGTGAAATTCCGCCTCCTCCAAGTACCAGTGCTTTCAGCAAAAATAATTGCAATAAATTATTAAAAAGCTTTGACGTATTTTTTTCTGTGACATTAGATGTATTTTAATAAATAAAGTACTAAAATACACTTTTTATTTATAAAAAATATATTATATTATTGAAATCTTTATTGAAAAAAAATTACAATTTGCCTTTTCCAGCATTAATAATTGTGCTGAGAGATCATTCATACCTTATATACAATTCCATTCATACCTGTATACAGTCCATTCATACCTATATACATACAGATTCAGCCCAGGAGCCCCCCCGCCCCCGAAGCCAATCCCCCAGCAAGCTGGCGGAAAGGCCGGAAGCAGCGAAGCTCCCCCCGCCCCCTCTCCGGCCGTGGCGCCATCCGGCGCAGGCCACAGAGAGGGCAAGAGAGCCACACACGCTCAGGACATGAGTGGGGATGATGGCCAGTGCCAGGACCCCATGACATAGAATGTCTATTTATAATAGGTCGCGAGGCCACCGCCGTTTTAGGCGTCGAGGAGGATTGTAAGGATGAATGTTACTGGATAAGGAGTCGACCAAAGGATTCGGATGTGCGGAAAGGTTTTGGTGAAATTTGGAAAATCTTGAGGGTATAAGGTCGTGGACAGTTGGTACATGGAGATCCCTGTGAAGGGATGAGTTTTTAATATAAAAGGGTGCGTTGACTATGGTTCTGAGGACTTTGGATTGGAATGTTTGGATACGTTTGATGTTCGATGGTTTGGCTGTCCCCCATAACTCTATTCCGTAAGTCCAAATTGGTTTTAATAACTGTTTGTATACGTGGAGTTTGTTTTCTAGTGTGAGGTTAGAGTTTCTGTTCAGTAGTCTGTATAACTGTCCAAACCGTCTGTTCGATTCTTGTCTTTTAAGTCTTGTGTGAGGGTTCCAAGTCAGTCTTTTGTCTAGATGAAAACCTAGATATCTAACTGTATTGGACATGGGAAGCGGAATTGAATTGAAGGTTACGGACGGGCAGGATCCTCGACGGAGAGTAAATGTGGTGTGAACGCATTTGCCTTCATTGACCTTGATGCGCCAGATGCTAAAAAATATATAAAATAAAATAATTAATGTACAAACGAAATTCTCCTTAAAAAATAATGAAACTTACAAATTGATAAAATAATAAAATTTAATACTTAATATTGCTGGTAATGATAATATAAAATGTATTTTAATTAAAATTGTCAATGTGCCGTCCACCCTGGGCTCGGCACTCGCTCGTTCTTTCCGACACGACATTGGCCTCGTTAGCATCAAGAAATTATTCTTTCAAGTGGCTGATCCCTTGTCTCAATAGGTTCGGAATTTTGTATGTAAAAAGTTTATTTTCCCAATTAATTCATTACAATGTTAGTGTAGTCCAGTAGGAGGCTGATTTTATGAAAATCAGAACTTTACATAATTTAGCCTCTTGAAAGCCCCCTTGAAATAATTTTTACAAAGACAAACTCTACTATTTTTTAAGTAAATTTTGTCTAGTTGACGATGCTGCAACTAGAAATCACTTTGCTTAAATATTTTTTTAGTTATCGCTTCCTATTCAACAAAAAACGTGACAACATTAAAAAAACACAAAATTTAAATGTACTGCTTCCTGTTCTGAATTTGACCAAAACCTAGATGGACTTTACCGTTTCATTTGAAGTCTAATTTTACTTTCTTAAGTTTTGGGCATCAATTACACTACACCTAGTATAGTATTAGCGAATCTTATTTCCATGATTAAATCTTTTTTAATTTAAACAATATCAGGCGTTAAATTCAGGGGTAATTCTGGAACTCAGTTTCACTTATTATTCCGTCTTGTATCATTATTGCACCGATATACTAGTATATATTGAATATTGTACTGTTTAATAATATACTAATGGTACCTTATCCTCTCTGATTAAGTATAAGGGTTTTGATACCACCACCCTATTGATAAAGTTGACTGTTGAGTTTCTTCCCTCGATCAATTAATTTTATTGTTTGTTGGTTTACTTTAGTGCACAATAGTAATAAATCGTAAAGACGTTTGAATTATTAAATTACACAAGGCGCTAGTAGGTGCTAACAATGATATAAATCATATCAATAAAGTCAAGTAAGTATTTATAATGTTATTTTATAGTAAATAATACCTATACGACATAGTCTATTAGGATGTGCGGTAGGACCAACGAGGTCAAGATTTCGACAGCGGGTATCGGACCTGAGCCCATGCAGTTTCCATCTCCCTCCATCGGTACAGACCGGCCAATAGCACGCCAGGGAACATAAATCAAATTTATAGCCCTGAAAGGAAATATCTTTTAGCTCTCTTTCTGTTTTCTTTCCCCCATTCTATAAATTGATAGGTTGCCATTCCGCGAATACTTTGCCGGTGCTCCACAGGTGAACTCAAACGAATAGTAAAAGGTCCAGTTATACAATGCTCATTATATCTTACATTTTTAGTCGAAACGTGTACCTCAGCTGAGACGTACGGTCTCAACGTACTCCAAACCGGCACATTCCTCTTGGTCAGATTCTTCAGCTTCATCCGCTTTTAGGATGCCAAATGAAATAGGTTCATTCCAAGCCAGTTCGAGATTAACAGTCCAGTCATCTCCATATTGGGTCTGGAGTACATCTTTTTTTCTTTTCCGCAGACAAAGAACGCCATAAGGACAGTGGTTCAAGTACACGTATACCATCCTCAATCTTCCCTTATTCCACTATTGAGCAGAATGAGACTCAAAGCAATAATGGGCGAAGCATTCAACTGTGGTAGAATACTCTCCAGAATAATTTTTTTTTTTATTTTCTTTATTATCTTTTTTACTTGACTTTTCTTATGAAATAAAACAAGTTCCTCAATGGGAAATACTTACTCACCTTGTCCCTGTCTCATGACAACTCCGATCTCTCTGAATATCTTTTCGTAATTTCACATGTATTGTTTTCTGTTTTTTTCAAAATTTTATCCACTCTCCCAAAAGCACGGTCAGCGGGTAGGAAACTGTGACATCGGACCGGAAAAGTAATCTTGATTTCTACTTCGCATGTGGATTTGGGAGGTCTCTGGGCTGTCTGTAAATATTGTATGAATGAGCGAGTGAATGATGAACTGTAAATATGGTATGAATGAGAGCATTTATCTTAATTACTTATTGCCTTATAAAAGGCAGATTGTAATTATAGCACAATAAAGGAATATAAATCAGATTTCACATTAGCAGGAGAAAGTTTCGTCAGCCAAAACGAAAGGAGGTGAATGATGCCCGCGTTTGTGTTTTTCCCAGCACACCCAACGCAAAAGAAATTAAGTATAAAAACAAAATATCTGATAACAGGTTAGTAGGAGAGTCCAAGAGTGAAGTTTAGACACTATAGGCTCGTCACTGAGGCAACTCGATGATGTAGTGGAGCCATTCCTTACATCTAGCAGATATTATGAGAAAATTCTAGTTTAAAATGGGAACGGTAGGTTGCCTTGTGGATATGTGCCCTTTTGAAAAAATTATCTGTCACGTTTGATACAATTGAAGAAGGATATGTTTCTTTTTGAGTAGAATATACAAAATAATATTGTAGGGAATAAATTCGTTTCTTTTTGATACAAACACGTAACCTGAGCCTTGAAAGAGAATGGGATTTGTTCTGTTTGGATGGGGGATGATTGGGTTCGATTCAGTTCATCTAAAGGAAATTAAAAACTTTTTGATTTTATGAATGTAACCTCTTCATATTCCGTCACTCATAAATTTGTTGAGGTATGAACTAGGACTAAGTAAAACATAATACCTGTATTTTTTCATAATGCTTAATGTAGTCTAAATATTATTAAAACATAAAAAAAAAAAATATTAATTTAGGTTTATACATTATTTATTAAAAGAATTATCAAATTAATTCATCTTAACAATTTACGTATCTAGTAAGTGGATGCATAATACTTTTTTTTTTCTTGGTTTCCCACTAATAAAAATACCTGATAAAAAAGCGATTAAAAAAATGTAGGATTTGTAGTTAAAAGTGACCAAAAATCAGCAATAGAATCTCATTCACAAAACTGTTTTCATGAATAATTTACTAACCCTTCATTTTAAATACATGAAGGGTACTATTATTAAAACTTTGTTTGCTAAAAAGTTGATAAACTTGTCCGTGTTTGTTGTTTGGATGGGTTAATAAATACTACTTCTTATTGGTGTGAACAAATGTGTGAGTCACTGTATATATTGGCACATCCTTAACATGTCAGTCTGACTGAATCATTTATTCAACCACTATCGTTGAATATAGAAACGGACAGACAGACCACCCCGTATCCAAGTAAAAGTAGAGACTCTCCCTTTGAGTTCGGCGAAAGCTTTAGTCGTGAGTGTCATCTATTAAAAACAATGTCACGAGAACAGATAAGTTAAACACGCTCAGCTACTGGGCTTAACAGTCAAGACTTTTTAGCATTCAAGTGCCAACCCCCACCCCTATCGCAGGCAGATAGTTCTCCCTTGTTCACATCCTCAATCCGCCAGTTTGAATGCAGGCCACACCGTCTTCCTTCCACTGTGATACCTGGCCCCTAAGCCAAATATCCGTTTGAAAGCTGCCAGATTCCTATCAAACACCTATTATATACCGAGTGGTGAGCACCTAATACCATATTTCGTCCAATAGTGCTGTCAAAATTAATCGTTCCCAACATAAACGAAATGTTAATAAATATGCAAGTATGAAAACCTAACCTTCAATACTTAATCAGTGCTTAAAGCTCCAGTGACAGATCCCTCGCTCGCCTGATAATGAAATATCTGTATCCAGGATAATTCACAAGCTACCGAAAAATGGAATGTACTGTGAGTACAATTTTGGAACGACGTTTGCACAAATGCATGCAGTCAATAAAACAAACAGAATAAACCAGCCCCAACTAAAAAATTGCCCCAACTACTGACGTGGAGGAAAATCTGTTAGCACAGGTATAAACTTACTGGCATCAACAAATCACCTTGTGACAAAAGTACTGAGCAGATCACTTCCTATTCCATTGTAGACTACTGGACGGACTCACACAAAGGATAATCGAAACGGTTATAATAAAATAGGACACAATAACTACACTCAACCAAATACGGTTATGAACTAATTTTGTTAAATCTAGTCCCAATTAAGAAGCTATTCATGGTGAGGAATGAACATAATTTTAAAAATAAGTATGGCAGCTCAAACATAACGAATTGCTAACTACCCATCAAACATATTAGTCTCCTGGACATTTTAAGCATTAATATAAAAACAGAATATAATACCAATAACACATAATACAATAAAATATTAGGAGAAGTATTAGTTAACAATAAAATAATTTTAATAAATAGTGAAAAAATAAAATATGGTTAAGTGTTATATGATGCCTTAAATATCTGATTTTTTTTTTAGGTTTCGGTAATTTCCTTCAAAATTATAAATCATAAGCATCCACAGCATGGTTACTTAGAGAAGATTAACCAAGAAGAATTTCAAAGTCATTAAAAATACCAATTATTTGGAAGCCAATAATAAAAATCAGATATTTAATGCGGGTTGGCCTTATTTTAATTTTGTTTTTTTTAGATATGCAGTATCAATTATGTGTTGAAAAAATAAATAAAATGTGGGAAGAATTGTTTTCAAAATTAGATATCTTGAGGTTTTGAATGAACACAACCATTTTTTTTTTTTCATTATTTAATCAACAATTTTTTTATTTCCATTTTGAGTAAGGTATCAAATTAAAAATAAATAAGGCCCGATTGAAATTTTGCTTTTTTTTAATTAGGTCGTTAGTAAGTTCATTATTCAAGAATACAATTAAAACTGAAATAAAAACGTTTTCGCAAAAGTAACAACACACGTTAATTGTATGATGCATCACACTTGACTTGATGTTTTTACTTTGTGGGTATTTTATTTTAAACATATATTTTAAAAATGCAGTTTACTTAATAATGGATGAAACACCATTTTGGTCAGTGTGAATTAAAACGAAAAAACAATTAATAAAAATGGCGAACGTACTGATCCCTGGACCAACTAATCATTTCGTCTTACTTTTGATGTTTGAACTGAAGCCACGCTCCACTTAAAAATGATTCGGTAGTTAATCTAGACCCCGAATTAGTTTACCGATAGCCCTGGCCCTAAGCAAAGGTGGCATATTTGAGATGCCGTATGAACCACCATCTGCATATGTGAATTAGTGTTGAGTAAACTAATCAACCTATTTACATGATAAGTGACAAGAACAGTGTACTAACTAGTAGTGGGTGCGGGGTTACACAAATAAGGGCTCTCCGAATTTGTATTCCTTCTAAGTTGCGCGAGAACTTGTCCCCCCACCTAGCATCCTGACTAGTCAAAGCCTGGGCTCGTCTTGTGAAACGATACCTTTTCAGACTGCCAAGCTAGGATGGAAAGGCTATAATTTCATACAAGTATAGGGTGATACTTTATAACCTTCCTGCAAGTAAGTTTATATGATCTGTGATAGCGATGTTGAAAATAATTGAATCTGAAATTTGAAGAAATTTCCCACAACAAAATGAGAGATGTGGATTATATATTCATCAAAGTACCAAGGAAAGTTTGAAAAACAAACCCAGTAATAACCGGTTTTACTAACTAGGTTGATGAATTAGTTTTCCAACATAAAATGAAATGATGTAACAATAAAACAGTTAGGCGTAGAAATATCATTTGACTTACCTCAGTTTGCGATGCTCTAGCTTAATCTCCTATATGTGGTGATCATTATGTAGAAATAATGTTTAGGAAGCAAGGAGATGAGCATTAAAGGAGGATTAGAAATTAAACCACGTTCAAATATCTACAACTCTCATAAGTGTACATCGCGTGTTGCTTCGAGTGAGGTCTGAACAGCTCATCGAAGCGTGAAACCCTTCACAACAAATACTAGCTCATAAACCCATTATTCTCAAGCAAAAATAGGACAAGGAAGCACAATTTCCTGGGTAAATCAAAACGATGTATACGGGGGCGTGCCCAAATGAAACCAAACTAATTTCGTATGTGGCGGAGTTTTTGTAGTACCGGGTTTTGGTGGTAGGACCGTGTAAACCAACTTTTCACCAGTCAACATGCCAAGTCCCGTCACTGGAGAAGGTTCCGTTCTCCTTGTATTAATTTATTTGGGACAAATGTTTTGCGCACTCGTTTGTCTGATGGCTAATTTTCGTGAACAGTGCGTGGTCGTGAAATTTCGCTTCTTGCTCAGGAAACCTTGCACAGAAACTCTTGATATGTTAAAAGCGGGCTAAAAGAGTGGTGCTGTGGGGATAAGTCAAGAGTTAGAGTGGTTTTATCGTTTTAAAAGTGGGTAAATGTCACTTAATGATCAACCTTCTCTGGACATCCTTCGACGGCCCGAACCAACGAGAATGCCAAATAAATTCGCGAAATTGTCATTCAAGATTGAAAGAAAGTATAGAGAAATCTGGAGTGTTTTTTAGAGTTCAGCACAGTGAATTTTATCTAAATATTTGGGGATGAGAAGGGTGGCTGCAAAATCTCCCGCTCACACGGCCCTCTCTGTGCGCTGATTTTTGATCAAAAAATACCACTGTGCCCCATCCTCCCTATTCACCCGATCTAGCCGACTGTGACTTCTTTTACTCCCCCGAATGAAAAGGGAAATGGAAGAGAAGCGTTTTGCGGACGTTGAAGAAGTAAAGACAAAAACGACGGAGGCGCTTGCTGTCTGTCACATTAGATAAATTTTAAAAATGTTTCGAATAGTTAAATAAAAGATTGGACAAGTGAGTTCTCACTGGAGAGAACTTTGAAGGAGATTAAAAGTTTTTTTGTGAAAAAATTAAATAAAAGACTTTTTTTTAAATATAGTTCGGTTTCTTCTGTGTACGCCCTTCTATGACTGCGGCCTGAACACATCCCTTTCAGCTATCACAAAAAGATTTAAATCTATTAAAGATTTAAACTTGTGATCCGTTCCCACGGTTAATTAACAGATTAAACTGGAAGCATTTCAAAGACTCCATCCGCCTTTCTAGGCATTCCACACCCCATATCCTTCTCGTACATCCTTCAAATAGGGGTCTCCCCTTAGTGAAAGGCACTTTCCAGCCAAAAATAATTTTCCTTATTTTTCCCACATTCCTATTTTTATAAGTTTGAGAGCTTAGAAAAAAAAAAAAAAAAGAAGGACATTAAAAATAATAAATTTTTAGAAGCCAATAATAAAAATTGAATATGTGATGGTGGTTGATTTTATTTTAACTGTTGTCAATATCTTAGATATGCAGTATCATTTGCGTGTTGATAAATAAATAAAATATTGTGAGAATAATAAACCATAAATTGCTAGCCTTAACTGAGCTCCGGAGTTCATGTAGTCGACTCCCATTATTGTCAATATTTTTTTTTCCTTAGCGTAATAATTACAACATATTTGGATTACATTCCATAAATATTAATTATTCATAGATATTCCATATATGCTAAGTACATACATAAAAAATAAACTTGAAATATGCAGTAACTTAAATTAGATCTAATCGTAGTGCGCGTACATTGAAAGATTGTCGCGCTGATGTCTGATTTTCCAGAAGTTACACGACAAGAACCTCATTATGCTGACGGCCTATGTATTTTACCATTAGCGGATAATTATAAAACCACTGGGATCTCATACCGCAGTAATTATAGTAACCCTCACAATATTATATGACCCAGCTAGACGCTATCTCTTCCCTGAATAGTCGGTCATTTGTAAGCGAACCTTTAATTATAGTGACTTGAAATGATTATCTATGTTTGTATTTATTCATGTATACGTGAATAATGTTATCAGTAGTAAGAGAATGAGAGAGAGATAGCGAAATGCTAGATTGAATAAAGCGCTCTTAAATGATGCTAAAAAGTAACATAGAAGGTGATCTGCTCTGAATTTTAAATATGGCCACGGTTAGAGCGAACCATAGTCAAGCACTGGATTTATATGAGACCGCCAGATAGTCCTTTCGCTTAGCTCTACCACGAATATCCTTCAACCATAATACAGTCATTTCGATGAGATATATTGCATTAATGTGCACAAATTTATTAAGATTTATACAATTTTATATATGTACATTTGTATTTTCTGCATTAGCAGATTTAATCTATCTGTAATATTATATACAAAAAATTCTTTATTGTGACAAAGTTACAATCTCCATTATTGGGCAATAAGTAATTGTGATAAATGTTCTCATTCATACCATATTTACAATTACCACAGAGACCTCCTAAATCCACATGGTTGTAAGCTCCCTCGCATTCGAAAGAGGAAGCGGAGTCTTTGGAAGTCCCCCTCACTCCTCCGTCAGCCGCGTCACCGGATACGAGCCAGTGGATGCTAACCAAGAACGCGAGAGGCACAGACGCTCAAGAGATGATTGGAGAAACTGGCCATTGCCGGGACTCCCGCTATCACGTATTTATAGCTGGTCACGAGGCCACTATCGGTTTAGTCTCCGATGAGGATTATAGGGATGAGTGGTGCATAACGACTGTGCTAGGGGATTAGGGTCGTTGGATAATTTTCGATGGAATTTCATGAACTTGGAAGGGATGAGTTCAAGAATGTTGAGTATATTAAGATCGTTATGAAGGGTTTTGTTGCTGACGCATTTACTAATCTGTAATATTAAATATAAATTTAAAATAGTAACTCATGTTACACCCACTGTGACAGTAACCCAAAGAAGTGAAACAGGGCTAATTTTTGTGTTCTTCTATCATCGAACGAAAAACATATTGATTTTTTTTTTTGTTTTTATCATTGACATCTTGAGCGATTATACTGTTCAAATAATATTTGTCATCCACGGCTTGTGCACTAAACAAATCTGCATCCAGGCCTGTGTTTTTATTTTGTTCGTTTTGAAATTGTACATATCTGCCAGATTGAAATACTGTGTTCAGAGAACGCTTAAAAAAGTGAATTTTAAAACAATGAATGTGAATTTCCATCTAATGTTTTTTTCTGTTAGATTCAACATTCTTTTTTTTTCCTTCAACGACAAGGGGTAAATATTGGAAATCATTATAGACTACATAAATGAACTTATTGACAATAGGTCATTATATGTCATTTAGCTTGGCTATATTTTATATAATTGTACATTTGCAATTTGTGATTAATACAAAAGTATAATGTACATTATGCATTCATTGTCTAAACATGTTTAAAAGTGAAAGGACTCACCTTATGAATCATAGACTATCAAAAACTAAACTCGCTAACAATATATCATATGATTGAAACCTAAAATATAAAAGAGTTGAGGTGAATGACATTCGCTGACGATTCCAACTAAAGAAAATATAAGAATTATAACAAGGGGTTTATGAGTGTGAAAGATTGGCGAGATTTATTAAATTAGGAAATGAATAAAAAAAATAACAATTATGCCATGATTGAACCTCTATGATTCTTATATGTGTGTTAAGGTTTCTAGTTATAATATGGGCAGAAGAAAAAAAATAATGGCCAATTAGTCTTATATTTTATAATAAATTGCAGACCGACGATATCATATGTGGCATTTTCAAGGGCATATGTCAAGCAAATAAAAATCAAAATAAAATAAATAACTTATTTTGTCTTTGAATTGCTTGACTTGCGACCTTGAAAATGCCAGATATGATGGCGAAACGTCCTTCTGCACTGTACTATATAAGATTATTTTAGTGACTAATTGGCCATTATTTTTTTTTACTTCTTCCCCTATATATTTTATACCATGTTATAGTTATTTTGGTTTTAATTTAAATAATTATTATGTCTTATTATAAATAAATATATTACCGTTGTTTCTTTACTGTCTGCTAAGACTTGTACATATGTCTTAGTTAATAATTAATTACTGTTTGTGTGCTAAATTTTGTGCGAAGCTGATGATCCAGGTTGCGGCATGAATTCCCACTGGTGTACATTTTAATGAATTTTTCAATCTTTTTTTAAGGTTGTTTTCTTGTTCAGATTCGATCAAGTGAATGTTACACAACCCACCCTGGATGTTCAGATTTGCTTAAATTCAGAAGCGGCAGTTTTGTTTATTAAGGGCGGTTATTAAGGGGGTTTGGGTTATAAACTCCGGCAATGCCACGGCTAGCTTCGAAACGCGATGACAAACTTCGCCCCAAGCCCCTACCCCGGGTACAAATTCGTCGCTGAACCGGACACACCCCTGTGGTCAAAAGGCTGCTGCCTTCTGTGGTCGACCACACTTCATCCGGACAAGGGTCAAAATTAATATTGGAATAGGGTCCGAAACCAGAAATCGAAATTTGATATTTTGTCTTTCAGCCCGCTACACCAACTGTAACATCCCGATTGTAATCGAGTAACTTCACGACATTTGAAAATAAATAATAATGCATAATGATGAGTAATAAATATCTAATATACTGCTATATTACATAAAATAGATAGATAAAAACTGTATTAACATTTTCTTACATATTTTGTGAGAATCAATATTTTGGTGTTATTTTTCATGTTATATTTAGCACAGCTTTGTCATAGTTATATTTACAAACATTTATTAATAGCAGAAAAATAAATTCAAACCTACGCAATTACAAGATAAAATAATAATAAAATAAAGAAAATAACCTTATAATCTAATAAACAGATATACAAAATATTAAAACAATGTCATAAAAAATGCATCCTGAATATAATAGTGGTAAAAATCCCCGTGTGGAGCTCTGGGAAGTAATGAATGTTTATTTCTGGTTTCTTGTTAGAGTTTGTAATAATTACCTATTAACCGAATTGGGAGGCGGTCTGATAAATTTGTGTAACTAAATAATTTTTCTGTTTGAGTGTATATATGCTGTTGTAATTTTGGCAATTGAAGGACAGATAATATTTTGGACATTACAGATATGTGTGACAATGGTATCCATTATAATCCTCATGCACAGATTTTGAATATTTTGTGTATGATTGGTTGCACTTCCTACTGGAACAAACAATGAAATTTGAACAAGCGTTTTTTTTTATGTAATAGTGTCGGGCTCCCCCCAGTTGGGGGCTCAGTTTATACCTGCGTAACCCCAGAGTGGTGAGGAGACGCCCGCCGCAGGCTAGGATCGCTACAACCTCTTAGCCCCTGTCCGGCGAGCGCCCAGAAAGAGATAGAGCGGGTGGACCTATGGTCTTTCACCCTGGCTGCCGACCTAGTTGGCGGGCAGCTTTAATTCGCTTTGATCTGACTCCATAAGATCTTTAGAAGGTGTGTGTACCCCGACAATGTACTGTGTACAAGAGAAGAGGTACAAGGTAGGTTTATGGGTAGTTTATGTGGTCTTGGAATGACCATGACTTCACACTCGGTATCTAAGGGTAGGCGAAAACCGTCCGGATCCCAAAGGCGAGTGTGAACCGGAGAGAGGCAGACTGGATTGCAATGGGAGACACTGCTGGTAAAATTTACAGGGCCACGGCAACCGTCGTCCACAAGGGAGAGTTCTCTCCCAAGGAGGTGCTAGTTTTAGCGAGACGAAGGCAGAGACTCCCACTAGGAAGGTGTGGGGTCTGACAACGCCGGACTAAAACATAGCGAGGTTAGGAGAGAGAGATGCAGAGGTAGTTGAATGAGAAGTCCATGGTTTTGAGTAGAGCAACAGGCGCGAGTGCAGAGAGAGAGGAGAGAGTAGTTTTCCAAGTGAAGGTCCGATTAGTTATACTAATTTTTTTTTTTTTTCAAACCCTCTTTATTAATAATATATATACAATGTCAAACATAAATAAATAAATTTGTAATTACAGCTGTCTCCTCGTGCTGCATTCGTAGATGCATTCGGAGGAGTGCATAAAATATAATACTTTTAGATTGTTGTTAATAAGTGTATGTGTATTGACATACACTCACTAGGTGATGAGGCTCACCTTCAGCTTGCAACCGTGGAAAACACTAACACTAAAACCTTAACCTAGAACCTAAGACTAAAGCGTTCCAGCCGCGACAGCGTCCTGCCATCGATGGGGGAACGGAGCGGGGGTTATCGTGTTAAACACCGGGTTTGTCAAGTATTGCAGGGAGTCGAAAAATTTGATATGTCTACGTTGGATGAATATGCTAATTTTTTTTTTCAAAACCTCTTTATTGATAATATAAATACAATGACAAAAATAAATAAATAAATTTGGAATTGCAGCTGTCTCCTCGTGCTGCATTCGCAGATGCATATTAAGGAGTGCATAAAATATAATACTTTCAGATTGTTGTTAATAAGTCCAATACACATACACTCACTAGGTGATGAGGCTCACCTTCAGCTTGCAACCGCGGAAAACACTAACACTAAAACCTAAACTTTCTAATTTTCTGGGAGGCCCAAGCTTATATAGGAGGCCAGCCAGTAGGGTGGGGGTAAGTCCCCACCTACGGCTGTCTCCCCCACTACTTCCACCCCCACTCTCACTGACGTCATAACCTTTATTAAACATATGAAAACAGTGATAGATATGATTTGATCGAGAAGAGGGTGACTTATAATTATTTATAATCAAGAGGTGGCCACAACAAATGGTATGCAATAAATTACATACAAACAATTCAGGTCACTTTAAATCTCACAGTCACGGATTCCATAACATTTTTATTCCAAATTATATTGACAGTTTTACGAATTTTTGTAATAATCGTCCACAAAAGCCACAATTGTATAATACGTATTACTAATTAGGAAGTAGGGATCATTCGTTTTCTTCATTGTTCTATATGAAAGAAACTTTATCATGCAAATTAATCAATTTTTCGTGGGGGTGGAATGATTTTTTTCATCATCTGGGAATCAAATGAAACCACCTAGTAAAACTTTAAAAAAACGACAATGAGTGACTCAAAATTGAGACGAGAATGTTAATATTAGTTATAATGAAAGCTTGTTATTACAGTTTGAAAACACCGTTCACAAATTAAATATTGTTTATAATAACGTTGAAAATTGTAATGTAATTCCCTATTACGGAATACCAACTAATTAATTAATTACTTTTACTCACAGCCAATAGATATGCCTATATTTTTCTTATATTTCTAATATCATATGACCATGCAAAGTTTCATGTACCTTGAGCAAGTGACTCACAATAGGCGAGATCGGACACATAATTTCTGATTTTGGATAAATTCAACGAAGCCAAAAAAATTTGTAATAATGCCAGTATTTTTTAGTTCAAATTTATCTGCATTCCTTGACAATACTCAATAATTTATTAAATCTATTATTTCTGTTGAAAAACTTTTCATCAGTATGACACCATAACGGTGTTTCATTAATAATTGTAAATAAACGATCATTATAAATACACAAATAACTAAAACCAGCAGGATGGAGGAGGAAATCGATTCGCTCACTGTATATTTTATGATTTACTTCCGGAATATTATTCGGGTAGGTCAGATTTAGTGCCTTTTTTAAACTATTATTTCAAAATTTCCATACCCGGTTGCCGGTGCTGTTATTTTAGAATTGAGAATGGCTAGATTAGCATTAGGCGTTCCCCGCCTTATCTCGCACACCGCCTCTATAAACAGATCAGCCACTCTCTATCTCCCACACGGCAGTTCATTGTGCCGCCGACAATAATGTCGTTATTGTAAGCGTTTTATTATAGCTATATCAAAAGCTGTGAGCTTGCTTTAGAAAAATCCTTAAGCGGGGGATAATTTAAAAACTGGCCTTCTCCGCAAAAATAAAAAATCAATTCAAGTTTGTTGTATTACACAAATAGAGATTTTGAAGCGCTTGGAAACGCGATTTTTTTTTTTTTCCAATTATCTATATTTTGCTAAGAATACTTATAGACATCAGAATCTATATTAAAAAAAACAAAAGCGTATTCACTGAAAATAAGATCACTGTTCACGTGCCGAGTGATTTCGTTACATGAAATTAAACGACGCAAAAATAAAAAAATAGACAATGAAACTTAATTTGCTTTTGTAAATATCCAATGACCTAGCCTAATATCCTACCTGTGATAATCATTTGATAGAAAGGATCTTTAGAAAGCAAGGAGGTGAATATCAAAGGAGGATAGATCCTTCCGATGTCTGAAAACCACTACAAAATAGACCACTAAAAAGCTTTGGAGAATGTTTAAACAGCTCTACTTCGTTTATTCAAACTTCAGTTTACTGGCACGTACCCTCACCATTATAAAATGGTCTATGGGTTACCTCTTGGTACCTGCGCAATAAACGCTATTTCAAGCAAAAACGCACACGCTTCAAACTAAACCTACTTCTAATAAATGAATTTAGTTAGGTCCTAAAAATATCATTACAATATATAAGACTGTGGCTTAAGCAGTGAATCGATGTTCTAAGTAAGACACTTACTGTCTTCAATCTAATTATATTTTTTATAATTTAGCCTTATTTATATTTTTTTCTATCTATTTATTGGTGTTGTAACTTTGCATTTACATATCATACGATATACGTACGGTATCGTTAATATGTCTGAGTTATTTATAAATGAATGGCCCTAAATAACAAATAAAATAAGTGAATCGATAATGGAAATAATTGTTTGCATAAGACGTTTGTTTATAAGTTTTTCTTACGGTCTGCCTCAAAACTAGATAATTGAAGATATTTTATAGTAAATAGTGTCGTATTCGAGTGAATGACCACTTTTCTTTAGAGGCTAAAAGTTTATTATTAAAAAAAAAATCTTTTCTAATAAACTAGCATATAATGACTGGTGAAACGCGTTAAATAAATATAGTTCAATAATATTACAAAACAGCTATGTTTGCTGTCTCATATGTGACAGTAAAAAGTTCAGAAGAAAAATTCCCTAGTAATCACAAATTTTTGCAATATTTCTAATCTAATACATATAATATATTTTAGCTTTTATTTATTTTATTATTATCTTCATGTTGAGGTCGGAAACTTTTCAGACCACCTGTGTAGAATATAAATTATTAAATATTTATTTTTTACTTAATTATAATTAGGTACCTGTCTTAATATTATTAACATTTTATTAAAGTAGATTACTACACACAAAGCATTATTTTGTGTCAACTTGATAATCACCTTAGTATATTTAGACAGAAGTTCTTTTAAAATGAAAAAGAGGATAAAAAAAAAATAAGTTTTTAAATTACTTTCTTAAAGATCTGAAAAGTAACTTTCAAAGAGCTTTAATATCGAACAGTCTGATAGATGATGAAAGAAAAGACGAATGTAACTGGGTAGTGTTATAAAACGTGCAAAGAAAATATTGAAGAAAAATAAATAAAGAGAATCAGTGTATGATATGTTTACGATAGAAATGTTATTGAGAATATGTTGTAATAACATATACGGTATAAATATTTTAATGCAGTAAAAAGGGCAATAATTCAGTTTACCGGAGAATATAAAATTTACAAAACGGTAAATTCTTTATTCACAAGCTGCTTACTAAGTAAATTCCTACATATGCATAATTTCAGATTGCATTATTTCCATTCACACTGCTGTATAACACTCTTCTTGATGACTTCTTTTCCATCAATTATGATCTAAATTATATTTTTGAATCTTATACAAAAAATAAAGATCGCAGAAAGTGACGACATAATATCAAGAGATGGTTGGTAGGAGGACTCAACGTGAGTTCCAAGAGTAGAGAGAATGATATTACTGATAAAACAACTTTATTATGATAAAATTACAATGTGCCTTATTGAGAAATAAGTAATTGTGATAAATTATCTAATTCATACCATATTTACAATTCTTCATTCATACAGTATTTAAAGCAGCCCAGAGACTTCCCAAGTCCACATGGTTGTAACATCCCTCGCATGCGAAAGAGGAAGCGGAGTTTTGGGAAGTTCCCCAGGCTCCTCCCTAGAGCCAGCGGAGGCTGGCCAAGAGCACGAGAGCCACAGCCGCTCAGGAAATGATTGAAGAAAATTGCCATTGCCAGGACTCCCACTGTTACGTATTTATAGCAGGTCACGAGGCCACTGCCGTTTCAGTCTCCGATGAGGATTATAGGGATGAGTGGAGCAGTGCAATGACTGACTACGGGATTAGGGTGGTTGTATAGCTTACTTTGGAATTTTATGAACTTGGAAGGGATGAGTTCAAGAATGTAAGATATATTAAGATTTATATTTTGTTGTGACGTAATAAGGGGAATTTACTATTGTTCTCAGGACTTTTGATTGAAAGGATTGGATACGCTTGATGTTCGACTTTTTTGCTGTCCCCCATAGCCCTATTCCGTATGTCCAGATTGGCTTAAGTATAACTTTGTAGAGCAGTAATTTGTTTTCTATTGAGAGATGGGATGTCCTTCGAAGTAGTCTGTACAGTTGTCCAAAGCGTCTGTTTAGTTCATGTCTTTTTAGCCTAGTGTGTGGGTTCCATGTAAGCCTTTTGTAGAGAATGACATAACGTTGTATTTACAAATTCGCAAATTTAGGTCGTGAACGACCTTTCTTACAATTAACAATGTAGTACATTACAGTGTGAATAGATCTACTTCATAACATTGCTTGCTTTTTAAAAATTAGGTCACTTGCGATAATTTGCTAATCGCTACTAACAAAACGGCAAATAAAGAACATTATTACATGAAAACTATTAAATAATGCATTATTACTCTTGGTAATGAAGAGTACCTATCGAAATACAATATAATCAGGTTTTTGTAATGTACTTACCAATATATACATTATTGTTTCTACTAAATAAAAGGGATTTTTCAAATTTATTAATTGATAATTGAGTTTGATACTCATTTTCTAAAACTATAGAATTCTTCTAGTAATTACAAAAGTAATAGGCTCTAATTATTTTTTAAATCCAATCGGTTTCTTGTTAAGTTTTGAAGAGCTTGGCAATTCATTGTGCAATATAATGCTTTTTATAACAGAAGAGCTCTGAAATGTTTTGGTTCAGCATTTTGGTGTTTGTAATAATGTTGCACCACATGTAGTATGTATTTTGTGAATCTGATAAGTTGTTTTATATTTTTCAAACTGATATGTCGGTTTTATTATATTAATTATTTTATTTATCGAACTGGCCACAGTAATTTTTTTTAACTCGTTGAGTTTTAAAATATTTTATTGCTTATATCTATCTCTAATTTAATCATCTGCCTTCAGATTTAGAATAAACCTTATTTAAATGAGAATGAGCCCTCTGGGCTGTTTGTAAATACTGTCTGAATGAGCGAGTTTATGAAGAATTTTAAGCATGGTATGAATGAGAACGTTGAACACAATTACTAATTTCCCAATAAAGTAGATTGTAATTTTATCACAATAAAGAATTGAAAAAAAAAAAAAAAAAAAAAGGCATATATATGTTCTAATGATTAATTACTGATTTTTATTTGAATTAGACATTGTATTGAGTAATTGTGAATGACCGACTAGTATACAATTACATTTGTAAGGATTTAATCCGTGTTTCACACGCCAATCAAATAAATTTCAAAGTTTACTAAGGTCAATGTTTTCTCTTATTTCAACAGTCAGATTAGATAAGAGCTGTTTTTGTGATGATTTTTGTGCGATTTCCAGATTGGTATTTGTTAAGATATTTTATTTTATCAATATAGGTTGAATTTTATTATAGATAACCTTGTTAAAGATTTTTGCAAGACTTTTCATCAAACTAATAGGCCTGAAATCACAGAAGCGCTGTAGAGGGTGCTTCTTGCTAATTTGTAAAACAAGAGTTTCTTTCCTGGCATATGCCTTGTTCTATTGATGAATTGAAAATGTTGGATAAAATGCTGGAGATTTTATTAGACAAAACTTTTATCATCGATATTGATACATTATCTGGTCATATTGCTCTTGATTTTATGCTTTTCATGACTTTTTGTTTCACATATTTTTCCGAGATCCGTGCAAAAGCAAAATTAGGGTTACCGTTATTTGGTACGTTTCTATTATGGTGAAAGAGTCATCAATATCTTCAGTTTTATCTGAGGTGCTAAAATAATTATTTGATTTGTCTAAATTTACGATGGGTTCCTCTGTTTGCTTTGGTTGTACTTTAGCAACGGATAAGTTCTTATTTAATTTTCCAAAAATCGTTTTCACTTTTCGTATTTGTAAACTTGTTTTCAACAGTTATATTTTGCATTTCTGGTAGTATTTTTGTTTTTGTTTCTGAGTGTAGAGAGATTTGCTTGTTTCTGAATCATAATCTAATAACTATGTAATCTGTTTCTTTATTTCACTAGGCTGAAAATGTTTGGTTTCTTTTATACTTTTTGGAGTGAGAGATTAATAGGAATTTCTTTACATACATTTATGTACAATGATGAAAACAGATTGGCTAGGATTCATTCTCTTCTTGTTAGCTTTTATTATAGATATCAAATTGAATTATTTAAATTTAGAGAAAAAAATAAAAGGCCTCTATCAAAATAATAAAATACAGTAAAATGCTATTTTTTACAGGGTGTAAATAATAAAATAAATATCTTTACTAATAGTACAATAGTACAATATACAGGCGGAGTTAGCTTGTAATATATATATGCATAAGGCAAGATGCTGTGTATATAAGAATATATGTTTTGTCCTTTTGTAAATCTATCGTGTTAATGTATCATTTTTGAAGTCACCTATTTCGTTTAGTAGAGGGTTTGCTGAGTGGTGATATTTTTGAAAAAATAAAAATAATATAAGTTTTATATAAGTTGTCATTTGTAATTCTTCATGTATATCTGTAATAATTACTAAAATTATTTAAGTGTAGTAGTCTATGTTTTCTGCTATTCTTTAGCAGTCGTTTTGGAGAAATCGAAGTTTTTTGTAATTTGAATTATTCATTAAGCTCCAAATCAGTAATGTGCTAAGACGGATACACTGTTTCTTTATTTAACAACTTATTTTTAGTATATAAACTACATTTTTTATTAAAATAGAGTGATATTATTTATTACCTTTGATTTAACGTTGTTGATATGCATAGAATACCATCCGGCGTCAGCCCTAAACATCGGATATTTAGTTTCCGTTTAATAACTTAGCTATTGCTCTATCTGCTACTGGTTGATTTCTGAACGGTTTTTCATAAATATTATTGATTTGGTTTTTGAATTGTTAACTGTGATTTTCCAACAGTGCATGTATTTTGTGATTTCATTAAAAGCTGTTTCGAGTCTATTTATCTATCTAGAATATGGAATATGGTTGTCGATATAGCTAGACAAGCACCCGAGAAGGGTATTTTCAGGGTATTAGCACCCGAACAGGGGGTCCGTTGCAGCAACTGACGTCGTAATAAAGCTCTGAAGTCTGAAAAAAGCAGCTTAGTGACAATTTTTTAAAAATTATTTCTTAGTGGTTTTACTTTAGCCAAAAATATGGAATGTAGCCATAAGTATTGAATATACCTGTAGAATTTCAGATCGATTCAATTTTTTTCACGGCCATTGTCACCAAACATACCGGCAGACAGACAGAACATTGTTATGTATCCGTTTCGAAGTAGAGCCTCTTCCTTCGAGCTTGGCAATAATCTTTTAGCACTTCAAATTGACATCAAGTTTAATCCTGCCGTTTGTAGACGGTTCCCTCGCACAGCTATTAATGCAGATTTATCGGGAGGGGGGTAATGCGGAAAATGTTCGCCTAATTCCGAAGGTGGCATTTTCAAAGGCGGGTGCTGTAACTCACCTGTAACCAGTGGTAACTGTAATACACTTGTTCATTAGTGCCACACTGCGGCTGTGCCTACTTTACTAATGCTCTCAATCGCTTCAGGTTAAAAACCTTCTTTTTTTTTTTACCATATTGATTTATTCACAGCTGTTTAAAGAAAAAAAAAACGATATAACCAGTGCACGCGCTAGTTCGAGGAGCAATTTTGCAACCCTAAAATCTCGATACAATAACGGAACTAGTTAGACAAATAAAATTAAGACTGAGACTTAATATCTGCAGATCTAATGTAATCTCCTACATGTGGCAATTATGGATTGAAAGATTATTCAGGATAAGGTAGTTGTAAATGAAGTAGGAAACACAGGTGCTTCTGATACCTGAAACCACTTTCATAAACACTTATATCTAACTAACTAAGAAAACGTATGTGTTGCCAGGAGTTCTGCCTGCGAAGTTCTAAAGACACGTATCAGAAGGCCCTTCGGCAAGAAAGGACGAGGCACCCACGGTGACTAAAAGGGTGCATTTATGCAAGTCATAAACACTTTCGTCACTAATCTTACTCCATACCCAATTTAACTTCAGATAAATAAACTTAGTTTGATGCTAAAGTCTCATTACAATATACACTACTGTGGCAACAGTAAATGAGCATGTGAAACCAAATTTTCAGATAGAAACAAGTTTGCACCATTGCACTGCAAATCAAAAAAACCTGTGTTCTGTGATTTTCCGATAAGTTACGCTCATTTAATACGATCCGGGATATTTTTTTCTTATTCAACGTTAAAAAAATCAAATTGGAAGATGTATAATTACCTGTTTTTTCAAGCAAAACAAAAATGGAAATAATGATAAAAACAGAATTTTGAAAACTTAAATTTTTGTTCTTACGTTGTTCTTTTTCTTGTATTTTTGAAAAATGTTTAAATTGAAGTATTACCAGTGCTTTTTATAAGTTTTAGTGATATTTTAGGGTATGATAAGGGTTCACTCAGCCTCGTGAGAATAAAGGAGTAACTCCTGCCTAGCAAATACCGTGGCAACTTTCCTTTGACCGTAACTTATTATGAGGTGTGTTGTACCAACTTCTTCACCACGAATAAATAGAACATTCCCTCTTCTCGGCCCAAAAAATATCCATCTATGATTCATGTTTTAATAATAAAAATCTTCAAAACGCGTCAGTTGGAGAAGGGGGAAACTAGTGCTTGACACAGCTGAAGCCCAGTAGGGGGCGTGGCGGGTGTATCCCCACCTCTGACATGCCTATGTAAGGCCCAGATTCGAGGTTTTGTCATACTCTCGGAACCCGGCCCCTAAAGTGAACACTGCTCCCTCCCTCTCTCTCTCTCTATCTCTCTCTCTCTCTCTCTCTCTCTCTCTCTCTCTCTCTCTCTCTCTCTCTCTCTCTCTCTCTCTCTCTCTCTCTCTCTCTCTCTCTCTCTCTCTCTCTCTCTCTCTCTCTCTCTCTCTCTCTCCCTGCACTGGTGCTTGTTGCTCTACTGGGACCATTGTTTTTTTATTCAACTACCTCTGCATCTCTCTTTCCTAACCTTGCTATGTTTTATTCCGGCGTTGTCAGACCCCACACCTTCCTAGTGGAATTCTCGGCCTTCGTCTCGCTAAAACTAGCACCTCTTTGGGAGAGATCTCTTCCTTGCGGACGACGGTCTCCTGGGGCCCTACAAACTTTACCTAGTAGCTACTACCCCAGCAGCGATCCAGTCTGCTTTTCTCAGGTTCACAATCACCTTTGGGATCCGGATGGGTTTCACCTACCCTTTGATACCGAGTGTGAATTCGTGGTCATTCCACGACCACATAAACTACCTATACTACCAACCCTGTTCCTCTTCTCTCGAACATAGTGCACTGTCGGGGCACACCTTCTGAGATCTTATGGAGTAAGATCAATACGAATAAAGCGACCCGCTAGGTCGCCAGCAAAGGTCAAAGACCAAAGGTTTACCCATTTTATCTCTTTCTTGACGCCGGACAGCGGCTGGATCGTTGAACGTCGCTGGATTTCTTTCCCAGCTCTTTAAAATAATATTAATGGTTAAATCATTAAAAACATCGCTGTTTGTGAAATCAAAATTACTAAAACGACCGTCTATTTGTCGGTATCAATGACCCTTATGGTTGACATTTCCTAACACAAAACCAACAAAAAAGTAAAGTAGCAGTATTCGTACGACTAATTTGCACGCTATCATACAAATGCAGTTTGTAATAGTCATAATTGGTTAGGTTATGAATACTATTCTGTGACTCACTACTGTACTGCAGAAATCACTTTTGAGCAAAAATAAATCACACGAATCCATCTTATCATGGTTTTCGATCGGTAAATTAAATAAAACGGAGCACCTGCTCTCTTAATAAGGCTTCAACTTTCCAAGACCCCAAGAAAACTTTTGACGTGACCCTAATTCTAAGAGAGTCTAAAAATAGTTGCTTTGAAAAGTTGGAAGTTTTCTTTCCTTATTTTTTTTTTACTGGTTAATACCTTCAGTAGAGTCAAGAGTGGGTATAAGACTATAACGCAACAATGTTGTGTTAGTATTTTAGTAGGGTTGGAATGCATTAATTATTGACTTAATGGCCCCATTCAAGAAAACGACTTCATTAAAGTTTCCGTATATTAATTTTCGTCATTCAGATTTATCACGTGCGTATAATATTTAAAATTCATCACATCTAAATATCTAATGCAAAGCATACACTTAACTAGTTGACTCAGGGATCAGTAGCCCCGTTATATTCTTTTTATTATTTAAAAGTCGTTTTTTAATTGTTACGTGCTAAATTTTATTGGGTCAAATTTTATTATTTATACATATTCATATAACTAATATAGGAAGTAGAGAGTAAAGAAATGATGTTAATGCTCAACGTATGAAATGGTATGAATGAGAACAATTATCACAAGTACTTATTGCCCAATAAGGCAGATTGTAATTTTATTACAATAAAGTTTATATATACATAATAGTTTATAAAAATTATTCATTTTATTTGTTGAGCCATCACGTACACTAAATGTAGCACGTTAATTTTTTTTTTTAATGTCTTAATCTGTGACGCTAAAGCAAGAATAAAATCTTAAATCCTGCTTTGCATGTATTAAAAGTATGATTTTCATGTTTGTTGGTTTTGGAGTATCTTTGTAATTTCTTTTCATTGACGTATTTAACCATGGGGGATAAATTATAACAGCTTTTGAGTTGCAACTTCAGAAATATTAAAAGTATGCTTAAGGAGTACAACATTTAATTTTTTTTTTTCCATACTTCCCGTTATGGAATTTTAACTATGTACTAATTAGAACATGTCGACATGGTTTGAAATATACAATTTCAGTTCATTTAAATCACTTTAACGACCACCATCTTTGTACACAGACCAACAGTAATACAAAATACGATCGCCAGATACCTTAATAAAAGTTGTGCCCTTCAGACTTAAGAAAAAATATGATTCGAAATGCATAGAATGGTCCAAAATTCGGCTGATATTGCTGTTGTATGATAAATTACACATATATTTGTAAAGCAGAAGAAAATGTGTTCTTTTGAAGAAGAACCACTTCTTTTATGTTTTGAGAGTAATCAAACCAAGGGGGCTTGATTTGAGGAATACAGATCACAATTTCCTTATGTTTCCTCCTCCTGGTATATAACATCGGATAAGTCATCAAAACTGAAGTATTGATTTGAACGTCAGGAGTGGAACTTTTGAATATACTACAAGGGTTACATAAATTATAAAGATATTTTTTTGAAAAATTACCAACTGCTTGTACAGAGTTATTAATCGGGATGTGAGAATTTATTTATGCTTACGTACAATTCACAGTAGTAAAATATATACTTATACCAGGAGCCCCCCCCCACTTCTAAGGAAATTAATTTTAATGCGCGGAGCATGAGTTAGGATGACCAGCGCTAGGATATACATATCTATTTAGATTTCGAAGGTTTGTGGATGCAGTTCTCGGACCAGGATGAGTCAGGATTGTTGTGACTTTAGTGAAGGTCTCGGGGAATGTGCTAGGAGTAACAGGAATATCATCATGATACAGAGGAAACGATAGAACCTGGTTAAATACAAAACATAAACAGAAGAACTATCTCCGTGCGCGAACATTACACTTTGGCCAAAATTGTGTAAAAAAATCGATCTCTCGAGGTGTACTGCTCTCCAAGTCCTCCGAATATAAAAGTGCCTGAGGAAAATTTATTGTGGAAGCTGATATAATGGAGAGCTTCCGTTGCCTGATTGAATCGGATCAATCCATCACTGGAGACAAACAAGGTAACATGTAATTATAGAACATGTATCTTGAGGTGACGATATGTCAGTATCAGATCCTGCCATACGACAGCTTGTATCCATTTCCTCTGTGTCGCAACATGTGCCCAACACTTTGACTGGAACTATTGCTTAGGACCTTAGTTAAGGCCTTTGTATTTTTAGAGTTTCTTTTCTGGTTTTTTAAATGTTTTCACCTGTGGCTCTATGTCTGTCTGTACATGTACTTTTCTAAATACCCTGTTCAAAGGAATAAAATTTTACGTGCAGATCACGTTTATTATTAGAAATACAATGAAAATATATCCATACCTATAGAGTATGAGTAATTATAAACAACTAGGTGGTGTTGAAAAAAAAAAGGTTTCCATAATCTTTGATAGGTCACCAAATTAAATATCTTGACGTCCTGATTAATAATACGTTATTTGTACTTTTTTCAAAGTGCCTCCCTCCGTCAGCCCTCGTGCGTTCGTAGCCATTGTTTATGGCCTTTACCATAGATAGTTCATAGTGGGAAAGTCATCCACTTGAGCAGGGTAGCTTAGTTGGGGTAGGATCTGGGCCAAGATCCTGCCAGTATATATTTTTCTTTGGATAACAATTATTAACAACAGTGCCACAATGAAAGTTGACTACATTGTTTCTCAATGTTTATTTATTTATTGGGGCGTTAATATTAATGGATTATAGATTGCAATAAACAGGAATGAAGGAGTATATTAACGTCGATTTTAGCTAGTACTGGCGCACCCTTAAAAGCCAGTTCCCTGTTGGATCCCTTGTTGAAGGTTGTGCTTAACCCAAATAGAATCACAATTATTGGCCATTCAGTCGACTTAACCCTTGGCCCTGGCTCATTGCCTACGGTAGGTTTTCATTGAAGTATCAGATGGTTTTAAGTATCATTTAGCAGGGTTTTCCTTAATTCCTTTAGGCTAGCTTCTGCTTTCATTTCTTCTGTCTGTCACGATAAATGAAATGTAAAAATTCGCTTAAATGTAAAAGATTGCCTTCAACTTCAATTACCTAGGAAGATTGTAAGTATGGGTGTTAAAAATGATCCTCCCAAAGGATTTTTTATGGTTAGAAAGTTTTGGAATTTTAAGGTGATTGTGGAGGGTTCGATTTGTGACAGAAAAAGGTAGTTATCTGATGTTCTTAGAAATTTTGATTGTAAGGAATGGATGCGCTTGATATTCGAGGGTTTTGCTGTTCCTCATAGTTCATCAAGGCCGTAAGCCTGGAATGGTTTTAGTACGGCTTTCTAAATAAGTATGTTTCAATCAATTTTATTAAGATAAAATTACAATCTGCCTTTTATTAGGCAATAAGTAATTGAGATAAATGTTATCATTCAGACCATATTTACAATTCATCATTCACTCGCTCATTCATACAATATTTACAAACAGCCCAGAGGCCCCCCAAGTCCACAAGGTTGTCACCTCCCTCGCATGCGAAGGAGGAAGCGGAGTCTTGGGGAGTCCCCCGCGCTCCTACGTCAGCCGCATCACTGGATAAGAGCCAGCGGAGGCTGAGCAAGAGCGCGAGAGCCACAGACGCTCAGGACATGATTAGAGAAACTGGCCATTGCCAGAACTCCCACTATCACTTAGTTATATCACTATCACCTCGTGACCTGACGAGGCCACTGCCGTTATATTTAAAAAAAAAAAAATTATTCCTGGACATAAATCTTCCATGAATAAAAAATCGGTAACTATTATGTATTAAATGATTAACTTCTGATTATGAATATATTTTAATATTTAAAATTACAATTTGTTTGTACAGCATCATTAATTGAGATGTTTGAATTCATTCCTAATTATGTACAACTCACATTTATACAATATATATATATATATATACATACTGTCCAAAAGCTCCCCCCTCTCAAGGAAATTCCCCCAACATAAATAAAAGAAATACTAGCTGTTTTGATTAGAGAAATGAAATTTCTGCATGTTTTGTTTATAAACAATAGGATAAACGAAATAAAAACTAAGTTACAACAAACGCGACATATTGTAATATGTATGTTCATAAAGATAAATATTGTATGTTCTGTAACTCTTGTTCATTGAGATGAAAAAAAGGAATAAAGAGCCTCTTCCTTTCAGCTTCGGCAACAAGGATTAAAAGGTTGACCTACAACACCCGATTGTCATTCTCGATTCTAATAAGCCCATTGTACAATTAAAGAGTTAATAAAGACCTCAAAGTACAAGTCCATTGTAATAATCTCGGCATTTAGCTAAGTAGTCATTGTTCCTCCGCCAATTGGCCTGGTATAAAATTCATTATTGCCGAGGTCGGAGGGGTGGTTACAAAGACGTCCATTATTAGGTCTGGTCGGGTAATTCCTGTGGGGATAAAGCCAACAACTAATATCTCTGCCGGATTATTAAAGGGCCGTTTCATCTTTAATATGTCAACGGTGTTTGAGCCCTCCCTTCGGTCTGTTGTACGCCGTTCGGATGAATGCTATCAGGATAAGCGTATACTTTTAAGATTTAATCAATGGATCAGACTAGCAGTTTTTTACTGCTACTCTACTCCCTGATATGTTTTACATCAATTATGAATTAGATTGTATGTATTAGTAGACATAGGAGCTCTCATCTTGAGATATTGAATCAACTATAATGTGTATGCAGAGAAAGTTTTCTGATACCCAAAACACAGTAAGGTTGAAACCTATCGCGCCCCAACCTCCAGGTACATAAATTTGTCAACACGAGAAGCAATATCCTATGATGCCGACACAAGACCGCTGGAAGGCCATGCTATAAACCAAGTTATGGCCACGTACAATAAAGATTTTTTTTCACTCAGGAACACCCTAGGTGAACTGCAAACTACTGGGAAAAAAACAAGAAGCTTCGAGATTCCTTTGGCCTTTTGGACTTTCAGTGATTTAACGGTATAACTCAAACCGTCAGCTCATTGAGGCTGTCTTTCCAGCCGTCCTCCCTACTTATTCTCAATTGCAAATCCACACTCCCTTAACCGATGAAAACGTATAACGTTGTGGTAAATTGCGTTCGAGCTATTTCAGATTGGTTATTAGTCCTGGAATAAAGTTTTTATTATTTACAGGCCATTCTACAGATAGACAGACACACGAAATGGCATCAATTAATTTCTCAATGAATGAAGGAAAACACTTCAGAAAACAAAATACTAATGTGATCTAACGAAAAATACTACAGAAGATGTAAAAATGATGACTAACGGATGAGTTTCACAAAAATTTATCAAATGATAACGAACAATCTCACCACTCATCAGAAAGTAAAATACTCATATATAACGGCATATTAAAATCAATCTTACGGGCTTACTGATTGGTACTCTATGGGCAGAATATTCCTCGAGCGTCTGGCATTCACTCCCACCTTAAGTGCTAGGAACACCTGTTAGTACATATTTTTATTACATGAATAAAAACCTCCATAATGATCTTAAAATTCAAACTATCTACGTCCAGTTAGCAGCTCGTTGTATTCGAGCAGTCTTGCTTATTCGTCAAATTATTTCTGAAATCATGGTTCATTATCCCGAATATAGTGTTATTAAATTTAGGGGTGTTCAAAAGAAAAAAGATATATGACTCTTGGTGTGTCCATAAACAGTAAGCATAAGGGAGAAAGCGTTTCCACAACTTGATTCCCAGGGGGTGCGTTCATAAGGGGGACATGACATGGAAGTCCAACGTCGATGGTTTGCTAACAAAATTTGGTAGTTAATTCCTTTATTGTGCAATAATTACAATCTGCCTTTTATAAGGCAATAAGTAATTAAGATATATGCTCTCATTCATACAATATTTACAGTTCATCATTCACTCGCTCATTCATACAATATAACTAACAAAATTATGGCCAGGAATCAATAAACAGGCGCTATTCATGTATTGGGTTGGAAGGGTTGAAATGTCAAATTGATTCATTTTGATGAAATCGTTAAAACAAGAATCCATTTCTTGTCTACAAAAACAAACGAAGTGGGTATTAAATTAATCTGTAGACATTTCTCTTACATTTTCATCATATGAACTGTTCAAGTGTTTGTGTATTTTTTTTACTACCAATGGAATCTGTGAAATTACTAGTTACATTCTTACATGAATTAAGCTTGGCTATGATGCTTCAGAAGCCTATTGAAACATCAATACGGCTTTTGGTGGTGGGTGGTGGTACAGTGAAAGAACTGTACATCAGTGGTTCTCTAGTTTTCAATCCGGCAATACAAATCTCGAGAATGAATATCGTGGAAGGCCTAAAACAAAGCTCGGTGATGATTAATTAAAGTATTTAATTGAGGACAATCCATATCAGACAAACTTTGATAACACGTCAACTATACTTCTGTTACACACGTTCATGCTTTTGGAAAAAAAAAATAAAAATAAAAATGGGCCACATGATCTGACTGATCACCAGAAACTTTGTGGAAATGTTTGTCAGTTAAAACATTACGTGATCTGAAAAAAGAAGTTTTAACACATCCACCTGACTTGTCTCCAACTGACTATCATTTTTTCAGAGCGACTGACGCATTTTAAAAAAACAAAATATTCCAAAATGAAAATGAGATAAAATTTTCGTTTCTCGAATTTATTAATTCAAAGCCAAAACGTTTCTTTGAACAAGGAATAAAACACCTTTTTGGACGTTGGAAAAAATGTATTAAAGCTAACGGAAGCTATTTTGAATAAAAATAATATCTTTAAAGTTTTTTTTTTCTTTCATTTGCCTCATACCCCAGGACCTGACATTTCCAAAATGTTCCAACCCGATAGAATTATTGTATATGGCTGATAAATATTGCAGTGAGTTTACTCCATTTACATGATGATAAAAAAACAAAGTTTATTGACATGAACAACAATTGTAGTAAATACTATAGCAGTACGTAACGCACCGTATTTTAATATAAACAAAATAACTAAAATATGAGGTTTATATAATAAACACTAACAAATAGTTGCCACTTGATTGAGTATCATAACCTGAACCCATATGTGGTATCAGCCTCAGCTACGCTAAAAGGCGTATAAAATTAGCTTTAGAGGACAAGGCAAGACTTTCTTGGAGAGAAACTAAGAAACAGGAACACTCGAAACTGTTTCTTAATGGACCCTGTAAGAGAAGAAGCTCAGCACTTCTATCAATGGACAGGTGGACACTCAAAAGTGTGACAGGACTCTATACAGGTCACTGTTGGTTAAATAAACACCTCTTTAATTTGGGGATAGTGGGATCACCAATCTGCAGATTCTGCAAGAAAGAGGGAGAAACGGCACGTCATATAATATGTGACTGTGATAACTTAGCTAGAAGGCGATACCTTCACTTTGGTAGTGATCGCATTGTAGACCCCAAACTATGTGAACTGATCGATCCATTCAGTATCCTCAGATTTGCAAAGGCCGTGGGCCTGTCACATATATAGGACAGGGGCATGGACGGCGCACAATAGGTCTCAGTGAGGCCGCGGTGCACAAATGCCGGAACAAATAATAATAATAATAATCATAACTAACTGTCATATAGTGTGATTTATTTAGTATAGTAAAACGAAAATAACAATTGAACTTTACGCAAAATACGTTTTTTAAATTTAAATAATTCTAAAATATAAGTATGATATTATGAATCGGCTAATCTCAGTTATTATTACTTCAGTACATTCTATCTAATTCGTTTTTTTCCTAAAGCGTTTAAACTAAAAGCTGGCTCTAAAATTTAAAAAATGATGGGGTTAAACTTAAATTGATATAAACTGATCAAAATTCAAATTAGAAACTCTCTTTTCTATACAAAGAATACAAAAATATTTATGAAAAGTAAAATTAGTTAACAACATGAAGCTTAAAGCTGTTTGGATACAGATGAAATCACAGCCATGCCCCTCGCTTACATTCTTCAGGCACAAAATAAAAATAATTTTAATTGTGGGTTTTCCTACGTGTAAATAAGTCAATATTTTTATTTTTGGGTATTAATTATATTTTACGTACCAGCTTCTTTGATATCTGAGTACTATATGTAATAGCCTCATGTAACATAAAATTAAACAAAGATTTCTCCCATGCGAAAAATTCTAATATAAAATAAATTTAAATTTAACATTTTTTATTAGGTGGCAAGTTGCAGTAGCAAAAAAATGATGTCGATCAGTAACCTAAAAAAGAGTAATCTAAAACTCGATCGGTCATCTAAAAAAAAAATAAATGCAAGCCTATTGATCCACGGATCAACTAGATACAATGGATTTATTCAGGCGATATTTCCGGGGGATAAAAAAAAAACAACACAAAAAAGAGTGAATTTCAGAGGAAAATGCAATATTTAATGATATTCCAGCACGTGAAACACCTAAAGTGTTAAATCATATAAAGTGTAAATTTGCTTAGACAACGAAGTTATGTAAATGTTCAGACTTCCGTTGAGCACATACCAATCAAAAGCTTTTCCCGGCGTTAAAAACACAGTTTATATGGCCAATTAACTTCGCCCCGTTGGCATATTTATTTTAGGTTTCCTAAGTACCAACCGCCTCTGACCCTTGATGTTAAAATCAATATTATTCAATGTCCCTTGAAACTTCCGCCAGCCCCGGGCCATCCTCAAAAGATCAAAAAGCAAAACCTTCTCAATCTATTGACGATTAGTCCGGACTAGATATCCTTTCACCGGGAAAAATTTAGGTGTTTTACCTAAAAACACGTTTTTGAAACAAATTTGCGTTAGTGATTATGTGTAAGAAAATGATTTCTTATTATTTTTGTATTAGCTCTTATATATATTTGCTGTTTATGTTACAAGTTTTTTGCTATGTACTATTTTTATAATATAAAAACGTATTTTTTAAAGATCGTAGTTCTTTTCATGGTTTATAGCATATTTATAGTTTAATTTAACCAACGAAATAACATCTTATAAATAAAAGTATAGAATAGGTTATGTATTTTGAAGAATTGTATAATCTGTAGATCATTCCCGGTATCGATTTAGTTAAAATTAATAATTTTAATTTAGATCGAAAACCATTTATTGTAAGCAATTTTTGTAATTAAGTTAAGAGGTTTTTTTTTACGTAGGTTCTTTACGGCCTCTTAAGGATTACAGTACAACGAACACTAATTGAAAAACAACCGAGTAGTGTTGGTGATTCCGATCAAGTTGACCACATCAAAGTCTGGCCCGTCTGCTACATCGGACCGCTTAATTCAACGAGATCTTATCACGAGCATTGGCCACGTAAATAGATACGTGCTTTTAGTGACTAATTATTAATTATTAGCAATTCAGAAACAGTTAATTTATTTATTATTTATCATAAGTTTGACATTTTTTCGAAAATGAACGTAGTTTCTTATCAGAGCTCTGACCTTTCGTTCGTTATTTTATTAAAGATAATTTCATTTCCTGATCACTTAATTTCTGTTACTGTGAATTAATTGAATCAATAAACGTCATCTGGATAATTTACAATAAATGGGATCTGGATAATTTTTATTTATATTTACTTTTATTTAAATTATGCTGTCTATTCATTTGACCCAGGACTAGTTTTTATGTCTTCTGAGCATCAGCCTCTCAAATGGGCTTCATTTCGAAAGCTCCTATTATTTTTCAGGAGCTCAAACACACGGTTTGTATGACGGTAAAAGCTAAATTACATACGAGATATTATTAAACATCTTTGGAATTCAAAGAAAATAAAATGTCTATTAGTTCCGATTGCAAATGAAGGGGCTCTACTTTCAAGCACGTACAAAGGAAAACATGCCTGTCTGTAGTTCTACTTTACATGCCAAATAATTAAACTAATTTCACGACGCGAAATTTGCTGATTAAATGTCCGTCAATACACTAAAATATGAAGTATAACTGGAAGGTGGGAGCTGCCGGGGACTGGTGGAGCCTGTTGCTTGGGGTTTAAGGGCACTAGTCTCCTGAGAGCATGTTTGACTCCATAGGCTTGGAGCATTTGGGCTTTTTCCATGAATACAAAATTGCGAACATCAGTAAAATGTATTTCCATTGTATGTATTAAGTAGAAACAATTTTTTTCTTTAGCATCCTCCACCCAGCCTCCGTGCCTAAGATATTAAATATCTGCCTTGCTTGTGAACCTGGCCGCCGGGATCTCGGCCGACTTACTGGTGGCCCCGAAATTCTGCTAAACGCTCTCTTATTATGTCTCCAATAATGAACTACGTTTACCAATACCACAAAGCGTTGGTGACCACTTGGTTTTGTGCCTATCAAAACCAATAGAAGCATTATTTGTATTTCTGTTTTATTTGTATATGTTCACGAATTGCGTTCGTGCTTGGAATAAGTGTTGTGTGTTCCCGCACTGGGAGAGAATCCCCTCTCTCATTTGCTTGACCCGCTCCCAAATTGCCTGTCTCTAACCTCATGTTAGTCAGTCAATCTGAGACATCCCTGGAGACAGCATCTCAGCTTAGGTGGTTCCCCTTGGTCTTCATTAGTCAGACCATGCAAGACTACCCTAGAGAGAGGATCTGAGGATTGGCTATCCCCACGGTCAGAGGACCAAGACAACATATCTTTGGACGTTGACATTCGAATGGACGGTTTCTCCGATGTATCTCCAAAGGGAGACAAAATTTAACACGCAACTCATATCTTTAGGACAGATACATTATCAAATATATTTTATTCATTTCAATTGTCCTATCAATAGACATTAAACTTCAAGGAATTCATTTTATTTGTGTCAGTTGTAATTATTTTCATTATTTCTTAATATGTTATTTGTATTAATTTGAATATTAATAGCTCTCACGGGGTGGCCACTTTTTCTAGTAATGTTATTGATTTCATGTGTATATATATTTTATTCTGGGTTGATGGCATTGTAATTTATTCAATTTATGAGCCTTTTCATGTTTAGTACACAATTTTAATCTTAAATTTTCTTTTGGCTGGATCTTGCAGGCTGACAACCACCAATCTTCTGCATAAACTGGAACTATTAAAACAAAATTAACCGTTAAAATAATTATTCCATTATCACTTATTTCTTGTATTTTAAAAGTCGCAACCCAAAAGCTATTTGATATTAAAAGTTCTAATTCATTTGCCATGCCTGAGAGCTCATTAGAGTAATTAAATAAGTTAAGTAAGTTAAATTCTTGTCATTTTATCCTCGTTCTCTGTCAGCCTTTTGTTGAGATAGGACCCTAAATACCGTACTGTCTCGGAACTAGTGGACAGGACCTGTGGCAGAGGGTAAAGGTAATGTAGGATCGATTTAACTTCAAAGAAATATTTTACGCAGAGTATAATTAAGCTTTTTTCTAATGATGTTTTGGTATTTTTTACTACTAAAATTTCAGTCTGACGCCCTCAAAAAGCTCTAGTTAATTATTTGGATTCCCGTGTGAATTATTGTTTAAATCGGGCTGACCAATGAACACGTATACTACGCATCCTAAATGTTATCGCGCTGTTTACATCATGTGTTTTAAGCCTCGTGTTGGGGTTCTACATAATAAAATGACATGTTGATCCGTAGATCAGTTGCATTGTTACTTTTTTTTCTTTCTTTTTTACCACTGGCGTAGGACAGACATACAAAGAGACATACGAACAACCTGATTGAGGCCAAAGCCTTTCCCTTCCCACTTGGCAAAATGTTTCTGTATTGTGGTGTAGAAATTACCTACATGTGATCTGGGTAGGTGGATTGCATCCATTAAAACCCTTCCAGTTTATGGCTGTGACAATAATGACGCGGTCATAAATTACAGACCCCACCGCTGTACAGTCCATGTTTAAATTAAAACCTATATTTAGAAGGAGTTTTATGACTGGTGCGACATTAAACCGTTTCTGTAGCCACATAGAGGTACTTAATATTTACCCTTGGTTAAGGTTATGTATCTTTTGGCTCTTAGGATTAGTGGCCTAGTATAGAATTTTAATAAATAATTATTTTTAAGATACTTTATGGTTACTAAAAAATCTTCAGAAACTCATTAAAAAATAAAAATATTCTTGAGTATGTTTCATTCAAATGTATGGAAGATTCGCCACTTTTAAGTGGGCGTATTATAAGGATGCAAATATTTACCAATGAACACCTAAAACAAATTTAAAAAAACAAACTAACTTAAAGCTATAAATTATTATCATTTTTAAAAATATCTGGTGTTGTTAACTGTTATTAATTAATTAATGTGCAATTATTTATTGAATTATTCTTTTAATAATTTATATTGATGAATATGGTTTTAAATAAACATTATGAGCTTTTCCACCAATGATAAATAATGATATTGTATATATTTTATTAAGATATGAAAATAAAAAATAAACCTAAAACAATAGAAATCGTGCCAATTTATTTTTTGGTCAGCTTGATTTTTCAGGAATCGAGTTGTTTTGACAAATGTATTTCTTTCACAATCATCTACTAAATATTTCTTATGTTGGTCCTGTAGAGATCATCATAAATAATATCAATGAATAATTTATAGACTCCTGTGGACATAGATACAAATACCACATTCATATACATAAGTACTTTAAATAGTATTTACACGTTAACACTTACATACTTTCACTATTTTTTTTTTTCAATCAATCAATTTTATTAAGATAAAATTACAATCTGCCTTTTATTAGGCAATGAGTAATTGAGATAAATGTTATCATTCATACCATATTTAACTATTAAAAGACACAATTATCTACTATCATTTCTACAATTTATGACTATTAAATTATGTTTATGGCATCGTCTTTCTTCTTTTTTTTTTGTGGTTTCAGCAGATGTCTATTGAAGTGTCATAGATTATAATAGAAAATGTATAATTAGGTGAAGAAAATTTCATTCATATTTTGTGCTTTGCTGTGCGCTTTTGTGGGTTGATAAAAAGACTGAGTTGCATTAAGTTAGCTTGGTAAATACTCGTTGAACAATCTGAACTCTTCAAGTATTTTAATTGAACCAAATGGGACATGTTTTGAGGCAATATGCACTGTTCAACGTAGCACTAACACAACTGATTGATTTTTAAAAATCTGTTGTGTATTTTCAATCAAAAGCACTCATTTAATTTTCATCTCTCCTCTATTCTTGTTAGTGCCTGGATACTTGCAGAAGCAGCCATACTTTTACTTCTCCATACATCTAGAGCATCTAGAGCAGAACCTTTTCCTTTTTTTTTTTGGCCAGATTCCGTTTACAAATTTAAAGGTGATGTTGTTGAGCGAGCCTCCCTCATAGAGTCAATGACCTGAAAAAAGGTTTCTGACTGCCCAGAAGATGTTCCTCGACCATTAAGAATTCACGAACGTAAGAAGTGTGGAGTTCCTTTCCTGGTCTAACATCGTAGCGTGTCGGTCGTAAAGTTTATACCGATGCAGCAAAGCATATTTTGATTCCTGGATTTCGCATAGTATATGGATGAGATCATTTATCACAATTGAAGAGAGAGAGAGAGAGAGAGAGAGAGAGAGAGAGAGAGAGAGAGAGAGAGAGAGAGAGAGAGAGAGCGAGAGAGAGGAGTTGTTTTGTTTCTTTTAGGGCATGTCAACCCCAAGGATCATTGACACTCGCATATATACGATAATTTTCTTGCATTTTACAACAGCTATTTTTTAATTATTTTAACACCACTTTACAGCGCTTGGAAAAAAATTAACGTATTTTGGGTTTCCTATTATATTAGCTATATATCTTGTAGATCTTAGTGAACACGAAAATCAGATCAAAGCACCAGAAACACCTGAGGTGAACCAGGTGGCACCCCAGTCCCATGAGTAATACAGGAACTTTCATTAGGAATTACTTCTCATTATTTCTCAAGAGAAATTTTTTATTTCATTATAAGTTACATAGTCTCATTACGTACAGTTACCAGACACCACAGCACGCTAAGCTAAAATGCAGTTGATACGTAATACCTTCTTGGGCAATAAGAAATTGTGATAAATGTTCTCATTCATGCCATATTTACAATTTTCATTCACTCACTCAGTCATACAGTATTTACAAACAGCCCATAGACCTCCTAAATCCACATGGTTGTTACCTCCCACGCATGCAAAAGAGAAAGTGGAGTCTTGAGATGTCCCCTCACTCCTCCGTCAGCCGCGTCACAGGATAAAATACCTAAAACTAAAATTAGAACTTATTTATATGTAATAAAACCGAAATAAAAAATACCAACAACTAATGCCTAATTTCTATTTGCGCTGAAGGATGAAATGAATGTCTTTATGTACATTATTCCTAGCTCAAACGCTATGCACAACACGTGTTGTTAAATTATCTTACAATTTTCAAGAAATCCTTTGAATCCTTTTTTTTTACTACATTATAAATTAAGCAAATGCCATTGGGATCATGTAGTCGGGAGACGATAGTACGCCCATGTAAATTTGTTGTTATTCTTAGTAATTTATTCTGCATTTTCTACAGGTTGTCATTTTTTTTTTTCAAAGAATTTACATAAAGTAATTTTTTGTATATAACGGACTAATTCATATTTTTTACCTGGCAGTAATAGGCATACCAGTGCTGCATTATACCTTCGGAGCTCGCTCAAAATTGTTTTCCATTTATGTAGTTGGGAAAAGCAAATTGTTAATTCATTAGTTCCCACTACTTCCGTGTCTAATGGGCCAACCAATGTTGTCCAACCAGATTCAAAATGAAATGAGTTTTATGGAGTTGTCTATTATATGTTATTGTGCTTAGTGATTTTTTTTTTTTCTGATAAAATAACAATCGGCCTCATTGGGCAATAAGTAATTGTAATAAATGATCTCATTCATACCATATTTACAATTTTATTCACTCGCTCATTCATACAGTATTTAGAAACATCCCAGCGACCTCCCAAGTCCACATGGTTGTCACCATCCTCGCGTGCGAAGCAGGAAGCGGAGTGTCAATTTGTGAAGCACTGAAGATGCCTGCAGTTGTTCTACACGTATAATAAATAAATTGAGAGACCAAGCATTGATATTTTCAAAGAGCCCTACTACATTTTTGGTTTCTTTTTGAGGCTATTCTCCCACTTAATATATTATTGGTAATATTTTTTTTCAAAAAACAAAGTTTTTGTTTCAAACGAAACATACGTTGCATTTTATCGTCCCGACAATATTTGTCATCTTCGCCTCTAACAAGGAGGTGCCAACTTTCAAGTTCTGAGGACTAATGCAAATGTTTCGTTCTGAGATCAATGGAACTTTCAAGTTAAAGTAAGTTACAAAGGTCCCTTTAAAGATCCATCCGAGTTAAACTTGATGTTAGCTGTTCTAAGGGCTTGGTCGGACCTCCGTAGCTAAACAATGACTTCGCACGCAGTTCTCTCCCTCTTTCATTCTCTCAACTCCACCCACGCACACACAGACACGCGCGCGCGAGAAGGGCGCGCGTACAAACGTACCCTTCACCCCACGCTCTTATTGACGCCTCCTGTACTTACAAACCGAATGCAGTCTCTTTGGTCAATTCAAAGTGAACTTGACTTCTTACTGCACTTTACTTCTACGAACTGTACCCTTTCTTTTGAAAATTGATGTATTCTTTGGTAGTGATAAAAAATATATACTATGTCTGCATTTCTTATTGTGTATTAGTGCCCTTCCTGAATTAAAAACCTAATATTGTTCTTGTAGTTCCAACGATGACCTGAAAAATGCTAACATTCCATAATTCATTGTTGTCATAAATTATTTACTAGAAAATTAAACAATTACAAAAGTTTCCTCAAATCACTGCTCAGATCTTATGTAAGATTTTATGTTCTGGTTTTTCCCAAATGTTAAAGGCACAGTAAATATTGAAACGGAAAAATATTTCAAAGATACTCCGAAAAATCGTTGTGGGCCAACAGTAGAAATCATGTATTTAATATGTATCAATCTGAGTAAATAGATTTTTCTTTAGCGATTTACAGTGACCTAGAAAATCTATAATTAACATAAAATACTTTTGTTTACAAAAAGTTTTTACATCATTTTAACATTGTTTACGTCATATAAGTGTAGTAGTTAGAAACTAAAACAAAAAGATCAAAAAATCCCAATCGAAAATTCTCAGAACTGTAGTCAACGCTCCCTTATAAATGCTCCCTTACATTATAGAAAATTATCCCTATTGTCATTAACCTTTTATTTTTCAAATTCCACAAAAACCTATCCGCTCATGCAAATCCTCTTGTCAACTCCTTATCCAGGAACACTCATCCTTACAATCCTCTTCGTTGCCTGGAACGTGGTGGCTTGGCGTTCTACTGTAAATGTAAGTCAAGGTGTCCACGCACTTGCCATCATGCCCTGAGCGTCGGTGACTCTCTCTCTCTGTGGTCTACGCCTCACGGTGAAACGGTTGGAGAAGGTGGCGCCCCCCCCCCCCCGGCCCATCCACTAGCTCAATAACAGAATCACCTTGGGCCATTAAGGCCTAATGGGCATGTAAGTATTGTTTAAATGTTGGCATGGGTGGAAAATTTACATAAGTATGAATTGTAAATTAAAAAAAAAAAAATTTTTATATAATGGGAAAAATGGCTAGGCCACCGATCCTTGGATCAACAATTCAATTAGAAAATTAATTTTGACACAAGGTACGAAAAACAAATAGCCGTCAACCAGCCATCGTTTGGTGACGGGTGGGTACACAGTACAATTTTCTGTAATTGAAGAAGCTATTGAAAAATCGTTAGGCGGCCGAGGGACATTAGGGGGTGGTTTACCTACTGCCGATAAGGGGCGCCTTTATAACTCCCTGACCACTTACTACTACCCTCCTTTATTTTCCCCTTTTTCTTTTTATTATTTCTTTTTGGGATCGGAAATCCAGTTCTTGGAATTACTATAAATGTCTCACGTCCCATTCACTATCTGTTATTTTATTAAAAATAGCCATATTTCACCCCCTATTAATTGTTGCATTTTACTGTACATCCGATCGTCAGAGGTGCTTTCAGATACTTACGATCCGAGCAAAAATGAAAACAAAATCATAAATTACTATTTTTATTTTAGTTAAGATTCTCAGCACCTCGTAATTTTGGTATGAATGAGAACATTTATCACAATTACTTTACCCCCCAATTAGGCTGATTGCAATTTTATCACAATAAAGAAGTTTCTATTGGTAATTATAATAACTGGAATTATGGGGGGGGGGGTGAACGTAAGTAAAGTCATGCTCGTTACTCTAAATTTTAGAATTTCTCAAGTCCCAGCTGTGAATCAAGTTACGAGTAGAAGTTTTCATAGTTATAAACAAATTATAGACACTCAGAGCCAAAAAGTACGAAGATATTCTACAATATGAGTGAAGTTTAGTATGCGCTGGTTGAGAAGTTAATTATAATAAAAAATAAAACGATTCGACTATAAGTTAGCCGTTTTTAAAATCAATTCGGTTACCTCACTGTCTGGTTATCTAGCTTCATATTTTACCTGTGGTATTCATTGGGTAGAAAGCATGTTTTAGAAGGCAAGGAAGTGAGTATTAGGAACTGCTTAAATCTGAAAACTCTAATAACACACCGAAACTTCCTCTTAGAATTCATTACGTGTCACTTTAACGTAGATCTGAAAAGCTCTGTCTTTTACCAAGCTGATATTTACTAGCAACATGCCCCCAACCCCATAATAAAGTGGTTAATAGGTAACCCCTTAGTACCTAGCCTAATACAAAACACCCTATAGAGACTATTTAAACCAAAAACTCACTCCCTTAAAATCAACTTAATTCTTTTTCTTTTTTTATTATTATTTTTTTTTTTACAACAGTTCTCTTTGGACAACTGTACAGACTACTTCAAAGGACATCCCATCTCTCAATAGAAAATAAACTACTAATCTACAAAGTTATACTTAAACCAATCTGGACATACGGAATAGAGCTATGGGGGACAGAAAAAAAGTCGAACATCAAGCGTATCCCATCCTTTCAATCAAAAGTCCTGAGAACAATAGTAAATGCCCCTTATTACAACAATTTATTAAGATAAAATTACAATCTACCCTACATTCTTGAACTCATCCCTGCCAAGTTCATAAAATTCCATAGTAACCTATCCAACCACCCAAATTCCCTAGTACAGTCATTGCACTGCACCACTCATCCCTATAATCCACCTTGGAGATTAAAACGGCAGTGGCCTCGTGACCTGCTATAATTAAATTAAGTGTTAACTTAATTCTAATAAATAACTTTAATTTGTTTATAATAATATCATTAAAGTATATATAGCTGAAGTCAAAACAAGAGCTAATAAGAGAGACCGGGTATTAAATAAGTTCCGAGAAAGTTTTATATTGCTTTTTAATATTATTGCTTAGTTATTTACTTACCAAGATCAATTAACAAATAAAAAGTAGATTTTTGATAAACATAATTTGGAGTTGTCTTCTCGTTTAATCGTGCTTTAAAAGCCTATTTATTTATTTCCTCCATAATAACAAATGTTATCTTTTCATAATCAACATAAGCCATATTTAGTATGTTTCACCATGTGTATTTTATATTCTATTAATTTATTCTTTGGACATCAGTGTGAATGAATTTTCATATCCTAATTAACAAGCAATTGTGATCAATGGCCTCATTCATACTATATTTACAGTTATGAATTCACTCATTCACTCATTCAATATTTATAAATCAACACAGCTCACAGATCTCTCTAATGCTCATGGTAGTCCCTCCCTAGAGGAAATAGGATGGTGAGTCTTGAAAATCCCCCACGTTCCTCCATCAGCCGCGTCACTGGATACGAGGCAGTGGAGTCTGACCAAGAGCGCGGCTCGACAATTGTGGTTCATAGACGCTCAGGAAATGATTGGAGAAACTGGCCATTGCCAAGACTCCCACTGTCATGTATTTATAGCAGGTCACGAAGCCACTGCCGCGTTAGTATCCGAGGAGGTGGATTATAAGTGGAGCAGTGCAATGACTGTACTACGGGATTAGGGTGGTTGGATAGGTTTCGATGAAATTTCATGATCTTAGAAGGGACGAGTTAAAGAATGTAGAGTATATCAAGATCATTATGAAGGGTTTTGTTTCTGACGTAATAAGGGGCATTAACTATTGTTCTCAGGTCTTTTGATTGAAAGGATTGGAGACGCTTCATGTTTAACTTTTTTTGTTGTCCCCCATTTTGAACATATATGGATATATTTCCAGTTCTTATGTCCGAAATGGCTTAAGTATAACATTGTAGATTAGTAGTTCGTTTTCTATTGGAGAGGTGGGATGTACTTCGAAGTAGTCTGTATAGATGGCCAAAATCGATCTTTATCTAGTAAAAAAAAATTTATTTTATTTACTTTATTACAAAAAAAAAACATTGTTTATTGTTCCGTATCTCTATTAAATGGAAGTATGTTAATAGTACAATGCCATACAGTATGAAATGTAATATTATTCTAGAAAAAGGACGCATGGTGGGTGACTCCTCCTTACGACCCTGAAAATAAATTTCATAACTGTGTTTACTGTTTACTTTTTTTGTGTCTGGGTGTTGCGTTGGCTAACTGCCATTTTTCACACTTAGTGTACTTAAAACAGCACGGGTTTTAATTATATTTACCTTAAAACCCCCAGACCTCTTCATTTCCAACCACGGGATTTCTAAAATATGACCCTTAGTAAAAATTAACTCTAATGACAGGTTTTACTTTTAGTTTTGAGAATAATTTTGAAGTATTTTTTAGCTTGTTGAGATCATCATGTTCTATTTATTTATATATATTTTATAATTACGTATTACTATTTATTATTATTTTATTATATAAACACTTATATTTTAGTCTTTATCTTTTATAATTTCTGCACTTTTCACGAAGCACAAAAAATAAATAAAAGGAACATCGACGCGCTATTCATCGAAAGATTTCGCTCCAGCGGTGCTTTTCAGAAATTTTGAAGAGCGCAGCTTAAGACATTGCATATTGGCCAGTGGTCGATAACAAAAGGTACATCTAACCAAAGATCTGGAGGTGGTAGGTTCGAGTCCAATTCCTATCTCTTTTCTTAGGGTTTATCATTATTAAAACAGTAGGATTGCAAACCACAACTGATAATTGATATTACTAAGTTAATATTTGCTTTTATGATGATTAAGGGTAGGGAGAAATTTTTATCAAATTAATAAATTAGGAACATCATTTCCAGAATAGAAAAGAAAAATTATTACGGAACAAAGCCCCCTGTGAGTACCATTAATATTCAGTCCACAAATTCATATATTGTAAATAAAAATAACTATTACATCATAACAAAAACGAAAATGACAATGAAAAATAAACTTTCAACCTCTGTAAACAAAAATAGTAATAGATAAGATTATTTAGCTGCATTTAGCAAATATATTCATATATGGATACGAAGTCTCTACAATACAAAGAAATCAAAAACATATAAGCTAAATAGACAATAGTAAAAACAAAAGAAGATGCCAGCCAAACATTTATATATATATATATATATATATATATATATATATTAGACAATGAGATAAAAAAGCAGGGGGGAAATAAAAGTTTGAAAATATAATTTATTTGATAGGTCCTAAACTATAAAATATAATAAAAAATACGTTTATAGTTCATAATGTGTTCTCGCCCCAATATATTTCAGTATAGAAAATCGGAGATGTTTAATAATTTAACTAAATGTCCAATGGGGTGGTTACAGTAATGAAGATGACCTGAACTTAGTATCATCATTTGAAGGGGCGTTTTAGTACAATCGGAATTTTTAAGTGTCGCGGAGAATATTTCGGTCAAACTTAGGAAGAATTATGAAATTTCAGTTTAAAATTGCAAGTATTTATGACAATAAAACTCCATAAGCGTTTGATTAATAAAAAAAAATGGAGAACAGTGTTAATCGTTGGTATGCATAACATTATTCCATGTCACTTTATGACTTATTACTCTCAAGTAAAGACGTGGTAGGCCATAAAGTGAGATTATTTCTACCTATCGACTCCATGCTTGGAGCTCGTTAATCATTCGCTGACGTTCAATTCATCAGTATCTGTTGTAAAAAAAAAATAAAAAAGGCCTTAAAATCTTTAATATCAAAAGGCTAAACTTTTCACATTTTGGCCTTTCCCCTATAATAACTTGGCCAATAGACGCTATAATTTCTGTAGTTATAATAATTTGTTGCTACGAAATTTGGTTGCTTGACTCAAACAAATTTAATATTTCTTTTTGTCATGTATCACAAAAGATGAAGTAAGAAGGGCTGCAAGAGTAATCACTTGTATTTCTACAAATGAAGAAAAAAGTAGTCAACAGGTCTGAAAATTTGAAAGGTAATTTCCATAATATCTGGATATAGGCAGACTATATGTATCGGTTACAGTTCAATAATATAATTTATAATAATATGAAAACAAATAAAAACCTCAGCCCCGATTCATCAACATTTAACATATCGTAAGTCTCAGCTCAAAAACTATTGATTTTTTAAAGGGTTGATTGTTCCGCCAGGGTTAATAATATTATATACGAGAAAAGAATTTAAAAATATAATCCAAAAATAAAAATTAAGAATCAAAGAACAGAAATGGCGCATTATATACTATTAAAGTCAATTTCAGTTGTTATTTTTTATCAATAAAAATATTGATTTTCATCCATGTTCACATTGATAAAATGTTCATAATTGTATTTCTTGAAAAATAAATTTGACCAATACAGTCTAAACCATTTAATAAATATTTAAAAAAAAACTCAAGTTATGTCCCGTTTCATATAATTGATGTTGACAAATTTAATCAGGTAAAAAATTTTGTTTTTGAAAAATGAATAAATAATTGGACTATAGACCAACCAACAGTCCCCGTTATAATTTACGATGTACGAAGAATTAAAACATAAAAAAATAAAGTAAAATAAAATAATAAAAAATATGAAACATGAACATCAAGAATAAAACTTATAAAATGAAATAAATCCAAGCCAAAAACAACTTCCTCAAAATCTATACGGAAACTGCACAAATTCACACGCACGTATATATACATATAATTATAATATATGTTATTTATATTGTTATTATATGTGTGCTATATATATAATATTAATTGCGGATTAATTGCTATACAGACGGCTCACTAACAGAAAACGGATCAGGGGCCGGCATATGGAGGAAAGATAAACCAGAATCTGGGATTTCTATTCCTTTAGGTAGACACACCTCGGTCTTTCAGGCCGAAGTGATGGCGATCAATGTCTGTACCCAAACCTTAATTGGGGAGGGTGTAAGAAACAGACTGATCACAATTTTCACGGATAGCCAGGCTGCAATTGGCGCCCTGAGAAGCTATACGACCAGATCTTATTTGGTTGAGGAGTGCAAAAACAACCTAAACACACTCTCGCTAGCCAATAAGGTTAGAATCGACTGGGTGCCAGGACACACAGGCATCACAGGCAATGAGAAGGCAGATGGCCTTGCAAGGGTGGGCTCAGAACAGACACCTCTTGCACCTGAACCCATATGTGGTATCAGCCTCAGCTACGCTAAAAGGCGTATAAAATTAGCTTTAGAGGACAGGGCAAGACTCTCTTGGAGAGAAACTAAGAAACAGGAACACTCGAAACTGTTTCTTGATGGACCCTGTAAGAGAAGAAGCTCAGCACTTCTATCAATGGACAGGTGGACACTCAAGAGTGTGACAGGACTCTATACAGGTCACTGTCGGTTAAATAAACACCTCTTTAATTTGGGGATAGTTGGATCACCAATCTGCAGATTCTGCAAGAAAGAGGGAGAAACGGCACGTCATATAATATGTGACTGTGATAACCTAGCTAGAAGGCGATACCTTCACTTTGGTAGTGATCGCATTGTAGACCCCAAACTATGTGAACTGATCGATCCATTCGGTATCCTCAGATTTGCAAGGGCCGTGGGCCTGTCACATATATAGGACAGGGACATGGACGGCGCACAATAGGTCTCACTGAGGCCGCGGTGCACAAATGCCGGAACAAAATAATAATAATAATATATAATATTAAAAACGTAAATACCTAGATTTACACATTTAAAAAAAAACAACCTTAGTGGATGTGCAGTAATGCATTACAGTATCCTTTTCTTTTATAGTATTCTTTTACACATGCTAACCTACGGCTGTGTTTTTTTTTCCACTTTGCCGATTTCCTGTTAACTTCAAAAATGAAAACTCTGGGGAGTTTAATTTTGTCAATTTAAGATTTTTAATAAAACAGGAAGAGTAGATTGAGGATTGGGAGAAATGAAGGTAGGTGGATTGGTGAGGGGGAGGGCTTGGGCTCTGGCTCACTGCAAACACCAATAAAGTTCTTCATTTCAAAGAACACCAAGTAGAAGCTTCTTCATACAACCGGCTTGATTCCGGGTCAGCGAAGCTCCCTAAGTGGCAGATGTTCTTTTATAGGGCTGTCCTCTTCGAATATGCCCATAAAGGCGGCAAAAAGTCACTTATCCCCACTGCCCCAGGCACAAGTCAGCCCTAATTGAAGTGTAGAGCAGCCAACGCGCCGGCGGAATGGGTTTATGTCATGAATACCCTGGTAAAACCAGCAATCAAATCTAGTTGGAGTTTTAAATGACTTCAACGATAAGAACGGCTAATATATGACTCGGTTATGGATAAGTAATAAAACAATAACAAATGCTTTAGTGACACCAACTCCATGTATAAAACGGTAATATAAACAACCTTAAGTGAGTATACTGTACCTGACAGCCACGTTCAGTATGCTCTTCGTCAGTACGCGCATGCCTTTGATAAATATGTAATTAACGATACTGCAGAGAGATTAGACAATGCAAAATATAATCTATTAGCACCTGAGGATCTAGCGTAATCTAGCTGTGGTGATCATTGGATAGGATAAAGTGTAGGGATCAGAAGGTGATTTAGGAGGATAAGACGGTTATGTCTGGAAACCACTTTAAAATCAACACTTTGAGAGCAAGGACGTTGATGGGTGCAGATTGGAAAGCACCAAAGGATGTTGGGGGGGGGGGGGCTCGCAAAAACCAATTATACCTCTGGAGGATAACGGGTCTTGGGGCGACTCCGAAAGTACTATGCTACCTATAAACACGTTAATGCGAGGAATTTCACTAAACGCTCATTCCCTAAATCACTTTGCTTATAATAAATAAATTGAGCTACTAAAGTATTATCTTAAAAATATCATATACGAGTCGCTGTTTAGTGGCCAATATCAATATATATGAAGTTCCCTATCCTCCTACATAAAGAATTGGAAGTGGTCGAGTGATCTTTTAGAAATATTTAGTCACTGGGAGTTCTGAGCGTCTGCGGCTCTTTAGCTCTAAGTACTGATAAGGCTGCAGGAGTAGCGTGTGGGATCTCCCGAATCCCTGTCTCCTCCTCCACATCCGGGAAGGTGACAATTCTGCAGGTGAATTAGGGAATCCTTGGGTTATGCTCGTATATTGATATTTTAAATCTGATTTATGCTTTATTTCTCTCCAGGTACTATGTGCATTGTCAATGTCTGATATCACAGCGTGCCCAAAAAAACAGATGAGACTAACTTTTAATTGATTGAAAAATATATTATTAAGCTTCAATAACGTTTACAGGCAATGATATTTGTATTTTTCAACTAGTTTAATAATATTTTCTGTTAAAAATTTATTGATTTTTTCTTAAACATGGATTAAGGATATCATGATAGTCGTATTAAACGTTTCGGAGAGTATGAAAAATTGCAAACAGGAAAAACGAATCCTTCTAACTTTTAAGAGGAGGTTTCTGCGATGAATATTTTTTTATTGTATCCATTCTGGATTAATTCATCTTTGCCATCTATTGGCGGTTGAAGGGACTAGCGCAGAGAAGAAGAGCTCTTTGCCTTATAGATCACATGGCATATATGCCTTGCCAGTATGGTTTGCGATTTATCACAAAGATTCGATACAATCCATGCCTTAGCGCTGTTACTGATTGTGAGCTTCCTTCCCAACATTCCGTTAGTGGGATTTGGAGTCCACAACGCTTTAATTCTAATGTGTCACCTCACCTTTGAGCAAAGCCTAGAGGCTTCCCGTTAGATCTTCGGCATGTCACCTGGCAACCTGGTAACCTCTGTCGTCATTTTCTTAGTATGTGTATTATATTGATTTTTTTTATGTACATATTATTAATTCATGGTTTATAGCATAACTTTACTAAGTTATATCTGGTTTTCAAAACTTTCTGCAGTATACTAATGATTGATCGCACGAAAAAAGATTGATATTTAATAATTTATTTGTTTTTAATAAATGTCCACTATGGAACTAAGCGGTAATAATTCATTGCAACATAACGTCTATAAACACCCATTCAAGAGGGAGATAAATAATTTAGTTTATTACAAAGTTGAAATGATTGAACCTATTTGACCTCCAATCATCTATTTATAAAATCCAGTAATGTAACAGCCACGTTGGTTGTTAAAAAACGGCACGCTCGTGTCATTGCTATTAGCAGAGTGAATTGACCGATCGTTTTTTATTGTCTCTCAAATACGTTTCAAATTAACTCGTGTCATATTGACGGTTTCACACGTCAGGTCACCCCATCACTTTAGCTACATTTAATCAAACACACTGTGCATGCATGGTTGCTTCCGTAATAGTCCAGGTCAAGCTTTTTTTTTATAAATCTGAAAATATATCTCAAATAAAATAAAATAGACGAATGGAAACAGTCTTACCTTTCAAACCACTTCTTCCAAGTCCACTGTGGTTTAGAATATTTTAACTACTATCCCATAAATGCAGGAGTTCTACAGGGAGGTGTCCTGGGTCCCGTCATCTATAACCTATACACCGCTGATGTCCCCTCTACTCCCAATACCTTCTTGGCCACATTTGCAGATGGTACTGCAATCTTGTCATCCCACCCAGACCACGACATAGGATCCCATAACCTTCAAAAACATCCTGAAAAGATCGAGTATTGGAGCAACCAATGGCGGATCAAAGTTAATGAAGCAAAATTTTGCCACATTACCTTCACCCTCTGTAGCAAGTCTTATCCACTAGTTAGGGTTTCATCTCGACAAACGACTGACATGGAACGAGGCTAAAAAGACAAGAACTAAACAGACGCTTTGGACAACTGTACAGACTACTTCAAAGGACATCCCATCTCTCAATAGAAAATAAACTACTAATCTACGAAGTTATACATAAACCAATCTGGACATACGGAATAGAGCTATGGGGGACAGCAAAAAAGTCGAACATCAAGTGTATCCAATCCTTTCAATCGAAAGCCCTAAGAACAAGAGTAAATGCCCCTTATTACGTCAGAAACAAAACACTTCATAACGATCTTAATATACCCTACATTCTTGAACTCATCCCTTCTAAGTTCATGAAATTCCATAGTAACCTATCCAACCACCCTAATCCCCTAGCATAGTCATTGTACTGCGCCACTCATCCCTATAATCCTCCTTGGAGACTGAAACGGCAGTGACCTGCTATAAATGCGTGACAGTGGGAGTCCTGGCAATGGCTACTTTCTCTAATCAAGTCCTGAGCGTCTGTGGCTCTCGTGCTCTTGGCCAGCCTCCACTGGCTCGTATCCAGTGAAGTGGCTGACGGAGGAGCGTGGGAGACTTCCCAAGACTCCACTTCCTCTTCCTATGCGAGGGTGGTGACAAACATGTGGATTTGGGAGGCCTCTGGGCTGTCTGTAAATATTGTACGTATGATCGAGTGAATGATGAATTGTTAATATGGTATTAATGAGAGCATTTATCTTAATTACTTATTGCCTAATAAGGCAGATTGTAATATTAGCACAATAAAGAAAGTATAATAAAAAAAAAAATGAATGGAAAAAGTGGTCTGAACACTTAAGCAAAGCATTCATACTGAAAAATCCGCTGTATTTTATTAATAAAAGCTCAAATGATTCCTGAGATGAAAAAAAGTCGTTGAGATTACTGTCGTTTTTTTTTTGTTGTTTTTTAAATGCAGTCTATCGAGATCACTTCCAAGTGTCACTCATCCCCACAATCCTTGGAGAGTGAAAAGGAAGTGTGATCTATTGTAAATTTTTAGTCACTGGGAGTTCTGAGCGTCTGTGGGTCTTCAATACTGCGTAGCGGTGATTGGGCTGCAGGAGTAGCATCGGGGATCTCCCGAATCCTCGCCTCCGTCTCCGTTGTAGTTTTCTTCAAATTCGGATCTATATTCAAATCCAGTGGTGTTCGAGTAATATCAATTTTTTAGATTTTACCGTAGCTAAATCATCCCTTAATATTATAACAGTCAAATCGCGGACAGGCTCATCCTTCTCAGAGGGGAGACAGCAACAGGGGGCTTCGGTGTTTTTCACCCACCCCTTCCCCTACTGGAAAAAAAAAACTAGCCATAAAGAGCGGAGGTGTGGCCGTTAGAGACACTGTTCCATTTGTGAGTCTAATCGGACGCTGGAGGGGGGGGCGTGATTTGCATGTGGCGCGCCCTGCTCCTTATTGCCGGAGGCGGTAAGAACTGACTTGCCTGGAACTAATTGCTTCGGCACCCTTTGTCATCCACCTCCCTCTCCGTAGGGCGAACACTAACAAGTCAGAAGACCCTCGGATCGGTAAACTATGCCGCCGGATAGTTTCTGGCTTTATTGCACCGGCTTGAAAGGGTCTCTTATTCATGCAGGGCCGATCCTACAGGTGACAGAGCTAAAATTACTGTACATATTGTGACGCAGAATAACTTGTTAAGTAATATTCAAGTTATTGAAACTTGATTTTATTTACCTATAATAATAACGCCTGCAGCTTAAGAGTAATCATTGAAATTTAATTTGCTAATTATGAATTATTCAAGTAAGTTTTTATACCTCAGATAGTTATATAATCAAAAAGTTATTTGCAAATGAAGCATTGATTTATAATTTTAATTTATTCATGCAATAAGGTGTTTATCTCTTTAAACTGAAGGTAGCCTTATCAAATTATTCATGTGAACATTTTTATGATTGAAGATTCTATTGTGGCTGATTTATAGCCACTTTTAACTACAAATCCTACGTCTTTTATTATCTTTTTCATCAATTATGTCTTTTAAACTAGTGGCAAATCAGAAGAAAAAAAAATTGAAAAGAAAATACATACTCAAACAAACAGAATGCTTTTCAAAACTAATTGAATCAGCTTTCAAATTAATAAAACAAGAGATTACATGTTGTTCAATAGAGGTCTTCAAATTTGACTATGGTGTGCAAACTATCAGGAAAGAGTATGTAACTTGGTACCTCTCGAGCGTGAAAGGGCTTGGGACAGATATTCTTCATAAAATCAATAATGGTAGTAAAATAATGAACAACATGATAAACTCCGCAATGTGGTGTTAAAAAATACAGGTGCATACAAAGTAGAAATTACATTTATAATTTGTAGAGAAATCATGCATATCTAAAAACTGACACTCATCAAAACAATCATATTAGAACTTAACCTTCTTTCGGTATTTTTGTTTGTTTTTTTCGGTGTTGTGGGAAATCCAGGGGACAGCAAATATGAAGCACGGTAATCGGAAGCCAAAATCAAGTATGGTTTTAATAAAATGGACTCCTCATTAGAATAGGTAAAGAACACTGGCCCTAACAACTTTAACCAAAAATAATGAAGGAAACATAACAGGCCAAGAAAACGTTGATTTAGATTAAAATAGAAGGAAAAAAAATCATCTGCAAAGTTCCTTTTGTTTTTTTTTTACTAGTCAGATTATCAGATAATCAAAAATTGATCAAATACATTCCTTGTAAAGTTTAAAATTCATTGAGCTTATTTAAATTGGATTGGTTTATAATATTACTTAAAACGTGAAAATTAAGAAAGGGAATTAAATAAAAGATTCAGTTAGTATTAAGTTGCGAACTTGTTGAGGAGCTAGTGGGCATTGGATTGCAAATTGGATTTAAGGCGGTGGGTGCCCTGGTAAAAGAGGGTCGTTGAATAAATGGGTCCTCCATGGGTAAGCTGGCTTGGTTATTCTATATTTTCTCCATTTAACAGCAATCTCAAGACAATTATTTCAATTAACTACCACCTCCCTGTTTCAGATGTGAATTTGAAATAATACTCCAGCGTTAAAATTTATAAGCTATGTATGAAAGATCTTTATTACCCCAAGCTGTCAAAGCGCTACATAAAGATTTAAGTGGAATTTTTAAATCTTTATTATTAAAGCGTAATTTTAAATATATCATAGGTGTTTCTTTTAGATTGTTAGTTCGTTACAATATTATATATATGTATTCCAAAAATGTGCCTGAAAAAGCTTATTAAGGCCAGCCTGCTACGACGTTGCGCTTGCATACGTAGTACCAAATTTCCCGGTACAATGTGCACACCTCTCTCATAGTATCCTTCTCCCGCCAAGACGAAACTGTTTTTTTTTTCTACCTCACAGCCAGCTATCCCATATTCAGTGCTTCCTTCAAACTTGCATGCCTTGGACTCGTGCTCTCTGCGCAGGTTTTCAAAGATCCAATTACCATTCACCGCTCCTCTGGCTTGGATGGGATTGAATAATTTATCATCTAATATTCAAAGTTTGTATATGTTTTAGAGGAGGCGATCCAATGGCGGTGCACCCACGTTTGTTCCCCGAGGCAATTTTGAATAGTATACCTATCGCTGATAACTATAATGCATTTACATTATAGTTATTATTTCTTTTCCTTTTAAAGGTCATGAAATAAGCACGATGAAAGAATGTGTTTTTTTTTAAATAGCTTCGATATACTCTTTACAAAATATCCACATCGTTTTAAATTCCGTGACTAACACTCGTTAATGTAATTCATTCTAAATAACAAACTTTATTCGTAGCAAAAAACATTTTAGAGGTTTCGTTTCAATTACAATCATACAAAAATTACCGAACATTATAGACCAAAAAAAAATGTCATCTATTGTTAACTTATTTGTTAATTTTGTCTCATTAATTAGTTTCCAAATGCCAGAGCGCCTTCAAACGATGACTAAAATATAGTTAATGCGTATAACTGAAATATTCATTTATTTTTATCTCCGAAAACTGAAACAAAAAATCTACTGCTAAAACATTAATTTCAGGGGGTCTTTAAAGAAAAATTAATGCCTTTATATATCTTCGTTCTAGTTGAAACATTGTGCACAACACTTTTGACTTAATTATTGTTGCTACTCTTTGTACTCACAATTTTCAAGAAATCTTTTAGTGATTTCTTATCACTTCGTTTAAAGTCATTAAAAGTCTTATTCAAAACTTTTTTAGTCTGTTAGCCGTAAAGACATGAAATTTCGCAATTCCAAATTGTAATATTGTTTTAATTAATCATTCACTTTTACAAAAATTAATAAAATATTTCAGTACAATGGACCAGTTGATTTGGCTGATGTATGCAATCAATAAATAAGGCGTGGTTATTACAGTTCGTTGAAACTAAATTCAAATTTTTCTTTATGAAATCTCTTTTAGTAGGATTTAAATTTATGGAGACATCACCTGCATACAGGGAATATTGCGGTTTTCTTCAAATGTGTATGTACATTAAAGCTAACAGCACAGGCATCAGTAGGAACCATTGGGAAAAAATGCCCGTAATCTGATGATAATAATGGACCTTAATGGGTCCAAATGGGGCCTTGGACGTTGAGTATCGGATGTGCAGTTTGACCTCCATGGGCGGAATACTAAGTTGCCTAGGGTCACTACTGGTCTAGCTAACTCGGATGTCCCAAAGGAAAATAACAGCTTTGCAATTTGGGGTTGAAATTCAATCTTTGTTTGATTTAAATTAACTTAAGTCCTAACTTATGAAACTTCTTTATTGTGATAAAATTACAATCTGTCTTAATAAGTATTTGTGATAAATGTTTTTATTCGTACCATATTTACAATTTTCATTCACTCGCTCATTCCTACAATATTTACAAACAGCCCAAATCAACAAGGTTTATTTAAATTAGCGAAATTATTTTACAGCCTACGCTTCACAATCGGTGACTGCAGTTTCCTATATTAGCTCAAAGATCTATTTAGGGTGGTTATACAAATAGGTATACCAATATATATATTTGATAAAGTATACACGTCTCAAAGTGATTTTCAAAGTATTGATCTAATGAAATAGTCCCTTTTCAGGAAGCCATTTTGATGAATCATTCCTGTTTTAAAACGCTTGTGAAGATTTATTTGGAGCGATACCGATCTAAAAGTCCGTTTTAGGTAGCATGTTTACATCAAATCTAATTTTAAATAGTTAATAATATACCTCGAGGGTGACATACACTAAGACGTGCATCCGATCATAGTGAAATTATTTATTAATAGGCTAAATAAATTTTCATAAAATAATAATTAAACGTTAATACATACTATTAATTCACTGTAGTGTACATTAATGCATACATCTTAGATTACCCCAACGTTGTATGAATCTTCAGGGCGTCATCGATGCCGATGGATGAGACAGACCTTATCTTATGTTCCTATTCTCCCCCCTTAAAATTCACTACTTGCTGTTCGTTTTTCCGACTTTCTTCAAAGATCTCATAGCTCCTAGTAGTTAAGTTTCTATTTATTTTGGTTTATGACTTGCATATTTTTTATATATCGGGCCATATATGTACGGATTGGGCTGATTTATCTAGTGGCAATGACTCGAAATTCTTACCCAGGCCAAGGTGAAAACATATAACTACTGGAAGTAGGCAGAAGGAGTTCTAGCGGTTTGTTACCTTTCCTCTTCACTGTTATACCAGTTTAAGAACAAAATTTCAAACTAACAAAACCCAACTATTTTCTCTATTTGTAATGAGCGGTATTCTATATCTCTAGATAGAAATTACCGCAATAGTGGTCTTAACAATTATACACACTTACCGTATACGTACCACTTTAAAAAATGTATTATTCATATTTCTTTTGTTATTTTAGTTACGTTGGAAGCACCAAGATCCATTACAACTTCCCCAAGAATATTATAGTTTTAAAGCGCGGTAGAGGGCGAAAGGCAAACCGAACGAGCCTTCATCTCGGCCGCCTAGTTGAGGTCATCAATCCTGTTAATGAGCGTGTAGTCCCCACTAGCTGTCCGTGCACCTGTTTCTCTCTAGAAGGGGTAGCGACGGGGGGGGGGGGGTACTCCCTCAGTAGCTGCCGGCAAAACATTAGCCCGGAGCCGAGGCAACTGTTGCACTGACATAGTTCATTAGGGGAAACCTCAACTGTGGAAACCAGATCAGCCGCTGATTCCACCTGATAAACAAACCATTATTACTCTTATGAGGAATCTGGAGTGAAGGTTCTACCAAACCACTCATAACATTGGAATGATTTAATTTCGAACAGTTGTTGCACCAATACGTGTAGCGGCACAGCCCACACTTGGGCAAAAGGCGGGTTTCCATGAGGGACATGAGCATATATATGTTGACAGAATAGCTTGATATTTGGTACTGTTATGTTTTCAAGGGAGAGGAACACAAATATAAAGTCAGGAAGCGAACATTTCCACGAAAATCAAGACTATTATGCTTAAACCTGCAATTTTTTTAATTTGACAATAAAATTAACTCCGAAAATAATAAGGATATCTTGTAACTCCTAGATACGCATAGTTCATTTATACACATAAACTTTTCAGAACTAGGTTTTAAAAAAATTGTTATTGAACATGTTATTTTATAGAGATTTTGGTTGTTCTTTAATTTAAAAAAAAATTGATTTTCTTTGCTGGCTGAAAGTAGGTGGAAAAGCTAGAAGGTATCCAATTGAATCACTGCAGTGCACAATAAATAGTGGGACACGCAATTAGTTAAGTGTGTCACGGCTTCTGGAAAGCCCTAAACTGTACTAACTGTAATTATTACCTGCGCTACTAATCAATAATTAATTTATGTAGTTATAGTTGATTATTTTGGTTTTGTTGTTCTTTCAAAAGTCGGCTTTTCTTTTAGCAAATGTTATTTATTTATTGTGATCTTTTATCTATTATTACAGGTTTAAAGGTCAGTTTGGTTTTGTCTTTCTCATTAGTCAAAATAAAATCTGGAAAGACCGTATTTTTTCTAATTTTCTCCTACTTTCTATTTGTTTTAACTTTCATCATTACAATCTATTATTTCAATATTAATTAAAATTTTAGATTTTGTTTACATTTTCGGATTTCCTTATTTTTCTTAAGTTCACTTTTCTCGTTCTTAATTACAACCACTAGCTTTTTTTAGATCAAATCAAAAAACTATTAATCTATATGCAGTCACGAACAGCGTGTTTAATTTGGTTTACAATAACTTAAGAGATAATCTTAGACTACTGTTGAAGTGCAACCACAGTCCAGGGAGTGGTTATCATAAATACAATGGTGGGGGGGGGGATGAAGTGGCTTTTATCTTGGCTGGCTGGGTGGGAGGGGGGATATCAGCCCCCCTGAGTGCCACCCCCACGGAGGAAATGTAATCGTACCTATCCGCGCTCAATCCCATTTGAGAGCCTGAGTGCCTTCCATTAAACCGCTTTGTCCCAAGCATAAAAAATTTCATCGGGAAGAGTAATCCCTGGGATAAATGGCCTTGTGTCAATATTATTCCACCTACTTTGCCAGCGGTTGAATTCCTTAACTTCACTATCGGGCAGCCCTCCTAAAGTCAATACCTCACCGCAGTCTCTCACCTCTCCAAAAACATAGTTTGTTTAGGCTGCTTATAATGGTTTTATACACACTGCTCTTAGACTTTGACATGAATGCTATTCCGGTTTCTTAATGATATTACACTGTATTTGCCTATATTCCAAACAATTGTAAAAAATGTTAAATGTACATTTAAAAGTTTAATCTCCATATTTAATACCTTTAATTTCAGATATTTTTTTTTTTTTTTAACATAAAATGTTTCTGTGTTAAATGAAAATTTCTGTTTTCTCGTTACCAACGTTAACAGTATTCCGTACCAATTCCAACTTTAACCGTTTGAAAGTCACGGGAAAATTCGAACATGAAGCGTATCCAAACCATTCAATCAAATATCCTGAGATTAGTCAATATCCTTCTTATTACGTCAACAACAATATACCTCACATTCTTGAACTCATTCCTTCCAAGTTCAAGAAATTCCATCGAAGCCTATCTAACCACCCTAATCACCTAGTACAGTCATCCCTGTATTCCTTTTCGGAGAGAAGCTGCAGTGGTCTCGTGACCTGTTGTAAATAGGCGACAGAGGGAGTGACCAGTCCATGGCCAGTTTCTCCAATAATTTCTTGAGTCTGTGGTTCGCGCTCTTGGTCAGCCTGTACTGGCTCGCATCTGGTAACGCGGCTGTTGGAGGATCGTGGGGGATTTCCCTAGACTCTCTTTCTTCTACGGAGGGACTACCATGAGGATTTGTGAGGTCTCTATGCTGTGTTAATTTGTAAATATTTTATGAATGAATGAGTAAATCGTAACTGTAAATATAATATTAATGAGGTCATTGTCACAATTGCTGTTTAATTGGGATGTGGGAGTTTATTCACGCTGATAGAATATCAAATACACTTAGTGAAATATACTAAAGACTAAATATTGTTTATGTTGATTATGAAATAAATATCATTTGCTATTATGGAGGAAAGAAATAATATCAAGAGATACTCGTAGGAGTTTGTGTAGATTTTTAAAAAACGATTAAATGAGAAGACAACTACAAATTGTTTTTATCAAAAATCTATTTTTTATTTCTTACTTGATCATGTCAATTAAATAAAATTTAATTTTAAAAACCTATATTTCTTACCTGTGTTTAATACCTGATTTCTATTATTGGCTCTTGTTATGACTACAGCCATGTATACTGTAATGATATTATTTGGATTTGGGAGGTCAGGCAATGGCCAATTTCTCCAATCATGTCATGAGCGTCTGTGGCTCTCGCGGTCTTGGTCAGCCTCCACTGGCTCTTATCCAGTGACGCGGCTGTCGAAGGAGCGTGGGGGACTTCCCAAGACTCCGCTTCCTCCTTTGCACGCGAGGGAGGTGACAACCATGGATTCGGGGAGCCTCTGGGCTGTTTGTAAATACTGTATGAATGAATGATCTAGTGAATGAAGAACTTTCAATTTGTTATGCATGGGGCCATTGATCACAAATACTTATTGCCCAATAAGGCACATTGTAATTTTATCACAAAAAGATTTTTGATATGACTGAAAGTAGTGAAATATTACGCTAAACTAAAATAATAATTATTATCACCACCAAAAACATGTAAAATTTCTTAATCAACAAACGAACTAAATCATAATTTAGATTAATCGTGAGAAGAACATTAGTAATTATTAATTATAATTAGAACAGTTAATAATTAAACAGTAAGTAAAACGGTGTCTAAAAAATACACAAATATAAAAACATTCAAAAATCCTATATATCTCCTACTCTGTGTACCTGTTTGTACTGGATGTAATGGGAATGAAAGTAAATGACGTAATGAGAAAAAAATTTGAATATGAGGGGAGAGGAATCCATCGTAGAATGAGGGATGGACTAGACGATGAAAGCTTTTTAGCTCATTGATTCTATGCCCTAAAACAATGACTGAAATGGCTACAAATAGAAGCGACATACCAACATTATAGAACAAAAGAGATGAGGGAACTGTTCGAAGAGGAGGAAGAAATCGAATATGTGAGTTTGGCGAGAGACATCCATGAGGATGTAATTAATAAAGTCCTTAATGCTAATGGACCTTCTGCTTATCTCTATCCGTTTCCGTTGAAGGAGAAAAATAATATTTGCTTAGTGGCGTAGTGTTACGTCTTTAAAAATAGAAAGCCGCTTCAGTAAAATTGAAATTAATCATTCCTACAATCTTCTTGGAGATTGACAATTGGCACGAGATTTGCCGTAACCGACCCGGGTATTGTGAGGTTGGGCCGGTATTTCTCTCTTCACACCCATAGCTGGCTGGTCTCTCTTAGGTTCCAATGCTGCAATCTAACAGTGATGTTGCACCATGAGCAGCGCAGCACCTCCATGTTTCTCTATCCATTTGGGATATATCCAGAATCCCAGAATCCTTGTTCCGGTCTTCAGTTGGGGAGGTTACAATCCTTGGGTAGACCTAATGCAGTACGGAGGCCAAAGGTATACTATCCGGCTTCCAACCAGTCGTCAACTGATATACCAGATGGTTTTTTGCCAGAAGCAATTAAATGCAGTTTGTATGACAATTATCCCAAGAAGATAGAAATAGATAAAAACAATTTGCGTTTTCTTTGGTTTATATCCTTGTAGCCCTCATAGTATTTGCATATAATCTAATGATGGCAGTTAAAAATAGATGATTTACTGATGTTTTATTTAGTACAATTAAATAAATAATGGTGAGACCAGGAAGTTGCAATGATTTTTTTACATATAGATAAAATTAAATCTAGAAATAATTTCATTGTGATAAAATTACAAACTGTCTTTTGGGCAATAAGTAATTGTGTCCAATGTTCGCATTCATACCATATTTACAATTCTTGATTCACTCGTTCATTCAGCTCCCATACGAAAAAGGAAGCTTGGGAAGTCCCTCACGCTCCTCCATCAGCCGCAATACCGGATACAAGCCGGTGGAGGCTGACCAAGAGCGCGAGAGCATTTTTCAAGAAACTGGACAATGCCACAATCATAATTAATATTAAGTTAATTGTGGATTTTGCAGTAAACTCAGCGTTTTTTGATAATAAACGTTTTTTAATGTATTCAATTACATCAGGGAATCATTTCTTCCAAAGCACCATGATTAACTGAGCTGCCTAGTAGTATTGAAATTACTTATATTTTTATTTCATATTTGATTTTATTTATATTATATTATTAATGTTATTGGTAAATTTATGACATTTTATACGCTCAGAATCTCAGAATAAAAATAGGCTATACCCGTAAAGCATTTGGAAAGAAATGTTGGAGATTTGTCCAACAATGTTTTTATCATATTTATTATACGTTTTCTACTCGCAAGGACAAATTTTTTTAGAACTGTTTAAACCTATATAAAAGGTAGGAAGGGTGGACAGCGATTTGGCGTTTCGACATACATATTCAGAGAGTGTAAACAGCCGGGACAGGGGTGGTCCCGAGAATTTCTATTCACTGCTTGTAGCTACAAGTGCACGGTCTTGTATACACAGTTCTGAACTGGTCGAATATCGGGGCTATTGTCAACGACCCTTTTCAAAGTCTGCCATTCCTGTGGTCGCCAATATTGCTGTTATATTTTATTTAATTATTGTATACTATATAGTTAAATATCTTCAAAGCACACAAGACTTTTTAAAAAGATTTATTTTGAATAACAAACATAAATGACATGGTAATATACAGATCTAATCTAGCATAGTGACGGGCTAATGAGATACAATAGACTGACCTCCTTCTCTGATTCTCACGGGGTTTAAATAAGAGTCAGCAAAGGGGTGATTCATAGTTCTTAGAATGTTAGCACGGGTGCACTATAACTCCCCGCAGCCTTAAGTTTTGAACTCTGGTCAAAACAAACATTTAATTTTTACATTTTAAAAACTTGATTTATACAATTTACTTAAAATTACTTTATGATCATCAATAGTAATAGGTGTTGTTGAAACCTTTACATTATTTAAAGGTAAATTTGAATTTTGGATCTTTTTACAATTTCTTTTATAAATAAAAATGTTAATTAGTACAATGATTAGAATAATACATAATACAAAAGAATAATGATAAATATTAGCGTTGTCTACAAAGGACAATATTTCTAATTCTGGTATAGTATAATTATTTGTTTCTAACATAGTTGTATTTAATATTACATTTTCATAAAATGGTTGTAAAATAGTGTTAAAATCATGAGTATAAATTTTATTAAATTCTGGAAAGCAATCCTCCTTACTAATATTAATTAATCCTACATTTGGTAAAAATACAGTGTTATTATGACAATCTGTTATTTTTTTAATATTTACAGTGATATATTGCTTAATATGATCTAAATATCTTATATTATTTTGATTACTTAATACTAGTTTACATTCTTTTAAATTTCCGTTATGTACAATAGATGAAACACATTTTGATTTTGTTTTATTAAGATTTATACAGCAATAATTGTCAATAAAAATACAACTTCCTTGATAGAGAGTGGCTCCTTTTTGTAAGTAAAGATCAGTTTTTAAATCAATTTCGTAAATTGTCTGGTTTATAATTCTTGGTACTGATATCACAAAATATCCTTTATAGGATTCATCATGAATTGGTAATTTGATAAAAGTATGGATTATATTGTGATGAGTTGAACAAAAGATTTTACTATTTGTCCATAGAATTTCAGTATTATCTGAGATTAGTTTTATGTTACTTGGTAGATTTTTTATTACATCAATCATTAAATTGGTGTGAACAATGCCAAGCTTACAAAATTCTAAAGATAAAGTTAAATCTTTAATTTTATTTAATAAATGCATGATGTGAATATATAAGTCATAAGCTTTTTCATTTTGTCCTAGCGATTCGAAATTTTGTCTATTAATTATGAAATTTTTATTAATTGTTTTGATTTCATTCTGGTAATCCTCAATCAGACGTTTATTAATATTGACAGAATTTTCGATGTTATGTTCAATCTTATAATTATTTTGTTCTACATTTGAAATTATTTTATCGTAGTATTCCTTGTCGTCATTATTCATATTACCTGTTATCCAACTAATAACATTACCTAGACCATTTATCAAGCCTCGTCTATGACGATTTTTAATATCTCTTTGTTGCATTAATTGAAATTGTTCAAAAACTTCGTTTGTTAAATCTTTTAGCAAATGATACATTTTATGTGATCTAAAGTTAGTAACATGATCTTCAATATTTATTATTTCTACTTCTAATAAACTTAAATTATAAAAATGATAAGTTTCATAATATTGATTAACTACTCTAATATTATTTACAGAATAATGGAGAATTCCTGGAGAGTTAGTGAGATCTACTACTTTTATCGTCAGAATCTTCTGAAGATGAAGTATCAGAATTATTGACATGTAGTGAATCTTCATCTGAAACAAAATGTTTCCTCTTTTTACGTTTGTTGGGTCTCCTAACGTTATTAACATGTGTTGTTAATTGCCTAGCGCCTTGGATTAACACATTTACTTTTCTGAATTTGTCTCTACTTTTAATCTTCGATTGAGTATCTTTGATAAATTCTTGATTTATTAATTCAGGTGGATCTTCCCGATTTTTATTTAATTTTTCTGTACGCTTTATCTTTTCTTCATTAATTTTTGTGTGAGCTAATTCATGCAAAAGTTGTAAATCTTTATGATACTTTTGTACGTATAGTTCTGTTATACTAATATTTTTGTTGTTGTTATTTTCTTTTATAAATCCGAAAGTGATTTCATTGGGTGTTAATTTTAGATTGTTATTTAAGGTATTATTGTACGCAATAATTGCAAGTTTTAATTTTTGTTCAAATGAATAAGATTTTCTCTCATGCGAGATAAGTCTTAGTAATTCGCTTAGTGTTAAATGAACTCTATTTAATAATCCCAAAGAATTTGAGTGATTAGTGGATGTATAATGTAATAAAATATCATTGTGGTCACAAAATTGTTTAACTAAATTGTTTTTCATTTCTGTGCCTTGATCTAATGAGATCTGTACTGGCGTAGGATAATGAGATAAATAATTTTGTAAACAATCACAAATATTGATTGCATTGTGTGTTGGAATAACTTGTGCGAACAATCTTTTTGAGAAAGTATCAACAGCAGTAAATATTATTTTCCTTTCATACTTCAAAATGTCAATCATTAATTCTCGAAAAGGTTTTTCTGGTGTTGGGGTTTGTTGAAATTTAGTTTTGATAGGTTTTCTATCATACTTTGATTTTTTACAAATTTCACATTTATTAATGTATTCTGTAATTTTGTCTTTCATATTGGGGAAATAAACTTGTTTTTTTTAATTTTTCAAAAGTTTCTAATATTCCACGATGTTTAGTTTTTCCTAAATGATAGTTTTCAATAGTTTCGCGTTGTTCATTTACATTTTCTACGTCATTGATAAAGTTAAAATAACGTTTTATTCTTTCAGTTAATATTCTAATTTGTTCATCTCTCTCATCCTCGGCGTAATGTACGCGATTAGAAACAGTTCTCATCGAAACCGTATTTGAATCATTTTGTTGTGGTGGATCTACTTTTTGTTGATTATTTCTCCAATTTCCGGATGGAGGTTTATTAAAGAATCTATGTTGAGATTTTGGATCCCATGATTGATTATGAATAGGTTTTTGATAATTTTGTTGATTATTTGGGTAATTGTGATAATTTGGTTGTGCATTTTGATAACTTTTATAATTTTGGTTTTGTTGATGTTGATAATCTTGTTTTTGTTCATGAGGTTGTTTTTGAAATTGTTTTTCATATTTATGTTTGTAATTTGGATCGAAATTTTTGCCTTTATAATTCGATTGGTGTGGTTGGTGGTGTTTGTCTTTTCGACTACCCGGACCGTACACCCGATGCACAATGTGCGCAGCGTTATTTCTTAAGATTTCGTCAATATCTTCGATTGTCTCGAATTTAATATGATAAATAAAATCAGTAAGCGAGGGATGTAAATTATGAACGGTGTGATGTGATATCTGTTTGTCGTATCTTTCCATTTCCGACTGTTTATTCACTATTTCCGAGTCGGCATACACGCGAGCATATAAATCGCATCTTTTCTTACCTAATCTTTCTAAGTAATCATGTGGGTTTTCGTTATGGTACGATTTAGTATTGAGTATTTCTGATATTAATTGCTCTCTCGTTCGCGTATCTTGATATTTACGTTTAAGGAATGTTAAAATTTCTGTCACACTAGTGAATTCCTTATCATAGGTTGCAATTTTTGCTTTTCCTTTTAGCTTAGTTAATAAAGTTAATACTAATTTTGAATGGTTTATATCTTTATATTGGTTATTATCTTTACAATATAAGTCATACACAAATTTTGTAATTCTAATAAAATCTACTAATTGTAAAGGATCACCATCATATTCCGGAATTAATTTAAAATCATGATCTTTTATTTCCATAGCCATCTCTGAATTTGTATTTTCTAATAGTAATTGATCAATATTATCTAGATTAAAAGTTGTATATACTTGTCTTAATTGGTTTAATCTATCCTGTAAATTTGACATACAATAAACTTATAATTACTTATAATTACCATCAAGTATGTTGTCTTCAGTGGAAAAATCTTCTTCCTTGGTGCTGCGAAGTCTCAACAAATAGTTTTGAAACTCGGGTGATAAGATTTGAAAATCTTCAGAAAGTTGAAAGATACCTCTGTAGTCGTGGAGAATGCTTGCTATACTTGTATACGCAGTGGCAATCTTCCTCAAGACGGAGAGAAGTAGTTATGCTGCTTGATTTCGGTATTACACACGATTCTAAGCTCCGCAAAGTTACTTTAAATACCTTCAAAATTCCTCCCAAGTCCCACGTTCGGGCGCCAGTTAAATATCTTCAAAGCACACAAGACTTTTTAAAAAGATTTATTTTGAATAACAAACATAAATGACATGGTAATATACAGATCTAATCTAGCATAGTGACGGGCTAATGAGATACAATAGACTGACCTCCTTCTCTGATTCTCACGGGGTTTAAATAAGAGTCAGCAAAGGGGTGATTCATAGTTCTTAGAATGTTAGCACGGGTGCACTATAACTATATAGTAACCGCTGATTTGTGCTAAGAAATAGTTATGATCATGTTTGATATTTATAAGGTAAATGAAAACCAAAAGCAACGTAAAGCTTAAGCATCACTGTAAATTTGCCTAAAGACTTTTTATAAAACCAATCAAAATCAAAATTATTTTAGTCTATTCTATTTGAATACATAGATGCGCAATATTCTTCTCCTTCTCATTCATATCCCCTTGTTATTTTTTCATTGCGACTTCTGATGTCTGTGACCTCCTGCTAGCGTCGCAGTCTCATATCAAAATAACGTGCGTTCGAGGCTACCATCTACTACATATTTTTCATTTATAAAAAAATACTTATAAATTCAGAAAAATAATGTTTATTATGAAACATGCAGTTCTATCAACGAGTCTCTGGGACCAACACCTACTCCGTCGCCTGTCAAACGTAAGCCACGGCGATCTAATAGAAATGTGCCTGTAAATTCTTCAGCACCCAGCAGCTCTTTGTAAATACCTTTACAACCTATCACATCTAAACAAACAACAACCCATGAGTCTCCATTTTTCATTCACGCCCAACAGTTATGTGGTGTTGAAAAATATTGAAGTAGAGGACATGGACTCTACACAAACACCCACACATCCCATGCCTCCAGCGATATTGGTACGCAATATTAGTAATTTTAAATAGCTATGTACCCAATTGAGTAAAATTTTAGGTACAGGTGAATACGCGTGCCTCAATCGGTCTCGGGATACGAACGTTTCTATGGACACTCTCGACACGATCGAGTGACAATCAAATACTTGGAAGAAACTAAGGCCAACTTCCATACTTACCAGCTAAAGAAGGAAAGATCGCTACGGGTGGTAATTACCTGCACGTACCTACACCAGCAGACGAGATAGAAAAGGAGCTCTTAGGTTTAGGATACAAGGTTCGCCAAAAGTACCAACGTGCTCCATGAGAAAAGCAAGACGATAAAGCTATCAAGACACCACTGCCCTTGTTCTTTGTGGATCTAAAGCGAACACCTGGAGTAGAAAATATCTACGAGCTTACCCACTTGTATTACACAAGAGTACAGGTCGATAAACCTTACCCCAAACGTGACATAGTCCAATGCAATAATTGCCAGGCATACGGGCAGACGAAATCATACTGCTACCCCCCCCCCTGGTGTGTAAAGTGCAGTGGTTAGCACAAAAGTGAATTGTGCAAAAATCCCCTGAAATCTCCTGCTGTATGCGTGCTCTGCCAGCAAGGCCACCCGGCCAACTATAAAGGCTGTGAGGCTTATAAAATTCTAAAGTCCAGGAGCGAACAACGTCGTCGGCCAGAAGAAGATAAGCCAGCAATAGGTAGCTCCAGAAGCCCCCCGCTAGAAATTTGACGCCTTCAGTCTCTTTTGCTGATGCCGTTCGGAACAGAGAGCAGTCACAGGCACTGCCCACTCCTCATCCGCAAGTTCTTCTTCCACAGCATTCCGTTCATCCCAGCAACCAACAAACTCAATCCCATCATCAACCACAAATCTCGCATATTCCTCTACCTTCAAGCTATTCAGATCTCACTAGTCTATTAAAAACATTCCTTACAGAGATTAGAACCCTAATTACCCCTCTCATTTCCCTTCTTACAAATCTTGTCACCTACCTTATCCCCATTAAACAAAACCCATAAGTGGATCCTTCCGACTCCGTATCCATTCTCCTTTGGAATGCAAATAGTGTTCGCACCAACACTAACGAACTGACATCACTACTTCACGACAACAACATTGACATAGCTCTCATTACTGAAACAAGACTTACAAGTGAACAACCATTTACAGTTCGACAGTACCAGACATATCGAAATGATCACCCAGATGGAAGAGCACATACAGGTACCGTTGTCATTGTCCATAACTCCATTTCCTATCACACTGTTTTTTTGGTAGCACACGATTCCCTTCAGTCCACTGCAGTGTCAATCAGCACCTTCAATTTCCCCTTACTCTAGCATCAGTGTACTGCCCTCCCAATAAATCCATTTCTGATTCCCAATTTGTCTCCTTTCCAGACTCCATCGGGCATCGATTCCTAGTGGGTGGGGACTTTAACGTAAAGAACCAACATTGGGGCTCAAGATCCACAAATACACGAGGACGTGCTTTGCTCTAAGCACTCACACGGAAACATTGCTCCGTTATCTCTCCTGACACAGCCAATTATTAGCCATCTGATCCCAACTGAAATCCTGATCTCCTTGACTTATTTTTCTACGATAGTTTAGGAACACTAAACTATTCACTGACGCGCCTCGATGACCTCTCCTCTGATCATATCCCTTTATTATTAACCATTTACCTAAGACCAATTCACAAACTGCCTCCTCCTTCATTTATTAGGGGCCCAGTTGACTGGGACCACTTCCGCTAGATTCTTACAGACTCCGTAGACCTCAAAGTACTTCTGAAAAGTTCCCAACACCTAGATGACGCAGTACATTCCTTCACTACTCTGATCCAGTGGTCAACCTGGGAGGCATCGTCACCCCACCGTCATCTGAAAATTCACTCTCAAAATCCTTTACCTCAGTATCTCAAATACCTAATCCAATCCAAACGCCACTCGAGAACAGTGTGGCAAAGATCACGACACCCTGCTGATCGTCGCTCATACAATCAGTACTGCAGATTAGTAAAGCGGCAATTGGCATCTTTCCGTTCCGATTCTTTTAATTCCTATCTCTCCTCTCTGTCTAGCAGGTATAACTCCTTGTGGAATCTAACTAAGAAAATCCTAAAATATCATCCTGTTTCACACCGTCTCCGTCGTAATGATGGGTCTTGGGTGGCTTCTGATGGTGAAGGGTCGAAAGAATTCGCACTGCATCTTTCCTATACTCTCACTCCTCACCTAACTCTTCATCCTTACTCATCTCACAATTGTTGAACATTTCCTCACTTCACCTATCTCTCTCTCACTTCCACCAAAAGCCGTTAACCCCTCTGAGGTCCAATATCTTCTGAAAAATTACCTTACCGAAAATCTCCAGGATATGATCTCCTTACTCCTCGAATCCTCCAATAACTTCCTCCTAATGCCATAATCTTCATGACCTACATTTATAATTGCATTATCCGGACCACGCACTTTCCTCTCCCCTGGAAACACCACTCAATGACGCCTCATCTTACCGTCCAATTAGCCTACTCCCTATCCTCTCAAAAATATTTGAAAAACTCCTATAAAAAAGCCTATGCAAGTAGGTGATTGTCAATTATTGAATCCAAAAACCTTTATCCTACTCACCAGTTTTGTTTCCGTCAACAACATTCCACTGCTCAACAAGGCCTTTGCATTGGTGATTACATATCCTCAGCCCTTGAAACCAACCAATACTGCACTGCTGCCTTTCTGGACATAGTTCAAGCTTTTGACAGGGTCTGGCACGCAGGTTTGGTTTACAAGCAAAAGATATTTACCACAGACCCTATAGCTTAATCCTGCAATCCTACCTTTCAAATCGCTTCTTCCAAGTCTACTGTAGTTTAGAATATTCTAACAACTATCCCATAAAAGCAGGAGTTCCACAGGGCACCGTCCTGGGTCCCATCCTCTATAATCCCTGATGTCCCCTCTACCACCAATACCTGCTTGGAAACATTTGCTTATGACACTGCACTCCTGTGATCCCATTCAGACCCTGATATAGTATCCCAAAACCTTCAAAAACACCTTGATGTGAACGAGTATTTGTGCAACCAATGAAGAATCAAAATAAATGAAGGAAAATGTTCCCACATAACCTTTGCCCTCTGCCGCAAGGCCAGCCCGCCAGTCTTTTTAAATTCAATTCTTCTCCCTGTGTCTGAAACAGTACAGTATTTAGGCTTCCATCTCCACAATAGACTGACATGGAACCCACACACGAGGCTAAAGAGATAGGAACTGAACAGACGCTTTGGGCAACTGTGCAGACTACTTCGAAGGACATCCCATCTCTCAATAGAAAATAAACTATTTATCTACAAAGTTATACTTAAGCCAATCTGGACATACGGAATAGACCTATGGGGGACAGCAAAAAAGTCGAACATCAAGCGCATCCAATCCTTTCAATCAAAAGTCCCTTATTACGACAGCAACAAAACCCTTCATAACGATCTTATTATACCCTACATTCTTGAACTCATCCCCTCCAAATTCATAAAAGTCCATAGTAACCTATCCAACTACCCTAATTCCCTAGCACAGTCATTGCACTGCACAACTCATCCCTATAATCCTCCTCGGAGACTAAAACGGCAGTGGCCTCTTCACCTGCTATAAATACGTGACAGTGGGAGTTCAGGCAATGGCCAATTTCTCCAATCATGTCCTGAGCGTATGTGGCTCTCGCGCTCTTGGTCAGCCTCCGCTGGCTCTTATCCAGTGACGCGGCTGACGAAGGAGCGTGGGGGACTTCCCAAGACTCCGCTTCCTCCTTCGCACGCGAGGGAGGTGACAACCATGGATTTGGGGGGCCTCTGGGCTGTTTGTATATATAGTATGAATGACCGAGTGAATGAAAATTGTAAATTGGTATGAATGAGATCATTTATCACAATAACTTATAGCTCAATCAGGCAGATTGTAATATTATCATAATAAAGTTGTTGTTAATCAGTAATAACCACAGCCTGAGTTTGTGAATTTGTGACCACCATTCTGAATTCATTTTAAATCGGGCAAATTTTCGTCTACTATATACCACTTAATGTAAATTCATTAGTTCAGGACATGATCAATTTGTGGTATGTCTTTAAGATGTGGACGATAAAAAGTGCCGTTCCCACTGTTTCTAAAGCATAGGAAAGATTACCTCCGAAAACACTGCAACATGCACGGAGGAAGATTTTAGAAGTCGATGAGAAAGTTGAAGAGTAAAATCCACGATATGGAAACGATTTCTGATTTTAATAAAATTATACTATATTATATTAAATAAAATACGATATGTTTCAGTGGATGCAAAGTGACAAAAATGATCACTAAAGACTTTTTTAATGTAACTTCGTTAATTCAGGCTGTGATCAAGTAGCCAGTTTAAAGAAAAGACACAGAAAGACTTCTTGAAGAAAACTCTGCGAAATCCACGTAGGATGTCTTGAAGATGCGGACGATAAAAAATGTGATTTCCGCTGTTTTTGAAGCAAAGGAAAGATAACATAAAAAATACTGGAACATTCACGGAAAAACATTTTAGAAGGCGTGAAGGAAGTTGAAGAGCAAAATCCAAATCTTAATAAAGAAAACAACATTGAAGCATGTCTTGAGATAGTAGAAACAATTTCTGATTTAGATAAAGAATTAATTGTTAAAGTAAGAATTGTTTACACTTTTTTATTTACTATAGATTCTTAGGCGAATCTATTTACATATTACATTTTATATGTACCATCGGTACACTCTATACAAGGTCTGAATCGGTACAGAAGATATATAATCAATATAAGTACAATGATACACAATGTACTTGGCTTCATTGACAAGACTCTACAAGGTGATGGGGCTCACCTTTTTGATCAAACAAAAAAACTTAAAAACTAACATACATACTAATTCTTAACCTAAATTTTCCCCGACAGTCTGTTGCCATCGATTCGGGAGGGGTGGTGGGGTCATAGTGTTAAACACTGGATTTGTGAGGTGCTGCAACGCGTCGAAAAACTTGATGTGTCTCCGGCGGATGAACTCATCCACCGACGGCATCATAGCCAGTACTCCCACTTTCACGTATTTATAGTAGGTCACGAGGTCACTGTCACTTTAAACTCCGAGGAGGATTATAGGGATCTGTGGGAAAGTGTAACGATTATAAAATATGAACCAAGCTAACAGAACTAGGCTTAGGAGTTAATGAAAACGTCATTGCTTAAACTGTTACGATGTTCTTTTATAGGGAAATACACTGGCGCTACCTGTTGTAGGTAGAGCCAACGAACTGGAATCATTTTATCCTCGTCACATGTTGAGTATTCTAGTGTCTGGAGTAAAACATGCGGGATGTAGAGCGAAATCATGCTTTGCTAGGAGTCAAGTTCATAGTAAAGACTGATTACAAAGGAAAAGCAATGTTAATCACCTGAGGTTAATTACATAAAGGGTATGTTATGTTTTAATGATATAGCAACATTTAGATTATATTGCTTCCGTTACTGGTGTATAGTTTATGTAAATGGATATAGATACAGAGTTTGTAAGCAGTTTCCTATGTTTGCCTATGATATATATAAAGTTAAATCGAAAAAACGCCTAAATCCTACTCCGAAGATTGTAAATAGATTATTAGTACCATTGTACTTCTCGTATCACGTTTTTCTTTGTAATAAAGAGTTTATAGGGTTTATGAATAAAATTCATTATATGAGTGCATTCATTATATTAATTTTGAATGCTTATATTTTTCTTCTGGGTCTATTGAAAAAAATTACCATCTACCCTAGGAGGGAAATAGATAATTGTGATATGAGATCGAATTCATACCATATTAACAAATCTGCGTGTATGAATAAAAAATAAGTAACGTTTTGAATTTACGACTTTATTTTTACTAAGATATCATTAAATTATCATGAAACAGGCACTAATAAAAAAAAAATTGTCCTGTGTCTGATGGCAAATAGCTGCGGTGCACATCGTACCTGTGAAATTTAATAATGACAAACTTCCATAATACTTTGAAGCTCAAAATTAGTTTGTAAGCGCATTATTAGTTCTATCTTAGGACGTTGATTTCATTTGAGGAATAATTCAATGTACCTTGGCGTTAATCAAAAACACTTTCTTGATGCTATCGGCTGCCCTTGAATTGTTCAACGATACTAGTAAATTTCGAGGCTTTATCTGCAGGCCATTTAAATTTACTGGACATAGACTAAAATGAACCTTAACTTGAAGTACATTAAAGAAAATATAGTTTTAATGAGACATTGATGACATATAAAAATAAAACGATTGAAAATTGAAATATTAGATCTACAAGTTCAATGGTAAGGAAATAAAGTATTCCAAGGAAGTGTGATAATGGTGCATTAATCATGAATTAAAGAAAATCACATTAGTAATTAATATGTGTATCTCTAAGCAAGTATTCGTTGATAAACAGATCTGAAGTTGCATAGGTGAAAACAATGCAATAGATACTGCAGCTAATTTGAGCTGCAAAAGTTTAGAAAAAAGCAATTATTGAGAACCAATTAACAGTAATCGCGAATCAGAGGTGTCTAAGTCAGTCTCAACTTCATTGCCTTAATTGGGACCTGAAGAGGTATCATAAAATCTTAACATGAGTACAATTCCTGGCAGGGTGAAGCATATTTTGTCCAGTTTATTTTTAATCGTTATAAACAATAATCGTGCCCATTCGGCATAAAAAGAAGAACGGAGATTGTTCAAATACTAGCGACCTAAAAGGATGACTGCTTTGGCTTAAACGACAGAAACGCTGTCGTACCGTAGTGCAGTAGGAGATCCTTAAGAAAAATCATATACTTTCGACTCTCAGTACGAAATGACTGTTATTGTAATTGAGAACTGCAATCAAACATGTCCTCAAAAATTAGTTCAGATATTTTAAAAGTTATACTAGTGGACCATGGGACAATCAAAAGCCACTGAAGTGCCTTAAAGTATTAAATGATTTTTTTTATTATTATAACAAGAGTACAGTACAAATAAGCATCTACTATAATGCTTAGTATAATTTAATTAATGATAGTATAATTAGCATCTAGCCTATACTTACTTAGGCTCATTCGCCCAACTTATTACTACTATTATTTTTATTAAGATAAGCAACTGTATTATGATAAAATTACAATCTGCCTGATTGGGCTATAAATAATTGTGATAATTCTCATTCATACCATATTTACAATTTTCATTCACTCGCTCATTCATACAATATTTACAATCAACCCAAAGGCCTCCCAAATCCACATGGTTGTCACCTCCCTCGGATACGAAAGAGAAAGCGGAGTCTTGGAAAGTCCCCCCACGCTCCTCCGTCAACCACGTCACTGGATACGAGCCAATGGAGTCTGAGGATAAGCACGAGAGCCACAGACGCTCAGGACATGATTGGAGAAACTGGCCATTGCCAGGACTCCCACTGTCACGCATTTATACAGGTCACGAGGCGACTGCCGTTTCAGTCTCCGAGGAGGATTATAGGGATCAGTGGAGCAGTGCAATGACTGTGCTAGGGGATTAGGGTGGTTGGATAGGTTACTATGGAATTTCGTGAACTTAGAAGGGATGAGTTAAAGAATGTAGGGTATATTAAGATCGTTATGAACGGTTTTGTTGCTGACGTAATAAGGGGCATTTACTATTGTTCTCAGGACTTTTGATTGAAAGGATTGGATGCGCTTGATGTTCGACTTTTTTGCTGTCCCCCATAGCTCTATTCCGTATGTCCAGATTGGCTTGAGTATAACTTTGTAGATTAGTAGTTTATTTTCTATTGAGAGATGGGATGTCCTTCGAAGTAGTCTGTACAGTTGTCCAAAGTGTCTGTTTAGTTCTTGTGTTTTTAGCCTCGTGTTTGGGTTTCATTTCAGTCTTTTGTCGTGATGGAATTTTAATACCGTACTGTCTCAGATACTGGGAGAGGAATGGTATTAAAATAAACTATTGGGCAAGACTTACGACGGAGGGTGAAGGTAATGTGGGAACATTTTGCTATTATTATTATTAACAAAATACTATTGAAATTTATCATGAATAAATAAATATAATGATATTTATCAATGTTAAACGAATGAACTAAGAAATACAAAACTTGAAATAAACCGTTAATAAATTGGCAGAAATAACGGAACTTTATTTAGAAGGGGGGGGGGAGAAGTAAAGTTGCCTGTGTTCAGAAAGTGCAAAGGTCAAGAATTCCTTAGGCTAGCCTAGAGTGATTTCCTATTTTCACTAACTTACTTTTCGGTATTTTCTAACAATATAAATATTCGTTTTGTAGGTGTATTCCATCACAGACCACTAGATCATTCAATATATCCACCTTTATTCTTGTTATGGTATTAAAATTCTTGCTATTTATTAAATTTGTCTCATTCCTTAACTTTAAACTGATCAACACTTTATTCTTTCATTCAATACTTATGCTTCATTCATATCTAACTCATATTTTATTGACGAAAGCTTGTACAATTTGTTTAACAGCCTCTTTCTTTTCTTGTTATCAGTCATGCGTGATGGAGACATACATATGTCGTTCTATCAATAAATTTGATAAAATAATTATAATATTATATAAAATTGTAAAAGTGTGGTCCCCCCTTGACGCTTACATCGGATGATAGCTAACGTCATTTAAAAAAAGTCGTAAATTCATTAACTGTGTTATTCGCGTTTAGAGTGATATAAAAAACCATTCGTATCATTCCGTTTAGTATTCTTTGGATACTTCATGTGAATGAATTATTTGTGCTTTTTAAGTCTATTTTTTGATACTCTCGTCATGAAATCAGAGAATCATATTTCCTTTTTTTTCCAGGTAATTCGTACTTCTTTGGCTTATTAGAACATTTCATCTATAATATATTATTATCTAATAATATATTAAATGGTAAGTAATAGTTATAATTTTTTTTCGACAAATATTTTAATTTCTTTATTTAACTAGTGAGCTACATGTTAAAACAAAAATCAGCTATTTGTTTTGAAGCACAATTTAAGGGTTTCGCTAAGCCAGCTATAAGTATTACACTTACATTTATCCCCACTCAACGTAACGCTTGAAGTGAACTTGCCAAAGCTATTTTAATGACAGCTTAAATCCATTTTCGGAATAATCATTAAATTCTATATTTCCTAGGCACAAATTGGAACTACCATTAAAAACCCACTTTCAAAAACAACAGCTGATTTGTAGGTATTGAAATTTCTATGAGTGGATTAGTACGTGTTGGGATATCTGGTTATCAGCCCCCGCTGGCTCGTATCCGTGTACGCGAATGACTGAATAGCTGCACGTGTATGCACCCATTGATAAGAAAACTGTATCTACCCTTACGAATGAGAATCTCTCTCCCCCCTCACTATCTCTCCCTCTCACTCTGCCATTCTCTTACCTAATTCATTCATGACTTTACTTTGTCTGTCTAAAATTTCATTTCATTGTAAATTAGCCAAATAAAATCTTTTAAAGAGACTTTTTACAGCTTTTATCGCTTAACTTAGAGGAAGTAACGCTATCTGCTTATTACTCATCTCAATTAAGGGCTACTAACAATAAAAACTACCAGTATTGAAAGTATTGATACAAAATGTCCAGGAGCTTGCTTGTCTATCCAAACACAGCTACGGTCGATTTTTATTCTGTTGTACTAATGATGGACAAATGGCTAAACATCGATGAATGAGAAACATGATCTAGAACGATCATGTACTTTACTAGAAGAGGCCAAGGGGAGGATTGTAGAAAGCGGAAAAATGTAAGCAAACCGATGTGACAACGAGAGGGTGCCCCGACGAGTTTAAACCGCTTACTAACCGCCCAGTCAATTGAGATAGGACCCCTTCTCGAAAATATTTATCAGTCCAATAGATGTCTTTTATCCGGCTCATTATAAATCCAACAGATTTTTCTTCTACAACCAGTTTTTTTGTCTATATTTTCATCTGAAACAGGTGGCCGTTCCTCATATCCGTGATCAGCGTAGCTGTCGTAAAAATAGTGTAATTTATACCTAATTTACTTGATTTCTTATTTGAAAACAAAAAAATATTATCCTAAATTTGAACGATTATAAGTTGGCAGTATGTGACGTTTTCTTAGGATCTGAGAAAAAATAACATAGAAATATTCCCTTGTAACAAAAACCGTCTTTGAATAATCGGCTTGACTGAAAAACATATCTCAAGACCGATATGTAACCACCTAAGGGTCTGTAGAAATTGTATAGGCTTGAAGGGTTATAAATTAACTTAACGCCCAGCCCAAAGGAGATGCTCAACGTTTAAAATCGCTAGTGCCCGCAAAAATGATTAAATCCATATTAACCTTTAAAATCATATCAAACAATATAAGTTAACCAGTGTAGAGGTATCATGAGATTTCTCTGGCGACAATTTCAATCCGAATTCCCCAATTCTGGCTAGGACCTTTCGCAGGTGTTGGACATGTTCTTCCGCTGACCTGCTGAAGACTATTGAGTCGTCCTTGTAAACTTGCGAGAAGTCCTCCCCAAACCGACTTTAATGAAGTGATCCAATTCTTCCAATACTCCGGTGAAGGGCTCTAACTGACTAATAACGTCGTGGATGAACGCAGAGTTCTGTGTTCTAATTTTCGCCAGCTCCATCTGCGTGTTCTTTGCTGACTCGCTTAATTGGTATTCGAATTTTGCGCGCTCTTCTCTTACCTGCGCAAGCTCCTTTTTCAGCCTAACCAGATCTTCTTCGACCATCACGCCCGCTCTTCCTTAGTCCAACTTATTGGTCTCACCCGCACTGTACTATCCGTTTCCCCGTCACCTGAGACCGCTAACTGCTCAAGTCCTTAGGACTGTATCTCCGGCACGTAAAGAAAAAGTTCCGGGTTTCGGCACAACTCAACTTCCGGCTAATGATCACGCCAAAAAGGGGTTGGTAGGTTTAATCAGAAGGCAGACTAAAACTTAACTAACTTTATTTCCATTTCTCCTCCTATATATAAATACACTATGAGTGAGGATTAGCCCCAATCTTAGTCGTTGTTTACAATACTTATCTCATAATACCTCTACACTGGTTAACGTATATATATATATATATAAGCTCCAGGCACCATCAGTACTCAACCTTAATCCCCGAACGTCGGGATGTAAACATCCCGAATGTAAATATACAGGGTTATAGACTCGAAATAAACAGTCTAGTTCTAACTTTCATGCGTGTTGTTTCTCTTTACCTTTTTTTCCTTCGTTTTTGAATCCGAAAGCCGATCAGCATTAAGTTATATATATATATATATATATATATATATATATATATATATATAAGTTAATGTTTATTGAATTACAAGCTAAGAAAGGTTGGTAATAAGAACACGTAGAACGTTATAACAAGACTACTTTATTTAGACCAAGATACCTCTATCTATAGGTATTACCTGTAAACATATACAGATAACATATGTTTGGGGATTAAGGCTGGGCACTAGCGGCGCCAGGACTTAACTCCCCCCCACCAGTTTACGAACACCCATTCGCAAACTTTGAAGTCCAACACTCGGACGTCTTAGTCCATTCAAATAATGCTCCGCTAATGTTACAAAGGAGCAAAGGCCAGCCCCGCCCGTACACAGCCTGTAATCCCTCACATTAAGCTCTAATCCTATAAAACGTAAAAACCAACTGTCACTTGTAAACAAAAAACATAAAAGAAAACTTTGACTTTTAAAAAAAAACAATACTTCTGTGGGAAAAATCACATAACTATAACTATTTACAATGTTCCTTGCGTGTATGCTGCGAGGACACTCCAGCTCATTCCTGGTCTACAACCTCCCCCCCTGGTGGAAGCTTTAACTGTTCTATGTGGACATTTCGCCGCTTCTTAGGGGGTCGTATACTCTCAATTGTCACGACGTTGTGTTCCCTAATCACGACCACTTTAAATGGGCCCTCATATCGCACCAGCTCTTTGCTCCTATTTGACCCTAGTTTTTTATAGACGATAGTCCCGATTTTAAGTTCCCCCATTCGATCCCGGACTTTGAGGTTTTCCCGTTCCACTCGTCTCGCTTTGTCCCTCGTTATCCTTTCTCTGACTTTGTCGCATATTTTCCTCAAAGCGACAGTATTACTCGCCATTTTCTCCGCCATTCCCTTGTCTGCTACCGTCTCTGCCCCATTTCTCCGTCTTTCGCGCAGCCCAAAGAGGATCTCGAACGGGGAGAACCCCGTCGCGGTGTGGATCGAATGATTGTAAGCGGCCACCGCCTTCGGCATTGCCTCATTCGCCGGCAGACCCTTTTCCGCGTGATATACCCGCAGGTGGTCACTCAGGGTGCTGTGCAATCTTTCTATCCCTCCTCTACTCTTAGGGTGCCCTGGGGTATTAAGATGCCAAGAGACATCGAGAGTCTTCATTTCTTTTCGGATGTTGGCATTGTCAAATTCTCTGCCCCCATCCGACGCGATCCGGTCTGGTACTCCGTAAAACTGGAACCAGGTATTTAATGCCAGCATTACCGCGTCTGATGACCGATCTTGCACCGGGTGCGCCATGGCCACTTTGCTAAAGCTGTCGATTGTGGTAACCCACTTATACCCCCTCCAAGTGAAGGTATCCACTTGTAAGTCACTCAACGGTGTCTCGGCGGTGGGCAATTCTTCTTGTCGCCCCCGTGGCGGATGTCTGTCATACTTCGTAGTGAGACAAACTGCACATGCCCCTATCATTTCTTGTATGCTCTTTTTCATTCCCCACCAAAAGTACCTCCGCCGCAACGCTTGCAACGTTTCCTGAACTCCACGGTGGTTCGTTTTTCCTTGGTGATAGGCCAGCGTCACTTCCAGCTGCTGTTCTCTGTCTTTGAGTGTCTCCACCATCGACGTGCACCGAATAAATATCCTATCCACTCCAAGTTGTTCCGTTCGCCAGAGTCTACGAATTTTCTCCCAAATAGTGGCATTCCCTACAAATACATGATGGGTCTTTCCGGGTTCCGAGGCATCTTTCAATGCACGGCAAATTTGGTGGTTCCTAACCCCTGGTGGCGACCAAATCGTCGCGATTTTACTTCTCCCATAACTGTCATATGCGATCTGCAGCCGCCCTGAGGTCTTGGATTTCCAAATGATCTGCCGTCTTTTGTCGTTCACGATCCCTTCTGTTACTTCCATTTCAACAGGTCTTTCGGCGGCGGAACCTTCCTCTTCAAGGGTTTCCTCACCTTCGCTATCTCCTCGCGTACCGAGGCTTCCATCCTCCCCGGGTGTCCATTCCCGGAGAAACTGTTGGATTTCCCCGGATGGTTCCCCTTCTTCCAATGCATTCACAGTAATGGCTCTGGACAGCCAGTCTGCCACTACGTTCTCTTTCCCGGGTTTATATATGATCTCCATATTGTACTGGGACAAAAACTCTTTCCACCTCGTGACCCGCGCCGAGGACTCCTTTAACTTTCCTACCCATTGTAGGGGTCTGTGGTCGGTGTGAACACGGAATTTTCTGCCGAAGACATATGGGCGGAAATTTTTTCTAAGGTTTTTTTCTTCCCCAACAGAGACTTCTCCATGGACAATTTTAATCCGAATTCGCGGACTCTTTGAAATACACTTCTTAGGTGCTCAACGTGCTCTGCCTCCGTTCTGCTGAAAACTAACAGATCGTCCATGTAGACCTGGCATACCGCTTCGTCTATTCCCCTCAAAAATTCATCCATTAGGCGTTGAAAGGTAATCGGGGCGTTTTTCAGTCCAAATGGCATCCTGGTAAATTGATAATGCCCCCTCTCAAATGTAAAGGCCGTTTTGTCTTGGTCGTTCGCACTCATCTTGATCTGGTGATAGCCTGCCTTTAGATCTAGGGTACTAAATATTGTCGCCCCGTTCAATCTGTCTAATATGTCCTCAAATCGGGGAATAGGATACTTCTCATCCGTCGTGTTCTCGTTTAACTTCCGATAATCGATAACTACCCTGTATTTCTCCGTCTCGTCCCCAGGTCTATTTTTCTTCCTCACTGCCCATAGAGGACTGTTATATGGCGAAGTGCTATCAATTATAATCCCTTGCCGTTTGAGACTCTCTAGCTCCTCTCTAATATGCCTACGTAGTGCCTGCGGATATCGTCTCTCTTTCACGTATGTGACGCGTTCTTTCTTTAACTGGATCTCGTGGACCGTCTTCCCAGTCGCTCCTAGCGTGTCTCCCTCTACGTAAAAAATATCCTCAAACTCCCTCTGTAGGCCTTCCCTCCAGCCCTCTATTTTATTAACCGCCCCTATCCGCGCTCTTCCGTCCCATATAGTCCCTTGACATTTATATTCCACTTTGCCCAACTTAATGTTCCATTTTTCCCCGATATTCTCCACACGCGCACCTACTTTCCCCAACATGTCGCACCCAACTATCACCTGGTACTCCCGCGGCATGTTTCCTACGATATGTATCTTTAGATCTCCCCCTTTCTTCGCCCACCTATTTAGCCCTATGACTAACTCTCCCACTACCTCGCAAGGGCCTCCCAGGGTGATTAAACTACAATTACATACCTGAATCTGGAGTGCCCTCTCACCACCATACAGCCTCTCCAGCGCTCCGCGGGACATGATGGTGTTGGTGCTTCCCGTGTCCACCAGACACATCTCTCCTCCTTTGACCCTAATTATTGGCAACGCACACATCCTCTCCCGAATTGCATTACATCTCAGGATGCGGTCGCCTCTCTGCCGACACGCTCCTCAGGCTTCATCACGTTGCTCCCATCTACGTGACTCGACCTTCTGCCCTGTCTGTCTCCTGTTTCTGCTGCGCCTCGCTTCTTCTCCTTCAGTTCCCGAAGTCATCTTCTGATGATCCACTCTCCCCATGTGTCATGCTCCGTCTCTCTCTTACTTCTTGAGTGTTTACCTCCATTGGTTCTGGTCGTTGGTATTCTCTCCTCCGGAAGATATACGGGCAATGCCTCGCGATGTGTCCTTCCTCGCCACACTCAAAACATTTTGTTCGAGGACACTGTGCCACTAAATGTCCTGCCTTCCTACATCCGTGGCATTTTCTTTCTTCCCTGGGCGGGGCATACCTCGGTCTCGTTCCTCTAAATCTTCTTTCTCCTGTCGTTCCCTTGTCTCTGCCAATAACGGACGTTTCTGGTCTCCTCCAGGTTGGTTTCAGGGTCCGGGTTCTTTTGTATGCAACTCGGCTCCACTCATTGTCGACGTCTTGCACCCTCACTTCTTCCTCCTTGGCACTAGTGTCGATCATTGATTGTGCACACTCCGAGAACGAGCGCTCATCAGAGAATCCTTCCTTTCTTCCTGTCTCCTTGGCCAGTTGCACTTTTAGAATTGTGGATAAGAATCCCATTCTACCCTCCACCTCTTCTACGCTAATCGACTCTCTCATCTTCTCCGTTATCTTATTGAAACGGACTACTAACCCCGCAGCATATTGCCCGTTACTTTGTCTTGGGGACTTTGTCTCCCTAAACATTTGGAATATGTCCTCCTCGGGAGTCCATCGTCCTCCTCCGTACGCCTTCTTCAATCTCATCTTAATTAATTCCCACGGGGTTTCTTCATCTGCCTGAATTTGATTCAGTATACTTCTCTTGACCCGACATATCAGGGCCGCCTTCAACGATTCCGCGTCTCTGGGATCTATTAAATTTTCTTCTGCTTTAGCTCCAATTAAAGCTGTGAGACGGTCTCCTCCTTTTAGGAAATGGTTCAGCTCACCCAGTTCCCCAGTGAATCTCTCCAGCTCCGCAACAGCCTTCCTCAGATCCTGGGTATTCATCGCTTTTACCCTCATCAGCGCGAGCGCCGTGGCATGAACTTCTGGCATAGTTCCCACTCTTCTAATATCTGCTCCCTCTACGAGATTCAAGACGGGCTGTCTCAAAATTCCTCCTTCAGTCATCTTCTCTCTTTCGCGTATAGAAGAAAAAAAAACAAAAAAAAATTACGCTCGCACTCGATAACTCTCTTTCTCCACGGTTCCCGGGTTTCGGCACCAGTTAATGTTTATTGAATTACAAGCTAAGAAAGGTTGGTAATAAGAACACGTAGAACGTTATAACAAGACTACTTTATTTAGACCAAGATACCTCTATCTATAGGTATTACCTGTAAACATATACAGATAACATATGTTTGGGGATTAAGGCTGGGCACTAGCGGCGCCAGGACTTAACTTATATATATATATATATATATATATATATATAATATAAATATATATATATATATTTATATAAGGTATGTATATATTTTGATAAGGTACAGAAAATTACTTGAAGCACATGACAACAAAATTAATTGTGAAAAATCTATTAATTTACTGGTTTAATTTGCGTATCCCACTAACTTTTAAGCAATCTCAACCCAAATGATATCCTTAGTCCCTTCCCCGTGGTTAATGCTACGCTAAAGACGGTAATGAAAACGAAATTTCGAATATATCCCTGAAAACAAAGTTTTGGGAACTTACTGTATAAATCACGCACTTAACATCGTCAAGCGATTACAAAAGATTGTTTTACTCGATGTTTTTTGTAATTTTGTTTGTTTTTTTATCAAATTCCTTCACCATTATTTAAAACATTTTAAGAAACTGACGTTGGGACTCCATCCAGGACCCATGCGTCTCTTGATATGGATCTTTCACACCTTGATAAGTATTTAATTACGTTTTGTAAAAAGAAGAGTTTAGTAAATAAGTTATGGAAAAAAAAAGTTAGTCGTCAAAACTATGAGATAACTGATCATCGAATTAACTTTACTTTTTATAACCTCTACTATAGTCAAGCATAACTCCACTTTAATCATTGAGCATAATAGCATTAACTAGATTTGCTTCTACATAAATTAACATCTCTATAAATGGTTTAAACTTTGAATTTCTTCTAAATTCACGTCTGACCAGTTGTTAGTCACAGGAAGTATATGAATTATTGTATTTTTAAAAGGGTCCGTGACCGTCATTTAACCGGTAAAGGGCTCCATGGGACAAAAAAATTAAAGAACCCCTGCTCTGGATGACCCACCATTCCTCCCCTTCTACAAATAAATAGGGGAGGGTGAACTCAAGTTAAAAAATACAACAGTCATTTATCTTTTTTTTAATGAACGATGCTTCATTTACGATTTAGTTTCAAAACCGGCAATTATATTAGGTTTTCCGTCATGTACTTTACATGTGGCCTACCAGCTATCAACGCGTAGTAATCATTAATTCATTCCATCTACTTAATGTATTATCGTATAAGATTTCCTAATGCCTATAGGGGGAAAGCACTCGGCTAAATGGAGAGAAATTAATTCCACCAGGTAAATAGCTGATGGACGCATTAGTACATTATTGAGTAAACGTCTGCACCGTCAGACCTACGTGGATTCCCCATCACTTCTGTGACAGTGGCACTCGCAATGAACACTCTATCATCCACACGGAGACGCGTCGCTTTACCTAAGACACTACGGCCAATAACCGCGCGGTGAACAACCGTACGATTCATAACCGTACGGCCGGCCTGGTAGTTATTTATATAAAACGTTTTTCTCCGAACTCTCCCTCTCTCTTTCTCTCTCTCTCGTTCCTAATTGACTAATACCCCTATCGCGTGGTTCTATCTTTACAAGGAGCATTAATTGGAAGGTTTATAATTTAAAGGGGAGGAACGGGGTTTAATTAGGCTGCCTCGGATGGACACAACCTGCCTTGCTTCAATTAAACTAGCAAAGCCCGAGGCTCTATATTTATTGATCCCTTAGTTCTTATCGTTGTTCATAGCTTCTACTCATATATACTATTATTCCCGTTCCTTTGACTTGGGAAGTACATGTTTGATTTTTTCAACGACTACCGACTAATTTGACTTTGTAAACTAAATAACGTTTATCATTAGGGGTCAATAAATCATTTTTTTACAGCTAAGCCTGAACTGATGTACAATTATGTTTTCGGTTATTTTTTAGTGGTTTAACAATCATTCTAAATTTTCCGTAAAAAAAAAAAATTTAAACCTGACTTATTTAGTCAAAATATTACTGATATGACGAGCTGGGCAATTAATGAAATTTTGATTAGGAAGATAACATGTTAAGTGTAACACGATTTCAGTGACAGTTTTAATGAATAGTTACATTGGCGTATTCTTTTGGCCAAAGCGTTACATATTTTTTGATACTTACATGATGAAATTTCATTTATTTATTAGAATTAGATTGATTTTAAAGGAGTGAGCTTTTGGAATATGTAAAATTCCCGATCACCGTCGGTTTTTGAATGACACGCGAAGTGAAAGTGTACAATGCTCGTCAGAATCATTACAATAATCTAAAATTGATTTCGGCATCACTTAGACGAGGTTCTCAACCATGTACGTCCTGAACACTTAGATCCAGTCCAGATTTGTTCAATTTTTTAACGCAATGCTGTATAGGGAGGGGACTGATATGTTTCGAAAAACTACTTCCTTATTCGAATTACCCCCTTCCCCATGTAATTGTTATCAGAAGGTTCTTTGCGGAAAGGAACAAAATCTACCTTTTATGAAGAATTCACATCAGTCGAGGAGGACCTTGGCAAAATCTATGTTGTTGATCGTGGATGATGCCTACTGCATAAAGTATTATGCCATCACAATGAAAACTTTATCCATTTAATCAAAATATATTACCTTCTTGAGGAAGTACTACGGCCCATACATAACTGAAGGGTATTTATTATTATATTTGAAGGACTTTAAACGAAGGATTTGTCGTTCAAAGGTATCACTTCAGCTGACATAATATTTGATGCACACACAAATTCTGAAGTTACTCAAGAAAGATTCCTAGGGAATGAGAACCACAAGATGCGTTTCATTTGATGTTGTTATGGGAAATTGAAAAATAAGGCATCAAGTAAAACAGCTATCGATCGCCAGCACTGCTATTTGCCCAGCATCAGTATATGGCAATGTCAGGCCATTCATATTCTAGTTCAGCTCACTGGGCTAAAGTATTCCTCCAAACATGAGAACATGCTTTCATAAACCAGGGATAGGCAATAAAACTCAAGATACTCAACGAAATGATTTAAACACCACTCTCTACTTTTCATTCAAGCATTTACTGGTTGTAATACTTCATCGGCTTTTTTTTTGGCTGATGAAACTGAGCTCTCTTCTGAAAAGAGTCACATTTGAAGGACTATGCTGCAAAATTCAGACCCTCTCTCAAGAACTCATAACTCAGGCTGGAAAATATCTTATCCTTGAATTGTACGGTGGTGAAATTCAAACAAACGTTACAAATTTTTTTTTCTTAAATTTGCAGATAATTATATATAATTATAGATCCTCAGGCGAATCTATATACAAATTATTTTTTAATTTCCTGTAGCATCGCTACATTATATACAAACGGATCAATTTTTTTTTTTTTTTTTTTTTTTTTTTTTTTTTTTTTTTTTTTTTTTTTTTTTTTTTTTTTTCTAAGCTCTCAAAATTATAAAAAATAGGAATGTGGGAAAAATAAGGAAAATTATTTTTGGCTGGAAAGTGCCTTTCACTAAGGGGAGACCCCTATTTGAAGGATGTATGAGAAGAACGGATCAATGAACGAATCGAGATACCTGATACCTGAGAGTAAATTTAATTGGACCTTGGCGAGACTGTACCTACAAAAGATGCAGCTATGACTCATGAAGTTCGAAGTCATCACCAGATTCAAAGTTGGTTGAGTCACAACAAAAACCCACTTGAATGGGGATGGGAACAAAGCTCTTCCGGTGTAAGTCTAATTATGATGACTAAAGACGCTACACCTTAGTTGCTGCTAAAGTTTGTTTCCTGCGGTTGCAAGAAAGGTCACTGTGGAGCTTGTAGATGCCGAAAAGCACAAATCTGCATTGCTCCTCAATATGCAAACACTGCAGTGGCACTTGAATGAGACTGAGAATGTTCGAGAGATCTTTTAGGTGACTTCGATGATGTGATTCAAAATCCAGTAGGTCTGCTACAAGTCTGGTGGGCTGGACTTTGATTCCTACATGGAGCGACAGATGCCATAAACCAAGACATTTAAAACGCTAAAAACTAAATAAAAAATTCCAATTCAATCCTTTTACATTAGTTTTTGAATGGTATTTTATTAGTTTAAATAATTTCTATTATTTTAACATGTTAAATTTATATATATTCCTGTTTATTTCATTTTGTTAGTTTTATTCCAAAATGCCAAAAACTGTAATGAAATAATTCCTATTATTTTTTTATTAGCTGAAATAATTTTTATTCTTTCAACATATACAATTTATTTGTATTCTTGTTATTTCCTGTAAAAATAAAATTTCTGCAATATCACAACCAATTTCAATTTTGCACTAGCAGATTGCGGTAAGTAGAGAAAATGTTGTGAAATTCGATGGTCTGTATCTCGTTTAATATTAGATTCAGCGAAAACAGTTACAAACAAATGTTGTAGCAAATTTTATTTCCTTTAAATTTATTGAAAATTAGTTACCGCTATTATTAACCGGAAAAAAGTTATTTTCCAAAAACGGAAAAAGGTGGGCTTTTTTCGTGTTTTTTTCGCTACCAAAACTTTTTATTGTGTTATATGACATTGTAAATATTAAATGTGCAGTTTTTAGGTCAAATATATGGTGTATATAGTTTATAAAATGAAAATAGATCAACTGAAATTTACTGCTGTTTTTATTTTGAATCATATCGTTAGCATTTAGTTTTAATGTAGATTTCTCCCTTAACTGTTTATAATCTTACCTTCTTTTTTTTTAATGATTCATGTTTATTGTTTCCGAAACCAAGTTCCAGTTTCATTTTTTACTATTTAATCAACATACAGCAATAGTGCATTTTGATATACTTATATTAAATATTTTACTATCTATAACGTTATATTAAGTGTGCCTTAACTTTACCTCAGTAATTAAATGACGGAGTTCCGTTGATTAACTCAACCCCGTTAGTGGGATCTGCTGCCCGTCACTCCTATAATTATTATTAATTAGTTTTATTCTATTGCTTTGTGTAAACAATCCACCAAGATGCAAAGCTACATTCCGAAAAGGATGATGAGAGTTCATTCATTTCAGAGGAGAGTGATTCGCGGTAAAAAAAAAAAAATAATATAGGAATAAGTTAAAATTTTAATTACCTCGCGTGGCATTTGGAGTGGCCATGTTTCACTTACACGGTTCCCAATTGTAATTGAAGATGTCATATGAAAAGGGGAGATTGGTAAGAAGTGGGCAGTGGCAGTAGTTTTGCATGAAGGGAAGGTCCCCGGCCATTATCCGCAGGGCTGGAGGGAGAAGATTTTGGAGGGTTCCCAATAAGGACGCCCCCGGGGGAGGCCAATAAAGCCCACATCGGGGATTACCTTAGCCCTTTACCCACAGGAATACATTTACCCTGTGAGCCGCGGCAGCATTACCGCCCTATCCCTCGTCTCCTCCACTAACTGGACATTTTTATATATATATATACATATATATGTTATGGCTAGTGGCAAGACATTCATAAGCCTAATACCACACGGCCTAATGTAAACAATGCCTGGGTATTGATACAGGACGAGAACAGAATAAAGCCAGTTAACAATCGAACCTGTGTGCATTATTATCATCCATATTCTCTCTTTTTCTTTGATCGTCTACAGCCGGGAGACGATAACTTATATATATATATATATATAAGTTGAAAAAGGGCTTCTGCAGTTAGCAGGAATTAATTTTTGAGTTACATGAGTCGGCCATTCATAGAAGGGGTTATATGCACACTCAAGTAATTGTCAAACTCTGTTTGGGCTACAGGCCATATAATATTTTTATGGTCAAATCAAATTTATTCGGTACAATTCCGTCTTTATGGGGCTGGTCAGGTACCAAGAGGATATTCCATGGACCTTTTAGGGAAAACACTTTTATCATAGTTAGGTTGTATAGCCCGTAAATAACAGATGAGTGAAACAAAGACAGATGTTTCAGAACGTTGACGTGACTGATGGAGAAGCGTAAGGGACTTTCAGGGCCCAAGACTCCGTTTCCACGTGCGAGCGAGGTGACAACCATGCGGATTTGGAAGATCTCTGTTTGTAAATATGGTACGAACGAGATCAATTACGGATTATTAATTCGTCACAATTTCTTATTGCCCGATAAGGCAGTTTGTAATATTATCGCAATAAAGGTTGTTGTATATTGTAGCTATTCAGACATTCGTAAAAGCAACACGTGGTGTACTCTCAGTGCGTGTTAGCTTTTGGTGCGGTTTCCGAATACCAGAAGCTTTATAATCATTCTTTAAAACTCACCTCCTTGCTTCCTAAACACCCTTTCAACCCAATGATTGAGGTAGGAGATTTTCCAATTGATATAAGGAAATTAGTTTTTACCATGTCTTATTGTTTTATTGTTAGCTCGTTTTATTTTACACTGCAATATTAACTTCTTAACTAGGGGGGGGGTGGTAAAAGGAAAATGGGAAAAGGGTGCATAGGGGCAAAAGGCTCTTCCTCTATTTTTATTGAAGTACAGAGCGGTCGTCTTTCATATGTCTCTATGTGTGCTCATAGTGGTCTGAAACATTAAGAGTATATACCACAGCATCGTAAAATATGCGGATTATTTTATGATTAAAATAAAATCACGGAAAGTATATCAAAAGTGAAACATTCTGACCCATTTTGCTCAATGTAAAAAAATTTTAAAATATCTGAAAGTCATAAAATCTATGTAAGATTTAATGTTTTCATTTTTTTTCCCATGATTAGTGGCATATAATATACTGAAATGCTAGAAAAAAACTGTTACAAAAAAAATATATGCGGGGACTCAACGATTTAAAATATTTATTTAATGATGTTCCTGTCAATTTCAATGGGTTATATCTTTAAATATTTTATTTGTTGATAATTTTTTATTTTGGAAAGACGATTTTCAGTGATCAAGATCCCTTAAACAATGAAATAAAGTACTTACGGTGCCAAACCCTGAGTAGTAACACAATCATTTAATAAGTATTTATGAAATTCACATAGAGTTTCCTATCTCTCTGTATTATTTATTCACGGTCTATAGTCTTTTCTTTGTTCATATATGAAAAAAAATATAAGAAAAATACTGAAAATAAGGTGATTCAGGCAGTAAAATTTAACAGCGCAACTAAAAGCCATATTGTGATTAACAACTTTTTTTTCTTAATGAGTGTTTATTGATAATGAAATTATTTTTAATAGTCTAACACAAGTTAGACAAGTGTTTGTTTTAGAGTGATTTTTAGACATCACAAGTGTCTTATCCTCCTGTAATATTCACTTCCTGACTTCCTTCTATCCAAAGATTACAACAGGTAGAAAATCATAGTAGATTCTCAGATGGTTTGATAAGAGAATTAATTTCACATTCCTATATTTTTAATCGTTTCATCGTTTAATTTCATATTGTAAAATTACTCCTCAAACTAGCGCGCATTCAGCATCATTATTGAAGTAGCTACTTATTTATCTTCACGAGGCTGAATGAACAGACCCAGGGGGAATGATGAATTCCCAAAAGAAATCGTCAGGGGAGCAAGGACCGTTAGAATGGACAACCACTAGGCTACAGTGACGTTTATGTGTTAATAATTATCCTAATTTACAGTTATAACGTTTGCCCAATTCAATAGGCCGGGATTTTCCCCATCGGATGAAAGTGGAGCCTCGCCCATGGAACACTAATTAAGACGTGGCCTAGAGGGGGGCTCTGAGTAAGCAGATCCAGCGGGGAAGATGTTTGCAGTTGCTAAGTGTTTGATTAGGAAGGGATGATATATTACCCTGCCCCCGCCTGATACACACCTCACTGTCACTCTTCGGCTTACCTAGCTCGTGTTTCCCGTCGCTGGCTCGCTCTAATAACCCGTCTTCGGGCACTTGTCCTCTTAATGCGGATGTGACTTTTTCGGGTCATAAATCTAGAGTTATATAATCAGTCAGGGTTATCTATCAAATATACGGATTAGGATGCCCAGAAAGTCAAAATAGTTTTTTAATGAATAAATTTAATAAAACTTATTATTACAAAAGTTAAAATATCAAAAATCCTACATTCAATATTTAACTGTTAAAAATGTCCATAAGTCATTATCTAATTCAAATTTACAATATATTTTTTTTTTCAAATAAAACCACCTTTGGTAGTGCAGCTATGTCACCAACTTACGGTTACTATGCATACTATACAGAACAGAACAGCAGAATTTAGCTTGAACTGAAATGACGCATATGTTGTTGGACAGAGGTCTTAAACTCTTGCTTAAAAAGAGCTGAGAAGGTCTTCTAGTGCCATTAGTCCTCCCTGGCCAATACATAAACAGAGAGGATAATTGTTTTGAATACCTTTACAGATATATTAGATTACTTGTATGGCTTGATCGTAGAGCAGACAAACAGACAAAATACGATCGCCTCGTTGGTTGGTCAGATTTATTTTGATGTAACACCCCCACGTCATCAATGCCGTTGTTTGATGTATTTAAAAACATACAGACAGTCCGTTGATGCAAGCCCGATTTAGGTAATATGTTCATTTGGTACCGGTATGTGAAAGTAGAACTTAATATACCTTACATTCTTGAACTCATCCCTTCCAAGATCATGAAATTCCATAGTAACCTACCCAACCACCCTTATCCCCTAGCACAGTAATTACACTGCGCCACCCATCCCTATAATCCTCTAAAACGTCAGTGGCCTCGTGATGAGCTATAAATACGAGACAGTGGAAGTCCTGGCAATGGCCAGTTTCTCTAATCATGTCCTGAGCGTCTGTGGCTCGCTTCTTGGTCAGCCTCTACTGGCTCTTAACCGGTGACGTGGCTGATGGAGGGACGTGGGGGATTTTTCCAGACTCAGCTTCCTCTTTTCTCTAGAGAGGGACTCCCTGGAGGATCTGTGAGATCTTTGGGCTATGTTAATTTATAAGTATTCTATGAATGAATGGGTGAATGCGTAACTGGAAATATAGTATTAATGAGGTCATTGATCAAAATGACTTGTTAATAAGGATGTGAGAATTCATTCACACTGATGTCCAAAGAATAAATTAATAGAATATAAAATAAACATGGTGAAACATACTAAAGACTAAATATGGTTTATGCTTATTATGAAAAGATAACATTTGTTATTATGGAGGAAAGAAATAATATCGAGAGATACTCTTGAGTTGGTGTAGGCTTTTGAAGGATTAAACGAGAAGACAACTCTAAATTGTGTTTATCGAAAATCTACTTATAATGCGTAACTGTAAATATAGTATGAATGAGGTCATTGTCACAATTGTTGATGAATTGAGATGTGGGAATTCATTCACGCTGATGTCCAAATAATGAGCATCTGTGGCCCTCGCGATCTTGGTCAGCCTCCACTGGCTCGTATCCAGTGACGCGGCTGACGGAGGAGCGTGGGGGACTTCCCAAGACTCCGCTTCCTCTTTCGCATGCGAGGACCATGTGGATTTGGGAGGTCTCTGGCCTGTGAATGAAGAATTGTAAATACGGTATGAATGAGAACTTGAGAAATTGTTTATTGCCCAATAAAGCAGATTGTAATTTTATCATAATAAAGTTTATACATATATGTATCAAGTACAGTTCTTATCAGAAAACAGCCAATATAGAAAAGTTTCTTGATTTTTTTCTTGATAAATATGTTGATTTTATTTGTTTTTTTCGATAAATACTGTAGCACTCTTAAAATTATTCGTCGGTACAGGGCTATTTATTCATTCGACTTTAGGCACATATGACAGGAAATTTACTCTGTATAGAGACTTGAGAACTAATTACAGGAGACTAGAAGTCAATAAATCAGTCAGGGTCGACTAATAAACATCGTTCCATCTTGGCAGCATTTAGATGATACAGCCGCTACGAGAGATCTCTGCCCATTTGAGGGCCGCGATGTGATCAAAGGCGTAAGGCTTTACAAGTTAACTGATGAATATAGATTAAAGGAGGGCTTCTTTGATATCAGCTCTCCACTGATGGAGTTTCCCCTTTCTATAATTATCTTTCCTTCCATTGGAGGCTAATTTAATTTTAACCATGTTTTACATATTAATCATTGCACCGAGCCGGGGAAAGAAATGGAGAAAAGTTAGGCCAGCGTCTGCTTATTAAAAGGGAGCCATCTATTTCTCTAATTAGAGATTATCCTTTCATCGCTGATCAAGAGTTTTCCTTCACTTCAACTGAGAATATTTCATGTCTAATGTGACCTCATTTAATATTTCTCCAGCATTAGCTGAGAGATAGGATTTTTTTTTCCTGAATAAAAAATCTCCCTTGGAAATGAATAATTTGTGATAAACGATATCATTAATGTAGTTTTAATAATGCAAATATATATTAAGACAGATTAAGGTAGAGAATAGGCTATAAATTGTTCATACGGTTTTGTCAGTTTTAAATAATTAAGTAAATTGCATAAGAAAGCTTTGAAAAATTAAGACTATTTAAGAACATAAATCAAGGTAAACCAATAGAGTGTGGACCTAAGAGGAATCCCTGTTATGAAATAGCAATACCAGGACTCTGAAAAAAATTGTATATATACATACTGCCACCAGGGTGAAATATATGTATCATTCTCAAAAAAAGAAATTAATAAAATAGAAATATATAAATATTTATCACCTATTATAGATTTCTATTTACCTACCTTATCCCGTGGCAGACCCCTCTATGCTATGGTCAAACAAATAAAATATTAAATTGAATTTAAAAAATATACAGACAAATGGATGCCTAATTTATTTATCTTGCCTGCTGCGTTGGCATTGAAATTCAAAATTAAATACTTTAACATTGACCCAACTTAATTTCTGATAAAAATAACGATATATTATTATTATCGATGGCCTAGAATCGAGGTATTCTCCTCACTCCGCTGAACATAATAATCAGTCCTTTTGCTTCGGATTTCATGTGAATATATCTTCCCGTATCCTCCCCATCAATTCTCTTGAGTCAGCATTCACCTCTTCCATTTCCCTCTTCTTTGATCGCATCGACAATAAGAGGTCTAACCGCCTATTGCCATCCACCTGTCCCCTGTCGTGTACCCGAGGGGTGTTTATTGCCTACACCATTAAAAAGGCAAAACCGTGTATTTTACACTTCCCCAGGTGCACGGGCTAATACAGCCCAAGCATTATTATACTACAGGTACCACCTCACTTTTGCAAGCCTTTGTACTCACACGCCGACTCAACCATAAACAGGCAAGGAAGAAACTTTTTCTAACAGACTCATAGAACTATGATATTTACAAAAAATAAACTTATCAGCTAGCGTAAATTATGTAAACCTTAATTTATACGTTATTTACAAATCCGTATGTTATTGAATAGACATTTATATACAGCCAGGGTGGTGTTCGATCGAGATCTTGGTTTGGAATCCAAAAAAAATTGTGGTGATCTCTTTTAGGAATTTCAGTAAATTGAGTGTTTTGGACACGACATGAATGATTTGACTGGTTTTCTCAGAAGTTACGATTAAAAGAATGCAATAAATGTTTTTGTCCATTCATATCATACCAACCAAAACATGGTAATATAGTTGTCCAAAACGGCGATTGAGTTCTCTTATTTTAAGTCTCGTGTGTAGGTTCCGAGCTAGTTTTAAATTCAAGGTATCGTACTTTGTCAGATTGCTGGGTGCTCTATCCGCTTTGAATGGTTTGAGAGAACTGCTGTTGATCACCGAAGACAACATGTAGTGGGAGAAGCGAGAATATGGATGGAAACCAAATACATGAGAGGGCCTAGGCACATGGCACATGGGTCTAGGAATGAGCGTGGTTGTACCCGTGTATCAAGATTTCCGTTCTGGTGGTTCATTTAGGAAGTATTCAGCCATACTATTGGTAGAACGGTCAGATATCCCTCTCTTAAATTTAGGGATTATATCTAATGGAAAAATTTTATCTAGTGGCCCCTGTCATAACGAAACAATACAAGAATTCCCCGTAAATGTAATCTATTTTGATACTAAAAATGAAATCAGCGAACGACAGACGATGTTCTGCGACCAAAATTTTAAAGAGAATGTCGTTTGCAGTGATCCTAACCTCGGTTATTTAAGGATCTTGTTGGAGGGCTAATGTAGGTAGCACACATTAAAGTAGAGTGATCGGTCTGAGGTCGGTCACGGCAAGCGGTAGTCAGGTCACCCTAATAAGCGCCCTGCCAAATACCCCTCAGGTTTCTTAGCAATATCGTCTTGATCTACAACAGCGATATTAATTGATATTGACGTTATTTAAATGAACGAAAGAACTTTATTGCTATTAGAAGTACAATGCTTATAACAAGGAGCTATGAGCTTTCCCGCACAGTATACTAAATACACATTGCAAAAACAGTAACTTCTATACAATTCAATAATTATGAAATTAATATGTTGATGGCATATAATAAAAAAAATATACAAATCAGCTGAATAAGATTTCAAATAGATCAATGTTCAATTTCATTACGACTAAGCCAACTTCAAGCACAACACAAACGAAAAATAACTCTTGATAATGAATTACCTTAATACTAAACAATTATTAATGTAAAAAAATATCTTGTTAAATTTTCATGAATAATCTAATCCCTAATATTGCTTTTATTGGGCAGTCAAATTTCTTTATATTTTATGAATTTACAATAATATATTTTACTAAAAGTCATCATTGAAGTTGATATAATTAAGAGGTATAGCTACAATATCCGAAGTGAGAGGTTTCACTTTCGTCTGGCCGCATTCATATGCTCTACTACTACTCCCACCGGTCGTAATAAATTAATCAATATGAAATTTCAAAAGTATATTCCGTAACTCCACGAAAAATGATATATTTTTAAATGTCTCAATACGCAGCTCAGAAGCTATTTAAGATTTCATTTCAATAGGTTTATTTTTGTCAATGTTTTAGGTTTTTAGGTTTGATAAGTTTTATTCCCCATTATATATATGTTATGGCTAGTGGCAAGACATTGTTAAGTCTAATACCACACGGCGTAATGTACACAAAGCCTGGGTATTGATAACGGATGAGAACAGAATAAAGCCAGTTAACAATCGAACCTGTGTGCATTATTATCATCCATATTTTCTCATTTTCTCTGATCGTCTACAGCCGGGAGACGATAACTTATAAATATATATATATATTGAAAAATATTTTTCAGTGACCCAAATAGTTTAACAAATAAAATAAAGTATTTTCATTCGAAAAACAATTCAGAAGTATTAAACAACTTCAGTAGAGGAGTAAGGACCTCTTAAAACGATATAAAAATTTATTAATATAGATAAATTTATAAGGGGCTTAATTTCGTTCACATAAACATCAAAAAATACAAATTTGTCTATAATTGTTTTAATGAGCTTTTATTTAATAGGCAAAAAAAATATTTTGTTTGTTTTTTGTGATTAATTTTAATGTAACGTAATAAGTGTTAGATAATCGCTGTTGGTTTAATTATATCAAGTGTATGTAGTAAATATTTCCATATTAGATTTGTCTTTGAGTCTGACAGGAATTCCCACGTCACCAGCTACTTACGTACCAGGTACTTCCGACTTGATTGTTATCCTGCTTCCTATATACAGTATTTCCACTGCTCATTTCTGGTCCAAATCACAAATCCATCCTACTTATTCAATTGCCTACAGTGCAAATCCTCCATCCTATCACACAAATACCACATACCATCTTTCTAGCCTTTATATTCCTCCCCAAAAGACTGCATCGCTAAGGTCCTTCATCCCCCGAGCCGCCAACCTCTGGAATTCCCTCATTATTTCTATGTGATATGCTTCTCCACTTTCTACTTTCAAAACCTGTCTCTTTCATCGCCTCTATGCCCATCAGACAGACACTATTTAGTAAACATAGTTTATATACTAAACCCTTCATCTATAAGAATTGGTTTTATTATTTAGAAATTATTTTGTTTATTAAATGCTAGAAGAATATCCCCTAATATGTACTTTTTAATTATTTTAAGGGGACTTAGTCCCAGAATAAAGTTGTTTTATTTTATTCATTCGTACAATTTATGAATACTAATCCAATGTGTTAATAGATTGAAGTAGAATGGTGTAAGTAAACAATGATGCTGATGGGTAGATTGAAGATGTTATCAATGATGTGGTTGATTGACTGTGAAAATGTTATCTTTGTTAAATGGAAGCGGACTTAGGTAAGTTAGGGCCTGGTTGAGTGATTGATCCCTGGCCATAGATTGGCCGCTCTCAACGCATAAATCAACCGGTCCCTTATCAAATGAAATCAAACCGCCTCACGGCGCTATCTCCTCCATATTCCATACATCAAGGCACTGTGATCCCCCCTCCCATGGGAGTTTTTAAATCCTCCTTGTCACCAAAATTTCTTCCCTTCTGCTGCAATGGCACTGGACCACTCGGCTCTCCACTGGCGGATGATTGTCATAAACAATCCGCCAGTCCGAAGATGCCTGATTAAGGTGAAAATCACCTTAAAGGAACTACATACAAGTTAGACAAGTTCATGGAAGAAGTTATGTATACAGATTCGATCTTACGAACAACTAATTTTTTCGTGACATCTTGTTTTTGTGACATCTCTGGCCTGACATATAATCATGTATTGTCTTATTGTAATCATCTATTAGCTACTGCTACTTAAACTTATAAATGCAGTAATTCTTATAAAGTTGATCAGTGATTACATTTGGATTCATCAGTTTACTTTTTTGTGCCGCAAGTAATGCATGGATGTTTTTATATTTCATGGAGTCTACAAGTGCTTAACTGACTCCCAAGATCCCCCCCCCCCAAAAAAAGCCGGTGGCTTACCAAGTCCACATGCCAGGCAGAGATTTCTTTTTCTTAGGGCACTAGGGGAGGTTGGGTAGGGGATGTGGATAAAAAACAATACCTCTAACACTTATCATAGAAATACACTAATACAGGGTACTGATGTTCGCAGTTTTCTGTTCATGGAAAAAGTCCGAATGTTCCTGGCCTACGGAGTCAAATTTAGCCCCTAAGCCCCAAGCAGCAGCCTCCCCAGACCTCGGCCCACGGCAGCTGATGGCCTTTAGTTGTAATCTCGTGATATCCTTTATCAATACCCAATACTGTTTTAGTTTTAGGAACAATTAGTCGGTCACCTAGTGATTTTAACATTGTGTTCTACCTCAATTGTGAGTGTCGCTAGTTCTTTTATTTTACTAATTGATATTTTTATTTACGCTAGTGTTTTTTATGTACATTTTAAATCACTTGATGGAAGATTTAAACATTACAGAGACAAAATAAAAATAAATAAACAATGTGTATTTACATACGTATCAGCATCAACGCGGAAGTAAATCCAATACGCAAGACGTAAAATATCATTCTGAGGGGTACTGTGAGGTAAAAAGAAAATATAGCCATTTTTCAAAAATAGGTTTTATTTCCCTATAGATCCCAATATTATAAATAATTATTATCCAAAAGAAGAAATACACGCATAGGTTGAGGATTCAATCACACTTCAATCCATGACGTCATTAATACCTGTGACTGGTTGTGAATTTTTAGCAGCATCAGTGTTTCCTTGTCTGTGGAATGAGCGATGTTATTATCGGATACACCTTTGACCAATCAGGGAACGAAGCGGCCTGAATAAGACACGACAAATCAAACTCTTTTCTTTCCTCTCATGCTCATCAAGAATCCGCAAAAATCTTTTGTCCGTTATCACCTTTCACAATACACACATCCTAATGTTGGGATGAAGGTGCATTTTTCCTTCACATGACCTGGTTGCTATCTAGTGCCTTTTTTTAATAGAATTTTTTTTACCGGGTAATGTTTGTTTACATCAACTACGAAATTCTATTGTTTTGACCTATTCGCGAACGACATGAATGACCTAGAAACTGAATAAGTAATGTCCAACGATAATTAGGCAACTCCTCGTGAGTAATACAAATAGTTATTAAGAAAAGAAATTGTGAAAATACTATGTAGTCTTTTTTATTGACTGATTCAAAAGTCTTCTTTTCAACCAACGAAATTGTGGGGATAAGCCAGGGTTGAGCCTTTCGAGAAGTCTAGTTATAGCTTTCTTTCAGGCATTCTTCTATCGATAATTGAGGGATATTTTCCTCCAAGAAACTCAAGCGAAATTAATAACAAAAAAGGGTAACCTTCCCTACCCTTGTGACTCCGAAGCAAGAAGCCCCTGGAAGATCTCCAGACTCCATGGATAGATAGCTGCCCTAACAGTATATTAGGAGATACGCTTCGCTTGTAAGACTTCGTGAAGCGTCTTTACACCAAGGAAGCCACAGAATCACCGGTGCCCGGCCACTTAGACAACTTGCCGTCCCTATAATTAATATAAAGTTATACCAGGTTAGATGCGATATTCTACGTTTAACTATAATATCTAGCAATTAAATAAATCTATATCAATATTCGTTAAAGACACTTCAAGTAAGTATTGTTCCAGTCAATTAGGCAAACATTGAACCTATTTATCAGTATAATTTGCATTAACGTCCCTGTAATGGCCAAGGTGTATCTTATTAAATATAAATAACACTGTAACGACCTAATTATCCCTGAAACATAGTGGGTAAACAAAGAGTCTCTACATGATAGCACATCGACAGGCTCTGTTTCACAACCAGGAGAACACAATATATACAACCATTGTGCTACATCTCATGAAGAGTTTTATTTTTAATAAATAAAATTATTATTTGAGAAATTACAATTTTCTTGCACAGCGTTATTAATTGGACAGTAAGAATGCATAGAGATGTACAAATGACAACAATATTCATACAATACACATACACGTTCTTCCAGATGCCTCCCCCTCCCCGCTGACAATGCAATCCTCTAGGGGTCCCTCACTGTCGAAGTCGATAGAGAGTAGGCAAGAGAATAAAGCCACGGACGTCCAGAACATGATTGGGCATGATGGCGAATGCCAGGACCCCCTGACATCGTGAGGTCAGCACCGTTTTAGGTGAAAGGAGGTTTGTCATGATGCATGTTCTTGGATAAGAAGTTGAAGTGAGGATTTGGATGCTCGGATAGGTATTTATTGGAATTTGGAAAATCTTGAGGGTATCGGGTGAAGGACAGCTGGTACATGAAGATATCATAAAGAGTTAAGGCCAAGAGCTGAGTTATCACTGCGATGACATAAGAAAAACTAGGCAGGGTTACCCTATAAAGTCTAAGCCTGCGGATCCGTCGTACAGGGCGTTCCACAGCAGGGAACCTGGGGCACTCCACCAGTCACGCTGAAGCTCCTTTAAAAGTCCCGTTTGAATTACAGTCCTCTGTTGTACATCAAGGTCCTTTCCTTGTATTAGACGCTGACTAGTCTCCTAATGTTCGCAGGGGCACCCATTTCCTGAAGGGCATCCAAAATGTAGCTACATTTTGCCGAATTAAAGGCATTCCTCACATCTAGTGTGATGATGGCGCAATAACACACGCCTCTCCTCATCCACCCAGCGATTCCACTCTGAGCTGTTTCTATCACCTAAGTGATGGCCGATGGTCCACCGTAGAACCTAAACGTGTGTGTGTGGGTGTATGGTGACGTTTTGAAAAAAAGGTGCGACTCGGTACGACCGTGGTATTGGGATGAAGATATTTGTATTGCTTTAAACAATTATCAAATATTACGTCAAAACCTTATCGTCCAGCTGTATATGATCGTTTGTATAATTTTCCTTTATTGTGCTAAAATTACAATCTGCCTTGCTCATTCATTCAGGACTTGATTGGAGAAACTGGCCATTTCCAGGACTCCCACTGTCACTTGATTATAGCAGGTCACGAGGCCACTGCCGTTTCAGTCTCCGAGGAGGATTATAGGGATGAGTGACGCAGTGCAATGACTGTGCTACAGGATTAGGGTGGTTGGAAAGGCTTCTGTGGAATTTCATAAACTTGGAAGGGATGAGTTCTAGAATGTAGGGTATATTAAGGTCGTTATGAAGGGTTTTGTTGCTGACATAATAAGGGGCATTTACTATTGTTCTCAGGACTTTTGATTGAAAAGATTGGATACGCTTGATGTTCGACTTTTTTGCTGTCCCCCATAGCTCTGTTCCGTATGTCCAGATTGGTTTAAGTATAACTTTGTAGATTAGTAGTTTATTTTCTATTGAGAGATGGGATGTCCTTTGAAGTAGTCTGTATAGCTGTCCAAAGCGTCAGTTTAGTTCTTGTCTTTTTAGTCTCGTATGTGGGTTCCAGGTCAGTCGTTTATCGAGATGGAAGCCTAAGTACTGTACTGTCTCGGATACAGGGAGAGGAATAGAATTAAAATAAACTAGTGGACAAGACTTGCGACAAAGGGTGAAGGTAATGTGGGAACATTTTGCTTCATTAACTTTGATCCGCCATTGGTTGCACCATGTATAATTTAAGGCATTTACTTACATAATAAAATGAAACATTTACCAAGCCTTCTTCGTTTATGTAATGTGATCTTTTATACATTGGTGTAGAAACAGCTCTGTAACGGTTTCCCATCAGGGAGGATGCAGGAAGCATGCATTCACAGATTCATAGCACATGCACGAATAAAGTGATTAATATATACACTGCTGACCCCTGAAAAGAACGTATTTTAATTTATTAAAACTCGGTAATCCTACCTGGGCCAGGAGAGGTGTGAAGAAGTTAAACGTTTCTTAATTAAAACGAGTTGTTTGATTAGGGTTAGGTTGGATTGTGTGGGTGGGCAGCGTCGGCCCAGTGGCTGGACTATCTCAATTTATAGCACCTGTATTACGGGCTTAGCCACTGGCTCCCCCCGCAAAACCTTCCTACTTTATACACTGACCATGTCATTTTTCTTCAAGCCACCGCCTGAAATTACTAGTTACCCACCTTTTTAATTTAATCACCTCTCCAACCTTAGGGCCACTTGATTCTTCATTTGTTAATTATGTTAGCGTTAATAATCTCTTTATGCACTGTAATATTTTCAACTCCTTGCTTACATATTCATTATTTTGTTAATGTAGTAATATAATTGAGTGCATACTCGGATGGTAGACCTTAATGTGCTCAAACTGTGATATTGGAAAGTGGGGCACTGAATGAAAAAGCTAAATTAGCTAAACAAATCTTATCGTAGTACAAAGGCCGAAAAATGGACACATTTAGGTTAATAATTTTATAACAAAATTTTGGGAAGAAAAAACAAATGATAGTATATATTATGAAATTATAGCTAATCTTGCACTGCCACCAGTGGGCAAATGGTATTGTTTATTGTTGGGTGCCATTGCAGCCTCGTTTTTTCTTGCAATCAATCATTGGTGAGTCACAACCAATCACTTTATAAAATGAATATGTAAAATGGACTTTAAATGCTTTAGCCATTTCTTCTAATGCTGATCCTCACTCGACGAAGTTGACTCTTCAACTCACTCATCTTACAAATAAATGATGACAGTACAGAAGATATCACACATTGGATATTGGACACATAACTTCTCAGACACTCTTGCCATAAATGAACCCATTTTGGGTTTCAGTTTAGTAGGATCGCTTAGTGATAGTGGTCGCTTCAAAAACGGTTTCTGAACAAGTATCTTCCTTATTGTTGATCAAACCTTATAAATTAGAAAGTGTTTTATCTTAATCCTCTTGTATCATCAAATTGAACTGATTACATTTAAACTATTTCTAGTCTTTACTACAGTCAGACCTGAAGTCATAAACGACTTCCATTTAACATTTTCAAATGTATTATACAGTACCTCGGAATATCCTGAGTTTTTGGTTGAAATTCGATAAGGGAATGTATAAGAAAACCATTAATACAACTTGAAAAAAAATTAAGCCCATTTCGCAATCTTTCAAAGGTATAAAATAAAATAATAATTCGAGTGGCAACAATCCAATTCACGTAGATTTTTCCATCTCAATATTTCAGCAGTTCGTATTTTTTTTTATTCGAAAGGTGATTGTCTATGAAGAAAATGGCTTAAAAAATTCAGTGAAATGTTTTGATTCAGAAAAATCGCGTACTTTTTCCACAATAATTTAATCATTTGTCAAACAATTGTAGCTGTGTCTCTCGATACTGTTTCTTCACTTTGTACCTCCTTCATTTCGTTTATGTGTGTATATAATGTTTTTTAACAACATTGTTGCGTTAGGGTATACTAAGAAAACACAGTTAAAACTGTGTTTTCTTAGCAGAATGAACTGATTTTTTTTTTTTACTCCCCAATATTGTATTAACTACCATAATCGAATAAAAACTAGTGAAAGTACAAATGCTAATACGCTAGTAAGCTAAATACCCTTTGTACTGTAGCATAGAGCTACAGCTACTTTGAGGAGAGTAGACACTCGTATCTAAATGGTCAAACGTTAAAATAGTACACAGAAAAAAAACAAGACTGGGTTATGGGTTTGCCCTCAATATTGGTCGATATGTCGATTTTCAGAGTACACAGTGTGATGTATTCTTGATGGATATAACATCGTACCATCCTTCTCGAACAAATACTTACGTATGCATTTGTCATTCCTTTAGAACATGGAAATTTGGATTTATCCATAATATTATATTGTAGACCATACAAAGAACAATTGTTTTCATTGACATCCCCCCAAAAAAAACACTATTCTTAAGCAATAACTTTAGGTCGGAGATAAATTTGTTACTGCTGACCAAACCCGAGCCGAGAGGCTCTACTTTCAACCATCCACTGGCAAACAGTATATTTCGTGTCCGCTAATATGTTGTACTGACGTATAAATAATTTGATCGATCTGTAATTACGAAGGGGTATTCCTGACACCTCGAAATAAAGTTATTACGTGTTAATTAAAATACAATACCAACAACAGTAAACATAAAATAATTATATAAACATGAAAAAGATGGACACAAGTCTCAGCTCAGAAAATTTAAAGTTCTGGTTTTTCCCCATGGTGGAGGGCAGCAAATTCAGTTTTGCAAGCTGTAGTGACCCTAACTAATCACCCTATACTCTGGTGCATATATAATGTATTGTAATTAGATGTAAAACATGGTAAAAGCTTTTTCTGGTAATAAATCATGGAGGGGCCGGCAGTCGTAAACAAGTCACAGAGGGTCGAAGGTCGTCAGCAATAAACCTGAGAGGGTATAGCAATAAGCCACCTGCCCCCTCATAAAACAGACCCGGTAGACCTAGGGTCACCTTCCGGCGGTTATAAAATCTAAAAGCCGTGCCATAAAACAGTCCTTTAGGGGACGAGGGATCACGTACATCGGTGCAGGTGTGACATCATAAACATACCCCTTTCAAGCCAGGCTCCGCGTTCCGGTAGGAAGGGGAAATAATATTTAAACCAGGGGGTTTCGCCCTGTAACACTTCTCTTTCTCAGTCTCCCCATCTCCTCAGCCGCTTTACTCGGTCGCTTTACGCCTGGAAGGCAGTCACTTAGACTCCTCGTCAGCCTACTCTCTCTTCAGCGCCTCTGAGCCCGTCACCCTATTTCTCAGCCGCCTTGCAGACCCTCTGGCGCCTTGACCTGTTACGCTGCCGGGCCCCCGCCCGAACTCTGAAAACTGGTCTTATTATTTATGAAACCTCTGTACCTCTTCTCCTGAACACAGTGTATTGTCGGGACACATCCCTATCATAAAATGGAGTCAGATATTAACGCCGACATGGAACATGGTCCATGTTATAAACTACAACAAACCGCACTTGTCACTAGGGCTAGAGTGATTAGGCACTCCCCTAGTGGCAACCCGACACAAACTAACAATAGAAATCCTATTTTATATGTTGTTCGAACCAAGTTTGTTTAATATTTCATCTAATTGAAAAAACGGAATTGGTCAAATAAATAGGCGATATTTAGTAACGTATTAAAATGACATATTAAAAATACCAAGTAATTTCCTTATAATATTTAACATTATTTTAATAAAGTCATGTGGTTCGCACCCTAACCTCCTTTGTATTGTAATAGTTCACTTTCTGCGTCGTTCATTTACATTCCATAAATATAATTTAGTTCACTAATGAAATAACAAAATTTATGTGTAATTATTATATTTATTGCTAATTATTATAGTTATAGGTAAATAACCGTTACGTGTTATGTTTTCTATGCTGCTAATGAGGAAATTATAACGGCATTTATGTATTATGGTAACATTTTTATGACTTCCAGGTCAAGCATAAACGGCTAGTATACATATTACCTTTGTTTAGTCAAGAAAATGAGATATGAGAGTTACACAAGGCTGTTTATCGTTAAACCAAACAAACTTATCCTTTGATCTTTGAGTCTTTTTGGTGGGGGTCTCTGTAAGAGTACCTTTAGAGGTGACCGTCGCCACGTGTTGGGGGTTTGTCAACTTTTTTTTATCCTTTTTGCCCCAATTAATAAATTACGGCCCCTACCCTCGTGGGTGGACTGCCGTCGTCCTAAGGCAACAAACCCGTTATAGATTTTCCACCACTTCTGTTAATTTTTCGCAGCGCCCGAATTGGTTCGTGCTTTGTTAAAACGATTCAGTACACACCGATGAAGCGATAATTGCTTTGAAAAAAAAAACTCAAAATCATTATCTTTTCCGGTAAAAATCCAGCGAATAGGAAGATTTGCTTTTAAGCACCCAAAAAAACTGAAACATGTTTCTTTACTTTAACTGTAATATTTTCAAACCATATCTCAGAAATTATCCAAGGTTTCAAAATTGAAATTTCTAAAATCTTTCCTAGTGTTCAAAACGGTAACAGTATAGTTTATCTAATATGTATTGAGAGCCAAATATAGATACAAACCACACATAGCTGTTACTCCCCACGCTCCTCCATCAGTCACTTCAAGGAAGCTGACTTAAAGCCCGAGAGCCACAGATGCTCAGAACATGATTTCACGAACTGGTCGTTTCCAAGGCCCCCACTGCTGCCATTAAATTCTGTAAGAGTATTATATGGATGTTTGGACCTTTATAATAACTGCTTAAGCATTAGAGTAATAGGGTAAGTTTTAAGGTACATTGTGATCGTTATGAAGGACATTGAGCAGCAGGATTCTGCTGCTGACAGAAAAATGTCCCCTTTTCTGTCAGCAACTATATTGTTCTTGGGACGTTTGATTGACAACATTGGATTCAAGTTTTACCAATTTGCTGTACCCTATAACTCTAGTCTCAAATATTCCGATAGCTTAAATATTTGTATTTAATACCACATATAATGCGGAGTCTCGGGCCCAAACCCGTTGTAGACATTGCTCCATTAATTTCTTCATATTTGATGTAGCAAACTTGAAGTCGGTTTTTTAATTTTTGTTTGTTTTATAAGGGTCATAGATGCCTATTTAAAAACGTTTTTTATTTTACAATAGCGATGGTTTTAATTATTTAATTTTCAATATTATTTTACAGCGTTTGACAAGAACCTAATTTACAACGTCACTTGTAGATTATTCCTCATATAATACATGAAATAAAAACATATAATAATAGGACAGATGAAAAATATATATTATATACATATTTTAAGGGTCTCCTATGAGCACAATCAGGAAGCAAATATAACCCAAAACAACATACCTTAAAATGTACGCTTTTGTAAGATGGGGGGAATTCCAACGAAAGGAAAAAAGGTAATAGGAAACAGGGATTTTATGACGCTTGTAGAAACTAACCTATTTAAAGCAAGCGTAAAAAGAAACTTGAAGTATCTTGACATCTTCCCATGTGGACAAATCCAAATTTAGTAGATACAGCGTATGGAATAGAACAGAACTAACGATAATTTTGGTGTCATTATTTATAACACTTGAAAAAAAACTGATAACAGGTAACCTCGTATAAGGTTATAACAGTGATACGCAACGCGCACCAATAATTAAGTGACAGGAGCAGTCCACGTGATGGAAAAATCCCAGGCAGGAATGATTATCCACGAGGGGAAAGGCTACAACCAGAGAAAATAAAAATTGAAAATTAGTAATAAATACACTAGAAATAAGTACACTTCATAAAATTAAACCCAATCAAACATACCCACATGGGAAGTATGAAATATAAAATGAGACTTTAAGGATAAATGAAAATTATATATATTTATGATGAAACATAAAAAACATACCTTAAAATATACGCTTTTGCATGGTGTATTACAACTAAAGAAAAAGGAATTTTAGGACGGTTGGAGATACAAGCCCACTTGAAGCAAGCGTACAAGGAGTAAACTTGAAATTTCAAATAGTTCATGAAATAATACACAATTATTGGAAAAAAATTGCTAAAGGGAAAGGGATAACCCCATCAGACTTTAATACATCAACATACGTGAATATATAGTCTGCTCCAAGCCAGAAACTGACTCCTATTTATATGACGGTACTTATAAAGCCACAGTGTACCGAGTTGGGACCCAACAAGTACTTCACGCAACAAAGTCCCCAGTCAGAAGAGTATAAAGTTGGGGAAGAGGACTGGGCCAAATTTAGACAGCGTGATCAACCCTAAGTGGCTAATTAAATGATAAAATCGATATGACGCAATAACAAAAATATAAGTTGAAAATATTCTCAATACTAAGAAAATAATCAAATATAAAAATGATATTATATGAATATTGATTGGAATTATTTATATTAATCATAAAAGTAATGAGAAAGGGTGGTTATGACTGAAACGCCCTATAAATACGCAAAATAACAGATCCCTGTATTCTGTATCTGTGTCTACACAAAAAATTAGTAATGCATGTCCCTCCAGAATAAAATCAATCAAATCCTAAAAACTGGCAACATATCTCCATCGTAATAAAAGATTTTTTTATCCAAAAGGTCCAAGAAGCAACCCCTTGATACCTGGCCAGGTTCTAAACACTACATCTTTTTTTATATATATAATTCAAATGTTTATTGTGACACAATTACAATCTGCCTTATTGGGCAATAAGTGATTGTGTGCAATGTTCTCGTTCATACCATATTTACAATTCTTCATTCACTCGCTCATTCTACACTATACACAATTTACACTGTACACTATTTACAAACATCCAAGAGACCTCCCAAATCCACATGGTTGTCTCCCCCCCCCCCTCGAATGCGCAAGAGGAAGCGGTGTCTTGGGAAGTTCGCCACGTTCCTCCATCAGCCGCGTCAACGGATACGAGCCAGTGCAGGCTAATCAAGAGCGCGAGGGCCACGCTCAGGGCATGATTGAAGAAACTGATCATTGCCAGGACATTAAACACTATATCTACACCCATGATTTAAATCAGAAATTCTCTCCCTTTAAATTAACTTAATTCTAATAAACAAATTTAGTTTGATCATAAAAATATCAATACAACATATATGGCTGTAGCCTAAACACTTGTTAAGGTATATTAGGTGATTATTACTAGACTGGGTACTTAATTACAGATTTGATTTAATAATTACAATAATTATAGGATTGTAGAGTGATTTTAATAGTTCCTAATAACTAACGGGTCAATTAAACCCCACATTGCCAACAGACGTCAGTTTTTTTCCCCCGTTCCTACTGCCTGGGAAAAGGAAGCCAATAAGCAGCAGTTGGGTAGTGATTATACCCAGATAGTGGTTTTCTCGGGCTCCTAGTCCCATCCCCTCCTCTCTAGCCAGTAGTTATTTCTTCATTCAACAGCACCTCATTCCTTTTGTGTATTTACTGGACGGATTTATGTCCACTAAAAGCAAGATTAACAGGATTGAACCCTTGTATCCTACCACTGTTCCTAGATACTCCTTCGACAATTTATTCGTTTATACCCTGTCTTCTCCTGTAAAACGCATTGGCAGTAATGATTCTGTTCCATCCAGTTTAATTCACGATATTCACCAATATGAATAATACTTATATCCTCTCTAGTGTAATTGAGCAGTAAATATATATATATAGGAATTGTTAGTTATAAAAAATTATTTGCATCGTAAATACACTATTGAAACATATATAAACAGAATAAAGGACTGAGAAACTGATTACAACACCGAGTGATTCTTTGGTACTTGGCGTGAGGTTCTTAAATACTTACTTATTCAATTATTGTAAATCATCATTGAAGCATCGCATGGCAGATGCGATTAGTCCTACTTTAAAAACAACTCTGGTTGAGTCAAAGTTGCAAGCACCATGTCAACGAAAGTTTTAATGACTATGTAATTATAGTTTTAAACTATAACAGAGAAATTCAATATTATTTGAAACTAATAATTATTACTCAAAATTATAAAAACGTATTCATTTTAATACCGTATAATTAATTAATCAACACTTAACTATGTTTTATATATAAGGCTACATTTATGATGTCTTCCAAATGCCAAATGAAACCTGAATAAAGAGGACTCGACCAGAAGAGACACACGGGTGAAAACATAAAGATTTATGGCTACGAAAAGGCCAAAGGAAACCTACAAAGCTGCACGGTTTATGGATCAGAAATATTTATTTATTCGTCAAGCCATATCACTTGTAATCGACTTTTTAACAATTAAAAAAAATGTAGTTGGATAAAATATTTACTTTAGCTAAATGATCGTATTTCAGTTGACAAATAATTTTAAACCCTATCTCGAGAGATCGTAGAACCGTTTGAAAGTCTCCCCCACACCCATACATTTTTGACCCAGCAAAACTTCACATTCTGGTTGATAGTCTTATCCGAAAGATCTATGTATGGTCAAATAAATTCTAAACTTTTAATATCATAAAGAATAATTATGATATCATGGTGCAATAATATTCTAAAGAGTGACCATTCCAAAAAGACACACCTGGTTTTTTTAGGTATAATGTTTGTACAGTGTAAAAGTCGAGTTTTTTATATGGGACTATCCAAAAAGTAGTACGATTTTACTCGATAATCGACATTTTAAAGCAAATACGTTAATCGGATTTTTAATTATGGCCCAGACCCAATAAAACAAGTAAATAACTCTCTAAAAAGCTGTGTATGTTACAGCCAAAAAGGCAGACAACGACCAAATAGCAGCCACCGATGTCAAGCGACGGTATTTTCTTAGTTTTCTGTCTCCAAGGCATTCCTGGTCTGATTGAAATAGTTGGTCAACAATCCGCTTCCTGCTCCAGCTAACTAGTTTACCTACTTGAAATTATTTATTGTGTGACTTTGGGCAACCCTGGGAGGACATCCAATATACCATTCGAAAATACTCTCTGATTTACAGGCGCCTAGCTCCAACACCCTCCCTCCCCGTTCTCTTACAATTTCTTTAAAGTTTATTTCCCTGGGGTATTTGAACTTGCAGAAGATTCAACACATCCAACAATAAATGAGGTATTTATTATTGTTGAGTACAATGAGCGTTATAGTTCCCTTACCGCATGAGTAGCTCAATTCCTTGGAAAGTATTGGTTCATTTTCCTCCCCCAGCTGTTCATGATCTCTGCTGGAAATAATGGTTCATCTAATAACATATATTTTTTTCCGAAATATCCAATTTCGAAAACCAGTTTCTGTTTAATCATTGTTCATTTATATTCAATAAAACTTTCCATTTTATACTTTTAAATATGTTTAAAGCAAAGTTTCCAATCCAAATTGGTACTTACTTAAAAAGGTATACGTAAAAAGATGCTATTATTGCGAGGATTGTTGATATACTATTTTAATTATTGTGTATTTATTTTTCCAATCTTTTTATTTAATAAATTCCATATTTTAGTATAAAGTTGTTTAAATCCATAATTTGTTTTATGTTTAACACTCAAAAAGTGTACACACCTTGTTTCTTTTTTGTATCTTGTTTCCGAATTGTTGTCCTGTTGATGATAAAAGCTTCCAACAAATGACTATGAACCTTGAAAAATAATATAATTTAATTTTCACGGACATAAGGCTCATATAAAAACCTTTATCCCACGTGAGGAAAAATATATATATATATTTTATATATGGATTTGTTCATTGATGATTGATTATAATGGATTTGTCAATTCACATTCTGGTTGATAGTCTTATCCGAAAGATCTATGTATGGTCAAATAAATTCTAAACTTTTAATATCATAAAGAATAATTATGATATCATGGTGCAATAATATTCTAAAGAGTGACCATTCCAAAAAGACACACCTGGTTTTTTTAGGTATAATGTTTGTACAGTGTAAAAGTCGAGTTTTTTATATGGGACTATCCAAAAAGTAGTACGATTTTACTCGATAATCGACATTTTAAAGCAAATACGTTAATCGGATTTTTAATTATGGCCCAGACCCAATAAAACAAGTAAATAACTCTCTAAAAAGCTGTGTATGTTACAGCCAAAAAGGCAGACAACGACCAAATAGCAGCCACCGATGTCAAGCGACGGTATTTTCTTAGTTTTCTGTCTCCAAGGCATTCCTGGTCTGATTGAAATAGTTGGTCAACAATCCGCTTCCTGCTCCAGCTAACTAGTTTACCTACTTGAAATTATTTATTGTGTGACTTTGGGCAACCCTGGGAGGACATCCAATATACCATTCGAAAATACTCTCTGATTTACAGGCGCCTAGCTCCAACACCCTCCCTCCCCGTTCTCTTACAATTTCTTTAAAGTTTATTTCCCTGGGGTATTTGAACTTGCAGAAGATTCAACACATCCAACAATAAATGAGGTATTTATTATTGTTGAGTACAATGAGCGTTATAGTTCCCTTACCGCATGAGTAGCTCAATTCCTTGGAAAGTATTGGTTCATTTTCCTCCCCCAGCTGTTCATGATCTCTGCTGGAAATAATGGTTCATCTAATAACATATATTTTTTTCCGAAATATCCAATTTCGAAAACCAGTTTCTGTTTAATCATTGTTCATTTATATTCAATAAAACTTTCCATTTTATACTTTTAAATATGTTTAAAGCAAAGTTTCCAATCCAAATTGGTACTTACTTAAAAAGGTATACGTAAAAAGATGCTATTATTGCGAGGATTGTTGATATACTATTTTAATTATTGTGTATTTATTTTTCCAATCTTTTTATTTAATAAATTCCATATTTTAGTATAAAGTTGTTTAAATCCATAATTTGTTTTATGTTTAACACTCAAAAAGTGTACACACCTTGTTTCTTTTTTGTATCTTGTTTCCGAATTGTTGTCCTGTTGATGATAAAAGCTTCCAACAAATGACTATGAACCTTGAAAAATAATATAATTTAATTTTCACGGACATAAGGCTCATATAAAAACCTTTATCCCACGTGAGGAAAAATATATATATATATTTTATATATGGATTTGTTCATTGATGATTGATTATAATGGATTTGTCAATTCACATTCTGGTTGATAGTCTTATCCGAAAGATCTATGTATGGTCAAATAAATTCTAAACTTTTAATATCATAAAGAATAATTATGATATCATGGTGCAATAATATTCTAAAGAGTGACCATTCCAAAAAGACACACCTGGTTTTTTTAGGTATAATGTTTGTACAGTGCAATTATTTACCTACTTGAAATTATTTATTGTGTGACTTTGGGCAACCCTGGGAGGACATCCAATATACCATTCGAAAATACTCTCTGATTTACAGGCGCCTAGCTCCAACACCCTCCCTCCCCGTTCTCTTACAATTTCTTTAAAGTTTATTTCCCTGGGGTATTTGAACTTGCAGAAGATTCAACACATCCAACAATAAATGAGGTATTTATTATTGTTGAGTACAATGAGCGTTATAGTTCCCTTACCGCATGAGTAGCTCAATTCCTTGGAAAGTATTGCATATATAAAACTATATGCAAGGTTTTCGAAATTGGATATTTCGGAAAAAAATATATGTTATTAGATGAACCATTATTTCCAGCAGAGATCATGAACAGCTGGGGGAGGAAAATGAACCAATACTTTCCAAGGAATTGAGCTACTCATGCGGTAAGGGAACTATAAAAATATATATATATAATTAGTATGTAAGTTAGTTTTAAGGTTGATCAAAAAGGTGAGCCCCATCACCTTATTAGTCAGTTTCGTCAAGTCACGTATAATTTATGTCATTATACTTGTTTATACATTATATAATTTCTATAAAATAACAAAACCTGTATATAATGTAGTGATGCTACAGGAAATACAAAATAATTTGTAAATAGATTCGCCTGAGGATCTATAATTATATATAATTATCTGTAAATTTAAAGGGGCTATGAAGGAAAAAAAAAAAAAAAAAAAAAAAAAAAAAAAAAAAAAAAAAAAAAAAATATATATATATATATATATATATATATTTCATGTGCTTCTAACTGCGTTTGATCACGTAGAAGCACTGTAAAAACGGTTTAAAGCCGTGAAAAATGATTGGATTGGATCGACTGCAAAGTCAGTTCAAGTCACGTATAAGTGTATTATATCTCTATCGCTAGTCCCACATTTTTTTTTTTTTGCCACTCTGCAGAATAAATATCATGAAAAATAAGTTATCCAAGTTACATATAGCTGTTAGTTCAAACTTCACAGGCCGGAGATTAAAATCTATTAATTTATTGAGCATTTCAATGGCTCATTGATTGATGAGCAAATTAAAGTTTGGCAATTCGATACAAGAAAGTGGTCACCTGTATTTTTTCAGGGTTTTTTTTTTATTTACACCGTAAAGATATTGGCTCAATCTAAAATTTTGAAAAGTTGAAAATAAATTTTCATTAACTTTTTTTTTTTTTTTTTTTTCCTTAGCTCTCAATTTTATAAAAATAGGATGTGGGAAAAATTATTTTGGGCTAATGAGTGCCTTTCACTAAGGGGAGTCCCCCATTTGAAGGATGTATGAGAAGGATATAGGGTGTGGAATGCCTAAAAAGGCGGATGGAATCAGGAAGGTAGTGAGAGTCTACCAAGGGTTAGATTACGTTATATATGGTTTGGTAGGAATTTAAATTTTAAAAATACGGTCCTGGTTTTGTTAGTTTTTTTAAGCTTCCTTAAGTCGCAGCATTTTTAAAGCTGCTTACGATCTACAGTTTTGATTCACCTGTCGTTCCGTACTTCGATGTAGTAACTTCTTCCGGGTGATATTTTATGTGATTTCTGGAAAAGGTGATTTCCAGTGACCAGGATGGTTTGGTAAATAAAATAAAGTATTTTTTTTTTGCGGTAAAGGAATCTGTGTTCAATAATTATTTTTAAAAACTAGCACATCCACATCCTACCATCTCTGGATACTGTTATTTTACTTTCAACTTCCTTCATATATATAAGTTACTGTTAAGCTTAAAGAAAGAATAGGAAAGAGGAAAACGAACTACACTCTCGAACTTCTGTAAAGAGACTGCTTTATTGTCTTTATTAATCCGACCTACATAGGATCATGGGTTGTTTACCTCCCATGATCGTATTAGTTTACAACATAAACTTGCCTCTGGCTTTAACTTATATATATAGCGGTATCAGAGCCGGATCGAGACCTATAATTGAAACCACAAAGTTTAAATAACTATAAACTGTATTCTAAACTTAAATAAACTGTACAACAGTAGAATAAATGAGCAAGGAGTCAGGCTCCCTCAATAATTCGATCTGCACTGTACCAGCCACCGTCGCAGAATGGCTTGGATCAGGCCACTCCGTAGCTATTCTTCAGGGTGCTCCGCTAGGAGACGATAGTCCTATTAAATGTTATAGTAATATATATTATATATAACGCAACTGGCCCATGAATTAACTAGCATATTCTTTTTTCGGCGTAATCCATACTTCTGGTTAAATGTTCTTACCCTCATATATGTGCGAGTTGAGAAATAAATTTTGCAACATCAATAGAAACGATGAGACATTACATCAGTTTGACATTGGGAAATTAATTTGCTTACCTAAGAGTCTGATGCTCTAGCTTTATTTCCTATCTGTGGTAATCGTTGGGTAGAAAGGATCTTTAAGGAGGAAGGGGGCGAGTATTAAAGAAGAATTAAAGCGTCTGATGTCTGAAAATCACTCTAATAACACTATCAAATCTAACTTGCCCTGAGAGTACACCATGTGTTTCTCTTAAAAGCTCTGGCTTTGTTTCGCCTGCTATTTACATGCACCCATCATAAGAAACGTTGTGGTCTCAAACGATCCAAGTGGTGATCCCTTGGTACCTTAGCAGAAAATAAAATCTCTATACAGATGATGTCAACCATAAACTCACACAACAGAGCTAATTCTAATACATAAATTTAATTTGGTCCTAAAAATATCACAATATAATATGACCGTAGCCTAAACACCTCACTTATGAAAACTTAAATATTTCATTGCAGTTTTGTAACCGTTCTCTATAACAAATTAAATATAGTTCCAGTCATAAAATACTTATTATTCACAGGACCGAAGGGTGGGTATTCATTTCGCTTATACAGCAAATCGTCCTAAGTCTATCTGTGTCTGCCTTTAAGTTCGTTCATATTTATGTTTTATAGTAATGTTTAACATACATTAAGTAAGTAAAATTTTTCTTCATACACAATCTACTTGCTACAAAACTTCTGTTGATGATATTGTGTTTTCTTTCTTTCCTTTTCCCCTAGTACGGGAACTGATACTTCACAAAATGGTCCACCCCCTAATAAGACATTATTATTTATTTAAGGTAGGAAGCTCAGTAATGGAAGGAAAGTCCTCTCGTGGAGGGTTGGGTTACATAATGAAAGCATCTCCTGCCTCAGTAGGGCACCGCTGGTAATTACATTAAATTGTCGGCTTTAGAAAATAATTCTACACAAGCACTGGAGGTTGCTAAGATTATATGGTACTATATTGAACTCTATGACTTTGAGGCATTAGCCGTTTAATGTAAAACATCATTATTATCGTAGAAATAATCTCAAAATATCCCCCCCTTCGAAACAAGGGGGCACTTGGCGCTCTTGCTGTTTCTTTGCTACGACTGCATATCTCTCTTTCTGTTGAGTACTAAACAATGGAAATAAATTTAAAGTAAATACGTTCTAGACCGTGAGGGGAAATTTACAACTTTTAAGTTTCAAAGTTTAAATTTTAACACGGTATTGTGTATTAACCTCCCTTTTATAAATGATATACACTATTTATTTATTTATTATTTATTATTTGTTCCGGCATTTGTGCACCCAGGCCTCACTGAGACCTATTGTGCGCCGTCCATGTCCCTGTCCTATATATGTGACAGGCCCACGGCCTTTGCAAATATAGTAACTAACTTAATAATCTATATTTAATATTTATAATGCCATATATACAATATTTACGGCTTAACTCCACGCTATCAAGCACCCAGAACCCTTTTTCATGAGGTTGTTTCAGAAAATGGCCACTTGTTTCTTCATCTCCCAACAAGACATGAGGTGGATTTAACCTACGTTTTACCGCCTTGGTAAAATGGAATTGGTGCTTTGACAGTAGCCTTTAACAATACTGCATTGATCTGAAATTTTTAGTTATTCTCAACCATATCCCAGCCTATGCTGTATAAAGTCTCATATCACTAACGGTTAAACTTTCTCTAGACCACTCACAAGAAAATTAAGTCAACTATACTTATGATAGCCGATAATACAACATTGTTCAAGCCAAATAAGTATTTTTTGGTCAATATATTCTTAACTAATTGTAAAGATGGTATGAATGAGAACATTTATCACAATTACTTATTGCTCAATAAGGCAGATTATAATTTTATCACAATAAAGAAGTTTCTATAATATATTATTAACAATTTTTCATTTATGATTTTTTAAGACTGACACTGCTTGAATAATTAAACCAAGCATTTATTTTCTAAAATACTGTGTTCCTTCCGTGTTAGGATATCCTAGATTTTTTATTAATAGAAACTAATATATTTTCACCCGTATTATACCTCCATTAAAGATGAATAGGTATCATTCATTGATTAGGGCATCAAATTAAAGATAAACAATATGTATCACAAATATCTTGAGCAACTGGGAAAAAATTATCGATTAGTCAGTAAGTTAGTAAATGCGCTGAAATGATAATGAAAATAAACAAAAAACATTATCTTTATTTCTGGTAATTTTCGTCTAAGATTAACAACAATTTTCAAAACCATTTGTCAAGTTGACATAAAATAATTTATGCTAATATGTTTTTATAAAAAAGAAAGACACGAAAAGTTAATTAAATAAAAATGTATATGTTAAAAGTAGGAATACTATAAATTATTTACAATTAACGTAACGCACCTCTATACGCAGGCTTTATTTTTATTTTTTGTAATCAAACTATACGTGAAAAAATTGGGGGGACCATTCATATTGGAGAGACCATTCACTCTTATTTGCAGAGGTTCGAGTGAAATCAAGCGGGGAGAAGCCCAAACCTTTATTTCAATACTGCAGTGACCGATTCGCCATACAGGAATAGGAATCTCTATCGGAAATAAAAAATATTGAGTGGTTGAATTGTATTAAATTCACGAAGTTGCCGATTTTTTATATAAAAATAAATTTCTGAAGAGCCGAAATAGTGTCGTTTATCCGTCTTTATATGCCGTTGTTCGTACTTCGGCAATATCTAAAGCGGATTCATCAAAAAATTTTCACTAAGCTTACAAAGAAGAGGACGAAATCGGTTCTACGTCCTCTGATTCACACTCATTTATATGGAGATTTTTACTTACCCTTCCAGTCATGGTTGAAATACTGCCGAACAAGCATTTAACGGTTATTCTCCGGAGTGACGCTCAAACAGAAGCCAGAAGCATTTGTACGTTGGTATTTGTTATGTCAGAAAAAAAACCTTAGAGAATCTTTTTAAAGAGTCATATTTTTATTGTTTAAGCCATATATATTTTTTTTGGTTGATATGATCAATCGACGTTTTGAAAAATATCTTTCGATAATTACCAAGCTTTTGGCTCCTAACATAGCATAAATACATATAATGGTTCTTAGGGACGACAGAAAAACAAGGTTGTGTTGCTCTGTAAAACAAAGTTTATTTTCCTTTAATTGTTAATTACTTTACGGGTTTACAAATAAAATCTAAAGTCATACCTGTAAAACAAAGAAACGACATTCAATGTTTATTCTCCTGTCGATTCGGTTTGTTTTATAATAACAAATAATTAAGTCAAATATTAAGTTTAGCTTGCTTTCACTGCTTGCCTAACACTCACGTAACCTCCCTGCTGATAACGCTAGTATCATTCTCTTCAACGCCTGCATTATCTACGTTGGCGCGGCGTGCTAATTCAAATTAAAGAAATACATTTTCTTTACATCTCCCCCCCCCCCCCAGAAGCGAAAATATTTACAAAGGAAGAAAACTTTTTTGCTGATAGGACATCCTTTACTCGGGATTGTCCTGAAAACTAGGGATAAGTTTTGAAACGTGGAATAGATTTGATTCGGTTTTTCTATGTCCTGTGTTGATCCTGTATATCGAGTTTGATATTTTCTCTATTATTTTATATGGTCCAATTCTGAGTTCGTCAAGTTTCTTCCTGTTTAGTTTGTTTCCATTCTCTATGTATACCATATCGTTTTCGTTAAACTCGTGATCCTTTCGGTGCTTGTCGAATAGTTGTTTGTTGTATGTGTGTGATTTTATTGTATTGTGAAGCGCTTTTTCTTTATCCTTAATCCAATCTCTGTTTGCTATGTCTCGTTTCAATTCATTTGGAACTATTTTAAAGTCTGTACCATCAAGCAAGTAGCTGGGGGTGAAACCGGTAACGGAATGTTCTGTGTTGTTGTATTTATCTATGCACACTCGAGCTATTGTTGTCCATGCCGTTTTTTGTGTTCGTTCGTTTATTTTACACCTTATTTTGTTCACGATGGTTTGGTTTAGCCGTTCATTTAGACCATTCGAAAATGGTGAGTTTACTGCTGTAAAAATTATAGGGATTTTTTTTCCTTTAAAAAATTTTTAAATTCTTTGGAGTTTATACCTGGATATTGGTCACTAAGGATTGTACCGATTTCACTTGTTTCTATCACTTCATTTACTAGTTTTATAAAGTCCGTTGCATTTTGCGTTTTTGAAGTATGTATGAAAGCATACCTTGTGTAGTGGTCAACCAACAGGTGTAAGTATTTCTTCGTCGATCTCGAGCCTCCAAAGCCTCCTATCGTATCTATCGACATTATTTCGAAGGGCTTTGTTGCTGGACCTAAATGGGACATGAGGCCGAATTTTGTTTGTCCTCTAGATTTGTTTTTAATACATACCTCACAATTGCTGCAGATATTTTTGATATTTTTTGTTAGGTTTTTTGCTGTATACAAGGGGCCTATTTTGTTTTGCATTTGTTTTATGCCAATGTGACACATGTCTTTATGTACATTTTGTATGAATTTTATACTAAATTCCTCAGATAGTAAAATTTTTTCTTTATCTTTTATTTTCTTGTAGTAGACGTCGTTTTTTTTTTTGTTAAACCTGTTTTATTTAGTAGTTCTTGATTTCCTGACTGGTCTTGAATGATATCTGATAATTTTATTAGATTAACAATTTTTAATTGTTCTTTTTTGTTATCTTCTGTTGCCAGTACTGGGTTCCTGCTCAAACAGTCTGCTTCTAGATTGTATTTACCTGGAGCATATTTTATATTAAAATCATATTGCGACAAATAATAAGTTAGGTCTCCTAGCTCTTCGTCTGGTCTGGCTTTTATATTCATATTTTCCAATGGTTTATGGTCTGAGTATACCGTGAATGACTTCCCAATCAACCAATATTGCCAGTATCTAATGGCTTCTTTAATAGCTAAGCATTCCAGATATATCGCTTTTTTTTTCTTTTGTGCTTCGTTTAGTTTTTTTGAGAAGTATGCTACTGGTTTTTGTTTTCCGTTTTCTTGTATTTGTTTTAATACTGCACCTAATCCTTCTATTGATGCATCGGTGCTACTATTACTATTGGTAGATTTTTGTCGTAGATTTCTAGTATAGGTTGTGAGCATAGTAGTTTTTTTATTTTTTCGAACGATTCTTGACATTTTATTGACCATGAAAATTGTACATTTTTCCTGAGTAAATTGTGTAAAGGATCTAAAATTATTGCACAGTTTGGAATATATTCGTGATAGAAATTTATCTTTCCGAGAAATTGTCGTACGTTTTTTTGAGTCTTAGGTATTGGAAAATTTTTTACTGATATTAAATTATCTTTTATTGGTCTGATCGTATTATTTTCTATTATGTGGCCCAGGTACTGTGCAGACTCTGCTGCAAATTTGCATTTTGTAAATTTTAGCCTGAATCCTTCTTTTTTTATTGCGTCTAATAGTAATTCTATATGTTTCACATGTTCCTCAAATGATTTCGAAAATATTAGTAAATCGTCTATAAAATTTACTACAAATTGAGTTAATTTATTCTTTCTTAATATATTGCTCAAGATTCTTTGAAAGATTGCTGGGGCTGTTTTCAGCCCAAAAGGTAAACATGTCCACTGATAATGACCTTCTTGTGTAACAAAACCTGTTTTGTGTCTGTCTTCAATACGCAAAGGGATAGACCAGAATGCAGAGTTTATGTTCAATGTGGTAAAAAATTTACAGTTTCTTGTTTTTATCATTAAGTCGTCTATCAATGGAAATGGTTGTGCTTGAGGTATTACTATTTTATTTATGTCCCTGAAGTCTATGCATAGTCTGCTTCTTTTATTTTCACCTTTTTTAAACGCTAGTGTTACAGGTGCTGCGAAAGAGCTGTATGATTCTTCAATGAGTTTTTTATCTAATAGTTTTGTTACTTGTTCCCCTATTTCTGTTCTGTCTTCTAGGCTGCATTTGTAAGGCCTCTTGCTACAATATTTATCTACCAATAGATCTATATGTGCTTCATATTTATTTACTGTACCTACGTCATATTTATCTTTTGCAAACACTGATTTGTAAGTATCTATTGTTTTGTTTATTTCATATTTTTGATTATCTGATAAGTGATCCATATTTGCTATAAAATTATCTTCTTTTATGTGCTCGTTAAAATTTACTAAATTGTTTTCTTCATTAGCATTTTCCTCGTTTTGTTGAAAAATCTTGAGGTTTTCATCCTGGATTAATTTAAATTATTTTATTGTGTCTAATCCAATTAGGAAATCGTATTTAAAATATTCGTTATCTATTATGTGGACATCCATATTTTTTTCTATGTTGAATATTTTTAATTTTAGAGTCGTCAAACCGTTTGTTTTTTGGACACCATTAATTGTTATCAAACTTGCATTATTACCTTTATTATTATTTTATTTTTTATGTTTAGGAATTTCGAGTTTATTAAAGATACATTTGATCCTGAATCGTAAATTCCCCAAAGGTTTATTTTGTTTTCTATAGTTAGTTTGACTTTTATTAATGGCGTCATTACTCGTTTTTTTGATCTGATTCGTTCAATTCGGATTCTATTACTGAATTGTTTACGTGTCTAATATTTTTTGTACCTTTATAATTTTTTTTATTGAACCAGCAAGCGGTTTCTGCGTGGAATCTTTTCCCCTTATTTAATTTTTCGCATGTTGTGCATGGTGTTTTATTTTTATCTTCCGCGTTTGTACCGGTTTTTTTATTAAAAGATTTTTTTCTCACCATGTGTTCATATTTGTTCAACTCGTTGAATAAATCTGAAGTTTCTCTTATCATTTCTCTATCAATTCTGTTTAAAATGAATTCTGGAAGTCCTGCTGCAATGAGATCGATGAGAGTTCCCTTATCTATTGTTTGTCGCATATCTATTCAAAGTTTTTCTTTTCTTAGTGCATAATCTATTAAAGGTCCTTCTCTGTATTTGAAATGTAGTGCATAGGTAACTGGGTTCCAGCCTTTTGCAGCGAATGTTTCAGAAAAGTTCTTTTTCCATTCATCCCATGTCCCATGCACTGTTAATTTTGTAAACATTGAGCTGAACCAATCTTTGCAGGACCCTTCCATGAAGAATCGGAGTACTTCAACTTTTTGGGAGTCTTCATTTATATTAAATCGATTGCATTCTTATTCAAAAATTTCCATCCATCGGCTTGGGTTTGGATTTTGACTTGTGAATCTGTCGATAATGAATTTCTCTGTTATGTGTTTTAAATTGTTAGCTCGTGGATTTTCAATTAATGTTTTAAGTAGTGTATTTAAAGTACTTACGTCTGCATGTCCAGCAGTTATATTTTCTGTTTTGATATTTTCTAGGTATACGTCATCAAATTGTAAATTTTCTTCTTCATCTACATAAGTTTCTTTGATTTCCTTTGTCAATTTTATCCAGATATTACGCTCGTGGTGCCTTTTTTTCAACGAATTTTTTACCTTCTTAAAAGCGTTAGTGGCGATTAATTGTTCATGGAGGTTTGCATTTTGCAATTCTTCTGGGATTTTGAAAATTCTATCATCCTCGGTAGTTATCGAGGTTATGCCAATTACATTACTTTTTCCGTCTGTTGTTGGGATTACTTTGAAACAGAATTGTAGCTTTTCCATTTTATAATTTTCTTATAACCCTTGTAATTTAAACGGGAATGTCGTTTTATAATGGTTCTTAGGGACGACAGAAAAACAAGGTTGTGTTGCTCTGTAAAACAAAGTTTATTTTCCTTTAATTGTTAATTACTTTACGGGTTTACAAATAAAATCTAAAGTCATACCTGTAAAACAAAGAAACGACATTCAATGTTTATTCTCCTGTCGATTCTGTTTGTTTTATAATAACAAATAATTAAGTCAAATATTAAGTTTAGCTTGCTTTCACTGCTTGCCTAACACTCACGTAACCTCCCTGCTGATAACGCTAGTATCATTCTCTTCAACGCCTGCATTATCTACGTTGGCGCGGCGTGCTAATTCAAATTAAAGAAATACATTTTCTTTACATACATTTAAAGGTTTTTAAAAGTAAAAAAACGGTCTGTAATTTAACCGTGCGTCTTAATATACGGACCAAGTAATGGGTTTGTCTTATTACATAACATATTATGCAGGTAAAAGGAACCGAAAAAAATAGGAGAAAGAAATTATTGAAGATTGGATTGGAATAACAATTCATTAACAAACATTAGAGAAAATCCTGTCATCTGACATCATTACTTTAAAATTTACTTAAAGCGTGTAAAAACCTCTGACTTACATGCAAATTTTAAGTGTTGAATACATTCTCTAATATTTGAAAATAGTACAATACTAGATCATTAAATCAGTGTTCTCAACCTTTATTTTATCAAATATTAAAATATATTATACCATTCTATTTTTATCTGACTACAACTTGTAAAAAATATATATTATAAACTTAATTACATTTTGTAAACCAAATCAAAAGTTATATCACATAAGTAAGCGCAAAACACGTGAACGAATCGAAATTTGTGAAGAAAAGATATCTAGGGAACGTAAGAATATTTCAAGGGGTTGATACAAGAAAACCCTTTTCTCTGCCCCTATTGAATTATTTAAAAAGTTCCTATAGCCATGTGCTTTCAACAATTATTGCCATCTTTACCAGACCAACAAATAGAGCCTCTCCCTTTGAATGATTCAACCATTTATCTATAACAAACAATACAATCGATATTCAATGGAATATTCAAAATTATTTATAAAAATTTTCATATTAATTATGACATTTCAACTAACTGACTTTACACCAAGGTTAAACAAACCAGCACATTAAAATTAATTAATAATAAAAAAGTAACGGACGGCAGATCCTACTAATGGGATCAAGGGAACGAGCTGAACTCAATACTTAACAACAGTTCGTGATACTAATAGGGTGATGGTTATATTAAAACCCTTAGCTGAATCAGAAACCACAAGGTGCGCTCTATATATCATTTAACTGTACAATAAAATGTTTAAACTAAACGCTTAGAAATCACATTTTACACTATTCCGGCACATAAAATCTAGGGGAAAGTGTTGGCAAGTTTTCTTAATGAGAAAAATTTATTTTGTCCATTGCGTCATATTAGACTTGAATATTACTCAAGATCACATTAACTCAACTTTCTTATACTTCAATACTCCTGTTGTAAACATTCAAGGAAAATAAAACGGATAGAAAGTATTATATACAACATTGACGCATTCTCGGAATGAGCGTGCTTTTGCAAACTCTTGCGGGCCCGTTTTGACAGCCCCCCCCCCCATAGATCCGCCCATGAATATATATATATATATATATAATGATGACCTAAGAGGGGATAGTAATAACTGATACTGGGTCCTGGAACAGCAGGTTTCCCACAGGCCGTAATTAATATAACGAACTGATTACTCATACGATCCCTGGCTATGACTTAGGAGGAGGGGGGGCGTTATAGTAAGATGGCCCATACGATAACAACATTGTATAAGATGGCAAAGTTGGCCCTCTCAAGATTAAACCACTTTGTGACCTTTGATTCGATTTGTCGTAATATCCAACACATGCCAGATTGGATTCAGGTCAGCTCCCCGCTGTCGCCAATCCATAATGTCAATCCCGGTCGCACTTATGGCCACACACTTCTTTGTCTCTTCCAAACCGTGATATCAAGTCATGATAGCAAACAGAAACCCTCGTGGGTTTTTTCCATGGCTGAATATTGTGGTTCCTTTATACGTACTTATTATAGATAGTAGTATATTGCTATTATAGTACATTTACCTTTAATCAAGGCCATGTAATTTTTCTAATACATTTAACAAAACAAGTGCATCAGCTGCCTCCAGTAACCCAGATAATGTAGTAATGAAAATATTAAACAGACCTCAAATACCTACTCGACCTCTTTGACTCGGAGGTAACAAAAATGGAACAACACAGATAGAGTGAGATATCACAGTTTAATTAACAATTCAAAAAAAACTAAAAAAAATCTTATTTGCACATTAAATTTTAAAAAATGTTTAAAAACTAAATAAAAATGTTTTAACCAAAAACAACAGTTTAAATAAAACATTTCACAAGTTACACAAGACTATTTACAATATAATAAAAATATTTATAATTTTATTTAGGATAATCATTGAGGTAATCGTTATAAAGAATATCATTTACGCGTCAGAAGTTTTTTGGGTACGCAAACTATATTTAAGCTATTTCATACTTGGTTTGTAGATATTCTCTAAATGCAACACATGTTTGGTTCTTTTATGAATGTATTTTTTTGAGAGAATTTAAAATTTTTTTTAAGGATTTTCAGAAGCTATTTTTTTTAATGAAATTATTTTGGAACAGAATAGAAACAAAATTATTATTCCTGTACAAAGTCCTCTAAGAATATCATTAATGTATAGATGATAAATTCATTTTATTTTCACTTACTTTCCACTATTATAACTAAATAGATAAATTCATTGTTTAATTTATGAGTGACTAGGATTAGTTAGATACAATTATTTTGGGGACAATGCACAATTATATTATTTTGATCAGACTTCTGAGTAAATTCTTATGTGTTGTTTTGCGGGTACTGTATACCCATTCAGCCGTACTTGGTTAAAATACCGATTTGGTAACTGAACGAAACCTTTAATATAATAATTCATTTCAAATCAGTGTTAAAACTTTATGAAATATTTATATATATTCTGTAATGAGAAATTAGCCTAGGATAAATAACAGAAATTTAAATATGTCCGGCACCAGGATAGAAAATACATAAGGGAAGGACTTGCACTTCATTTCAGTTTCATTTTATTTTCACTTACTTTCCACTATTATAACTAAGCCCAAATGTACATAGTGAAATATGGGTCTGTTTGAAAAAACCTCAAAAATTTTCTAGTCCAAAAAAATTTTTTTCACAGCCCACACTGTAGAACGCGCAGAGAGAAAGGACGGTCGTCCTGCATCCGGATGACAGTAAGGCATCTCCCTTTGTACTCTAATATTATAAATGGAGATAATTCTAATATTTATCGGCAAATAGTATATTACCATTGGTCGTGATTCGACTAATCGATAGATGAATTTAATTAACTAGAAATGAATGATATTTTCATGAGAGACTGAAATCCCTTTATTCAAACTGCATCAACTGTCGGAGTTACGTTATATCGTTACCATCTATTTCCGTTTTTGAAAGCATATTTTTTTTAAGTCAGTTATGTTTGTTTGTTAGCATATATCTAATACATTCATGCGCAAAAAAATGTATGAATTGTAAAACAATAACGAGAAACCTTCAACCAAAACTGTTCAGTTTAGTCTCATTTTAATATATATGTGGCATAAATTTTCTTGTACCATTCTCCGCAACTTATTGAGATTCGATTTCATTTCTTTTCGTTTTATTTCCCTTTTATTTGCTCCTTATAATGTCTCCAACTTTGTAGCCTTTTTCCTACAGGTGGAGAAAAATATTGAGGCTACAGGATTTTAATAATTATGTGTGGGAATTATTCCTTTATCGTTTGGCACGAGATTTTCATTTTTTATTTAATTAATGAGTGACTCACGTTAGATACAATTATTTTGGAGACAATGTACTTTTATATCATATTGATCAGGCTGAGTAAATTGTAATGTGTTGTACTGCGGGTACTGTATACCCACTCAGCCGTCCGGTTAACAAACCGATTTGGTGACTGGGCGTAATTTTAGGTTTGTTAAAATAATTCATTTCAAATCACCGTTAAAAGAAATATTTATATACGTCAATTAAAAACAGGTTGATCCATGGAGCTGTGTCCTCGCCATTTTTTTTTGTTTTATGTTACCGACACAATTTAGTTTACGTCAGCTTCGCAGAAACGAAATTGTGTTTTTTATTTTAAATTGTTGTAGAATTAAATAAACGATACAATGTCGAGAGAAATTTAAGAGGCAAAACAACCGTTTCATGAATAACTATTAAATGATTGTGAGAAACCTACTTTTGTCAAAAAAGTACTATACTCTGTTTATCTAACTGCCTCATATACTTAATCATACTTTTTAATTTAATTCTTCCCGTTTATAAATTTTTACTAATAACTTATCAGTTTGAGGTTTTTTGGGTATCATTATGCTGGAAGGGTGGTTGTGGGCCAGTTTTTTATTCATAAAAATAAATATACACCAATCTCTGGTGTATAAACGATGTATTTTATAGAAGCGCTTTCGATGGATATACCACTATTCCCAAGTATATTACAATTAAATTGATAGGATAGAAAATTTGAAATTTAAAATAAATGATTTGTTAAGTGAAAAATTTAGAATGTGTCTACTATCTCTTTAAAGTCTGATGATCAGACTACGTGAGAATAGCACTTGTTTGCGCTAGTTAAAGAGTTATTTTTGCAATACAGAACAATAAAACAGCTAGACTTTGTAAAATTAATTCGTTTACCACAGTGTCTAGTGATATCGTTCAATCGACTACCTGTGGTAATCGTTGGATAGAAAAGATTTTTAGTGAGCAAGGAGGTGAGTATTAAAGGAGGATTGTGACTTATATCAGAAAAGCGCTAATATCTACAACATCCACTGCGATTACACCACGTGTTGCTTTGAAAAAGGTGGAAACAGCTCTGCTCCAGAGGTCATGGCGTCAGGCCAGTCCCTATCCCTATTGCTCTCCCGTAAAATATAGCCTGGACGGCCAGTTACCTCCAGCTAAAATAAGGATTATATATATGACTGTGGCCTAAACAGATGTTAGTGCAGAAATATCAGGGGGGAGGGTTTCTAACTGTATTTTGTGTAAGATTGTAGTTGGTTAAGCAAACAAAATGTGTGTTCAATATTCAATGAGACCATTAGTTAAACGTTTCCGGTAGGCCATGTGTATTCGTAGAAATGTCCCGAAAATACAGTGAAACACATATAATACAGCGGTTCTGATGTTTCTTCTCATATTCATTTCTGAATTTATTATATCGTTTGCTTAAGTTCTCGTCCTGATTCAAATATAATCTGTATTTTCTTCTATTACTAATGTTTAAATCGAAGTACATAATTTGACATGGGACTGGAAGCTGGTTAAGAGGATCGTAGCGAAAAGGTCGAAGAAGCCCTTTGTCTGCCCTATTGAGGTAAACCATGTCCTGGGGACGGCAGATGAATATCCAGCGACGCTGTAACCTGGGCACGTAGTCCGGGGCACTGCCCTCCCTCCGTCTACAGACTTGCCAATTTTTAGAACGGTGACTGTCCACATTCAAGAGACTTAATAGTTCTTATTAATTTATACATTATTGTTACTCATCGATATTATTATTATTTATTTTTTAACCCATAGGGACAAGCTTTAAAAACAGTTATGAGATACGTTTTTTTCGGAATGTTTTCTACGACAGAGGTCATCAATATGATCTTATTTTACTGAAATTTTAACGTAACGAAAGAGTTTTAGTAAATGTAAGCCTCTCTCTACCCTATCCACAACTTATTTTATACACTCTTTTCACGTCTATACCATCATTTTAAAATATTTTCTAACTGAATAGCAGTATTTCTATTTTAATAAAAATATGAATTTACTGCAGTAATTTATTTGCTATTTTATTTGCATTTTAACATATTCACATAATACATCTTATCCCTTCACTGAACCATGTGAGAGCCCAACCATGGCCAAGAAATAAAGAAATATTTTTTCATAGCTTGTTAAACATTATACGTACATATACATATATATATTGAAACCTACCTCATTTTTTACCATTTATTTTTCTAATTTATTTGATCAATTTACCTTAGCTAATTTGGTAGGTCCGTCATGAGATCTTTAATTCAAATTGTTTTTATGTCTTCGACATAGGAAATTATCCCGATTGAATCGCCCGATCTCAAGGCTAATGTTATAGTTATTAATGAATTGAGAAACTGGGAATTGTGAAATATATATACAAATAAAATGGTTATAACAAATAATTATAATTATATAGAGTGCTGACTTTAATTATATAAAAAATATTCAATTCCTTTTGAACAAGGATAGTTACTACTAATTACAATAAAAAAAAAACATGAAAATTGAGCTCAATCTCTTTTAATGGATCCATATTAAAAAAACAATATCAATATCACCCAATCGATGATCTCCGTATAATCCAATCAACGTTACTGTTGATCTCTTCTTCTTCTTCTTCTCCTCTTCTTCTGTTGGATACCGCCAAGTCGGGAGCTTGCTCTGGTTCGCTCTCTGGCTGTTAGGCTAAGACTGGCCCTTCATCTCATCCCCACTCCTAAGAGCACAAGGGCCGATGCTGACCAGATGGAAGGGGCGCTGGTTCATGATATTCTCAAATATCATGAATGTCACAATATATATATATATATATATATATATATATATATATAAGTTATTCACCACCGTGTAAGATGTGATAAGGAAAACAGGAACAAAAGACTAACTCCTGTTCTCGAAATAGACTACCTTTATTTCTATCTGTAATCCTTTACGTCCCACAATCGTATAAGTTTCCAATACAGAGCTGCCTCTGACTTTAACTTATATGTATATATATATATATATATATATATATATATATATATATATACATACGTATTACATATATATACATTTATGATGAAAAAGTCGTAATAAAGTAGTTAAAAAATAAACGATTGGAATCATTACTCCTATGATCTGATACCACATAAGATAAATGTGACATATATGTGCACAGGACTTATACAAGAGGAGGAGCGGTGATATCTGATCTGTCGGTAACCTGGACGTGGCTGATATCTCTAAATCACCTGGCTAGGCTTGGCTGGAGAGATATCATTGTATTACCACTGCCCTACGTGTATCTCACTATCTAGTATTCAGATAGCAGTTGTGTAGCCATCTTGAGTTATTTTAATACGGTATACCACCGATACAACAATAATAACCATTTTACAAAAGAAAGGGTGACACCACGTAATTTAATATTTTTTTTTCCCACAAAAATTAATTTTATATTGTATCACAAAAAGTTAAGCCAGACAGTGATAATAATGAGGAATCTGCGATTTTCCACGTGTACGCTTGATTTCTGAGAAGATCGTCGATTATCAAGGTAAAAATTCTATGAGCTCTTTCTTCTGCGCGTTACTTCATTTTCTATTCCCGATTGCTTAGATGAGTGAGTTGAGAGGATCTCTGTTTTACCGAGGGAGAATCAAAATAAGGAGAAATGGGTGGCTGGTAGCATGCAAGGAAAACTGAAATGTAAGTCCATTTAATCTATTCATCTTACGCCACAATTAATTTCACAAAGAAACGAGAAAGAAATGCCATCCATCAATAGCCCATACCATTGCCTACTAAATGCAGTGCAAGAATACTTTAATTTCATTGTAATACCATCATTTGTTTTTGCTTCTCTAAATTCACTAATCAAATCATTAACCTAATTGTATACCGTTTTCAGACTTCATGTTATACATTTTCTCCTATATATTATACCAATATATTATAGTTTCTCTTATAAATCATATCTTTGACTAATTTAGCTTGTTCTTTTGATGTCCAATCTATCAATATGAAGCATACAGTTATCTCTCCCCTACCACAGAATGTGTTTATTCAGTTCTACTATGCTGTGGCCACCTCTTAATTATGAATAATTATAAGTTCCCCTCTTCTCGTATCAGACCTTGTATCTATGTCATCAAATGAATATCAGAAAATATGTAACTATTTTTCATTATGTTTAATAAAGGTTATGACGTCAGTGAGAGTGGGGGGAGGAACTGAATTAGTGGGGGAGACAGCCATAGGTGGGGACTTATCACTACCCTACTGGCTGGCCTCCTATATAAGCCCTGGCCTCCGAGAGAATTAGCATAACGAACCGAACCGTCACTTGGAACACTACTCTCTCCTCCCTCTCTGCACTGGCGCTTGCTGCTCTACTCAAAACCATGGTCATCTCATTCAACTACCTCTGCATCTCTCTCTCCTAACCTCGCTATGTTTTAGTCCGGCGTTGTCAGGCCCCACACCTTCCTAGTGGGAATCTCTGCCTTCGTCTCGCTAAAACTAGCACCTCCTTGGGAGAGACCTCTCCCTCACGGACGACGGTTGCGTGGCCCTACAAACTTACCAGTAGCGTCTCCCACGGCAATCCAGTCTGCTTCTCTCCGGTTCACACTTGCCTTTGGGATCCGGACGGTTTTCGCCTACCCTTAGACACCGAGTGTGAATTCGTGGTCATTCCAAGACCACATAAACTACCTGAAAACCTACCCTGTACCTCTTCTCCTGAACATAGTGCTTTGTCGGGGCACACACCTTCTAAAGATCTTATGGAGTCAAATCAAAGCGAATTAGGCTGCCCACCGACTAGGCTGGCGGCCAAGGTGAAAGACCATAGGTCCACCCGCTCTATCTCTTTCTTGGCGCTCGCCGGACGGCGGCTAAGAGGTTATAGTGACCCTAGCCCGCGGCGGGCGTCTCCTCCCCACTTTGGGGATACGCAGGTATCTGAGCCCGACATACTACTATGACTGAATTCATCCTTACCAGGAATTCATATGCCGAACTTCAATATTAATATCTACACATATGTATTTTTCCATAGATTTTATTGTAAATTTACAACCGACCTAACAAAGCTTTTATTTTAGCTTTTATTTCACTAGCTTTTATTTATTTTATTATCATCTTCATGTTGAGGTTGGAAACTTTTCAGCCCACCTGTGTATTACTATTATTATTATATTTTCATTTGTTTTAACTATATACTATTACTAACATTCAACTGCTCTCGCGATAAACCTATTGCTGTAATATATTAAGTAGTAAGCACTAATATTTATGTATTTTATTTTATTACTATTTTCCCTGTCTTTTTTTCTATTTTAAATTAATTGTGTACTATACATATTTTTTTATTTTATATTCAAACGAATTCTAGAGCCATGTTTATTAATTTAAGTTATAACTTTTAGTTTTTTATCATTATTTTTTTTCTCCCCCTATGCGATGTTTTTTTTTTTTTTTGCTGGACAGGGTTGTATTTATTTATTTGTGCATTGCTATTATTTATAAGGATATAGCTTCAAAGTAAATTTGTTGTTTTTTCTATTGTCTTCTAAATTTCTATTCAGTTCAACTTTTTTTTTTGTACTCTGGTTTATTCATTCTTTAGACCTGATTTTCTCTTTAATTATAAATAATTAACTTTAAATATATATTATCATAAACAATTCATTAGTGTTATTACTTTTTGTGTTATTTATATTATTTAATTTCATATTTTACTGTAACTGAAACTGTTGATTTGTTCTTACAGCTAATTTATCTGAAAAGAAACTTTTTCTTCAGAAGCCTAGTCCTAAACACATTATTCGTGCTATTTTTCAGTGTAACACTCAAGCCGAGACAGTTGTATAGTCATATTAATATTTTGTTAAAATCAGTTTTTCAAAAAAAAAAACTTATAATCACTCCCAAGATATATGTGATTATTAATATTACATCAGTATTCCACTTTGCAGCTATACATGCATCCTTAGGAGTACGATTTGGACAAGAAACATGCATTTACGTATGTAAAAGACTATTAGATACAAAACAAATAATTTCGTAAATAATAAGATTGGTAATGAAAAAATAAAAAACAACATACCTGTGATAGTATCTTTAAATTTGTATTTATCCATTGTCATGCCTTAATAGGTGAACTGTCGAGTGTTGATGTAATATTAATTCTAAAAGACATTTTGAAAGAGACTTCTACCTTTTTATGAAAAACTTATTACAGTACACTATAAATACACATTATTCTTATTATTATAGCAAAAACAGAGCTGATAATACATATAAATATTCTATTGTATATTGATTTTGGTTTGTAATGGAATATAAGTGAAAGAAAACCATGTCAAACTGTTTGGGAGGAGGGCACTTGATAAGTAAAATAAATTTACGAGGGCAGAATCCGAAAGGAGCATGAAAGTGGACTCGAGGATTACGGGAATATGGGACATCCATGGAGTTGGGAGTCCTCGGTAGGGTAGACATAAGGTCTATTAAGGTATGTGTGAGGGAGGAGCTGCAGTTATAGGCCGCCGAGAGAGGCTCTAATCCAAGGGTGGAGGGGGGTGGAGTGATATCGGGAAATTGTCGGCGGGGATCCACCCCCAACCCCCAATAAGAGGCACAGGCCAAAATAAATCTGGGCAATTCCTCGTCCCAATATCCAGCGGCACTAGACCTCCATCAGGGGACAGATTAAGCTTTCATTTCAACTACTAGCCCCGCGGAGGGAATCGATAACCCCTCCGGCAGCCAGAACCCATGTACCAGACCATCTTCCTGCTGTTATCTCGTCTGGGCCCATCTTGCCCGGCATCGGTGCACGTTATCCGTTCAATGGTTAAAGATGACAACATAGGAGATTATGTTCCTCTTAGATAAGTGAATGATAAGATTAGCAAAAGTTATATTGTTATTTATACATGTTGTACAAAAAATAAAAATCTCCTCGAAATTACACAATAGGCTCTCTTTTTTATGAGCTTCTCGTGTCTAAACCTTTTATGCCTTGCTGTTACGTATGTTAAGCCAAGATAAACAATCCACGACATTAAAACTGAACTCAATACTTATCAACAGTCCCCAATACTAACAGGGTGGTTTTTAAATAAAAAAAACCTTATGCTGAACCATAAAAATATCCAGTAAAACATTTAGTGTAAATATATCCCAGTGCGCTATTATATACCCTTATAAGAAGGAATCTTAACAATTGAAATTTGCTTCCGGACACTACCTGTACGTATGCATCACTAACAAAAGATGAAATAAACACTAATACTTTATTGTGATAAAATTACAATCTGCCTTATTGGGCAATAAGTAATTGGGATAAATGTTCTCATTCATACCATATTTACAATTTTCATTCACTCGCTCATTCATACAGTATTTACAAACAGCCCACAGACCTCTCAAATCCACATGGTTGTCATCTCCCTCGTATACTAAAGACGAAGCGAAGTTCCCCAGTGGAGACCAACAGCGCGAGAGCCACAGACGCTCAGGACAAGATTGGAGAAACTGAACATTGTAAGGACTCTGTCACGTATTTGTAGCAGGCCACGAGGCCACTGCCCCTTTAGTCTCCGAGGAAATTATAGGGATGAGTTGCACAGTGTAATGACTGTGCTAGGAGATTAAGATGGTTCGAAAGGTTAGTATGGAATTTCATGAACTTGGAAGGGATGAGTTCAAATATTCAGGGTATTTTAAGATCGTTATGAAGGGTTTTGTTGCTAACGTAATAAGGGGCATCAACTATTACTAACAAAAGGGGTATGTTTATGTCCTTGGTAAATATTTACAGTCCTAACTTAAAAATAACTGAATGAACTAATAAGTAGTAAAGTAATAATTTGCGTTTAAACTAAATGCTAACATAGGATTTAAAACGAATACTACACACCAATTATGTACATCAGTAAATTATCGTGGATCTACTATCCTTTTATAAACTATACCTACATCTACTTAGCCTAAAAAACTCTACTTTTAATACTTACAATTTCATACATTTAACACTAATCAAAACACTTTTCAATTTCACTCCCAAAATCCATCTTTTCCACGAGCATCCTAACACAAAAAACAGTTGTTTTTCTCCATCCAATTCTTTATGGCAAAGATGGATTTCCCTAGAAGTTCAACCTTCTTGTTACAATGTACTTTTCATGAAAAATAACTTTTTGAGATCTTTCTATATGGATTTAAAACTGATTAAATGACAACGTGTCACTTATATAGTTACAATCCCTTTTGCATATGATTCATTCTTGTAACCCGGGAAGCAGAAGTTTTATTATTCTTAAAGGATTTCGGCACAATGAAACATTGGTTGAATTAATAACACACGTTTATTTTACTTTTATACACAAGGTACATGTTCATAAAACAACATTCTTAATTAATCATAATAACAAAACGTAGAGGATCCAACACTGTTATCCCTCAGGTTGGACAACACAACACAATTTATCTCTCAATATCCCACATCTTTCCCCCTCTATTAAAATAAATTCTACAAAAACAATACAAGAAACAATTTTAACAAGAAACCCTTTTTTTTTTTTTCTTTTTTTTTAATAAGACATTAAAGCTCATTAATTAGACATTACAGCTCCTCAATTAGACGGCGAGGAGCAGTTCGATTGCGCTGAGGTCGCCCCCTAGATTCAACAGAGAGTGGAGACCTGTCCTTGTCCTTTGACGTACTGGTCCCTGGTTTAGCCTGCTGATCATTCGGTTGTTCAGCTGGACTTTGCTGCACTGGTACTGACTCGGTGTCCAGACTTGTAACTTTGTTCTTTGGCGAGGGAGTAGGCCGTCCCAGCCAATCAGATGATTCATCGCTGTCCGATGAGTTGTTGTATTCCGGAGTATCCACGTTGTCTTCCGGTCTATTAGGCCCTTGTAAAGATATTCTGAGTTGATCTATGTGACGTATCCATGTCTTATCTATATCAGGGATGTAAACTCTTCTTCTTCTGGGACCCAAGCATTTGATAACTCTTCCTTTTACCCATTTCTTCTCCCCTTTCTGAAAATTCTTCACCCAAACATCTTTTGATTCAGCAAATTTGTCTGACGGCAGTGCCTTTCCCGATTGCAATTTAATTTGTTGTTTTTGTTTTGCTTCAACTCTAGTAGCCGTTTTTGAAGGATTTGGGCGGAGGAGATCCAATCTGGTCCTCAAACTGTGACCCAGCAGAGCTTGTGCCGGTGACACATTTGTGGTGGCATGAGGAATATTCCTATACTGTAACAGAAAACTGTTCAGAGCTTTGTTGAGGTCTGTACTAGTTGATTCAGCTAATGCGGTTTTTAACAACCGTTTGATTGTTCTGACACTGTTTTCTGCCGCTCCATTTGTAGCAGGGTAATAAGGTGCCCCTCTCTTGTGTTCAATCCCATTCCTTTGCATAAAAAGTTGAAATTCTTCTGATTCAAATGATGCGTAATTATCAGACACCAATACCTCGGGGAGCCCAAATCTGGCAAAAATTTGGCGTAAAATTTTTATTGTCACTTCCGTTGACATTGATTTCGTAGGAAAAGCTTCCACCCATTTCGAATGGCTGTCCACTACTACTAGGTAATACTGACCCGCAACTGGTCCCAAGTAGTCCATATGAAGCCTTTGCCATGGTTTTGTTGGCCATTCCCATGGAATTAAAGCAGCTTTCTGGGGATTGTCCTTCACCGAATTACAGGGTATGCAAGACTTCACCGTATCCTCTATATCCGCATCAATTTTTGGCCACCACACATATGATCGTGCTATTGCCTTGCTTTTCACTATCCCCATGTGTGTCTCATGCAATTCGTGAAGCACTGAGGATCGAAGTTTTGTCGGCACAATCACTCGATTTCCCCATAGGAGTACCCCTTCCTCTTCATGGAGCTCATCACGGCGAAGCGAAAACGGGAGGAGTTCTTCCCGGATGGTATGAGGCCATCCAATTTTCAGATACGTTGATATTTTCTTCAGGATGCCATCTTTCTTTGTCCACAACAAAATGTCTTTATACTGTAGAGGTAGAGTTTCGTTTTCTTCGAATACGTAAAACAGCGCTGGGTCCAAACTTTCTCCTATTTCCGGATCCGTCTTTAGTGGTGCTCTCGATAACCAATCTGCGCTGTTTTTATTTGACTGCACCCATTCCACGTCATAGTTATAATTTGCTAGAAGTAGCGCCCAACGTTGCAAACGGTTTGCCGCACAAATTGGCACTCCTTTTTTTGGTCCAAAAATTGATAACAAGGGTCGATTGTCATTAGCCAATATCCATTTCCTTCCAAAAAGATACAAATGGAACTTTTTCACACCAAATACCAATGCAGCGCCTTCCTTATGCAATTGACTATACTTCGTTTCCGCTATAGTCAACGTTCTGCTAGCAAAAGCTAACGGCTTTTCTTCTCCATTTGGATAGACTTGTGAAATTATAGCTCCCAGTCCTTGGTCCGAACCATCAACGGTTAACTTGATAGGCAAATCTGGATTATAATGTGCTAAAGAGCGATTTTCCTCGACTATCCTCTTGATTTTTGTGAAAGCGGTTTGACAACTGGCATTCCAATCCCATCGAATGTTTTTCTTCAGGAGCTGGTGAAGAGGGTGGAGGGTCGATGACAGTGCAGGTAGAAATCTCGCCAGATAGTTCACAAACCCCAAAAAAGCTTGCAGCTCTTTAATATTTTTAGGATTTGGTGCCATTACTATAGATTTTATTTTCTCATCAGTCGAATGCAAACCTGAAGCGTCAATTCTGAATCCAAGATATTCAATGGATGTTTTTCCAAATTCGCACTTTTTTGCAGAAAGGGTTAACCCCGCTTTCTTGAATCTTTCAAGAACCTCTATGACTCGTTTTCTTAATGTCCCAAAATCCGGTGCTCCAACCACAACAATATCCAGTAGGGCTACCACCCCCTCAGTTCCTGCTAACACATTGTCTACCAATTTCTGAAATTTGGAAGGTCCAACACAAATACCATAGGGCATACGGGTATATTGGAATAAGCCTTTCTGCGTGGTAATAGCTACCAGTTTGCGCGATTCGAGATCCAACTCACACTGTTGGTAAGCATGGCTCAAATCCATTTTGGCCCAAACCATATTTCCCCCCAATCTCTGGAACAAATCTTCAATTCTTGGCAATGGATAAGGGTCCATTTTCAAGCAAGGGTTGAGGGTCAATTTATAATCTCCACAAATCCTAGTTTGGCCATTTCGCTTCATAACTGGAACAATAGGGGAACCAAAATCACTATACTCAATGGGCTACAAAATTCCTTCCTGCACCAGGCGGTCAATTTCCTGATCAACCTTGTCTTATGGCGTACGGTACCGGCCTTTGTTTTATAAATTTTGGTTTGACTTCCGGTACAAGATCTAATTTGATTTGTCCTTTGTTATATTTGCCAAGTTTTTCCGTAAAAACCTCTGGATACAAACTCTTGAGTTCCTCCTCCAACTTTTCTGCCTCAATGCCATGTTCCACCTTTTGATAAAAAATTGAGTGGGCTGAATCTTCAGCAAAAATGCTGAATCCCAGAGCTTTGAACCACGATCTACCCAACAACGGTGGTCCCTCTGTTTCAACCACATAAAATATCAAATTTGGCACCTTTCTATCTTGATATTCTACGTCCACTGTGACATAGCCCACCGGAGAGATTTTTTCTTTGAGATATGTAGTAAAAGTCTTTTTACATGGAATTGGGGTGACCTGAGGGAATTGTTCATGAAATAATTTTCTCGGAACAATAGTGCTATGGCACCCAGTATCAACATCAAAACAAATAACCTGGGAATTTAGCTTAAGTTCAATTTGATACTCACTTGCGCTACCTTCAAGTATTTTATAAAGATATTCTTCATCTGAGTTTTCCTGGACGAAATGTGTTTGTTCAGTTTTGCCGGTCTTCTTATCTGGAGCAGGTAACTTGATTTTATTTGGGCAAACTTTTTGTAAATGCCCCTTTATTTTGCAAACTTTACATTTATAATCTTTGAATCGACATTTATTTGCATCATGCCATGTCGCCCCACAAACTTTACAAAGATTGGTATTTACCTGTTGATTTGGTGTTTTTTGTGCTCTAACATAATTTACGGGCTCTTTTTTGATTGGACCACTACATGAAAACTCAATTAAATCATAATTTGTGGAAGAAGCTTCTTTCGATATTGCTATCTTGACTACATTGTCCCACTGGGCCTTTTCCGCATCCTCCTCGAATAAACGATCTCTAATCGGCCCTTTGTTCATGCCGACAACAAAACGATCTAACAAATTTCCGTCGAATCGAGCTCCAAAAGCACAGTTAGCTGCCAATGACCGCAGTCTGGCAATCCAGTCGTTGACCGTTTCCGTAGGATCTTTCGCGGCGTTATAAAATTTGTATCTGGCGGCAAAAACTGATTCCGCACCCAAAAAATGTGAATCAAATAATTTAACTAATTCAACATACGTGTTATCCTCCGGTTTCTTGGGAACCGCCAGGTTGGAAATCAGTTTATACGCTGAGTCATCCAACGAATTTAACAGAAGAGCCCTCTTTCTCTCGTCATTCTTTATCCCGTTTGCAATAAAGAAATTTTCTGTTCTCGACTTGGCGATGCCCCAATCTTTATCGAGTGTAAATTCTCTCAAAGTACCGACTAAACTTTTGGTTTCTTCTTCGGCCATTTCTGTCTTCAATTTAAATAAATTCGAGACCTTTTGAATGTCGTCCACGATGTAACGTCACCGAAAACACGAATTGTAGAAACTCAAAACTTCACTTCGTTAACGCGTAAACACGAACGAATCATGTGGACGGCAATCCCATCCTCGTCGCCACTGAAGGATTTCGGCACAATGAAACATTGGTTGAATTAATAACACACGTTTATTTTACTTTTATACACAAGGTACATGTTCATAAAACAACATTCTTAATTAATCATAATAACAAAACGTAGAGGATCCAACACTGTTATCCCTCAGGTTGGACAACACAACACAATTTATCTCTCAATATCCCACAATTCTTTTACTGGACGATCACCCAACAATTAACTAGGCTCCTCCTTCTCATGGTCGTGTGCCCAAAAGCGCAAACGGAGAAAGGAATGACTTGGGGGGATTGAAAGCAAGATTTGTGGGGGGGGGGGCATAATGTGTATGTATACATTGTATGAATATAAATTGTACTAAGTATGAATGAATTATTACATCCCTATGAATATGCTGTACAAGAAAATTGTAATTTTTCAAATAAATATCTTTATGTGATACGTTTTGCATAATTTTTCGACCGAAAACGAAACAACGTCATATTTCAAGTTGTTATGGGTAATTAATTAAAATTTAAGATCTACTGAACTATCTTTTCGACTGCTATGGCAGAACAAATAACGTACCTGTGTGAAAGTATAGCTTCTTCAAAGGAGGAGAAGACGCTTGGAACGCCAATGTCCCATGAGGATCAGTTGTCGAGTGGAATCCTTGTCGTACTCGTGGTCTCAGTAACGTGAGTCGTGGGTCTCCAAAGGGTGTAGTTTCTTGCTTCATTACATACTCAACATCCGACACCACTAGCAACAAACCATATCGGGTGGCCTGTCAGGGCACATAAAAAAATATATATTATAGTAATTAATATTACTATAAATAATACTTTCCAGTTACAAATATTATTGGATAAATAACAATAACCAGAAAGAGGGTCTACTTCCAAATGGGTCAATGAATGAATCGAATTGATTCATTCGGTATGAAATTTCAAAGGTTGGTTGGGTTTTTTTTGGCGTAAAACCAGGTCTTTTGGGGCACTTGAACTCATTCGTTCAGTCAACCGATGTGAGACCAAGAACGTCTTCGGACGAGAACAGGACCCAGGCCGCAGCAGCCGGCCAGAACACTGGAGGCACCCCAGTCCAACATATAAGGTGGTGGTTTTCAAATTTATATTCCGCAATACAACGAAATATTTGGAGTAGTTAATTTCGCGCATATATTTGCTGGTTAACATATGGTAACAACGGTCAGTGAGGAAACAAAATTGAACATGATATAACTTGAGACCGTTCAGAAGCTATTAAGATATATTTATAACTTTTTCAATAATAATAACAATAATAGGTTTTTCATATTTACATGTTTTTCCAAGTGTTAGCCGAAACATTAAGATGGTAGTGCCAATATAAATTAAAGATATTTCGAAATATAAGGTGTTTGCATAAAGTATAACAATATAAATAATTTATTTTAATTTCATTCAAGCCTACTTCCACAGTTTTTTTCTGCTCTATTTTTTACCTATTAAAATTGTTTTATTCATTTTTTTTGTTATTGTATCAATTTTTGGAGACCGAGTTTTAAGAAATAAAACGAAGTTGTTTTAATCAAATTTTTTTCTGCTCTGAGATACTAGCATCTTTGGTACTAGTATGTTACCCCAACCTTGCTGTTGCTTTTCTTTAATCAGATTCTTTAGTTGTTTACGGACACTCAGGGGCAAGGACAAACGCACTCGATTTTTACTACCTGGAAAAGCATCTTTAAAAAGTTAAAGGTTTATTTCGGGTGACATTATTTCTATGTCTATATATATATACATTTTAATTAGCCTAATAATTATTAGTCTGTTTGTATATTATCTGCATCAATCATGTTAGGTCTCCCTTCAGGGGATCTAGAGAAGATGATTATTAAACTGACAACTGTAAAATTATGACAAAAATATATTTTAAAAACTTAATAATAAGAGCTGTTAATTATTTAGTTAAGTATATTTTATTTGAGTTACTGCAATACCCGGTCATCCCGCGACAGAGGTGGGGCGTTTCTCCTTGCCTAGTAATCTAGTAGTTACTCATTCATCTCACGATATTCAGTAATTCTCATCCCAATGCAAAACCTTATTGGTACCAGGAATCGAACCCGGACCTCCACAGTTACTGTTGCTGACATCCCTCGTTATGTTTCAAATCATAGACTTCAAGCTAACCTCAAACTTTATTTTATCTATGACCCTGTCTTACTCCTGCATTCATATTTTTCGCTTTGAAATATGTTTTTCGATATAGAATATTGAAATTCTAGCTTTCAGTATTCATCTTCGTTAAAATAATCCCATGGCCCTCCTAGCCGTTTGTGTGGCGATGAGTAATGTGGCGAATAATAGACCAATACCATTCCTGTATGCCCCATCAAAGCTCATCCTGCTTGATATCAAACCTGATTTTGAGGGCTAACACCCCCCCCCCTTCCTGCCATCTATTCAATTATCCACCCCCCCACCCCCCAGCAGTGAAGAAATTTCTCATAAGTGGCCCCAGTATCCATTCATCGTTCACTCTCTTCGCCCTTTATCATATTCCCTATTGTGAAGCTTTTATATTGTAGGCTGGTATTGGCAGCAATAAGAAATTCAGTTCGTACTTGTACAAAAAATAAAACTAGAAAGAGTTAGAGAATATTTAAATATTTGTGATAAATCACACACCAAATGTTCCATTTAGGTGAAAACAATTACAATTGCAGCATTAATGAATTTTTCTCAGTGTAGTATGTCAAAGTACCAGAAGTATACTATTGATCCGAACGTCAAGATCTTTAATGTGATTGTTATTTTTATTATCATTGGGCCATAAAATGAATATATCTGGTGAAATAGCATGCCTCTAAAAAAAACACTAGTTGAGCTAATGCAATCATCGTGACGTTTAATGACTTTTTTATAGTTTAAAAAAACAACAACACGAATTTCATATTAAATAGAGAACTTATTGATCAGTCCCAAGTAATTAATGTAGTCATTCATTACATAGAAGGCAGTAATGTTGTACTCGTCGCAACATCAAACGTAATCTTCATGTGAAAATTTCATGTTTCTAAGTCGTACAGAGAACTCGCGAAGAATAAACATACAGAAAACCACACGTTTGAAAACATAGAGGTTCCTGCTTCAGGAAAAAACCCCCCGAAACGAAACCTTTAGAAAAAGCTTTGTGAACATTTAACTGAAAACATACATAAAATATATTTATGTTCTTCTACCTCTCTGGTTAAGCTTATATTTTTAAGAGAATAACTTTAAAAACACTTCTACTAGCTCCAACATATTTCCAAGCAGACTAGTAATTATAAAGCAGTACGTAATAAAATATATGATGCTGTAATGGTGTACGCTTCAAGGAATAAAAAGGATCAAAGATTTTTATAATTGGACCAAACGAAATAGCTCACTAATTACCACTGGCTTAGCTTCTCTCACCTACAAGAATTGGTACCTAAAAAAAAATGTTTCACCACATTCAGAGTAATATCGTATTACGCTTTATTTGAGGTTTTTGGTATTCCTGTTTTTCCAAACATTGTTAAGGAATCATCAAAGACGGTGCCCAAAAATTTAAGGGCATTCCAGGAAGGTAGTAACGGTTCAGATCGCTACTGAAAAAATCATATTATCTGAACCTATTATTAAATATAACTTAATACAGTTATTCCTCGAGACATAAAATTTGATATATAGGTATCATTTGTTATTGCGATGACACCAATAAAAATACCACCAAAAAAATTCACAAAAGCTGATTAAGTGTCTTTAATTAATAGGGTTAAACAAAATGTCTATAAAATTCAGCACAATATCAAATTAAACGTCATGATTATTAATTTGTAATTTGTGTTTCTTTTATTTTTTAACAATTATTACTAAAAATTGTCCTAAGTAACGTTTTCACCACATTAAATGAATAGTTAATGTTAGTGTTTTTTTTTAGACATGATATTTTGCATGGTCCATTTGAAGAATCGATGATGCTAAAAATAAGAGCTACCTCACAAAATTTGACGAATGGGCAATAATCCTTCATTCTGAAGTAGGGTATCGAATTAATCATCTTGATATCTCCTTTACTAAAATATACCGTGTGATTTGACTTTAATAAACTGTCGGCCCTAACTTAACTGACACAGTCAAATTGAGAATTCATGGGTATTCTTTAATATTCCTTAAATTTAACAACTGTGCTTGATCTTTTATCCTCAAGAATTCAAAATTCCATGAAGACCAATCCGTTCATTCAAACCCTTGTCATCTCGTTATCTACTAACACTCGACGTTACTATCCTCGGCACCTAAAATGGTGGTCTCGCAATCTATTTCAGATATAAAAGTATGCCATGGGGTCCTGACACTGGTCATCATCCCCACTCATGTCCTGAGCGTCTGTGCCTCTCGCAGGGTGAAACGGTCTGAGAGGGTAGTGAAAAACGAGCCCTACGCTTCCGGCCCTTCTGCTGCTGGGGGGATCGCCTTCGGAGTGGTGGATCTTCTGGTATGGTGTTAGCGCATAAGTACAAATGAATTCTTACACCCCAAATAATATTGCTGTACAAATAATTTTTCAAATATATATCAATATACGACCTGCTATAAATACGTGGCAGTGGGAGTCCTGGACCACTTTCTCCAATCATTTCCTAAGCGTCTGTGTTTCTCGCCTTGGTCAGCCTCCCATTGCTCGTATCCGGTGACGCGGCTGACGGAGGAGCGTGGGGGACTTCCCAAGACTCCGCTTCCCCTTTCGCATGCGAGGAGGTGGCAAACATGTGGACTTGGGAGGCCTCTGGGCTGTCTGTAAATATTCTATGAATGAAGTCTTCGATCACAATTACTTATTGCCCAATAAAGCAGATAATAAATTTATCGCAAAAAGGTTATTGTATATACGTGTATATATATGAATAATAATCCTTAGTAATGACCCTCCTGTATTTACTTACACATAGCTACTTAAACATGTTAGAATCAGTAGGGTATTTGCAGCCGGATCCTGACTCAGCTTGAATGGCAGCGATTGCCGGCTCTGTTACGACCTGCCTATCTGTTATAGCCGAGACCAATGGTCCGGTATTATTCCACTGAGATTATTCCCGGCTGCTTATTGTAGTCACCCCTGATAATGTTCTCTCCCTCCACCTGTCTACACTTACGAATTAGGACGAATCATAAATCAAATAAAACATAAGTAATTAATTACAAAACACGTTAATACAAAAGAAAGTCTGAGTTAATGTTTATTGAATTACAAGCTAAGAAAGGTTGGTAATAAGAACACGTAGAACGTTATAACAAGACTGCTTTATTTAGACCAAGATACCTCTATCTATAGGTATTACCTGTAAACATATACAGATAACATATGTTTGGGGATTAAGGCTGGGCACTAGCGGCGCCTGGACTTAACTCCCCCCCACCAGTTTACGAACACCCATTCGCAAACTTTGAAGTCCAACACTCGGACGTCTTAGTCCATTCAAATAATGCTCCGCTAATGTTACAAAGGAGCAAAGGCCAGCCCCGCCCGTACACAGCCTGTAATCCCTCACATTAAGCTCTAATCCTATAAAACGTAAAAACCAACTGTCACTTGTAAACAAAAAACATAAAAGAAAACTTTGACTTTTTAAAAAAAAACAATACTTCTGTGGGAAAAATCACATAACTATAACTATTTACAATGTTCCTTGCGTGAATGCTGCGAGGACACTCCAGCTCATTCCTGGTCTACAACCTCCCCCCCTGGTGGAAGCTTTAACTGTTCTATATGGACATTTCGCCGCTTCTTAGGGGGTCGTATACTCTCAATTGTCACGACGTTGTGTTCCCTAATCACGACCACTTTAAATGGGCCCTCATATCGCACCAGCTCTTTGCTCCTATTTGACCCTAGTTTTTTATAGACGATAGTCCCGATTTTAAGTTCCCCCATTCGATCCCGGACTTTGAGGTTTTCCCGTTCCACTCGTCTCGCTTTGTCCCTCGTTATCCTTTCTCTTACTTTGTCGCATATTTTCCTCAAAGCGACAGTATTACTCGCCATTTTCTCCGCCATTCCCTTGTCTGCTACCGTCTCTGCCCCATTTCTCCGTCTTTCGCGCAGCCCAAAGAGGATCTCGAACGGGGAGAACCCCGTCGCGGTGTGGATCGAATGATTGTAAGCGGCCACCGCCTTCGGCATTGCCTCATTCGCCGGCAGACCCTTTTCCGCGTGATATACCCGCAGGTGGTCACTCAGGGTGCTGTGCAATCTTTCTATCCCTCCTCTACTCTTAGGGTGCCCTGGGGTATTAAGATGCCAAAAGACATCGAGAGTCTTCATTTCTTTTCGGATGTTGGCATTGTCAAATTCTCTGCCCCCATCCGACGCGATCCGGTCTGGTACTCCGTAAAACTGGAACCAGGTATTTAATGCCAGCATTACCGCGTCTGATGACCGATCTTGCACCGGGTGCGCCATGGCCACTTTGCTAAAGCTGTCGATTGTGGTAACCCACTTATACCCCCTCCAAGTGAAGGTATCCACTTGTAAGTCACTCAACGGTGTCTCGGCGGTAGGCGATTCTTCTTGTCGCCCCCGTGGCGGATGTCTGTCATACTTCGTAGTGAGACAAACTGCACATGCCCCTATCATTTCTTGTATGCTCTTTTTCATTCCCCACCAAAAGTACCTCCGCCGCAACGCTTGCAATGTTTCCTGAACTCCACGGTGGTTCGTTTTTCCTTGGTGATAGGCCAGCGTCACTTCCAGCTGCTGTTCTCTGTCTTTGAGTGTCTCCACCATCGACGTGCACCGAATAAATATCCTATCAGCTCCAAGTTGTTCCGTTCGCCAGAGTCTACGAATTTTCTCCCAAATAGTGGCATTCCCAACAAATACATGATGGGTCTTTCCGGGTTCCGAGGCATCTTTCAATGCACGGCAAATTTGGTCGTTCCTAACCCCTGGTGGCGACCAAATCGTCGCGATTTTACTCCTCCCATAACTGTCATATGCGATCTGCAGCCGCCCTGAGGTCTTGGATTTCCAAATGATCTGCCGTCTTTTGTCGTTCACGATCCCTTCTGTTACTTCCATTTCAACAGGTCTTTCGGCGGCGGAACCTTCCTCTTCAAGGGTTTCCTCACCTTCGCTATCTCCTCGCGTACCGAGGCTTCCATCCTCCCCGGGTGTCCATTCCCGGAGAAACTGTTGGATTTCCCCGGATGGTTCCCCTTCTTCCAATGCATTCACAGTAATGGCTCTGGACAGCCAGTCTGCCACTACGTTCTCTTTCCCGGGTTTATATATGATCTCCATATTGTACTGGGACAAAAACTCTTTCCACCTCGTGACCCGCGCCGAGGACTCCTTTAACTTTCCTACCCATTGTAGGGGTCTGTGGTCGGTGTGAACACGGAATTTTCTGCCGAAGACATATGGGCGGAAATGGTCTATAGCCCAGACGATACCTAGGAGCTCTCTCTCTAGAGCACTATACCGCGCTTCCGTTTCTGTGAGCCGTCGACTAGCGTACGCCACCGGGCGCTCCCCACCGTCTCTCTCCTGCGACAACACTGCCCCCAGTGCGTATTCGCTGGCATCAGTGGTGATTGTGAAGGGATGTTGGAAATCGGGAAATGCTAATATCGGTTCCTCTTGTAAGCTAGACATACATTTCCGGATGTTCTGCTCCATGATTGGGGTAATTACCACCCTCGCTCCCTTTCGCAGTAAATTATTAATAGGCACCAGGTATGCCGCCATGTCCGGCACAAATCTTCTGTAATAATTAAGCGTCCCCAGAAGTCGACGGATCCCCTTTACATCTGTGGGCACCACCATCCTTCTAATGGCCTCGACCTTCGTAGAGTCTGGCTTAACCCCCTCCTGTGAGATAGTGTGGCCCAAAAAATTGATTTTTTTCTTCCCCAACAGAGACTTCTCCATGGACAATTTTAATCCGAATTCGCGGACTCTTTGAAATACACTTCTTAGGTGCTCAACGTGCTCTGCCTCCGTTCTGCTGAAAACTAACAGATCGTCCATGTAGACCTGGCATACCGCTTCGTCTATTCCCCTCAAAAATTCATCCATTAGGCGTTGAAAGGTAATCGGGGCGTTTTTCAGTCCAAATGGCATCCTGGTAAATTGATAATGCCCCCTCTCAAATGTAAAGGCCGTTTTGTCTTGGTCGTTCGCACTCATCTTGATCTGGTGATAGCCTGCCTTTAGATCTAGGGTACTAAATATTGTCGCCCCGTTCAATCTGTCTAATATGTCCTCAAATCGGGGAATAGGATACTTCTCATCCGTCGTGTTCTCGTTTAACTTCCGATAATCGATAACTACCCTGTATTTCTCCGTCTCGTCCCCAGGTCTATTTTTCTTCCTCACTGCCCATAGAGGACTGTTATATGGCGAAGTGCTATCAATTATAATCCCTTGCCGTTTGAGACTCTCTAGCTCCTCTCTAATATGCCTACGTAGTGCCTGCGGATATCGTCTCTCTTTCACGTATGTGACGCGTTCTTTCTTTAACTGGATCTCGTGGACCGTCTTCCCAGTCGCTCCTAGCGTGTCTCCCTCTACGTAAAAAATATCCTCAAACTCCCTCTGTAGGCCTTCCCTCCAGCCCTCTATTTTATTAACCGCCCCTATCCGCGCTCTTCCGTCCCATATAGTCCCTTGACATTTATATTCCACTTTGCCCAACTTAATGTTCCATTTTTCCCCGATATTCTCCACACGCGCACCTACCTTCCCCAACATGTCGCACCCAACTATCACCTGGTATTCCCGCGGCATGTTTCCTACGATATGTATCTTTAGATCTCCCCCTTTCTTCGCCCATCTATTTAGCCCTATGACTAACTCTCCCACTACCTCGCAAGGGCCTCCCAGGGTGATTAAACTACAATTACATACCTGAATCTGGAGTGCCCTCTCTCCACCATACAGCCTCTCCAGCGCTCCGCGGGACATGATGGTGTTGGTGCTTCCCGTGTCCACCAGACACATCTCTCCTCCTTTGACCCTAATTATTGGCAACGCACACATCCTCTCCCAAATTGCATTACATCTCAGGATGTGGTCGCCTCTCTGCCGACACGCTCCTCAGGCTTCATCACGTTGCTCCCATCTACGTGACTCGACCTTCTGCCCTGTCTGTCTCCTGTTTCTGCTGCGCCTCGCTTCTTCTCCTTCAGTTCCCGAAGTCCCTGATGACTCATCTTCTGATGATCCACTCTCCCCATGTGTCATGCTCCGTCTCTCTCTTACTTCTTGAGTGTTTACCTCCATTGGTTCTGGTCGTTGGTATTCTCTCCTCCGGAAGATATACGGGCAATGCCTCGCGATGTGTCCTTCCTCGCCACACTCAAAACATTTTGTTCGAGGACACTGTGCCACTAAATGTCCTGCCTTCCTACATCCGTGGCATTTTCTTTCTTCCCTGGGCGGGGCATACCTCGGTCTCGTTCCTCTAAATCTTCTTTCTCCTGTCGTTCCCTTGTCTCTGCCAATAACGGACGTTTCTGGTCTCCTCCAGGTTGGTTTCAGGGTCCGGGTTCTTTTGTATGCAACTCGGCTCCACTCATTGTCGACGTCTTGCACCCTCACTTCTTCCTCCTTGGCACTAGTGTCGATCATTGATTGTGCACACTCCGAGAACGAGCGCTCATCAGAGAATCCTTCCTTTCTTCCTGTCTCCTTGGCCAGTTGCACTTTTAGAATTGTGGATAAGAATCCCATTCTACCCTCCACCTCTTCTACGCTAATCGACTCTCTCATCTTCTCCGTTATCTTATTGAAACGGACTACTAACCCCGCAGCATATTGCCCGTTACTTTGTCTTGGGGACTTTGTCTCCCTAAACATTTGGAATATGTCCTCCTCGGGAGTCCATCGTCCTCCTCCGTACGCCTTCTTCAATCTCATCTTAATTAATTCCCACGGGGTTTCTTCATCTGCCTGAATTTGATTCAGTATACTTCTCTTGACCCGACATATCAGGGCCGCCTTCAACGATTCCGCGTCTCTGGGATCTATTAAATTTTCTTCTGCTTTAGCTCCAATTAAAGCTGTGAGACGGTCTCCTCCTTTTAGGAAATGGTTCAGCTCACCCAGTTCCCCAGTGAATCTCTCCAGCTCCGCAACAGCCTTCCTCAGATCCTGGGTATTCATCGCTTTTACCCTCATCAGCGCGAGCGCCGTGGCATGAACTTCTGGCATAGTTCCCACTCTTCTAATATCTGCTCCCTCTACGAGATTCAAGACGGGCTGTCTCAAAATTCCTCCTTCAGTCATCTTCTCTCTTTCGCGTATAGAAGAAAAAAAACAAAAAAAAAATTACGCTCGCACTCGATAACTCTCTTTCTCCACGGTTCCCGGGTTTCGGCACCAGTTAATGTTTATTGAATTACAAGCTAAGAAAGGTTGGTAATAAGAACACGTAGAACGTTATAACAAGACTGCTTTATTTAGACCAAGATACCTCTATCTATAGGTATTACCTGTAAACATATACAGATAACATATGTTTGGGGATTAAGGCTGGGCACTAGCGGCGCCTGGACTTAACTTCTGTAACGTTCAATACAGTTTAACTGGATTAATAGTTAGAAAAATAAATTTTACAAATCACAACAAGATAAAGGAGTGCAGTTAGATTAGCCTTCATTACTAAATTTGTCTCGAAGTTAATTTGTCATGAATTCTAATAAGCCGAGTTTAAATGTTGTGAACTCTGTATCATGCCAAGTATCACGTTTTGTATAAGTTTAATTCCTTGTTTGTCATATCGTCTGCAGTCGTAAAGTATTTGTTTGTGAGTTTATCCGTCTTCGTCGCGTGTGTGTCATGCCATGCTATCTCAAATTGTTTCGGTCAGTTTTTGATGTTGTCCCTAATCGTTTTATCCTGTTCTGTTCATTGATAGTGTACTTAATCAGTTTGTCTGTTTGTCGTAATTTGGTCTGTTCCGGCTTCTACTGTCGTCTTCAACCTCATGAACATTGCGATGTCATATTTTTTTTACTAAGTGTTGGCAATTGCTTTGGTATGTTTGTAGCATATTCTGCTTCTATTGGTTTGTAGAAATGCGTTTATTATACGTTCATCGGTACCTGTTTGCTCAAAAGATAAGTTTTCTGTGATGTTTGACCAAAAATAGTAATCAGTCACATGTTAAACATTTGATAACATAATACCCTAAAAAGCATACAATTTCCAATGTTATAGCTTACATTGTAGTTTCTTCTGAAAGAGTGTCGGACTGACTTCTGGATTTTTGGAGAAGTTATCCGGGATCGACTAAAAAAGTTAAAGAATGACTAGTCATAATGGTTCCCTGAGATACAACAGTTGGTGTGGTTGAGCCCCAGACTGTAGATTATTAACACCTCATCATGAATGTATATATGAAAATAATATATTGTCATTAACATGTAAGAAGAAACAAACAAACCACGGTCGTAATATACCATCTAATCAGAGACTTTCCTTTTCGAAATACAGAGCGTCTGTGGCTCTCACGCTTTGTGTGGTGATGTGGCTGACGGAGGAGCGTGTGGGACTTGTTAAGACTCCCCTTCCTCTTTCGCTTACGAGGGAGGTGACAACCATGTGGATTTGGGAGGTCTCTGGGCTGTTTTTAAATACTGTATAAATGAGTGATGAATGAAGAATTGTAAATATGGTATGAATGAGAACTTTGAACACCATTAATTATTATCCAGTAAGGCAGATTGTAATTTTATCACAATAAAGTTATGAAAAAAAAAATCTCGAAATAAATGTTAAGGCATTTGAAGTTTTGACAAAACACGTAACAGCACATTCTATAAAAGTCAGCCAACATTAAAAATATATTCACTTCAGGAATTTCTGGAGTATTTCAGATGTTTTAAGTGAAGAATGCTCACTCCCCTTAAGGTTAATTTTACGAGTGCAACAAAAATATGTGCAACACTTGACAATAATTGTATTATATATTGTTAAATATACCACATGAGGCCCAGTGGCTTCTTTACATGAGACTTTTTTTCTTCTTTTTTTTTGAAATCTAAGTTCAGCTCCTGTTACATCTTAACCCAAACATATAGTGTACAGTCCGAGCTGTTCTTAAATATACCTTCAAAATTTCACTTCGATTGGGTCATCGCATATTTCAAAGTAAAGCCACATCCTCCAGGCTCGACAATGATAGCAACAAAAAAATCCTTTTCAAATCACCTTAAAGTAGCGATTATTATTATTTCACTTTTAATACTTATGGCCTTAGAACTTCTTATTCGTTTCCATCTTTAGTTCATCTAATGGAAAGAAAGTAAAATTGAATGGCATTTGAATGCATCTTGAGATATCTTAAAAGGAAACGAGACATTCATTTAACTTGTTTTCTTAAATTTCCTGTTACATACAGCCTAATCCAAGATTTTTATTTAAAATTGAATGCAGCATCGAACTCCATCTATGCGATATAGATGATGATTTCTACTTACCTGTTTAAAATTTAAATAATCTCCTTTTGGGCTTGGCAATTATGAATAGACTATTGACGTCTTGGTAAACCCAGATTTTAGAAGACAGGCTTGATCTCACTCGTCACATGATACAATCAGTTTAAAAGCAAACAACGTGGCCGTCACGGCGTATTTTACCTGCTCTTTAATAGGTAATTCAAAGCAAATTGAAAATTATTTACAAAGCCTCCCTATAACAACTCCATATAAATTTATATGCTTATATTTTGAGATTCAATCAAAATAATGAGGTAAAGATAGGATTTGTGTTTTATCAGAAAAGTTAAATTCAATGTTTCTGAAGTAAACACGCTATTAAACGTGTAAGTATAGCTACGTATAAAAACAACTACTAATAGCCAATTTTTGTATCAAACGTCACCTTAATGACTTGAAAATTAATTTTCCTAGCAATAAATAATTTGTATTATATTTCTAAACCACGAGGATATGCAATATGCAATAACAAAAAAAAATAATGCAATAAAATTGAAGTATATTACACAACAGTCCGGATTAAGCTGAATCGGGTAATATACGACAGAAAAGTGTACGGGGGGAAAAATTAAACCTAAAACAAATCACGCCGTTTCTCTAACAGTAATCAAAGACTGCCCTTAATCAAAGACTTATTAAATCCTTTATTTGACTCTTTTTTAATAATTTATATCATTGTTTGCATTGACTGAACCATTGTAAAGATCAATTTCTGCGCTCTCAGTTGGCAAGACTATAGCTTGGTAATGCCTCTCGACAACACCAAGTGTTCTCTAGCTCAAAGTTGGTAAATTAAACCACCGAACTTACTAAATACCTTTAAACGTACAATGTATCTAAATACAAAGAATACAACTGAGGTCTAGTCAGCAAGTACATTGAAAAATATCCATATTCATCATTTGAGTACACTTCCTTTACAGATATAGTACAGTATAAAGCCACTTTTATTAGTCACTAAGTATAATACAATACCATTTTATATTGATAAATAATTCTACTATAAACAAATGTATGCTTCATTGTTTAAACCAGTTGAAATCTGTGAATTTCAGTATTTAAAACTATTTGGTCTATGAACACTCCAATATATACAGTGACTCACAAAGTCGTTTACACCAATGAAATATATCCAATGTTTAAATTGTCAAAAAAATAGTATAATCCATCCAAACTACAACAAGGGCCAGTTTATAAACTTTTTAGTAAACAAAATTTTAATCCTAGTCACCTTTATGTGTTTATCTCTTTAAACTGAAGGCAGTATTATTAAATTATTCACGTAAACAGTTTTGTGAATGAAGAATCTATTGTTGATTTTTGGTCAGTTTTACCCCTAAATCCTACATTTTTTTATTATCTTTTTCATCAGGTACGTCTTTTTATTGATAACAAATCAAAAGAAAAAAAAATAAGATGCTTCTACTTACAATATACATAAATTGTCCAGATGAATAAATTTAATAAATAACGTATACATGTAAATTAAGATTTTTTAATGTTTTAATAATATTGGGACTATTAAACACTTTGAAAAAACTAAGTCATTATTTTTCTCCTAGTTCCAGTTCATGATATAAAGTATCTAAACCCATTTATAATTAAATGGTGTGAACGAATTCGTGAGTGACGGTATATATATGTGTGTGTGGGGAGAGACCCCCTTTATTTTTGTTTATGATCATGTTTAACAGTGTCTTGTATTGTTTTTCAGCGTGGACCGCCGTGGCAAGAGCTCCGAGACAGGGATCCACTGGAAGAACGACGCGATCCTGGAGGAGAGATCCTACTTCAGGATCGGTACTGAGCCTCCTACCCTAACTATAGATAACGTCGAAGAGCGCGACGAAGCCATCTACCGTTGTAGGGTTGATTTCAAAACTTCTCCTACCAGGAACTACAAGATCAACCTCACGGTCATTGGTCAGTATATTAAAACTATATTACGTTTTTTTTTTATTAATTGTTATACATATAATCTCTGAAGAAAATTTCCACGATTTTGAGCTTGAAATTCCTACTAAAGAAAGTTTCTACTAATATAGAAAGTAAACAGTAAATCTTATAGTAACTAATTTATTGACTGTATAATTCCTTTATTGCGCTAAAATTACAATCTGCCTTGCTAGGCAATAAGTAATCAACTAATTTAAATATAAATATTTAAAAGAAATTCAATAAATAAATGTATGCATTATACGTAAAATATATTTTTTAAAAAAGTCAGGGATGAGGAATTATTAAATGAAAAATGGTTTAAACTGGTGAAAAAAAACTTTAAAGTGATTGAGAATATATAGATGTGTTTAAAACGATAAAACAAAATAAATTGTTAGGATAAAACAAATCATAGAAAAATCCATGGAGTTATTATTATCATTCTGTGTAAGGTATCGAATTAATGATCCTTAACAGACTAACTACATTTCTCATTTGCCAAAATGTATCGTGTGATTGAACTTTAACACACTGTCGGTACTAAACTTCACGAAAGCAGTCACACTAATATTTGAAAGTTTTTTAGGAATTCATTGGGGTGAAAACCATGTAGATTTGGGAGGAAAGAACCCCCCCCCCCCCCTAGAGACCCAGAGAAGGCTGTTTGTAAATACTGTATAAATGAGCGCGTGAATGAAAATTGTAAATTTGATATGAATGAGAACATTTATCACAATTACTTATTGCCCATTAGGAAGATTGTAATTTTATTGCAATAAAGATCACATGTATCTTATAAGGCTATTTACTGAGGCACCACCCTGTATATTCCCGTAATGGAAAAACCTGGGCATCCATAATAGTCGAAAACCTACAGAGTTTTGTAAAACCAGGACTACCTCAAACATGGAACTTGGAGTCAACCTTTTGCTAAATTAAAAATCTTTCTTTATCAAGAAAACTTTTGAATTTTCATTTCTAATTACTGATTTAAGGCCAGCGAGGTCGGACGTGAAAAGACAAAAGCTAAGTTTGAAATAGAAGGAGTGGTTGTCGGTAAGTAGTGTTGGCATCAGTTAGCAGAACTTTCGTCCACGACTGACTCGACGTCATCGCACTTTAAAGACCCTAAGTTCCGCGGAGTGCGTAATTTACAGCTGTAGGGGCATTAGGCTTCGGAGACAGCACTTAGTCATAACCACCCACCCAATTCACAGATCGGTTCCTAACACCAAATCACAAGAAAATTGCTTCAGTCCAGTTCTGGTATTCGAATTTAAGTAACTTTCTGAATACCACTCCTTGACACTCATACTAAACATTGAACATAAACATACATAGAATGCTATAAATAGGGTTTATGACAATCGCAGTAAACTAACGTTAACGATGGGCCATAAATCCGTCTGTTGTGGTATACATAGATTTAATCAAATTCATTTTTGTTAATTTCGTTACTTCATAATACGTTAAATAACAACAATTAATCTTGAACTAAAACTTTGTTTAAATAATTAAATCCCCAAGACTCCGCTTCCTCCTTCGCATGCGAGGGAGGTGACCCTTGTGGACTTGGGGGGCCTCTTGGCTGTTTGTAAATATTGTATGAATGAGCGAGTGGATGATGAATTGTAAATATAGTATGAATTATGACATTTATCTCAATTACTCATTGCCTAATAAAAGGCAGATTGTAATTTTATCTTAATAAAATTGATTGAAACTAAAAAAAAAAAAAAAATTAAAATCAAAATATGTCAACAGTCATTGTCGATGTGAGTTGTTTCGTTTACGGTAGTATTCAAATCAATTTAAAAGTCCAGACTGTTTTTTTTAATTCATGTTCCTGAGATAATTTCGAAGCTGAATTATATTTTTGGATAAGTATCGTAGCGAAGTACTCGTGCAATTAAATGTAACTAAAAAATAACCCATTTTAAAATTTATAACACTTACATTTTAAACTTTTATTTTAATTGCTTGTTTAATCTGTTAAAAATTAAACATATACAAGTTTTATGTGAATGTATATATATATACCCATGCTCCTTGTTTCGAATACCTCTTATAAATATTCCACAAATGCATTCGTCACATCCCGAACAAATACCTGCATAGATTAAAAACAATGCGGTAAATAAAATCATTTTATGTTATTTTTTTACAATTATATATATCTCAATTTCGGTGCAGTGTAACTACGAGCTTTGGACAAGAACAGCTTATATCAAGTGCTGGGGGGGGGGAGGGGGCTTCTTAGGATTCCTAGGGGGATAGCGGGGTTCTTAGGATAACAAATTTGCATCTTAGCACAACCTTACCTTTAAATTATGACGCCAGAAATCGATTGGCTTCCTTCACTTAAACACAATTAATTTTCGTTAAAGATAATTCAGAATACCTTTCTAAAAGAAATGGGAATAATTTATAGTTCAATTCCAGATGTTTTTTTTAATAATTAATCGATACTTTAGCTGAATTTCCTACAAAAATCTAATTTACTCTGAGATGTGTTTAAAAAAAAAAAACCCATTATTTTCATTAAGATAAATAAAAACTAACCTCGAAACCCTCATCTTATTTAAATGTTGCTAAGTAAATAAATATTTTTGTTTCATATTACCTAAAATAAATTAATATCTCCCCACAAATTAACATATATAATCAGCTGATTCTTGTTTAATAAAAATAATAATTTCTCGAAAACTCAATTTTTCACAAATATCCTCATTTGATGTGAAAATACGTTTTTGACTCAATTGAATAATGTTTGTATACATATTGTTATCTTCAAATAAGCGAAATGGAAGAATGTTTACTATGAATAAGCTCATAAATAATTGCGCAATTAAGTTAATGTGTATGTAAATACCCTGGGTATAGGTCGGCAATTGTATCATAAACGTCAGTTAAATAATCTTTGTAGAGGAAAGTCTTTTTAAAAAAAGCTTTATTATGAATAACAAGCAAAACTCTGGTATATACATAGATTAAGAGATACTGGTTTGAATGTCTATAAACAAGTTCATTGTCTGAGGCTAAATCTGAGACATATATGTATAAGAAAATGAGAAGATTTTGGGAAGCAGGGAGATCTGGGAGGGAAGTGGATGTTTACTTTAAAAAAAATAGAGAACTATCAGTGACTATGAAGTCACATCTATGATATGACTCAAGTCTATGAAGTCTATGAATCTATGAAGTCACAAGCCAGATATACAGTTCTGCTGAAGATATTTCCATTGCTCACAGTATTACACAACTGTAGAGCGAACGGCTAAAGTGCCTTTGGCCCAGCTGGTGGTGGGCGAATAGGTCAATCTCGTGGTGATGTTTGAAGCAGAAGTTCAATTCCATTCCGGTTGGAAACGGTTGTAGATGAGAGTCAGGTTGATGGACATAACAAAGGCTGCCTATAAATTGTCAACATCCGATCGTATGATCGGAAAATTAATGGTATAAATATAAAATGATGATTAAAGTCACAAGTTACTTTCATAAACGAAAAAAATCAATTTCATCAATGTTCCGACTATAAAGGGACAAATTAACGGGCTCACAAAAACGTTTCATCAAATGAACAGTCAAAAGCCTACTACTTTTTTAATCTATTCCATAAGCTAGGGGGGGGGGTGAGTCCCATGTATGTATTCTTATGTTAATAGAACTTACGTGATTACTAAACGTATAGACCATTTATTCCAGAAAAGATGTCACAAAACGATCAAGTAGTAATAAATAATCCGGGCATCTATAAAGAACCAGACTGTGAAAGACATGGAGTTAAAGGATGAGGGATCGAAAAGACTGGAAGAGTGCTAGAACTTTTTTCCAATCCAGTTAAGTGATGGATCGATTGTAGAACTGTTTTTCTAATTTATTAATCCTGAACGTCTGTGGCTCTCTCGCTCTTGGTCAGCCTCCACTGGCTCGTCTCCGGTGACGCGGCTTACGGAGTAGCGTGGGGGACCTCCCAAGACTCCGCTTCCTCTCACGCATGCGAGGGAGATGACAACCATGTGGATTTGGGAGGTCTCCGGGCTGTTTGTAAATACTGTATGAATGAGAGAGTGAATGAAGAATTGTAAATAAGGTATTAATGAGAACATTTATCTCAATTACTTATTGCCCAATGATGTAATTTTATCACAATAAAGTTTTGAATCTAAAAAAAAATGTATTAATGAATGGTCAAGTTTCGTCGGGTTATAGGCCCCTTTTCTAATATCACTTACTAACGTCATCCATTAAGATATCAGAGGCTTCAAACATTTCATAAATGGATTGGGAACAAAGAAATATTTTTCATAATATTCCAAATGTTTTAAGTTGATAATTTAAAATTAGAAATAGCTTTAGATAACTGTTACACAGGAGCCTCCTGCTCAGGCTGGTAATACTCCTCGGGGAGATAAAGTCACTTGTTAATTCAACGTTGTTATCTCCCGTTCCACCTTAAAGGGAGCATTTTTTGTTTTTTTAGTTATTTTTTTTAAGCCGTTTCAAGGGTTTGTATATCTCTTTTTTTTCTTCTTTTTGTTTTGTTCAAAACATTTCTATGAGTTTGTTTATTACGAAACAGTAAACTGTTTAGAGTCGTATATGATCCATTAGCGTGTAACAGCCATCTTCAATGAAGAGATCAGAAGGATAAGGTGTGAAAACCAGGCAAAAACTGGGAAAAGGTTCTTCATTATATCTACTGCAGTCTGTCAGCAAATCTTTGGCGAGCGTGAAGTCAAAGGTATGTCGCAATAGATCACAGATAAGGTCGTGTCATTGCGATGTCAGGTGTTAGTTTAGTTTGTCCTAGTCTAATTCTGGTAAAAACTACTTCTTGCTTAATTTTTCTTTGTTTTCGGAAGTTTTTTTTTACTGCTTTATTTACAATTATTTGGACCGTTTAAACAGTTTTAAATTATCAGTAACCTTTTAAATTATGTAAGTGAGTAATTCTTCGCCCCACAGGGGATTCAAACTAAGAATCTATATTTCTGAGGCCTGACAGGTCAGGCTCGACTTCAGTTCGGGGCAATCGTCATTCGTGACTCACTCATAAATTCGTTCACAGCATCTTATAATTTATGCGTTATGATAATTTATATCATGAACTGGATCTAAGAGAAAAATAATGCTTGTTTTTCAACATGTTTAATAGTCTCAATATCATTAAAACATAAAAATATATTAATTTAGATTTATATATTATTTATTAAAAGAATTATCAAATTTATCCTTCTGGACAATAGATGTATGTTGCAAGTAGAGGCATCTTATTTTTTTTCTTTTGACTTGCCATTAATAAAAAGACGTACCTGATGAAAAAGATAATAAAAAATGTAGGGTCTGAAGTTAAAACTGACCAAAATCAGCAATAGATTCTTCACTCACAAAACTGTTCACACGAATAACTTAATAAGACTAGCTTCAGTTTAAAGTTATAAAAACATAAAGGGGACTGGTATTAGAATTCTGTTTACTAATAGGTTGATAAACTTGTCCATGTTGTGGTTTGGATAGATTAATAAATAGTATGATACTTTTTTGTCAGAGTAAACCTTGAAAATATTTCATTGCTGTGAACGACTTAGTGAGCCATTATCAGTCAGATATTCTTCGTAAAAATGATTCTATCCACCTGAAATTTGACAGTGAGGTTATGAAGATGATGATCCCCTAAACACTACCTTTAGATAGGGGATGTGGGATAGAAGGAGGTTTATTTAAAACAAGGGCAACTTAAAAGACATCAAAAAATATTGGAACAATTTTGTAGTAAAGCATTATTATGCCCTATTAAGTAATCGTATTTTTTATGTATTTTGTTTTTATTTGCAGTGCTGAGTATTTGAAGTACTCTATTCCTGGAGGGATAACAATGTTGATCAAAATAAATAAACAAAGTCTTGGCGATACATTCCTAATTACAAAGTGGGGGGGGGGGGAGTGAAGCTTTCCTGTAGTTTAAACAATATACAAACGAATTTAATTCTTCAATTCCCTACGTACATAATATGATTTATGCACATATATTTAAACTTGATAAAAAAAAAAAAATGCGTAACGCACTTGAATATACCCGAACACATGGCTGTCCAAGAACTAGACAGACATTTCATTTGCTATACGTTATTGTCAACATTACGTCCATTTATCCCCGATTTGGACTGACTGGACTGGAAAAAAAATAAAAATGCGAATTTCTTATTTGATGGCAACATGGCGGTAGGAGAGGCATCGGGGAAAAGGTGGGGGACGTCTGTGGAACTGTTTAGTATTCGCCGAACAGGGCCTATGTCATTATTATAGAGCAATATCTCTAACACACTAAGGGACTCGATGACAAACGGCCCATATTCCCAGCCGCATAGCTGATGTAGTTGAGGATTTTCCATCATATCCCTCCTGCCCCCGGACGACCTCTACCTTCATAGTGCTCTCCTAGCAACACATAACACTAACGATGACAATAGCATCACTGTTTAACATAATCTTTCAGGTGCACCATTTCAATACTATTTATATCATTTATGTAATAAAGTGAACAACATCAAAATCTCAATGTGTATTTGATGTTGGATGTCAACCTAAGCATGGTACCTAAGCATATGGATCAAGCTGGGATAAGATAATGTCAAACCAGATGGCATCAAACGCCAGATTACGTCAAATAATAGATCTTAAATTAAACTAAATTATTCCCATTGGAATACCACATTTAAGACAGGATCCGCGTTAGTTGTCAGATAGTAGTACTAAAAAAACACTTTGTAGTTTTTTCACTGTCATTAGATTACAATGAGAAAATTAGGCTATATTCTCTATATTTTGTTCTCTTTGGTATCTACGTTTTTAACTCATTTAGATGTGTACATGAACATTTGTCCTGAGTAGTAGTAACAAGATTGTGAATAACTAATCGGTATTTTTGAACAAAAAACACTTCATTTTATTCGTTAAACCATCTCTGTGAGTATGTATGTAAATATCCCCTTTCTAACAAATAAAAATAAATTTAATTACCTAAAATATTTTGAAAGCGGAACGACATAGAATGCGCGATTTATATTCCTTTATTTATTTTCATAATTCTTTTCCTTTTCCTTGTTGTACTTAAACATGGGAAAAAGCTTCTTATATAAATAGCTTCTAAGCTGAGACTTGAGAAATCTAAAAGATAGTGAAGCAGACTCAAAGTAATTCAAGTTTCATTTTAATTTTTTTTCATACTTTCCGTAATTTTATTTCATCTTAAAAGCTCGCAAGTAGATTTTTGGGTAACATGCAATATGCCTATATAATTTCTAATTGATTGGATCATTTTTTGAACTTCTATCGTAGAACATTGCTCGGAAATAAGTCTTTTAATAAGTCCATTTAATAAAAACAAAAACCACACCGTATGGACAATTTGCTTGCCATGTAAACTACACGGTCAGGTAGAGGTATAATTTCCTCTTCGCTAGTGAATGATATCCCGAGCTGTTGTCTCCTAAGAATAACAAGAAGGAACAAAATAGGAATGTCTACCTGACAAAAAAGATAAAAATACACGTTACACAGATTTGATATCCTCATAACTAATAAAGAGGATAAGTACATTACTTTAAGATTGATACAAAAAAACAAAAATGAGTAGAGATGAAAAAAAATGTAATAAAACATAGGAAAAAAGAGGAAAAGAGCATGGAATGTTACTGGGGTAAATGAAATATAAATTAAACAGAATAATAATAATGAATTATGTATTGTTAGATTGAAGGAATCTGGTAAAGTCTTCCGTGGTTCACTGTGAACAGGCCCCTCAGCATACTGATGGCACACACGCACATATATATTCCTGTTGAAATAACCCCAATTCCTTCCGTACTTTCAGTAAGTAAATCAATTGACCACGAGTTGATTACTTATTATTGTTGTTATCTGAAATAAAGTTATTTTAAAAATTCTCTTCGTTCGTTAGATTATTTATTTGGCACCCGAACAGGGACCTGTGAGCTTTAAGTCAGAATATTAGATGGTACGTCATCAAGCCACTAAGACCCGAAGAAATAATCTCTGCACTTATACTCGTACGTCTGTGAGTAATTCCTAGAAAAATAAGATTGTTTTGTGTCGGGTGTCGGGGGGGGGGGCAGGGGGAGGACGCCCGCCGTGGGGTCGGGTCTCTACGACCCGGCCACTGTCCGGCAAGCGGACATAAAATTAAGGCAACAGGACAACTACCCATTTACAATATGAGGTTTCGCAGATTAGAATGAACGCATGACGGAAATGAGCACCCTATACAATTCATCAATAATACCTTATCTAATAGTTATACAAAACATAATATTAATTAGCAGACACTTAACAAGCAAAGAACAAGAAATACAGTCGGTCAAAGTAAAATTGAACTGTGGATCACGTTATTAGTACTTTGTCTTCTAGACATATCAAACCAAGTTCAAGTTAGAGATTTAATACGTAGAAAACTTTTACAAGAAACAACTGTAATACTTATCAATTTCCATCCCGACAATACCAAAAAAACTACAGACATATTTTTCAACAAAATAATGACTTTCAAAATCATAAATAATATCAGAAACTTCATGAAACATAATTGGATAAAACTGAATTTATCAAAGTAAAACTTCCATTTCTTCATCAGAATAACTGATAAGATTGAAGTTATTAAACACTTTCCTATACCTAGAACAACAAAGGTAATTAAACGATTTCTAGGTGCGACGGTATATTAACGTAAATTCATACATAATTAAGCCCTTATAGCTAAACCTCTCACTTCTCAGCTCAAGGAGACACAACCTAACTCATATAAAGGCGATATAACGTTGAAAAGATATTTAAATAACGCCCATATAGTTAAACACCCTGACTTTACTGAACCTATGATTTTAACTACTGACACAAGGAATATAGCAATCGTAAAGCAGTGCTTTCCAAACGTTCAGAAGAGAGGGTTCATCCCATTGCCTTTGTTCCATACACTCTTTCCAAAACAGTACAAAATTATTCATCGGTCGAAAAGGAGTTACTTACTATTGTTTATGCTTGTGAGCATTTGAGTATTTTCTATACGGAAAAAAATTTACATTAAAGACAGATCATAAGCCGATAAATAGCCTTTTACAATGAAAAATAACGACACGAGAATTATAAAATGGAGTTTTCATTTTCATGAATTTCAATTTAATATAAAATATGTAGAAGGGAAAACTAATTACGTAGTTATTACCTCGCACTTAGCAGAGTAAAATTTGAATCATCACATGCCTTAGACCTTTCAGAACCTATGGAAACAGATAAATATACCTATGGAATCATAATTACAGTATAATTCCTTTATTGTGCAATAATTACAATCTGCCTTTTATAAGGCAATAAGTAATTAAGATATATGCTCTCATTCATACAATATTTACAGTTCATCATTCACTCGCTCATTCATACAATATTTACAGACAGCCCAGAGACCCCCCAAATCCACCGCAAAGAGAAAGCGGAGTCTTGGGAAGTCCCCCACGCTCCTCCGTCAGCCGCGTCACCGGATACTAGCCAGTGGAGGCTGACCAAGAGCGCGAGAGCCACAGACGCTCAGGACATGATTGGAGAGACTGGCCATTGCCAGGACTCCCACTGTCACGCGTTTATAGCAGGTCACGAGGCCACTGCCGTTTCAGTCTCCGAGGAGGATTATAGGGATGAGTGGCGCAGTGCATTGGCTGTGCTACAGGATTAGGGTGGTTGGGAAGGCTACTGTGGAATTTCGTAAACTTGGAAGGGATGAGTTCTAGGATGTAGGGTATATTAAGGTCGTTATGAAGGGTTTTGTTGCTGACATAATAAGGGGCATTTACTATTGTTCTCAGGACTTTTGATTGAAAGGATTGGATACGCTTGATGTTCGACTTTTTTGCTGTCCCCCATAGCTCTATTCCGTATGTCCAGAATGGTTTAAGTATAACTTTGTAGATTAGTAGTTTATTTTCTATTGAGAGATGGGATGTCCTTTGAAGTAGTCTGTTATGATTAGATAAATCATAGGGAAATAAAAACGGTAATAACATAATTGATAAGGTACACGTGGCTTGGAGCGAGAACATGAAGTATATTTATATGAAGGTTACATCAAGGTTACAAAAAATGGTTACATGATAAGGATTAAAATTATATTAAATAGTTATTAGTTTTAATTATACATAACATAGTCTATACAGTTGTCCAAAGCGTCTGTTTAGTTCTTGTCTTTTTAGTCTCGTATGTGGGTTCCAGGTCAGTCGTTTGTCAAGATGGAAGCCTAAGTACCGTACTGTCTCGGATACAGGGAGAGGAATAGAATTAAAATAGACTAGTGGACCAGACTTGCGACAAAGGGTGAAGGTAATGTGGGAGCATTTTGCTTCATTAACTTTGATCCGCCATTGATTGCACCAATACTCGATCTCGTCAAGGTGTTTTTGAAGGTTATGGGATGCTATGTCGGGGTCTGGATGGGATGACAAGACTGCAGTGTCATCTGCAAATGTGGCCAAGAAGGTATTGGGAGTAGAGGGGACATCAGCGGTGTATAGGTTATAGAGGATGGGGCCTAGGACACTGCCCTGTGGAACTCCTGCACTTATGGGATGGTAGTTAGAGTATTCTAAACCACAGCGGACTTGGAAGAAGCGGTTTGAAAGGTAGGACTGTAGGATTAGGAAAAGGGTCTGTGGTAAATATCTTTTGAGCTAGTAGAGCAAACCTGCGTGCCAAACCCTGTCAAAAGCTTGAGCTATATCGAGAAAGGCAGCAGTGCAATACTGTTTGGTTTCAAGGGCTGAGGAGATGTGATCAACAACGCGAAGGCCTTGTTGAGCAGTGGAATGTCGTTGGCGGAAACCAAACTGGTGTGTGGGAAAAAGGTTTTTGGATTCAACAATGGGAAGTAGACGTTTTAGTAGGAGTTTCTCAAATATTTTTGAGAGGATAGGGAGTAGGCTAATTGGACGATAAGATGAGGCGTCATTGGGTGGTTTACCGGGTTTGGCGAATAGGACAATAATGGAATGTTTCCAGAGGAGAGCAAAGTGCGTCGTTCGGATTATGCAATTATATATGTAGGTTAGGAAGATTATGGCTTTAGGAGGAAGTTGTTTGAGAATTTGAGGAGTAAGGAGATCATATCCAGGGGATTTTCGGTAAGGTAAGTTTTTCAGAAGGTATTTAACCTCAGAGGGGTTAACGGCTTTTGGTGGAAGAGAGAGAGGAATAGGTGAAGTGAGGAAATCTTCCACAGTTGTGCTGTGAGTATGGCTTTGATGAGAAAGGTGAGGTGTGAAAGTATGGGTAAGATGCACAGCAAATTCCTCCGACCTATCCCCATCCGAAGCCGCCCAGGACCCATCATCACGACGGAGTGAGTGTGAAACAGGTTGATACTTTAGGATTTTTTTGGTTACGTTCCACAACGAGTTATCCCTGGTGGACAGAGAGGAGAGGTAGGAATTGAAAGAATCGGAACGGAAGGATGCCAATTGCCGCTTTACCAATCGGTAGTACTGATTGTACGTGCGACGATCAATAGGATGCCGGGATCTTTGCCACACTGTTCTGGAACGGCGTTTGGATTTAATTAGTTCTTTGAGATGCTGAGGTAAACGAATATGATTATGGATTTTTGGGTGACGATGGGGTGACGATGCCTCCCAAGCCGACCTCTGGACCAGAGTAGTGAAAGAATGCACTGCATCGTCTAGGTCTTGGGATGTTTTCAGGGACAATTTGAGGTTTACGGACTCCGTAAGAAGCTGACGGAAGTGGTCCCAGTCAACTAGGCCCCTAATAAATGAAGGAGGAGGCAGTTTGTGAATTGGTCTTAGGGAAATGGTTAATAATAAAGGGCTATGATCGGAGGAAAGGTCATCGAGGCGCTTGAGTGAATAGTTTAGTGTTCCTAAACTATTGTAAAAAAAGAAGTCAAGGAGATCAGGATTTCGGTTGGGATCTGATGGCCAATAGGTGGCTGTGTCAGGTGTGATAGTGGAGCAATGTTTCCGTGTGAGTGCAGACAGCAAAGCACGTCCTCGTGTATTTGTGGATCTCGACTCCCAGTGTTAGTGCTTCGCATTAAAGTCCCCACCCACAAGGAAACGATGTCCGATGGAGTCTAGAAAGGAGATGAATTGGGAGTCGGAAATGGATTTATTGGGTGGGCAGTACGTTGATGCAAGTGTAAGAGGAAAAGTGAAGGTGGTGATTGACACTGCAGTGGATTGAAGGAAATCATGTGATACCAAAGGAACTATGTGGTGGGATATGGAGTTATGGACAATGACAGCGGTACCTGCATGAGCTGTTCCATCTGGCTGATCAGTACGATAAGTCTGGTACTGTCGAACGGTAAATGGTCGTTTGCTCGTAAGTCTTGTTTCAGTAATAAGAGCTACGTCGATCTTCTTGTCATGGAGTAGTGCTGTCAGTTCGTTAGTGTGGGTGCGAACACCATTCGCATTCCAAAGGAGAATGGATAAGGAGTCAGAAGGATCTACTTATGGATTTTGTTTAACGGGGATAAGGTAGGAGACAAGATTTGTAAGAAGGGAAATGAGAGGGGTAATTAGGGTTCTGAATTCTGTAAGGAATGATGTTAATAGGCTAGTGAGATCTGAAGAGCTTGGAGGTGAAGGAATATGCGAGATGTGTGGTTGAGGATGGGAATGGGTTTGCTGGTTGGCGGGATGAGCGGAATGCTGGGGAAGAGATACTTGCGGGCGAGAAGTGGGCAGTGCCTGTGACTGCTCTCTGTTCCGAACGGCATCAGCAAAAGAGACTGAAGGCCTCAAATTTCTGGTGGGGGCGCTTCTTGAGCTACCTGTTACTGGCTTCTCTTCTTCTGGCCGGCGACGTTGCTCGCTCCTGGACTTGATGATTCTATAGGTCTCACAGCCCTTGTAGTTGGCCGGATTGTCTTGCTGGCAGAGCACGCATACAGCAGGCGATTTTAGGGGCTTTTTGCACAATTCGCTTTTGTGCTGCCCACTACACTTTACACACCTAGGAGGGTGGTGGCAATACGATTTTGTGTGCCCATATGCCTGGCAATTATGGCATTGGACGATGTCTCTATTGGGGTAAGGTTTTTCGACCTGTATTCTTGTGTAATACAGGGTTGTTAAGTCATAAATTTTCTCCACGCCAGGTGTCCGCTCGAGATCTACAAAAAATAACGGTAATGCCGTTTTGGTGGATTCGTTTTGTTGTCTGTCCTCACGCAAAACGTTGGTTATTTGCCGAACTTTGAATCCCAGAGCTGATAGTTCGTCTTCAATTTCATCAGCTGGTGGAAATCATAATTAAATATGGAAACAGGTAATATGGAAACAGAAGAAGATATTGACAGAATAATAGAATCACAAAAGATAGTAGAACAACAAATGAAAAATCAAACCACACAAAAAATCCAAACATACTAAATGAAATGACTAGAATTCGACTGGTGGTTTAAAACTTAATTTAGGTGTCCAAACCGAATTTAATGATTTTTTGTAATAACAGTTTACTAAATTCGTAATAATGATCAGGACGTCAAAAGCTTTAATCTGAAACTTATCTTAATATCTCATGAAAATAAATATTTTTTCGCATCATCAAGGTAACAAATGAAACTATCTTTCTTGTAATTTCAACTTAAAAAACAAAGAAGAAGTATTTTGTCTTGATTGGTTTGCGTTCGTATTTTACTGTTCTACGTACAGGGCAGTCCTTAATATTGTTTTGTGTGGCTATTGTTGAATAAACAAAACTGTTACATTTGTATTCCCATTTGTTAACTATCATGGCAACTACGACTCTAAAATCAGGCACCATGACAACAACATATAACCATACAAAAAGGTAACGACAGTGTTGTCACCATATTCTCAAATATACAACATACAATATCCAAACATCCTCCCTTTCAAGTCTCTCAATTTATACTTAAAATATTATATTTATACTAAAAAAAACAACATTTCAATCACTGGTAGCTGTAGGAAACATTATCAAGAAAATAATATAAGTAATAGTAATAATATAATATAAGTAATAGTAATAGTAATAATATAATGCTATACGTAAAATACAAAAACAATTACATATAAAACAATTACAATCTTAGGATGATATTAATTAGGCCTAATCTTTACTCTTGAAATCTTTTCGGTCGCCTTACCACTCTTCCTGCTCTAGTTTGTTAACCTTCAGGGTTGTTAACAAAATTATTACCACTATCCTTATTACCAGCTTCCTGGCCAAACATATTATCTTCATGTGTTTCATTTAGTTTTTCATCACAATTTTCATTACATTCTAAATCATCATCATTATAATTTGTTTCAGCTAAAGGGGGTTTACAATCTTTATTATCTCTATTTAAATCTGCCTCAGACATTACTGGTTTCTTAAAGTTCCTAATAAACCTAGAATTTCTCCTGTATCTTTTGCCATTAGTATCAACTATATCGAAAATTTAATTTTTTTTACAATGTACCCTTGAGCCCATAACTTAGTAAATTTATTTTGAACCAGTACAGGTTCCTGTGCAACAAAATTGTCAGGAGTTTTAGAACCTTTATTATAAACTCATTAATAATTGAGAAGGAGAACTATTCAAACCTGCCACTGGTGAGCTTCTGTAATTTAATAGGTACAAATTAAAATCTTGGCAGCTAATCTAGCATTTTTTCAACATAAATTTGGCAATGCCAACATATTTTTCTGCGAGACCATTACTCTGAGGATAATGAGGGCTTACTGTTTTAATTTCTGTCGCCCATTGTTGAGCAAAATTTCGAAATCCTGCAGAACCAAACGGGTTGTTGTCTGCAATGATGATCCTAGGAATCCCAAATCTCGCAAAAATTGGCTTAATTGACATTATGATGGTTGAACTGGATTTATCTTTTATAGGAATTACTTCCACCCATCTGGAGTAGTAATCAACAAGGATTAAAAAATTCTTTCTATCGAATTCAGCTATGTCAAGCCCAACCTTATAAAAAAAAAAGGGATATTCGGAATATCATGAGGGAGCAGCTCTTCTTTTATCTTACTCCTTTGAAATGTTTGACACACTATACAACCTGACACCAAACCTACGATATCAGACATTATCCCTGGCCAATAAAAAAAACTCTTAACTATGTTCCAGGATAAACCACCTCAATACCACTGGAACAATCAACCTATTCTCTAAATATAACAAACCATTTTTTTCGCATATATCATTATGACATTTATGAAAATGAACCACTTCAGGAGCTACAGTGGATTCTAATTTTGACGGATAGAATTCAGTTATTTGCGAAAGAGATGGATCCTGCTGAGTTTCAGCTACAAACTTAAGTATTTTTCATCTGTAAAATTGATTGTGGCTCCCAAGCAATGCACTCTCCCCAACATAGATTAGTCATCATCAAGGTCAGATTTGACAAAATTACAAGATAAAAAATCTGTGACATACATGAATTTTCCGGGCAGATATTTTAATTCAAACTGATAAGGCAACAATTTCAATCTCATTATTTTTATTCGTTTATTAACTATCTTACTTATATCCTTTGTAAAAATAGATGTCAGTAGCGAATGATCAGAAAAAACTGTAACACTGGAATGACCATATACATATTTGTGGAACTTGGTGAACGCGAAAACAACAGCAAGCATTTCCTTTTCAATCTGAGCATAATTCCATTCACAATCTGTCAATGACCTGCTAGCAAAGAGGATAGGTCTACCTTCTTGAAAAAGTGCACAACCCAGGGCATCCTTACTAGCATCAGCTTGGATTTCTACTTTTTTAGTAGCATCAAAAGAACTCAATAATGTTGCATTGCCAAGAAGTTCCTTCAATTCAAGAAACTTCTTAGTGTGAAGCGAGGTCCATAACCATTCTGACCCCTTTTTTAGCTACAGCCGGAAGGGAAACAAAACCTGAGACAAGTTCGGTAAGTGGCTGCGTAGAAAATTCACCATTCCTAACATTTTCTGTAGTTCCTTAACGTTACGTGGTGCTTTTAGCTTATTAATAACACGGATGCAGTCTGGATCCGGCTTATCCACATGTTCACTAAACAAGAACCCTAGGAATTTAACCTCTTTAACGAAATATTAAACTTTTTCTGGGTTGAATCTAATATTATTTTTTCAAGCCACACCTACAACATCATTCACGATTCCCTGCAATTCCTCCTCCGATTCTGCAGCACACAGAATATCATCAAAGTAAACTGTGACACCTTGCAAATGGCCAAAATACTTTTGGGTCAATTTCTGAAAGCATTCAGGCAACACTGATAACACAAATGGTGCTCTGAGATATTTATAAAGTCCAAAAGGTGTACTGAATGAGCACAAATCACTACTAGAGAAGAATATTAGGTAGCACCAAATAGCTTTAATTCGCAAGGACTATAAAATAGAGTACGGCCCTCACTAATAGAAATTTTACAAGCAACCAATGAAGAAAATAAAGACAAATCATTATAATCAAACTTCTAAATTGGCCTTAATAATTCATTAAATCAAAATTCGAAAATGTACCATAATGAAATATCCTTTAGTTTCATAAATGATCCTAATAAAGAAGAAGCATTGGTAACTGAACAATTAGTTAGCAATTACCACGAAAAACTGAAAATCATAAAAAGAAACATTGCTGACGAAAAAGAAAAAAGAACTAATCGACTGAATGCAGTAAGTACTTATGATCGATTTTCTCATTCACACCATATTTATAGTTCTTCATTCACTCAGCCATTCGAACAGTATTTACAAACAGCCCAGAGACCTCCCAAATCCAGATGTCACCTCCCTTGCATGAGATAGAGGAAGCGGAGTCTTGGGAAGTCCCCCACGCTCCTCCGTCAGCCGCGTCACGGGCTATAAGGATGAGTGGTGCAAGATTTTAATTAATGAACTAAAACTGGTGAGACCACTTGGATAAGAAATTTTCTTTTCACAGTATCTTTTTTTTCCAAACCGCAATACTCAACGTTTTCACACGTGTATCTGTCTATTAAGAGTCTTATGCTTGGCCAAGAGATACAAAATGTTATATATTGGCCCCGTTTTAGATCGGTAATAAAATAAAATATAACCATCTCCACAAAGCATAATCAAGTGCCATTAATGAAATTATATGATGTTGTAAAGATGGGCCAGTTTGGACATTTCCGCGGGAACAAATGCATAGAATACGTTTCATTATTTATATGAAATATAATCAAAAAATATTTATTTTCATGACATATTAAGATAAGTTCCAGATTAAAGCTTTTGACATCCTGATCATTATTACGAATTTAGTAAACTGTTATTACAAAAATTCGTCAAATTCGGTTTGGACACCTAAATTAAGTTTTAAAATCCTTGGGTTTTAAACCGCCAGTCGAATTCTAGTCATTTCATTTAGTATGTTTGGATTTTTAGTGTGGTTTGATTTTTCATGGACGAAGTCTGTGCAGACTGTTAAGACGATAACATTTTCATGGCGGATGAATACTTTATGAAAAATATTTCATCTCCTTAGTGAGATCAGAGGATGCAGGATGAAGATGCCTGAACAATGCCATATTGTTAAGTCCCCTCATAAAGGGCTTCCATACCCTCCAGTGTTATTAGTTATGCTAATTGTCACGTTGCCACCTCTACCTCTTGCAAAATTAATACCTAACCCTAACTTTGGAGCAATACCACGTACACCTTAAACCTCCAACCGATATTTCCCTTTCAGATCACGTAGTTTCACTTCAGGATCCTTGTGGATCAAAAATTTACCGGTTTTTTTTTTGTTTGTTTTTTTGGTATCATTAATTACTAACTAGTAACTTCCATTGTAATCATTTTCTATAGCTATTTCCACTAAACTCTTTTTTTTGGAAATCTCAAATAATCTTACAAATATACTGTAAGATAAAAAGAACAATATTGTTATACCACTTTGTTGTCTGGTTTAAACTTAGCTCCTTTTGTTAAGTGTATATATTGCATTCGATAAGGAGACGGCAAACTTTTGAAAACAAAACATTAAGTTTAGAACGAATTAAACAGGAGTAGGTTAATGTCCTATCATAAAAATTTATGTCTGTTACTCAACATTAAAAAGTTTGAATAAGCCAGAGGTATACAACCTTGGTTACATTGTAATAATTAATATATAATAATTTGTCCAAGTGAAAAAAAAACCGTAAAAAAGGTTTTTTTTCATTTTATAACAACTGCATGATGTAAATAACAATAAATAGAATGTTCTGGTAAAATATTGTTTCAACATCTCAATAAATAGCTGTGCCAATACAAACACTTTTTGTTGAAAAAAAGTTTAAAACTCCTCTCCTGTAAAGTTATGAAAATGGACATAGTGTTGTATCCCTCCGAGGTACAGATATAATATTCTACAGTTAGAATCCTTAGTCTACACCCGGAACTCAAGTTCCGGTCTCTTTGACTTTTGTGCTCATGCCCACAAAACTACAGCATATGATCGTTCCTTGCTCGCTCCACTACTCTCTGGAATTCCCTACCTCCTAATATTCACCATGCTTCAGCATTATGAACCTTTAAAACCTTTACTCCAGCATCTCCTCATTATCCAGACAGACGCTCGCTAGTCCAGGAACAATTCATCATTATATCGTTTTTTGGTTTTTTTATTTAATAATTTTCATTTAATATCGTATTGTATTGTGCAGACTTCTGCATACTGTTGTTGTTTTTTCTCATATCGTCACTCAAACTGCAAAATCGTATGTCTAAAAACTAGATATTTCAGGAGAGCAAAAAAACTTATTTTGTCCTTACGATTTGATTTTATAATTATATGCTTTCTGTTTTATTCTTAGTTCACCATATATTATTGAATAGAACACTAATTTAGGCTGTAATTCCCACCCGAGTGGGAATCAAAAAGTGCCAAATTTAGCAATATTAAAAAAAAAAAAATTGTATACTTTGAGTGAGGATATGTGGATCCATCTTTGACTTTATTTACTAATTGCTGTTAAAAAATATGTATTTTATAATTATTATTATTTGTTCTTACAGAGGTTTGCACTTTACTTTACATTATTATTTCTTTTTTTATGATGTAATAGTTCTTTTATTTGCCAGATACGAATTTGTTATCTGAACATTATTGTTATTCATTTGTCCAGGAATAAAAATTATTTCCTATAAGGACTAGTCCTCCCCCCCCCCACCTCTGAAAATATTCGCAAATTATTATAGCTTAATGATACCAATTATAGAGTTAATGAATCAGTCCGTGTAATAAATTGTACATTATTGTTGGGTTTTCGATAAAGTACTTAACACACATTACTGAGTACACCTTTTATTGAACACCACAATGCTTCCTTCATCTTCTACGCTAACTGATACACAACAACCAGGGGTAGGTTCCCTAGCCGGTTACAAATCAGGGTTACAACAGTTTCTCCCCCACAAAAAAAAAACATAAATAAATATATAAAATCTTTAAGAGACATTTTACTAGTATGTTAAATAATCCTGTAGGTAATCTGGCTGTCTTTTTATTCTATCGGATTATCTGAGCTGTGTTTCATGGTCTGGTTCTGGTACAAAGTCTGGAGCGGTTATAGATTCTGGTTCTGGTGTTGCTTCTGGTATAGATTCTGGTTCTGGTACAGATTCTGGTTCTGGCGTTGCTTCTGGTATAGATTCTGGTTCTGGTGTTGCTTCTGGTATGGATTCTGGTTCTGGTGTTGCTTCTGGTTTTGGTGTTGCTTCTGGCTCTGGTATAGACTGTGGTACTGGTATTGCTCTTGACTGATGAGACTCATATTCGTGTCTCTTTTTTATGTTGTGGTGATGATATTCTGGTAAAGGTTCTTTGAATGCGACCTTTTTAGCTCCTAATCTTTTAAGTTGGTCAATGTGTCGTTTTATTTTTCTATCTCCATCAAGCTGTACCATGTAATGAAGGCCTCCCATCTTTTCGGTGATTGTTCCTGGCCTCCATTCCACCTTGTTGTTGAGAAAATATCTGGTATTCACCCTCTACCCTACTTGGAGAGATCTGGTTCGAGGCAGAATCACTTGATCAGATTTTGGCTGTGAAAGGGTCGTAAGGCTTCTAATCTGGTTCCTATTTGCCGGTTCAGGTATTTCTTGTAATGGATGTCTTGTAAGTTTATTTGCAAGTGTCTAATCCACATTCGACCCAGCAAGGGGGCATAACCATCAGGGACCACATAAAGGTCTTGATAAGATACAGATTACTTTTGTTTTTCCGAGGGGTCGAAAAACGTTGTCTGTATAAGATTTAAAAGCGATATTTGAGGGTTGAAGTGGCTGTTTTATTTTTAATTGTTTGAATTGAGTTTCAGGTATAAGCGTGTAGCCAGCACGGTATCAATTTCAAAACTTCGATACGTATTTTCGATTTTGATCGATACCTGGTATTTCCCCGAATCTTGTGATAGCTTTGATATGGGGTGAAGATTGACAGAAACAATTTTATTCATGCTCCGGTCGGCATAATAGTTTGTTTGTGTCACTGGTTCGTCAGTTGATACTTTATGCGTGGAGCTTTCTTGTTGCGTTTTTAACAGGGTTTTTATGCAAACTCCCGCTACGTGCCCAGTGCTGCCACAAGACGTACACGTTAGTTTAAAAGGTTTCAGTCGACAGTCCTTACAAATGGTTTGTTTTTCCACACCGTAAGCAATGATTATATAAGCCTAATCTTTTTAAGTCCACACGACCGCTTGATTGTGATCTGGTACGTTGATTTCGGTTTCGAGTATCTGTGTTTTCCCTTCTGTACCTGTTGGAGGTAGATGATTGATTTTTATAATTGATTGAAAAAGACTGCACTGGCTAACTCGCGGCTATTTGCTTTTGATGCTTCGAGTGCGATAGCTTTTTTATAATATCCGTAAATTCACCTGTATCAGATTCTAAAATCTTTTCTCGTATATTATTATCGTTAATTCCACGAATAAACTGTGCTCTTAGGAAAATGTCTGCAGCGGGCACCTTAAGTTCACATGTACATTCTACGTTAAAATCACAATCAGAAAGGTCACGCCGTAGCGATGCGATAAAATCAGAAATTGTCTCATTTTCTTTTTGGTAAGTGGATAAAAAATGGTGTTGAGCGACTAAAGAATTTCGGGTAGGTGCTAAATGTTGTTCGAGGACCTTTATTAATTCTTCATAACTGAGATCTGCCGGTGTTTTGGGAGCAACAAGAGCTGCCAGTGTGTTATAATTAGGTGCCCCGATAGAATTTAAGAGCATTTGAGCACATTTTACTTTATTGCAAAAATTTCCTTAATTTTTAGATAATTTTCGAACCGCTGTTTGTAAAATTTGAAATTCTCTAACTTACGATGATACATTTATAATCGATGGTCGAAAGTCTTGGCTAGAACGACTTTGTAGAACTAATTGTGCGCGAAAAGCCTGTTGGTTTTGATTCATAGCTTCGATTAATAACTTGAATTGATCTGCGTCCATTTTGACATGTATAGAATAAAAAATAAAACAAATGATGTATTATGTACGAGAATAAAGATATGTAACTCACAGAAGTCCAACACAACTTCAAAGCAGGTATGTTTATACTGGATAGATCCTGAACCGTCACTGTTTGGTCTGGCTTATGTCCACTTTAACGCACCTCTTTTTACCTCGTCGCCAATTGTTGGGTTTTCGATAAAGTACTTAACACACATTACTGAGTACACCTTTTATTGAACACCACAATGCTTCGTCTTCAACGCTAACTGATACACAACAACAACCAGGGGTAGGTTCCCTAGCCGGTTACAAATCAGGGTTACAACAATTATTATAACAAACCTAAGGTCATATGTCGTACCTCAAAATGCTTCTCGTGATTTCATTGGATATCCTTCACTTTGGTCCCTTACCCCTTTACATTCTTCCCTAGACTCAATCAATTCAGTTCTTCCCCTTTTTAGCCAGTCTGCAAATAGTATTCATTTGTCACAAGAATAATAGATATGGCATTAATAGATATGGCATAATAGATATGGCAGTAAATCCCCACCTGCTATATAAAATTTCAAATACACAAAATAAACTAGATCTTTTATTTTTTGTTAGCGAAATTGCACTCAGCTATTTAAAATTGGCAAGCCTTTGGAGTTATACTGAAAGACCTCTGGAGAAAGCTCAAGTGACATATGCCCCTTCGTCATTAAGATTGGACAAAAAGAGCCATCACCTTCAAAGAAAAGAACAACAAAGAAGATACCAGGCAGAAGCGTGAAAATCAAGGCCTCTATCTGCATTAAATACAATTTCCAGAACATTTTTTTCTGGGGGTTTAAAAATATATCACTCAAAAATTTTAAGTTCTGTACCATCTTAATGCTCTTTTAATAAAAGTACCTCTCTACATTTTTCATTTTTTAGTTTTCAGTGAATGTAAGGTTGTGGAATCATATGCAGTTTATTTAAAAAAAATGTTATATTAAACTTTTTTAAGTAAAAAGACAGCAATTTTTAGTCATCATGAATACCTAGAAGAATACCTGCCTCTATACCTCTGATCTACTTATAGACCAGCAAATTAATTTTTTTCAACTCTATTCATTTTTTTTTTAAATTTAATGCTATGGGTTCTTTGTGGTAACCTCATAGGTCATGCCATGCCAAATGCCATAGCACATTGTATTATATATATATATATATATATATATATATATATATATATATATATATATATATATGTATATATATGTATGTACATAGTAATATTCATATGCTCATCAAATCTGTTTAATGTTATGCATTTTTTTTTGTCAGCTATACATTCCTATTATGTTTCTTGTTGTTATTCTTAGGGGACAATGTCTCACAATAAAGCTTTTTTTTTTTCATTTCATTTATTTGCAGTTTTTATCCAGACTGGGCCGTAGGTCAGTCATACTGGTTGTAATTATCATCGATTCTGAAACATCTAAATATAAATCATCTTTTAAACAACAATTAACTTTTTACTAATTCTTGTCAAAGTATAATTAAACAAACTAACTTATTATTGATTTCTTACAAATTGAATTATACTTAACATTTATTGAATATTTATGTTTCAGTTCCACCTCAGAGGCCTAAAATATTTGATGAAGGTGGGCGAGAATTGACATCGGTCGCTGGTCCCTATGAGGAAGGTTCTGAAATGAAACTCACCTGCGTTGTATCTGGAGGTATTTTTTATTTTATTTACTCTCTTTACCTATAAAATAAACATACAGAAATTAGATTTTTCAAGCTATTCATTTTTGAATAAAATTATTAAAAGTAATTATGATGGCATTTCACTTGTTAGTTTTTGAATAAATTCACATTCATACCAATTACTAAACATGGGCAATCAACATAAATTTAGCGGATATTGATATGTTCATGGATGGGTCAGCTAAAATTGCCAAAGAAAACGGTGGAAATGGACATAAAGGATATTTAGTTAGCGGTCTCAATGGTAAAACTTTGACCAACTTTGGTGATGAGGTAAAAGCTGTACTTCTAGTATAAGAAACCATATTATATTTAAAAATATTCCACCGGGTGGAGATATTTGTGTGTTCTTGGTACTGATAACTGTATCAATACCCGAATCAATACGAGTACGTTATCAATTCTGCCGAGAGTTGAACCAAATTTTCATTTGAAACAATACTCAGGTATCTCAGATTAATATCAATCCAATAGCCCAATAGCCACTTAACATTACTCCATACGAAAACCTGTAGTTATATCAACACATGCTTGATTGGCTCAAGGTTCCTGAGACTATTCTGTCTCATAAGACTCTAAACATATCCACGTTCTTAAATCCATCAATTTTCTTACATGACTCACATACTTACCTAAAACCTCTCTAGTTTTCTTAGCATACTTACATACCCTTGTATAGATCTTCTGTAAGCTAGATCAGCAATTAATTACTTTGACCATAATTCTCACCCCATCATACTCCCAAAACTGCTTCCAGTCATAAATATTTATTGCCCTCTCCCTAGGTATATTATATTCTGTTCACAATGTAAAAAATATGTTCATGTATTCGTATTATATTTATATTTTGTCACTGATATTATTTTGTTTTTTTCATATTACTTTACAACTGGACTATAATAAGTTATGTGTTGTTAATAAAAATTTCAGGACGTCCTGAGCCATGGGTCAGGTGGTGGAAAGATGAAACTCTGGTTGATTCAACAGATACAATAGCAGGGTACCCTAACGTTAAGAAGAACCAACTCATGATTAGTAGATTGTCACGGGAACATTTGAATTCTGTTTTCACTTGCCAAGCATCTAATAATAATATTAGTCAGCCAGTTTCAACAAGTCTTACGGTAGAAATTCATTGTAAGTTTCCTAATTTTCATTTAACTCATATATTCCTGTTTTTTGGCGAACATAAAAATGTAGTCACTTGCTCTATTTTATTTATAACAGAATCTCTATAAAATTTATGCAGTTAAAAAAAAGGGATTTTTCTTATAAACTAATTCATATTTTCAGTTAAACCAATGAATGTTTCGATTATCACAGAAATGCAACCTATGTCCTCCAACAGGATGTATAAAATTATTTGTATTAGTATTGGCTCAAGACCACCAGCCAAAATTTCATGGTGGCGAGATAATGAACTGCTCACTTCTGTCTCAGATAAGGTTAACAAATTGATATATTTATTATCCATTTTATTTTTTCACCTTTACTAAACTTATCATTTTTTTTTTTTATCATAATCATTTTTTGTCACAATTGTAGCTTATCAGAAGCTTCTAAACATTTTTCTTTTATTCTCTAAATGCATGTTTGGTTCATTCCCAACTAACACTGCACTGTTTCAGTAATAGCCGAATAATATCAAAAAAACTAACAATTTCTTGCAGATTTCTGATGATGAAAATGTTACTACTTCCACCCTAACTTTCACACCTTCAAACGAAGACAATGGTGGGCGACTCACATGTCGAGCAGACAATCCAAGAGTCAATGGTGCAGCGCAAGAAGTTACTTGGAAATTGGATGTCCACTGTATGTTATAATTATTATTATTTCATTTTTTTTAAGTATTAGTTATTTATCTTGGTACTTTATGTTCTATAATATAATATAATCACTATTCTGTTTCAGATATGCCTCATGTAAGATTAGAGCTTGGTTCAAAAATGAATCCTGAAGATATTGAAGAAGGGGACGATGTCTACTTTGAATGCATTGTGAAAGCTAATCCCAGTGCTTACAAAGTATTGTGGAAACATAACGTACGTATAGCAGCTTGGAAAAAACAATACTTTACTTACTGAAAAGCATATTACTCGCTATATTGATTTACTAAGCTCCATAAGTACTTACCACTTAAACTATAAAAAATCTCTTTGTTTATGACAGTTTTTTTTGCATCTAACTAGAAAAACATCTATATCTCCTACAGTGCCAACTATATTTGGATCTTCAGCTATTTATTTGTTATATTTTGTGTTTACAAACAAGTAGGTAGGAATTATGATAAAATGTTAATTCACCCAAATTGGATTATTCAATATAGCTATTATTTTTAATAGTTTAAACTATTTTTATCATTAATGAAACAATCAACATTTCTAGTGCCTTTGATGTTTTCCAACAATAACTTGTTAAAAAATATAATTGAAATTAGAGTTTATTTTCTATCCAATTGGCTTTTTTGCATCAAACAAACAGCAAAATCTTCCTCTTTATTGTTTATGTTTTCAAACATGTTCATAGAAAGATCACAACAACATTTTAGTCCTATTCTCTTACTTTTGATGATCCAATATAGCTTATGGGGTACTATGTTTTTCAAAAGAACGCCAAAGACATGATGATGATGATAATTAAAACTTAATAAATTACTAATTTTTTAGAACCAGATAATCCAACAAAGTATAAAAGGTGGTATTATTCTCAGTCATAAAGCTTTAGCATTACAATCTGTAAGAAGAACACAAGCTGGAAATTATACTTGTGTTGCTTCAAATGTGGAAGGAGATGGTGACAGCAATACAGTGCAACTGAAAGTTATGTGTAAGTAGTATTTTTTGAGGTTGAGGTAAAATCAAGCAAGTATGTTTTCATACTGTGTTCAAGCAAGGACTGTTTTCATTTTTTTTTTTTTTTTTTTAGATAAACCAATATGCAGAAGTGATCAGAAACATGTTTTTGGCATAGCAAGAAATGAAGACGCCCGTGTTATGTGTGAAGTTGATTCATTTCCTATACCAGACAGTTTTCGCTGGTCTTTCAATAACTCTGCGGAAGCAATAGAAATTTCTCCTTCGAAATTTCATAATTCTCTAGCTCTTTCATTATCAACCCTCTCTTATACTCCGCAGACTGAAATGGATTATGGAACCGTCATGTGTTGGGCATCTAATACAGCTGGCCAACAGCGTGAACCCTGTGTATTTCATATTATTGCTGCAGGTAATGATAATTATTAAAAATCCTGTTTTTCTGTAATTAACTTTTATTAATTGACAACTTAATTTCAGGTCGACCTGATCCCCCTTATAACTGCTCATTGATAAATCAAACTCTGAATTCTCTTGACCTTGAGTGTTTGGAAGGCTTTGATGGAGGACAAGTTCAAAATTTTCAGCTAGAAATTTACAATTTTGACACTAATTATTTAATAACTAATAAAACATCAAGACAAGCTGTGTTTAAAGTAGAAGGCCTAAATCCTGGAGTAAATTATAAAATAATTATATATGCTTTTAATTCAAAAGGCAAGAGTGATGCAATAACCCTCGAAGGTTATACGCTTAAAATTGCTGAAAAACAAACAGGTAAGAAAATAGACTGCTATACTATTTTTATTAATAAACAAACACTAAGCATCAGTAGAATTCTTTGCGCCTGTGACCTTTGGTTGCTTGAAATAATATCAGGAATATCAATGGTAACTTTTCTCCCCACCAACATACTCTTTTATTGAATGGAAAATTCAATGAAATAGACCTGATAACTGAAGACTTTTCTAAATACTATTTAAGTATATTAAACACACCCACAATCCATCTACCTGTGAGAAATAACTCAACAATAGAAAATAACCTCATCGACAGTAATAAAGGAAAAAATTCATCATAACCAACTATTTACTATGTGCGAATTACAGTTAGTACTTAAAAATATGAAAAGTTCCTCTCAAATAAACAAACGCCTCCCAAATAGGATTCACAGTGTGCCTCTTGACTATTTCAATATTTGGCATTCCAATATGGAGAACTTCCACAGAAGTGAAATGAAGCAGAAGTTGTCCCTCTTTTAAAATCTGGAAAAGACAGGTGACAAGTATCCAGTAATCATCCGATATTCCTTACTAGCCGTCTCTGCAAAATAATGGAAAGGATCGTAAATAAACCATATGTGGATACTTGAAAACAGTAAAATTTGCAAAACTTGCACTGTGGCTTCCGGAAAGGTACCTCTACCCTAGACCATTTGGATGGCAGAATAGGCAAATAGAGGCATAAGCTAAATAGAGCAGCAACTAGCTGGGAGAGTATGTTTTTATATGACTAAGGTGTTTGACAATGTGAATAAAACTTAAGTTATCAACAAGCTCTATAGCCTAGGATTGAGAGGCTGTCTACTATTATTCATAAAACTATTCCTTAACTAGAGATCTTTCAAAGTCAGAATAGGAAAATAACAGTCTTGAATGAAGAACAATCAAATGGAGCGATGGAGGGTAGTGTTATTAGTACAATGGATTGATAACCTTGCTGTGAATTACAATTCAAAATATATCCAGGACATAATATAAAAAATCCAGAAAAACAATAAATATATTGTATTGATGGGTTACAAAAATATAAACTAAAATTCAACTGTGAAAAAACAAATTTTATACACTTCAGTAGGCTTCAATATACACCATCATCACTGGAATTATTGCTGAGAAATACAATACCATTGTATACCAAATCCTTGGAGTTATTGAACTTAGTCAAACAGATGGCTCTCGTGAAACATCCACGTATTTATTCTGAAAGAAAAATGTATGGATAAGCTGCAAATAAGTAGTAAGAATACTCAGTGTCACTACTTAGGGTTCATATAGGACTACCTTGCATAATGTTTATCAGCCATTGGTACACTCTGAACAGTACTACCTATAGATGCTTCATTTATAGTTCGGCACTAACCTGGCAAAGCTCAACTTTTCTCACTATACAGGATTCAAACTTCAACAGTAGTCTTTTGTGCAAGCCCTATCTTAAGTCTGGGTGCTGAGTCCCAACTAACCCCTCTGCTGTTCAGAAGATATAAGCTAGACACAAACTAAATTTCCAATTATACCTGAAACCATTCCATTCTGCCTATTATTACATCTTCTCAAGGTAATATAGCCAGAAACCAAATTCAGCTTGACCTATAGTTGAACATAGTTCAGTCACAGTTCTATAACTTAAATCTATTTCTCCCAATTACCAAATCTTCACACTCCTCCATGGTCACATCATCAACCAATAGTACACCTGAAACCAGCAGAACTACGATAACAAGACACGTTCACATTAAAATTCAAAGAAAAACATGGTATTTTACTAAGCCAATTATCCAATAGTTAGCTATTGTTCATAGACAAGTCAAAATCATATAATTTGACAGGATATGTCTTTACTACCTTCAATCAAACTCAAAAATACAAACTCCACTGACAATGTAGCACCTACATTCCAGACCTAAGTGTGATTTCATTTGTATACAATTCCACGTCAGAAGCAATTAACGTAAATATAGTATCTGACTATCTCAGTGAACTGCAAAGGTCTAACCAATATGTACTCCGAAAATTCTATTGTAAAACAAATCAATGAATACACAAACACATTGAAAGAAACTAATAAATCCACCTATTTCATATGGGCTCTATCTCATATAGACATTACAGGATATAAGATGATCAAAAAAGCTGCGCAGGAAGCTCTAACACTCTCAAATTGAGGCGGAGCTATACTGTCTGCTCCAAAACTTGCTCTCCTATTAAAAGGAAGAATTTACAAGCAGTTGTACGATGATAGCCCATCAAGCAATGTAAGGGATATTAAGAAGTTGGTGAAAATATGAGGTGGCTCCAGCCATAGCAACCTCTGTGAGGGAGTTTTCCTTACAACACATAGGTATAATAGGACACAACAAACTGATCACAAATATCTTATAAAGCAAGATCAAAAACCAACCTAATCCAACACCTTTAAATTATATCAATAATAACATATAAAACAATCTTAATATCACTACAAAGACTAACTAATTGTTCCTGAAACCAAAACATTATTAAATCACAAGATAACAACAGGGGAGAAGCTACTATATGCTGGAGGTTGCTATTTGCAATTTGGGTTGTACATGAGATTCTAAAACCATTTTTGCCTCTGAAGGACAGGAGAATTTGGACTTATTCCATAAACACAAAAATTGTATACAACATAAGTACCATGTACTATTATAAATGTTAGATAGAGATTTTGTTTTTTAATCCACCCTTTCCATGCATTAAAGACCTGGCCAGTTTCTAGGGAGCCCTGGTTAAGCAATTATAACCTCTAAAACCCTGTATACCGAAACCTCCAGGCATTGATGACAACTTGGTTTTATGCCCCTAAAAAACAACATCTATCCATCCACCTACTAAAATGAAATACAAAGGGTAAACTATTGGGAGAAAGTGGATGCTTAGACCCTCTAGTAGCTCAGCACAACCTAAAGATTTCTTGAAATGACTTCAGGGAGGAGGAGAGCTACTAAAAACATTCATATTGCTTTTCATAAATACTGTAATAAGTTCATGGTGCAAGTACATACACATGTTTTTTTTTATACACTTTATTTTGAATAACAAATTGCTGATTCAGCATTATTAATTCTAATGTGTGAACTCATTCATACAAATAGAAAATTTACATATACATATTTTTGTAATAAATATAATTTATGCATTGACATATTTTTACATTACTAGATAGTTTTGGTTTATTAAATTGTGTAGGCTAGTAATCCACAACATAGTGCCATATGAAACCATTAAATTTCTAAACTATTCCAGTTTTATAAAAATCTTTTCTGGAGATAACAAAGAAAAACAACATTAATTGTGTATGAACAAATATCTGTTATCAGTGATTTCATTCCTTGTAGTTTAATTTATAAAGCTATGTGTTATTGATTAAACTATAATACTATTATGGAGTGTCCCGACATTGTTCACCAATAAATCTGATAAAAATTTTATATGTTTTCATTGGGCCAAGCGGATCCCCACCTAAGCAATTCACTCATATTAAAATTCCTAGTCAAACTACGAATTATCATAATTAAAAACATTTCTCTTAAAAATTATTGACAATTTAAACATAACAGTTATGTTTAAACATTGCTGTTCAACATCTATTTTTTTTTATTAATATTTTTTAATATCAAGATTTGCTTGTTTCAGGATCTCCAGTTCCATTTTATGTTACTCCAGTTGTTGTTGTTCTTGTTGTTGCAATGGTAATGTTAATGACTTGTATTGTTGTTGTTTTTGGAGTACTAAAAGCTCGTAATCGAGCTCATGTCACTACTGATAGCACCAGCAATAGATTAACTGAGAAAACCAAGGTTCCTTTAAGAATTGATGCAAGGGAAATATATGACATTGATGACAACAATCCAGATCTTATTCCAAGTAACAAAGGTGAAAAATTATATTATATTATTATAATAAATACAAAAATAATTTACAAAAATAAAATAAATCAATTTAACTGATAAATTATACTTTTCCGATATTTTTTTTTACATACATAAATTTATTATCATTTTTATAGAGTCAGATTATCAGTTGGTAGCCAATTCAAGCCTCCACACAGGAAATTTGAAGATGGTTCAAGAAAGAAGTTCTAGTCAAAACCAAATGTTGCATGAAAATTTAAAGGATGCAAATCTATTGAATGTTGATATTTACGAAAATTATAAAAATGTTCATCAAAACAAAGAACAGGTATAGTTAATTTATATTGACAATATCAGATAAGTTGAAGTTCATGATTATAGTTAAAATGTTGATTTTAGGCCATTAAATTAGAACAAGAACTAAAATTAGTCATATAATCAAATATTTAACCAGTCATACAATGTGTAGTTATTTTGTGAAAAACAAGTTCTCAATTAGCAATAAAAGAAAATGCTCAATTTTAGTATAGTTATGAATATATGTGCATATGTTGAATATTATAAATCATATTGGAGACCAAAAATAAACCGGTGCACCTTGAAATTTGGAATTTTTTCTTTCCCAGCAGAATAAAATTTGTAGATTTTTCATCTTTACTTGGTGGGTGTATTTTGTTTATGGGTGGCAAGAGAAAAAACAATAAAACTTAATATATAAAAATAATGAAATGTAAAAAAAAAAAAAACTCTTGGGGAGTAAAAATTAAACTCCTCTGACTTTTTTCTTGAATTACAAAACTCACAACAGGACCAAATAATACCACATATTTTTGAGGACATATTTGTGCATTAATTGATATTCTCTGGAACGCATAGAGGGCTGTTTAGAGGTTTGCCTTTAAAGAAATGCCACCGTAAAAACCATCACTGAGCCACCTCTTAATTGAACTATTCCCCAATATTGCACTGATATCCTATCACTCTCTGCATCTTCTCCATTCTCTAACTCTATCATCTGAAGTATAGAGACTATACCTCGATCTCTCTAAAAACAGAACAGAGGCCTAATAATGCATAATCCTGGCAACATGGATAGTCACTGCAAAAGTAGAGGGGAGCCACTTGGTGTGCTGTGGTGAGTAGAGGACCAGAAGCATGGACCCTAGAGGGCAGGTTGACTTCAGCATTGTCTGCATACTGACATCCACACCTCATGCGACATACAGCTGGTGAAAGGTCCTAACAGAAGTACGAAGAGATTTCTGAGGGTAGACATTGCAATGAAGTGTTATTCAGCTGGAGCTGTTGGCCTTGGCCATCCTGACCCTTCCACACATAGCTTCATGTCTCCCGGTATCTCTGGGCTGCCAGCCAAACCATTGTTTCCAGCAAACAGAGGGTCCCGGCTACATATCACTGGCTGTGGTGCAACAATGCAAGTGACTACTACTATCTAAAACTATTTTGGTCTCTTCAAAATGCTTTTTGAAAACACAAAAAGGAAAAATTTGAAGAAAAAAAAAGCTCAAGAAAAATTAATGCACCCATTTAGAGAACTGAAGGCGAAGTGATTTGAAATTCATCTTTTATCTTCAGCCTTTTATTATTAATCCTAAAGAAGATTTCAGAAAAGAACGCTTATACCCCCCGAATAATTGAAACCTTGTGTATATATTATTGCTTCAAATCCAACAATAATCTTTAATCTGGAGTTTTTAAATGAAATTCAAGTTGCACTGGTTTTTTTGGACTCAAGTGTATATTGAAAATAAATAAATAAACTATTATCTTAGCTCTATAAATCGTAAAGGTTGTTGAGCAGTAAAAACAATGCGAGACATCATGAGAAATGAAGCAACAAATTCAGCACGCCGCAAGAAAATTATAGAAGAGAAATTTAATTTTTAAAAGCATGCCAGAAAGACAAAAAGGAGAAAAAATTGATTTGATCACAGACTTGTTAAAGAGACTTAGTTATAAAATCATGTAATCAACAGATAAATTGAGAATAAATGAAACCATTATTAATAAACACTTTTGTTGAAACATGAGATGAACTAGGCATTTTCATAAATTCAAATAAATTACAGGGACTGACATTAGGGTGAATAGAGACACCAAACTACAAGTAAGAAAACAGAAAATCAAAAAACAGCTGTTAGTGAAGCTGAGAAATTAAATCAATGATGTTAACATAAAACTGACTTTTTTTATTAAAATAACTAATTTATAAGAAACATAACTATAATAAATAACATTGAGGATGGACAAAATTAATAAATTTTCTTCTAATGGAGAAGAAAGCCATTACTGGTGTTTATTTTATTTGCTATTGTTAATATTGTTCAATAAAATTAGAAAAAATGAAATGAGAAAAATTCTTATGAGAGCAGGGATAGAATCTGGATAAGGCCTTGCTTGAAGACTGTTCTATACAAGCGTACCTCAAGGTTTATAAGAGTGTATGTACTTGTGTATGTGTGTATTATGTTAAAATTAAAAATGATTTATTGAAGTGAAAAATACAATAATTATTTTATTTTATTTTTTTATTTTATCTTATATTAAGTTGTATTGTGTTATACCGTCCAAATTTTTAATATACATATACAAAATAAAATTCTCTATATCAATAATTATTAGTTTCGGTATGTAATCTCACTAGTGTAAACTTTGATTACTGGTGGTTTATACGAGGATTCGAACCTTCAGACTGCCATTCAATCACTTTTTTTAACAGGGGTAGGGATAGATAGTTCATTTCAACTTATCAGTCAGGTTACCGTTTTTCTCTTTATCTAATAATTATTAGGATTCTTAAACAAGTGAATCAAGATTCAAAATAACCATTAAGGGCATAATCCCAAATGGATATCCAGAGGGGATTTAAATTGGATTATGTGAAAACTATTGCATATGACCAATACAAAAAATAGTCACGAAATCAGTTCATTTTTATAGAAAACACATTTATTATAAATTTACAGAAACATATTCACAAGCTTAAATTATCCAAGATATTTTCTTATCAATTTAAATGAAGTATCATTTGAAACAATTATCTATATAGTTTATAGATCTATCTAACAATAGAATTTTTTTAAATATACATTATGGAAATTTTAACAATCAATCAATTTCAATAGAATATAAACTGTTGCAGTTTACAATTATTTATAACAGTCCTACATACTATACACAAATTAATCAACTTTGTAATGCCCATGTGGGAGTTGTGAAGCAGTTACCATTAAGGTTGGCGAGAAGGGGATGGATTTTAACTATATTTGAAAATTATTTTCCATTCTAGTCTAAATATAATGATACCATAGCTATATCAATACATTTAAGTAAATTTTTACTTACCCAATTATAATTATAAACCATAATGTTAATATTTAAACATGTATTCCATGTGTTGTTAACATTAACTCAGTAGAATAATAAAAAATAATATTTACATAAATAATCTTATATTCTAATAATAATTAAATTAGCAGGGAGAGGATATTTATTACGAGGATCCATGCATTAGACGGCTTGCTGGTGGAGATGCTACACCTTCTTCAATTCTGAAGAGAGAAATTGGTTCAAATATATTTTCTGAAAATGATCTGAATCGTTGTAATTTGTCAACCAGTGGTCTGCCTCCACATCGTGAAGTTATAACAGTAAGAACACCACTGATGGCCAATCAACAAGAAAGTTGTGTGTAGAAACAAAAAAGAAAGAAATGTTTGTGTAATATATTTTAACAAAAAAAATTGGTAAATACAATTCGAAATTCAAATGTGAGTGTCATACTAATCCTACCCAAACCGATTCTCGCTTCAACATCCATAGACCCTATTCATCAAATTTATAATTTATATCTGAATGTGTATTATTTTTCTATGATATTGTAATAACAATGATTTTAGGCATTGGATGTTTTCCATTAGATAACTTTTCTTATTAGAAGTTGATGTATGAAATAATTGTAACTATGAACCATGAGTTATCAGAAGCAAATTTTTTTAATGCAAAGTCAAAATTTAATAGTCATAAAAGTTATATTAACCATATATATATATATATATATTATATAAATTTATTCTTAAGAAATATATTTGTCATAATTTATTTCAAACTTGTAGTGTATTAAAAATCTCTGCTATTTTAATCAACTTACTGTTTAATACTTTACGCAGCTAATAGTATTGTAATAAGTCTAATATAATAATTTTTTACTTTGTAAAATATTAATGTATTATAATTAAAACAATAATGATCTGAAATGTACTATAGAGTTGTGTATAATAAAAATTATATTTTTACTAAAATAAATTCTATAAAATGGAATGTTTTTTTAATCTCAACTTAAGGTTGAAAAACTGTTCATTTCAAATCAACTTAAAAATAATTATATTTGTTTGTCAAGTTGAAGCTATGAAGAAGTTTTGAAATTCTAAGCAAAAACACTTTTTTTTTTTTAAAGGCATGTCAGCAACATTGATGTCCTATTTAATTACTTTTACAACTGATATTGTCTTAGTGAGGAAAACATTTAAAACTAGACTCAAGAATTAGTCGTAACAACCAGTTTAAATTAGGTGACACTGATTAACCATACTAGTCAGTTTCTTTGGAGATGTTATCTGATGATTATTCTAATTAATTTTATTTAATATAATCCACTAAATTCCCCCAAAAAGTTAAATATTATAATTAGGATATTGTGGACTATAATTTGAAAGGCCAACCAATAAGAATTTTTCTTTTCCCAGGTATTAATAAATAAACGATTCCAAATTATTTGTGTAGTTTTGTCATTATTTTTAGCGTTATCAGGGTATCAAGTGGAATATACTAGTAATGCCTCGTAGTTCCAAGAAGGCCATGAAAAAGTTAGGAACACAGAATACGCATTTAAATGCAAATTTATGTTTAATTACTATTCTAGTGACATTTTATAATCACAATCCACCACATATTTAAAGTCTCAATAAATATTACTCATTGTTAATGAGGATTTCAAAACCTGTAATTTAACACCATACTCGAGAGTAAAACAACTATTTTATTCCAAGTAACTAATTAATTATTAAGCTTATTTATTTTTTATGTGTTGGCGTTATTGTTATAACCATTGAACCATTGTGTAAAATGTCATGTCTGTAGGTCAAAAGGGTACTCACAAATAACATAACAGAGAGACAGGAGTTATATTAAACAAAAAATCTAGTCTTATGAAACCATTCTTTAGGCAAATTTCATGAAAAATATTTGTGCAACTTTGGTTAAGTTTCATGACTCATAAATTAAACCATTTTATTTTCAGTGTGAGGAGATGGTATATTTAAAAATAAGAAAAATCTACAGCAATATATTTTATTTATATAAATATAATTTATAATTATGTTGGTATATATATATATATATACCATAATCATATATATATAATTATGAGGGTTAATGATAGTATACCACTGACCACATCAAAAGAACAATTGTGAATTAAATATTCCACAATTTTATTTGATTTTTTCACAAACTACTGCGATTTAATGCAAATACACAATATAACTTAGGAATGTATTAAGTTGAAAAAAACAAGAACACATGTTTGTTCTTATTACATATATGTACATGAAGAGAATATACCTATACATAATATGCCACAAAAGATGGGTAAAAGATAGATTCACTAAAAATAATTACAATTTAAAAAATATTTATCTTTATAAAAAAAAAGTTTTTGTTTTTTTAATAACTCAAAAAATACTAAATAAGACCAAACTGAAAATCTAGATATAATAAATCTTTCAAATATTATTCTGATCTTGTGAGTAAAGAAGGTAAAGCTAAACAACTTTGCCTTGTCTTTTTGACCAGTTGATGTATACAATAATGCTCATAACCTCAATGTGGACAACAAAATAAGATCAATTTTGGTATATTATTACTCATAATATTTATAATTATTAAAAGTAAATATAGATCAAATTTTATAAAACGTTAATTGTGATTCAAAAATTAGAGTTATTACATTTATGAATATTAAACTACTACTACTACTACTACTAAACTTTCTTCATATTTCACTATGCTATCTTTCAAGACTCACCCAGTGAGTTATCACATATTTAATTTAGAAATAATTATAGGTATCTTAAATAAACATTTAAATACAAATTTATGTTTAATTATGTAGGTAAAGCATCCATAAAAATTTTCTTGCATTAAGATTTTCTTGTTAAAGGAATGGCTTTCCATTTCCACAAAATGCTCTGAATCCTCCATTTAAATTGCAGACCTTAGGAAAATCATTCCTCAAAAGAAAACAGCAAAACTGAAACATAATGAAAAGAATTGGTTAAAACTATTTTGTTTTCAAAAATATGTAAAAGTTAAATAAAAAAAGTGCATGATACTAGTTGTTGATTGAACATTGCATGAATTGACAATCGATTTTTGTTTTCATGAAGTTGTGAATGCAGCTGAAATCTATGAAAAATTTAATTATACTCTACAACCAACAACAATGAGAGAATCGAATCAATAGAACTAGTCTGAATGCAATAAACCTTTAGTACAATGAATTAAAATAAATAAGAATTAGATTTAACCATCCTGTAGCCTAATGGTCAGCGAGATCAACTATTAACTGCAGAGACACCCAGGATTGGATTCCCAGCTTCCCCGTATGATTATTGTCTTGGAGGGATTGGTCTGTTTGGGGTTCACTCAGCCACTTGAGGAAACCTATGTAGCTTCTTAAGTGAAGAAATAGCAAATTAGAACCAAAATAAGGAAGAGGTAACATCCTAGCGCCAATCAAAATTAGTGCTTTCTACTACTATAGCGACAACCTTGGTCGGCCTTCCGTCATTCCTTTAATTTAAGAATTGGATCTATATAAAAACATAGACCCTAGTACTCAGTGTAAAAAAATATCAGAGAATATGTTAATATATACATTTGGTAGCATTTTGATTTTCTATTATTTAGAGCATTATATGCACACAAATTATTTAGTATTTTTTCGTAGAGAAAAGTTCCAGTGATTGAATCCAAATTTATGGATGGAATACCGAGATTAAAAATGGGATATTGAAACATGTACCTGTGTTACTACCGTGTCTAGTATTCAATGGTTGCTTTGTCATCAAGGCTAATAACAAAGAAGCTCAGCAAGATGCATTAAAGGCATAGCAGGAAGCACTAAGTTGACAAAAAATGAAAATGAACCCCTCCCTACAAGAGAAAATATATGAAGTTTAGCAAATAGTATCTTCTATCAAATCCAAAGATCTCTACTAGGTAAAAGAAAAATTGAAATTGGAACCAAAATGAATATATATTAACAGTGTTTATTCCAGTTTTCACATATGGGCCTGAAAGGCAGTCCAGTTTTAAGAGAAAATAGAGTAGGGCCCAGGCCACAGAGAGATGAGATTTCTGAGCTCTATTGGGAAAACAAACTTTGACGAACTGTGAAACCAAAGAGTTTGAGAAGAAAAAAGATGAGAACCGCTACTTGATGTTATATACAAGCACAAACTAAGATGGTTTGGATATTTCCATAAAATGCCAGCAAATAGGAAATCCATTCCAAATCTACAAGTGAAGCAAAGCCCGAGGGGAAACAACTATCCAGGAGAGCTCGGAATAAGTAAGAGAACCTCATTAAACAGCTGGCTATAGAAAGAACGAAGGTTCCCAGAATAAAGTGCAAAGACCAGCGAATGACAAATGAGTTTACAGAAGATTGATTGAGGCTCACCCTAGAGATAGCAAAAAAAGAAGATATTAAGAAATATGGTGACAAGATTTTACTAGTGAAATGGAAGTTTTTAAAAGGAAACAGATAATTTAGTGCTAATCTGGTTTCGTTAGCCATGTGGTGATTGTGTTCCTCATAATAGTCAAACTTTAATGGGAAAACATCACAAATGAACCAAAATTCAATGATGGTCTTAAACTTAAGGCAGTAAGATGGCTTGAGAAGTGTAAGGTAAAGGATGGAATAAGAAAGCTGTCTATAGAAGGTAAAAAAATGAGTGCCAATAATTAAGTAGTGGTGCTTATTAAACTTGGACTAAAACAAAAACAACAGTTAAATTATGATAAAAACTTGGTTTGATTGGAACATTTCATAGAACATTGGTTTCTTGGTCCTGGCATAGGATCTTTGGTCATTCTTGTATGTTAAAATGTTAATGGTGATTTAAGACTCTTACTATCAGTAGTTAGGCATGCAGAAAAGCCAAGGGCTTAAAAGAAATTGTTGCTTGTTAATTGTTGTGTCCAGAGAATTGCTAAAAAATTAGCTAATTAGTATTCATTAATTGGCACTGTAGACAAAATTTACCTGAAGTTTACAATATAATACAATCTTAATATTATAAGCAACATTCCTCACCTCTGAAGCCCTTTTTTCATTATCACCAATCACAATAATGATTTTCCCCTTATTGTTATACAATACTGTCAATTCTGATTTTTGCAGTAATGAGTTATCAACTTGTTTTTCCAGCTTAAGATCAACAGAATGAATATTAATGCTCCCTGGTACATTAGATTCGTTGTATCTATCAATCCAGAGTTAAATAAAATATAATTTGAAAAATTGATGAAATTTTAATATAGTCATTAAAAGCAAATAAAATCATGTTAATTCTGTTTTGTTAACTTCCCAGGAAAAAAAAATAACTTAATAATTATGATACATTTTAAGTTATTTAAGGAAGTTTAAAAAAATAGCATCAACTCAGTATTATCTTTGGTGCAAATGTCCTTTAGTCCTAAGAGTACCTCTACGCCTGAAAACTTTATCCTGAAAGATGAGTAAATATTTTGGCAAATTGATTCATTTATATAAAGTTTACTATTTAAAGATATTCCAGTTGTGTAATTATACTAGTCAATTAATTAAATAAATTAGCATACCTTATACAAATTGTAAAATCCAATATGAATACAATTATAAAAATAAATGTCAATAATAAATTTAGTTGATAATAGATCGTAACTAGGGATTCCTACTTACCTGCTCTCTTTCACTGTTTATTTTCTGATCTAAGCTGATCAGCAACTATAGTGACTTTTCACAGGCTGTACAAGATCAGCTAAAGAAATTACAAATTGACTAGGGTAACTGCTAGCAGGGATGACTCAGATAGAAAAAAGGAGGACCCAGGATGGATTCCTAGCCCTGTCACTATTTTTTCTAATAACCAGATTTCAACCCCTTTGAGACCAAGCACCACTAAAATGGCAGATGGAGAGTGAACATCACAATAGTATGGAGATGGTATGTGGATAAAGATGGTGGCAGGTTTCCCCCTTGTCCAGTGGATGTTTGGAGAATTATTATAGTTCAGTAGGTGCCTTGAGAGTTTATTTTTAAGTAGTCACAGAGTATACAAGTGCTTGACTTAAATGTTGTGCTCTTCAAAACATCAATGTCAACAAATAAAATGAATACACATAATGTAATACTGAGCAGTACACCAAATTAGAAAGGAAATTAACTTCATTATAAGAAAGAAAAGCAAGAAAAACCTGAAACAAGGTGATATAGTCATCCAACAAGCAAGAGAAAAGTTCTGGAGATTAGCTGGGCCCTTAGCTCTCAGCAGACATAAGAATTAAATCTATGATTGGAAGCTTTTTCCCGAGATGTTGAAACCAGGTACTAAATATAGATAATCCTAACGCACATTGTTCCATTAAACCAAGTCTCATTCAAAAAAGTGGGATTAAAATTTTTTTGAGACTCAAAGGCTGATAAGAGTTTTTTTTTGTAGCTAGATTTTCCTCACCCAAGCCCTGACTGAGGATATGCTCTATTGCTGCAGTGACTTAAAGAGATAAAAACTGTAATTAACAGGAACTTGGCAACATTTTATTTTATATACTTGTCTTCTGAAAGACAGACAATTCACCCAATTAAGAATCCAAAGCAGCTAAACAGTAGCTAATAGAAAAATAAAATAAAAGGATTGACAAATTTATCTCACTACGCTAAACTTATAATAAATCACATACATCAAACAATAATTTTAATGCAGAGTATAGTAATGCTTTTAAGGATACAAAGTAGGATGTCGAATATCAACAAGTAAAAGTTTTGTTTTCAATAATGGATTCTGAATCATATTTTTTAATTCTGTGAAGCTGATTCTTGGACAACATTCACTCATTATTACATCTATTGTCACAGCTGGAGAATCCTGAAAATTATTTATGAAGCTATAATAAGGATTATTATTATTATTATCATACAAACAAAAATAATTAACACAAAAAATGGTTAAGAGATTATAGAGCCACTGTTCAGTTGATATATAGAAACTAACATTGCCTTTGAATTTTATTATAATCAAATAAATTGAAACAAGGTTAACAATTAATAATAGAGTAATAATTAGAATATCTAAAGAACATTGAAGCATTGCCATCTTATTAATTATTCTTTTCTGCTTATTTGGTGAGTTGCTTGGTTATTGTCTCCACTGCCTGCACTGAGGGATAGAAATTTTAAACCACAATACTAGATGCAACCGATAAGTAACATGTTAGCCATAAAATAGCATGACTAAATATTTGTTTATGGGCTAACAACAACATTTTATAACATTGAAACATTCAGGAGAATCCTATGAAAACACATAGGAAGAAATCATAAAGCCATCATCATGAATTAATATAACAAGAAAATGGGAGCAGTTAATAGCACACCTGAAATGTGTGGATAGTTACAATATAGTCTACACAAGATATATAGAATATTTTAAGTAACTGTCCAAAAGGAAATCATCATTCACTTATGATCAGTTTTGTTTTCAATAATGGATTCTGAATCATATTTTTTAATTCTGTGAAGCTGATTCTTGGACAACATTCACTCATTATTACATCTATTATTTTCGATGCTTTCAGTTATTCACACAGAAAAAAATAAAATGTTTCACTTCGGTTTTAAACATTTTTTTTATAATATGGATGTTGCATGAAGTTAAAGCATTTTTCAAAAGGACAGCTAGCAGAAATTTAAAACACAATCATGGATTACTCATTATTTTTAATGTATTGATGAAATTGTGGTCTTTTAAATAGCTATTACTTCATACACCAACACTTTAGTTCCCATCTTTAACTTCAGAGAATAAATAACATCTGACTCTTACTATTGTTTATTTTATGAGTAAAGAACTGTGAGCAATCACTATCTATTGTTTAGTAAAAATCAGGGGGTACCACCTCGCCATAAGATGACTGACTCTACCTACTTAAATCCTTTATAATAAAAATAATTTAATTCCAAAGTTTTATTCATTAGTTATTCGGTTCATTGGTAAACTAGTTGTAAAAATAAAAGTGGTTTTTGATCAATGATTTACTACAAACAATGTTTAATTTATTTGTAATTGTAAAAATAATTGAATATACTTGCAAAAATAATACATGATACCATTAAATTGCAACACATACCAATCCATCAAATAGAGCTTTGTCAGTTTTATCTATAACTTCATGTTGCCTGTAAGTAACACTTCTGGGAGTGGACTGGTAATATACTATTGAATCTTTCACACATTTCCCAATGTCTATTTCTGGAAATGAAATATGAATTAATAAGTCCACAAAATAAAAACTATAGATACAAATAAGTGTATACATAAATATAAATCTGATTCATGACCACATATATTCAGAGTGATTCATACATATATGACAGCAGAAACTGGATCTTCTCAGGAATACCAGCTTTGAAAGAAATTTAGATGATAACCCGCTCAATTTTAAAAAAAATACCACCAATGAAATCATAACTAAAGTGTGACATATAGGTATACTAATTTTCATTTTTTAAGATGGCTTGCTACATTTATTATAACACAACTCTATTCAATTAACTTTTCTATGGATTTTGGGGATGGCAGTAAGATTTTATCATTCACATCACTTTCACTAAGTCTCTTCTTGAGTTGGAGCTTCTTGCCTTTCTCTAGTTTATATTAGTTCTTTGAAAAAGGATCATTAATAAATACAGAAACTGATGAAAATACTATTAGAATGAGGAAACAAGTTTTTTTTAACTATTGACAACATAATAAGTTGTCACATCTTATAAATAACATATTTTAGAGATCTCAAAATAAGGGAAAACCAAACTTTTGAACTGGTTGATTCTATACCCCCATGTTTCAGGTAAGAGTGGTAGTGAAAAGAATCTATAACAAAGGCTCTAGTATGTAAGGATAGGTATAAAAAAGTATAGGTTATATTTATAAATTTACATAGGGAAAATACTTAAATTCTCAAAATAAACACATTAAAAACTATTGAGGGCCGATAACAGATGGCTTGACTGAGATCTACAAGCATCCATAAAATAAACCAGTACCTACCAAGCATTTTGTAATTGTTACCATTAATGTTTTTAAGGTTCACAAAGAACATTCAGTTTAAATATGTTTTATGAATGTATTTAATTATGGGGATAGTCCAAAAATAAATTTGAATTCATTGAAACTTCATTTCAGTATAGGATGAGTGTTTATATGTAATATAGTTAAGTAAACATTGTTGGTTTAGTGAATGTAAATGATTTATTAATTTGAATAGAAAATGCATTCATTAATGGCATAGTCCAGTTTAAAAGATATTTTAATTCGTTTACACCATTTCAATACAGGATATGTGTTCATAGGTACCACGATTAATTAAATAGGGTCATTCCAGACCAAATCAACCAATAAAAAAATAATTTTAAACTCAAGGTTTTTCAAAAAGAGTGAAACTTGGTGTTTATGTTATAATAAACTATATAAATATAGTTATAAATACAAAGTATACATTTTTTTTTCACTTTGTATTTTAAATTATGCATGTTTAAAATCTTTGTTTTTTCCTTTGTATTTAAATCTTCAAAAGCCTGTAACTCAAGAACTATTTGTCTTATAAAGCTCAAACTTGCACAATTCTCTTCAGAATTACAAGGGCTTTAATTTGATACATCACACATATATTATAGAATAATCTTTAAATTTGTAAAAAAAAAAAGTGTTTTTTTAACTCAAAATCAAAATTTTGAATTTTTTTTTAAAAAAGAAAATATATTTAATGTGTATAACATAAGAATGCACATACCAAATTTTATGAGGGTATAACAACGAGATCATGTCAAAAAAAACTTGTGTGGAAGTTCAGTCATCAATTAATGGCTCACGAATGCTGTTGGGTATGGTAAATAAATAAAAACTGCAGTATGTACAATGACTTTTACTAAAGTAAATTTTGTTATTTAAAATTAGACATGACAAAAAAACTTTGCATACAAATATTATGGTTTATTTTTTAATAGTTCAAAGTTATTGAAAATAAATTTTTCAGTTTCTTTTCATATAAATGATTTTTTAGAAAGTTGAAATTGAGATTGTGTGTGTACACTTAGGTTGTGTGTGTAGTGAATGTACTAGGAGGATGGAAGAGTAATAGAGAGGGAATAAGGGAACTACACTGAGGCCAAATGGTGGGGATGATAATTCCGATAGGCAGCCCATATGTAATAGGATCAGTGCCACGAGTTTCGTGTTTATATCTGTTATTCCCTTCTGAAAAAGTGCTTATTAAAAACCTAATTGTTTGAAATCTCTTTGTGTGTTACACCCTAGCTTTTAGTCCTTGGTTTATAACAATGGGCATTTGTTCTGTTTACTGATGTTCTAATAGGACACACATTAAGCGAAATACTCGGAGTTTCATTCCACAAGTACAGAACACAAGAATAACTTTCTCCTTTAAATAATATTTTGTAAAATCATTTATACAAATAATGGGCATGGCGGTTAAAGGAAGGTATATAGTTTTAAAGGGATGATCATCTAATGAGAAAAGCTAAAAGCTAAATTGTGGTGAGCCGGAATATATAGGTTCAAAGGGAATGAACAAATTATTTAATCTATAAAGACCGTATATCTACAAAGGACAGAGAGATTTTTTCAATTTTGAAAAAATAATATGCTAGGAAATACTGATGATGAGTAGGATAAAGCATCTTTAACTTAGTATAAAACTGCGAAATTGCAACATCCCTTGGGTTCTCGAAGATAAATATAACCAGTTCATTAATCGCTAAGTATTGTTTGCAGCTGTTCATATAATAGACAACAGTAGGTCTAGTAGAACTAAAACTCTCACTATATTTAAAATATATTATTATATTCATTCATTTAATCTTGAGCACTATAATCCTTGAAAGACCTTGATTTCCACCAGTAGTTTTACACCAATGAATAACTCCTACAACCACCTCTTTAGTAGTCCAGGAGAAATTACCATCAACCATAGACCAATATTGAAATCCTAGATCAACAACCCCATTATCTGTGTTAGTCGTGAGTATACCATCCCCCTTCTTTTTTCAATATCTCAGCTATTCCTAAGTTTGTTTCTTTTCTTTTTTCTATGAATCACCAACAAAAGTACATTACATGAAAAAAAAACCACTCGTAAAACTATAGAATATTATTAAATACATTTGGTTGTTTTTGAGCGTTGATTACGATATCATAACATTCGTAAGTCAATTTAACAAGTTGTGACTATATGCAAAAATTATCATATTTCTGTTCAGTTCTAGTTATACTTCCATTAGTCGTCAGAGGTATAATTTTTTAATTAGATAGTAAGAGTTGTAGGGCTGGGAAAAACACAATTTTTTACTCATCATATGGTCATAAAGCAGTTGTTTAACATAATTTGTAAGTGAGAACATTTTTACCAACTTCTTCCACTACTCCTACTAATAAAAAATAGGTACATCTGATTTTTGTAATATAAACAAAAAATAAATTTATACTCAAGTAAATGATTAATGGATTATATTACCAGGTAGATCAGAAAAAAGAAGAATACATTCATTAAAACCAGAATCAAGTAAAACTGAGCGAAGTTGTTGTAAAATTGAAAAACCAATAAACAATGGGTAAGATCCACTACCAAGCATCAAAGAATCCCATAAATTCAAAATTTTTTGTATCGGAAACACATCTGCAAACAGTTTAAATCAATTAATAGTTTTAGCAAAAAATAACAACTACCAACTAATTTAGTGAACTTTAAAGTGTGTATTTATTATTATTACATAATAGACAGTGTTTAAAACTACTTACGTGAAAACATAGTTAGAAACCAAGGTATAGCAAATAATTCTGGTGAAAATTCAATTTTTATAAGATGATTGGCTAAAATTGGATCCAGAAAAGCTATTAGCTGTTTAAATTTTGACAAATATTCTTTAATTACAGCAGAGTTATCTCTCAGGAAGAAATTATGCAAGAATTTATCAATAAATTTTTTCAAACAACCATATGCCCGTGCTGAAAGAGAAATACATTATGTAATTTTACTAGAAAAAAATATGTGGGAAGAAAGCAGTATGAATATGAGTTAGCGAAAAAGAGAGAAGATAAAATAAATTTAAATATACAAATTTTCATGCAAAATAATATAAAGAATAGATTATGCACCCCTACAAGAAAAAAATTTTTTTTTGCACTTGTGATTTTAGAACTGATTTTAGCTATATTTGGGGCGCTGAATATAAATATCACTTTTTCTATTCCTAGTCTACTTTTTTAGACCAGAGTTTTTTTTTAACGTGCAATTCTACACGAAATACCCATTTTGTGCAGTTGTGAATCACATATACAAGGATTGGTTCCTGTATTCTTCTGTCCAGGGTTTCAGATGATTGGGGCCTATTTATTGAAAGTTCAAAACAAAGTTTGATGTGTCCTTCTACACAATGGGAACAAATACGGTTCGATACCAACTGACACTCAACAAAAATTAAAGAAGAATATAACACCATCATAGTTTTGGTCTTGGTTTTGGAGAAGATAAAGTATCATGAACATCAACGGGTGATTTGTGTGGACTTAAAATGGTAAACTTTATCCTTGGATAGCAAAGTGGCCATACCAAATATCCTTGCTTCTTGTGCCTCTGGGATAGTAGAGACAAAACACACCACTGGGTTTGAAAAGAGTGGCCTAAAAGACAAAACTTGGACATTGGGGAAAATGGGAATGTCACTAACGACCCCTTAGTTGAACGAGAGAAAATAATCTTTCCTCCACTGCATAAAAAGCTGGGCCTTATGAAACAGTTTGTAAAGGCTCTCGGTAAGAACAGATCATGCTTTGCAAATATAGAGGAAATAATGCCTCAGTTGAGTACAGAAAAAAATAAAGCAGGAATATTTGATGGCCCACAAATAAGACAACTCATTAAGGATCCTGCCTTCGTAAATTCGATGAATGAGGGTGAACGAAAAGCCTGGGATTTGTTGCAGTTGACGGAAATTTTCTGGGTAAATGCAAAGCTGAAAACTATGTTGAACTAGTAAACAAGATGCTTAACAGTTTCAAATCCCTTGAGTGTAACATGAGTATTAAAGTGCACTATTTACACACCCACTGAGACCGTTTTCCTGAAAATTTAGGAGACACCAGTGAGGAACAAGATGAAAGATTTCACAAGGATATTAAAACTATGGAGGCACGTTACCAAGGAAGATGAGATATGCACTTGATGACAGATTACTGCAGGAGTTTAAAAAGGGACTGTTCCAAAATGTATTCAAGCATATAACGGGAAACAAGCTTCCGAAGTATTCAGTGACTAGTTGCTTTCATCGATGACTTTTTCTTCTATTGTATATAATAATATAAATTCCATTTTTTTTTTTTTTTTTTATTTGATCCATGGATTTCACTTAAAATAGAGTAACATATTTTTCAATAAAATGTTATATCTTAGAACTTTGAGTTCCTATACAAAAACTAATGCCATACTTGAGCTCAGGGCATCAAATTCATATGAAATCAGTTCCAAAATACTCTGGCACCTAAACACCTGTTTGGCTGTGTTACCTATTAGTTTTTATTTTTATCTGCAAGAGAGGGAATGCTGGATGTATTTCATTAGGCAGATTAAAAATAAAATCCTCCTCTCCCAGACAAAATTTGAACAAATGTTATTCTGGTCCAAACAAACTGAGGCCTACACCTTAGTACTCCAACTCCTTTATTGCTGTTCTATTATATATTCCGTATTTACAAAACTTAAATTAATTATTCATACCTTATGAATTTTAATGCACTTAAATTATATCTAGAATATTATTTTCCAAAGATAATAATTATAAAACAAATAATTTTAATTTTTTTGCAGCTTTTACAAAAGACAGTTGCATAGAAAACATTTATACAACTCCTTAGTTGACACAGAAAATTAAAGATTTAATTAGGCATCAAGAAGGTTTATCCACCCGACACCCTGATCATGTATGTAGCTTTAAACCTCTGTGCAACCTCACTCAATGAAAAATATGTCATGCCCAATCCCAATTCTTTCATGAGTCCCTGTCTTCAGCACCTGACTCCCGCACCAAATTGGAAACTTCCGCTGATTCTCCATTAATAAACTCAACACCTTTCCTGTTAGGGATATTTCTCCTAATGACCTCAATTTTCATTTTTTGTCCATTCCCATTGCTTCATCACACCTTTCCTCCTTTTATAATTTATTTTAACTACTAGCAATTTTGATCAAGGCAACTTATTTTTCTTTCACATATCTCCTTCCATCCTCATTTCCTTCATCATCAAACTAAATCAGTAGGACCCAATGACATTCCATTAAAATTGTAAAAAAATCTGTCTACCTACAAAATTACACATTTCTATCTTCATGGAAAAGAATAAATGTTCTCCCATTGAATAAAGTTCTAACCCCCACCTCCCCCAAAGACTATTGTCCCACATCATCCTACTACTCTCAAATCTTTCTAAACTCCTCCAAAGACTAGTCCCAATTTCCTACTTTCTAGAAACATATTTAAATACCCTCTAATTTGGCTCCCACCAAATGAGCTTTCCACATCAGCTTTTCTTGCCAAAGTCACACAAGACACAATATTCCATTGGAAAAAAACACATATCTATTGTTATTCTCTTAGACTTTACCAAAATGTTTCACATCCTTGACTACTCAATCCTTCTATCAAAAATATTATTGATGTCCTTTTCTAACAATGCCATCAGCAATCATTACTTCCCACTCCCAGATAGTACTCATCCAGATCAACCCTCATGTGAATCCTTTTAATTGTCTTTTCTGAGTCTTTGTGACCTCCATTCATCCACCCAACACTGCTCCTACCACCTATATGCCGACGACATCAAAATTTATTTATCCTTTCCTCCTAGTGAGCTCCATTCCCCCTCCCAATTAATTCAGGAAGACCTGAATCGAAATGATTGCCTGGGCCTTCCACCACAATCTTTCATAGAATGGGTCATGTCCCCTCTTTAAAACCCTAAATGATATTCCTATCTTACAATCAATACAGGTTTATCCACTTATTCGTCAACTCAGTCAACATTCTTGGTTTGTTCCTTGGCTGAATTCTATCCTGCAAAGACCACATTTCCCAAATTACTCTTTAACCCTCAGTTTATATACTACTATCAGCTATCTGCTTTTCTGTACTCTTTGAACATGGCCAAACCATCAATAGCTGTTCTGCTCCCATATTTCCCCGCCTAGTTTCTGGTTTAGGCTAGTCCTAATGAGCGTTATTCCTCACATGGTCACTTTGGGACTACTTTTCTATTCACCTCAAATACATCAACTGGAGTCAGTAGGGTAGGAAGGTATTCGTGAATAGCTCTTATTTGGTGCCTTCAATTCCCTTATTATTTAGGAAACCTGTTTTGATGGTGTTACTTACCTAGATTTGATGGGATCTATTATATTACTGTCTACACACCCATGTCCGTTTATGTGGAATCCAAGGTTTATGAAATTCTGAAGCAATTCCAGCACCTTATTACTTATTCTATATCCATTGGCTGCATAAATTAACTGCTAAGGAACGACAAAGAACTCGAATCATGTATGGTTTTGGGTTGATATATGCCTAAAAATTCATAGTTGCCACTAATGTCAAATCAAGAATCTATTTACCTTTTAGTGAAAAAATGAGATACATCTAAACAATATATCTGAGGGAACCTCAGAGTCACTGAAAACATACAACATTAAATTAGAAACTGAATAATAATTCCAGTAACAAAGCTTGATTTTAATAGGTTGTAAAGCTGTTAAAGCTTCCTTCCTATGAATTAAAGGCTGAAGTATCAACAAGGATTCAAATTAGATAATAATACATAACAGTTAATACAAATGATTTGTAGTTTCATTACTTCGATTTGAGGGTTGATTTTATAATCCAGTTATGGTTTATTATTAATAATAAATAATGGTGCAGACTTCAACTACCTATAAGCATATTTTTAGCTTATATGAATTGGACATAGCTATGCAATGGTAAGTATTTGTAAAATATTAATTATCTTACCAGTACTTGTATTAAATACAATATTATGCACAGTATAATAGAAAGTCAGTTTGTAGAAAGTCAAATTACTCAAAATAAACTTTGTGTCACTTGATCTACCATTGCATAACCACATCCAATTGTAACAATATTTTAAATCTAAATTTTTAGTTAAAAATAAAGTCAATTTTATTCCATTATGAATCCAGGTTTGAAAGAAATATTATATAATTTTTTAAATTACAGATACATAGAACATAAACCTCATGGTCTATTCAGAGCACCCAGGGTAATTTCCAATTCAGGTAACAGGGGGAAAAAAGCAGATGACCAGTAGAGAGCAGAAAGAGTTGCAGTCTGTCAGGAATTCAAGATGATGACTCCAAGAAGGACAGACCTATTTAGGTGGAGCTAGCTTTGAAGAATCAGATGTTGCAGACGTTCAATATACAACACAGGCCGAAATAGCTCCTTTAAAAGAACTAGAAGGTTTTACAGGTTTATAAGAAATAGGCCAACCATGTAAATTTAACTGCTTTTGATGGATTCAAATTGTTAAGATAGTAAATATATTAGTTTTAAAATAAAATAAATTTTCTGAGCATACAAATTGGACATAAAACCCCTGAATAATAAATACAATTAGAACATTCTATTTTGTATGTGGTTATTAATTGTTGAAAATATCTCTCTTTAAAAAAAAAACATAAATATTTCCTCTTATTATTTATGGGTAAAATAATTAAATATTATTATAGAATGCAATAAAGTAGTAATGAATTATGAATAAATAAGTCGCTTCAAACAGACCCAAAGTTAACGTCAGGTTTATAAATTCAAAATTAGACTTATTTGTTTGGGCAGTTTATATGCAATGTGACGACAATTAGTGATTTAATGCAGGGTCAGATGTGAGTCAAGGCTACTCTACTATAAATGCATAAACTCACCATCATGATATAACTAAACACATTGTCTGGAGGAACATGAATAAGGTAGTTGAAAAATATTTTTTGGCAGTTGATCCATAAAATTTCTTTTATATCAGCACCTGTAGGTCTTGAAATTTTTCAACAGATATGAAATAGTTCTGAAACCGAAAAAAAAGTTCATTAACGTTATGTAACTTTCAATTTTTCAGAAAGTCATTAACATTTATTCATAATCTTTATAATTCTGGTCTAAATTTAGTTTTTTAAGACTCACCACCATAAAGTTGATCATTTAATTAAAATAACTAATAGTAAAAAATTAAACGGTATTTTTTTCTCTCTTTTTAAAAAGGATGGATATTTAAACCTTACTCTTTTTTTTTCTTTCAAAGAACTCATATATAATTAATCTGATAAAGAAGAAGAATAATAGAAAATTTCTCGAAATTTTAACATAATCTCAGGAAAAGAGGATGGGTCTCGGTCTCTATAGATATAAAACAAATGAATTTAATCGTTAAATATATTTAATGAATGAAATATGCCAGAAGAATTTATTTCTTTTGATATTGAATTCCAAGAATTCTTGTATACAATATTAATATTTTTTAATCAAGATATTATTATACATAATAAAAAATACAAGGTAGCATAATGCTGATGGCATCATTTAATAGCCTATCAAGTATAAAAGAAACCAAAGAGCTCAGAACACTACTAATTAACCATATTGATCCTAAAATTAGTACAAAGAAACAAGCATATTAACTGAAAGCTGAGATTAAAAAATGTTTGTTGGTTTTTTACAATAATGTGTAAGTAGCTACTGATTACAGAGGATTCAAATTGGTATGAGTTTAATTAAGTCAAAAATTGTAGTCACATTGCATATATAAAAACATCTAAAAATAAATAATAAAAATTATTTTTCTTAAGGGAGAATATGTACCTTTTTTATTTCAAAAAGTTGATCAAAGATCTAATAGTAAGCCTCACAATGCATGAATATTACTTAAAATTATCAATAATGAAATATCAGTGATAAATTAACATTAAAAAGGAAGTATTAAGTTTATTTCCAAGAATAGCCAATAATATAGAAATATAATAGTATATATATATATATATAGTAGTGTATGGTAGGAGCATATATAATAGTTAATATACAAATATATATTAACTTTAGTGTTCTGTTATAACAGCTACAGATAAATCACGTGACACTAATAATAATAGCAATCACAGAATTAAGTTAATATGTATAATAATCACATCATATAATGCATTAAAATAATAAGAAATGCTGAACCTAATTACAAAAAAAGGTGGAGAAACAACTAACTAGCTTGATTAAAGATCCATATTTAAGCCTTCATTTACTTTTATTACAATATCTGTAATTCATAGACACTAATACATTAAAAATATAATTCTCAAAAGATAACTTAAACAGCATTTAAACAAGTGATAAACAACCTTTTTTTCGGATGAGGGTTACAGTAAGGAAATAAGAAACTAGTGAATGATTTATTTGTTGCTAACCTTGGAAACCGTAAGTATAGTGCACCATGTTAATTGAACCAAGACAATAAACTGAAAAGGGTACAGGAGCCAGTTGTATTGTTACACTAATGGGATTGAGGGAAGGAACTGAACTGAACAAATCAACTTAAATTCACAGTGTATTGGTAATTGCAACCCTTACGCTGAATCAGAAACCATAAGGTACACTTAGAATACCATTAAACTGTTTAGGGTAACTGTGGAACATTCACTACGTATGAATACCCTACAAATCATACTAAACAGAATAATAGTTACTAGAACCATCCATAAATATATCATTAATAAAATAGTAGGGAAAACATTGGAACATTTGCAATGAATTAAATTATAAACACTTCATTACAAAATAATATGTAGTAGTGGACCATCGTTCTATTTAACCTGGTATGCCATTACCCTAATATACTAACTATTTACAATCCTGCCTAAAACATAAGCTGAATGAACAAACAATGGTAACAAACCCAGTCTGCATTAAAACTAAATGTTCGCTTATTGCTTAAAACAAAACACTACATACCCATTAAATACATAAAGAATGTAAAAGGTTTCCAAACAAAGCCTTGAGGTTCTCTCCCCTCACCGCAAGATGCCAGGGGTGGATTTACCTAAGTTCTATGTTCTAGGTAAAATAGAAATCTAGGTTGGAGATCATGTAAATAATTTATCATAAACTGAATAAGTTCAGCTCCATAGATTCATTGAGATAATCACCAGGAACTTCTTCAATTGAAGACAACTTACAATGTATTATGTACTATACTCTTCATCACATAAGTTCAAATAATAAGTGCATTCCTCTATCTATTGTTTGGTGTATTTTGTAAAATGTCACATTCAGTGTGGTAGATTTATGGTTAGATATTGTTTCCATTATTAGAAGTGTGATGTGTTTAATATTAATTTAATTATTAATATTAATTTAAATATTTTGATATTTATCATAGCCAAGAATGTTGTTTTAGAATTTACAGGGGCAATTTCAAGGATTGTTATGTTTGGTAAGCCCCAAAGGCTGAAAATACTACTAAAACTTAATTAACCATTTGTGAAGCCGGGAATTTTCTTGTAGAATATTTTTCCGAACTCCCATTCTTAGAGCCTATTCGAAAAAATGATAGTGCATACCTTCGGCCAGAATCAGATTACTTTAATGTGCAATAAATGTTGAAGACCATATGTTTTGTATATGAAGAAGCATATGGAAAAAAAAGTCAATTATTTGCAAATACTAAACCTGTAAGAATATTGAGTGTATGTTGTATTACAGTTACATCATAGCTCTATTAGAACTTTTCCCCCTGAATTCATTAATATTTGTTTACTACAAGATCTTTTGAACTACTCTGGTCACAGTCAACTTCATGAAAAGTTCAACAATTTAAATATATATTATAAGAATCAAGGATGGTATTACAAAATAGGTATTTTTGCTTCTGATCTGAATGAAATGAAAACATTTGTGCATCAGTATAAAATGTGCTCGAGATCAGCATTGGATTTACAGTAGGTAATCTAGACATGACATATTACATAAAAAATTGTATTTGATTTACAAGATAAAAACCTATGGAAGCTTGACCTGCTCATCCCTCCCAATAGGTACTCAAATTGTAAATGGGTCAGACTTATAACCCTTAAAGAGCACAAAGGGAAAAGCCAAATATATGGGCATTGGATAAAAAAAATGATTGGTATATGGCAAGCAGCTTTACTCCTGCGACAAAAATTTACTTTAACTTGAAGAGTTTGTACACTCACATCTAACGATGAACTCACAGTTTAAAAATTATTTCAATTTATATCACACTCCCATACATAAAACACTTCCTGTCTACTTTTTATTTAACAAAATTGAAATTATTTTTTAAAAAGATAACACAGTGTGCACAAAGGTAATTAATTTAATATTAAACAATAAGTATATTAGCCTATTAACTCAACATTATCGTGTAAATGCTGTCTTCACAATCTTATAATGTCTAATACCCAGTTTATTCCTGACTTCCTCCCTAAGGATTTCTTACAAGAGGTCCGGTTACAGTTTACTCAGCATCATGAAGGGAATGAGTAGTTGCTTGAATAAAGAAGTAGAGAATCCAGTAATATAATAAAGATTGAGAGGTGATATAGATAAACCAAACTAGCTCCTCAGAAGCATATATCAACTGGTTCGTAGCAGCAACCTTATTTGGCCTTACTTCTTTGGTGAAGCTGTGCTATAATATAATTTAAATTTAACCTTTCCTTGTATGACTTCCGTTATAAAAGAGCTATATAAAAATAATTATAAATAAATGCAACAAAATATGTATTTTTCAAAGAAAAATCTTTGAAAAATACATATATTTTTTCTGAAAAATTATATTTTTAAAATAATAGGTCAACTACAAAAAATAACACTGTTTACCTTCATTGCTAAAATTTAAAAATAGGAATGGAGCACATAATGAATCTAAACCTTGCCAGTAAACATATTCAGGATGACTTTTAACCCAAGCTTTTAGAATGCGCTTGAATTTACAATGCCCAGCACTGGATGATAATAATTCATTATATTGATGGCATCTAGGAATATCCACTTCAATCTAAAAATTCAATGTTAAATGCTATTAAAAATAAATAGATTAGACATTGATTAGATTACATAGTTAAATTAGCTTTTTTTAATCGATATGATTAAATTGACTTATTTGTTTTAACAGTTGTGATGTACAATTCATAAGCTATGTAAAATCAATTTAAAAGCAAGATTACATAAGTCAGCAGAACACTATTACAGCATATTTAGAAATTTTTATAAGAAATAATATTTAATTAAAATTGATTTCATACAATATTTGAATAAAAAATTGACTACATCTTAACCAGCTATGGAGAAATTTCAACCAAAAGGTATTGTGTAGATATTTCATTAAAAATAATGAGTGAAACACACAATTTTCCAGCAAACAAAAAAAGGTAAATTCCAAGAAGCATAGACAACGCATTAGCTGAGTTTGAATAATTAATTATATACTGTTTAAATAAATTGTCTGATACTACTTTTTTTCATATAGCTGCTCAGTTCACATACCTGCCGGTCTGTAGGCATTGGCGTTTCTTTATCTATACAAGTATACTGATACACATAATCATCGTCAATTTCTAGAACATACGACCAAATTATAGCACGAAGGAAAGGAGGAATATCCTGATGAGATTCTTTTAAAAGTCTGCCATGTTCCAGAGAAAGGGACTGAAACAAATGAGAAAATTATTTCAGATGTATGTATAAAATAATGATTACAGAACATGGTAGTTTTAGAACTACATAATGCTACATTAAAAGAATAAAATTAACTTAAAAGGTTAAATTACATACTTGTTACCGGCTGAATAATTAAATATGGTTATTGCACATAATAATATTACTATTGTGCATTCCAATCAAAATTGTTACCATAAATAACAATATTATTTACTGAAAATAAAAAAATTAATATTATTAAGTTATAAATCTAATTATATTTATAATTAGATATTTCAGATCTATTTATGTTTTAAATCTATTAAGTGTAAACCCCTGTCTTTCTCTCTCTCTTCTTCTAATAAATGTTTACGGGAATTTGGGAAAATATTAATGAAATGAGATGGCATTACCTAAGGAAAGGGGGACCTGAAATATTACATAGAATCGACATAACTAGGGGAGACAAATAAATTAATTCGGACTAAAATGAATACTTTAAAAGATAATTAAAATGTATTCAACATATTTCGTTCGTAACAACTATTATTAAATCATAAACCCCTGAAAAAGGGCTAACTTAAAAGTAAGTTAACTAAGTTTCTTTTAACTAAAACCGATGCTAAAAACTTAAAGATTAATTACAAAATTAGCAAGACTCTCTGTCCCCTTTTTCCAGAATCATCATGCTCTAATTTTCTCCCATTCTATATTGAGTATGATTAAATCTAAAATTAGTTCCACCAACCTGGGTACCACATCTCGTCTCTCTCTCTCTTTTCTAGTCCAAAATTTACTTCAGTCACTGTACTCGTCGCCACAATCGACTCAACTGCACTGCCGTTCGTGGGTTGGTAATACTTAATACTACTAATGGTAATAACCTAATACTAATATTAATGGTAATACTTACCAACTAACTATTTGAATAACTTATTTCTACAACTTAATTTATATTATCGCTAATTTACATTGGTTATAACTAATTAAATGTAAAATTCTATCGGTCACATAAGTATGTTAGAACTATTTATTCAGTAACATAAAAAAATAGAGATGATGTGAGCAATTGAGCAGTTTTAGAGTGGAAATGGATCATCGGCAGGTGATTTAAGAAGGGCGAAATATAACTCGCTAGGAGGTCAATGTAGACACAGAAAAGTGGACACTGGAATACAATTTAAGTGGTGGAATAAAGGTTGATCAGGGACAAGCACTATCTGGGAGGAAGCAAAGATGAATGATTTAAGCCAGCTGACGGTACTATAAGCCAAGTACTTTACCAAAGGTCTCAAAACCATTTAGTTGTTCAGTTGTATATTATTTTGTTTAATTCAATTATATAATATCCTTCAAACCAAGAAGAATGTAATAAAGAATTTCAATTAAAAAACAAAAAGAAATATAAAACATGATTTGTTTCACATCCGCTTTATCGGACCTTCTAGCTATTCCAACCTACCCCTAGGTCCCGTCGAGGTTGGTTTAGCAAGGTTATACTGTATATTTATGAGTGAAATTTGCATTAAGGTTATGTTGAAAAGTATTTGGCATAATTGCAAACCTCTCTCACACTAGAATGATTAAGAACATTTTTTTTAGATTTAAATGGAATAAGGGAACCTATAAAAAGTAAGAAAAATTCTCCTGTAGACTCTTTTTGTCTACTACTGTGTTTACTCCAACGGTTGTTCTTTCTCTTGACATCTCCTTATTCAGAATCATTTTCGACTCATCGTGTCATTTTTTCCCACTTTCTAAAATATATCTTATGGCAGTAGTGTAAAAGCATAATATGCTTAATGCTTCATATTTTTTCAAGTAGAGGTAAAGTAAAAAGTTTTGTTTCTTCTTTTATCCTGCACTGGGACAAATGGTATTCTGAGATACAGCAACTAACAATAGATGTCGGCTTAAGCTGCAGTGTATGGTCCGGTTGATACTTTGCTGTTGTTTAGATATGTTGTCATGTTGGTAACATTGAGTGTTACCTTTTGGGTACTGTTATATGTTTTGGCTAGAAAGAGATCAAATATATTAATAACGAGAACTGTTGTATTTATTATTATTAAAAATACAAAACATGGCATAGTCGGAAAAATACTGCTAAGTACGATTCAATTGGAAAATTTGATTTAAAACAAAGTGTTTTGTCATGAAATTGTCAGAACGGACTTCGTGATACCAGCCAACTTTAACGTGAATTCTAGATATTTAGACAAAAACTTTAAGGAAAAAGTAGACATATATATTTTATAGCAACAAAGACAACCAAAAAATCACAGGAAGTTCAAGTTGCCCACTCGGGTTAAAAACCTTATGGGTTGTGAAGCCTTAAAAGTTTATAATACAATTACAGAAACTCCTTAAGGACAAGGAAACGGTGACATCAATTTTAAGTGAAATAGAGTTTCATTAGACACAAAAAAAATTAAAAGGCAAGATCACGGGGAACCTTTTAAGAAAATTTATAGGGACCTTAAAGGACTTGTGGCTTTATGTGACTTTGGGAATCAAGAAGATAAATTTCTGAACGCTCAAATAGTGCTGGGGATCCATTCCAAAGCCACCCAAGAAAGACTTTTAAAAGAGGATGCGAAGTTGGAGAAAATAATCAAATTATATAATGCAGTTGAGTTGGTAGAATCCAATATGAAGTTGCTTGAAGGAGACCATGAGCGACAATTGGAAGTGGAAGTGTTTGTAATGAACAAAAACAATACCAAAACTGATCAGTGAAGGTCGTGTGACTGTTGCGGCAATTACCTTGGGATTAAATGTTGTCAAGCAATGGGCAACAATGTTACATCTGTAATAAAGTCAACCATTTCACTAAAATGTGTAGATATTCAGATCAAATTAAATCAGTAAAGCATGTAAAAAATTATCAAAATTCTGGGAATGAAGATGACTTTACTATTTCAAGCATTGTAACTGTTGCTAGAGTAAGTAAAACTAGTTTGGGCAATGAGTGGTGTGGGGAAGTTGCGGTCAATAGTTCTCCCTTACTATATAAACTAGACACCCTGTCCCTGTGGAAATCTTGAAAAATAAAATAGGTTTTCATTTGCCCAAGCATAAGACTAATATAAAAGTTAGTGTTTTGGTGGTTTTAAGATTGAACCTGTAGGGTCAATAAATTTAAAACTTAAAAGTAAAATGAAAGTGCATACTAATGCCGATTTTGTAGTGGTTAGCAACCCATATAAGTGATTCACAAAGTGAATAACATATTAGGTCCGCAAACATGTCTCAATTTTAACCTCATCTCTTGAATTCAATCAAGACAGTGTAATAAGGATCTGAAACTATTTTTGAATAAAAACAGAGATGTTTTTCATGAATCCCATGAAAACACAAACCCTGTTATTTGTCAACTAAATTAAAAAAAAATTCTCTATACTCTCGAATATTCTCTATCAAAAAAGGGATAAACTTAAGTTAACATTTGATGATTTGGCGAGTAAAGGTGTCATAGATCCAGTAAGTGAGCCTGGTAAATGGGTAAACAATCTAGTAGTTGTTGAAACATCTGACTCATTCCTCAGATTATGTATTGATCCGCAACAGTTGAACAAATTTTTAGTAAGAGACTATTAAGAAATTCTCACTTTTGAGGAGATTAGCCTAGGATTGGCAAATAAGAGTCATTTACGTTAAGCAGGGGGTTTCAATACCTGATTTTAAGCAAGGAATCATGCCATCTGTGTTCATTTAGCACCCCTTTTGAGATATATCGGTACCTCAGGGCCCCTTTTGGACTTTCAGTATTACCTGAGAAACTTCTCACAAAATATTTTGGCCATATCAAAGGGGTAACAGATTACTGTGATGATATTTTATGTGCAACAGAATCTGAGTGGGAGTTGGAAAAAATTACAGAACAGGTTATTCAAGTAGCTAGTTGAAGTAGTATCAGCGCAATGGCATAAAATTTAACCTGTATAAGATCCAATATTTTTTCAATAAAGTCAAATATCTGGAATCTTTACGTAATAAAAATGGACATAAACCAGATCCTGAAAGAATCAAGTCAATTATAAATTTAAAACCACCTCAAAATGTTAAGGACCTTCAAAAATATTAGAAATGGTCAATTATTCGAGGAGCCACTTACCTAATTTATCCGAATCGTTATCACAAGTTCGCTATTGAAGAAAGGTACTATCTGGCAATGGTCATCAAATCATGATGCCCAATTGAATAAAATCAAAGATATGGTTGGGGACATTGGTGTTTCCTTCGACCAAAATAAACCTATTCAAATTCAAGCATGGATGCTATAGTCTTCCCTTATTCAAGAAAAGAAACTAAAATTATTTGTTAGTCGATCTCTGACAGACTGTGATACCAATTATGCTCAAATTGAGAAATACCTAATCGCACTAACGCATGCATTTAAAAAAAAATTCCATAATTTTGTTTATGGTCATCAAGGAGTTACGGCATATACAAACCATTCACCCTTATCATCTATTATTAATAAAGATCTAAATAAAATTAAAAACAACAGAATTAAAAGATTTAGGCTAAAATTGTTGTCATATTCATTTGAATTGCAGTACCTACTTGGGAAACATATGTTCATTGGTGATTTGTTGTCTAGGAATATAGAACCTGAACCAGATAGTGATGATGTCACTATGAATGATATGGTTTATACAGTAGGAGTGTAACACTATCGTTCTCAGATGTGCAATACAAAAATTTTGTTGAGGTAACCAGTGCTGAAGCTGTATTGTCAATAGTCATGGGATATTATAAAGGAGGATGGCCAAACTCTGCTAGTGATAGTTGTACCAACGACTTAATGCATTATTATAACCTCGTAATGAAAATACTCTTGATCAGTTATTGGTTCCTTTCAGTCTAAGAAATTACATTTTGAAGCTTCTTCATGAAACTCACCTAGGATTTGAAAATATTAAAAATAAAATAACAAATTTATTTTATTGGCTGGGCATTTTGTCTAAGTAAGGAATATAATTCAGCCATGTGAAGTTTCCCGAAGGTTTCTAAGGAGCAAAATTAAAGAACCCCTGTGTCTGCATGAAATCCCTAATATTCCATTTTACAAAATAGTAATGGATATTGCAGAATATAATGAAGAATATTTTCTTGTTGTTGTTGACTACTCAAGATGGGGGGAGGTTTTAAAAATTGAAGATAAGCCAAGTCTGTCTGTAATAAAAGCGATTAAGCCAATATTTGCTAGATTTGGCATTCCCAAAATTGTTGTCGCTGATAATAATCCATTTGCGTCTAGCAATTTGAATACATTTTCCAAAAAGTGGTGTTTTGAAATAATTACAACCAGCCTAAATTATCCTCAGAGCAATGGGCTTGTAGAAAAAACAGTTGGTGTTGTTAAGTCCATGCTTAAGAAATATCTCTATAATAATCAGGATTTTGATCTTTACCTCCTAAATTACAGAAATTCTATTGTTGTAGGCCTGGGTTACTCTCCTTCACAGTTACTTATGAGTAGAAATCTTAGGACAAAGTTACCTATCAGGATGATTAATAAGGATGATAAATGATCTTAAGCTTAAAATTGTGCATGATCCTATTATAGTTGATAAAATGAAACAAGAGTTATATTATAATAAATCCAGTAAAATAGCTGCTATGTTCGATGTAAATAATGAAGCCTTGGTAGAAAATAAGTTCCCTAAAATATGGGAAAATAGTAAAATAAAAAAAATAGCCTTTAGGACTTATTTAGTTGAAATAAATGGTTAGATGTACAGAGGAAATTCAAAATTTATTAGCAAATTAAATCTAAGATGCTTTGCATTAGACACTGAACTTAATCCCTAAGATAATATACCAAACAGAAGTAATTATACAAACAATTATAACGAGAACTGTTGTATTTATTATTATTTTACGAATACAAAACATATGTTAATGTAGGACCATAGATCATCTGTGTTAGACCATTGTTCCAATATACAGGAGGATGTCAATACAAGCCATCATTAAGTACATTACCACATGTTAATGAATATAAACTCTACGTTTTATCAGCAATAATATAATTGCATGTGCTAATAAAAAGTCAACATTATGTTCGTGAATATTTTCACAAATAGCACAATCAATACCATTACATTGTTATTTTACTTTAATCTTTTACCTCAAATATTGCCTTAAAAAGTTGTATCCTCTTAAATTGATAGTCTGTATCTCTTTCTTTTATTGCCAAAGGTAGGGAAGCCATATCAGAAAATTCTTTGCACACTGAAAAACTAAAAATATAACTAATTAAACATTGCGATATGTATTCATATTCTAATAATATTAAAATATAAATGTCTACATTAAATAGTCAGAAATATTTGTATGTGAGATAAAATAAATTATTTGACATAATCCATAAGGTTTTCGGTCCCATAAGTTTTGAAAAACTGTCAGTGCATTAAGACACTTTTTATTGTACTCTACTGTCTCTCTCTTTTCAAGGGTGATTTTATTTATGAAATTGGGGGGTGGAGGGGAGGGGTTAAAAACTCAGGTGAAAAGAGTGGGTAAGTTAGAGTTTTGTCACCAAAGCTTGCAAAAACAGGTACTTAAAGTATCATTTTACAACTCTAAGGATTTCGAGAAAAATATTGGTGCAAGTATTTTACTTCTAAAAGCATTTAAGTTGTTGATGTTTGACCACACATAAACCATCAGTAAGTTTTATATAGTAGTATAGATTAATAAAACTATCTTTATATCTAATTTGATAGAGGAATAATGTAGAAAATACTGGTGAAAAGGGTAGAGTAAACTCTACTCTGCATAAATAAAACTGAGAAATGGGAGGGAGCATCACTTGGGATTACAGATATAAATTGGGATTAATCAATCATTTCTGTTGTGGGTCAAGATCCCCAGATACACCATTCACAGAACAATCACAGAGTAAGTAGGGAGAAATCAAGGATGAGATTAGGAGGTGAAAGTTTTAAAATTAGAAAATCTGATGGTTATTGAAGTGTTTTAATGTAAAAAAAGGTACAATATGAGATTTGGAAACCAAATCTTTCCATTAGAGGGTTTGGTCGAAAAGGAATCCTACGTTTGTAACAGTAGATTAGAATTTAATGGGACCATTGTTCAGAAACAAGATGTCAGGTCACTCAACAAACCAGCAGCCAAGATGGCACTAGAAGAATTAGAAACCAGAACACAATTTAGGCGACTGGATTCAGGGAAGGATAGTCCATTCAGATTTGAAATTAAGAGTGGTGAAGAAGTATGATGGATACAATGAGATATGGCACGTCAAACATCAGTACGGTTTAAAATACGAAATTTTTTTAACAAAATATAATCAGCTGGTAGGTCTGAGCATCAAAATTTGGTTCTCACTGTTCCTTTTATTTTCCGAGTTATTTTACATCAGGAGTAAAGGGATCAAGGGGCAAAGGGATGGCAGGATGGGGATGTGGAACATGGGGATCGAGTATGAAAAGGTTTGAGGTAAGATAAAAAATCAGCAAGTCAACCAATGAAAAGAGTATATGACATCCCAGTGGATGGGAACATGGTCAGATTATGTGACGAGAAAAATAGGAGACATAGAAGATGCATAAATTAAAAATACAAAATAAATTCTGACTAAATAACTTTATGAAAAAATAAATCATTATACTAACAAAAACTAATTTGGGCACTAACTGTACAAATATTGTAAATTACCTGTTGGTTAAATCAGGGTATCTATGGATATGAAGTTTTCTGAAGCGCTCTACCAAGTGGTCAACAGTTAAAAAAATAATTTGGCCATCAAAAATTCTAGCATCATTAACTGACTGACCAAATGTATTTCCTTCAAGTAAAATCAGGCTACAAAAAACAAATTACAATAAAAAAGGTGAAACTATAAACAAAATGCATTTCAAGAATTTTTATAACCACTCTATTATTAAATATGTTGTCACAACTGAAACAAATATGAGCTTTTATATTTTTCAGGAAAGCTGTTCTTACCTAAACAAAAAGTAAAGAAAGGGAATCAAACATTTTTTTTTTTTAATTTAAGACTGAACTTGGAGCGGCCAATTGGTTTCTGATTGCTCAGTGCAAGGCAGCTATCTTTCTATAGGCATTGTCTGGTAAATTAATTTGTCTAATTGTCACCAGTGCAGGAAAAAAGTCAAGATTATTTCTTCCTGGTGAAATAGAATGTAGTTTAGATGATAGCCTATTACGTAAAATTGGAGGAGGGCTTGGAGACTGTTGGGACAAGTAAAGAGTAAGAAGCAAGAGCATCCTCACTTCTTGGGTGTCAGAGATCCCAATATGGTCATGCAGCAGTCAAGTTGCAGTGTTTTATTTTACAAGTAATCATTTTCATCAGTGATACAAAAATTGTTTTCACTTAAAAAAAAAAATTAGTTCAACTATCCTACAAAATTTTTAGTTAAACTTAAATTTATCGGAATCTAATAAAAAATGTTTAAGTGATTACTGGCACAAGTTAGGATCTGTTATTTTAACAATAATAATAAAATTTAAATAATTTATGTGTCATAATGATATTAAGTTATTAACTTGTTATTATTTTTGTAATTTTATTTTATCACATCAGTAAGAAAGCAAACACTCACTATTTTGGTTCACTTAAACTATTTAAGACCCGGTTCACTCAGGGCTAGTAGCCAGTAATCAATAGCATTTAAATGATTAATTACATAATTTAATTTAGATCCAATATTTTGTAATATATGTGGAAATGTTTATTTGTCAAAAATATAAATTTTATCAAAACTTTTATTAATAGTAATATTTTTTTCTATTGGATTTAATACAATCCACATAACCAAATATTTATATAAATTGTCTACCTCATTACATAAATTGTTTACAAAAATAGAAGGTGGGAATACAAAAAGTAAAGCAGTGTGTAATTTACCAACTATCAGTGAAAGTAGGTACTCTTTCTTACTATCCAATTAAACATTTAAACAATTCCTCAAAAATAAAATGGAAACTACATCATCATCAAAGCATGGCTCTTAACCTGAGTTAATAGATAATATTTATTTAATGTATGCACATAAAAATAATTAAGGTATTATGAATTATTCCATCATTTCATGAAAGTTGTCTATATACCTTTATCAATCCACACACATATCTAGATTTTTAATATTGGAATAACTGAGAAGTGTTGTTACTTATTATAACAGTAAAATTTAAGCAAATTTACTTAGGAACAGAAAGAATGGCAGGTTTTGTTCTGATAAGTCCTTCTTTTTTCAATTCTTGATAAACATCACCACCAGCAAGTTGCCAATAATGGTATAGCTCCAGTAATGAATGACGCTCAAGTGGTACAAAATTAGAACTTTCACTCTTTCTGTAAATGATATGAAATACATTACATATATATATATATATATATATATATATATATATATATATATATATTATAAAGGCAATATTATTATGCAAAAGGACATAAGGCCGATACATTTAGACCATTCAAAATTATGATAGGATAAATGAAACATTGTGCTATACATGACATAACACTATAATACATGAATTTCTGTGAACCCATCCATCTCACCCTCATTACATTCTTTACCTCAGTTGAAAACCTTGGAACCTTGGTTTGATCTATGCAAAGCTTAAACAGAAAGAATCAAATTTTCAAAATTACCCATTGCTCTTTTTTCAGTCTCAAACTGCTAAATCGTTCCTGCCATCTCCAAAATTAAAACCGACCAGTAAATCCTGGTATCCTTCACCAATTCAATTATGGTCAGTAGAGTATACCGAGTTCTCTGGAGATCTCTCAAGGATCAATTTAAATAGTCTAATGAACTATTTAATAATATTTACACTTGGTATCTTCATATATTTTCATATGTAAAATAGAATAGAAAAAAAAAATTGTCTTCTGGGACAAAGGGGAAAAAGTCCCCTATGAATAACAACAATGATGTACACATAATAAATTCATCATTTCTAGCAAACAAAAAGAACTACATTCAGTAAATAAAGTCATAGATGGATCTATATACAAAGAACCAAAAAAAACAAGCAGTATGAAGAATTTCTACAATACAATAGAACATTAAATAAAAACCTTTAAATTAATAAAGTATATATACATATAAAGTAAAAATATCAAATATAATATAATAAATAAATAAACTTCAAACAAGAAATAGGTCATATTCACTTTTGAAAACCTAACTTATATTCTTATAGTTCTCATTAAATCAATTTTGTTCTGACTGAAAAAAAAAAATAGCAGTTCCCGTTAACTAAAAAAATTCAATTTTTTCAAAAATAAATGAATTTTACCAATGGGTTTTTGTTGTATATGAGTGAAAAAATAATAAGCAATTCATGAATGTGAGATTCTTAACAAAATCAAAACTCGCAAATGTCAAACCCACGAATGTTGAGGGAATATTGCATATGTTAAAATAAAAGTTCTGATGAATGTATTAATCAATTAATATATCTTGTGTTAAGGCATGTTATGTTATCATGAATAATCTATGAAACTATAAAGTAACATTATATTGGCATCAAGGACTATAATTTAAATATTTATCTAGGTTTAATTTAGTTTGCACCCACTACACCTTATTTATTATTTTTACCTACTTATTTATTAGTTTGAGCCTAATTATACCTCACTAATCACAAACATATTCATTATATTTAGTGCTATCATATATATGTGGGTAAATTAATTTTATACATAGACAAAAAACTTTCATGATCCTATCAAATAATTTGGACATATTTTATGAAATAGAGTTATTCTTTATAATCAACAGTATTTACAATTATATTATATTGTAAAATATTTTTTTTAAAATACCTGAAAGGTATATTTTCAAAATCCATTAAAGTGAAGATATCATCTTTTAACAGTTCTCGTGCATTAGGGCGCTTCCTGGGGTTGGTTCTAAGCATTTTATTAACAAAGTTGACAAGTTCATCAGGAAGTTTCTACAAAGGTTAAGACTAACATTGAAATTATAATTATTAAGGTATAACCAATTAAGGCAGGTGATTATAGAATAAAACTAATATTCACACCAAAAAGGAAGCAATAAACACATAAAATAAGTTTTTCAAAACTGGAAAAGAGCTGTAGTGAGTTTACCCTCTGGGTTTTAACCATGTTTGAAATGTTCAAAAATACAATAACGGTGCAGTCCAATTGTGAACTTGAACAAATTAAGACAAAGCAGGACTAATATCAAATCCCACATTGATAAATTTAAGACTGAAATAATTTTGTTCGATTAAGCTATCTGTCATTTCATAACAAGGATCATAAAATGTAAAGTTTTATTTAAGGAGTTACTAATAAACCTCTTAAGAAAAGATTTCTTAACATTTTGCTCTAGGAAAATTTATAGAAGTAAAAAACATATGCAGCATAAAAGCTCAGGTGGAACTCATGAAATTATTAGCTTATAAATTGTTACATCATAATTTTCAATTATTAACATCTCATAAAGAAATAGATTTCAAGGAGGCCTGGACCACCATAAAGGCAGGCCACCGTTAGTAGATGGCACCGAGTCAACTAGTGGAGTTAATAATAAGTTCTGTTATCTCACTACCTAACTTTCTTATTCGAGTAGTTACTCTCTTTTTTTTTTTGCGGGGATAAGTGAACCTCTGCCAGACTTGGTGCAGTCACACCCATCAAACAATGAGGGGAAACTGGAGTATAACTGATTGAAAACCTCCATTGTAAAAATGTTGACTAAGAATAGATTTATAATAGGCTATAATGGTATAGGTTTTGTTTGTTGCATAAAAATAGTTTAGATTTAGATGATCTTACAAAATATAATACTTCATAATTATAAATCTGCATTAAAATATTCTAACCTTTAATAAGTGGCATTTGTTGCTTTTTTTGGCTATATAAGTAAAAACATCATTAACATTAATGAAAGATATACATTCTTTAATACATGAACTTAATGATTCACTATTGGAATGATCACATTCTAAAAGCAGTTCTACTAAGATTAATCCTAAGGACCAAATATCAGCTTTTCCTGAAGTTTTTTCATATGGTCCGAGAAGAATAACATCAGGTGCATGGTATTTTATGTCTCTGAAAAATAAAACTGATTTATTTTCAGATTTTCCAAGTAACACTATAAGAAAAAGATTACTATTAACTGCACATTATGTAGGAAAAGAAAATTTTGTTACATAATAATAACATATTCTATACAAGGTATAATAATAAAAAAGTTCCTGTAACGTTTCAGAAGTGTGGTTAATCTAATATTGTTTTACTATAGGGGAAAGCAGAAAAAAAATAAAGACAGCTGCATCAAAACATTATATTGTTACAAATTTAATATTTTTACAAGAAAAATAAAAATTATTTTCAAAAAGTTGGTTATTTAAAAAAAAAATAAAAAATAAGGAAGCCAACTTCATATAATTAGTAGATCTATAGATCGTAAAAATGGCTCGTTCTTATGTTTACCTATAATTAACTGAAATTTTGATTATGTACTAAACTTTATTTTTTGAAAAATACTTAAATGAACAAAGACATAGAAAAAGTTAAGAAGCAATTTCGAAAGATGGTCTATGACAGTGACTCTAGGCGAGTTTCTTAATTATTTATTAAATCATTATGAAAAAACTACCTACTTGATATTTAAAATTAATATAACTATAACTAATTTTTTTGTAAAAACTTTGGTCTCTGAAACTCATGTTTAGAACAAATAAAGAAAAATGTAAAAGCAAAATATTAATTAAAAAAAAATTATTTAAATTGGATGTAATTATTCAATGGTAGATCAAGTGTCACAAAGTATATAAGTAAAAAGTTAAATTACACAAAACAAACTTTGTATCATTGGTCTACCATTGCATAACTATATCCAATTGGCTCGCATTTTTTTTTTTTTTTTCACCCCTACGTCTGGAACGAATGTTTCAGCCATTCATTTCTTTGATGTTCAATAAATTGACATTCTTACTAATATTCTTATTAAAGAGGAATCTTGTCTTCTATAAATCTAAAACAGGACACATGTCATGACCCTTGTCTCTTTATCACACTGTAGGGGGTTTGGATCAGACACCCCCCCCCCCATATGAAGAGATTGCCCTGAAGTAGCTTTGTGCCCTCATGAGGTCAAAGCAGGAAACTTATTGGTGTTAGGGAAAGTCCTGTGAGATTCTGCCAACTGACTCTCCTATTTGTTGTTCCTATATCTATTTCTCTGTGATATAATTTTCGTGGATCCTTTCTGGAATTATTCCCTTCAAAACTGAATTAGCTGAATCCAGGTTCAGAAATGGATCGGGCTTATTCTTCAAGGATCCTTATTTCACAAGATGGTCTGCTTTCTCATTCCAAGGACCACTTAGAACTAAAATCATCATTAATATTTCTCCATGACTTTTTCATGAGTCCTGATAGTTCTTTGCTTTTAAGTAGTACTTCTTTCACTTTAGACTAATGGGAAAGAGCCAACAGGAGCAGGAATGTCATCAGAGCCCTATTAATATTACACGTAGATAAAGTTTAACCTAGGGAAAAAGTTTGTTCACTATTAAGTATAAAAGTTGTTTTTCAACAGTTCATTGGATACAAGTTAGAAAAATATCCTCTATGAATGCCAATTACAAACATAGTAAGAAACCAATATTTTCTTGGAATTCAGAACATTTTTTTTTTTAAATAATGATTATATATGAGATGAGAAATATCAGTCAGTTATACTAACAATATCAGTCATATAAGAGTTTGATTTTTTTAATTTGTCCCTCATTTTATATGCCAATTAAAATTACAGTATTTTAGGTCTAAAATATTAATCATAATTTAGGTCATTGGTCGCCAATTGGCGAACCACAGTCTGCAACTGGAATACAATCAAGTTTTGAATAGCAAAATTGTGACTAACAAAAAATAATATTGTTTCAGCGGAAATGCACCATACAGGCGGTAATTGTGGATGTAGTAGGTAGAAGGAACTTTGAATAAAATTAAATTAGTTTATATTCAAATTGCATGGCATAAATCATGAATCAATCTACGAGTAAACAAGGAAAATATTTAGATACTTCTTTACTTATTTCCTGGCAAATATATGAAAACATATAGTGATGCAGATATTGTAAAAGAGTGCATGGTGAATGCAGGATTTGATAATAAAAAGGACATCGTTGATACTAATTGATGTCTTCTATTATCTACTTCATCAGGAACAAGGAATAGACAACTTTGTCACTTATGCCTAATGGTGTATGGACCAGTGAAGCGGCAGTAGTTTTTCAGAGCAACAAAGCTCCCTTACAGTTCCCAGCCCCCATCGAGTTCCTAGATCATTTATGTTTAGCTTCAAATAAAACTCATAGGAGTGACCAATTTTGTATTAATAATGTGCATAAAAAACAATTTCCAGAACTAAAAGCTTTAGCCATGAAATTGTGTATCATGTTTGGCTCAGCTCATGTGTTTGAAGCAACATTCTGAAAAATGAACTTCATTAATAACTGATACAGATCTCAACTCACAGAAAATCTAAATGAGAATCAGCTGCACCAGCTTGACTCCAATTTTCAGGCAGGTTGTTCAAAATAAAACATGCCATTTTTCTCACTGAACATTAGCCACAAGGAACTTTAATGAGTAGTCTTTTTGAATTTATATGTATTTTTCGTTGATTTTCGTGTATTCTAAAAATCATAATAAAAACTATTGATTTGGTATTTATGTGCTTCATTTCACTGATATCCATTGTGTTTTGCACATAAGATAGCAACTGATTTCAGTGAAAAGTTTTACTAAGCAAAGCAGGTAGGTTGGTAGTGTAGATGGCATTGTGGTGGAGGGGAAAGGGGTGTCAGGAGCTGGGGTGCGGAGGCTTAAGTTTTCTGGACCGTGAGAGTTTGACATTTTGAAACATCCACAGGAAAAAATAATTGGTTACCACTGATCTAGATTTTATAAATTCATTTGGCTTTTAACCTCATGGTAACACATTTCCTCGGGTACATTTGAACTTTTAGTTGTATTTTTGAAAAGTCCTCTCATGTCACCTTCGCCCTCCATCGCTCATCCTGTCCTCCAGTTTTGCTTTTCAACCAATCCGTTAATTTCCAGACCACTTTGGGCCACCACATCACATCCAAATGACAAGAAACTAACAGAAGATTTAAACTACTTCCATTATACATGATTCGCCACATGTACAATCGTTTTAAAATAATGATAGAAAACAAGAAACTAGTTTACACAACGATAATCAAACCTACCTGGTCCTACGGAATAGAAGTCAGAGGAAGTGTTAATCCTTCCAATATTACTTGCATCCAGCATTAAGATAGAGGTAGCCTCGCGACCTCCTCCAATCAAATTAGAATTTTGTTTAGTGAGCTATAGAGAATGGTGATTATTAAAGTGTCAAGTTAAGTGGTTTTGGCTAATGAGCTATAATGGGAAGCCCCCCTCCCCCAAAAAAAGTAGCAAGACGCTAAAAACTGGAGCCCTTTAAAATACCTTGTATTGATTGCACATCATTATTTAAATAAAGATATAATATAGTTTTTGTTTGTTTAAAAAACAATAGAACTACAATGCCCCCCCCCAAAAAAAAAGTGGTGCACTTAAAAAAATTCAAATATTTGATTCCTAACATAATTATTTCGGGTTTCAATTCTTTTATAATTAATATTAAACGTTTTCAATGATATGGTACAATAAATATGAAGTAAAAGCCCAATAAATATTCAAAAAAATTATAAGAAATTTCTATTTTGATTTCTTGTGTAGTAAATGATCTCTAAAAACTAAGAAAAAAGTATATTTATACCCCCTTATTGCTGAAAACGTTTAATATTAATTAAAAAAGAATCGAAAGTCTAAATTATTCTATAAAGAAGCAAATATTTGAACTTTTTTAAGTGCCCCACTTTTTTGTGGGGCAGTGTATATTATATCTTTATTTTAATAATTACATGAAATCAAGTTGTATTTTCAAGAAATAAAAGTTTTATTTTTGATAGGACTTATTGGTTTTAAAACTTAAAAAAAAACTTTTAACTGATACTTTGCAAACTTATAAATACAAATTTTTTGTAACTGTTAGTTTAAAATTTAGCAGGACAAAAGGCATACAAATTAGTTGACCCTCTATTCTGATTTCTTCTCCCTGTATTTTTTTTTAGCTGGTAAAAACTATCATGTTGGTATAAGTTATCATTGATCACTGAATTCTGATGAATGTAATTTACAGTTTATGTGAAAAATAACTCAGGATTTAGATTGGATAAAGATAAATAAATTGTTTTTAGAATGTCAAACTTTACTTACTTTGGGTTCATTTATGTATTTAGCCTACTTAAGTAACCTTATTAACCAAAACACGAGTGGACTGTTTTAAGCCAGAAATAACAACAAATGATTAATAATTTCATGATAATTTACTTTGTTAACAGTTCTTAAGATCAAATGAATAATTAATTTACATTAAACAGTCCCACTCATCAAGGTAAACTATAAAGTAATTAACAGAAGAGGACCAAATGTAAAATGGGAATATCAGGAGTTCCCAGCCCTGTCAGTACTTCTTTTGTTTTTCTAATAATTATAAAACAGGAAAGATTGTATTAAACATTTCAAAACAAATTCTACAGTAGCTCTTTTTACGTACAGCATCTTCTTGGTAATAAATTATTATTCTATGGTAACAATTAAAAGTTTCAGTACATAGACTTACCCGATTGGAAACATTACATCCATTCCATTTCCAGTCATATAATATAAACCGTAATTAAAAAGTTTCCAACAATTATTGGTAACAAATATGTTTTGTTTTGACAAGGATCGATGAACAATATCTTTTCTATGCAAATAGTCCAAAGCTTTCAAGACATCTTTCGCCAATGCCAGTATTTCAAGCCAGTTTTCAAAAACAAATGATGTTAATGGAGTTCCATACTGTTCACTGACAATCACAGTTCTTTCTAAAATTACAAAAAAATAAAATAAAATAATCAAATTGATATTATATGCTAAATTAAATTTTAATCTGGCATCGGTGAGAAAGAGAGCCAGTAGTAGTACTTTTATTAAACATTCCTTGTTTAACATTGTCTTACTGGGATAAATCAGGTGTGACTTGAGTGGCCATATCCAGAAATGAATTAGCATTTACAGTCTGTTGCATGTCCCCGGTGTCAGAAGATGATTTAAAAGATGATTATACTTATATAAAAATCAACAAATAGTCGTAAAAAAATGTAATAACAATCAGAGAAAAATAATTTAGCAAAAATCAATTTAGAGAGGCCCTTAGAAGCCCAACATGTTCAAATTCTACATAAAAGTTTTTTTTTGTTTTTTTTCTATTTTGATTATGGTTGACAACTGATATAATGTTTTTGAAATGATTTAAATGTAAATGCTGCTAGATGATAAACCATAGATTTGAAATGTTGTAGTTTAAATAAATAAACCTTAGTGAAAGATTGTTGGCACATACTTATTTTAATCATTCGTTCATTGTTCACTTTAATTTATTTGTCCTTGCAATTCATAACACAGCAGTTAAGCAAACTGTTGGGAAAAATTTAAGCATTGTGAAGACTCGGTATATTCTCAACAATGAATGAAAATTTTGCAGTACATACAGAAATTACAAATACATGACTCTCAAATGTAATTACACGAATCTCAACAAACAGTGATCCGTTTGTTTATTACAGTCAATGTCCAATGAACGAGTTGATTGCTCATATGAACCTGCAGATTAACTACTAAATCTCAACCAAAAAGGTTGATAATTGATGAGAAGACTGAAGATTGATGCTATAAATTTATATGAAAATAAAGATGACCACTGTCTATTAATGAAACAATTTTGCAATTATACCGACTTCACGCAAATGTTTAATTTACTAGATAGTGGTTAAACTGAATATAGCCTACCAGTGACTTTATTATTTACGTTTCACAGATATTTTTAAAACTTACAATGAATAAGTAAACCCCAAAAAAATAATTGTACTACAAATTATGAGGTCTTAATTCTGTTCAAACAAAGCAGACCAGCCTCAAACCTCAGTAACTTGGAAGAAGTGATACTCATAGAATGGCTTGAAATTTATAAAAATCTTAGCTTACCACTTAGATTGTCAATTGCATCTAAACTGAGGCAATACAAGTTGTGATGAGGTTTTGGTAATTTAACAAAATAATAAGATTAAAAACACCGCTATTGATGTTAAATGATTTTTTTCCTATATAATGAGGAATCATTCATTTTTTATCAAATAAAAGTTTAATATTTAATTTAACACATTTATATTAATTCCATCTATTTACAAAGAATAATCATAAATTAGCCTAAGACCCTTTATTTGCTTGGCGGGACAAATAAAGCTTATTATCTGGTATCTCACCATGTTTTCCTCGGAGAACATCAATATATGAAAATAAATTAGGATGGTCCAATGATTTCAAGAACTGTGCTCTCCCCAAGATCTTTATAGAATTTGGAGTTAGAGGTAAACCATTACTACCACAAAGATCGTGTGATCTTTGTTTAGCAACAAATGTCAGACAGCCATAATAGCGATTTAATTGATGATCTTCCATAACCTATCATAAAAACTTTTGCAAACCAAGAACATAACCGGTAAATCATAAGTTGACGATTAATCCAAAAGATCAACCTAAACAAGAGCCCAAAACCGTGTAAGACTAAAGTCCTTTATAAACAGCATTTCAAAACAAAACCTTACCACAAACAATACCGTTACCTACCCACCCAACTAAAATCGATTAAAAAAGTAATTTTTGCTAGAAAATTTTCAATAATATTTTATTATATTTTATATTTATTAAATATTTTTTATCGCTACAATAGTTTTATATATTTAACGAACAGTCGATTAGGAATATTCTGTTTTAATTCATGTTTTTATTATAGATTTTATGATAGAGAACTGAAATACCTTGAGTTGCTACAAAGCCTAACACTGTCAGTCAACAAGTCTCTATAGTCCAAGAAACAAATAAAAAAAAATTATATAGTTATGGATTTTGGCACAGTTATTCATTGGAGTGTCCTGAATAACATATAAAAAGTCCCCAGTAAAGGGGGTGAGCAGGGGGTGGGGGCAGTTGAAGGTCCCGTTTTTTATCAAATATCTCGGGAAATATCAACTTTAGCAATAGGTACTTTGTGTACAAAATTAAAGTTAACCAAATTTTCTATAAGAAAAGCTCTATTGATTTATTTCATATAGTCAACAGTTTAGGAGATAGGGGAGGGATTGCAAGTTGAATTGGCCAAGGTGAGCGTGTTTCACCTGTGAAACTTCAGATTTATTATGATATTTTGTACTATGGTTATTCCATTTGTTATCTCCACTAAGCATATGGGGTGACATAAAAGTATTCCTTACCTGCGGATCCATTGACCAGGTACATCACATCATATTTGAGCGTTTATCCAATTTGTATAAATGAAACGAGACTCTTTACAGCTTAAAATATTATTTGCAAATATTGGGATATTTTATTAGAAAATGTTCTATGTGGAAGTGAGATAGATATTTGAATGTCATTCGATTCAGTCAACAAAAAAGTTAGAAAAACTTGCCTAAATACGTTTTAGAGGTTTTAACGTTGAGCTGCATAAATGTTACTACAAAAATTAACTATTTCATATTGTTTAAGTTCAACACTTTAGGAGATAACTGGGGAAGAGAACAATAAATCCCACCACTTTCTTAGGAAAAATTCATTAAAAAATAATGGTAGAAAAAGGTAGGTTATTACAATAGTAAAATATAAATTAACAAAAAAATAATATGAAACTGATAAGAGATATGTATCAGGACCAGATATGCACGTAGGTCGATGGAGAGATATGGTTGTTAGAAGTCAAATTCTTCAGCCTCTTCCTCCTCTTCTTCGTTAGAGTCTTCTTGAATCGGTGGGCAGTTGGTGCAAACTGCTGAACATGGCATCCCAGCATTTCGCCACCCACATCGTCAATTGCAGTAATTATAGCATGGACAATAGAGACACTAGTTTTATTTTGACTTTATTCTCTTCCGTTTTTGTTTTTTTTTGCAGAAACCACCGATTCCAAGAACACCGTGAGGATTTCTTGAACCATATCCTCAACTTGATCTAGAAAATGGTCAATTGGTGGGTACATGTTTTATATGCTTGAGAATGGACATCGTATTTTATAAGCAGTTTGTACAATTCTCAGGCGTTCTTCTCTGGCATCTTGATGAGTACCACGCTTCGTTCAAGATTTTATGGTCTACATCACAAAAGCAGACAACAGTACTGGTTGTTTTCGTTTGACTGAATATTACACGCTCACCATATTTCTGGATCATCCTCGCTCTAATAGTTGCCACCGTTGGCTTTTCGTCTGATTAAATTTGCTCCATACAGTTCATCCATAAAAAACTGGCAGTCACCGTGTTTATTCAAATACTCAAAAATCTCTTCTATCGTAGGTGTAACTTTTTCATCTTTACGGCAACCTTTTGGGATCTTGCTTGGTGGTCCATGAACCAAGAAAAAGTTTACATAAGTCATGGAAGTAAAAATAATCATTCGCATGTAGGTCCCCTACAACGTCAATGCGTCTTAAAAAAGTATCCCCCCATTCATCTTCTTTTAGTGTCGTTCGTTTTTTAATAGATTCATCAAATGTAGAGGTATCGGACAGCATATATCTGTCAACGCCTAGACAGTGGTTTTTTTCTTCCATTTACGCAAAACTCTTCATCCACTGTTTGAGCACGATAGAAGTAGTGATTTTTTAAATTAAATCTCTTTTTAGATGATCTCCTCACATGATGAATGTAGTGTTTCAGATTATGCTGTCACGCTTTGAACTAATTCAGGTCTGGTATATTTTTTTTCTGTAAGGAATATAAAAAACACATTTTTCTTACCTTGAAGAGTTTCAGCTTTGCCATCACCTCTTGTCACACTTCCCTTTCTCAAACCAATAATTCCGCTGTCGGGAGCACTAGCCGGGGAGGTCTTGTCGACCCAGCCACTGCCCAGTAGGCATCCGAAAGAGCGATAAATAAACCTTTGGTATTTGACCTTTGCAGGTGGTATAGTCGATGAGAAGCTTAATTCGTATTCGTTTATTGATCTTAAAAAGTGAGCCCCGACAGTAAACTATGTTCAGGAGAAGAGATACAGGCTAGGTATTATACGTAGTTTACGTGGTCTTCGAATGAGCACGAGTACACACTCGGTATCTGAGGGTTGGGGCAAACCGTCCTAACAACTCCTGTCCGGGCTAGGTGAAAATTGGCGAAGCGGAAAGAAGCAGACCGGCCCGGTTTAATACTATATGGCCGATAGATAAAGTGGCCAACTGGGAGGGACGCTAAAAGGTACATTTTGTAGGGCCCCAGAGTTCGTCGTCCGCATGGGCCCCCTTGGTAGGGGAGGGTTTGTTAGTTTAGGGGGTCAAGGTCAGGGAACTCCACTTAGTGAGGTCCGTGGAGGCTAACAGTACCGGACTAAAGCTAGTAAGGTTAGGAAATAGAGGTGCAGAGGTAATTAAATAAGAAAGGCATAGTTCGAGCAGAGCAACAACCGCCTATGAATTGAGAGAGAACTGTGTTCACTTCAAGTGTCTGATTCCGATTGTCTAAAAACACCTTAGAATTCCCGTCTTATGTAAGCAGGCCATTCTTTATTGATAGTACCATAATATGATAAAAAGGTTATATTGTTATATTATATACCACCTTATTGTTGATGACCGTCTGCCCATTGTTGATTAACCCTCTTAGGTAAGTATTCTCCCCCCCCCCCTAAGATTCCTCACACATATTTTTCGGCCCTCTTCTTTCAGTTGGGTTCGCAAAACCCATTGAAAACGTTTTATTGTCGATAAACAGTGTTTATTTTCTATGAACTGATGCCAGGAGAGTGTTTCATTTGCGATGATGAGTAAACGACGATGCCTGCTGTGTTGGTGAAAATGTGTCACGCGATGAAAACACCAGTGAAACAGTTTGGTGGGGAGAAAAGAAATAGCTTTTGTACATGAATGTTAGTAAAAATCATTCAATGAGCCCAAATAGATTATTTTCAATTTAGTAAATTAAAATGTACCTGATAGGTACTTTAAACTATTTTTTAAAGATTTACTTTAATTATATTTGTGTACGCACTTCATTGCTACATTTTTCTTTTTATCATATTATGGTACTATCAATAAAGGGGAAGTATTGTAGTAATATCAATTAAACTCTTGATTGCGTGATACTGCATCTGTTTTTTTTTTGGCAATTAAGTATAACTTTAAATACATATTGTCGTAAAGGTTGATTTATGAAATTATGTTTAAAACTGGAAAGTTTTATGGACCCCAAACTTCGCTTCTAAATTAATTTTATGCACCATATTTTTCCTTATTACCTCCTTGATGAAAAATAATTGCATATATATGTGCATATTTCACATTATTTATCACATAAAACTCAGCTCATATTATTTACTATAATTAAATATTAGGAGTGGGGGAGGGTGCACCGCACCATCTTCTTTTCATGAGTTGGGGCCCAAACCGGGAGTAGGCACCCCACTATCAATCACCCTCATTTTTGCAAAAAATAAATTTTTGTTTCCTGCACCTTAAATATGGCTATGATTGAATATATTTTATCAATGAATAAATAGGTACAGAAAAAAAAAAAAAAAAAAAGTTAATCATTTATTCTTGCAATCAGATGTATTAGATTTTATTCAGAATTTCAGTTACTATACTATAGTTCAGGAGAGATACTACATGTTTAGGCCACCAGGAATGCAGAAACCTAACCATTCCCCAACAACCAAGGAATGTACCATGTTATTGTAAATCCTTGTTTGTGTTAGGTAAGGATTATTTTAATTGTATCAAATTAAATGAAACATTATAAAATGAACTATTATTCTTCATGGACTTTTTATAGATGCACTTTGCCTCCTGGATAAGCAAGAAAAAAATTTAAGCCAACACAGTTATTGTGACATTATGTACTTGTATATCAATCAATATGTAGCATTAATCGTGTAGTAATATTGCATGAAGTCTTTTTTTTTATTTGTTTATATTTTTGAATAAATTATAGTACATATAAAAAACAAACATGTGTCACCTATAATTTTGGCTATGTATCTGAAAAGTGGATTAGGCTACCCTGACAAGTTGCTTTAATACATCAGGGAAAGTACACTTCAATCATAAATTTCTCAATCTCATAATTTTTAATGTTTTGTGTGTAATAGGAACAATCTAGTAAAAAAACCTCTTAAAAACATAAACTTTTATTTTAATCATTAGCAGTACTATGTCCTGATCAACTGTAAAAAATTTCCATTAGGTCTGTGTCTTGTTCAGAGTAGAACCACGGCTTTCTAGAAGCCATACGTCCAAGTGCAACCATCAGGTTCCCTATATCTTGTCCAGACACCTCCTAAAAATTAATATTTGTAATTATATAGTTACAAAATAAAAAAAATTTATAAAGTATTGATTTGAATTAAACATTTAAGAGTGTGAGTTCATTTTTGGCAGTAAATTTAGATATAAGTGGTTTTTTTGTTAGGATATCACCTTTTTAAATATGTGATAAACAGCCAACACCTTAATTCCATCCTCAAACCAACTCACACTAAGACCTGATGCAGACATACATGATTTTGCGAAATATTGCCCACTAATTAATTTGATGGTGATCTAATATCTTTTTTTCATAAACCTAAGCTGATATCCCAATAATAAATCCACTTAAAAAAAAAAGAATTGTGATGGATTTTGCATCCTTTAAGTAAACAGTCTATTGATATTGCCCAAAAAGCAATTAAAATACACCTTGAAAGACCGTGATGAGCTAGTAGATGCCAAATGGCATGCATGGAACAAGAAATCACAACACAAGGTATGCAGTTGAGGGATCGTCCATAGTTGGACAAGGGCAGAGATAATTGAAAATTTTATTTTATTATTAGTTTTATCGGTCCTATGACTTATTGGGTATAAGAGGATGTAAGTAAGAAAGGCATTATTATCTGTCTCTATATACTACTTTACTTATTTATGAAAACACACCAAGTCGAGGTTTCACTTATTCAGGCATCTACAGAACTAAAATTAACAAATAACAAGTATAAGTAACATAGAAATATTTAATATATATATTATTATTATATAAATATATTTAGGCCAACTAACAATTTAACAACTTTGTGAATTAAAAACCTGATTACACTAATTCACCACATTATCAATTTATCAAATCTGAATTGGCAATTTTTTGCAAAAATTAATAAATTGTCAAAATTAATGTCACAATAAACAGTTACTCAGTAAAAATAGAAGCTACTACTTACAAAATTATCAAATATAACTTTTTTACACTAATAAAACAAAGGCCTTAACATCTACCACATGGGAATCAATATTAAAATGTAGAAGGAGGCTACACATTAATAGAAAGAATATTACTCACACCTTTGTTTTTATATAGTAAATTATATTGACTTTTTCTACTTGGATAATTACACAAAAAATTTCTATTGCATCTTTAAGTATTTCTTTTCAATTTATTGTTTTCTTTCTATAATAAATCTACATTGTCAAAGTCAAATTTGTGATTGGATATTTTGACAAGGTGCGGTAAAGCAGTATTAGGCTGCTCCTGGTCTTCAAGAAAACACTTCTATGCTGAATCTATGGTCCACTAAAAGTAGGCAAGAGCTGGAGGCATAGAAGTGACCTCAAGCTCTATTCACTGGCCCAGAGGCCAGAAATCATGAGAGTCATATGAGTGGAAAAGCTTAGATGTGCCAAACATGTGGCCAGGACGACAGAACAATCCTAGAAAAAATTTTGTTAGAACACCTTTATGGACCAAGAAACATTGGATGGCCCAAACTAAGATGGAAATATGGTGTGGGAAGTTATGCATGAATCTCCTGGGAGTTTGCAGCTACACAAGACAAGGAAGGAGGCATAGCTCACTAAGGGGGTTGTGCCATAACTGTTGATTGATTTTTTAGATTCCTCATTGGTTTGTGTCTTTTTTTATTTTCGAATATTTCTATATTACTTATGCTAGTAATTTGTTAATTTTAGTCCAGAATATGGCTAAATAGATGAAACATTGACATTACCTGTTTTTTTAATTATCTCCGTTTTCCTAATTATTATGGAATGTTCTCCATTTTTAGGAAATTTAACAATCAATTTTTGGGAACCTTTACAGACTTTTGTTATCATGGTGTAAAAACAATATTATATTCATTAATAATATACATATATTTTTTTTATTGTTTGCATTGGTAACGTCATAAAATGAGCATTTATTTTACAAATATTATATGCTGCAGGACCTCAATTGGGTATACTCAAATGATATGCATTGCATGTCAAATGTATACATTTATACCAAACCTTAAGGTATTTACAGTGTATATGAATATATGATACTTAAACTGTAAATTTGATACGAGCGATATTTTATCACTATTGCTTATTTCCCAATTAAGAATTGAATATAATTGTGTAACAAAATACTAGAATTTAAGCTGTTATAGTGAAATTAAAGTTATTAGTTTGTCTGTCTCATCACACACATTTTATTTAAAAAAATGATGAACCACCAATCAGTCACTTATACTATATAATTTTTTTTTCAAAACTATATAATGTCTATCAAAATGCCTGATAATTTCATCTGTCTACTGTATTTTGGGTCCTCATCTACTTTTATTGTAGCTGTGGTGAACCCAATTCAGTGTATTTATGTATAACATGGGAATACGATGGGGCAGTTTTCAAGTATGAACTTTGTTGAGGAATATGTGATAAATTCCAACATTAAGCAGCTGTGTCCAAATCACCCAAGCAATCAGGGCCTTTGAGTAGAGCTTGCAATTAAACTGAAGACTTATGAACTCCATAGATAATGCAGAATAACCTACTTAGCTAGAAGGAGACCCTATGTTGCTGCACTCTGCAAGACACTATATGAACTATATCTATTGGAATGAAATCAATCAATGGAACTACAAGTATACAATGGGTGTAGCATTGTAGACATATGCTTGGAAAAATGGCCAGGGTGACAAAATGATGGTGGGTTATATAACACTTCTGACTAGTGTTGGCCGAGGTAAAAGTGCGACTTCAAAACCTTTCATCTTCAGCTCTGTAAGAAATGATTATGATTTATTTTAATAATAGAAAAATTAGGCACATTAGTTTTTTACAGGTAGGATTTACCATAAAAATAGTGTATTTAAAACTATACCGATTGCTGAAGTATGAATATTACAGGATTGCAAAAATACATTAATTGTTAAGAGAGAATGGCACCTTTACTGAAAAGTTTATTAGTAGAAATATACTTATTTTCATCAACATATAAATATGAAATCACTGGATGTGGAAAATTTTAAAAATGCTTACAGGTGTGGTGGGGCGAGTTTTTTCCTGTGGGTTGGCCTCCGCCTTTATTCGCTGTTCCTGAAGCATATTTAGCCAGGTGCATGACTGGCTCCTCTTTAGCGACCCTGCATCATTCTGCAGCAGTTCAATTCACACAATTATCAATAAACTAATAATTTATTTAACAAAATATTGTAATTATATTAATCAATTAATGCATCTGACATTTAATAGTCATCACAATATCGCTCTTCCTGTTTCTTCACTCTCCCAGATGGATAAATCATTTGCTGTTCATATTTTATTTAAGAGCATTGACCAACCACTTAGCTCTTTCTCTCATGATAGAAGTTTCTTGCACTCCAATATTTCACATTAACTATCAAAATTTTCCTGTTTTAACAAGACCTCTGTAGTATTCACGACCATCAAGAGTAAAACTAAACTGTTTGAAGTCTTTAACAGTTTTAAGGTTAGAGTGGTAAAATTTGAAGGTTGTCTTCAACAGTCATAATGTGAAAATTGTAAGCTGTTTAATTTATATTTAGCAAATGTAATTGTCACATAAACCATCAATTCACGTTTAAACCAAGTTAAAATTATTCCAATGACTTCTAAGATTCCACTAATAAATATTAACGTTTTGAATTAAGTTTGTTTAATAATATAAATAATTTCAGGTTTGTAGCTTTAATCAATTAATCAACGCGTAACAGGTCTATCAATTAAGCGTGAAAGGATCTTGAGATGTCTTTTAAAATGTTTACTGGAGTTTTATTTACCGCCCGAAGGACGATTGTACCTGCTTTTATAGTTAATTGTGCCCTATTTAATAATATCAAAAAGATTATTCTATTAATGAGTGGAATATAATATAAACTCACCCCTCCAATTGACATTTTGAAACTAAAGCAAATAACTTGACGCTTATTTGAAAACAATGGTGCCTAAGACTTACAACAGTAACCACGCAGGTTATTAAACCAATTTAACATATGAAAAGAATTTTTTAATAATCCAGGTCACGATTTTCATAAACAAACTAAAATGGCTTTAGAGCTACTAAAGAATATTTAGGCGTTAATAGAAGTTTTACATTATTATATATTACATTTGCCTGATTAAAATAGGTATATCTTTATCATATCAAGTATACATATATATAATGGTAATATATTACTATGTATAATAAATATATATAATTACATTATTATAAAAGATATTAAAAGCCAACAGATAACAGAAAACCTTTTTTTATCTAATTATAAAGGTGACCGCGTAATTGGTTAAGATATATTAATAGGACTTCCTGTTACGTACTTACGTAAGCAAAAAAAAGTGTTCTTGATCTATTAGTTACCAAAGGCTTTTTACCATGTAGATCCAATAAAGATATTTTAAAAAAGCCTGTTCCTGTTTTCGTTGTGATTTAATTCGCGGCAGTTAAAACAGAAGGAGCTAAACGCAAAGCAAAATATACGTGCAGGACAATAACACTGCCCAATCTTTTAGATCTAGGCTCGAATAAAGTACCATAATCATAAAGGGCCATTTTTATTTATTTTTTGCGTAAGGCATCAACATTTATGAACGAATTCTTTCTAGCATAGAAGCAACAACTCTCAGTCTATTTATTTTACTTTCCACGATTCAGAAAATGGTTTATTCTTCAATTTACCTGAGAAATTGTCGGTGCTTGGTTTTATCTGGAGTAAGCTGATGAACCTTTATCGATAAGATTTTTTTGGCCTTGACTGAATATTTAAAATTTAATAACATTATAATTTTTCATGTAAGCCTTCAACATTTTTGGAACGAGTTCAATTTGGCGGGAAAGCGACATCACCATTTTTTTCTTCTTTCTACTATTCAGAAAACGTTTCATTCTTCAATTTCAATGAAAAATTTTCCATCGCTTACAAGACAATATTTGTTTCAGCATATTGCGTGTACAACCAAATTAGATTGTTTCCGTTGTCAATATTGTTCCTTTTTTCATTATTTCCCTAAAAGCGATGAACAAAATAAATAAATAATAATAATTCTAAAAAATAAATTGTTTTAAATTACTGTCACACTTGCATTTCTCATACATCTTTGTTCTTACGACAGCGTTCTGTTATATGTGTAAATTAATTATGTCTGTTTCGTTAATTAATCTTAAGTTATTAAGTCTGTCTGTTAAACTCATAAGTCTAAATAAAATATAAAGTAAGTTACAAAGTTGTTTTCATACCCTGATTCCTGACAAAGTTGTCTTCAACTAAGAGGTGTCTTCTTAGGGCTTCAGATGAGTTGAGAATTATAATTTTTCTTGACCTAAGCGTTAAATATTTAAGAATATCAGCAATTCCTCCTTGAAGTGATGTATGATGAGACTTGCTCCACAGTGACAATACTTCTCATAAGAGTAAAGAACAGAAGACTATAGAATTCTTGATAATTGTATAATTACTTCTTGGCTACTCGTCTAGATGGATAATTCTTCACTGAATGATTCCTTCTAAGTAGTGAATAGTGTTCTTGAAAAGCCCTCAGGTCCCTGTTCGGGCTCCAATTAAATAATATCTACTTCAAATGATTTTTTTAAAAAGCACTTTATTGAATGATAACAATGTACAAGAGATGAATAGTGATTACAACATAGTTACTGGTCTATTATCTGATTATAGCTGCCTGCATCCTGCTGGAGGTTCACATATATATAGGGGAAGGAAAGAATGTAAGTCAGCATTGAGATAGCAGGCTACGTGGACCCATAACTATATATTTCCCTACATTTTATATATTTGTATATATTAGCGTACATATAATAAACTGGTATTCAGATATGATCAAAAATAATTAACCGTTCATTTCCCGAACATACCATTTAGGGTAATAGCCTAATAGATTATCAAAAGATCAATGAAAGTGTACTATGAATATTAATAAATATTTCTGTAAAAGACATTTTTTTTTTTGTGAAATGATAAATAGGATGGTTTTACGATTATACTGTGATAAAGATAGTGCTATATTTTAATTTAGTGTTTTGTGTTATATTTCTTGTATGTGCTATATATCTGGGAGAATGGAGTATCAGTTATATATATATTGAGACCTACCTTATTTCTTCACTATCTCTCTTTACTTTACTTAAACAATTCAACCCAACTAATCTTGCAGGTCCGACATGAGATCTTTAATTCAAGACGTTTTATGTCTTTGACATAAAACTTTATTCCGTTTGAATCGCCCGATCTCAAGGCCAATATTATGGTTGTTAATAAATTTGAGAAACCAGGAATTTGTGAAATATATTCTAACACAAATTGTTATGACCAATAATTATAATTATCAATAAAACATTGTTTATAAAATAAAAATATTTCAAATCGAGCTAGAACGAACAATTATACAATATGAAATTGAGCTCATCTTTTTTTTTTTTTTTTATACTTTTTTATATGGATCCATAATATTAATGAATGTTGGTGACACCAATCTACAACCCTGTTCGTGACATTGCTAAATTGGTCGATAACAGTGACCCACTTAAATCCCCGCCACGTGAAGGTGTCCACTTGAATCTCCGTCAATGGTGGTTCTGCCATGAGTGATTCTTCCTGGCGTCCCTGCGGGGGATGTCTATCATATTTTGTTTTCATGCAAACTTCGCATGCTCCGGTCACCTCCTAAATAGTCCGCTGCATTTCCCACCAGAAATAGCGCCTTCGTAGTGCTTGTGCCGTCTCCTGCCAACCGCGGTGGAAGGTTTTCCCTTGGTGATACGCCTGTGTTACCTCGCGTTGCTGCTCCTCGTCACGCAGGGTCTGGACCACGGGAAGACACCGTGAACGAGCGATAAGCCCCCAACAGCTCTTTCTGCCACAGCTTTTTAATTTTGTTCTACACGGTCATGTTGCCACGAATAAATGGTGCGTTTTGCCAGGTTTTGACAAGTCCTTCAGAGCCTGACCAATTTGATCTCCCCGAACTCCCGGTGGTGACCAAATCGTCGCGATCTGATTCCTACCATACGTACTATGGAGTATTTTCAGAGTACCTGATGGTTGTGTTTTCCAAATGACCTTCCTCCGCTTATCATTGATGATTTCATTCGTCGTCTCCATATCCCGCGGTCTCTCCCCTATAGACTCGCCTGATGGTGGGTCCACACTCCTGTCACTATCTTGAGAGAGAGAGAGAGAGAGAGAGAGAGAGAGAGAGAGAGAGAGAGAGAGAGAGAGAGAGAGAGAGAGAGAGAGAGAGAGAGAGAGAGAGAGAGAGAGAGAGAGAGAGAGAGAGAGAGAGAGAGAGAGAGAGGGAGAGTGTTCACTTCAGGTGCCGGGTTCCGAGAGTTTATCACAAAACCCCGAATCTGGGCCTTATATAGGCAGGTCAGAGGTGTATCCCCACCCGTCGAGCACCTTAGTGGGCTTCAGCTGTGTCATGCACTAGTTTCCTCCTATCTTAACTGAACCTGTTGCTGTCTTTATACTTTGCACAAGGTTTTAGCCAAAATAAAAAGAAAACACTTCACACTGTGAAACTCTTTATTCTCCATTAAGTTTTTCTCACTATAACCTCCTCACTCACTCATCTCAATCGATATATTTAATCATTGATAAATCGATATTTTTACTAATAGTTATTAATTTTATTGCTATTCTATTGTTACCCTACACACCTTTTGAAGGTTTTCTACTATTAAAACATGGAAACATAGGTGGATATTTTCTGGACCGAGATTCACCTCTTCTATTTATTCGTAGTGAAGAAGTTGGTACAATACTTTGATAACAGGATCTGGACGGATAGGCTAAGAAAGCTCAAGGCAATACCAACAGAGCTGGGGACTGTTCACTTGAAGGTGTATCTTAATTAATCAATACATCTCATCGGACACCACGGATTCCCAACCGACACTACGAGGTAAACTCTTATAATTAAAGTACAATTGTTTATTTATTTTAACCTAGTTTATGGCTAATTCTAGTAATAGTAAAAGAAGATCAAGAGATATATTGAATAAAAACAGATATGTAAAACTAACAGAAACCGATAACACAGACATAATGGAAGTTAATAATTGCAATCTAACAAAAGAACACTATGGGTGATGGGGCTCACCTTCGGATTATAATAAGGGATTAATCTCACAAACAAAGATACCTATTTTAATATATCAAATATCGATATCCCACATCATGTATACTTCTGTCCAACTCGTTTATAATGAATATTAACTCACTGTCTGGTTCCACATCTTTCCAACCAAGATCAAGATGCCCCCCAAAGCTCGATGACAGAGAAGCAAATGATGCTACATACTATTGCATGGGCGAATTTTTTTTAATTTACTGCTTCTAATCCCTTTATTAAATAAATATACATTTTTGACATCACTGGAGATTTCACAATACGGAATCTTTAAATAAATTCATATTGTGCTTATTATATGTACTGTAGTGTAGCTACATTGTATATAATGTGTGAGGTTAACAATAATTGAGCTAAGGTATGCTGATGTACAGAATACAAGCCAGAACGACAAAGAATGTGATAGAGCTCACTTTATTAATGTTTGGCTCTAATACTAACCTAAATATAAATAAACTAACTTAACCTAGTACTCGCGGACAACTTTTTGCCATCGATGTGGGAATAGAGGTGGGGTCATATGTTAAACACCGGATCGCGGAGGTGTTACAACAAATCAAAAAACGTGAAATTTTTCCGGTGGATGAACTCACCCATCGTTGGCACACCAAGCAACGGGCACAGATCGGCGATCTTTAACCTCTCGAGGGAGGTATGTCTGGCAACCATTTCTCATGATTTAGTTCTGAAATTGTTAGAGATGTTTGGGAGTATGGCCAGACAAGTGAGTATATAGCGGGGCACCGTACAGCAGAGCTGGCCGGAGGGCACATTTATATATCATGTTTATATAGATCTCTCTCTATTAGTTTGAGACTTAGTGGCAGTTTCGGCGAAGTCAATAAGTGCGAAAGCCGGTAAAACTTGTATCGTACTTTTGCTACCTTGTTCATAAAATGGGTAGAGAAATAGAGATGCCTGTCCATTTTTGTACCCAGATAGCACACAGAGAAAGCTGGGGAGTTCTCTTGCCCTCCTATAGTATAGGATTTTGGTTAGGCTGTTTTCCCTTTACGGTGGAAGAAGATTACGCAATCGGTCTTTTCTGCGTTCATACTGTTCACACAGTCCAACATGTCACATGTTTAACTTACCCAGTTTGTCACTAATTATGTTACAGACTGACTTGGCTTGTGTAAGAGCTCTTTTTGCGCTCATACTGCTGCTGTAAACCGCAATGTCGTCGGCGAAAGCGATTACAGTAGCTTTCTGATAAATTGTCCCAACAATTTTTGACATGTACATATTAAAAAGAACTAAAAACCGCTCCTTGAGGAACTCCACAGGCTAGAGGGAATGGGTTCGAGAGGCACTCACCCACCCATACTCTCACCGTTATGTCCTTCAGGAAGGAAACCAACATAGTATATAGTTGGTTTGGGCATTACCAGTCGCCACAATATTGTGGGACACTGATTAATCGGAAGCTGGCGTGCAGTCCAACGAGATCATAGCTGACGCTATGCAGTCGTGATAACGAGAATGGGGTTTGTCTGTACCTTTACAAATGGATGTCTGTACTAAAGCCTGTTAGTTCGGTACCCGGTTAGTTCGGTAACCAATCCCTCTTCTCGGCTGCAGTTTCAGGGGGGGGAAACGTGCACCCCATCTTGCCCTGTCACTTGGTTTCCCTGTCACCAGCGAAGAATTGCCAAGAGCTGCTTCGGAGAGGCAAACATGTAGTTTTGTCTTGTTTCCAGCTGCTGGGGTTCATGATAGTCACCTATCCTAGTTATAACTATGTAGGTACTATCGGTCATTAGGTCACTAGGTACTAGTGGTTGGTCATTATGTTTGGCTGTTCTTCCACTGTGTAAAGGATGTCACCGTTATGAAGTCAGATGCTTAACCTTTCCGGCCGTAGGTATTTCCCCGAGCTTTATGTTCAATAAATTGCTACGAGAGTAAGAATAAAAACGTACTGAAGTCCTTAAACAACGCTTTATTGAACATAAAATAAAACAGAAATTAACATTGTAGTGAGTAGGTAAACAATGAGAAAGGTTAAGTTTTGGTTATTATTAATAAAATCATTGAAGTGTGCTTGTTATGAGAGTAATGCTATTACATCACAATCGCAACTACCATGTTTTCAATGAATTCAAGAGCTCGCTAAGAGAATATATTGTGACATGGCTGCATACGTGGGATAAATCATTCGTAAGGGTGTCTAAAAGGTAATCAGAAAATTTCAGGTATGGATATTTACGGCCCTGTTACTTTCTCTTTCAAAAAAATTATTAAAATTTAACTATAGATAAATAGAAAAAAACAATTTGTTCTGGGACAAAGTCTCCTATGAATAACAATGAAGTTCAGCTAAATTAATTTCTAGCAAACAAAAAGAACTATTATATTAGGAAAAAGAACAAAGTAAAATAAAGTGTAAACCTCTACAAGAGATAATTAGATAAAATAAAATATATTTATCTGCATTCAGCAAAATGCCATAGATGGATCGACCAGCAGTCGTCTGCCAGGATAGTCAGGAAGAATTGGAATGTGTGCTTTCGAAGGTTCAAGGATGATGCATGGTTAATATTAGGAGGAAGAGAGTTCCAGAGTGGGATGGAGAGTGCGAAGAAGAAACGATCGGATGCTACATCTTTTTGGGCAAGATTATAAAAGCCAAAGGAACAGGATCTTGTGTCGCGGGAGTAGGCTGAGGATTTGAACATTAGATTATTGTATATATAAGGAGGGTGATGAGAATCGATGCTTTGGAAAAGGAATCAACCAAGGAGGTATAGTGCAAGGAAGGAAGGGAAGAGCCATAAGATGGGAGCACAGCAGACCCCCTAAGAAAAATCTAAGAAAGCAATTCATGATTCACTTCAACGTATGCCTAATTTCCTCCTAGAGACCCCCATACACCACAAACCAATAGTTTATCTGAAAGAAAGTGAGGAAAGATGCAAGTAGTTGACGTGTAGGCTGGGGGAGGAGATGGTGATGATGATGCAAAAGTTTAAGAGTACCTATTGACCGATCGGAATTTTGGGAGATAGTTGATTCCAGGAGAGGTTTTGGTAAATAGTTACACCTAGGTCTTAGCGGGGGAGCAGAATGTTATTGGATAGTCATCAAGGGTTGAAGCAGGAAAATCAGGATAAGATCCAAGGAGGGAACGGGAGTCTATAACAATAGCCAGGGTTTTCGCCGCGTTTAACCATAGTTTATTCAGGTTTGCCTAGGCACTGATCTGACCTAGGTCCCCTGAATTTTGCCAAACACAGCTAATAATTCGGAGAGGTGAAGAATTAATAGATTTGGGAGGCGTAAGCTTAAAGGTGATGAGAACAATGATGAATAGATTTAGGGAGATAATTGATGTAGCAACTTAAAAGAAGGGGTAAAATTCTCAATTCCTGGGCTAAAGCCGGGGGCAGGGTAGGGGTAGCAGATAAGGGTTGATTTCATACCAAAACTAATTAACATACACCATACAACACTAAGAAAAGTTATTAATACGTTAAATTCAGTTTTTGAAATGGAATTTGAAGCACTACTATACTCTTTACTTTCGCCTCTTCTTATATAAGCTGATTATTCTGTTTAAGAAATAAAGTTTCTTTCTAACCTCTTTTCTAATTATGTATATATACAATCGATAGCGCATCAAATTTAAACTTGAACTAATTTCTATTAAAACCGGTATTCTAGAAAATACCTTAGCTCAATTTAATTCAATAAATATTTGAGTAAGTAATATCATTTCGAAACATAAATGTATTTATATATCAGTAGGTAATATATTTTGTTGCCAAGATTTAATGTTATTTTAGAAATGTGAAAAATATAAGTGGCCATTTACTATCTGCAGTTCTTTATTTCATGTTATAGAATGATGTGTTTTGTGCTATATTGATTGTGTTTTGTTTCTATGATACAGAGATTTTATATTCATACTTTATTTGATAATTACAATATTGTCTAGGTAAAAGAAGTAATTTGAATGTATGTTCAATAAATATCTTTAGGTGGTTAGTTAAGTGTTACTCGATGGCTGCAATATCGTAAGGTTTCTCACATCTTAATATTATTTTAGAGATATATTTCTATTCAATTTTGTTACATTTTGTGACAAACAATCATATGAATGCTACCCTTTCTGTCAATATTTGAATTAAACTTAGGTTAAATTGATTTTTCTAATTATTTCTTAACATTCTTTTCAAATTATTTGACATTTTATTTAAGTACCAAGTTACTTTGTCACTGGAGGTTATATACACACATCAATCATTGTGATTGTTAGCATTGTTTAAAGAAGTTTTAAATTTTCAAATTATGCTGAATTATATTTCATATTCATGATCAGAAATGCCATTAAATTGCGGTATTTATACTTGCAGTATTGTGTTCGGTATTGACGATAATAATGCAATATTTATTTCTATCAGTTGACAGTTTTCCCTTAAGGAACCTTTCAAACACCTATTACAAACCACAGTTGTTTCTTATTAAGTAACATAACCTTGTATCTTATTTGATTAAAGTTATTAACTATTAGTAAGTGACAAAAAATAAAATGACAATTTTCTGCCAGAAAATATATTGTTATCTTGACTTAATTTATTTATGATAGTTTATTTGGTACATAGCAATAATAACGTATAGTACTACATTTTTATTAATTCTTGTTTACCCAGGGTAAAAAAGTATTTAACTGTAATAATTACCTGGATAGATTTATTACGGACCTGAGCAATTACTAGAAATTATGCTTGATTAGACAAAAGTGTATTATATTGTTTCTCCTTATGCCACGTAAGATAAAAAATTGATTAATAAAGGTTCCGAAATCTAAATAAAAATACAACTATCTGGTTCCTGGTCCAGTGGGAAATAGTTGAAAGGTGGGTGTTTGGGTCCCATTCTGGAAAATTAATTTATTCACTGATAAAATTAGCTCCCTGTGCCCTCTTAGGCTGACAATGCTAATCGTTGGGTAACTTGGTCCACCTAAATGATGCTCGACTGCAACAAATGAATCATACTACCAGCTTTGTAAAAACTATAGGAGAGAAGTTCTTGAAGACCCTGGGAGTTCAGCATACATCACATTTTTATAAAATATGATTTAAAAGTTGAGGCTGTTATTGAGCTTTTTAAATCTTATTAGATCAACTACTCTTATTATATTCATGGTGGTGTTCCAAGTTGGTCCTGCTTAAAGCAATGTGTCCTACTCCAGGGGTGTACATGGTAATGAATTTTTTAAGGGATTGGAGAATTTAAATATATAGGGGGAGGGGGGGGGGTTAAAATTAAGTGTCAATCCTGTCTCGACATTCATTTAATCTTAAAAAAGTCTCGAAAGCCAGAAAAACAAAGTAATATTCGTGGGGTAACACAACAATAATAATGAATATGTTAACAATAATAATGAATATGTTGTAATTTATTTTTTAAAATATAATTTTATACAATTCTTAATGTTTTTATAATCTGTGAAGTAAGTTCTTGTGTTTAAATGACATTTTTTACACTTGGTATATATTTGTTCTTAAAAGATAAAGAATTTAAATATTTTTCTTTATTATTTTTACTTAGCTAGTTTAAAGACTAGTTATTTGTCAAAATATATAAACAGTATATGAAATATATTATTAAGATGAATAAATTATGTTATATAAGTTTTATTTTAATAAGTATTTTTTTTGGTATTTCCAGCAATGATGTTTTTTTTTGTTTTTTTCAAAACCTCTATTATTTACAATGAACAAAAAATTATTGGATTACAATTAGCTCCTCATACTGCATACCCAGATGCATTCGAAGGAGTGCATAAATATGATACTGCAATGATGTTATAGTAACTTTTTTTTTAATAAATTAAGATTATAAAATTTCCGGGAATGTATTGTCTTTATATTTGCCCTCTATTATGTAACTTATGCATTATTAATTATTCATGAATTAATGTTTATAAGAATGTGTAATGAATATAAGAACAAATTATTACCTTGTTTGTTTGTTTTCAGACTAGTTCATATAGGGCTAAGGTTCAGAATATTAGTGCATTGTTAACAATATATTTTGTTTTATTTAACTTTGGTCAAGTATCTTATTAAATTAAATTTTGGAAATATTCAGAATGGAAATAACAGGTATGTTTTTTATTTTGCTTTAAATAAGTGGCATTCAATTTAATTAAACTGTTCTGAATGTATCTTATGATTTAATAATGCCCAAAATTTGAAATCAAAATGTGTGGGGGGTAGTGTTAAGTAAATGGGATATAATATAATCTTTTGATTAGTCTATTAAAAGGTTTAAAAAAATTAAAATGATTTATTGGTCACCAAACTGATTAAAATAAAATAAATAATGTTACACTTTATAATTATGTAAGATGGTTATGATGGAGAATCGAACCTGGGACATTTCGGTTTATAAGGATTCTGGGCAGCAGTAAAAGGATGTATAAATAATTACTACTACTACTATCAATAATAATAATTACATTAAAATAAATATTAAACTTTGTTATGGTGTAAAATTTTTATAGCAGGGAGTTGCAAGCTGGATATTTTGGTTTTTGTCCATAATAAAAAAACACAAGTAAAAATGTATTTCACTGATTCGTATAAGAATAGGTTTATCATTGAAAAATAAAATTGTTAATTGAGAGTCTATATTTTCTTAAATAAAAACAATATGGTCTCAACATATAATATAATTTTAACTAAATTATAGTAGCATCTGAAAAACATTGCAAATTATTGGTGTTTATGAAGTTATACTTAGACCTGTTAAGATTAAGTCCATTGTCCCGGATCTGAGGGGGCTCCATCGCTCAGTTATTTAAGTGATTTGACAGAAATCAACTGCTCCTGTTTGTGACTGAATTTTGTCTTTCTTAATAATGAATAATGGGATAATAATAATTATTCTATGTGTTACAGAAAAAATATATAACAATTCCTTGTGAATATTTTATTTAAATTTACAGGTTTGATTACAAGCATGACACTGCATATAAAATATAAATTCTTATTCTTATTTTAAAAGCTAGGAGGGCATAAAAACCACTAATGAATTTCATTAATGTTGTATTGATACATTAATGATATTGTTTTTGCTATAAGATATATATGAATTTAATTTTGTTACAAATATATATTTTAAATTTAGGTTGCACCTATTTCCACTTTTTAACCAGTCTAAAATAATTGATTTTCCCACTTATTAAAATAATCTGTTTATGCTTTCTATTAAAAACAGAGACAGCTGGTTGCAAAGAAATATTTAACTGTATTTTTATCATCATCAATGTGTTTCTGACTATGTACTTTCATAATAATTTAAATAAGCAAGGCTTTCACAATTTTGGAGATATGTATTATGATTCATCATAAATTAAATCATACTATTGCTTTATCACTTACACTGGTATTCAGTTTTGAAAAGTTTTAATTTGTATTTAATGTTAAAATTAGTTTTAACATTTGTTTAATACATACAACTTAATTAGTATTGTTATAATAATTGCAGGCTGGGTCTTGTCTATCACCATGCTACCATTCCACTCTGTAAGTATTGCTCAACTGCCTTAATTTAAATTATTACATCAGCATCTTATCATAGCTAAATTAAAGATAATGATAAAGATATTGAAAAAGTTTTATCAGTTTACTGATAAGTGTATAGGAATGTCAATCCTCCATAATTTGTTGGTAAATTGCTATTGTATTAATATAAATCTTTCATCAATTAACTATAGTTTTTCCAGAGTTACTTAAAATAATGTTATAAATACCTTCTTTGTGTTATCTATTGTACATTTTTATATTGGTTCGACAAATAAATACATTATGTGAAATTAGTGAAAATAAAGTTTGTTTTCTAACACTTTTGTTTATCTGGGTTTAGCACCCTCTTCTACTCTAACTGAAGGCATTTTTGAATTGAATGTGTTTATTTTGTAGCTCTGTTTATTTTTGCGAGTATTTCAGGAGATTTATGTTTGATTTGTTATAAATGCATTAAATAAAATATAATTATTCTCTGTTTTTATTCAGCTGACATAAATAATACTATACAAAATCTTTGCAGCAATTTTTATATTTCCTAAATTAAATTAGACTATATTTTGGTTATTCTTATTTATAATACTTAAATTAAACTAATTTTAGTTTATTATTTTGGGACGAAACTTTTTTTTTTTTACTTTCATCAGATTTATTAGTTGATCATAGGATTTCTTGAATGAAAATTTTAAAATAAAAGGCTTGGGCTCCTCTGCATATAAATTTATCAGGTTGACATCTCATCAGGACCAAAAAGTAAAAGACAAAAACAAATAGCAGCTGGTACAAAACAATTACTTCTTCATCACAACATGTAATATCAATGGCATTACTGACCTTCACAAATGACAAAAATTAAATTAACAGCATTCAATATTGTTAATTTGCCAATTAATTAAACCACGTAGTTTATAACTTATTCTACATAATTCTGCAACATTAAAAAATATTTTCAGTAAATTAAAAATAATAATTTAATAACTAAAATAAAACATCCATGAATAAATGCATGGCTTCAGTAGAAACATTTATTTTGAGAACAAAGGTTGCTTATTGTCAAGGCCAGGAAGAGGGCGTGGAAGGGAAGACCAGAGTTTCGAGGTTATTAAAAATTTTTATTGTTGTATTTATTCATTCAAGTTTAGTCACAGTTCTTCAATAAACGGTATTTTCATTAGTCGAATATGAATCTGGGCCTTGAATCAGTCCCATCCGGGAAGTGTATACATTTGGAATTATTGAAGCTTATAATATTTTGAGTGAATTGAAAGATTATTGTTTTTATTCCGACCCCTGATATATTCCTGCCTGGAATGGTAACGGATATAATTTTATGTTTATCATAATATATATTAACTATTTCTTATTTTCAAAACACTAAATAAAAGAAGATTCATTTATCAAACTACATTTTATTGCAATGAAAAACAAATCAGTTGAGTTGTGTTTTGTTCTCTACAATATTTTAACTAGGCTAGATTCATACAATTTTATATTATTAATGTAATTTTGAGTTGTATTTGTAGCGACCTACATGTACTATTTACCACTATGTAAATTTAACGCTTCAAGGGTCTAATAAAGGATTCTTAGTAAATATTAACGTTGATTGCCAGTTAACCTCTGTCCCAAGTACCTAGATAAAAAGTAACATAGGAATATATATAGGGGGCTCAGGATTACTCAGCCCTGGGGCCTGCATGCGACCGCTCTAACCGGCCCTCGTTATAGTTTGCTAAGCTAGATAAATTTTGTATTAAATTATTCACCAAATGTCAATAAAAATTAGCTAAAATAAAATCATGTATTTAAAATTTTGTTATTTGATTATATACATATAAAAGTTATCAAACCACTAAATAAAAAACCTAACACGTGTTACATAATCATGTTCCTATTCATATTAAAATGGTAATATTTTAGTAGCAGGTACCTGTTATTTGATTTTTTTTTGTATTTTCAAAAGTTTCAATGTTTCAGCATGAAAACAGTTTAAATTCCTGCTGTATATTTTATAGTCATAAACCGTTAATTCCAAATTTTGTATAACATGTATTGTTTTAAAAAAAGTTTTCTTTTGGCAATTAATTTCTCTTAGAATAATTTGTACTTCTTTGAAATCAAACATATGGTTCAGACTTTTCATGTATGAGACAAGGCAGTATTAGGCTCTTTTCATATCGGTACTGTTATTACCACGTATGCAAATTTTGAGAAGTCTCTCGTGTGTATATTTTGGGACGGTGAAAACATCTAATTTTTCAAACCGCATCAGATTCTTGATGTGTTTCTAGTTTGTCTTTCAAACTGTATAAAAGTGACGTATTTTATTTTTTAATGTTTTACCAAATTTTATTGAAGAAACAGTTGTAATTGGCTCTTACAGTCCTTTAACATATGTATAAGTGGAGTATATTTTATTTACACAATTGTGATTCTTATATTACTTAAAGCTGTGGCCAATGTTATCAAATATAATGTGTCATCATCTAAATGTGTAAGTTGATTTATTATTCATGTTTCAATGTCGTTTTGTTCTTCTCCATGTTGTGGATTTTGCTCTCTAACTTCCTCAATGCCTTCTAAAATTTTCCTCCATGCGAGTTGCAGTGTTTTTGAGGGAAATCTTTCCCATGCTTCACAAACAGCAAAATTGCATCTTTTATCACCCACATTGTCAAGACTTGCTCAGTAAGTGGTATCTGAGTAATATCTCATTGGCTAAGTAATATAACCCAATACTGATTGGGTATTTTGCTTTCTCAGTCATTAAGATGACAATATTATTCTCTAAATTCATATATTTGCTTATTAATCCATCTATTGTATTCAATATCTGCTCCTTCAGTTTCCGAATCATCTTATTTACATTGATTACATTGCCTAAACTAGCATAAAAAATTCTGAACATATTTATTAACCACTAGTTTTTAAAAAATTATTTTATTTAAAAAGTATCACTTATTCACCATTTACATTTACTTCTTCATTCATTTTTGTTGTTTGGCAATTATGGAAACAAAGGAAAGCACAAAGGCTGAGCATGTAGTCCTCAGTTCAAGACAATTCCAATTAAACAAAGGTCGTGTTTCACAATGTTCTATGGCCTGAAAAGTAAACCCTCCCCAATCTCTAACGGTGATGTAAGGTTCAATACGTTCTTTGTTTACTTACATGAAACCTTTATCATTAAACTGCTATGATTGTTAATGTTGACTAAATGAAGTACAGGCAGGGATGGGAGACTGTTACAGCAGTCGACCATAAAGGTGCAATTCAACCTTAAGTAAAGGGTAAAAAATATTTGTTTGACAAAGTAATAGCCTTGACTTTCTAATTGTTTGAAATGTTGTTAATTTGACGTTTCGGGTGGTTAAATTAAACGTTTATTATTTGTAGGTTACTGTTCTTCTTTTTGTTATCTATAATACAAATGTCAAGGAATCAATTTTTTTTATCAGATTGTAATTCATAAATAAGGGAGTAATAATGTTATTAATATTACTTGCTGTGATAAATAAAATAATTATTTTGCGCTAGCTGCTATGATTTTGTATTTTACTTTTTAGTCCTGAAGACACTTGAATTTGATGAAATATCAGCCTAATAAATTCATACATTTAAACCTTAGGCCTTTATTAAAAAAAAAAAAATTATCTGACCTGAAGCAGATAGGATGTTAATTCCCAATAAAACACTCTCTCAGTTAATTTTTAAATTACCTTTTATAATTTAATATTGAAGTCTATCTTTTAACTAAGTTTAAAATAAATTTATTAAGTTATTAAAAACATTTAAAAATTGATATTCTCCTTCTATCATTTTCAACAATGAGTGGTGGTTGGCCAACTTCTAAAATATGATAGATCTATCAGGTTTAAAAATTAATAAGGAGAAATCATTTGTGGATTTGCACAATTTTTTTTACTGGACAATGCTGTTAATAAGTTTTTTCATTCCATAAATGAATTATTGTTGTTTAATGATAAAATTTTGATTATCATTTTGTTGTATTCAGTTACAAAAATTATTAATAATTACCAGCCAAAGAAAAAATATACTGTTAAGATTGGGACTCAAATCCAGAACCTCCACAAGATCCAGTGGGCTCCAGGAATTGAGCTAGCCTGGATCTGTGGACAATGTTACTTATATGAATCTTGGGTAAGCTCTCACAGCGACTGTAAGCCCTTTACCACATTGTGCCCAGAAGGCCGAGAGCTGGGACACAATAATCCTCCACATTGATAAATCCTGCTTATATATTTTTTCTTTGGTGGGTAATTATTAATAATAATTGGATTTATAGCATAACAAAAGTTGACTACTCACTAACAACAATGTTTTTTTTTTGCTTTTTTCTAGTCTATTCCAACTATTGTTGGAGTAGGTATTGCTGTGTCAACAGTTATCATTATAACTTATCTTTTTAAAAAGAAAAGAACTTTAAAGAAAACTTTGGTTGATCCCACTGCAAAAGTATCGCTTCAACTAATTGAAAAAAAAGAAATTAGCCATGACACCAAAATTTTTCGATTTGCACTACCTACACCTCAGCATATTTTGGGTAAGGCTTCTTGGTTTTAATTTCTTCTATTTATTAATTAATATATATTAATTAAATATATATTTTTATATAAATGTAAATCAGTATATACACATGTGTCATAATTTCACTTTTTTAGTTATTAAAAATTAAAAGAGATATATTTTAAAATAAATTAGATAAATTGAATTATCATATCTTCACTCAAGCTACAAATAATAAAGGTTCAATAGTTAGTTTTAAATCTCAAGGTTTAACTTTTATCAGAAAATTTTTATGAATTAAATAACTTAAATTATAATTATATTTGTTATTTTCAATGGATGGCTCTTATCTTTGATAAAATTGCTCTTATTTGCTTTAACTTGATTTTTTAAATACTATCTCTTATAGCTTTTACTCCTTATTATGGTTGATGCTCAACACTCATGAATATTATCTCTTTAATAATCAGTTTACTTTCACCAACCCTTTTTCTTTCAACTAATTTCTTGACAACGGTCCATCTCTCACTCTATAACTAGACTGCCCTCTACTGCTTCTAATTCTTAACTGTCTCGATCAACTGCTAACTAACAACTAACTATGTAGTAGGCACAAGTCTAGAACCCTAAGCCACTGACTGCCATTGTGGTCTCCTAAATTGTTTTAACCTTTGTAATACCAGGTGGGTCATTAACAACCCTATTTATCATGTTTGTAATGAAAACTTATGAAAAAAGTGCTTCAATTTTCAACCAGCTCAGTGACTTGTATCTTTAAACTCTCTTTAACTAACTGAGTAAGTTTCTACAAAATTTACAGTGAAACCACATTATACAGTTTCTTTTTTCTAAATTTCTAAACCCATGGTATGTGTGGTATATGAGTTCATGCAGGATTATTCTAATTCACCGTGACTGTTTTGGTTGAGCACACATTTCCTAGAAGTGACAGGAAGATAATCTGTAAAATAAGCCTGAAATAATCGCTCGTTACAATAAAACAAAGGGAACATTAGAGACACTTGACAAGATGGTCTGCAAATATACTTGCAAGAGACAAACAAGCTGATAGGCAATAGTTTTGTTTATGAACCTGATTGATGAATGCATGTGTTCTCTGGGTAAACATTCATACAGAACGGAAATGAGGTTACTTGGAAAAAACGGTGAATATTTTTACTGATACCTAGTAAATTATTTGTTGAACCAGTCATCAAGAGGATATTAAATGACCCATCCTTTCTAAACACTCAGCATAAAAGGTGCTAGAGATGTTGAAGAAAGTCTTGGAAAACATTTGTGATGTAAATGGTGATGATAAAGAGATTGATATGGATGCAGCAGTAGGAACCAGTAGCGAGCGACTATGGAAATCAAAAGAAGAAAAGCAAAGTGTACTTCGTATGCCCTACAGAACGAAATAGTAAAGTGAATACAGCCGTTCATCATGTATGCAAAGCCCACTAATCACAGACAGTAATTGTTAATAATAATAATTTCCTATACAATCTCGTTGTAAAGGTGTTTTATATTATAAAATTTTAAAAGAATAACATATTGCTCTATTTCTGTCCAGTTGTTTTTTTTTTATTCATTCCTTATATATATTTAGTCATTTTTTCTCACTGGCAAGATGGAATGTTGGTACCAGGGTTAATAAAATAAACAAGAAATAAAAAAAAATTGTATTATGAGGGATGCTATCGCCGTGCCTGCCTGTTTTCCCGCCATGATTGTTGTCTCGATGTTCCTTCCTTGTTTGGATCTCATTCAAAAGAGGACGCCTCCTTCTTACTTCTCTCCGTTTTATAGCTCTGTTGTCCCTTATTAACACTTGGTACCACCTACGGTCGTAGATGGTCACACCCATCTATTGCAAGGTTACCTCTGCACTTGACAACTATATCAACTCTTGTTAATAATCTGACTTCATCCAATTAATAATTCTACCTAAACAACCTAAATAAATTTATTTTATTTTGATCTTCAAAATAATCTTACAATGCATTATAACGCTAATATAAATGGTGCCTCCGTGTGATGAAAATTTTGTTGTTTAATCCTCATTACATACAGCAATTAAAATAAGGGTTTATAATATAATGAAATAAAATTGTGAAGAATTTAATTTAATTTATGAATCAACTTCAAATTAATTATTTTTTTAATAATCTTAGGTAGGATTCAGACATTCAAAACACTCATATATCTAACCTAATTTGACTTTGAACTATCTTTACACATAAAAAACATTACAATCTTAAACTGCACTGAAAACATGTGTGATGGTCATATCTGTTTTTATCTTCGAATAAATGTAACTAGTTTTAGTACTCACAGTTATCGTCTTGAAATACACAAATGTACTTGGATTGGTTTGAAGAGATTGAAATACACAAATGTACTTGGATTGGTTTGAAGAGATACAATTCTTCCATCTGTTTCTTTGATCTGCTTCTCGATCCTCTTCAACGCTCACTGCTCAACAGTCTTCAGGAAAGTAAGATGGAAGCTTCTTACACTTGCCCCTTAATCATTCAGCCATGTCCTGGATGTGTACCTCTACCTAACAATCGCCTCCTCAATGTCTTCTGTCCTCGCTCGGCTCCAGTACCAGATAGAGTGACCTCGAGTATCCTTGACCCCTTTCTTTTATAGCTGTTTCCCCCCCCCCCCCCTTAACTCTCGGCGCCACCTTAGTTTGCGGCCACCTTAGTTCTGCATCATGGTTTTCTCCATGCACGTGCCAGCATACATAATGACGTTTATGTCTAACCCATATTTATCCAACTAATCAAACTTAACAATTCTAATTTAATAAGCTAAATAATAAATAAATAATTTAATATATTTTGACCTTAAACATGACATTACAACATGTCCTTATTGTTTATATTTGTCACCTCCTTGTAATAACACTACATGGAGGGAATTTATTGATCTACATGTTGCACAACACACACACACACCTATGTATATTTTATTTACTTTGTACATTTTTACATTCATATAGTATGCATACTACATCGAACATGTAGATTTATAAACTACCTACTTTGTAGGGTTACTACATAGAGGAAAAAATATATAATTTAATATAATGAATATATAATATTAATATAAACATTAATATAATTTAATAATAATAATATATATATTTTTTAAACTAAGTTATAACTTACTTAAGGCAACATAATACTTACTGCAGGGTACATAATACTTGGTATAAAATACGTGCTATATTCTAATGGGTGGTAAGGCATAATTAATTCTTAATTTGACATGTGATTTGTTTATCACAACACACCAAGGTTGAATCATTACTGAATTATCTTAAAACATTGAAGTTTTCAAATATAAAGCAAACTGTTCATCTTTGAAAATAAATCAGTATTTAAAGAGAGATATATCAATATTTTAGGGGAATGAAATCATTTCAATAATGCGTTATGCCCTATAGTAGCAGACACAAAATTAGAGGGATCTGAGAAATTGCGGCGTTGCAAACTCTCGCTCCACCACCTAACTCGCCATTCACTGACAAAAATCTGGGAATCCTTTACCTGCCATTTCACAATTCGTCATAATAAACTAAAGATTGCGCAAACCAATTTGTTTAATGCCTGCACTATTCTTAAATAAAACTTTACATCAATTCAATTATTATTGATTCTCTTTACAACAAACAAGTTGAAAATTAAAACTCATTTGAATCAAAGTGGTTGAAACACATTTGATGAAAAGATGGTAATAAAAATTTTCAATACCGAACATTTATTTTTAATTACAAGCTTTCAACAATTATACTTATACTTAAAATAGAATTCAGAAATTATAATATGAAAATATTTTTTTCCAAAATAACGTTTTTTAATGAAAAGATACAAACAGTTGCTATTTACATTGTTTTTTCAAAAAAATATAATCAATAATTAATATTCTTCATCACTATCTTCTCTGTCATCTGATGCAGTATCTTTATTGAGATTAATTATGATTGGTTCAAGAATATCATTCCTAACAATTATTTTTGCCCAGTTCTCCTCTTACAGTTGATCAAGGTGCCATACACATTTCTTCCAATCTTCTGCTGTCACATTATTGATTGCTACATTCGTTAAATGCTCCACATCACTCATTTAAATAGAAACATATTTTTTAGCTACCTCTTTTTTAATCTGAGCTCATATCAGGTCTATGGGATTGTATTGGTAATGGTATGGGGGTAATCTTAAAACTTTGTGATCAGCTTTGAGAGCCAGCATGTCCAATAAATACAACTTTTTCTTCTGAGGTATAACCTTATGCAGAAGTTACAACTTTGTTGTGTTCGGTGGAAAGTCCAAAATTTTTTGTTGTAACCACTCAATTATCTCTTGTTTTTACCAGTTGGAGGGAGGTGGTGCAATGTCAATTATAATTACCAATGATTCCTCGAGGCTGGGAAAAAGCCACGTGGTGAACCACATGTTAAATGAAAATTGATTCATCTCGCCATGATAATCTGACATAGTTAAACAACCTTGAACTGATCTCTTGCACCCTGAATAATCATTTTTTCGTTTAAAATATGTGGCAGTCATTGGGTTGTAGGAAACTCATAATGATTGTAAAATTCAAATGCATACCATCTAACAACGTCATTATCGAAGGCACTTAATTTGGTTTGGAGTTTTTCTCTTATGTTGCATTTACTGGAGGAAATTTTTTCTCAGAAGTAGAGTTTTTCTGTTCTAGGCAGCATCTTTGTACTAAACTTATGCCACACATCTCTGCAGTAACTTCTTGCCGTTTTTTAAAATTAATTTTCTCCAAAAACAAAGAATCAGCCAATTTGCTGAAAAATCTCAATCAACAAAAAATTCACTATTATGTAGTCTTTTTACACTGATTGGAGGAACTAAATTTTTAGACCCCACATTAATAAATTGCTTTCAAATAAAATGTATGATGTTTTTGAAGTCTTCATTATTTTTATGTCATATCTTCAACTCTTTTGGTAATAATGTTAAATCGAGATCGTTATACCTAAAATTACTGTTTTATTTTCTACTCAAGTATTAAATTTTAGAATATTCAAATTATTTTAGTCAATTTGATCCCCTTTCACTTACATATTAATTATTTTCATTGTTGTATAAAATAATGATAAGGCTACTGGTCGTATTAGTGCTTTTATTTTATTTGTGGTATCATTTACCCGTATTTTCATTTATTTTTAATGCAGTAAGTAACAAGAGATTCATTAATGAGATAAAATAATAAAATGTTTATTTATTCTGAGATATGTAGGTGTTGTGTTTTAGAAACCTGGCTTGTGCAGCTAAACTAAAAATTTAAATGCCTATGATTCATAATGTATTACTGATTTATGAGGAATTCCATTGAATGGTGCTATAGAAGACATACAGAACCAACAGAATAAATCTTGTTGGTGTAATTTTTACAGGAAAGATTTTTTGCCAAATAAGGCGAGTGGTCTATTTGTTTCTATGTAACATGCTAGTACACCCTGTACTTAGGTGTGTTGTACCTGAAATACAGTTCAAACTTAAGATATTTTTATACCTCCTACCTACCATGGCATGCCACCTTATTTTTATGATGATAGTCATTGTCGGCATCCAAACTAGTTTGTTTACTAACACTCTTTTAATATGTGTCTTTTATTTACAAAATATGTAAACCTATAAAATTATTTTTATTGAGAACAAGACAAAATGAATTAAATTCAATGTGTGTATAGATTGTTTTAAATAGTATATTTTTTGTAGAACAGAATTGAGATTATATACAAGGGTGGTCTGAAAAGTTTCCGACCTAACAAAGCTTTTATTTAACTAGCTTTTATTTATTTTATTATCATCTTCATGTTGAGGTCGGAAACTTTTCAGACCACCTGTGTATTATTTGCTAAATATTTTCAGTTTTTCTAAAATTTTGCTTCTTCAAATCTCTGAGCATTCTTGAAACTTCTATTCTGTAAAGTATTATGAATGTTTCTGTAATAGTTCATTTTGTTCCATGTTTATGTTTTATTCATTAAGTAAACATATTATTTTGAGACTTAATTGATGGAAGAAAAAATTGTTATCCATTTTTATATCAAATATGATTTGGGAACTAAGGTTTTAAATGATAAAACTATCCTTATTTATGTGTATGTATGATAAATCAACAAACTTAAATATTAGATGAAACATTTTATGAAAAGAAGAAATTCACATATCATTTTTTTGTGCATAAAAAAGATTTTATAAGTATACAGTTTCTCAGTAGTAGTTAAAAAAAAATAAGTACTTTTCTGTAACAAAATAGTGAATATAAAAGAGCACTTTTAAGCATACTATGTGTAACAAAATATAGTAAAGTAATGATTGATAGACTACTGCTATTTTCTACTTATAAGCAGTATATCTTTCAGACAGAAATATGACATCTCTTGAGAAAACTGTTTGGTATGTGAACAGCTTCCAGAGTTAGATTTATCTGATTACTGATGGGGCTCTTAGAACAATCTGAGATAGTATGCTGTTCCTTGCAAATCTTATTACAGAAAAAAAAAATGTTGCACTAAAGAATAGAAAACAGAGCAAAAATGTTTTTTTTTTGTACATGAATTTTTTAAAGCTTTATGAATGAATATAGAAGAATGGCACAACTAGGACAAGGAAAAATAGTGAGATTTATATGTAGGAACCCAATATGGTATTCATTTCTCCTCTTAATGACAAGGGAAATGATTGGATGTCAATGAAGTATCAGAGTGTTGGAAGCGAATTAACAAAATGGCATTACTATTTGTAGTTGAACCATAGGATGACCAATATTTACAATTGTGATTGACTGGCTCTCTATTTCAACAAATATTAAATTCAGAGCATAAAACATGCCATATATTATTTCTATTTTCTGTGGTACTACAACCCAGGGTGAATCTTGGTCACATCCAGGAGATTCTTCCAAGCATCCCTGTCCTATGATACCGATCTCCAGACTACAACACCACCAAGAAGAGATCTCAAATCACTGATCACTTTGACCAACCATCTCAGCGTGTGCTCCACGCTGACTCTTCTTCCTGCCACAGCATCCCCTTTGGTGTGGCCATGTTATCCATCCTCACAATATGGCCTTCTGACGAATACCAATTACATTGTATCTCACTAAATCTTGTTCGCTATATATCTCATAAAAGTTCTTGCAATCAAATATTCAAGAGATCAATATCATAATACTAACAATAATTTCTTACCTCAGTATTACATGTAACTTAAATAATACTATTCCAATAAATAAAGCATCCCTTGTTGAGTTAATGGAAAAAGTATAGTAGCCTCACTAATCAACTTTCTAATTACCAATATACCTTAATGCCCTCACCTCAATTTTATATGTGTCAGCATGAATTAATCAGAATTTTGTGTGTGAACTTGAAAAGTAACGAAAACAAATATCCATTCAGGCCAGAACTATCTCGCAATAGTAATTATATTCATATTGAAATGATATTAAATTTTTAAAGAATAAGAACTTTTTGTTTTTCTTAATTGTATCTAAATATATATAACTCAACTATCCCCTAATTTCTAACTACTACTCATTTCATGTTATCAAGATAATCATTACCTGATACACAAAATCCCTTGTAGCTCTATGGTTCATTTTTATGAATTTATTTTAAATTTTATGTCATTTCTTTGTATAATGCTTGGTTAACAGGAAAGTAATCGGAGTTCTTTCTCTACTGTCTACAATATGTTTCTACATTATATTTTTATAAATAATGGGGATAGCATAAAATCTGTATAATAAAAAGTATTTATTCTTGTTCTAGGACTACCCATTGGGCAACACATATTTCTTTCTGCTGAAATAAGTGGTGAAACAGTAATTAGATCTTACACTCCCATCACATCAGATGATGATGCCGGATACATGGAATTAGCAGTTAAGGTATTAAATTATACTAAATATTTCATGTTATTGTATTTTCCCATCTGAAGAGGGAGGCATTTTTTTGAAATTTGGTACAGAGAATTAGTTTTCATCTGTAAGTTGGTAGGTATTACTCTGGTAATTTCAAAATTTGCATATCATTCTAATATTTTAATAGCATACTCTATACCGTCTGTGTATGTTTAGTTTTTGGTTAATCAGAAATAATAGATAAAAATAAAACAGAAAAATTCAAGTCAAGTGTGATGCATCACACAATGTGGAGGTCTTAAATTTGATACCCTATATAATATGATTGGAAAACATTAATTTTGAGCATCTGTAGTACATAAAGTTAAAACTTTCATGAAAATATCACCCCTGTATACAAAATTGACATTACAAGAGCTTCATTCACATTCATATCACTTCAGTGAATACTAATATGATGATGGTTTTAATGACTAATTATAGTCCACCTAAATCTCATCATATATTACTTATTATTAATCAGATCTTTATATTGAATATATCTTTAATTTGATACCCTACTCAAAATGACAAAAAAATATTTACTTTTTATTACTGATTAATTTATTAGTGACTCGTCATTATTTTTCATGAGGCTGGTGTTATTTTTTAGCATCATCAAGTCATAGATGGAACTGTGTCACTGCCCCACAAAAAAAGTGATGAACGTAGAAAAATTAAAATATTTGCTTCTTAATAGAATTTGTTTGGCTTCCAATTTTTTTTAAAATTAATACTGAAGGTTATTAGTGATACGGGCCCCTCAGAGACCAGGATCAGGGTCATTTATTGGCTCTGTTACTTCTGGCCGACCTTACCCATTAAGCGATTACACAAACCTGTCTAACAGGAATGTGCAATTACTCTCCAAACAGTAGTTTCAGGTAAACCCAATGCATGGGCTACATATCTTTGGTTTCGACCATCGTCTACTAAAGCAACAACACTACTTTCTTGACCATCAAAACCAATTTTCAAATTAAAATAAAAAAAAACTTAAAACCTCCTTTTGCTAAATTTTTAGCGATCCGTTAAACAATAAATAAAAATAAAAATTTCTGTATCGTTTTTTAGAATAAATTTGTTGAATATTAATTGGGGTTTTCCTCCATATTTATAGCCCATTCTCACTGAAAATGTTTAGTTTTAGTTAATAAAGAATTGAAAGCCAAAATAATTATATTAGGAAGCAAATATTTGAATTTTTTTAATTGCGCCACTTTTTTTGTGGGGTATGTATAATGTCAAATATCTTGCCTAAAAAAAACAACAAAGAAACATTGGTTAAGTTAAAGTTTTTATGATGAGCATGATGCCAATGACAGCTTTAATGACTTTTTGTAATTATAGTTTGAAAAAACAAAATATAAATTACATATTGTTAATCAGAACATCAATATATTTATTGCTAGTTTTGGATTGTAAGTGATGAAGTAAAAGCCGCCACGTTTGTCTTCTTACTATAGGCATATTTCTATATACTAAAGTGAATTTACTAGTCGGGATATTAATAATCAAAAATCTTTATGATTATCAATTTTTTTATGAGTTCACTATTCTTTTAATAACAATAAAAACTCAGGTTGGGTTCAGAGAAACTAATAGTCGTACTTTTATCTAAAATAACTTTATCTATCCTTAACATTGATAATTATCTCTAACACAATATGAACACTGAACTTTGGAAATTATGGATAGCGGTCCTAACTGTCTTTAACGTAGGACCTGTAACTGATTTTACTCTGTCCTTTTACTATCCGGTGACGCGGCTGACGGAGGAGCGTGGGGGACTTCCCAAGACTCCGTTTTCTCTTTGCGGTGGATTTGGGGGTCTCTGGGCTGTCTGTAAATATTGTATGAATGAGCGAGTGAATGATGAACTGTAAATATTGTATGAATGAGCGAGTGAATGATGAACTGTAAATATTGTATGAATGAGAGCATATATCTTAATTACTTATTGCCTTATAAAAGGCAGATTGTAATTATTGCACAATAAAGGAATTATACTACTCTGTACTGATCTGTACTCACTCAGCATCTAGGTCTCCTTCCTCTTTAGCCGCTCTTACCCGAACCGGCCATATGTATTTCTTAATAATAACTTTAATATTTCTTAATATTAAGTGTACACACCCGATACCAGGGTAGTTAGACTGTACAAATGGACTGTATAATATGAATTGCCACACTGGAGAGAAAGAGAAAGAAATTTTCTTACCTGGTCTATCACCTCTGCCAACAATGTTACTCTCACTTCTCGATGTTGCGGCTCAGTACACAACCGCTAGACACCAGCTTCCAGTTCTATGATATCAAGTAATGCAAAGGGTAAAACAATGCCTCGATATTTATTAGGCTTGATATTTATCACTAATGAAACTTTATTACGCCGACAAGATGGCTACAACACAGGTGACTCAGACCTCGACTCAACTAATCCCCACTCTCCCCCACCAGGTGGCATGCGACTTTGTACTAAAATGACGTCGCACTGCCGTGAACATTAAGAATAACATTACAATACTATAAGTATATTTCTATACATTGCGCTTTCGGCAGCATACATTGCCATTATTGAGTAGTAAATATTATGAAGTTATGATATTTATTATTATAAAACAAAATAATTAAACTTAAAATTTATTCTTAAAATCTCAGGGGTTGTGTCTGGACAACCAAACATATTAAAACTTAAACATGTTATAATAAAAAATACTTTTGTGCTCTTAATTAAGTTTTTGTCATTCAATTCAGCTAGCTCCAGTTTAAATAATGTCTTTTATTGATCCTGAAATTCCAAACAATAATGCTGCCTGGTCGGTTTCCTTTATATTGTCTGCATCCTTCACATAATAACAACTTTCACGCAATACTTCACCATGCCAATACGAGGTCCCTCATGCCAAATATCTTTCACCATCCACTAACTACTTCTAACTTATCTCCTCAACTGGCACAACCAACCAATTTTAATGGCATCTCTTGGTTGTAACGGCCAACTAGCCCTGCCCATTTTTCTTGTACTTCTTTGAATTTGGAATAACATTACAATATACATATTTAAATATTTAGTGAAGGCAGAATATGTATGCTAATTATGAGTTTGGAAGTATAAAGAAACTGTCTGGCAGGGTGGGGACCCAGCTTGTTATTAACAGGTGGTAGGACCATAAACTGCCTGTGAACAGAACAGAGGAAAATAACTATAACTAGAGGAGAATCGTTCTTTCAGTGGCAAGTAAGAAGTGAGCAGTAAGACAGAGGAGAAGCATGCAGTGTTTCCAAAGGAACTTTGACTGCGGGAAGTGAAGAGTTAACTGGAAAAAGTCAATTTAGTAAGTTAATGATCATAGACTGTTTATTGTCAAGGAGAGAACCATGTAAGTGCATTTATTAGATGCATAGTTTTTGTTACCATTTTTTTGTAATATTATAATTTAGTGATTAACATTTGAATTGTATCAAAGCCATCTATACCCATTTATATTTTTATGAAACATTTAATTAGCGAAAATTTGCACTAGAAACCAAATCCTTAAATTAATTATAATTAAACTTGTATAATAAATTATTATTCTTTTTCAAAACTCTTTATAAATATCCATTAACTGTTTATAAATAAGATAATAATAATATCAAAGATAAAAAATCGCTGCAATATATTAAATACAACGTGATGCATACCTTATTCATTAAATCAAAGTGATATTAATTGGGCAGCACAATTAATTCTTGTAAATGTTAATATCTGTATTGATTTAAATACTTTTTATTTTTAGGTTTATCGTAAAAATTCTCATCCTAAGTTTCCTGCTGGAGGAAAGATGAGTCAATACCTCGATAGTCTTGAAATAGGCTCCACAGTTGATATTAGAGGGCCATCAGGAAGACTGAAATATTTAGGTGGGGGTGAATTTTCTATGAAAATGCTTCGTAAAGACCCTGCATATACCGTAAAAGTGAATAAGATTTCAATGATAGCAGGTGAGATTATTAATTTGAACGTGTTTCAACTTTTGTTTTGATTAAACACTAAGTGAGACAAATAATTACTGTTTATTTTTGTAATCTCTGTATTTGTTTGTATGGCCTTATTTTTATTTATTTGATTTGTTGGTAATAAAAATAAAAATATTAAATTATTTGATTGATAAATTAAAGGAAAACATTCAGAACTTGGTAATAGATGTATGAAATGAAGAAAAATCAACATAGGAGTGGTATATAATTATTGTTCTCTCTACCCTGCCCACTGGTGGAAAATATTTAGAAATGTTTTAACTACTGGGAAATCATATTAGCATCTTACCAGAATTGGTTCATGGGAATTAGGCCAACAACAAGCCTGACATTCTCTCAAAGAACCATCCTTGATATGTAAAGGGATTACATACATTAAGTAAATTGCATTGAAGTAAATAAGGTTATTAGGGGGAAACTATACCAGGAAATGTTAAAAATTAAAAATAGGCATCTCCACATAAATTTTGCAGCTTACTGAAAGGACAGTTATGAGAAAAGGCGACTGCTCAACATGTCTCTTGTTTCATTTCACTCATGAGGCTACTCTAAGAAGATCTGGAATACAGGTTGGTGAACAATATTTTACTGTTTGGTGCTGATTTAAGGTTTCTCAGATTATCTTTAAATTGTTGATTATAAAAGGCAATTATTAAACTGCGGAGGCACCTAAAAAGCAAAGTAAACTCCAGGGCAACCAAAACATGAGATGATAATTTTACTGGTTTTAAGTGTTGGCTCATTGTCAAAAGTCCATAAGCAGTTAATTGCCTTTCTAAAAGATGGATCTTGAAAAAATGTTAAGAGCAGTTTACATCATCTAAACTTGGAGGAGAGGCTGTGAACCCGCACTGAACTGATGAACCTCTACAAGGATATAGATAAAATAATGTTTATTAAGGTTAGTTAACTTCATTTGGCAGAAAATGTACCAAGGATACCAACTACACATGTTTCGGTAAAGCTTCTCAACTGGGTGCACTTGTTTGGTTAGGGTTCGTCAATTGGAAAGCAGCAGCATGAAACTGACTGGTGGCAGATGCCTAGGAGGCCCTAACCGCCAATGAGTGATATCTCTTTAAATTATGAACTTTCAAAAATAACTCTGTAATTTATAATTTTACAATTAACACTGTATGTTAGCTGTTTAGTTTCTTTGAATTATCAAGACTGAATTGCGTTCTCTACTATTCAATGATATATCAATTTTAAGCCTTCAACACATAAATAATATCTTTTGGGGTGGTTATATAGTAACAGGGTGGGCAAATAAGGCATGAATTTTATGAATGATCATTATATAAGCTTTTGGTAAATAAGATATATTGAAGGTGTTGAGGATTCACCAGTGCAGAGATGCGAATCATGGAAAATAATATATTGTTTCTCCATTGTAGGGTGGAAAAATCTTGTGAGATACCAAGAGTAAGAGAGGCAGAAGATTATTATGAACAAAATCTATTTAGAAACCAACCTTTCTCAAAACAGTATGAAAATGAAAGGTTTCAAGGTTTGATAACACGACTATTGTTACCAACATTTCTAATCTCTGGCAGTTTAGAGGCTGTAGAAACTTTTCAGCAAAATGGTTTAAATGGGGAAATTATTTAAAACACTTCATTTAGACATTGTTTGCTAGCTGTACTGTAATGTTTCGATATGGATATGACCGATTCACTAAATGGTTTTTTTATTTTCTGGGAATAAAAAAAAATGATAGGGTAACATAAAATATTATCTGGAACTGGTAGCAATAAGTCGAAAGGTACCCGCTATGCCAAATAATCCCAGCTAGTATACTTCTGATCCAAAATGACTTATTTATTTCATGAACTTTCCTATATTAGCCAGGATAGTGTATGGAGTAGACATTAGTCTTGTAACATTGATTACTTGAAGAATGGATTATTAGGGTGCGACAGCCTTCAAGGTATAACAATGCGAGAAGGAAGTATTTACCATAGTTAGATGGTATCAATCGCTTTATTTTGAGGGTTATTAACTATAAACTAACAGAATTCAGAATAAATAAGATTTAATTAAAAGAAAGTAATGGACAAAGAATGGTAAATGAAATTTACTGTAATTCATTTCTAAAATGTTTTTTTAACATTTAGTTATTAACAGTAGTTGGAACTATACACTACAACCAAAATTTCTGATTTGATTATTTTCTTTTTTGTATTTTTTAGGGGGAACAGGAATTACTCCAATGTTACAATTAATAAGACATATACTAAAAGAAAATTCTGATCAAACCACAATGGCCTTAATATTTGCAAATCAAACAGAAAAAGATATATTACTTAGAGATGAACTTGAGGAAGTTGTGAATAAACACCCAGATCAATTCAAGTTATGGTACACTGTGGATGTGGCTCCAAAAGGTGAGTAAATTTAACTATAAAGTCATATTTAAAAAAAAAAAATGATTCCTCATGAAGAGGTAAGGCCGATCGAAGGTATCACCATAGTTGCTAGCAGGCGCTTATGTGCTAGTGTGATCAGCAGTTTAAGAGTTAAAGAGTAAAGTTACCTCTCAACTTTAAATTTGATTTTAATAATCAGATTCACTACTTATTTTTTCAAGTAGCTCCTCATTTATCCTCACAAGGCTGAGTCTACCCCGACCAGACCCAATCTCCTAAAGAAAAAATCTTTGGATGAGCTGGGGATCGAACCCATTTCTCTGCAGTTAGAAGTTGGCATCCTAACCACAAGGCTACAGGGATGGTCATCCATATTACTTTACATATAATTATAAATCATGTGGCGGTTGCCGAACTCCACATAACACTATATTAAAGACCTTAAAATCATTTTAGTCAAAATTACTTTTTCAACAGTTACTTGATAACATCCATAACACATTCCAGGTAACCCAATGCGTTGATGACATGTAATTGATCATAATTTCTCTACTCATCTATCTAAGTAAGCTTTATATTCTAACATTCAATATGCTAATTGTACATAAATCTTCTCATCATCCAATTTTGATAGGCAATTTTGAATTATAATGTTTAAAATAGAAATTACCAATGTACAAGTATTTTACAATACTTATGCATCAATAATAAAAATATGGGAGAAACTGTTACAATACAAATAAAAGTAATAATAATTCAACAGTTTATTTAATGTTGTTTAACTATACCTTTAGGGATTACTACAAAATTCCCTAAAATTTTCATTTGCCAGTTATTATTCATTGGTTGATGTTATCTAACTTCAAAAATAAATTATAATTTATTCTCTTGGGGAAAAAAGTTAATATTCATTCTATGCCTAAATTACCTTCCTTAAAATTATCATACTGTATCCTCTGGGTTATTTCCCTGGATTTTAATTCAAAATTTATATCACTCCTTTTGTAAGTGATTGGTTATAATTTTTACTGAGTAACCTTTTTATTGCAGTAGGAATTTGCTAATTTATTAAATGTATTCATTTATGCAAAAAATTGCCAGTTGGCTATGACAAAAAGATAATGTAGTGAATTAATATAATGATAATTCACAGGGTTGAGATAATTTTTATTTTAAAATTTTATGTTATTTATACTTGTAATTCGTTAAATTTTAGACTGTGAGATGCATGAATAGCCAAAACATCGACACGTATGTGATTGCATAAATAAAGATAAAAACACTTAGAAACTATTGGTCTTCAGGCCAAACTTTACAATTTCAACTTGAAATTTTCTTATTTTCTCTTCTGTATCTCTAAAGCACTGTGCTAGCAGGCATATTTAATAAGCAAACACATCAGTTAGTCCCTATTAGCCTCCTTTCCTCCTTTGTAGGAAATTTGCCTGCATGATGGTATCCATAATACCAGAAAGATAGTTGGGAATAAGATATACCCTTGACGAACTCTGAATATGGTCAGTATTGCACCAGAGAGTTTGCCCTCATGAAAAACACAACACTAATAGTCACATAATTTCTTTATAAGGTTTAAAATTTTGTTTGTATATTGTACTTTGTATTGATTATATTTAAGAGTCATAAGGTGGCAACATTGTTCTTACCTTTCGTATGGTTTTATTATTATTCATGGAGCCGGTATTTTTAGAGTCGTAGTTGTCATGATCTGTAATGATAAATAAATGTGAATACAAATTTAACAGTTTTGATTATTCAATAATAACCACACAAAACATGGCACAGTCAATAAAGTGAAGTTATTCGGAGTGTTAAACAGTTTGATCAGGAATTAAACTTTAACAATTATCCATGTGCGATGGAGTTCAATAAACCGTGTATTTTAAACCTTTCAACAGGTTATGTGGCAAATAATTTTCGGCTTTTCAAGGAGGAAATCAAGATTTATTTGTTGGCAACAGAGAATGTAAATAAATCAAAAGGAGTTCAAGTCGCCAGACTTAAAAACTTAATGGGGTCTGAGGCCTTGAAGGTTTACATGTCCATCACTACGACAGCCTGTGATAGAGAATCTGTCGAATCAATCTTGACCGTCCTTGAACAACATTGTATTCCAAAGAAAAATGAGACAATGGAGGTATTTAAATTTTTTAATCGGAGGCAAGGTGCAAACGAGCCTTTTGAATATTTCTATGCGGAACTGAAGTCTATTATTTCTTCCTGTGAGTTTGGGGAACAAGAAGATAAGCTTATTAAGGCACAAATTGTTTTGGGTGTCAATTCTGCCTCGACCCATGAACCCTTGTTGCGTGAAGATCCCTTGTTGAGTAAAACAGTTGCCTTATGCAAATTTGTGGAGATGTCAGCCGACAACTTGCGAGTAATCAAAGAACAAGATCAACAGCAACTAAAGGTCTTCAAGTTGGTCATCAGTCTGTAAATAATAATTATGTTGATAAGCCAATACTAAATAAGGATTTGTTGAATAAGTCCGGAAATAGGTGTAAATTTGTTGATTGTACGCATTGTGGGCAGAAGCACTCAAAGAATCCTTGCCCTGTGTTTGGTCAAAAGTGTTAAAAATGCAATAAAATTGGGCATTGGGCTATAATGTGTGGTAGGGGTGTGAAAAAAGTTAAAAATGTGGGTGTTTCTGATCACAATGGGGCATTTGATGATTTTAACATTGGTTCCATTAAAGTAAATCAAATAAATAAAAACAAAAATTGCAAATGGCTGGAAAATATAGAAATTAACGGAAAATTAATTTTGTTCAAATTAGATACTGGCGCCGAAACCAATGTTATATCATTGGGTTTGCTAAAAAATGAGCAACTCTGATGTTTCCTATCTAGCACTGTGTTGGAGGCCTTTGGGGGGTTCAAAATAAAACCTATCGGTGCAATTAAGTTGAAAATTAGTAATCAAAATAAATGTTGTACAACAGAATTTGTAGTTCTTGAGCAAAAGGCTTTCCAATTCTGGGACTCGGAACATGTTTGGATTTAAATTTAATTAAAAAAGTAGAAGACATTAAAACTACAAATTTCTCAAAATTTCTGTAGCAAAATAATGATGTTTTTAAAGGTTTAGGTTGCTTCCCAGACTTGTGTTCATTAAAAATGAAAGAGGGTGCTATTCCAAAATCAAGCCCTGCTCGCAGAGTCCCATTTAAAATTAAAGATAGATTAAGACAGACCCTGATAAACTTAGAAAAAAATAAGGTTATTGCAAAGGGTCAATAATATTGTTAAAGTGGAAAAGCAAGACTCATCATTGCGAATTTGTATAGACCCTCACAAATTAAATAAATATCTCATTAGAGATTACTATGAAATCCCAACAATCGAGGATATATCCGTCAAGCTGGCCAATAAAATTTTTTTCTGTCTCTTTGATTTGAGGGTTTTCATCAATTGGTTTTGAATGAGCCTTCTAGTGATTTGTGCTCATTCAGTACACCTTTTGGACTTTATAAATATCTCAGAGCACCATTTGGGTTATCAGTGTTGCCTGAATGCTTTCAGAAATTGACCCAAAAGTATTTTGGCCATTTGCAAAGTGGCAAATATCAGTTTACTTTGATGATATTCTGTGTGCTGCAGACTCGGAGGAGGAATTGCAGGGAATCGTGAATGATTTTGTGGGTGTGGCTCAAAAAAATAATATTAGATTCAACCCAGAAAAAGTTCAATATTTCATTAAAGAGGTTAAATCCCTAGGGTTCTTGTTTAGTGAACATGGGCATAAGCCGGATCCAGACTGGATCCGTGTTATTAATGAGCTAAAAGCACCATGTAACGTTAAGGAACTACAGAAAATGTTAGGAATGGTGAATTTTTTACACAGCCACTTACCGAACTTGTCTCAGGTTTTTTCTCCCTTCTGACTGTTGCTAAAAAAGGGGTCAGAATGGTTATGGACCTCGCTTCACACTAAGAAGTTTCTTGAATTGAAGGAACTTCTTGGCAATGCAACATTATTAAGTTCTGTTGATCCTACTAAAAAAGTAGAAATCCAAGCTGATGCTAGTAAGGATGCCCTGGGTTGTGCACTTTTTCAAGAAGGTAGAAGGAAATTATCTTTGCTAGTAGGTCATTGACAGATTGTGAGTGCAATTATGCTCAGATTGAAAAGGAAATTCTTGCTGTTGTTTTCGCGTTCACCAAGTTCCACAAATGTTTATATTGTCATTCCAGTGCTTCAGTTTTTTCTGATCATTCGCCTCGGACATCTATTTTTACAAAGGATATAAGTAAGATAGTTAATAATCAAATAAAAAGAATGAGATTGAAATTGTTGCCTTATCAGTTTGAATTAAAATATCTGCCCGGAAAATTCATGTATGTCACAGATTTTTTATCTTGTAATTTTGTCAAATCTGACCTTGATGATGACCAATCTATGCTGGGGAGTGTGCATTGCTTGGAAGCCACAATCAATTTTACAGATGAAAAACACTTAAGTTTGTAGCTGAAATCCAGCAGGATCCGTCTCTTTCACAAATAACTGAATTCTATCCGTCAAAATTAGAATTCAATATAGTTCCCGAAGTTATTATTTTTATAAATCTCATAATGATATATGTGAAGAAAATGGTTTGTTATTATTTACAGAATAGGTTGATTGTTCCATTGATTGTGGCATTGAGGCGGTTTATCCTGGATCTCTTGCATGAGACCCACTTAGGTTTAAACAAAATAAAGAACACAGTTAAGAGTTTTTTTTATTGGCCAGGGATAATATCTGATATCGTAGGTTTGGTGTCAGGTTGTATAGTGTGTCAAACATTTCAAAGAAGTATGATAAAAGAAGAGCTGCTTCTTCATATTCCAAATATCCCTTTTTAAAAGGTCGTGCTTAACATAGCTGAATTCGATAGAAAGAATTTTTTAATCCTTGTTGATAGATAGATAATGGATGATAGATAGATGGAAGTAATTCCTATAAAAGATAAATCCAGTTCAACCATCACAATGTCAATTAAGCCAATTTTTGCAAGATTTGGCATTCCTAGGATCATCCTTGCAGACAACAACCAATTTGGTTCTGCAGAATTTTGAAATTTTGCTCAACAATGGGCGACAAAAATTGAAACAGTAAGGCCTCATGATCCTCAGAGTAATGGTCTTGCAGAAACATATGTTGGCATTGTCAAATGTATTGTTGTGATATTTGGATTGTATGATTTGAATTTGAAAATTAGAGGGAATTAAAGGGCGTTAAACGACCTGTGGATCAGGAAGGCAATGAGAAAGGCGGGAAAAGGAAGATGGCGAGAGGGTTTTTCGTTAGATGATCGCGGTAGACGTAATATAAAGCGAAGAGAAGAACATGGGAAATCTTGAAAATGTTGTTTGATGGCGATAGAACCTAAGGTAGGAACAACTGATGGTGGAGGATTTTGTCGAAAAGAGAGGATTGAAGAAATAGCAGTGGATGTAACTGACTGCGTGGCGACTGACCGCGTGGTGTACAACATAAAGTGAGCAATTGAAGAAGGACAAAAACGGTAGCGAATTGGCCAGTCGCGAGAGGTAGTGGGTGAGAAAATAATTTGTAATAACCATGGTTAACTTATTAAGGACGCGCATATGAAAAAATTTTAATAAAGTTATAATTAAAAAATTCTCCTTTTGCCATAGTTATTCCTTTTTGCTATTACCAGAACCCTCAAATAATTTTAAAATAAATAAATACATAACATTTAGCGCCCGTGAAAGGAACGTGTTAATGAGGAAATCTGGCTAAAGGATTGTTTGAATGAGTGTGTCACGAAAATTATTGTTGGTTTTGGTGTGAAAGTTGGAGTTGAGAAAAATTGTATTTGTAGTAAAAATTCATATTTTTGGAATTTAACCGTGGAAAGCGATAAGCGGAGTTTCAATTTTGATCCGGATGATCGGAGTATAATTAATAGATACATAAATAATAAGGAGAATGATGTGAGCAAAGGTCAATCACCTGTTAGTCCGAGCTTATCAAATGATGGTCAAAATTTTAGTTTAAATGAATCAAGCCAGGAGGAGAGTTAGATGGAAAAGATGTTGAGATTAATATTTGAAGAAAATAAACAAACTTTAATAAAATTATCTAATAAAATCGATAAATTGGCAGAGGAAAATAATGAACATTTTTTAAAAATTGACAATAAATTTGAAATAATTGAGCAAGAGTTACAAAACTATTTCAAAGATTTTAATGTAAAACTTGATAAAAAATACATCTTTTAGAAACGGATTTAAAAGCGGAACTAGAAAATCAAAAAACTGATTTAAAAGAATATAAGTTAGAAACGGAAAATAAATTTGATAAACAAATAACATGGATGAGCAATAAACTGGTAGATCATGAACAAAAATTTATTGGTGAATTAGGGACATATAAAAAAGAAAGTATTGATAAAAGTAATAAAATAGAGAAGGAAGTGGAAGATATAAAAAATGGAATAGAGCAAAATACAATTAATATGTCAAGTAACTCTGGTGAACCTAAATTAGTAATTGATCCCATTAGTAAAGTCAAACCAATAAACTGTTTAATATTTATATCATTCCATAAGCTATTTATATTGTAATACAAATATATATATATTTGAGATATGCAGTATATGAGAAAGCCAGATCGGGATTCATAATGGAAAACAACAGATTTAAATAACTGTTTTAATGAATTATACAACAACAGAGTACTTGAGCAAGGAAGCAGGCTCCCTTGATAATTCGAACTATACTGTACAAGTCACCACTACAGAATGACCAGGTTGGGGTCCTTCTAGATCCATCCCTACTTTTTTACTCTTTGTTCATGTCGTTCAGGGTGCATCGCTAGATGACACTGCACATAGTCCTTGCCTCCATACCTTCCGTTGGTTATATCATATTGCCCACATGGTGATCTTCCTGGCAAAAATTGTGCCTGTGTAAAGTGAATCAGGAATGGTATCAGTCCTTAAATAGTAAAAAAAATAGTGTATCGCCAATGTATAAGCTTTTGTGTGATACATATTACACAACATATTAAACATATAACACGAGGGAGTAAAACATACAAATAAAAAGGTACCTGCAGGTGACAGTCTTGGTCTTACGACTGTCAGAATATTTCTAAAATGAAATCCTCATTAACCAATAAAAACAATTGTAGTTATTTGATATCACAAATGTTACCTCTGGCTCCTCCCTGGAATCGTCGTGGAACGCTGAAAAGAATGGTAGGCAAGCGAAAGGAATTTCACACGGATATAGGAAAATTGTTAAAGGGAATACGGAGAACACCTCTAAACATTTCACTTGGAATATATTGATACTAATAAAAATTACATGCAAAGCAATACTTAAAAATAAAACTAACAGAATGTAGCTAAATAAAAATTATTGAACTTATGCCATATCTCAAAATTAATCATCATTATTACCCTTTTTCTTACTGGATCTAAGAAATTAACTCACAAAATATAAAAATACTTGAAAATGCGAATAATACAAATTAATCCTTGGCAAACGAACGCTTTACAACTTTACCTCCTACTGTTACTGTTCAATCCCGCGTTTTCCTACTCTACTGTCCATTAACGTTGAATGTAAAATGATCTTAATTAACATAATTCTTAAACCCAAAGACTGTAAACAGTTTACTTCTAAAATTTAAACCAAAAAGAAAACAACTACTCAACTGGATTATACTGCCGATTTACCGAGTCTTGGTTCGAGTTCTACTCTGTTACACATCTTTTTCATGGGACAATTTAAATTTTCTAAATCGGAGGAAATTAATTTAATTCAATCCCAAACCTCAAACCGATTCTCTCTCCCTGAGTTGGGTCAGATTGAAAGCAATGTAAAATTCCTACCTTGACCGCAAATCATTGTTTCTGGCTCTGGCTGGCACTTGGCACTGACTCACTATTGTCACCCACAACAAAATATAACAACAACTGCCAGAGACTCCTTTTTATCAGAGGCTTTTATACCAAACTTCTTGAAACGTAAACATTTGTTATCCTAGTACGACAACATGCCATTAGGGGATCTATCCGAGGCCGTTAACTGCCTGCTGAACTCTATGGGGGACAGTTTTAACTATTAGGACTCACACATGAATGAATAAATCAAAGTTTCGACGTTTAGACAATGGAATGTTCTCTTTTTGCGTAGGGGTCAATCGCCCACACGTGTTAAGATAAGACACCTTCTCGGAATCCTCACATCTCTGAGGGGACCCTACAACGTTCGTTTGTTACAATCACAACTTACTATTTAAGACTCAATCGGCTTTGAATCTTTTACATAATTATTTCCAGTATCACCTTAAATTACAATTGACTAAATGATCAAAGATTATTAACTACACTAATCCTACATATTTTCCTTATTTTCTCAATCAGTATGCTATTGTTACAAATGAATCTGATTAAATTATTATTTCATTACGAAAATGTTCCACAAAACTAACTGTAAAACAAACCGTTGGTACATTTCAGAACGGATACACAAATAAAGTAAACATTGGCAAGCTCACAATTTAAATATGTATCATATAATGCTCAACTCATTACTGTCTCACATTACCTCAGCAAGTCATATCGGTATCCAAAAAGTGACTGTCTACCTCAGCAAGACACATTGGTAACCAAGAAGTGACTGCCTTCTAATCTATGGTAAACCATACCTCAGCAAGTTACATCGGTAGCTAAAAAGTTACTACCAGTAATACCAATAAACAATATCAATTAGTAGCTATTCCCAAACATTTAAAATAAATAAAAAATCAATGGCATTGCAAGGAAGGTTACAGAAGTAATAAGTGTTAAACTCAACTTTCATCATTATCAGTGATATCAAGTCTTGGTTCAAGTTCACAGGTATCTGGAATCTTTTGCTGACGATAATCTGTAAATTTATATTTGTGCTTGCCATCAATAGATCTTGGTTCATATCAATTATTAGGTAATAACATTGTAACTTTTACTGGACCCTTATCTTAAGGGTCTAATTTTAACTGATTTCTCTCTTCCTGCTTGAGTTAAACTAAATCACTTATTTGGAAGGGGCTTGCTATTCCTTTATCAAATTATTTTTTCTAATATTCTGCATTATGAACAATTTTCTGAGTCGCTAGAGCTCTTACTTCTTTTAAATCCACCTGAGGATTCCCAGTGGCATGTTCACCTGCTATAATTAACTCAGGAGGTCGAGAAACCCTTCCAAACATTAATTCCTAAGGTGATATCTGTGTTACACATTGGGTTGTAGTGTTTAAAGCGAGTTGATATTTCAACTAAGAAAATCTACATAGGTTATTATTTTCACCACCTTTGAACTAATGGAATAAGATCTTGTTTATTTTGTGTAGCTCTCAAACGTGAACAATCCATCATTACTTTAAAGGGGTATCTGTCAAGAAAATTGGTAAAATGTTTGAACTAATGTGAGTGTTTCAAGTTCATAAGAGGTGATATCTTGATTCCTGAGGGGTCGTTGGTTTACTGTAGTATGCCACATCACAAGGTTTACGATCTACAATGAGTAATAAAACAGCACCATAGCCCAAAAAACTTGCATTCACTTCTTCATGGAGTGTGGAAGATCAAACTCAGCCCCTTGCCAAGGCTGAAAAATTTAGGATATAATGATATGATATTGAGCAAGTGGAGTTGGATGGGATCAGGATACAGGCATAAGGATATGATTCCCCTCTGGTCTATAGAGCTTGCTTGGGTTGGGCAGTGTATCTAGGCCCTAAGTAGATTCATTCTCACCAGTATCCTAAAGGGTACCTACCTACTACCCGTATTACCATTTTATATATAATATTTCCATTTCTTTCACATTTTTTTAAACATATTTTGACCTAAGTTAATTTTTGATAATTGAATGCCAAATCTATTATTTTAGTTGTTAATAAAATCATTTGTTCATTTTTCAGACTGGAAATACAGTGAAGGATTTATTTCTTCTCAAATGATTGAGGAGCATTTATTTCCTCCTTCAAACGATTCACTTGTGATCATGTGTGGTCCACCTCCAATGGTTAATTTCGCATGTATTCCAAATCTGGATAAGCTTGGATATGATCCAAAGTTACGTTTTGCTTATTAATATGCATGTGTATATATATATACATGTATGTGTGTAACTTAGTGTCTTTATTTAGTGCTGTTAAACTGTAAAAGAAACCTTTAAAAGTAAATGAATTGTGAAATAGATTGAAGTGAAACAGTATCTATATATTGTTTCATTAAAATTATTTGATGAAATAAATATAATTTTTAAAATTGATAGTTAAAAAAATAGTTGACCTATTTTATCTCATCAATTATAGATAGAAAAACTATCGCTATTTTCCTTAATTCAAATTTTACCCAGCACATTTTTACAGTTATAGATTTTAGAAATTATCAAAAGTATTTGAAACAAGCCTTGGTAATATTAAGGTATCTTAATAGCTTAGCTATGCTATTAAATAATTGTGTTAAAAGTATAAAAGACACTCTTAAAAATAAGTTCTTATTTTTAAATAAATAAGAATAGGACATGAAACAAAAAATTGTTCACTATGATATATTGACTTGTTAGACTAATACCACCGATAAAGTGACAGATGATTCAATGATAAAACTCATTGTTAGGTTTGTCATGTGTATTACTTATAGTTTTATTTTGAACTGTTTTTGTTATGAGTGTATTCTGAAATTTATTTTTTTAATTTTTAGTAAATAAAGTAATATATATCTTTGTCTTACTTAATTTTTTCCTAAAGCCATTAATCTTTATTTTATAAAATAATGTATTAGATAAAATTGGATCAGCTCTATTGATCAAGAAACGTGGAAAGGCCAAAACTGAGGCAGGGGATGGTGTAGTAAGTGATCCCAGGAAGCTGCTGGGAGTGCAGAATTGAATTTCAGCCGCACAAGGCAGGGAGGGAAAGGTGGAGAAGGCTCACAGTTCATTAAATAAACTGCTCCACAAAAAAATTGTTGATTAACATGTTTATTAGTAACTTTTTATTTTACTATAAAACTTGGGCCTGGTGTAATGAGAAAAAAAGATCCAAAAACAAACAAACCAGTTATATAAAAAAAAAGGCTTTTTTCTATAGAAACTGAAACTTATTTTTTATTACTTGTTACTTTTAATAATAAGTATTTCCTCCTCTTTACTTAATAATTCCCTACAGCCTTCTTGGCATACTCCTAATTAAGTTGCAGACAAGTCTTGATGAATTGCATCCCATGTTTCCACTAAAACCATTTTTAATTCAGGTAAGGTGTTAGAAGTGGGTATTTTGGCGTCTTAATGCCTGCCAAGCTCATCCTAAAGGTGCTCAATAGGGCTTAAATCAGGGTTAGGAGCTGACAATTATGGAGTTTGAATACTTACTTCCTGAAGATATTCCACATAACATATGATCTTACATTATCATGGAATAAATGAAAATTGTCACTGATAAACAGCGTATGATATCACATAATCTTGTAAAATGTTTGTTACGTATAAATTTGCATTAAGTGATACTGTATTAAAGATGTGAAGATATGTTTTCGCATCCCTTCCAATACCATAACTGAGCCACCACTGAATAGAATCTTTTCAGAAATATTGCAGGGTGCATAGGGCTCCCCAGGCCTTTGATAAACTCGAACATGTCCATCTGGCGCATGGAGAGCAAAATGAGAGTCTTGTCGGTAAACAATACATTTTTCCATTCCAATGACGGTGTCCTCTAGCAAACTCCAGGCCGGATTCTCGACGGTTTATGGTGATTATTGGTCCTGTTGCTGCTCTTCTGGGTCTTAAATTCATTTCAGCATGTCTTCTACAAATAGTCTCAGCTCTGACTGCCACACCACAAACCGTTTGAAGTCTGTTCCATCTCAAAAAAGCAGTAGAAGAGTGTTTTCAATGAGCTTGCGTCTTCATGAAATAATCATCCAGCAGTTCTTGTTGCCATCGGCCATCCTGATCCTCATAAAAACTCCTGTTTCATGGATTTTTGGATAGCCCTCCTGGTAGCCTTATCAGGCAACCTTAATGTTCGAGCCATGTAGCGTTGACTTCTTCCATCTTTCCACTTGGACTACAACACAGGCTAATTGATACGCAGTAATAACAGATTACCATTACCCACTACTTCAAAGAAATCATAAATGGAAATGAGAGAATACATTTTTTAACTGAAGATAAAGGGATGTTGTTTACTTCATCAATAATAGAGGATTAAAGTTTTAGAATTAGCGAGAATAACACAAGTCTTTTTCTGATTTCCTATAAGGTTTTCTTTATTATATATATTCTGATTATATATAAGGTTTTTGAAAATAATAAATGTACAATCTAATTTAAAAACATGATACAACCAAAATAAATTAAAATTTCAAAGCGCGCCACTTTTTTTGTGGATCAGTGAAGGCTCTGAATGTATTTGCCTGCCCCTTTTTTCTTATATAGAGTACATACAGGTATAAAGTTTTAAATGAAAACAATATTTATTTTACATTATAATGATTCAGTAAATACATATTCAAGCTCTATACATTCAAATATATTGTTATGACCAATATACATAATAATATGAAGTTGCTAACTTCACCCAATTTTATGTTTTAAGCTGTGATATGTATACCATACATAGTATTTTTTAAATACAAAGAAGATTTCCTCAAGTACTGAACAACTTTTAAATACAGAAAAACAAAATATATTTTGAATAAGTGTACACAAAAACCAGGTATTGTGGTGTTATGTTCTATAAATGTGGTGAACACACATTTCCAGCATATATCTGCAACAGATCAAAAGAGCTTAATCTCATGTAACCAATGATTATTTTTCAAGAATTATCATAAATAAATATTACTGGATTGATTTGTTTCTATTCAATTTTTAGCAATATTTGTGTGAAGATATCAAATTGGATTAATTATTTAATTAAATAGAAAAAAAATAGTTTAGTATTAATAACCCATTCCTATAAAGGTAAAATGTGTTTTACTTTTTATAAACATGAGGGGAGTATAAAGCTTCACAACGTAAGGGCTCAGGGCAAAGGCAGGGTCTGGAGTCTGTGAGCCTTCCCTGAAATCCATTTGTAACTAAGCTCGCTATATTTCTGAGAGAATTTCCCCCCAAAAATAAGGGAATTCCCTTCTAGCAGAATATGTATACACTTGCAGTCCGGGTGAAAATCTATGGAAAATACATAAAACCATCACAAAATAATCTCCAAAAACCGCTATGAAACTATGAATCAATTTTTTCCGTACTTGATCGACACTATCCATTAATTCTTACACAATAGTCTAAATCTACCTCCAATGTATCCACTTTTACAACCAGCCTTCCACAAGGAGGCTATCTATCACCGATTTTGTTTAATCTGTTTGTTTCCGATTTCCCAATACTCCCAAAAGTAAGCAAGTAAGGTCCACTTGTAAAACCTACTACTTGAATACTTGAAAGGATCCAAAACCTAGGAATGCAAAAATAACCACAATACTCAAGGACTCCCCACAATTCAAAAATTTGTACTCTCTTGAACTGAATCATATTTCAACAAAACAATAGCTTCTGAAAATCCACTAACATAGGAGATTAGCAATTACAGCAAAAATTCTCACTAAACAATTAAACATCTGTTGCTAAATTAAAATTTTCGGTTATTATTTGATTAGGCGTCCCACAATCTAAGTATGAAATTTTCCTACTATTTTAAAATTTTGTAAATACATTATTATAATTTATAGCTATACACAATAACATGATAAGGTATACTATATCATGTGAATACAATACCAATAGTAAATTAAAACATAAATAAAGTTTTATTATCTATCTATTGTTAAAAATTAAACTGATTTTCTTTTTACTGCTTGGTTTTAAAATATCACAAAAGCAGTCAATTATTCAATTTTGCATTTTGTCTCCTAAAAATAACAAAAAGGTAAAAACAAAATTTATTAATTTTATTTCTTTTGCTTTATTCAATTATACCAGACTTACATTAAGTTAGTTATGTGTGTGTTAGGTATTATTCTTTTCAGAATTTATTCAGCTTTAATGTAATAATGAAAGAATTACGTGTTTGTATTGCATTGTAAAATTGTAATCAAATATATCCCCTAAGTGTAGCAAATTATTTAATTTCTTATGCTTTATTACATTTTAGCAGTATTATTTTAAGTTCTTTATATACTTTTTTGACACAATTCTTTTTAGAATTTATCCAACTCCAAAGCTTAGTTATTAATTTTATATCTTTCTTTTGTATAATTTTACAGCTGTTGAAGCTTAGAATTTAAATCACTTTAAAGAAATTCTATTTAGTGAGGAATATTTCGGGAACTTGGGGTTGGGAGCTGTCGTCATCAGGGGGCAGAGCCCCCTAGTTTTAGTTATAAACGTATTACTTATCGACATACACCCCAGATACTAGTATATGCATAACAATGACAACTGTAACATAGTATGAAAAGCAATAGTTGACTATATCTGCTGTTTAGGAAACTCATGTAAATTAATCATGCTCTGAAAAAATATATGAAAATAAATTGTGGGAAATTTTCTGTGGTTTAATTTGATAAAGAAACTATTTTCTCCAAAAGTGAATTGCTATCACATTAAAAGCAAAAAACCGCCAAAAGTTAGATTTTTCAAACTTTTTGGAAGTTAAAACTCATAATCAGGATCCCAAAAATCATTAAAACAACAACTTCATGAAAAATTTCCAGGTAGACGCTTTCTTGAGTAGTGCATGACTGGACTATTTTGGTTACAGAGGAAAGAAGGCCTACAATTCTTCTTTTTACTCACTAGTGATAAATGTTCTACAGGTTACCCACCAGTGCACCCAAAGAGTGGGCGTTGTGGATCCCTTGTCTTCTTCCAATCGTATAGCTTTGATGGTATGTTCTATGTCCATTAAGTACTTCAGAAAGTATTTCCTTAGTGTATTTCCCGAGTAAGTATTTCCCTTTCTGATAGCGGGACCATCTGACATTTCTAGGCTCAAGAATTCAGTTGTCAATGAGGGCCTTCCATCTTGCTTGGAATTATTCTCTGAATAGAAAGATCTTCAATCAGCTTTCTGGATGGATGACTGATGGACTATCTTTCAATCACTGAGCGAATTTCCTATTAGCTCTTACATGTTATTTAGGTTTTGCCTATTATGTAAATATATTTATGCCTATGTGTAAAAGTTCCCAGATGCCAAAGAGCCAGTTTTTCCATAGTTGAATTACACCCATTAATAAAGTTCCTAATCCCTCCTGACTTTTTTCCTATGTTTATATAGTTCTAATTTGTCAAAAAATCTTAAAGCAACTATTCCTATCAAAAACTCCTTGAAAACTGTCTTAATCTTTTTCAGTCAGGCTTTCCTACCAATTGCTCCACCCAATTAGCCCTCTTAAAATTCACTAAGAACCTTAAATTTGCTATTGATGAAAATAAAAAAATCCTCATTCTTTCAGATTTTAGTAAACCTTTTTAAACTCTCTCCCCTGAAACATTGGCTTTTTAAAAAAATCAATTAAACTTCCATCACACAAAAAAATAAATTAATAGTGAAATAACCATTATATTATGAATTTTAATTAGAATAGAGTGAAAGTACTCAATTTCTTTGTTTTCTACTATTAATTTTGTCTTTGTAATATTATATATTTATTTATCTCTTACATTTTCCTCCCCCATTTATGTCATATTCTGTTAGCTATTTTTCATTTACTACTATTACTATCATTGTTAATAAAACCAACTTCATTGGCACCTAATTTGTTTCAAAGTTTTGATTTATATTAATATATTTTAATTTATTTTTCATCTATCTGTTTACTTTGTTTTTATTATAATCAAGATTTTTTCCCTTTATTTCAATGCTGACAAATTGCAAATTAGTTACTTTCTCTAAGTTAACATTTGTTTGTAGCATGTATGACATACATTATATCAGCTTTTCAAAATTAACCGTGTCTTTTAATTCACATGAAAATAATTATTATTCAGTTAAATTGATGAAGGTTTGTCTTGAGATTAAGTACTAACTTAATGGGCAAAGGTAAAAGATTTTTTTTGTGAATTCTCGTCGTTTAATGATGATCAACATATTAAATTATGACCAAGATAAATATACAACTAATTGTATCTATCTGGCAAAAATTTTAAAATTACATTAACACATAGTTAAATAAATTTATTATTTGGATTATTGCTGCTCATAGTGGTAGAAAACTATTGATAGTTTACTTATTCCTACCTATAGTCTTATTTTTAATACAATTTGAAATTATTGGTTATGTTTAGATCAATAAAGGTTAATTCTGGCCATAATTAGGAGCACATAAGGGTGTAAAACCCTAAATAAAATTACCCAAATTAATAATGTAACAAATAATTATTAATAATGATTCCAATTAACATTTTACTGGGCTTATAATAGATTGGTAAATTTGAGCTTATTATCAAGACTACTGATTTATAAATATCCCGAGATCTGAGTTCATTAACTGAAGTGTGATACAATTTTTTCACTTAATTATCTAGTACCTATCCTAACAGTTTTAAATCTACCAACACATTTCAAACCTGGATTTTCAGGTGTGCCAGACCACCCCAACTTGTAATAACCAGGTTTAATTATCAGGTTTTTAATGCACTTTTTTTTATCTAACAGTGGGGCTTTAATTACCTTATGCAGGCACCAGGGAGGGCAAGTCTACTGGATTCCTAGCCTTTTTGTACAAAGATCATGGAAATACTGAGATTATTCTGCCAGGCCCTTTTAAAATAAAAACCTTTTCCAGGTAGGAATACAACTCAATCTGTTATGTGTTCAAGGATCAGTCAAGAATTTGTTTCTATTTTAACAAGTTTCTGGTTGTTAAAAGTAGGAATTGCAAAGTATTAATTAATTAAGATTAAATTATCAAAAATCACTGCTTTTAATTTGCCTATAATAATATTTTTGTTTACCTGTGATAACTTGGAACATTGAGGATTTCTATGTACACCATTTTTAATAATGCTTCTTTTATGCTTAACAACTTTTGCTGGTGCCACCATTGTACTAGGAAGTTCTATTCCAACCACATTACCTCCAGTTTGAAGACCCTGAAGGCACTGCTACAATTTGCAAACAGTTAAAATTAAATGTGTTTACATATTAATACAAATATTATTTTATTTAGAACTAACTAAATGCCAATGTTATGCTGTGGAACCAGCTTTTAGTGGATAAATAGAGGTTTAGGTAAAATAATTGTTACATACTGGGTAGCTCACATTATAAATCATAACATAACAACTTTGCAATCCATGTAAAATGTTTAAAGCTTATATGGATGCTTACAAGTTCATAAGCCTGCATTAATTGCTATCTATCTGTGTGAAACTACAGACTGAAGTGGTCCTCGCCTCCTCGTAAGTCTCTTCCACTCAGCTCTATTATGTGCAATCAATTTCCAATTCCTCATTCCTAAAAGGTATCTTCAACTGTCACTAAAGCCATCCACCATGGTGTTGGTCATTTTGTTCTAGCATGATGGAGCTGTCTTAGTACACGAAATCCACAAGATGATAACATTGTGAGAGAAGGTGTGAGTCAGACTTAGTAGTGGAAAAGCTTAAAATTGTGCACAACCCCTGAGACTAAGTTCAGTAGTAAACTAAATACATTTAATTTTTGTTCATTCCTCCTTTGTGCCTTTAGCATAGAGGGCCCTCAACCCAAATCTTCCATGCATCAATCAATACTCTGAGAATTTTAGTGGCCAAAACTTAGTAGCTTGATCCCATTCCAAATTGAAATATGACACCCTCAGTTTTCAAGGAACCCGCTATGAAAACGATTTTCCCCAGCAATTACTTCCGTCATCATCTCTAGCTAATTCATGCCTTAAAGAACTCATTTGCAACTAGATCCTTCCATATTTCCTGCTGCGGTATTGAATTAAATACAGCTTTCAAGCCTAAAAATATCTCATTAATATTTGTATTCTTCTACTATGAAGTGTCAGGGGTTGTGCCATTTTTAAGCTTTTCCTTTGCTATCACATCTTCCCTTATAATGTTACCATCTTGTGGGTTTCCTGTATTATGATTTGTTCTTTGTTCATGTTGGTCCATATACATCAGATATCGTTTATCCTTTACAATTCTGATGCATGACCTGGACCTCTAATGGGTGCTCAAAACATTAGGCAATGACTAATAGCAAACAGTCAATGCTGAGCTCTGCTTTTCTAATACTTTTACTTCTGAGAAGTAGTGCCTAACGGATCTATCTAACTAAATACATCAACATAAACTTCCTTCATTAAATAAACTTATTCATATTAGGTATATAACAATAAAAGTTATAAGTTAATTACTAATTTTTTTGTAACAGGCATCTAACTTAGAGATCAATTACCTTCACAATTTTTATAAGAAATACTGCAAATGTCAGAAATGCAATGGTCATTAAAGCACCTTCCAAGGAAGGAAATGCCATCATATGTCCATGTCCTCGAGCTTCGATTCCAGTTCTTGACCATAAATTGTTAGATTCTCCCCCTAAAAAAATTAATTCAATCATTTTATGATTTCATTTCTTCAAAAGGGATATATATATATAGGAAAACCTCCCATAGAGATAAAGTCCGTTAAGGCTTCCCCAGTAACAACGGTCAGGTACTTGGATGGAAAGTAGACTCTTCGTCGGAGGTGTTCTCAGATCGGGAGTGTTGAGGTGCTGGTGGCGGATGATAGTCGGAGCAATTTGAAGATCCTGTGGAAGTGGAGAACTCTCCCAAAGGGGGGGGGGGTGGTATCGGCCATATTAGGTTCATGGAGAAGGAACGCTGGCTTAAGTCTATCTATGGATATGGCCTGATGGCCACGAGAAAGAGCGACGGCGACATTTTTGTGATTTCTTGAAACAAAAGTAAAAGGTCCATCATAAGATGGCTGTAACGATTTCTTAGAAGCATCATGCCGCACAAAAACGTGAGAAGCTATTGGCAAATCACGATAGATGAAGACAGAGTTGTGTTGAACCTGAACTGGATGGAGATGCCTCATTGACTACCGTAGACACTGTATAAAACGAGGTTGATCACCTATATCCGTGGTGGAGTCTTGAAGAATGTCAGCAGGAAGGTAAATTGTGGATTCATATTTCAATTCAGCGGGGGGTGGTTCCGGCATGATGTAAGATCTTTAACCAGGTAATACTGTGGCAAGCGAACTAACCCAATCTCCCGACAATGTCGCTCGAAGAGAGGACGTCAAGTGTCAGTGCCAACGCTCTACAATACCATTAGTTTCGGGATGGTAATCTCCAGTCTTTAGGTGGCCAGCTCCGAGGACAAGAGAAAACTCCGAAAACAGTTTACTTTCGAATTGAGAACCTCTGTATGTTGTTAACTTCTTGGAAACTCCAAAACGTGTTATCCACTGGGATAGTATTGCGAATGATACAGTTTCCGCTTTAATATCTCTAATTGGTGTGGCTTCTGGCCAGCATGAGAAACTGTCATGGTAACCAGGTAGGCGTAGCCTTGAGAAGGTGGGAGAGGTCCGACACAATGTCTTCGTTGATATGTGAAAATCGTGACCGTACTTGGCTGTAGTAACACAATCGTGATGATGTGTGCCTCCAAAATTTTGCCTTTTGGCAACGGATGCGTGAAATGGACCATAAGGTGACATCTTTCTTCAAAGATGGCTACACAAATCAAGTTTTAACCAGATCGGCTAGTGCCTCCACCTCAGGATACGCCAGGTGATGCAATGATTCAAAGACTGGTCGTTGGAAGGCTTCCAGTATAAATGGTTGTCATTTTCCAGACGATGGGCCAAAAATCAGTTCTGAACCATAACTTAGTTGAATAGATTGGAATTGAAAAGAGCAAGAAGAGGAATTTTGAAGATTAGTGGGTTCCTTACATTCTTTTGGAGCTTAAACAAGTTTCAAGCCTAATAAGTTAAAACGGGAGGGAAGAAGAGAGAAGAATTGAGTTAATTTGAGAGCATACATCAGTTGGAATATTGAGCTTTAATGGTAAATAGTGCATGCCAGTAGTAAATTGACCTATGAAGTCTAGGTGTCTTATTTACTTGGGATTTGTTTTTCAGACCGTTGCTGAAATGTGAAGTTGGGTGGGTTATGTTCAGTGTGTAATGTAAATTGGCGTGCTTCAAGAATATAGTGAAAATAGTTGACGCCCTTCTATACTGCTAGCAGTTCTCAATCATAAGTGCTTTATACAAGATCTACTTTGGTGAAGACTTTCAAGTTGTATAGTTGGGAGTAGAATTCTTGTAAATTAGGTACCGGATACCTATCAGGGTGGGTTATGTTGTTTAGAGCCCTGTAGTCGCCACATGGTCTCCATCAGCCATCTTTTTTTGGTACCATGTGGAGGGGGCTTAGAAGAGGTCCAGCAGGAGCGTCAGCTCTGCCAGGTGTGTAACGATAGACAGGTTTTTGTGTCACAATGACATGGAAATTCGCGATAGAGGTGGGCGAAGATGGTCCGAGCTTACTCCATGCATAGCGAGGTGATGGAGATAAAATAGAAGAAGTAAAATATAATGTAACTCAGGTTCCAGTTGAAGTGAGAAAAGTTCCAAAAGAAAAACTGGAACGGTTCTTCGACATAGTCGGGTATCCTGATAAATGTTAATACTTTTCAGCACAATGTGAGGTTTATTACTGCATATTTTGTAGTTTATTATTGTATAACAACCCAGGGTCTGATTATGACATAAACTATGGTTATAATAAATACGTCTAAGATGATAATAACATCACAGGCAGATATGCGTACCTACTACATTTGGAATATTTTAAACGACGGAGCAAACAAAGACTTAAGACAATCACTTTAGTCAATAGATCAGATAGATGGTCCAGCGTAAATACATAATAATACCTCGAGTGTTATTTGAACCAGAAATCTATAAAGTACTTTTCAAAGTCCCCAGATATAATGAAAGAGCAGTTAGTCGAAATGCTCATAATTTTATCATTATTATTTATTTATTCATTACACCCGATGTAATAGATTGATAAAATGGAGCCCGTTTAATACATACATAAAATGAAAAGAATAAACAAACACATTTATCTTTGAGATTGACGAAACAATAGGATTACTCCAAGTCAGCATTCAAATTATAGGTTAGTTTATTTTACTCAATTAGCTCATTTTGGGGTTAAAATAACAAGGATTGAAAGCTTGGATAGAAAACTGAACTACTTTGTATAGAAAGCTTTAATGAAGCTAAGATTGAAGGTCTCGGGTATTTTGAGATGATGTAGGGCATCCTGACCGAAAGCCCGATTGCTCTTTATTATGACTGGATTTCAACAAGCCGTTGCAGAGGTTTCGAGAGGCTCGAGGAAATATATAATCGAAGAAAACAATAGGTGTTCGGTAGAGACTACATTTTCGTCAATTTTAAGGGTTTTATCAGGATTCAAAAACACCAATGGGATGGTAGAAGTTGCGGAAGATGAATTAAAAGAATTCATTGAGATGAGCTGGGCAGGATTGGCTATTAACGTGACAGGAAGTTGGGATGCTGCTAATTAATAAAGGAAAGAAAAGTTTGTGATAATTCTTGAATGGATGATCATCATAAGAGATAGGATATTACAGCATTTCAAGAAGACACAGGGTATTATTTCATGAAGATATCAAGTGATATATTGGTGTTATATATAAACTACATAATAATATTATATATTAATAATAATTAGTGGAATAGTTTACATAAGTGATGTGAGCAGTGATGTTAGGAAGGGTGAAGAGCACAGGGGGAGCTCCTGAGGTCTGACCAAGGCGTCCTCCGCTTGATAAATGAAGTCAAAAATGATGGAGATGAAAAGTAAATTTGCAATATAAATGTAAATACAAAAGAAAATATGGAAAATTAAGATAAGTGAGGCAATGAGTGGCAAAAAGACTACGATAAGGCTGGGGAACAATCAATGGACAATGAAAAGGCCTTCTTTTGCAAGTTGCTGACTACTGACATCAATCCGCAACAGGCAGTATGGATGTTGGTGCCAGGCAACCCTTCGGACCCTGATTTTGACCTCACCACATAAAGAAATCCTTACCGTTTACTTTTAAAGACGCATTGACATAACAATTACATTACACACTATAGGCTAATTTACGTAGGATCACCATCAATTAGCATAAGCAGCCAAATGTTCGTGCCGTGCCTCAGGTCTCCCCCCTTCCTATGCCCATCCTTCTAATAGCTTCTAATAATATGCCCACCAATACATATAACAAATGGTACATTTGTTATTACATGTGTAATTAGTATTAAGCTTCCTGTGATACTTACATATTTCAGAAAGTAATTTGGATTGAAGTTTTTTTAAGAAATGCCCTTTTCTATTAATTGTGTTTCGTCCCTCGACAGCTAGAGTTTTATGAACTTTCATTAATATTCTTTCCATGTTCATATCTAGTGAAACTGATGATTCATTTTTTAAACTGTCAGCTGGAAGCTTGTACATTTTTTTGTATATTTTTGAAGTGGGGTTTACTTTTGGTAATTCTATCCATTCTTCTTTGGAAGGGAAAATATTCCATAGAAAGTACCATAGAATCAGTCTCCTGTAAGTGAAAATATATGAGTCTCCCTTCTTTAAAATATTTTCCATGTATGGAACTATAACTGGTATTTCATAATATCTAGCTTAATTTGAATTAATTAATTAACGTTACATCGTTGTAATGTCGGAAAACCACAAACGTATGTGAAACATATTTAAATTGAGTGCAGTGTCGAATTTAAATATTCGAAGAAACTAATAAAATGCCATAAAAAGTACATATGAAATTACTTGTTGCTCATTGAGATTTGATATTAATTGAAGTTTTCGTCATTCGTCATGGTCAAGGATTTGATTGCAATGCAAATGCATGCACTTTTTTAGACTTTGTTTAAATTGAAAAAATTACTCCGGCATATTGCATAAATGTATTGTTAGGGGGATATTAAACATAGTTGTCTCATCCAGTGGCATACCTAGAGGCTCAAGGTGGTACCCAAAGGTGACACCTTTCTAAATCAAGAGCGGTTCTTAACAATTACTAAATAATTAAATCAAATTATTTCTTTTGTTTAAACACACTGTACACGTAATGATAAAATACAATTTTTCTTGCTATTTTTTAATTTTTTTTAAAGAAAATTTTTGAATATCATTGTCAAAATGTATATCATCTGTTGGTCGTTATTCTATGGAATGTATCGCTAGATCTCAATTTTACCATCAGGCGACGTATTTTTAATTTACCATCGCCCATTCCAAATTTACTAATCGCCCCTTCTCGTTTGAAGGACAAGTGTGCATTGAAATAGCACGGCACCCACCACAGCACAGTAAAAACCGCAAGTGTGGACGAGCCTTAAGCCTTGTTTCCACGGCGTGTGGCGTCACAAACCTTGAGGTGCTCTAGGTTCCTACTTGCGGACTTGTGGTCGGTCGAATTCTAACTAGGAACCGTTCCAACGGCTTGTGGTTTGGCAGACCTCAAGTGATTCCCTATCGTCAACACGGCATTGCCAGACTTCCCTTCTTCAATTTCATTTGTTTAGTTGTTCCAAATAAATGAAGTTTGTGAATTGGAAAGTGACGAGAAATTATCTTGTGCTGTAGCGGCTTTTGTACTGTTAAGTGGTGAGTTTTGAATAATAAATCTGTGAAACGCAATTGGCCGTTGGTGGGTAGTGTCATTCAATAAGAGTTGGATACGGTAATTATATTTTACCTAGATTTAATATTGAAACTAATAAAAATATATAAATTTATAATTTAGACCGTTTAAACAAACTGCAGACAAACTATATGAAAATAACTTCTACAAACTTAAACAGGTGGTCGTGGTTGATTGTGATGATTATAATAATGCAATTTAACAAAAAATGCGTGCAAACATTGTCGGCCAGCCTCGACGTCGAGACTTCTACGCTTAATCAGTGAAAAAACGTTTTCTTACGTACAGTAATTATAAATTACCACTCTCGATTTTGATTGACGGGGGCAAATTGTGTACCACCCTAAGTGGCAAAAGCTCTAGGTATAAAAATTTGTATAATATACAAACACTTACTGAATGCTCGTGAAAAATCTACTCCATATTCATGAGAAAAAAATATTTCATTTTATACGCCAATGGTCAAAATGTTAATAAAAAAACACTATTGAAACCGGCATGACTATATTCGAATTTTCGCGTTACAATTTTTAACTTGTCACATAACATAAGAAAAAAATCACTACTTTCAATCTTAAATATCTTCTCAGCAACCTAAGGATGATTAGTCAGAGAGAAGGGTGGACAATGGATAACGGACAGACGTTTTTTTTTATCGTAATGGTGGTTTTAGATCGCACATACTGGCAGACTTTCAAAAGACGATCAGATTTTACTTTTTTAAAAGTAGAACCGCTCTCTTCGGGCTTGTTCAATAACTTTTGTAAACCGTTTAAAGCTATGTAAAATCAAAAATAATATCACATTTAGACAAATGATTTTTAACCGACTCAATTTTTAACCGGTTGTGTACTATTCGACATTACAACTCGTATATGTCTGCTTACTAACTCTAAAATAACACACATAATTATAACTTGTCTCTAGACTCTACTTACATTTGAACTGTGCGGAGGCAGAGCAGCTTGTGAGCTGACGACACCTTCGACGACAATTAGTTCTGCCAGGTGACGGTTAGCGACCCGTAAGCAACACACGCTCCTTTGGTAAATCTCTTCGGTTCACGTGCTCAGTAGAGCACACACAAACTATAAGTACCTTTTTATATATTGTTCTAAGGGTAGCAAAGGTGTTCAGTGACTACTAAATTACCCGTGGGCTTCATCAAGGGTTACCGTTACCACTGGCATAAAGTTTTAAAAAATGTTAATACTTTTCAGCACAATGTGAGGTTTATTACTGCATATTTTGTAGTTTATTATTGTATAACAGCCCAGGGTCTGATTATGATATAAAACTATGGTTATAATAAATACGTCTAAGATGATAATAACATCACAGACGTACCTGCGTACCTATTACATTTGGAAATTTCTAAACGACAGAGCAAACAAAGACTTAGGACAACCACTTTAGTCAATAGATCAGATAGATGGTCCAGCGTAAATACATAGTAATACCTCGAGTATTATTTGAACCAGAAATCTATAAAGTACCTTTCAAAGTCCCCAGATATAATGAAAGAGCAGTTAGTCGAAATGCTCATAATTTTATTATTATTATTTATTTATTTATTCACTATACCCGATGTAATAGATTGATAAAATGGAGCCCATTTAATACATACATAAAATGAAAAGAATAATTTAATAAAACATTCAAAATACAAATTTGTAAGTCAATATGGTCTTTGGTACTCCATTTCTTTGACCATTGCTTCATAATTTGGAGAGTATGATGATATTCGTAAGAAAAAATGTTTAAAATTCAAAAAATCTTTTTTCAATTTTACGACAGGCCTAGTGAAGACCAACTTTAGGGCAGACAGGGTTGATTTTAGTTCCTTCTTTCAGGTTTTATTTTATATTTAAGTGGTTAGCTCGTATTATAAGTGGTATTAATCGTATGAAAATGACTTTCGGCATTATATTTTTTCGGCTCTGCAATGCCACTGTGATACACAATATACAAACACATTTATCTTTGAGATTGACGAAACTATAGGATTACTCCAAGTCAGTATTCAAATTATAGGTTAGTTTTATTTTACTCAATTAGCTCATTTTGGTGTTCAAATAACAATGTCTTTAAGAACAATGAAGCAGAAAATGCCATATATAAAAATACGGGCTATATAACTAGGAATGAATAATGGTCTGAATACGTTGATGCACATTTATTTTTATACAGTACAAACTACAGCGGCTATTCAAAATCACTATTAGCTACACACCATTCACATTAACGGTTAATTTTACATGTAGTGGGAGGGGTTTGGCCAGCACTGTCTTCATACAAAAATTTTCTGTCTGTACTCTACAGTGCCTTTGAGATAAAAGAAATTTTATAGTGATACAATTACGATCTGCCTTATTCGGCAATAAGTAATTGTGATAAATGCTTTCATTCGTACCATATTTACAATTTTCATTCAATCGCTCATTCAGACAGTATTTACAAACAGCCCAGAGACCTACCAAATCCACATGGTTGTCACCTCCCTCACATGCGAAAGAGGAAGCGGAGTCTTGGGAAGGCTCCACAATCCTCCATCATCCACGTCGCCAGATACCAGCCCGTGAAGGCTGATCAAGAGCGCAAGATCCACAGACATATTGTGCTCAGGACATAATTGTAGAAACTGGCCATTGCCAGGACTCTCGTTGTGACGCATTTATAGCAAGTCACGAGGCCACTGCTGCTTTAGTCTCCGAGGAGGATTATAGGGATGAGTGGCGCAGTGTAATGACTGTGCTAGGGGATAAGGTTGGTTGGATAGGTTACTATAGAAATAGAAGAAAGATTGTTAAAACTTTTTTAATATAAATAAATAATTGTTTTCGAACAAATACGTGTTTATTTCCATTATTCTAATTACTTAATATTTAAAAACGTCTAAAATAATTCAATAAAAATATTTTTATGGTGGTTGTAGGGGTGGTGGGATCACGTGCAATGGTACCTGGGAGCACATACAGGGTTGGTGACCCTGCCCAACTGAGTATAATAGGAAAATATTTATTTTAATTACCAAGTAATCAATTTATTATTGGTAATTATTTTTTATTGCTTTTTTCCTTACTATCGGCCATTAAAAAATCCATTTCTCTGCGTGAAACCGTGATTGCGAAAGAGCAACGTAAATGATTTTAACGACAGTTTTAATTAATTTTTGTGCCCATAGTCCACCAAAATCCACGTAATTATTAATTAGTATATTATTAATTAAATGTTTAATTTGATTTTGATGTAAAATATATATTTTTAATTATAAATTGATTCATTATTGTCCTTTTATAATTTATTAGCACCATCGTGGCATCAAATGGAACTACCATGCAAAATCAATCACGGTTTGAATGAAAGTTACAAAAACGATTTTCATGATTTTGTAACTATAGTTAAAAAAAAACAAAACGAAAATTACATATAAAAAGTTTTATATATTCAATTTGAAGCCCAAATAAATATTATTTACTTATTTTTATTTCATTTTAATCAATGACATTTAATCGTGCTATATGGAGTTGCCATTGCTATTAAATAAAAAACTATGTAAAATTTCAAGTCTCTATGTTTAACAGTTGCCTCACTGTTACCAGACTAGACACAAACGCAGGTCATCAATTTAGTTTTATGAAAAAATACGGTGAATGGGCCCTGGGATCCTTCAACTCAAATCCCGGTGTTCTTCCGATCCTCTGGAAGATTTCAAGAGTGTAAGTTGTCAACCTTACAGAAGAAATCGTGCCAATCAAATCAGTGGTTTGAAATCTGCCCGGCCATGCTTGGAGAGAGATTACTCAGAGTGCGCGAGGAACTCTTCCGACGAGTGATTTATGGCTTAAAATAAAAACCCGAGATATAAAAAACTGAAATGAATACAACGTTCATTGTTCAGGTGATATTTTTTAGTTATTCACGAGATGCATACTGGACCGGAAATGTCTGCCTGGCATGTGGACCTAGTGTGCCGCTGGAGTCCGGCCGACTTCTAGTACACTCCCGTACTTTGCAAAGCGCTGGAATCTTCCTCGCAAATTTAATATGCTGTATACCTGTATGGCTCTAGGGAACAATCCGATGACAAAAAAAAATTGTGGTTTTATTATGAGTAGTTTGGGCTAGTGTGGAAGATAGTTGAAGGTTTTGTTTTAAGATATGTGGGTGTAGAAAGAGCAATATTGAAAATTACACTAATTAAATTTAAAAGCAATGAATGTAAATATACGGCATATAAACGCCCGAGATCAAATTAATCCCAAAACAGTATTAAGAACCATTGAATGGCCATTAACTAAATGACTAATTAACTCAAGCATCAGTAGCCTATTCTATCGAATATTTAACGTAGTATATAATAATACGTTTTATGGGAGAGGTATTGGGAGGAAACTCGTAATGAAAAATCGACTCATGGGGAGTCCCACCAGAACGGAGTGCCACCGCGGCGTTAGTTGGAAATGGGTTTAAGTTGTTGGTAGGAATTCAATAGGTGACAACCATGAAAAATATCGTATAAAATATAATGTTAGATCAGATTGATTGTGAGGGGAGAGCAGTCGAAGAATAAATAAATGTTCCAGGTAGCTAGAATGTTGTCACCATAGTTCGTACATGACACTAAGGTGGTTTAGGGTGGTTGGTACCTGGATTTTTATCTTTCAACCTTAAATTCGGTTTTCTTGATCGAATTCGCTACGTGTTTATTCAAGTAGCTACTCAGTTATCCTCATGAGGCGGACTTAACGCTGACCAGACCCATCATTCAATGAAAATATCTTTGGGTGGGTTAGAGATCGAACCCAGGGCTCTGCAGTTAGAAGTCACGCAATACTACTGTACGGTCATAAATGTGACAACAAAATTTATAGGCTCATAACTTAGGGGCTGGAGATCTAGGCATGGTCTATGCAGTCTTCCGATAAGTCTACTCATAGCTTGGCCACCTTTATAATGATATGCGGGGGGATATTTCCCACCAGACAGGAGAATTTTTCCCCAATAACAAGAATCTCAAGGTAAGTTAAAATAAAATAGTAGAAACCTATCCTTGTACCAGCCAGTCTTCGGTAGGCCACGGACCGACGCAAGAGATCCCTGAAAGAGATCTCAAGCGAGCCTCGATAGCTGCCTATACACACACTACATCAGCAGGTTACACAGGACATTCACGCTCCGTCGTGTTCATCCTCCTCCTTATGTTGTAGATAATCACTCTCTACCTCAAACAGAGACATTGAAGTACACTTGATAAACGACTAACGTGGGACTCACAAACCCAATTAAAAAGACAAACTAGTTCAACAAAGACTAAAACTGATGTGTTGTAGCTAAGCTGACGATCATGGCTACTTTTAACACCTACCCACTAAGACCCATTTTGGCATACGGAGCACACACTGAGCTTCGCTCCGTTCTTCACAGCCTGTCCTTTCATTCCGTTATCCCGACGTGGTCGTGGTTTACGTTCCATTGTTCCTTGATATCAATAATATTAATCCGTCTTCGTGTTTATAATTTTTTACTATTTCTTTATTTTAAAGCCACGGTTTTATTTATTTACGTCAACAATTTATTACTAAAATTTACTATGGAAATGAAAATTATTTCTGATTTAGAATTTATGATCTATTCATGGAAGGGAGTTCACGAACATTGATTTGTTTGAAATTTTCTATTTACTTCACATATTTCTCGCTGTATCTAATGATTTTTTGATCGTCGGAAAAAGCGAGGAATTAAAACCGTAAATACCATCCATGCTGGGACTTGAGAGAACGTAAAAGTAAAACGTAACGTAAAACCAACCTTTTTTCTCGATTTTTTTTTTTTCAAAGGGATTTAATAATTAAAGACAGCCGTAGAACAGATGGACAGACAGTCGACGATTGCCCTGTTTGAAAGTAAAGCCTCTCCTTTCGGAATAGGCTATAATGCCCGATGCATTAAAATAATCAAGACTGTCTGGCATTGTATTTTTTGATTAATTGTGTAGGAGCACTTTTATAAATTCACTCCGAGAAAATAGTATTGAAATCGTTTTTCTTGTTGACGAGAGGATTGGATCTGAAGTGATGAGTTCTTCGAAGGTAAACAGCACATCATGTTTTATTTACCTGACAGGTGGAAACAGATTTAGATCTGTCAACGCCATTTGATACTTTTAATATCAGATGTTTCCAGACAAAATAAGTTGTGTATTCTTCAAGGGGTTGTATGATTTATAAAGTTCAATTGGTTTGATAATTATCTGTTACCTAGTCTTATTCAAAACAGGTTTTGTTAAAGAAAGTAGTAGTTTATATATATATATATATATAAGTTAAGGTTCGGACGTCGTAGGCAGCCAGCCTAATCCTTAAGTCATCGGGATGTAAACATCCCGAATGTATTTAGAGAGGCTTTAAAAGCTCAAATAAAAACAGTCTTGTGACAACTCTCGTTCAGTAACTACATTCAACCTCTTTCCTTTTTCTTCTCGTTTTTCGTTGACGATCGTTAACTGGTGCCGAAACCCGGGAGCGGAGTGGGTTCGAGTCATTAACGTGCGAGTTGGTTTTTGTTGTTTTTTTTCCTTCTTATTCACTTTCGTGTGATTTAATTAAAGTAGGTAATGGTGGAATTGCGGCCGGCAGCGTTTGAAGTTCCACAGTTACCTAAAGAAACCATGGCTGAAGCCCATGCGAACACACTGGCGTGGATGAAGGTGCGGGCAGTGACGTCACAGGACATGAGGAAAATGATCTCAGACCTCGAAAAATTTTCTGGGGAAATAGGTGAGTTAAATCATTTTCTCAAAGGTGGAGATAGGATTATGGAGAGGATACAAGCCAAGATGGACGAAGGGTTACTCGACCCAGGTGACGCTAAGTCAATAAAGGCAGACCTGGTGTGCAGGGTGAAAAGGAAGGTGCTGAACCTGATACAGGCGGACGAGGAAACCCCGTGGGAGATAGTAAAGACGAGACTGAAAAAAGCATATGGGGGGGGGACGATGGACCCCAGAGGAGGATATATTCCAAATGTTTCGAGAAATGAAATCTCCGAGACAGAATAGTGGACAGTATGCTGCAGTCCTGGTTGTCCGCTACAATAAAATAAATGAGAAAATGAGGGAGACAACTAGCGCCGATGAAGTGGAGGGCAGGATGGGATTCCTGTCAACAATCTTAAAGGTACAATTAGCGAAGGAGACGGGAAGGAAGGAAGGGTTCCCTAATGAGCGATCGTTCCTCGAATGCGCCCAGGCGATGATAGATGCTAGCGCAAGGGAAGAAGAAGTAAAAATGAACGAAGATGACAACGATTGGAGCCAGATCCCATATAGGAGAAACAGGACCCCAAAAGCAGTGTGGAGGAGACAGGAAACGCCGTTTGCCGGTAGAGACAGGGGAGCGACAAGAGAGAGAAGATTGGGAGTGACGAGGCCTAGGTACGCACCTCGGAATGAAGAAAGGAAATGTCATGGTTGTGGAAAGACGGGCCATCTGGTAGCTCAGTGCCCTCGCACTAAGTGCTTTGAGTGTGGGGAAGAAGGACACATAGCAAGACAATGTCCATACTTGTTTCGTAGAAGGGAATTTCACAAAGCAGAACCAATGGAGGTGAACAACCAGGAAATCCGGGAGAGGCGGAGCGCGACACCAAGTGAAATTGGATCATCGGGCGACGAGTCATCAGGGACGTCGGAGACAGACGGAGAGGAGTCGAAGCGCAGCGGGAGCAGACGACGAGAGTGGCAGAAGAATCCCTCGCGCAGATGGGAGCGGCGTACGGAGGCCTGAGGAGAGTGGCAGCAGAGAGGCGACCGCATCCTAAGGTGCAATACAGTGCGGGAAAGGATGTGTGGTTTGCCAATTATCGAATTCGGGAAGGGGGAGAGGTGCCTCATTGATACTGGCAGCACCAATACAATAATATCTCGTGGTGCGTTAGAGAGGTTGCGTAGAGGAGAGAGGGCACACCAGATCAAGGTATGTAAGTGTAAATTACTTACTCTTGGGGGACCCTGCGAAGTAATGGGAGAAGCGGTCGTGGGGCTGGAAGAATGGGCGAAAGTAATGGGTGACATAAAAGTACACGTCGTGGAAGACATGCCACGGGAATACCAGATAATAGTGGGGTGTGATTTACTGGGAAAAGTAGGCGCGCGCATCGAAAACGAGGGGGAGAACTGGAGGATCAAAATAGGGAAGCGAACCTATCGAAGCCGGGGGGGCGTAAGGGGCGAAACGGAGCAAATAGGAGCGGTTAAAAGAGTGGAGGATTGGAGGGAGAGTCTGAGGAGCGAGTTTAGGGATATTTTTTTCGCTGAAGGGGACAAGCTAGGAGCAACGGGGAAAACGCTACATGAGATCCCGTTAAAAGTAGAGCGGGTGACGTATGTGAAGGAGAGGCGGTATCCGCAAGCGCTCAGACAACACATTAGAAAGGAGATCGAGGATCTCAAGCGCCAAGGTATTATCAGAGATAGCACGTCTCCGTATAATAGCCCTTTGTGGGCAGTGAAAAAGAAAAGTCGACCGGGAGAATGTGAGGAAAAATACCGAGTCGTGGTGGATTTTCGGAAACTTAACGATAATACCCTGGACGAAAAATATCCGATCCCGCGGTTCGAAGACATCCTAGACAGACTAAACGGTGCAAAAATTTTTAGCACATTGGACCTAAAAGCAGGGTACCATCAGATCAAACTAGCTGCGCATGACCAACATAAAACGGCGTTTTCGTTTGAAAGAGGGCATTTTGAGTTCACGAGAATGCCGTTCGGTCTCAAAAATGCTCCAATAACCTTTCAGCGTCTCATGGACGAACTTCTGAGAGGAATGGACGAAAATATGTGCCAAATTTACATGGATGACCTGCTGATCTTCAGCCGAACGGAATCGGAACATATTCAACACCTCCGGAACGTATTTGAGAGATTAAGGGATTTCGGGTTGAAACTGTCAATAGACAAATCGTCACTGGGGCAGGAGCAGATTAGTTTTTTAGGGCACACAATCTCACAGGAAGGGGTTCAACCAGACTCGACGAAAGTAGAAGCGATCCAGAGAATGGAGGTGCCAAAAGATGTAAAAGGGATTCGGAGATTACTGGGCACGCTCAATTACTACCGCCGTTTCGTGCCGGACATGGCAGAATATATGGTACCCATTAACAATTTACTACGGAAAGGAGCACGGATAATGATCACGCCGCTGATAGAGCAGAATATCCGCAAATGCTTGGCACGTTTGCAGGAGGCGCCGATTTTGGCTTTCCCTAACTTTGAGAAGGATTTCACGATCACCACCGACGCAAGCGACTATGCCTTGGGGGCAGTATTGTCACAGGAAGGCGAAGACGGGGAAAGACCGGTGGCTTACGCGAGCAGACGCCTGACGGACACGGAGGCGCGGTACAGCGCTCTGGAACGAGAACTCCTCGGGATAGTGTGGGCCATTGGGCACTTCCGTCCGTATGTATTTGGCAGAAGGTTTCGAATACATACGGATCACCGACCTCTTCAATGGGTCGGAAAACTCAAAGAATCCTCCTCAAGGGTAACAAGGTGGAAGGAATTCTTAGCCCAATACAATCTGGATATTGTATATAAGCCAGGCAAAGACAACGTCGTGGCAGATTGGCTGTCGCGCGCTATTATGGTGAACGCCATAGAAGAAGGGGAAACATCGAGCGGTATGAGGCAGTTCATTGAGGAATGGACGCCTGGAGAAGCGGGCAGGAGCAGCACGCGGAAAGATAGTGACAGGAGTGCGGACACACCATCAGACGAGTCTATAGGAGAGAGACCGCGTGATATGGAGACGACGGACGAAATTATCAATGATAAGCGGAGGCAGATCATATGGAAAACTCAAACATCGGGTGCTCTGAAAATACTCCATAGTACGTACGGTAGGAGTCAGATCGCGACGATTTGGTCACCACCGGGAGTTCGAGGAGATCAAATTTGTCAGGCTCTCAAGGACGTGTCCAAACCCGGCAAAACACACCATTTATTCGTGGGCAACGAGACTGTGTGGGACAAAATTAAAAAGCTGTGGCAGAAAGAGCTGTTGGGGGTGGATCGCTCGTTCATTCGGTGTCTTTCCGTGGTCCAAACCCTGCGGGACGAGGAGCAGCAACGCGAGGTAACACTGGCGTATCACCAAGGAAAAACCAACCACCGCGGTGGGCAGGAGACGGCACAAGCACTACGAAGGCGCTATTTTTGGTGGGGGATGCAGCGGACTATTCAGGAGGTAATCGGAGCATGCGAAGTTTGTCAGAAGACGAAATATGATAGACATCCCCCGCAGGGACTCCAGGAGGAATCACCCACGGCAGAAGCACCACTGACGGAGATTCAAGTGGACACCTTCACGTGGCGGGGTTTTAAGTGGGTCACTATCATCAACCCATTTAGCAAAGTGGCTATGGCCTACGCGGTGGGAGACAAGTCATCAGATTCCATATTACAAGCCCTCAACACATGGTTTCAGTTCTACGGCATACCAGAGAGGATCTCGTCGGACGGGGGACGGGAGTTTGACAATGCAACCGTGAGAGCCGAAATGCAAAAACGGGATGTGGTATGGCATTTTAATACCCCCGGGCATCCCAAGAGCAGGGGAACCATCGAAAGGTTACACAGCACCCTCAGCGACCACTTACGCGTGTACCAGGTGGATAAAGGCCTGTCGGCGAACGTAGCGATGCCAATGGCGGTGGCGGCATACAACCACTCGATACATGCCACGACGGGGTTAGCACCCTTCGAAATTTTGTTTGGATTACGAGTGAGACCGAGGAACTGGCCAGAGACGGTGGTGGATGAGGGAATGGTGGCACAGCTCCATAACACCCACATACAGCTCGGAAAGATGTGGTACAAAGTACGCGATAAGATTATGCGCGAAAAATCCAAGCGCGTGGCACGGGCAAATTTGAAGGTGCGGGATCGCATAGGAGCAATATCGATTGGGACCGTTGTGTACAGAAAAGTCGTGTCAAATCGTAGTAAGGAACTTGTTCGGTATGAGGGGCCCTTTAAGGTCATCATAATTCGGGAACATAATCTCGTGACCATCGAGAGTATGACCACCCCAAAGAAGAGGCGAACCGTTCACATTGAACAGTTGAAACTCCCACCACAGGGGGGGGGGGGAGGGTGTTGAATGTGCGTAAGATGGTGTGCCCTCGATCCGATACGGAGCAACTGATCCGGAATCATATGTTTCACATGTTCACATTCACATGTGCTGCTCAGAGAGAGTTTTTGTTTTCATTATTTACATTGTGGATGTTCCATTTTTTTTTTACCTGGCAGCCACCGGGTCCAGGGCGAATGTATTATTTTTTGTTATTATTATTTTTGTTTTATTTCTGTATTATCTCTTTTCTTTGTTTTTTTGTGAGGACTATGAATATATTAGACCGTAAACGTGATGTAAGGGATTACAGGCTGTGTGCTGAGTGCGGCGGACCTTGGAGTTTACGAAGAGATATGCGTAAACTGGCAGGGGGGAGTTAAGGTTCGGACGTCGTAGGCAGCCAGCCTAATCCTTAAGTCATCGGGATGTAAACATCCCGAATGTATTTAGAGAGGCTTTAAAAGCTCAAATAAAAACAGTCTTGTGACAACTCTCGTTCAGTAACTACATTCAACCTCTTTCCTTTTTCTTCTCGTTTTTCGTTGACGATCGTTAACTTATATATATATATATATATATATATATATATATATAAGTTATCATCTCCCAGTAGACGATCAAAGCAAAAGAGAGAATATGGATGATAATAATGCACACAGGTTCGATTGTTAACTGGCTTTATTCTGTTCTCATCTTTATCAATACCCAGGACTTGTTTACATTAGGCCCTGTGTTATTAGGCTTAACAATGTCTTGCCACTAGCCATAAAACCCCCCTACCAGTTTACGGGCATTCCCCGTAAACTTATACATATAAAAAAATAAAAATTTGTTTTGTTTACAACGGAAATAAAATTTGGACACTGATAAAATAAAAAGACGCAAAAGAAAAACGTTCTTCCATTGTACACAGGTGAATTATAATACGAACAAAAAGGAAAAAAGAGAAAAAACAAACAAAAACGACACTACTGTCAAAATTAGTGCGTGAAACACCGACTAGGTGTTTTTAAACCCTTCACTCCCAAGCTCTGACCGGAATTAGGTTGCACCGCCATGACACTCTGATTCCGGTGCTAGAAATTTCAGCTGCACCTTCCTTCGTTTTATCGGGGGTTTGATGCTCTCGATGGTGACTACATTATGTTCGCGGAGGGCGATAACCCGGAAAGGCCCCTCGTATCGTGCCGATTCTTTCCCTCTGTTGGAGCTCTTTCGGTGATATACGATTGCACCGAGTTTGAGTTTCCCCGTGATATCGCGGACCTGGAGGTTTTCTCGCGCCACCCACCGGAGTTTCTTCTCTTTAAGCATGCTCCGTACGGTCGCCCACTGCTTCCCCAGTGCGATACGATTATTGACGACGCACGCTGCCATGTCACTGAGCTCCTGTCATCTCTCCGATATCCTCTGAGTCCGAACAGGGTCTCGACCGGGGAGAACAATGTGGTGGAATGTACCGAGTGGTTGTATGCGATGACGGCCTTCTCCATCGCCACTCCCGGTTCTAACCCTTTTTCCCCGTGGTAGATACGCAGGTGGTCACTGAGCGTACTATGTAGCCTTTCTATGCCCCCCCCGACTCTACCGGTGTCCTGGGGTGTGTTGAGATGCCAACGGATCTCTAAGGCCGCCACCTCGGCCTTCATATCTGCATTTTCAAACTCCCGTCCTCTGTCGGAAGCGATAGTTTCCGGAACGCCATAGAATTGGCACCAAGAGCGTAATGACTGCACAACTGTGTTCGCCGATCGGTCTGCTATGACTTGGGTCATTGCCATTTTGCTAAACCTGTCTATGACGGTTAGCCACTTGTGCCCTCTCCAGGTGAATGTATCTACTTGTAGATCTTCCAAAGGTCTGTCTGCTGTCGGGGTCATGTCTTGCATTGCTCTAGGCGGGTGTCGGTCATACTTTGTGGCGAAGTATGTGTCACAGGCGCCAATAACGCTCGCGATTGTGTTCTTCATGCCCCACCAAAAATATCTGTGCTTGAGGGCCTACAAGGTTCCTTCGATCCCGCGGTGGTTCGTTTTGCCCTGGTGAAAGGCAAGAGTAACCTCCCGTTGACGCTCTTCTTGACTGACCGTTTCCACTTGCAGGGTACACCGAATGAATATGCGGCTAACCCCAATCCTTTCCGTCCACCATAGCCGTTTGATACGGTCCCAAATAGTCGCATTGTCCACGTAAAGGTGGTGCGTCTTTCATGGTGTGGACGCATCTTTCAGGGCTCGTCAGATCTTGCCATTCGTAATTCCTGGCGAGGACCATATCTTCACGACGTTACAACGGCTGTACTTGCCATACTCGGTCTTAAGCAGCCCTGATGTCTTTGTGATCCAAATGATTTGGCACTTCTTATCATTAATTATGTATTCAATGTCTTCGATATCCAACGGTCGGTCTTCCGCTGAGCTTCCGCCTCCCGTGACGTCTTCTGTGTCGGTCTCCTCGGGCGGGTCTAGCGCACCTTCTCTACCAGGTGACCATTCCTGGACGAATTCCCGGATATCTTGCGATGGTCCCGCCAGCTCCTGTTTAATGGCGTTGACGATGATTGCACGCAACAGCCAATCCGCTACCACATTTTCTCGCCCTGGCTTGTATAAGATACCCATCGTATACTGGCTAAGGAATTACTTCCATCGGGTTATGCGCGCCGACGACTCCTTAAGCTTCTCAACGTAGGAAGCTGTCCCTTCGTAGGGGTCAGTGGTCCGTTAGAACCCTAAATCGCCTTCCGAAGACGTAGGGACGGAAGTGCTCTATCGCCCATACGATTCCCAGCAGTTCCCGTTCAAGCGCGCTATACCTGCTCTCGGTGTCCGTAAGGTGCCTGCTAGAATATGCGATCGATCTCTCTCCTCCATCTCGATCTTGTGAGAGTACCGCCCCCAACGCGTATTCACCTGCGTCCGTGGTAATGGTGAACGGAAGTGTGAAATCCGGGAAGGTGAGGATAGGCTCCCCCTGTAACCGTTCCATGCACCGCCCAATGTTGTTCTCCATCTCTGGGGTGATATTGACCTTCTGTCCCTTCCTGAGTAGATTATTGATCGGGACGAGGCATTCTGCCATTTCTGGTACGAACCTCTGGTAATAGTTTAGCTCCGAGAAGGCTCCGGATTCCTTTGACGTCCTTCGGAATGGTCATCCTCTTAATAGCTTCGACTTTGCTCCGATTGGGTTGCACTCCCTCTCTTGTGACGATATGGCCCAAAAATCTTACTTGTGCTTGGCCAACAAGCGATTTTTCCACCGATAATTTCAGCCCGAATTTCCTGATGCTTTGGAACACCTGTCTCAAGTGCTTTGATGTTCTTCCTTGCTTCGGCTGAAAACTAGGAGATCGTCCATATATATCTGGCAGTACGATTCCTCGATGCCCCTCAAGAGTTCGTCCATTAATCTTTGGAACGTGACCGGCGCATTCTTTAGCCCGAAAGGCATTCTGGTGAACTCATAGTGCCCACGTTCAAATGTGAACGCCGTCTTGTGCTGATCTCTCCGATGCATCTGTATTTGATGATATCCCGCCTTAAGGTCGAGTGTGCTGAATATCGTGGCTCCACTTAGTCGGTCGAGAATGTCCTCGAATTGAGAAGTGGGGTATTTTTCGTCAACGGTATTCTCATTCAGTTTCCTGTAGTCGATGACTACTCGGTACTTTTTATCTCCGACTACTCCTTTTTTTTTACGGCCCACAGAGGGCTATTGTATGGAGATGTAATGTCAACTACGATTCCCTTCCTCTTCAACTCCTCTATCTCCCCCCTGATATGCTGTCTCAGCGCTTTCGGGTATCTCCTTTCCTTGACATATGTCACACGGTCCTGTTTGAGTGGTATCTCGTATACCGTCTCCCCCGTTACGCCAAGTTTATCCCCCTCTTTGAAGAAAATGTCGGTGTATTCCTGCCTATATCCTTTTTCCAGTCTTCCTCTCACTTGACTGCTCCTATTTGCTCCTTTCCTTTCCGACCTCCAGGGTCCTCAAACGTCGGTACGGTTTTCTTCCTATCCTGATGGACCACACCCCCTCTCTCTGCACCTCACCTTTGCTCCTACCTTTCCCAGGAGGTCACACCCTATAATCCCCTAGTATTCCTGTGGCATCTTTTTCACCACATTTATCGTAATTTTCCTCTCCTTATCCGTCCATCTAGCCAACCCCATCGCTATTTCGCCTTCTACTTCGCAAGGCTCTCCCAGCGTTACTAGTTTACAGGCACACGGTCAAATCTGCGACACCCTCCCCTCGGCACATAATTTTCTCGCCACCGTTCTGCTTAGGATAGTACAGGAGGAGCTCCATGTGTCAACCAGACACCTCACCCCTCTCGCCACTCGGATAATGGGTATACCACCGTAATTTCCACTCACACTATAATTTGTTAACGTGCGGTCACCCCTTTGCCCACCCGCTCCTCAGGCCGCCGCTTGTCTGCTGGGACTTGGGAGAATGAAAAAAAAAACGGCCTTTTTTCTAGATTTTTTTTTTTTTTCAAAGGGATTTAATAATTAACACAGTCGTAGAACAGATTGACAAACAGACAACGATTGCCCTGTTTGAAAGCAGAGCCTCTCCTTTCGGAATAGGCTGTAATGCCCGATGTATTAAAATAATCAAGACTGTCTGGCATTGTATTTTTCGATTATTGTGTAGGCTGCGAGGGAGGTTGTCCATGTGGATTTGGGAGGTCTCTGGGCTGTTTGTAAATACTGTATGAATGAGCGAGTGAATGAAAATTGTAAATATGGTATGAATGAGAACATTTATCACAATTACTTACTGCCTAATAAGGGAGATTGTAATTTTATCATAATAAAGAAGTTTCATATTATTTCAGTTTCAAATAATTTTATTAAGATAAAATTACAATCTGCCTTTTATTAGGCAATGAGTAATTGAGATAAATGTCATCATTCATACTATATTTACAATTCATCATTCACTCGCTCATTCATACAATATTTACAAACAGCCCAGAGGCCCCCCAAGTCCACAAGGGTCACCTCCCTCGCATGCGAAGGAGGAAGCGGAGTCTTGGGGAGTCCCCCACGCTCCTACGTCAGCCGCGTCACTGGATAAGCCAGCGGAGGCTGACCAAGAGCGCGAGAGCCACAGACGCTCAGGACATGATTAGAGGAACTGGCCATTGCCAGAACTCCCACTATCACTTAGTTATAGCAGGTCACGAGGCCACTGCCGTTTTAATCTCCGAAGAGGATTATAGGGGTGAGTGGTGCAGTGCAATGACTGTGCTAGGGAATTAGGGTGGTTGGATAGGTTACTATGGAATTTTATGAACTTGGAAGGGATGAGTTCAAGAATATAGGGTATATTCAGATCATTGTGAAAGGTTTTGTTGCTGACGTAATAAGGGGCATTTACTATTGTTCTTAGGACTTTTGATTGAAAGGATTGGATGCGCTTGATGTTCGACTTTTTTGCTGTCCCCCATAGCTCTATTCCGTATGTCCAGATTGGCTTAAGTATAACCTTGTAAATAAGTAGTTTGTTTTCTATTGAGAGGTGGGATGTCCTTCGAAGTAGTCTGTACAGTTGTCCAAAGCGTCTGTTTAGTTTTTGTCTTTTTAGCCTCGTGTGTGGGTTCCATGTCAGTCTTTTGTCGAGATGGAAGCCTAAATACCGTATTGTCTCAGAGACAGGGAGAGGAATTGAATTTAAAAAGACTGGTGGACAGGACTTGCGGCAGAGGGTAAAGGTTATGTGGGAACATTTTCCTTCATTGACTTTGATTCGCCATTGGTTGCACCAATACTCGATCTCGTCGAGGTGTTTTTGAAGGTTTTGGGATGCTATATTAGGGTCTGGATGGGTTGACAGGACTGCAGTGTCGTCTGCGAATGTTGCCAAGAAGGTATTGGTGGTAGAGGGGACATCAGCGGTGTATAGATTATAGAGGGTGGGACCCAGAACGCTGCCCTGTGGAACTCCTGCTTTAATGGGATAGTAGTTAGAATATTCTAAACCACAGCGGACTTGGAAGAAACGGTTTGAAAGGTAGGATTGTAGGATTAGGAATAGGGTTTGCGGTAAATATCCTTTGAGCTTGTAAAGCAAGCCTGCGTGCCAGACCCTGTCAAAAGCTTGAGCTATGTCCAGAAAGGCAGCAGTGCAATACTGTTTGGTTTCAAGGGCTGAGGATATGTGATCAACAACGTGAAGGCCTTGTTGAGCTGTGGAATGTCGTTGGCGGAAACCAAACTGATGGGTAGGGTAAAGGTTTTTGGATTCAACAATTGGAAGTAGGCGTTTTAATAGGAGTTTTTCAAATATTTTTGAGAGGATAGGGAGTAGGCTAATTGGACGGTAAGATGAGGCGTCATTGGGTGGTTTACCGGGTTTGGCGAATAAGACAATAATGGAATGTTTCCAGAGGAGAGGAAAGTGCGTCGTTCGGATAATGCAATTATATATATAGGTTAGGAAGATTATGGCTTTAGGAGGAAGTTGTTGGAGGATTCGAGGAGTAATGAGATCATATCCTGGAGATTTTTGGTAAGGTAATTTTTTCAGAAGATATTTAACCTCGGAGAGGTTAACGGCTTTTGGTGGTAGTGAGAGAGGGATAGGTGAAGTGAGGAAATCTTCAACAGTTGGACGGTGATTATTGTTTTGAGGAGTAAGATGAGGAGTGAAAGTTTGGGAAAGATGCAGAGCAAATTCCTCCGCCCTCTCGCCATCCGAAGCCGCCCAGGACCCGTCATCACGACGGAGTGGGTGTGAAACAGGATGGTATTTTAGGATTTTCTTAGTTAGATTCCATAAGGAGTTGTCCCTGGTAGACAGGGAGGAGAGATAGGAATTGAAAGAATCGGAACGGAAGGATGCCAATTGCCGCTTTACCAGCCTGCAGTACTGATTGTATGAGCGACGATCAGCAGGATGTCGGGATCTTTGCCACACTGTTCTTGAGTGGCGTTTGGATTTAATTAGGTCTTTGAGATACTGAGGTAAAGGATTTTGATTGTGAATTTTTAGGTGACGGTGGGGTGACGATGCCTCCCAGGCCGACCTCTGGATCAGAGTAGTGAAGGAATGCACCGCATCATCTAGGTCTTGGGATGTTTTCAGAGGTACTTTGAGGTCTACGGAGTCTGTAAGAATCTGGCGGAAGTGGTCCCAGTCAACTGGGCCCCTAATAAATGAAGGAGGAGTCATATTATTAATAAAAAATTGTGTAGGAGCACTTTTATAAATTCACTCCGGGAAATAGTATTGAAATCGTTTTTCTTGTTGACGAGAGGATTGGATCTGAAGTGATAAGAGTTTTTCGAGGGTAAACAGCACATCATGTTTTATTTACCTTCTGTGGGATGACAGGTACCATATGATTAGCAGAGGTGGTGCGAAAGCAGTCAATCATGTGCAAGCCAGTCCTATTTTGTGCACTACATTGCCCAAATGTATTGTTTTATGAGTAGTATAATATAATATTATAACATCAGTTACACTACTAATCCATTGTCGGTAACTTTTCCATAATCATTAGCCCATTACTTAATAATATACCCAAAACCAATTAAGTAAAGGAAGGGAAGTATGGGTTTTGATATGGATATGATTCGGTAATAAATAAGACAAAAACATTTTTGTATAATCACATTTAATTTGAAAATAATATTTACATTATAAAACTACTTTAAATCTGTACAACGTCGACAAAAACCGTTTTGAGCACTATCATAAAATATTAATTTAACTTATCAAATTAGAGCGAAAAAACTTCAGCCATTCAAAATTAAAGTGCTCTACTTCGGTAAAAGAAATGTAACAATGGTAGTCTTATCAGTTTCCAAGCAGTTGCAATCACTAATTTACATATTTGTAAATAACTTGCAAGGTCTCATCTAATTACCTCCAATTAAATAAGCATTTGTTTGCATACACAATCTAATGAAATACCATTGAATAAAAAACATAATCATTAAATGATGTACAACCAATAGATAAATTACTTTATTATCTTTACATGGTTGTATCAAAAAGATACGTAATATGTATTATATTGACAATGAAACAATTTTTATGGAGCTGCTGATATGTTTTAGTTTAAAAAAATGCAATTTTATTTTATTTAACGCCCTCAATCAACTACTGAATGATGTCTAAAAATGTTGGAGTACAACTTTATTTTGATTAGATAAAACAAAAAAACAACAATTAATGAATATACCTGTTCTCTTGTATTGTAGTTCACTTTTTTAATTTATCGGAGAAAATTCATTTATTGAAACTATTTTTTCAATAGAATGATTCGATCATATTTTCCCTAAAAGCTCATCATTGGCCCTAATGATATGGATATATATGCTTTTGGAATCTTGTTTTGTTAGTTTGTGTGCAAAATTATTATTACAATCAAACACGTGACCTGCTATAAACGCGTGACAGAGGGAATGGCCAGTTTCTCCAATCATCTCCTGATTGTCTGTGGCTCTCGCGCTCTTGGTCAGCCTCCACTGGCTAGTATCCGGTGACGCGGCTGACGGAAGAGCGTGGGGGACTTCCCAAGACTCCGCTTTCTCTTCGCATGTGGATTTGGGAGGTCTGTAAATATTGTATGAATGAGCGAGTGAATGATGAACTGTAACTCGAATCAAGGCAATGCGCTTTCAGAGCGTCTGTATTGTCAGAAATAGCATAGCACTGCAGTGACCAACCAGTACCTAGTTTGATGGTCATACATGATCTAGTATAGCTCTTTGGAAAAAACTAGGTTAAGTAGCTTACCCAACATGTAATAATAAATATGCCATCAGAAGAATGGAATATCCTTCCACCAAATCCGCTGTATGAGGGATGATTACGACTCTCAAGGTAGTGGAAAGGCAGGGATCAAATTCACGCGGAGTTAGTTGTTCCCCAGCCTGTGGTGTGCGTATTTCAGTGCAGATGGGATTTCTGAAACGGTCAACAGGTGTGAAGGAATACTGCGATTAAGGAACAAGAAGGAGGTATCCCTGAAACTGTCTCCACTGGGAGATGTCCTATTGTATCAGGGGTGTATGATCCGCAGGAAAGTAAAAGGACCCAAGTCAATCTCACCTACTTTCGGAAATCAAGTGTTGCAATAAAGGACTAAATATAAGAAACAAATGACGAAGTTAAAAAACAACATGGGTCATACATTCAGAAGTGCAAAGGAGTATAATAAATAGAACAGTGAAATTGACATTATATACTTATAACTTCTACTTAGTTAATTACTCTATTAATGACTTCATCTCCACGTGAAACACTTTTCCTGTGTCAACGGTTTTAAGTTCTCAGGCCCCTCCGATTTGTGTTGGAACACTAAAGAGTGTATATGGTTTAGTTAGTCATTGCAGAAGGGGACCTGGTATCGTAGCGTCACAACTTAATCCTGTTCTCCTGTTATATGAAACTTATTTGGACATATGCCTACGGAAGGTTAGGTTCAAATAAAACTGAATACAGTTTTTGCATTGTGGTGATTTATAGCTCTTACCCTATTCAGGTTCAGCGTGATCGCTTGGAAAAAGGAAACAACAAAATCCGAAAAAGGCCCGATTTCAATTGTGTTTAAAAAATAAACGGTTACTATTGAGCGTTTGATATTTACGGTTTATAAGTTAGCAAAATACCAAATAGCGGTATGATGTCCGGGCTCTTGCGAGTTCACGGGGTTTTTACCCATTTGACAGTTCTTTCTGCAGGAAATCCTTACGGTTTGGCGAGTTTTTTTTTTTATGAATCTTTGACCATTATTTTATAATGTACTTATTTTTTTCACAACCGATTTTATGGAGTTTCTGCTACGTCTTCCCACTATGATATTTGTTGTCGCTCCTTAGATACATGGGAACGATATACGCAGAATAATTCATTTCATGTATCTCGGATTTCGTCATAGGTCCAGACCGCATCATCTTCCAATAACTTTTATGCAATGACGTCATACAGTAAAAATTAAAATTTCAAATTGTAAAACATTGTTTGTTTATTGTAGAACACCAAAAACCTCATAAAAACCAGATTCTCATATAATTTATATATTATAAGAGCTTACGTTTAATATGCCTTGTCGAAAACAGTTTTAATGCATTAAAGAGTAGTCACCCAACAGTATTAGACATCATAAAAACATTATGAAACTCAAAGTTAAATTAAACACGTTTCATAATTTGTTATTAAAACTGACAGTGATATTCAAATAAATTAAATTGAATTATATTTACTTACGACCATTTGAAACCTTGTTCGTTCAATCGATTTGGTCTCATTACTATTTATTGATTGACCTTTTACCAAAAGCAACTCTCATATAAACAAAAAAAATACATTTGTAACTAAAAGTTATTAGAAAAAAAAAATGGATAGGAAACTAGACACATCATACATATATTACACATATTATACTGGTGTGATGTTCGTAGGTGAACAAATGGTATTGGGGTGTTAAAAATTACACAGAAACATTCAATAGCGATATTAAACATAATTGAGTTAGTATTGACTAACTCGTGTACGTGTATATATTGACTCCAATTACATATATATTTATACACAGTACAATTATTTAAAGTGAAATCTATTATATTAATTCATGCATTACATTGGTAACTTTTGATTTATCATTTAACAGCGAACATCAATTTTTTTCAAAATGTATTTGTAAACATTAAAACATTAAAAAAAAATGCCTTCACTACAAACATAGCACATTAAAACGTAAATAGCCACACCTATGTACAACGATGTAAACAAATTCAAAAGTGGTTACACTTAGATATACTTCTACAATGAAGGGTGTTTGTTTTAAATAGTGACCATCCTTAAAATTTCTAATAGATTAACAATTTTTAACACTGAGGCTGCTGCCTGTAACATTTTATTATACATATATATTTATAGTATTTATAAGTAGTAATAAAAATTTAAAAAATCAAATTCTCTTTGGGAATAATAAATAACAGTTCCTTAAAGTTACAACATAAAATACAATAGTATAATAATATAACATAACTAAAAGTTCGGATTAAGGAAATATAACTATACATTATTTTAAAAATGAAATTCATATAAAAAAAAAGCATCAATTCAATACTTACATATATTTTTATTTTTCAATTATCAATGATTTAAATATAGTTTATGTACATTTATATTTACCAAACTTACAAAACGGTTAGAAAGTAAAGCCTTACAAGATATTTTTTATTTACATTAACATCTAACATAGGCATTTAATTATATTTTATTATAATACTATTTTATTTAAATTTAAGATAGAAGAAATTGCGGATGAACAATATTTACATATTTACAATACAAACAGCTATTTTTTTTACTTTGGCACGCAAAGACATTTTTAGTAGTTAGAAGTATAGTATCAGTATATTCAATGACCAATCAGAGTAATTTTTGCTCACCTTCATATTAGAAAAAAAATCAGTTACAATTTAAAAGCTCTCAATCATGAGCTAAAAATAAATTATCAAATTTTCATCTCTTTAAAATTTCCATAAAACTAAGGTATATATAGTAAGGGAATTCAGGTGAAGTAATCGGTATCATATTTGAATTCACACATTTTAACTTTTTCATTCGTAAATGCTTATACCTATTTCATACCAAAACAACAACTAAACTAATAATTAAAACCACCTTAATATCCGTAAAAGAAAAAAAAAGGTTTTGTAGACCAATGTGCTTATTCCGTGATTGCGAGATTTGGTGACCCCGGTACTTTAGGTACAGTGATAACAGAAGAGAATGTGATGTCAATACAATTTGGATCCAGGTCTAGAGGCTCTGTTATACTTTTCAGCGTCTCAGATTTCTCATAATCTGCCATTTTCTGGCTTTGTCAGGAGGAGAGGTATTCGTTGGAGGAAGGTTCTTCGGTGAAGGTGGCTGTCGTTGTCATTTTAAATGAATTCACGGAATTTTCTTTGGAACCTGAAAGATTGTTAACAATTATATAGTGGCTTTTGAGCCTCTGAACTATTTCTTCATGAACCACGTTAAAACACATAGATGTTAGAGCCAAACCGCAGAGAATATAGATGGAGCAGAACCAAACAGTCATTTCTTCCGTCGGGGCTTTGTACTGAATGCGCCCCGGAGATGTGGTATCGTTGGAAACGGAGTCACCAAAACCTATTGTACTGAGAACCATGAAGCAGAAAAATATGCTCTCAAAATAGGACCAGGTTGCTTCAAGCTTGTACATTATGAAAGCTCCTCCGCCTATGTAGACGATCATGACAACGAGGCAGAGGCAGAGAGGGGCGACGAAGTGGCCGCCAGATTTGGGCTCAACGAAGGAGTTATCATTACTGAGACATTCGGCATCCAAGGCAGAGCCAGACCTGGTCGATAGCTTGGCATCCTCCAGGGGACTGAGTAGGTTGTTGCTGGTCGAAGTGGTGTAGGCAGAACTGGACCGGACGTAGAAAGGTTCCTGGGCCGTCCTCAGTCCCTGCATGCGCTGCTCGTACTCTCGCCGTTCTCGCTTCTTCTTCATCCTCTTCTCTTTCTCCTGCATCCGTTTCTCGTCGTAGCAACAGTAGCCGCAGTTGGAGCAGAGGCAGCAGCACAGAGACCGGGTGAAAATGTTCCGCGCGCAGCTCGACAGAAGGCTCCCTACACTTGACAGGTAGAGCAGGACCAAAGGTATGCCCAAGGCAGCGTATCCCATCGTCACAGCTTTTCCCAATCCCGTTTTAGGCACCAAATTACCGTAACCTGAAACATAATGAAAATATTAAGCTCTTGTGCAATGAAAAAAAATATAAATAATTTGATAGTGTTTTTCGAGATAGCTAATTAATGAAACAAGCCCTAATATTCAAATCAAATCTTTATTGTGCTAAAATTACAATCTGCCTTATTGGGCAATAAGTAAATGTGTTCAATGTTCTCATTCATCAGGATTTACAAATAGCCCAGAGACCTCCCAAATCCACTTGGTTGTCACGCAAAAGAGAAAGTTGGGGTTCCGGAGATACCACAACATCCTCTATCAGCCCCATCACCGGATGTATAGAGGCTGACCAAGAGCGCGCGAGCGTGAGACGCCAAGGACATGATTGGAGAAACTAGGATTGGTAGGACTCCCATTCTCATAAAACTGCTGCCGGCCTTGAGGTAACAGGCACATTAATCTTTAAGATGGATTATAAGGATTTGTGAATTTGCATGACTGTACTAAGGGATTGGATAAGTTTTGCAGAACTTGGAGATAAAGAATGCATCGCACATTAAAATCGTTATGAAGGGTTCAATTCCTGACGTTATGGCATTAACTATCATTCTCAGGTAATTCCGCTAAACAAATTAAAAATGGAATGAATTTTACATCATTGTTCCTGGGGAAAAATCAGCTCAAATACCAGGTACCACAAAAACAATAGCATTAAATCCATTCAACGAAGAATTAAAGTACCCAAAAACATAGACAGTTTTTTCATAAGCTTAAAAAAAAGTTTTTATCTTGGAAAAATTACTGATTTGGTAATAAAAATAAAGGTGTCTCTTTTTGGAGTGTTTGATGTTTAAAATATTATTATAAATTTATATAGGAAAGGTTTTTTGTGTATTGAAAGATGGTAAGTAGTATTTTAAGTAGTCTATACAGTTATCCAAAGCTTTGGATGAATTCTTCTCTTTTGGGTCTTGAATGTTAGTTTAAGCTTATAAATGAAACCGGCACTCTAAACCGGGTGCTGCGAAGTGCCGAATCCGGTCGAAAGTTATATCCAGAAAGGCCCTTGAGAAATAATGCTTGCTTTCAAGAGCTGAGGGTTTGTGATCAACAACATGGAGGGTTCGTTGAATATGTGGTTTTGAGATTCTAGCAGTGGTTTTCAAACGAATTTTTCAATGATTTTTGAAAGGATTAGAATCTGGTTAATTAGACACTAAGATGAGATAAACTTTTAGGAATAAACAATATAAATAATATTTCCAGAATAGAATTGTGAAAAATTGTGTTACAGTCAGTGAAGCCCTTTGATTTTAACTCACGAATAATATAAACGAGAAGAATAAGCAAAGACAAAATTAAATTAATTCAAATAATTGCTGCTATTCAGTTAATGAGAAATACCAGTATTATAAATGCCCTCATCAGGGTGAATTGTAATTTAATTAAAATTAAGATTTTATTTTGTAAAAAAAAAAAATTATTTAAAGGGAAAATATAATGCAACATTAAATATTTTTTAAACAAAAAAAAACCCTACAGAAATGCTCCAACCGATATTTTAAATATAATAATTACGATATCGTTTTATAAAATCTTACCATTTATGCTAAAACCTAAATCTGCAAACATGATTTTAGAATATCGTAAAACTTTCGAGATTAGTTTCCAGTTTCAAACAATTTTATTAAGATAAAATTACAATCTGCCTTTTATTAGGCAATGAGTAATTGAGATAAATGTCATCATTCATACTATATTTACAATTCATCATTCACTCGCTCATTCATACAATATTTACAAACAGCCCAGAGGCCCCCCAAGTCCACAAGGGTCACCTCCCTCGCATGCGAAGGAGGAAGCGGAGTCTTGGGGAGTCCCCCACGCTCCTACATCAGCCGCGTCACTGGATAAGCCAGCGGAGGCTGACCAAGAGCGCGAGAGCCACAGACGCTCAGGACATGATTAGAGGAACTGGCCATTGCCAGAACTCCCACTATCACTTAGTTATAGCAGGTCACGAGGCCACTGCCGTTTTAATCTCCGAAGAGGATTATAGGGGTGAGTGGTGCAGTGCAATTACTGTGCTAGGGAATTAGGGTGGTTGGATAGGTTACTATGGAATTTTATGAACTTGGAAGGGATGAGTTCAAGAATATAGGGTATATTCAGATCATTGTGAAGGGTTTTGTTGCTGACGTAATAAGGGGCATTTACTATTGTTCTTAGGACTTTTGATTGAAGGATTGGATGCGCTTGATGTTTGACTTTTTTGCTGTCCCCCATAGCTCTATTCCGTATGTCCAGATTGGCTTAAGTATAACCTTGTAAATAAGTAGTTTGTTTTCTATTGAGAGGTGGGATGTCCTTCGAAGTAGTCTGTACAGTTGTCCAAAGCGTCTGTTTAGTTCTTGTCTTTTTAGCCTCGTGTGTGGGTTCCATGTCAGTCTTTTGTCGAGATGGAAGCCTAAATACCGTACTGTCTCAGACACAGGGAGAGGAATTGAATTTAAAAAGACTGGTGGACAGGACTTGCGGCAGAGGGTAAAGGTTATGTGGGAACATTTTCCTTCATTGACTTTGATTCGCCATTGGTTGCACCAATACTCGATCTCGTCGAGGTGTTTTTGAAGGTTTTGGGATGCTATATCAGGGTCTGGATGGGTTGACAGGACTGCAGTGTCGTCTGCGAATGTTGCCAAGAAGGTATTGGTGGTAGAGGGGACATCAGCGGTGTATAGATTATAGAGGGTGGGACCCAGGACGCTGCCCTGTGGAACTCCTGCTTTAATGGGATAGTAGTTAGAATATTCTAAACCACAGCGGACTTGGAAGAAACGGTTTGAAAGGTAGGATTGTAGGATTAAGAATAGGGTTTGCGGTAAATATCCTTTGAGCTTGTAAAGCAAGCCTGCGTGCCAGACCCTGTCAAAAGCTTGAGCTATGTCCAGAAAGGCAGCAGTGCAATACTGTTTGGTTTCAAGGGCTGAGGATATGTGATCAACAACGCGAAGGCCTTGTTGAGCTGTGGAATGTCGTTGGCGGAAACCAAACTGATGAGTAGGGAAAAGTTTTTTCGATTCAACAATTGGAAGTAGGCGTTTTAATAGGAGTTTTTCAAATATTTTTGAGAGGATAGGGGGTAGGCTAATTGGATGGTAAGATGAGGCGTCATTGGGTGGTTTACCGGGTTTGGCGAATAAGACAATAATGGAATGTTTCCAGAGGAGAGGAAAGTGCGTCGTTCGGATAATGCAATTATATATATAGGTTAGGAAGATTATGGCTTTAGGAGGAAGTTGTTGGAGGATTCGAGGAGTAAGGAGATCATATCCTGGAGATTTTCGGTAAGGTAATTTTTTCAGAAGATATTTAACCTCGGAGGGGTTAACGGCTTTTGGTGGTAGCGAGAGAGGGATAGGTGAAGTGAGGAAATCTTCAACAGTTGGACGGTGATTATTGTTTTGAGGAGTAAGATGAGGAGTGAAAGTATGGGAAAGATGCAGTGCAAATTCCTCCACCCTCTCGCCATCCGAAGCCGCCCAGGACCCATCATCACGACGGAGTGGGTGTGAAACAGGATGGTATTTTAGGATTTTCTTAGTTAGATTCCATAAGGAGTTGTCCCTGGTAGACAGGGAGGAGAGATAGGAATTGAAAGAATCGGAACGGAAGGATGCCAATTGCCGCTTTACCAGCCTGCAGTACTGATTGTATGAGCAACGATCAGCAGGATGTCGGGATCTTTGCCACACTGTTCTTGAGTGGCGTTTGGATTTGATTAGGTCTTTGAGATACTGAGGTAAAGGATTTTGATTGTGAATTTTTAGGTGACGGTGGGGTGACGATGCCTCCCAGGCCGACCTCTGGATCAGAGTAGTGAAGGAATGCACTGCATCGTCTAGGTCTTGGGATGTTTTCAAAGGTACTTTGAGGTCTACAGAGTCCGTAAGAATCTGGCGGAAGTGGCCCCAGTCAACTGGGCCCCTAATAAATGAAGGAGGAGGCAGTTTGTGAATTGGATTTAGGGAAATGGTTAATAATAATGGACTATTATCGGAGGAGAGGTCATTGAGGCGCGTGAGTGAATAGTTTAGTGTTCCTAAATTATTGTAGAAGAAAAAGTCAAGGAGATCTGGATTTCGGTTGGGATCTGATGGGCAATAAGTGGCTGTGTCAGGATAGATAGTAGAGCAATGTTTCCGTGTGAAGGCAGACAGCAAAGCACGTCCTCGTGTATTCGTGGATCTTGACCCCCAGTGTTGGTGCTTCGCATTAAAGTCCCCACCCACAAGGAAACTATGTCCGATGGAGTCTAGAAAAGAGATGAGTTGGTAATCGGAAATGGATTTATTGGGAGGGCAGTACACTGATGCTAGAGTAAGGGGGAAAGTGAAGGTGCTGATTGACACTGCAGTGGACTGAAGGAAATCATGTGCTACCAAAGGAACTATGTGGTGGGATATGGAGTTATGGACAATGACAGCGGTACGTACATGAGCTCTTCCATCTCGGTGATCAGTTCGATAAGTCTGGTACTGTCGAACGGTAAATGGTCGTTTAGTCGTAAGTTTTGTTACAGTAATAAGAGCTACTTTGATGTTCTTGTCGTGGAGTAGTGCTGTCAGTTCGTTAGTGTGGGTGCGAACACCATTCGCATTCCAAAGGAGAGTGGATAAGGAGTCGGAAGGATCCACTTATGAGTTTTGTTTAACGGGGATAAGGTAGGAAACAAGATTTGTAAGAAGGGAAATGCGAGGGGTAATTAGGGTTCTGAACTCTGTATGGAATGAGGTAAAAGGCTGGTGAGATCCGAAGAACTTGTAGGTTGAGGAATATGCGAGATGTGTGGTTGAGGCACTGCAGTCACAACTGCTCTCTGTTGCGAACCACATCGGTAAAAGAGACCGATGGCCTCAAATTTCTGGCTGGGCCGCTTCTTGTTTCACTGTTAGCCTTGCAGCCCTTGTAGTTGGCCGGACGGCCTTGCTGGCAGAGCACGCATACAGCAGGTGATTTCAGGGGCTTTTTGCACAATTAACTTTTGTGTTACCCACTGCACTTCACATACCTGGGATGGTGGCGGCAGTATGATTTCGTGTGCCTATATTCCTGGCTATTATAGCATTGGACTTTGTCACAGGTGGGAAAGTTCATTGATACTGGAACATCATTGAAATGACATCCAACAATTGCTTTAATCATTAAGCTACGTTAGGGTTGTTTACTTAACACTAAATCTACCATGATAGTAGATATGCTTCAGATCTGGTTGTGGTATTTCTCGCAAGAGTAAAATTTCTTAAGGTTTCATAAACGTTTTTTAAATTTTTTTAAAATATGACACTCAATTAACTTGAGTGCTGCAGATTTAGTTATGAAATTTACATTCTCAGACACACATTGCTCGTCAATCCCCCTTCTCCCAAAATAAAAACATAAATTTATTAAATAATCTTCGTAAATTATCTTGTTACAAGACACATACAGACTGAATTTATTCTGATGTATTTTGAAACTGTACAGGGTTGGATATGAAACCTCAAACTCTATTCATATGCTGCCGGCATGTTCTTTTTAAAATGTTTTACCTAATGAAAACCTATCCACTTTTTCACCCATTTAAACTATTTCATACTTAAATATTAGGGCGTGGCGCAGTCCTCTCCGTGGCGCAGTCTAAATATACTCTGGTTTGTTTAATCCCACTAGTTACAGGTTGGCGGTACAATGCGTCTCAAAGAGAGGATTGAAAACACTTAGGAAAAAGTTTTCTATATACGTTTTCCACCAGATCTTTGACGTCTTACAGGTATCACAGAATGGAGCACGCAATATCATGCATATAAACATACAATAATGTACGTAAGGAAGGTACAATTCGGTGTGAGGACGATTTCTTGTCGATACTGTAACTATCGAAAATAATGAACCTTGTCAGTAATACTGGGCTTAATGTAAGTTCAAGTACTTATAGCTACCTCGTTTGCAATGAGTATTAATTTGGTTTCGCTCTAGCCCTGAAAATGTATTCACAAAGACGAAGGGACATATAGCTGCTGAATGAGTGTCGACGGAGTTAGAATAAAGAAGCTAGGTTTAAATAAGAATGAAGGAGATGAGGAGGAGATGGAGGAAGAGTTGGAGGGGGCTCACGTAGGCAATTACCGCAGAGCGGCGTCCCAGCGGTGACGCGGCACGCTAACGAGACAGCATCTCTGTCCGAGCTCGGAGCTCTATCTCATCTCCTCTCCATTAGCTCTTAATTTTCCCTACCTTCGTCACCTCAACCCCCTTCCGTCATCGCCGAACGACTGTTCCTTTCTTTTACCGATTACTTTCTGTTTCTTCATCTAGGTGTGGAAACACCGACGCAAGAGAAAGATGTCAAGTGGAATCAAATAGCCCAGCTCGTGATTTTCTAATAATAAATGTGTAGGCAACAGTCATATTTGTTCTAATAATAGTTTAAGGGTCAAACTACATTTATTAATTAGAAGTAGTTTCCCCTTATTACGTCAACAACAAAACCATTCATAACCCCTAATACCCTAGCACAGTCATACACTGCGCCAAACATCTCTATAATCCTCCTCACATGGTAAAGTGGATAAACCATCGTGACCTATAAATACGTGACAGTGGGAGTCCTGTCATGAGCGTCTGTGGCTCTCGAGCTCTTGGTCCACTGGCTTGTATCCGATGACGCAGCTGATGGAGGAGCGTGGGCGACTTCCCAAAAATCCGCTTCCTCTTTCGCATGCGAGGGGGTGACAACCATGTGGATTTGGGAGGTTTCTGGGCTGTTTGTAAATACTGTATAAAAGAGCGAGTGAATGAAGAATTGTATATATGGTACGAATGAGAACATTGAACACAATTACTTATCACTGAGCCACATGAAGGCAGATTGTAATTTTATCACAATAAAGTGTTAATGGACGTGCAGGTACTAATGGATTACCATTAGTCCTTTTGGGGACACCATTTTATGAGGGCGGGGGTATGTGCAGATTTGGCCGACAATGCTGTCATTCAGCTATTCGCTGAATTAACATGTGCGTGGTCTCAGTTTTAGTTATGTTTAAGAGTGGTTTTTATATACCAGAAGCTAATCCTAAACCTCTTATAATATTCCCCTCCTATCCTCCTACACATCATCCTTTTCAATGATTATGCAAGATTAAACTATAGCGTCACTCAAGGTAAGTGAATTAATTTTACACTGTGTAACTTTTAATTGCATATTGCAAAATTAATCCTCAACAAGCGCGCATACAATATATATTAGCAACACTATTTTTACTATCATGTAAGCGTTGGGAATGCATAATCGGTTAAAGCTTAGAAAAGCATTCCTTTAGTATGTGAGCCTTGATTTAGTTACAAAAACTAAATTTCCCTAAATAACAAAAATACTGGGCTAAATTTTATCAATAGGAGTGACCATAAGTGTACGGTCCCGATACAGGGGAAAAGGGAGAGCAGCTTTACTTACACGTAGTGTCAGGGACGCTTATGCGCCGGTGAGTAGTAGATTCACGAAGCAGTCCTTGTTGTGACGTATCCCATTGATGTGCAAGCTCCAGGACAAGACAGTGCCCAAGACACATCGTATCGATGCAGTCATCTCCCTCTTCAGGATATCTTACTTCCATGGGTGCGGCATCAAAGGGATGACAGCCGTGATAGAGAAAGCCACAGAGCTCATCGAGGGTCAAGGAGACTGGAGCTCTCGAAACAAAGTGAAAGCGTATGAAGTAGTGTGGAGCTTTGCAGTCAGAGACTATTTATGTGTGGCAAAGCTGTTTGTGGATGTGGTCCCGACGTTTGAGTCATACGAATTGGCAGACTTGGGGACTGTGTATCCCCACCATCTCCATTACTGTCAAACTACGCAAGCTCTCTCCAATCCATTGTAGACATCAAAAACCTTGGGTTGCTCACTCTCCTGTTGTGGGGTCTGGTATTATTTTACTAGCAATGCTGTTCCTAGGTCCATTTAAAGGTTTAGCTATTTTATACCAGTTCTATTCCCTCATTGCATTTCCTGTTTTGTAATTAAATTCATTTTTCTTATCCACGGGATCAAACTGTCATCGGCATCAAAGCCTCCGCCAATTGGCTGCCCCAGTTTCGGGTGCAATCAGTACTCTCGAGCCTGCAGTAATCCCATCCAGTCACCTTATCATCAGGAGCCTAGCTCTCTTTTTCAGTGCATATGAACCTCTGGCTTATTCTTGGGGTCCTCACTGTCAATCAAATTTTTAGCACGATCCGCCCATCGGAGACTTACTTTATAAATTTCAGCTGGTTGTTTTTATTGTTGAGGCTGTACGCTTTCCTCCTTCTCGACCTCTCTTCTTCTCTTGTTGTGCAGAATCGGTGTATCTACCATTGTTTTTCACCAGCCTTGGCCTATACCTCAGACCAGTATGCACTAGGCATACAAATGTCTTCTAATTACAGTAGGCTGTCAAATTCCCGGAATAAATCACAAGCGAACTGACCTGACTGTCACTCAGTTGAAGCCACTTGCCACCTGCTGCATGAAGGGCTTTCATTCTCGGTGCATCCGAAATCAGTAAGCCTTTTCATTTGCGAGCCGGGTCACATTTGAGCTGACATGAATGGTTTGTGGTCCATTGATACCGATGGATATAAGGTACAGATCGAAATGCTGCTTGCTAATATTTGGACATAACAGGCCCTGATATGATGCCTAGATCGTTTTCGTCAGCTCGGAAACAGTTTTAAAAGAAACCGATTCAACTAAACTACGTAACTTAAGTCTACGCATAGCTCATAGTTGAATAATGCAATGTTTAATAAGTACAATCGACCCCAACCTCGTCCTATGATTTTTTCTATTAGGATGATGGATGGGTTGTCTTGTTGCTTAGTTGACTAAGCATCGTCAATAAAAAAGTGAGTAGCCTCTTGAATAAAACAGGATCGAATCCGATAAGAAAACCAAATTTGAAGTTGAGAGGCGTCTAGTGTTGATTTCATCCATCAGCACCACCCCACCAACTACGGCAAAAACATTAAATCGGCCAAAGAGGCAGTCATTTATTTTAATTTTTTAATACGCGCTATACAAGTAATCGACACAGTAATTGGTAAATTATCTAGGATTGTACCAAAAACTTAAATTGACTTGGAAAATTAGGTCACTTATAAATAGCAGAAATATGTCTAACTGAATATAATTGTACATACACACTCTCAACTTTGCGTGATACACATCAATAATAAGGTTTATTGTTTAATCTAAGTTTTACCGGGATTACTTAAAAATTTAACACATTAAAACATATGAAGTCGCAATTTAATACACAAAAGAAATGTTAGATGATTTTAGAAATTCACTAAGAAGGAAACTGTGTACTGTTACAAGGTTATCCAACAATGAAGTTATGCTTATGTTACAAGCTGCTACAAAGCTAATGAGTTAACTTGTCTTTTCCTTTTTTTTTTCCCTCAGAACCGCCATGCAACCGCTTCTCTAACATAAAAAGGGACACAAATACTGACAGAATTTTCAAAGGAAATGCCTGATCATCAAAGCACGAACTACCGCAAAGGTTTTTTTTTTTTTAAATACTTACATGGTTATTCTCAGCAAGGGAAATAATTTAGCTAATGGACTGATAGACCAACTTTATTTATTGTTTAAAAATTTATTCTATGGAGATAATTTTACGGAAACTCGCCGTTTGAGTCTAAAAAATCATTCAGTATAAAAAAAACCTTGAAAATTATTCAGGCAAAGATTTTTCTTTCATCACAATATAAATGTATGCCTTTAGTATAATTAGGTAAATATTACCTCCCTTTACTTCAGATAACAATTCAACGGGTAACTTAGTAATACGTTGCTAATTGGGATAAAAATTTCCTTGGCAAGGAAAGGATAAGTATATTTATAATCATGTCCAGCACAACATGGTTGTAAGAAATATAGTAATCGAAAGTTTTTAGTTGTAAGCACTGCTTGATGGTGAGCGATATGTTCGAAAATTCGCAGTTTCAATACCTTATAGAAATTAATACGACATATAAACAAGAGCTCCTCGGTTTCTATGAAATAAAATTTATTATACAATAACATTTTTGACATCTCTGTTTAAATATATATACATCGAGAACCGTCTCCAACCATATAGTAATACTTAACTACTATCTGCTAGGCAATATGTAATTTCTCGTGCGTATGTATTGTCTGTTTACTATATCATAACAATGAGACTATAAAAATGATGAAGAGATCTAAAAGTATACCTATATATCAGAATTTGGGGGTAAGATATTTAGTTTGAACGTGTACATTATCTCTTCTTAGGATGAACAATTGCCGAATGTTCTTCGTAATCGATAAATGTGATTTTATCGACTTGATACAATCGATTACCAATAGAAAAATTTGGATATGTAAAAAGTGGCATTTCAAACTACAACATATTGGAGGAGCAGTAATATAGATAACTTCTGTGTTTCTCATAAATATATATATATATATAAATATAATAGTGTTAAAGGTTTATTTAGAGCCAAACCCCATTTGCTGTATATAGGATTATCCATGCTGTTAAAACCAAAACATATTAATTCAATCCGATTTATTAGTTTCAATAATAATTCAAAATTTTAAAATTTATTTATAAATATAAATTATTAAATCTCATAGAAAATGTTGATAAATTTTGATAGAACCGTGTAAACGTTTTTCAATTGTATATTTTTAATAGTGCATAATGTAATTTGTACAAATTTGTAGTGTGCATTTAATAAAATATGTTAAAAAATGAAATATTTATTTATTATACATACATATTAGATCTAAAATCAGGGATAATTTTATTGAATCCTATTCAAAAGATGAAATGTTTTCGTTTCAAGCTTAATACGGTTTTTTTCGATCAGAAAAGTATGTACAATTATAAGTAAAGAGCATATCGAAAATACGTCATTATTGCAATGAAACTGCTGGAAAATTTAATGAAAAACATGTATCCATTCTTATTTTTAATTTATATGTAAGTTTGAACGTTACCACCAACCTTCGGCACATATGTTAGGTCCCTACAGAGCGCGCCAGGATCGAATGACGCTCCGAGTTGTAACCTCCTGAATATGGGTACTCTTGTTAAGACAATGATCAACACTTATTATCGACAATTGTATTGATTCAGGTTAGTTATAAGTTTTATTTGTTTATTGTAATATTTGTAGCGCTAATGTGTACATATGTTTAACATTACAGTTCTAAACTGCATCTGCAAGTGTTCAATTTATAACCTGAGAACCTCCACCTCCTTTAAGTTTCTGAATTCGAAACTTACAAATCAATAAAATGGAGACAAAGGCGAAATTTCATTTCATCTCAGAAGCTGGTGAAGATTCCAGAAGTAATGTAGTGAAAGTGACGACGATTCAGCATAAACAACTCTTCGATACTACACTAGTGAAGAATGTGGTGAAGAGTTTGAGAATTCGAAACAAATTTCGAAAAATAGTGTTGACAATGACTGAAGAGCTCTGTGAGATTTATTTGGATGAGAAGGTAATGTAACATTTTATGATGCATATTTAGAAGAGGTTATACCTAACACAAACAATGCTATGACAGGTACCGTAGAAAAACATACGTGTTCTCGGGTTAAATAATATGGTTATTGAAAAATTTAATGGCGAAAATTTAAATGCTAATGTTTGGCTAAATTTATTCGTTCAGGAGTGTGCTAGAGTGGGGATTACTCATGACAAATATGCAGAAGCTATAAGATTATTTTTAGAAAATTCTGCATTAGATTGGTATAATGTATTCTTGAAACAAAACTCAATGTTTAATTGGGAAGCTTGGAATAATTCTTTTATTGAAACCTTCTCAGCACAGTCCTGGACCGATATAGCATATGCATATAATTTTAAATACTTAAATGGTTCCCTGTTAGAATATGCGTTAAAGAAAAGAAGTTTATTGTTAGAAATAGATGAAAGTATCTCACTAAATACTCAAATTAATCTGATTGTAATTAACTTTCCAAATTTTATACAAAATAAATTAGAAAGAAAGTCTATTGTAAGCATGGAAAATTTAATGGCAAAATTAAAACAATTTGGTAAGGTTAATGAAAGAAAAAAAGAGAAAGAAACACAAAAATGTTCAAGCGAGAAAAAACCATGTACAATATGTGAAAAATTAGGTTTTCAAAATAGATTTCATTTAGAGAGTTTAAAAGATAAAAAATTGAAAAAAATAAAAAATGAGAATATTAATGAGAAGTTCAAGATATGATAGCAAGCTCTGAAGGGGCAAAAAACGAGTAGTCCTCCCACTTATTAAAATAAAAATTCTCGCTAATCGAAATCCAGCTATTGGTCTTTATGACTCTAGATCTAATATTTCTTTAATAAATTATGAATTTTTAAATAATAATAATGATATTATAATGATAATATAATGATAGATATAACTGCATCTGCAAGTGTTCGATTTATAACCTGAGAACCTCCACCTCCTTTAAGTTCCTGAATTCGAAACTTACATATATATTATTTAATTAATCAGGTGATAAATAATACGCTGTAGTCACTATTTTTTTATCACTGTTGGGTCAAACTTTAAAATCAAAGGTACCTCCTGAATTTAGTGCTCCATTCCCTGGATTTCTGCAGGTACCTGGAAATTGCCGGACGGCAAAGCTGTTGATCGGTTTGATTATATACTCTTTGATGCCTGTCATACATCCAACCTGCTTTGTACTAGGGCCCAAATAGGAGCCAATATAGACTAGGTACACTATCTAGTTATAGCCCTAATGAGATCCATATCACCGGCATCAGAGATATCAAACACAAGAGACCAACAGAAACGTAAACGAGAACTGGATGTTATTCCAGAAAGTAAACAAGAGTAGATCCTCCTGTTAGCCATGGAGCTAGGCCGTTTAAAGTTAAGACATGGCTTACCAGGAAGGATTAAGTCATTTACAGAACCTTTTAAACGAAGGGTATGTTATGAGTGAAAGAAGATGATAACAATGCTGTGAAGGATAAGGATGAGGAAGTGCAGTCAACTGGAAGAAGTCACTGAGACAATTGAAAAACTGAGAACAATAAATAATAGACCCCAGGACAAGAACCATGCCGGCTGATCTCTATAGGTTCCTTAAAAATCATTATCATATGGGTAGGAGAGAAAATACTTCTTTAATGGAGTAATTGATGTGTAGGTCAATAGACCTTCTACACGAGGAAGAATAGAAAGAAGTGTGAGGCATGTCGTTTATGGCATGTGCTTATAATATATTCTCAAAAATCCTCATTAGTAGACACTTCGTTATCATTCGGTGAACTTGTGGTTGGAAAGTATCAAGCTGGATTTATTACTGTCTATTTAGATAGGCCTATTGTTAACAAGGTCATCTGAGAACTATTAAGGAGACAAGACACACATATACATTGCCAACCCAAGACTTTTTCTTCGATTTCCAAAGTGTTTATTATAGCATTAAACGTCTCAAGCTTTATGAGACAATGTGAGAGTTGGGAATCCATCTGAAATTGATTCGAATGGTTGAAGATGACCACGGAGAGCGTAAGGTGGTCGGCGCAACTTCACTCTGACTGTTCCCCTGAGTTTAAGGTTGACACAGGACTGAGGCAAGGCAATAGCTTGTACTGTTTAATTTGGCCTTAGAAAATATTACCAAGGACTCAGTCACCTGGTCAACAAAGACAATATTCGACGAGTTAGTCTAGTTGCTTGGCTACGCGAACGATTTGAAGATCGTAGCTCGTTCTCTCAGAACACTCACAAGAGCTTTTCTGGACCAACAAAGAACTGCTTCATCAATGGGCTCCATCAACCAGGTGAAAACGAAATACAGTAGCACCGTAGGACCATAAAGCCAACCTAGTCTTTGGGCTCTTGCACCATTAAGAAGGTATATTAGTTTGCTTATATTGGAACTGAGGTTAATTCATTCATCGTTATCTCTGCATACATGAAGCGAGGATTTCTACCCCTCCTCATAAGGCAAACAAAATCCAGGTTGTATAAGACCCTTCCTTGTACGACCAGTTGTAACATTTTCCTGGACATGGACCTTGTCAAAGAACGATCAGAAGGACTTATTGATCTTCGAAAGGAGCGTTTTTTTCAGCTCTGTGAGGGAAGGACAAATCTGGAGAAGTAGTAAAAATATGGAGGGTCGTCACGAGGGGGGTGTCTAGTTACCCTAGCCCTGGTAAAGCCCTGCCGAAGCGAGGGTTGATTAAGTTTATAACCTGGACAATCGTTTCATGACGGTCTTACTATCTGATTCCATATTTGATAGGTATGTGCCCCGACTGAATGACCACGAATTCACACTCAGTATCTGAGGGGAGGCGAAATCCGTCTGAATCCCAAAGGTGAGTGTGAACCGGAGAGAGGCAGACTGAATCGCCGTGGCTAACACTACTTGGCAAGCTTGCAGGGCCATGACAACCGTTGTCCACTAGGGAGAGGTCTCTTCCAAGGAGGTGCTAGATTTAGCGAGACGGAGGCAGAGATTCCCACTAGGAAAGTGTGGGGTCTGACAACGCCGGACTAAAACGTAGCGAGTTGAGGAGAGAGAGATGCAGAGGTTTTCATAATGAAGAAGCCAAAATTCAGAGTTTACATCAGAGCAGCCACGAGCCAGTTAGTTGTCAGGAGAATGATATACAGGCCCCAAACCGCCGGTCTTAAATACCCAGCTGGCTTCGTCAGTAGCCTATCAGCTCTGGTTTTATAGAACCCAATGCCAGTTGAGTATGTGGTTTTCTTTGTTCTCTGACAAAGAGTTATGTCACCGATACGTGACATGGGTCTTGCGGCGGGTTGGGTCGCTTAGTACCTGCTACTGGTAGCTGGTGCCCCAGCTCATATAACTGATTGGCTCACAGCTGCATGTTTATTGTTTACCACATTTACAATGATTTATATTTTGGTTATTTACATTTGTTTGGAAGATATATACAATAGAGTATAGGGGGGTGATTTATCTTATGTATTTAGCGGTCGCTACAGGGAGTTATACATAAATATCAGATGTTGCAAGAATCATAAGGGCTCTAAGACTGAACTGGACTGGGTACATTGGTAGAGAAGATATTTAAATGAGATATTTAAATGTTAGTATATATCGTTAGTTTTGATTAAAACAGCCTTGAACCATGGAAACCACAATAATAAAAGATTGGGAGGACATATGAATGTTGGCAGGAATGAACAATGGCATTCAGAAATAATAAAATCGCGAGGAAGCTTAGACTTATTCTTCAACTCTTGGTTTAAAATTTTTTTTGTGCACGGAGTTTCCTGAATATTTTTTTGTTGTATTCCAGCAAGAAAATATAAAGCTATTTCCAGAAAAAATCGGTAACATGTAACAATGGGCTTTCAAATGCATTTATTTCCTGTGAGATCCAGATGAATTAAAATTTTATAAAGTACCCAGTGCTATTCGATGAAAAATTAAAAAATCGTAAAATCTTGATCCAATAATAAAATCTCTTTTAATAACTAGTTTGTGATCTTTCAGGGGGAGTTCAAAGAAACCCTCCCCCCCCCAAAAAAAAACCAAACAACAACAACGGAATCAGGATCTTTCGTTGGCTTAAACATTGAAAAGAGGTTTGAACTGAAATGTTCAAACACTATTTTAATGATCTTATGTAATTAAATATTGAGATCTTTAATTTGAAAACATATTTAATATGATAGGAAAATATTTTTCTTTTTATTATCATGTAATTAATAAAACCTAATCATGTTTTACAATGATGGAAGTATTTAGTAATGTCATGAGGCCATTAAATGAATACTCCATTAAATCCAACAAAACTCTAAAAAAATATGGGAAGAATTGCTACTTCTTTATCCAAAACGTGTTTTCATCGGCCACAGTCACGTGTCGCTTAGGTAGTATCATAAGTGCCATTACCGCGGATGTGGAACCAAACATTACATTCTGAGATTAATAATAATATACATGTTTAATTTCATGTGTTAGAAAGCATACATGTTTAAATTAAAACAATTAATTCATTTTTATTTTTATAAGGTTGCATAAAAGTCGCAAATACACTTTCTATGGCAGTTTTAATGACTACGTAATTATAATTCATGATAGGCCACAAGTATATATACAATATGGATGTTGCTTTACCCTCTCTCACGATTATAACCTACTGAACCTCAATTATCTGAAATTCGAGACCAACCAACCTGATCTTGAAAAAACTCAAATGGGTCTCTTATATTCATTTACTTCTATCGATCCTATGGCTGATTTCCTTACCAATTCATCATCCTTAAAAAGCGTGCACCTTATGACTTTCCGAAACCACCACCTCCCAGTTCCTTGGTTGGCTCACGAAATTAAAGATTTAATGAAGCGTTCGAATATAGCTAGGAAGAGGAGGTTTATCCACACCAGACATCCGGAAGATGAATCCCTCCTTGAAACTCTTCGCAACCTTACTCACTATAAAATCTGTGTTGCCAAATCAAAATTCTTTCAAGAGTCGTTATTTTCTGTAAGGAACTCTCGCTCTAAGTAGGACCTCCTTAGCAAACACCTCTTCTACTTAATACACACTTTCTGTTCATCTCAACGGGTTTATCGCAATTCTGTCCCTCCAGTCAAATCAATACTGTTTATAATTTACACTTAGACAACTCCTTTTACTCATACATTTCTCCTTCCAACCTCGTTTCCTCAATTATGAAATCGAGGACTAATTCGGTAGGTCCAGATGGTATTTCTATGAAATTCCTAAAGCTTGGTCTCCCTACAATTCTTCCCCTATTGCTTCATATTTCCCCCTTAAGCTTTTTCTGTAAAAAATTTCACATTTTCCTCTTCATGGAAGAGTTCTTTCATTAAATAGTTCATTAAAGTTTCTAATCCCACCTCCCCCAAAGATAACCAATATACAACTATTGTCTTTACCCTTCCCGGAGGGGTTTGGGAAGACTAGTTCGATCTCAAATGTCCTGATTTCCAGAAACATGAGTTTAAGTACCCTACAATTCGGTTTCCGGTCAGAATTTTCCACCCAATCAGCTCTCACCAAAATCGCGCAAGACATACCACCCGTCATTGACCAACAACGATTATCTATCATTATCCTTTTCGAGTTTACCCTTTATCAGTCCATCCATCTATCGAAACTACTATCAATGTCCTTTTGTTACAGTACCGTCAGCTGATTTATTGATTAATTTCTAATCGCTAATACCTGATAAACCTACATCCTAACCCCTTTCATGGTCTTCCGGTGTAGCTCAGGGTTCATATGTATTTCGATATTACTTGTCTGTGCCTACATCAACCACCTCCGTAGATCAATCTATCACTGCTCATTCTACCAATAGCCCCATGACTACCCAAAATTACCTATCATCCCTCCTAGTCAGCTCCAATAGGTCTCTCTATTGATTCAGGAAGACCTGGACTGTATTGAGGCCATAATCTTTTATTGAATGCGGAGAAATCCAAGACCATAGCCATTGAATTGATTCACGCCCCCTCCTCAAAACCCTAATTAATATTCCCACCTTCACCATCGATGTTCAACCTATTCCATTCTCTACTTCAGTGAAAAATCTAGGTTTGGCCACGAATCATCATAGAAACTGGATAAATCATTAGTTTGGTATTCTCTACACAGGAAATAACACATTCCCCAAATCACCAACCGATCCTTTTCTAGCCTTAAACTGCTCAATCAATCCCGATTTCTCCTAACATTACATACGACCCCACTCCTAGTTTCCTTTCTTGTCTTTCTCTATTTTGACCATGGTTGCGTGGTGTATGCTGGACTCTCTAGGGTTCCCAAAGCTCGGTTAAAGAGGCTGATGAATTGCTTTCTTAGATTGGTATCCCCAAAGATTGTCACATTTTGTGGCACTGATCTGAGTTGGGATCCTATCCCATTATCCTCTTATTGACTAAAAAGCCCCCTTATCATCACGACTTCCCACAATTCAAATCAGCAAACAAACCCCACAATATTAGATCCTACCCTTCTGACCTGTATTTCCCATCTCACAAATCTGCTTCTTTTGACCGTTTTTTTTTTATCCGTGCAAGAAACGTTTGGAACTCCATTTCCATCTATATTCGTCGTTCATCAACTGTTTTAATCTAGACTTCGCCAGTTTCTTATCATTATCTAAAATTCATAATTTATTGGTATTATTATATAATAATTTATTTTTCATTCATCCCAGCAAAGTTTTATGCTCTTTCCTCGTAATGATTTTTTTAAATTTATTTATTTTTTCAATTCTTTTAATATTTGGTTTTTGGTATATTTTGTTGCTGTTGGTTCTTTGTAGTAATGCCATAGGTACATAGCCATAGCACATCGTATTATACATGGGTATATAGTATTATTTATAAGCTTTTCAAATCTTTATTATGTGTATTTTTTATTTTTTTCGTCAGATAGACATTCTTATTCTGTTCTTTATTGTTATTATCAGGGGTGAATGTACCAGAACAATTTTGGTTTTCATTTTTCATTTCATGTATAGTGTGTCTTTTGTGAGCACACCAAAGAAAGTCAACGATGTGATAGACTCGCTGGTTGTTGTAGTTTCTAATTTCTCTCCCTCATAGCATCGGTGGCTAGTTTTAACTTCTTATTACATTTTGGCTGAAACCCACTGGTAGATAGCTCACTCACCCACAAGCTAAGGCGATTCCTTACCAGGGAAACCGGGTACCGGGCACGCCAGGATACTATAGGTTCTGCTGAAACTGATGTGGAGGAGAGGAATATAACAACTCCCCAACCTGTACCGTTCTTGTTCCCACTACTCAAGCCGGTAGCGGGTAGGAACCAACCCACCACTACCCTAACAGCCTAATACCATACATGGGGAAGATACTCAATTTTCTGAATTATATTACAGCTAATTATTCTACAACTACAGCCTACTTCCTTCCCAGTAGGAATGTCAAAGAATTCTCCTACCAAAAGCATCGTCAACCAGGGCATCAAAGTGGACGGGCACCTCCGCTTTTGTGGTTACTTTGCAAGGAAACTGAAACGCACAAACGAACTGGCTTCCACGGTTGTTGAAATCCCGCAATTTATCCCTACATCTCATGTCAATCATAAACAAGAGTATACTCTGACTGGTTATTTTGTACAGTGCACCACTCATCGGCCTCATTGGTGGTTGGTAGTAACAGCTAAACGACTCCATAAATTTTAGGATACTCATGAAAGTGGTCCTCCATACATCAATCCAATAGTAGCTACACGAAGACTTCTGCCAACTGTTAATAAAATAATCCACCGCAGACATATCAAATGCTTTGAACCACTGAACTTCCTGACCAATATCGTATTCAACGCCATATCCCTTCCAATCTTCTCTCATTACCATACAGTAAAAGAGGGCACTATCTTGGTTTAAGTTTAATTAAGTTTGTAAATTAGTTTGAGGTCCCTTATTTTGTAATCCAAAGGTGAGCCCCACACCTAGTCCTGTTTTTATTGCATAGTTTAATTTTACCGTAACTAGATTTTTGTAAGCTTAAAACACCCTCCTTAAAATGCAGCGCTGAAGCAGTAATAGTATCCCATCTTAACTAATGTACATGATTGTATATATATTTTATCAATGAATAATTGAAAAAAGAAATTGCTCACCACGACGCATTCGCTTGCCCTGCTGCTAGTTGAGACCAGTTGTTATGGCTTAAAGGAGCTCCGGAATATTTCTCATTCTTTCTGAAGGCTTTGCACTTTATAGATTCCTTGGGCTCGAGCCTTTTAACTTTCCCTTCAGTTCTTGAGCATTTCACTATTGAATTTAGCTATTCACTATATTATTTTAGCTTGTTTGCTCGATTTATTATTATAATTTTTGTCAATTCTCTATGGTTTTAACATTTTTTTGGGAACATCCCCACGACAAGTTCTAGACGTACGTTAGCGAGTTACGACTGATTCATCGTTCGGTCGGAGTGCGAATCAAGGCCCAATCCATCTACTCGATTAAGCAAGCAGGCATGCACGTGAGCCCCACATGGAAATAAATAGCCTGTGGTCTAATTTTACCACATATACGCCACATGGCCTTTTCAATGGATGATTCGAAGTAAGCGGGCTATAACGAAAACAAAGGTGACATGATTTTGTCTCAAGGCTAACCTTGGCGGAGCCAGTACAAGAAATATTTGTATTATTTAATTATTTTACATGAGGGTGGCACGTATACGTTTTATGATCTATAGGAGATTACATTAGGTAGGAGGCAATATTTTATTTATGGATAAGGTAAGCGATATAATTTTACGTTGTATAACTTTTTTAATACTGCATCGTTTAATTTCGTATTGGAAAATCACCCTTTGATTAGTGGACAATACGATAAATATTAGAAAACGATATTTATCATATTTTCACTATCATGTAAGCGTTATGACTTTGTGATCGGTTAGTAATTTGTAGCCTATGATATATATATATAAATATATGTGTATATATTTTTTCATATCCTTTTGTTACGAGTTTACAATTTTTAAAGAGAATAGATTCTAACATTATGAATCTATTTACATAATGCATTTCCTGCTAATTATATCTAATGTAGTGTGACTAAATTTTATTTAATTTTTGGGTAGATTTACGCGGCAACTGGTTAAAACCCTATGTACATGATACATCTTTAAAAAGGTGATGGGGCTCACCTTACGTAACAATAGAACTAAAACTAAGAATTAAATTAAAAACTAAATAGAATGAAAAATCTTTATTGTGATAAAATACAAACTATTTATCTAATTATAATTAACAATTATTAATGTTCTTCTCATGATTAATCTAAATTATGATTTAGTTTGTTTGTTGATTAAGAGATTTCACAAGTTTTTGGTGGTGAAAATAATTATTATTTTAGTTTAGTAGTAATATATTAGTAGTAATATTTCACTACTTTTGGTCATATAAAAAATCTTTTTGTCATAAAATTACAATCTGCCTTATTGGGCAATAAGAACTTGCGATCAATGTTCTCATTCATACCATATTTACAATTCTTCATTCACTCGCTCATTCGTACAGTATTTACAAAAAGCCCAGAGACCTTCCAAATCCAGATGGTTGTCACCTCCCTCTCATTCGAAAGAGGAAGCGGAGTCCCGGCAAGTCTCCGAGGCTCCTCCATCAGCCGCGTCACCGGATACGAGCCAGTGGAGGCTGACCAAGAGCGCGAAAGCCACCTACGCTCAGGATATGATTGGAGAAACTGGCCATTGCTAGGACTCCCACTGTCACGCACTGATAGCAGGTCACGATGTCATTTTCCTCAAGTCTCTGCGGAGGATTATAGGGATTGGGGAGTGTAATGACTTAATTATAAATAGATATAATGGAATTTGATGAACTTGGAAGCTATGAGTTTCATGAATATAGGGTATACTAAAATCGTTATAAAGAATTATACTGCTGACGTAATAAGGAGCATTAACTATTGTTCCCAGGTCTTGTGATTAAAAGGATTGGCTTAAGTATAACTTTGTAGATTAGTACTTTATTTAGTTCACAACGTCTGTTTATTTCTTCTCTGTCATGAGGCTAAAGTGTGTGGGTTCTATTTCAGCCTTTTTTCAAGATGGATGCTTAAATACCGTACTGTCTCGGATACAGGAAGAGGGATAGAATTAAAAAAAAAATAATAGAGAACAGGACTTATGGCAGAAGGTAAAAAAAATTGTCACGAAATCGGAATTATCGCCGCGCAAAAATTTGTCAAGACCTTTCTATCAAAATAAAAAGAAATCTGGGGTACTTGACGATTTTCGCAAGACATATATTTTCCTTTTTAAATTTGTCAAAATTAATTCATTCAGATAATTTGATCAGCACAAAATTTGAAGTGTTATGTTCAAGTTAGTTATTTTGGATTATCATGGCATGTTTCCAGCTGAAAGTTATCCTAACGTTGCTAAACTCTGCCACCTCCTTACACGTAGGCCTCTTAACACACACATCGTTTGGGTAATAGGGTTTCCCCATTAAAACAAAGAGATGTAGGTTTAGTGGAAATTTCTCTTAATCCGGATTTATACACTTAGCAGCTGAAGATCTTTAAGCTACTTAGCATCCATTATTTCGCGAAAAGCAGTAAAACGAATTAGCGAACACAGGCGGTTTTAAATCTGATATGAAATTAAGGACTGTTAATCATTTCTTCTGCTTTAATGTAAAGGAATAATTATGACTAACACTTATTGAATTTTATTTGAAGAATATAGAAGATCCTACAAGAATATATAAATAGATGGATAGTTAGAAACAAATCTTTATTCTGGGACCATGTCCCCTATGAATAGTAACAAGGTACAAAAAAATAAGCACAATTCTGGCCAACAAAAAAGAAACAATAATTCACATTGGGGGAGGTATGCCTCAAATTAAAAAATATTATTCTAAAATTAGTAGACTTTGTAAATTCAAATAGAAAAAAAAAAGTTTAATAGGCATTTAAATTATGTATATATAATATTCGTTAATATGCTAAAATTACCAGGCTTTGCCATGCCGACTACAATCCATTGCCTAGGTGCCCCTAGGCTCAACCCTTGGTAGACTCTCACTACCTTCCTGATTCCATCCACCTTTTTAGGCATTCCACACCCTATATCCTTCTCATACATCCTTCAAATGGGGGACTCCCCTTAGTGAAAGGCACTCATTAGCCCAAAATAATTTTTCTTTATTTTTCTCACATCCTATTTTTATAAGTTTGAGAGCTAAGAAAAAAAAAAAAATTAAAAAAAAAAAAATATACCTGTAATCAAAAAAAAATTCAATCGACTTAGATAATATAACGGTTTTTTTTCAATTGTCAAATCTATTAACTCACATAATCACGATGGTAATGCTCATTAATAACTTCTACGATGTATTTGAATTTATAATTTAAGAATAATTAAAATACAAACACAGAATGTATATTATTTTATTACAGTTCTTCACTTTCATTTGGTGGAGATAATCCACAAGTTAGTCAATAAAGTGACTACCGAAAAGAAGTCCTAAGTATAATTAGTCGTCGGAAAGTCAGTCATCAGTTTATTGTTTTTTTCACATCTTCTAGCACAGATCTTCAGATCTCTGTCGTGATTTAAATGGGACGGTAGCTTTATTAGGTTTAGTATGAGGTACTCATGAGATAAGTATCATTTTAGGATGTACCCCAAAGTATACGTGTGTCTAATGTGCAGCTAAGTACCAAGCACCCTCTTGAGGCTGTTGTAACCTAGGTGGGCTCGAAGGATGCATTGCAAACTTTGACTTTAAAATATCTATCTATAATGTAACTCTGAATAAGGCAGTATGATGAAGGAAGATCTAATTTGAGTTTCCCAATGGAAACTCATTACTTTTATTGATGATAAATGGTCCTGACCTACAACGTCTTGCCAAAATGATGTTAATTTTGTGTTCTGCATTGCCAATTTGTATGCTCCGCCGAAATTGTTTAAGATATCCATTTTTGAATTACAGACGTGAATTAAGGGGTGTAGCCACAAAGTTTTTTCGAGGGTGTATATAGTAAAAAAACGCAATAAATTATAGTTGAACGTACTGATAATACTAATAATACAACAAACCATATGTTACGCCTCTATGTATACATACAATGTCTTAACAGATACATGAGATAGTACGGACACTGCAAGAGGATATCATCAGAAAGGTGGGCTAAAAAGGTCTAGATTAGTCGTTCTGAAAGAATGAAAAAAAGTAACTAGGGCAAGATGGATTCAAGCAATCGAATATAATTGGAAGAGGGTTAGTTGAAGGAGACGATAATATAAAGCTATACCTTAAAAACTCTATGCAACCCTTTGTAGAAAAGTCTCAAAAAAACAAATTCATATTTTGATTTGAGTGATCCATCCCTCCAATATCATATTGGCTTTGAGAATTTATCTATTTATTTTGATCAAAGCCTGAAGAGTATACAAGAAATTCTACAACATTCCACCAAGTACCCTATGAGGTCTTTCCTGGTTTCTTATTAACAGGATTTTTATAGAAACCCATATTAAATAAAGGCAATTTATCGAATACTTGTCCGTACTTATATTTTGTTGATCTGCACACTTTACCATGTGTCCCTTCAAGAAATTGAAGCATATCTTCGAGGAAAGCCCATTCCAGGGGCAAGCTCATTTTGAAGGGTTGTTTTTAGGGCCAGCCTCCCCACCCCTATAAGTCGTAATGGAGAGAATAACGATTTTAAAGATATCCCCTTTAGTTCTCAGAAGTGTGTTTCTTCTCAAGTGAACAGGCTGAACTTATTCAGAGTATATTCGATAAGTTAGTTAATTAGAGATTGCATCAGCTGACTTTAAGATCACTTTTGTGCCGACGAAGTAAAATCGAACTACAGTTAAAACAACAGCAAGCTCACTAATACATTTCAAAGATTGCCACACCTGGGGTTAATTATTTATTGTATAATTACTTACTTTTTATGACTAAACGAAAAAAACATGTTTTGGAATATACGGATATTATAGAAGATTTAATTTATTCCATGTTATTAAAACTAAATGAGTTGACCTGACTGAATCTTTTACAACCCATAGAGGTTTAACATATTAAATTTTATATTTCTAGTCCTATATAATCCTGTTATGAATCCAGCATATATATAATTAACCACACGTGAGTAAACCTCTACTTGAAAAATGATACTATATTTTTTAAAAAATAAATAACTTTTAATAATTATTATCCTGAGTAATATTATATTACACCTCAGTGTCAAATATTATATTTCACGGTCTAGAAGACTTTAATACCCACCCTAACTCCCTACACCCCCTCCACCATCACCCTACCAACTACTCTACCAATTCTACTGACTAGGCTGACTTGCTTTGCTAAGTAAAACTTGTCTTTAAAATAAATTGTTATATTACAGTACTCGTTGTTCACTGAAACATTATTGTTTTCTGTTTTTCAAAATTTTGTCGTGGTCCGGATTTGGTTTCAATTGTTGTGTCAACCTCTTTATCACGAATAATTAGAAGTTACCCTTTTCTCGGCCCAGAAAATATCTACCGATGTTTCCATATTTTAATAATAAAAAACCTTAAAGCGTCAGTTAAGAGAGGGGGAAACTAGTGTACGAAACAGCCGAAGGCACTAGGTGGCGTGTCGGGGCAACCCCCCGTTGCTGATGGCCTGCCTATATAAGCAGTCAGATTTGGGGACTCTCAGAACCGGCACCTGAGGAACACTGCTCTCTCTCTCTCTTTCTCTCTCTCTCTCTCTCTCTCTCTCTCTCTCTCTCTCTCTCTCTCTCTCTCTCTCTCTCTCTCTCTCTCTCTCTCTCTCTCTCTCTCTCTCTCTCTCTCTCTGCACTGGCGCTTGTTACTCTACTCGAATCATGGCTTTCTTATTCAACTACCTCTGCTTTTTAGATACCGCCTATCTCTCTCTTTCCTAACCTCGATATGTGTTAGTCCGGCGTTTTCAGACCCCACACCTTCCTAGTGGGATTCTCTGTCTTCGTCTCGCTAAAAGTATCACCTCCTTGAAAGAGACCTCTCCCTCGCGGACGACGGTTGCCGTGGCCCTACAAACTTTACCTAGTAGCGTCTCCCACGGCGATCCAGTCTACCTCTCTCCAGTTCACACTCGCCTTTGGGATCCGGACGGTTTTCGCCTACCCTTAGATACCAAGTATGAATTCGTGGTCATTCCAAGACCACATAAACTATAATACCTACCCTGTTCCTCTTCTCCTGAACATAGAGCTTTGTCGGGGCACACCTTCTAAGATCTTACGGAGTGAGATCAATACGAACGCCCACCGACTAGGCAGCCAGCAAGGGTCAAAGACCACAGGTCCACCCATTTTATCTCTTTATTGGCGCTCGCCGGACAGCGGTCGGGTGGTAGTGACCCTAGCTCGCGGTGGGCGTCCTTTCCCCTTTGGGGACACAATTCCCGACATACATTATCTATAAAGTAAAATAATAAAAATAAATAAAAGAATTTTAATAATGCGTTCAAATAACATTGTAAATGTTTGTATAAGGTGTGTATTGAAATAAATATCGTTTTGTTGAACTTTTCGTGAGATATCAATGTTTATATTTAATTTATTTGAAATGGTCTGTCGCGCGGTCAGTCGTATTCGGTGACGTGGCTGATGAAGGAGAGTGGGAGACTTCCCTAAACTCCACTTCCTCTTTCGCATGTGAGGGAGGTGACAACCATGTGGATTTGGGAGGTCTCTGGGCTGTTTCTAAATACTGTGTTGAATGAGGGAGTGAGTGAAGAATTGTAAATATGGTATGAAAGAGAACATTGACCACAATCACTTATACTATTATTAATAATTACTTAAACTACTACAATTACTAAAATGTTTCCTTCTGTTGTTCAGTGAAAGAAACGATGGTAATCAGAAAGGCTTGGATTTATATAATTTTCCCAGAGCCAAATATTTTTTTCTAACGATGATTACTGTACTTTGGATCAGACCATCGAACGCAAATTTTAATCTGAAGATGGCCTTTTGAGCCAGAAAGCTCAGACTTTCGATGAGAAAATAATAATGTTTAAGGAGTAAGTTTTTGATACTGATTGTAACGGTTTAAAGTTCAACTGTACTAGGAATACCACAGTAAATTGCGTCACTACCATATTTTTAGTTTTTGATAAGCGTTCATTTTAGTCGAGTAAATTTTAAATTATTCAAAATGGTTTTCGTTTGGTAAAATATATTTTCATTCATAATATGGAGCATTGAGTTCAACTATGACATTATTGCAAGACCAGCTCAGAGCACCCGAATGGATAATGGAGAGGTATCCAATATCGCATATCCCACATACCAGACTAACTAAGGTACTGGGAATACAGAATTGAATTAAGGGATGTGAAGTAACAAACATTTTATACATGTCCCAGTAATTATGAGTTAAAAAGACAAAATAAAGGGCCGGCCACGTCACTTACTCAGCTACTTACACACTTTAACAAATTTAAATACATGACGTGTTTTGTCACTTGTTTCTTTGAGGAGTTATAGATAGTTTTTGTTTTAAATTAAAATTAAGTCGTGACTTTCAATAAAAAGTTGAGAATTTCAGAGAAAAGATAAATTGCGTGATAGTTTTTGAAAAAGGCGGCCTTATTTGGATAATTAGACTGAGAATTGTTAAAGTTTCTAAATTGGTGGGATACTTTTACTTCACACTCATACTTTTTATTGCCCTGTCTCGTCAGTTTTTGTTACGATTTTGTACAGTAAATGGGAAAAATTTGTGTTTCTTTCTCTTTTTTTCTTTCATTTAACTTACCAAATTGTTTTAATTTTGCCATTAAATTTTCCGTGCTTACAATAGACTTTCTTTCTAATTTATTTTGCATAAAATTTGGTAAGTTAATTACAATCAGATTAATTTGAGTATTTAGTGAGATACTTTCATCTATTTCTAACAATAAACTTCTTTTCTTTAACGCATATTCTAACAGGGAACCATTTAAGTATTTAAAATTATATGCATATGCTATATCGGTCCAGGACTGTGCTGAGAAGGTTTCAATAAAGGAATTATTCCAAGCTTCCCAATTAAACATTGAGTTTTGTTTCAAGAATACATTATACGAATCTAATGCAGACTTTTCTAAGAGTAATCTTATAGCTTCTGCATATTTGTCATGAGTAATCCCCACTCTAGCACACTCCTGAACGAATAAATTTAGCCATACATTAGCATTTAAATTTTCGCCATTAAATTTTTCAATAACCATATCTTTAACCCGAGAACACGTATGTTTTTCTACGGTACCTGTCTTAGCATTGTTTGTGTTAGGTATAACCTCTTCTAAATATTCATCATAAAATGTTACATTACCTTCTACATCCAAATAAATCTCACAGAGCTCTTCAGTCATTGTCAACACTATTTTTCGAAATTTGTTTCCAATTCTCAAACTCTTCACCACATTCTTCACTACTGTAGTATCGAAGAGTTTTTTATGCTGAATCGTCGTAACTTTCACTACAGTACCTCTGGAATCTTCACCAGCTTCTGAGATGAAATGAAATTTCGCCTTTGTCTCAATTTTATTGATTTGTAAGTTTCGAATTCAGAAACTTAAAGGAGGTGGAGGTTCTCAGGTTATAAATCGAACACTTGCAGATGCAGTTTAGAACTGTAATATTAAACATATGTACACATTAGCTAGCGCTACAAATATTACAATAAACAAATAAAACTTATAACTAACCTGAATCAATACAATTGTCGATAATAAGTGTTGACTATTGTCTTAACAAGAGTACCCATATTCAGGAGGTTACAACTCGGAGCGTCATTCGATCCTAGCGCACTCTGTAGGGACATCTAGCGAATAAAGCAGTCTTGTACTAACGTTTGATCTCATCATTTCTATTACCTCTTTCTCGATCTTTTTTTTTGTTTTAATTCTTACGAACGATAACTTATATATCCACTGTCTTCTTGCCTATTATTTTATACAAGCCGTGTTAATTTTATCACATCACAGTAATTTATGTTCCGTTTTTTTGTCAGTTAGACAAATCTATTTGCAACTTAGTGTTATTCTTAGGAAACAATGTCCCAGAATAAAGTTGTTTTTTTCATTTCATTATACTAACACCAGAAAAATATACTGTAAAATCAAATAAATCAACCCCCCCCCCCCGTTTATTGGGCCTTCCGCCAGCTTTTAGCCTCATCAGGGTCCTGTAAATCATGGTTGGTCACGAACTAAGTGCTTCCTCGATATTACCCTGAAGTAACGATCAAATTTTGTCTCCATCAGATCGTAATTAGAAAATTAATATTTTAGCCACCTGGCCAGATCCATATTTTTACCTGTAGTATAATGCCCGTACGAGAAACAATCCACGACATAAAATCAACAGAAACTCTGACGGAGCTATAATACAAAAATTATCGCTCAGTTGTAATTTTAAAAAAATAACTTATTGTCGGTTCTGAGACAAAGCCATGAAAGTGCGAGTTCCTAATTTTGAGGAAACGAGTTTTAAAAGTTCTTTTGGCTTTCGAAACTCATGAAAAAATATTTACCTAATCAAACCCACGACCATTTTTTGCCCTTCAATGATGTTGTTTCATGACATAATAAAATTGAATATTTGTGTATAATTACACACCACCACCATGCACATAAGTGAAATTTGACTTTTGACTTTTTTTCACATTCGTGGTTTTTCCTACGATATATACCTTTTTTTTATGTTTAACATTTATATGAATTACAATTTTTCTCAGAAGCAAAATTAAAATAATACACGCTTTGGACACTGAGACCTTATAAATGTGAACTCTGCATTATTGTAATCCGACTTTTATAGGCAGTAGGATTTCATCATTATTTCACTAACAAAAGGCCATGGTTCATTACACTGATGGAGTGCAGTTTAATAGCAGGCCATAACTGATGAAATTCAATTGTATACGGTGTATATTAAAAAAACAAGCTATATGTCGATTATTAGACTGGCGTTAATACGCCTCAGTCAAGTGAGAATAAGTTAGAGAGATATGTGGAGATAGCGGGTGGTAATGAACCGTGGTTATGTGTATACTTTACTCACTTATACCTTTGTCACGTGGGCTACCTACCTGTTGTGTTTATGTTCTGTGGAGGATTCGAGAAACAAGTCATGAGTGTCAAATCGCAACAAAGCACAACTCTTCAGAAAACAAAACACTGATTTATGACCACTTCAACACAAACTTCTACAATTCAAACAAAATATTTGTTTGTTTTATTTATTAAAATAAAAATGACTACTGCCCTATTAGGCCATAACCTAAGTTGTGTTCATTGATCCATTTTATATCGTATTTAAAGTTCATTACACACTCACCTATGCAATAAACTCTCGACCCCACATGAATATTGACATTTAGTTTGCATGTGAAGTTGGAAACAGAGGTTGGAAAAATACCCCCCCCCCCCCACGCTCAAATAAAATAGACTCAAATTCAATTTCATAAATGCACATATTATTTCTATTAAATTCCTCTACAGCTGCCTTAATTAAATACACATTGCCCTGACTGTATTCTCTGTATTTCATTATCATTCAGTATATTATTATTTTACATATGTAGCCAGGCTACAATTAAGTAAAATCATTATATTCACGTTAATTATATAAAACAAATCAACCTGTTGTTCAATGAGTCAAATGAGAAACATTTAATATTTAATAATAATTAATATATTCTTAATTGGTTTAATTAGGTGACGGATAAATATTTTTATGTATGCTTATAGTTTGTCGAAGCTTAAAATATTATAATATAAAATTATCTCTTTACAGTCTATGACACTCTGATCAATCAAACTATTTTTTCCACATTCACTAAATGTGGAATTATACTCTTTTACTTATTTGAAACAGTGTTTCTACATCTGTAAGGGTATTTTTTTTTTATAGAAATAAATAATTAATCGATAATTTTTGTATAGTTTTTCACTCAAACTAAGCAAATCGGGTGTCATTGAAAATTACAAGAATTGGTACAAAGTGGATAAACAAAACTACGTGGGATCCTCAGATTGATGCCGTTTAGACATGAATATGTCTGAACCCGGTCCAAGTGTTACGTAAATAAAAATTAAGTGTTACAAAAAGTTTTAAAACTGCTAACAAATAGGTTTCTAATTGTGTTAGAAATAATCCACATAGAAATATTTATCATTTTAAATTACTAAGCATGGAGACATTCAATAAAAAAATGATTTCAGAATAGATATAAGAAAAGATTAGGTCGCAATATTAATAAAAACGAAATGGTTTGAAAAGGTAGGTTTGGGCATGAATGAACCAAGGTACGGTAATAATCAATCCGTGGATGTGGGCATAATACATACCCTACGTGAGATGGTTGGAAGCACTCGAAATTATTTGTTTTAAATATTAATAATGAAAATCATTCATTTAAAATATAATTACTATGTACGTATTTTATCTGTTTTCAAATAATTATATTAGTATCTTCATTCCACAGTAGCCTTTCCAACCACCCTAATCCTGTAGCACAGTCATTGCACTGCGCCACTCATCCCTATAATCCTCCTCGGAGACTGAAACGGCAGTGGCCTCGTGACCTACTATAAACGCGTGACAGTGGGAGTCCTGGCAATGGCCAGTTTCTCCAATCATGTCCTATTGTATGAATGAGCGAGTGAATGATGCTGTAAATATGGTATGAATGAGATCATTTATCTGTATTATTATTGCCTTATAAAAGGCAGATTGTAATTATTGCACAATAAAGATTGTAAAAAAAAAAAAAAAAAAAAAAAAGTATCTTCATAATCCTGGGATTATGTCTCTTAACACCAAATATTTGTTCAACAGTCCCCGAAAAATTTACAATGTGCACAGAAATAAAATATAAAGAAAAATTAAATAAATTAAAAAAATATACATATGCACTTACTCTATCAATAATAAATATTTACCTTTCAATCAAAAGTGTAGAGCAAAATATTTAATGTATCTTATTACGTCAGCAACATAGCTCTTCATAACTATCCTTATATACCTTTCACCCTTGATCTCATCCTTTCAAAGTTCCCGAAATTTGACCAAAACTTATCAGATTACCCCAAAGGCCTTGCGCAGTCAATGTACATCCCTATAATAATTCTCGAAGATTAAGCGGAAGGGGCCTCGTGCTGTATATTGGAGTCCTGGTGATGACCAGTTTGTATAATCTTCTTGATCGTCTGTGGCTCTCGTGCGGGGGTTTCCCGAGCATCCGCTTTCTCTTCCGCATGCAACGGAGGTGGCAATCATGCGGTGTAGGGTGGTCTTAAACTATAGTGAGATTGAGTGAATGCTGAACTGTAAATATGGGATGAATGAGATCAATGATCGCATCTATGATTTATAGCGGAAACAGGATAGATTGTAATTTTATTTCAATAAAAATAAATACATATAAAAGGTTTTTTATCCTGTGGTTTCGCCGAACCAAACTCTTCTTTTCTCGCTCTTTTCAGACAATCCCCGACGAATAGACTTGGACATCTTCAGTATAAATGTGAAAATAATTTATTCAAGGAAAGTGGCGTAGAAAGCCCTCCAGCCAGTTAATTCCTGGGCAAGAGAAGGTAATGAAAAGTTAGTAAAGGGCCCGAAAGTAGATTTATAAGGTAGGAAGAGGAGTAAGTGGTGGATGGAAATCAAATGACTAAGGAAGCCTGTTCCTTTGAGCCGAACTGTAGGCTCTCGAAATGGCATTAAATCCTGTCACTGGCTATTCATCAGTTTAATAAGCTCTCCTTTCTGATCCCCGCCACCTCTCATTTACTTCGAACAGAGCTCGCTGTCATTAAACCCCCACCCCCACTCCATCCCTCTCTACAATTCTTCACACTTTCTTTTCCTTTTTTTCTTTTTTTTTTTTACAGCTCTGCTTCCGAGCCCTTCATGGGCAAATATTTACTCGAGACTCACGCCCACAGGGGCTCTCATAACGAACAAAAGGCCGACGTTCCGATCTGTTTTCAAACAACGGTTCTGCTCGGAATTAGACTGTTATAACCAACCCAGAGAGAAACGTTTTCATTCTTCTTTAATTTAGATAAGCTCTGACATGGTTATGTCCCAGTTTTAAAAGGTTTTTTTAGCAAATTAATAGAATTACATTATATGTAAATAGTAAAATATTTACATATACATGTATTTATTTTCAAATGATAAACTAACCCAGGCTTATGCCAGGCTGGCAACGTTGTATCCCCTAATAAATTGAAATTATAATATGAAGCCTAACATTTCACTTTTAATTTACAATACCGTATTATGTGTTTTTACTGATGTATGACTTCGAAATGTAGGGTGCAGCTAAAAGCATCTGCAACTAAAAGGAAAAAATCATAAGTGTTCCAAAATTAAATTTATTAGAAACCAACAGTACCACAGTGACCTGCGAATATTGTAGAATCAATCAAAGATATCACAAAGGCAAAATATTCTAACTTCTAGAAAAGATTTTCTTGTGTTAAAGGAACAGTTTTTGATGAAGTCAGTATACCTACCAGATCTCCAAGATTAAAGCCCAGATATTTAAAGGACTTTTAACGTTTTAATGTTTTTTTTATATTAAAAAAAAAAAAATATCAACAAAACATTTTCTGAATGTCCAGGCGTCAAAATTTCATAAAACATTATATGTATTATTTATATACTTTGTAAACAATTTGCGAGTTTTTTTTTTTTTTTCTTCATAGCCCCTTTAAACTTACAGACAATTATATACAATTATAGATCCTCAAGTGAATCCATTTACAAATTATTCTGTATTTCCTGTAGCATCACTACATAATATACAGGTTTTGTTATTTTATAGAAATTATGTAATCGAATAAACAAGCATAATGATATACATTATACGTGACTTGACTAAACTGACTAATAAGGTGATGGGGCTCACCTTTTTGATCAACCTTAAAACTAACTTACATACTAATTCTTATCCTAATTTTTCCCCGACAGTCTGTTGCCATCGATGCGGGAGGGGTGGTGGGGTCATAGTGTTAAACACTGGATTTGTCAGGTGCTGCAACGAGTCAAAAAACTTAATGTGTCTCCGGCGGATGAACTCACCCACCGACGGCACACCAAGCAACGGGTGCAGGTCAGCGTTCTTCAACCTCTCGAAAGAGGTATGTCGGGCCACTTTTCGCATGATTCCATTCTGGAAGAGTTCGAGGACATTTGGCTGTATTGTCAGTCAAGTGGGTAAATAGCGGGGCACCGTACAGCAGAGCTGGCCGGAGGACACATTTATATATCATCAATTTAAGACGAAGCGACAGGTTAGGTGAAGTTAGCAAGTGCGATAGCCGGTAAGACCTTTGTCGTACTTTTTCTATTTTATTACTAAAATGAGTAGAGAAATGGAGATGCCTATCCATTTTTATACCCAAATAGTGCATTGAGAAAGCTGGTGAGCTCTCTTGCCCTCCCACGCTATACGATTTTGGCAAGGATTTTTTCCCCTTTTGGAGGGAGAAGATTACGCAGTCGGTCTTCCCGGCGTTTACGCTGATGTTTAACATGCCCAGTCTGTCACTGATAACGTTACAAACTGACTCGGCGTGTGTAAGAGCTCTTTGTGCACTTATGCTGCTGCTGTAAACCGCAATGTCGTCGGCGAAAGCGATCAGAAAGCTACTGTAATTTGCGAGTGCTTCGGACAGCTATTTTTCTACCAGTTTGAAAAAGAACTTCAAATAAAAGTTTATAATAATAATATTATGAAAGGGGAAGGTTCCTAACTTAAAGGTTGTGTGAATTTTTAAATAATAATAAAGATATTAAAAAAATAATAAGTGGGAGAGATAATATAAAAGGGGTAACAGGAGTAGCAAAAACAGAGGGTACGGTTGTATTAAGAATTAAAATCGGTAATATGGAAGAAAATTTTCAGTTTTTTATTGTGAAAAGTATTAATTTTAAAAATGATTTTCTATTAGGATTAGATTTAATAAAAAATTTAAACTATGTCAAGATGAAAACTTAATAATAACACAAAAAGAGATAACAAAACAAAAAGATCGGCAAATTAACATGACTGAAATATCAGATATAAACAAGATAGAAAATATTATGCAAAAAAATAAGGAAATTTTTGCTAACTCAAAATTCGACATAGGAAAAATAAAAGGTTATGCAGCAACAGTAAAATTAATACAAAATAGATATATTTCGAAGAAACCATACAGATGCTCATTTCAAGACAAAATTGAAATTGAAACGCAAGTTGATGAATTATTAAAAGCTGGTCTAATTGAAGAATCAAGCAGCCCTTATGCAGCTCCTGTCACTATGGTATTTAAGAATGAAGAAGGAAAAAGATCACGCTTTTGTATTGACTTTAAGGAACTATATAAAATAATTGTGCCAGAAAGTCAACCGTTTCCTAGGATTGATGATCTGACAGTACGCGCCAGAAACTGTAACTTTTTTTTCAAAATTGGATGTAAATTCGACGTTTTGGTCGATACCAGTGCGCTAAAAGGATAAATATAAATTGGCTTTCGTAACCCATCATGGTCATTGGCAATGGAATTGCTTGCCATATGGTTTGAAGTCTGCTCCGGCTATATTCCAAAGAGTCTTGTCAAGTGTGATTAGAAGAAATAACCTAGATAAGTTTGCTGTAAACTACATAGATGATGTATTGATTCATTCGAAGAATTATGAGGACCATGTAAAACATGTAGAATTAGTGTTAAAAGGAAAAAACTAGATGAATTAAAAATTGGTCCCTTTGAAATAACAGAGAAGATATCAAATTCAATATATAAAATAAAAACCGGAAGAGGAAAGCAAGAAACTGCATTCTTCCACATAACAAAATTACTTCCGATATTACCAGACTGAAAATTTTCAAAGAATTTTCACCTTAGAGAGGGGAGACGTAATGAAAGTATTCTCTCTTTAATTTGAATTTGCCATGCTGCTTCCACTGGCCCCCGCCAGATGGAGCAGCTAGCATATAGAGAAGGTTATGTTAAGTAAAAAACTTGTAAATAGAGTGTGAATAGGGAAGTAATAGTTATAAACTGTAATTGTCGTTTCTTTGGTTACAGAGAAACTGATTCAGTTTATTCACCCCACCTTCAATAATTCCTTTCTCCACAAATATGAGATGACATTTAAAATAGTCTATAGAGTAGTCTGTTTAGTCTCATCAGTGACATTGTTATAAATATAACATAGCCTAAGAATAGACATAACCTACTTATTTCATACCTAATTATAGCACACACGTTCACTTCATGTGGGTTCCATGTTGGCATTTTTTCAAGACAGAACTGAACTGAAAATAATTGGTAGACAGTATCTGTAGCGGATGGTAAAATCTGATTAAATAAAATTAATTTTTTTATATTTTTCGTTTTAATTTTAAAATTTGATGAGGTTCAACTGAAGGAAATTTGTAGGCTATTGCTGAAGTTAAATACGTGCATAAATATCCATGTAATAAAACGCTGAAAAATCCTCGAAATAATCCTTATTCTTAATTGTTTTAATTTCAATGATAAATTATATTGTTATCAACGTGCTTTGAATTTTGCTTTAATCATCTAAAAGCAAGGTACCCATTACACATATGGCGGATATGGCCCAGGCACACAGAAAGTAACTAAATGACTCACCGAGAGGAGTAAAGTAAAATACGTGAAATGTTGCCTTTTGAGGAAGAACAAAAAAATAATCAGTAATTAACGACTTAGTGCAGCAACCAAGCTGACTAGCAATAAATATAGTTGAGTTTTTCAAAGCCTTTCCGACCAGAAGAATCGGGAGTGCTTTCCTCTGAGTTGTCTGTGACAGTCTAATCCAGAACTAAGCCGCCATTGCTAAATAAATAAAAACGCAAATTTTTTTTTTTACTTTTGTAAATGCTTTTAGTTTGCTGAGTATGTAAAGTTTTAAATAGTGGAGTAATCCGGCTTACGATATGCATTTTTTAAATTTATTTATCATTTTGATTATCCAAAGATAATGTCTAAAGAATAATAATGTACCCCTGAAAGATACAAGGCCTATTTTTGAAGGCGGCATATCCAGTAGGATCAGTGTGAGGAATGTGTTCATAATTTTGTAATGAGAGAAAATGTATTAAGAAATTTCTTTATTATGAATAATAATTGCACACTAATTATAAGATAAATAGGAAATTTATATAGCCAAATTTATTTGTGGTAGTGATCCTATATTTAATACAGGATTTAAAAATAACCGTTTTTTGTCTCTTTATGTTGTTGAATAACTATCGTTATAATGTTTAAATCGGTCTGAAATTTCAATATTTTTCCTTTGTGATACAATAATAATGAGAAGGCATACAAAAAAAAATAAAGGAGTGAGAACAATTAATGTAAATAATTTTGTACACTCGTGTAATTAAAAAAAAAAAAATTAGCTATGCGAATTTAAAAAAAAAAAAGGCTTTGTGGAGTCTACTTAATTTTTGTTATATGACCAGTCAATGTTTCGCTTGTTCACGACTATGAATAATACGATTTTTCAAATTCATCGTTCCACTCTTCAACTGCTAGAAGAATAAAAAAAGACTTTTCTACTATCCGTCCAACAAGAAAACAAACAATGCTTGCTTGATACTGGAAGCGATGATAAATAATAATATCTATTGAGATTCCTGATCTTTGGATCTAATAGTTTAAATTTTGTTGCCCAAAAGTATTCGTTAAAAAAATCTACGAAAAGTTATCCGCAGATCCAAATCCTATAGAAAACTCCTGAAGTATCACTCATCCTTACAATCATCCTCGTTACCTGCGGTGGGACTCGCGATCTATTATAAATAGACAAGTATGGCATGGGGCTCTAGCGCTGGCTTCCATTTGTACTACCATGCCCTGAGCGTCTGTGGTTCTCTTCCTCTCATTCTGGTCTTCACCATACTGGTAAACGTTCGGACCTTCCGTGCCACCGATTTCTCTACCAGTTTTTCTGGGGGAATCCTCGGAGACATAGTGGCTCTTGGGCAGATTTGGTATTTTCATTGTTTGAGCTTGTTAGTGTGAGTGTGAAGTGGGATTGTCTGTGAGGTATAAATGTGCTCCAAAATCAGAATTAATACTGCAGAAATTATCCAACCACCCTAATCCCCCAAGCACAGTCATTACACTGCAACACTCATCCCTATAATCCTCCTCGGAGACTAAAACGGCAGTGGCCTCGTGACCAGTGGGAGTCCTGGTAATGGCCAGTTTCTCCAATAATGTCCTGAGCACCTGTTCATTTCGCGCTCTTGGTCAGCCTCCACTGGCTCTTATTCGGTGACGCGGCTGACGGAGCAGCGTGGGGGACTTGCCAAGATTCCGCTTCCTCTTTTGTATGCGAGGGAGGTGACAACCATGTGGATTTGGGAGGTCTCTGGGCTGTTTGTAAATATTGGATGAATGAAAATTGTAAGTATAGCATGGATGAGAACATTTATCACAATTACTTAGTGCCAAAAAAGGCAGATTTTAAATCTGTCACAATAAAGTTTTAAATCTTAAAAATAAGAAATAAGCAAATTTTAATTTTATCAACAATGATCTTTCTAAGAAAAATAAATCCGTTAGAAATGAGCGTAACACAACATTGTTCAGGCTGTTAATTTTTCAAGAGGAGTGGATTTATCTGAAGTGATGTTTTGTATTAATTTATAATACTTGCTTATGTAACAGGATCAAGAGAGGTTGTACAGTGTTCTAAATACGAAAGAAAAAAAAACTTTCTTTCATAACTCCTTTTAAACCCCCTCCAGACTTGTTTTAATTTCTTCAGCTTCTCTCTTCGCTCCTTTTTTTTTTACCCCCGTCCGTAGATTAATAACCGAACTAAAGCCAAGGAAATTTATAACATTCTGCCACCACTGACCTGCCAAGGTTGCGCTGGTAAAAATTTTAGCTCCTTTGAAAGTTCCAAATGTATTAACAAAAAATTGCAAACAAAAAAGTATTGCTCAGTGCGAAGAATGAGACACTAAAATCGTATTACTTGATTTATAAATATATTACGACCATGTCTAATACAGACCGTGTCAATTACCTCAAAGCGCAAATGTCAGGTGAACAGGTTGTACACATTTTCCCGCTCACTCATACACTGCGTTCCGAAAACGTAAGCCCACGACTCCGAAGTCGGTTAGATATTGTTTGAGAGGGTAGTAGCGAGACCAGTTACCCTCCTGTGCTACCTGAGCCTGTGCTACCTGAGCCTGTGCTACCTGAGCTACAGTACAACGGGCTACACTATACATGTTTCGATTAGGGTATAATTGAAAGAAAGTTTATGGGAAACAAATTAAGCGTGAACAAAAGTCGGCCTTGTATCTAGTTACTGGACAACTTCACACTATAAAATTGTCTATCTTCCAGGCGAATTCAACAGGTTTTTTTCTCTTGGTTTATATGCAATTCTCAGAGTCCGAAATTATAAAATTTATGAACTAAAAATATTTAGTGAATCTCCGAGTAATTTTTCACTATGATTTAACTGCCAAACGGAAAAGCTTTAAGATTACTTTATTTTACTTTAAAATTACTTTGATGGCTGTAAAAATGATTCAATTAGTCTGAAATTTGGTTATTGGTTTGAAATTAAGATAAAATGATGGAAAGTATGGATCTTGAAATAAAAAAAATAATCATTTATTAAGTGTATAAGATACGCATATCTCTTGAAATTTTATCTTATTTTTCTATCATCGTTTTTGTAAATTTATATATAAATAATTAATAGTTAGCAAATTCGTCTTTAATTATACAACACCGGGTCAAAAATTTCCGGGTCCATTCATATTTATACACTATATCACATGCAATATTAGAATTTGTATTTTGGTTTTCATAAAAAAATATGCTTAGTTATATGAATTTCATTTCCTAGGCTAGTAAAATTGAAAACCAAGCACAAAAAACAGCACATTCCTCCAGAGACTCTGCCCCGATATGGGATGCTAACATCACCCGTAAGTGGGTGCCCCTGGACCTTGTTGCCAGAGTTGAGGCAAGATGTACAGCATGTGAAAATTAAGGTTAATGTACACTATGTTAATTACTTATTGCCTTATAAAAGGCAGATTGTAATTATTGCACAATAAAGGAATTATACTATTCTTCTAAAAAAAAAAAAAAAATGTACACTATCTTTTGGATTAAATTTCATTGATCTTTAGCACTCTGTCTGCCTAATAATGGTTTTTAAATTATGTAAATTAACAGCAGCAGTACTGAGCCATTAGTTAGGAACTTCCCTACACTCCTTTTCTAAAAACAATCGTTCAATCAGTCAAGAACACTGATTCTTGATAATTTTCTAAGCTAGTTCCTCAATTGATCCGCTGTTCCGGGCTATCATGGGCTAATACACCACATACGGCTGCGTTTTGAAAATGAAAAGGCGGGAAGTGTTAGAAATTGAGCCGGCCGAGAGACGTGTGAGGACTGAGAAGGCGATAGGGAAGAAGAATGAGGTCTTCTAATATGAGAAACGTGTAACTTCCCAGCAGGGTGCCTTCTGTATAACCCGAGGGGAGAAAGGGTTCTGCTATCAATCCAGCCAGAACACGGTGCTTAGCGGAGATCAAAATCGGATCCAAGTCCCGGTTGAGGATCCAGATACGTTTTCCAGGGCGAGGTTTTACTTTGAATGTATTTCGGCATGTTCGCTCAATGTTGATGATTTGACGTATGTTACATTACCGTAGTCAATCCTGACAGAAAGTTCCTACTTGATGGCATATCAGACAAGTGATGTAGAAAAATAAATACACTTAAGTACATTGATCTGAGGTAGCTTATTACCGGGCCAGAAGGGATAAGATCTAATTTTTCTCAAGCATGGGGTCATTCTTCATTCAGAAAATCAATAAATGAATTGATAAATAAGTGACAATTTTGGACAATAAGTGACAATTGTGGAGTTTGGTGTTATCTGGGCTAAATGTATATACCATATGTGTATGTAGGAATGAGTGAGTGAATGTTTAATTGAAATATGGTTTGAATAAGGATACAATTAGTTATTGCCCAATATGGTAGATTATCATTTTATTTAATCAAGATATATTGTAATTGTGACTGTAATAGAATATTTCGCAACACCTCGAAATGCTGGAAGTTACAAACAAATAAAACGGGAAGAGAGTAACCCCCCCCCCCTTCCTCCCTCCGTTTCACTTATTTATCTAGTCGCATTTCAAAAGCTATTTGAGAAATAAAATTATACTTTTTTCATAAGGTCAAGAAGGCTTTAACTAAATTAAAAGATATTCCTAAAAACAAATTTTTGAGAGCCAATATTAGAAATTGTCTTTTTATCTCGTGAAAGCCAATTTAAATAATTTATTAAAGGTTAAAAATTCATTTATTATTACTCATTGTAATAATTACTACTAATTGAGTTTTACGTATAATCCTAACGGTTTTATAATAATTAGCTAATCAAAAACTATTGACAGGTCTTATGGTTCAAATTATGGCCCTGTAAATACCTTTGTTGTGGCCACCACTTGATTATAAATAATTATAAGTCACCCTCTTCTCGATCAAATCATATCTATCACTGTTTTCATATGTTTAATAAAGGTTATTACGTCATTGAGAGTGGGATGTAGAAGTAGTGGGGGATACAGCTGTTGGTGAGGACATACCCCCACCCTACTGGCTGGCCTCCTATATAAGCTTGGGCCTCCTAGAAAATTAGCATAACTAATCGGACCTTCACTTGGAAAACTACTCTCGCCTCTCTCTCTGCACTGGTGCCTGCGGCTCTACTCAAAACCCTTGACTTCTCATTCAACTACCTCCGCATCTCTCTTTCCTAACCTCGCTATGTTGTAGTCCGGCGTTTGTCAGACCCCTTATCGAGATCTTTGAGCTGCCTACGGTGGATGAGTTCATCGAACGTAGACATATCAAATTTTTCGACTCCCTGAAATACTTGACCCGTGTTTAACACGATAACCCCCGCTCCGTTCCCCCATCGATGGCAGGACGCTGTCGTGGCTGGAACGCTTTAGTCTTAGGTTTTAGTGTTAGTGTTTTCCACGGTTGCAAGCTGAAGGTGAGCCTCATCACCTAGTGAGTGTATGTGTATTGGACTTATTAACAACAATCTGAAATTATTATATGTTATGCACTCCTTAATATGCATCTGCGAATGCAGCACGAGGAGACAGCTGTAATTCCAAATTTATTTTTTTTGTCATTGTATATATATTATCAATAAAGAGGTTTTGAAAAAAAAAAAAAAAAAGGATTGCCATAACGAATCGGACCGTCACTTGGAACACTCTCCTCTCTCTCTCTGCACTGGCACCTGCGCCTCTACTCAAAACCATAGACTTCTCATTCAACTACCTCTGCATCTCTCTTTCCTAACCTCGCTATGTTTTAGTCCGGCCTCGTCAGACCCCACACCTTCCTAGTGAGATTCTCTGATATCGTCTCGCTACTAGCAAACTAGCAGCTCCTTGGGAGAGACCTCTCCCTCGCGGACGACGGTTGCCGTGGCCTTGCAAATTTTACCAGCAGTGTCTCCCACGGCAATCCAGTCTGCCTCCCTCCGGTTCACACTCGCCTTTGGGATCCGGATGGTTTTCGCCTATCCTTAGATACCGAGTGTGAATTCGTGGTCATTCCAAGACCACATAAACTACCTATAAACCTACCCTCTACCTCTTCTCCTGAATACAGTGCTTTGTCGGGGCACACACTCGTGAGGGTAAATGAGTAGCTTCTCGAATAAAAAAGTAGTGGATTCGGTTAAACTAAGTACAATATTTACGTAAATATATACGTAATGTTGATTGTAGTTTAGATTACGGTCATGGAAACTGTCTAGTCGAGCAGGTATGGACATTTCATGTCTGGTGTATAAGTTTATGTGTCAATTATTGTATGTATTTAAGACCTTCCGTACGATCATCCTACGAATCCAGCGACGATCTCCGTCGGCTTTATCTCTTCCTGAGCGGTGCACTATGATTTAATTTTAATTGATTTCTGCTACAGTAGAAAACACAGACGAGCTTATGAAAGACAATTGCCTGTTCTCGTTTGAAAATCCTACATTACGGGTTCGGAAAATACCATAAGCACGTAGTAAAGCGTGTGTGCGAGGTTCCGATATAAGATTCCACCACGTGCCTGATGGACGAATGGCGCTGTATTAACATTACTCCGCCTCTCCTGTGTGAACAGATGTGCTGTAGGTCATTCGTAACAATGTCAGGTCAGGTCAGCTAATTTTCCGATTTCTTCAATTCGTTCGATAGCAAGAAATGAAACAAAAAAGCCTGAGTTGCGTCTTGTTTTACACTGTCGATGAACAAATCTCTTGAGATATTAGGAGGGTAGTGTCCCAGTTTTTTTGTGATCAGAGTGATTGCTTTTCGCACAGGAATTTTCGTGAAGAGGGAAGTGCTGTCAAAGGTGGATATAATATAATATTGGGGTAATGTGACGGGATCTAAGAACATGATGAATTTAATGGTTTTTTTTTTACACTGTAAATGTTGCCGAGGCTGATTGTTTGTAGGATAAATGTCCTAAGGTTGACTGAGGTGGACTGGATGTTGGAAATAATGAGGTGGGTGGGAATGCTATGGTTTGTGGATTTTGTGGCGGCCATAAGCATTAGAGAGCTATGCTCGTTAAAGTTTTGTTTGAAGATGTAGGTATCTTTGAAAAGATCGTTCATTTCTTTGCGGAAGTCATGGTTATTTATGATGAACGCATTATTACATTTGTCAGCATGTATGTATGTCCTCAAGGACAAAAATGATATAGTAGTTTAGTCCCAAGTATTTAAGAAACTCTCGGTACACGTACTTGTATCATTTCTTAACATTCTAATTTTTTTTTTCCCTTTCATAGCCCCTTTAAATTTACAGATAATTATATATAATTATAGATCCTAAGGCGAATCTATTTACAAATTATTTTTGTATTTCCTGTAGCATCGCTACATTATATACAGGTTTTATTATTTTATAAAAATTATATAATGATACACATTATACGTGACTAGATTAAACTGACTTATAAAGGTGATGTGGCTCACCTTTTTGATCAAACTTAAAACTAGCTTACATACTAATTCTTAACCCAACTTTTCCCCGACAGTCTGTTGCCATCGATGCGGGAGGGGTGGTGGGGCCATAGTGTTAAACACTGGGTTGGTTAGGTGCTCCAACAAGTCAAAAAACCTGACGTGTCTCCGGTGGATGAACTCACCCACTGACGGTACACTAAGCAACGAGTGCAGGTTAGCGTTCTTGATATCTGTCTCTTGATTGGGGGGTTTCACAGCAACAAAAATACTAAAACATCATATAAATATTCTATTATACGTCCTTTATTTTGTTATATATGTAAAGAACACATCATGAGTCATCCTAATTTTAAAATCCGCCGCACACGGATGACCTGCGCGGTGGCAGCACAAACGGGCTGCCAACTGTCATGACTGAAGGTTGTAAACAGAATGTTGAAGTGCATAAATGAAAAGAGTTATGTGGAGAAAGAAACAATATTTGAAATAAAGTCTATAAATGTTGTTTCTTTCGTTTACAGAGAAACGTAATTGAGTCTTTGTTCACAGGAAAAACATTCCCTACATCAACGGATTATTCAGTCAGATAAAATAATATAAATGTATAATATAAATCATAATATGTTTATGATATATGTCTATAATTTAGTTCAAGATTAGTGTAACAAAACATCATTTGGTAAAAAACGACATCATTCATTTAATGAGAAAAAAAGTGACATTATTGATCCTCGGACCTTCTACTTCATTATGAAAAGGGTCGCGTCAATTGTAGTTGTGAATATAGTATGTGTAACGTTAGCTCACTAAGGATCAGTAATTAATCGCAAATAGATGATTAATTATCGCATAATTGGCCCTGATTCCGGTCATGGAAACTGTCTAGTCGACCAGGTATGGACATTCCATGTCTGGTGTATAGGTGTCAATTTATGTATGTATTTACCGTATTGGTGCGAATACCAAATTGTGAATCAATATTTGTGTAGATATTTTATTTTTATTTTTCAAACAACTTCTGTTTTTGTTTACATTTATTTAATTTTATATGTTCAATTGCTGATAAATATGTGTCTTTTATGTGTAAACGTATATTTTCTTATTATATATTTTCCTATTTATTTTTCGCTTAATGTATTCCATTTTATCATGGTAAATTCTATCGTGGACCGATAATGTCAATGAACCCATTTTATGTCAAATATACCTTTCGTCTTAAGGGCAATAGTCCCAGGTTAATAAATATATAATTGTTATTGTTTCTTTGAATACGTAGTCATTACTTTTATTTATTTGCATGAAGAAATGGGCTTTACTTACAAAAATGTTTAAGGAATCTTCCTCACCTGCCTTTCTGTTCGGTATATGACAACGGTAAAAATCGTCCAATACCAATTTTGTTGTACTTAGCCTAATAAAATCTAGGGAAAAAATTCCTAGTTCCTGCCCACTGTAAATAAAACATATATATCAACATGTATACTATTTTAACTAACTTATACTTATCTTTAAATGAAAATGTATTATAAATGAAAAACAAGTGAAATCCTGCCAATAAGTTAATTTGTACTTCCTTGACAGGAAAAAAAAAATATTGAATCTAACCCTCTTCGAGAATATTAGTAAATTTTTAGTTTTAATTTGTAACAAGGGGGGATAGTATAATACAAAACACTGCTTATCAATTTAGAATATGATATTTTTTTATTAACAATAAATCTTTTTATAACATGTCTGGTTGTTACGAGGGGGGTGCCTACTTACCCTAGCCCTGTTGACGAAGTGAGGGTTGGTTAGGTTATGACCTTGAAAATTGCTTTATGACGGGTCTTACTATCTGACTCCATATTTGATAGGTATGTGCCCCGACAATGCACTATGTTCAGGAGAAGAGGTATAGGGTAGGAAGTGTAGGTAGTTTATGTGGTCTTGGAATGACCACGAATTCACACTCGGTATCTGAGGGTAGGCGAAAAACGTCCGGATCCCGAAGGCGAGTGTGAACCGGAGAGAGACAGACTGGATTGCCGTGGGATACACTACTAGGTAAAGTTTGTAGGGCCATGGCAACCGGTGTCCGCGAGGGAGAGGTCTCTCCCAAGGAGCTGCTAGTTTTAGCGAGACGAAGGCAGAGAATTGCCCTAGGAGAGTGTGGGGTCTGACAAGGCCGGACCAAAACATAGCGAGGTTAGGAAGAGAGGTCCAGAGGTTTTCATAAATGAGAAGGCCAAGTCTTGAAACATCAGTGCAGCTGCAAGTTGACCAGTAGAGAGCCGTCGAGAGGATGATTTACAGGCAAAACCCCGGGTCTATTTGTACTCGGCGTGCCTCGTTAGTACCCGATCATGTGCGGCCTTATTGTGGCCAACGATTTCCCAATGATTCAAGTCTGTACTGGAGGCACGTTACTTCTTTCCAAAAAATCTTTCTCTATTAGTATGAAATTTGATTAAACTAAAAGGTCCTTTCTTTGCTACGGGTCCAAAATCATAAAAAAAGTCTAAAACCATCGGTGTGACTAAAAATGGATTTTTATTTGTTGAAACCATTCATGGGATGTCCTGCAGTACTTTGTAAATACACGAGCCTATTAGATTCTCTCTCTACCTGAACAAGAAAACAAGTTGCTCGGTCATTAGCTGTCAGGCTGAAAGGCCATAACTCCATTTTATGAAAAGAATGGGGTATGTTGAATTAAAGGGTTGATAGCCATTGTTTTTTTGGCAATTTTTGATCGTATTTTGCCTTGTTTTTCATTTCGTATGATCTTTCAGCTGCATTATGATGAGTATCTCTTTCACCTAGTAAACTGTTTTTAGCAACTACACTTTCGCAAACTGATATTTGCCTCTGGAAAACATCACATTTGTGTCCTGTATCAGTTTCGGTGGTTTTGAATAGAATATCAGAAGAAACTGAAAACTCTTTAAAAAACCGTTATTTTTTTAGTAATTTTGTTCTTTGTACAATTGGTACATTTTTTAAATGTTCATATCTGAATTCATATATTTTTTGACGTGGATGTTCGACAATAATGACTTTTATATTTGGGGAATAGGTTTGTGCGAGCTTTAACTTCTATTTTAGCCAAATTTATTTTGGTTCTAGGGGGAGCTAAACCTATTTTAGCTGAAGGGGTAATTCCTAAACAAGGTTCTTTTTTTAATTATTCAGTGAAACTTTTATTATGTCCTAAACTACCTGGGTAATATTTTGGAATTGGAATTTGTTAGTGGTATTAGCAAGACACTTCCCGATTTCTGATCACCGCATCAGTTTTCTAGGATTTGTTTGGATAAACTTTCATTGCAGAAGCCACACAATTTGATCTTTGATCTCTGGAAGCTATCTCCTAAACAAACTAAAAATTAGACGTCTTTCATCAGAAAAAATCTTTCATTAAATTAAATTTTACTGGTTTTATGATCTGCACTGTCAAAGAAAAACTAAAAGTGCTTAGCCTGGTATAGCTCCAAGCATAATTATATGGCAGGTACTTGCTTTTTGAGCCTTTGTCAATTGCCAGCACTCACAAAGATTTAAACACACAATTAAACTAAAAGTTTGTACTAAATTTCCTAAACTAATAAAGAAAAATCAGTTATTTTCAATTCGAATTGCGTTCCTTTAATTTTAATAGCACTTTTCAGGAAAGGAAGAACTGGGCCAATCAAATTACTGGAATGTAACGAACAAAATTCCTGAAAATTCTTCCTCATGCAACGAAATCAGACTTTACCGATTTAACACGACATTGACCACAACAATAATGATCTGTCGGTGCGATTAATTCATTTGTCAGATAATGCGACCTAGCAGAGTAACTATAAACTATTTTAGTTACTGTAATAATCATAACAGCTAAAAACAAATAAGATTTCCTCTCAATGAGGTAAGGAAACTCCTTTTATCAGCCTGGAAGATTACGACAGACACTAGCGAGAAAGTCATTAAGAAAATGGAACCTTTCCAATGGGAAATGGCTAGGAAAACCCATTCCAGTCAACATACATCAGACGAATTCATCTGTTTTTTTTTCATCTTCATATTTTTTTTTAAAAGGCTCTGGTCGGTGAAAGAGATGATCTCACACGGCGAAATTAGTTTAGTTTTTATTACATAATAAAAAGAAAGAACTGTTTGATTTATGAATGAAATATAATGGCTATTTCACTCAATTAAGCTAATAAATTTATTCAGAGTGTGTTATAGCCTGTAACGAATATCGATTCATTTTAGAGTATTGACCGGATGTGGGTTGAACCTATACAAGTAAAAGAGAAATATGCTAAATATTTCCAAAACAATACTAGTAACAAAATATTTATTATTGTTTTAAAACTAATATACAGTAGTGGTCAAAAACTTCCGGTCTACTGTGATATTTTTATTTATTTTTTCGGACGTCAGCAACAGATTTCCGCCTTATCAACCTATCAATTTTTACAAGGCCTTCCACACCTTGGCCAGTTACTAAACAGCCTCCTGAATTAGATTTATTTAGAATAAATCATTTCTGCAGGATTTTAACATTTTAGAAACTTCATGATAAGATTTTCCTTCAAGTGAAAAAATAATATTTTTTTTTGTTTCATATCCCCTTGTTTCAAATTCATATAGGTAAAAAATATAGATTATACAAACGAATCTATTCACAATTGCTTCATTGCATTTCCTGTAGCTTGGCTACATTTTAAACTAATTCTAGTAAACAAAATAGTGATCTGCATTGTACAAAAGTATATTGATGTACATTATACATTAATGGACTGAATTTATTAAAAGTGATGGGGCTCACCTTATTTATCATAAACTTATAACAAACTTACATCTAGCAATAAAAACCTAAACTAAATCTTAACCTAATTTTCCCCGACAGTCTGTTACCATCGATGCGGGAAGGTTGGAGGGGTTATAGTGTTAAATACTGGATTTGTGAGGTGCTGCAACGAGTCAAAAAACTTGATTCGTCTGGGGGGGGGTGAACTCACCCACCGAAATTAACATAAGAAACTAATAATTCTTTCACAGACCTCTATAATTGTATGACGAACCATTTTAACTAAGTGAATGAAAATATTGTTTTGTATAACCTAAGGTTTATGTTAAATAAAGGTATAACCTATTGGTTAAATACTGTTTAGCGAGCAAAAAAAATCGCTCATACCGTAAATAATTTGCTTAATTCAAAAACCTGTAAGAATAAAATAAGAAGATTATCAAAAGTTTTTCTTGTGATGCAGTAGTGTAGTAGTACAATATGTTTGGTTCTCTTATAGATGTAATGTTTGGTTGTTCGTAAAAAAATAAAATAGTTTGAATGCTCAAGAATTGATTGAATTGAAGAATGAATGGATCATTCTATCCGTCATGCATTATTTTAAATTCTGGAAATATTTATGATTTGGAGACATTTATTTTGAATGATTCGAATTTTTCATAAATTTTCTTGACTGTTGAAGCTCCATTGCACCCATAAGTTAATATTAGATGATTAAAAACAATAAACCTAGTAACAAATCTATTCAGTCAATTATCAATATCCATATACTTGCCCTAGTTCGTCGTCGAGAAGTTCACTATATTTCACAACAGTGTTATTTATTTGCATTATATTATTAGGTTGGTGGGAATGAAATGTCGGATTCTTAAGTGAATATATTAAACTGCATATCTTTTTCAAAAGCTGTTTATTTAATCAAAATATGCTCCATTTACTTCAATACACTTTTCCCAACGAGATTTTAATGCATAGATGTCATCATCAGTCTTGAAGAAATTCTGATCTTTAGAATCAATGAACTCTGATATGGCATTTTTCATACTTTCTTCATTTTCGTACTGTTTAGCCCTTAAAAAAAAAAAAAAAAAAAGGGGTTAGCAATGATGAGCATACGTTCAAGCGATCCAGCTTATTTCGCTCGGTTAGTTCGTGCTGTATCCACTTATCCATTTTTATCACCTTGCTAATTTCAGAAAGATGTCGCAATATTGTTGTGTGGTCAACTTCCATTCTGGCAGCAAGTTCCCTTGAAGAAACAGTTGGATTCGTTTCCACCAATGCTTTCAGAGCATCATTTTTCACAGACGTTTCGGGTCTTCCACGCGGTTCATTTTGCAGAGGATAATCACCAGACCGAAATTTTTCAAACCAACGCTGCACTTTTCGATCGTTCACAGTATTCTCCCCAAACGCCTGGTGCGTTTGCGTGCAGCTTTTGCAGCATTATTACCAAGTTTGTACTCATATAAGAAAATCACAGGAATATCGGTTGAATTCATATCGGTGCAAAATTCAAAGCAAATAACAATCGGGAACACTTTTGAGAAAATCTTCTTTGCTAAAATGTGACTCTGGCAATGGACAGTACGACTATAAACCAGGTTATGTCAAAAACAAAAGCATAACAAAAACAGGGAGACAAACGTTCACATTTGAAGATAATCCGACATTTCATACGCACCAACCTAATAGCATCGGAAAAAAACCATTAATAGTTAATTTGGTGAACTTAATTTATAAGATGTTTGTCATAATTGTATACAGGGTTCATCAAACCTCTAAAACTGGCGTTTAAACGGTCTGTATATAATTAATTAGTTTGACAAATACAAACAGAGTGAATTAACTATTTGTTATAAACAGTTTCAATCGTCGGTTTCGGGTGTTATGACATTAAACTCGTCATTTAATGGTACTAGCATAGACATTAAATATTGTGGGATTGTGCTCTCTTACCATCTATAAGGGGGGGGGGGGCTATATATTCCACAGTATTCAATCTTCTGAAATTGGATCATTGAGGTCAGATATCATAGCTTATAAATTTTGTAGTCATTTACCACAGATATACACCTATGCTAAAGTTGAATAGAAGGGTACCCATAAAATCGCATTATGGGCCGTTTGAATTTTCACTGTGGAAATGGGGTTCTAAATCGAGGCCAGAGCAAACTGAAACCAATTTCTATAAAATGATTTTAAGTCTCATATAAAAAGTAAAATCTATTTTTACGGTCAGAATCGAAGCAGACATTGCACTTATTTCCACCCAGATTGATGTAGACGCTGGTGGATTCAAATTTTTTTGTCCTTTTCCAACAGATAGAAATTAGAATGTAAATTTTGAAAATAAAAAAATAAGTGTGTTCACAGCATAAAATGCAGTCATCTACGCATAAATATTATATCAACAGTACTGTATAGGAATTCTCGTTTAATAAATCCTGAAACATTTGCTACATCTTCGTCAATAATAATTTCTTTTAATAAATGTTACAAAACTATTTTAGCAATTGTTTCAATCAGCTTACATAAGTTAAGATTTTATGTTTACAAGAATATATGTTTTGTCCTGTTGTTTATATCGTTTTAAAATACCGTTTTTTAGTTTATCAAAAAACTCTAGTACTATCGTGGGAAGTGTATCCAAAAAATTGGCTATATTTCGAAATTCCAGCTCATAATCAATATAAATATGGGGTTGTGTGTTTATGTTTTAGTTAATCACAATGTTTTATAATTGTTGAATTGGTGGTATTTAGTGGCAGAAATGGTTCAAAGAATAAATTAAAGTATTTTTAATAAATGCCAAGTGTTCTTTTGTTTTGCTATCATTTAACATGTTTTTAAGGAACGCCGAGCCTGGCATTATTTCTCAATATTGTCTTTCTTTGTATTTTTTTTTTGTTTATATATATATTTTCTTATAACTCGCAAACCATGCGAGAATCAATACTGAATATATATCGCGATGCTACTGATCCTTGGATCAGCTAGTAATAGATTTAAATGTATTACAGCAGAGTGTGAACAAATATGTTCACTTATTAGTTACAACTTGTACGTGAACGCCTGGTCACAGGTGTGGCTCACTAACCTGCGCTACTTTACAATATTGAAGGAGGGGTGTTGCAAGTGAATGCAGGGGCGGATTTCACATTCTAAGTGAATTCTCCCAGCTGGCTCATATTATTTCGCAGCGCTTTAAATATGTTCTATAAGACTCATAGGGTTGCTGAAAGCTACTTATAACAATTGAAATAAATGTCAATAGATAAACTTTAAAATGAAAAATAACATGGATACAATTTTTAAATACAAAATGCCTACTAAACGTGCTTGAAACGTTCGCTATCAAAAAACATGTCAAATATTATTAGTTATCAAAAGGCCCACTTTTCTCGCGTTTAATTTGTTTTTCAAAGTTCTCATTACTACATTCTTACCAAAACCTACTCAGAATATTTCGTGATGATGTCGAGTTTAAAATTTCGGTCGGTTGTATCATTTTCATTGACAGACGATTGGGGAAAATGTAAAATTAAACGTTTCGAAAATAGTTCTTTGTTTACATCAATAAATTAGCTTCAAGATTCGTATTACTTTTATGGGGTACCGAACACGATTACGAAGTCATATTTTCTGTTAAAATTCTTAAAACAGAAAATTCCGATAACTCGAGAGTTTTGTTACATCTAAAACTCAATTCATCTTGCATAAACAATTATGGTATACATATGTTTTTACAAAAACGTTGTAGGATGAAAATCTCAAGTTCGATACTCCTTGTGCTTGATTAAACCATGAATTAAAAATTACTAGTAAAAGAGTCAAGTAGAGAATTTTTTTGGGGGGGATTATAATGTTTTAAGATGGGGTATTCTTTATTAAGATATGCACGTATTGAAATTGGCACAAAATGAGTAATAAATACAAGATAATTGCTTGATCTTTTATTTTTTCTATTAAAATTATAAGTAAACAAAAAGGATTTTATGGGATTTCTGTTCTAAGACAGTGAAACAAATTGTAAAATGATCTTATCTATCAGCATCGGCAGTAAGAAATTTGTACACTGATGGTCAGTAACTTACCTTGGTGGGAGGGGGGTGGGTAATGGGTCTGCCTCTGATGGGATGATATTTTGGGGGGGGATTATTTTTCCATAGCAAAGAACATAACAAATGATATACATTGTGACTTGTCGTTCAAACCTTTTTTTAATAAAAACGCAAGAAAAATAAGTATGTAAATACGCTTACATGTTATGGTTATATTCCCAATCAATTTAAACAAAATCAATACATTTGTTCATTGATGTTCGGTACTTGTTAATAGCACTACTCTTGATTTTGACTGAGATAGAAAAGGTGGAGAATCGAGGTCACCCCAAGTGGCCAACGCTCCACTGCGCCACTGCTAATATTCTCCTTATTGTTTAATTTGCTAATAAAATTTATAATATTTCAATTGCAAAGTGCGATTGGCATTCTTCCTAAACACAGTTTATATTTGGTTATCAACTAAGTAGTATACAACTATTTTTTTCTTTATCAGCCAATATCTGCTTCACCAATCGTCGAAAAAATATCTTTTAAGAATAGCTTTGTTTCTTACTATTAACACCTTAGAAATGAAAGGAAAAAAATAGACTTTATTCTGGGACATTGCCCCCTAATAATAATGAGAAAAAACAAAGTAGAAACGTCTACCTGCCAAAAAAAAAAAGTTCATGTTATGTAGTTTGCACGAGAGCGTACCCAAAAGAAACCGAACTGATGTATGTAGCGGAGTTTTTGTAGTACCGGGTTTCACCAGTAGGACCGTTTAAAGCTACTTTTCCGTTCTGCTTGTTGTTAATTTAGTTGTGACAGTTATTTTGCATACTCGCCGTTTTCGTGATGGCTGATTTCCGTTAACAGCGCGCGGCCTGCTCGGAAAAACTCTTGAATGTCAATAGTGACCTGAAATGATGATGCTATGAGAAAAACTGAAATTTTTGAGTGGTTTTCCCGTTTTAAAAGTAGAGAAATGTCAATTAATGATCATCCTTACTCTGGACGTCCCCCGGGTAAGACACCTTAGAAATGAAAGGAAAAAAATACACTTTATGCTGGGACATTATCCCCTAATAATAATAGGCTTTTTGCCTTGAAGTTTCAAAAACATTGTGCAACAGTTTGCGGAGGAACATTCCTGATTTGTGGCAGTCGGAGGACTGGTTTTTCCACTTTGACAACGCTCCCACTTCCCCAGCCCTCTCCGAGTCCCGATTTTCGTAAAAAAATGGTATGGGCACTGTGCCCCATACTCCCTATTTACCCAATATAGCCCCATGCGACTTCTGTTTATTCCTCCAAAAGAAATCGGGCATGAAAGGAAAGCGTTTTGTGGACGTTGAAGAAGTGAAGACAAAACCGACGGAGGCGCTGTCTGACATCACAAAAGAGGAATTTAAAAAAGGTTTCGAACAGTGGAATAAAATACTGGACAGGTATATGTACTGACTTAGAAACTTGGTCAGGTTTGTGAAGTAGCATTTTGTACTTGAGAACGTGAAATACGTAATCACGTTAATATTAGTTAAAATGATACATAAAGACATAATGGTAGAAAAAGTCTAGCTAGAACTGCTCAATCCCACTTGACATGTTCACAACTGGGCTACAGATGCAAAAGTCATTCCTCAAAAAACTGCCATAGTATGGATCATGTGAAAGGATTATATCCGGAGCAAATCAGAGAGGGGAACCAATTGGAAGAAGACATTGACATCTAAAGGCCCATTTGTTTTATTATTATAGAATTACACGTAAGCATTTAGTTTTAATGTAGATTGGTTCTGCTACTGGTTATCAGTTCATTCAGTTCATGTTTAAGGAAGGACCATAAATAGTTTACTGTATTAGGGTAATCAGAGCAAATACCCTACTATTTCATCAGTGTGTTAATATACTTGAATATTATGTGAATTCATTTATACATAATTTGCATATATTCAATCGACGATTTTACGTTTTAAGATTGTTCCACAACTAAGCTTCAGTAATTATTATTCATTGTTGTATCATCAGCACATCGGGATACAGACATTTCGAATATTGTACTGTTTGATGATACGCTAAGTGCACCTTACGCTTTGTGATTCAGCATAAGTGTTTTGATTCAACCTCCATCCTGTTAATTAAGTTGAGTTCAGTTCCTTCCTTTGATACCATGGGGGGGATCTCGTACTCTTGACAATTTAATTATTAATTAATATCAATGTATTGGTTACCTTGCTGCAACAGATGAAAGACGAACTGTTCGATATCAGAATCCTTTCCTGTGGGGTTGGAAAATATTTTTAATCTATTGTTAAATCGATTACGAAAAATTATCCGATTTCTAAAATCAAGCCCAAAATTAAATTTTGAATCGAGTCGGTTCGGCTGAAAAAGGTTCAGCGCCCGAGGAGTGGGCCATTATTGCCTCAGCTGTGCTCTATTCTAATGTGTGCCTTATCAAGGGCCACATCTCTCAAGTGTCCCCGGAGGGCTCTGCTAAGTGTCAGCTCTCGTAAAGGCCCTAGCCCTTCATATTCCACTCCTTTGCAGCTCTCTATTTTTATTTTCTCCATAACGTGCCCTTTTTGGACTAAGCCTTGGTAGAGCTTCACTCTCAAATGAATATTTATATTTTCTTAATAGTTATTTTTCTGTGTGTATTTTTAATGGGTGTCAGTTATATTGGAATCCATCACGTCCCTTTTACATAAATGAAACTTTTGAAAACTATTTCAGTAGTAAATCCTTTGGAAAGTTAACCATACTTCAATGTCTTATAAAACAAATAAGGTATTAAAAAATATATATATCCGGTCCTGTCACTATTGTTTTCTTTGGCTAATAATTATAAAACTATTTGGACTATATACAACAAGTAACAGTTATCTACAATAGTCAGTATATGATAAATATTTAGCCGTTAAAAGCAAATAATTCTCCGTAACTTTAAATATACTACATTATAGTCTCCATTGAAGGTTTGATTCTTGATATTTCACGATGAGTACTGATTCAGCTAAAGAGAATGGATATTGACTAGGCTAGGAGTTTGCAAGAATTGGTTCGAAGAGCTTCTGATTGGATATCAGGTGGTTGTGGGATTGAATCCTCCCTCTTAACCATCTTTTTTTATGGCTAATAATTATGAAACCAACTAGATTAAAGACTAAGACTAATTAATACTAATAATTACTAAAATAATAATTTGAAAACCTAAAAATCTTGCATCTAAATATATCACAAGCATTACAATGTGCTTGGGACACATTGCAGGGCTGAACCTCTGTGATGGGCAGCCCCCTTGCTAGATTTCATTAAACTGAAAAACTAATCAAACAACAGAAACGGAGATCCAGAATAAAATAATTTATATTTGGAATACATGTAAAAAAATACTAAAAATCCGGCCGTCTTTAACCAAAGTTGTTTTAGCGTTTACTGGGTTGTAAGTAAATGCTCTTTTTACTTAACAACAACTTAAAATTTAAAATAATTCGTCGGGGAGAGTTATCATAGTAGCATATAACAAACACTATTTAGTCGCAATGATAAGGAAAAATCTGCAAGGTATTTTCAACAAAAAATACTTCATTCCATTTGTCGAAACATCTAAGTGACTAAATATCACCTTTCAGAAAAATCAGCTAATCATTCGCTGACAGTCATCGTGGTGAAACTTAGAGATGGGGGCTACATCTCCCTTTGGAAGTGATCACGATGTTTGATTTTTCTTTCTGTCTTGTTCATCCTACAGTAATGCGTAAGTAGGAGGAAATATATCAGTCGGCTGGGTGCCTATTTATTGTTAGATAACTTAGAATTTATAGCGCGAGCTATCGTCTTCATCTTAATTATACAGTCTACTAAACAGTTTCTTAAGCTTTTCTTATTTCCAAGTTCCTTGCCATCTCGTACTTGGGAAAACTGTACACCGATTTTTTTTTGGACCTCACAACTTTTTTTAGGTATATTTTGGGTAACTATAAACATGAGGAGTAATAAGGACTTTAAATCTTAAATGGCTTCTGAAATGATACTTGAGAAGTGTTAAAAGTTAGCAAAACCAGCACCACTTCTTTCAGGTTTAATTTTAGTTCTATACTTTCCGTTATTTAATTGCAACCAAAAACTAATCAGTACATGCCATGATGTAAATATACCTTAAAAGTTTCAGATTGATCATGTTTACGACATATATCGTGAAACAAACCGGAAGACGACGAGTAGCTAAATGCAAGCACGGCACCTTCCTTTCGACTTAGCGATAATAGTGTGATAAATATGTCTAGAAATGAAGCAATGATAATCCTTTGTAAGATCAAGAATGATCCCACGCAAGGCTTACGCCTAAGATTCTCCTTGGTTGGTGGAAAAACCATGCAGGTAGAGCTCTGGCAAAAATGGACTAATATTAGTATATTTTTTCAAACGTTTTGGTAATAGAAACATATCTCCCCCCTACTCAATCCAAATCTAAGACAGATGAGCAGGCACTTATGTTTCATGAAAGAAGAATTTTAAGTTCCATCAATGGTGATAATCATGGACAAAACTGGCGTAGGAAATCATGAGCTGTACAATGTAACAGATGAAGTTCTCCAGCTTCGTTAAAAACCCCACTAAATATTACATTACCTAATTACCTAAATTGCATTATCTAGTACCTAAATAGATTTTCTTTTATAACATCATTCACAAACATTACCTCAATAAAATTTTGGCGAGTTTTATTTATAATTTACGTCGTGAAAAGTCTAGGGGGTATTAGCCAAGATAAATCCCGTGGAAAGTAAACAGAGGGTGGTGGTATCTGGAAGTAGATTAAAGCACTAAAATATTGAAACGATCCTACCGACCTATCTTTGCGCAGTATCTGGAAATCGTGCGTTTTCCGGGATTGATGGTGGGATAAAACTAAAGAGGGGTAATAATCCTGCCGGAGAAGTCAGAGGGTTCCGAAAGAGGATTTCAGTTCGACTTTAATGGCCGTATGATATATGAAAGCGTAAACATACTCTTGCAGTATACATTTCTAGGTTATAAAACATAAAACGATCACTACAGGGAGACTGTATTTTTTTTACACCCGTGCGCGTGAAAGAGACCGAACCAATTGAATAACAAATGATTGGTATTGAAGACACAGCCATATATATTTTAATGATATGTTTTATGATCAAATATAATTTTTTTGTTAGAATTAGGTTGATTTTAAAGGAGTAAGTTTTTGGTTGAAATCAAATGTATAGAGGATTTATTACCTTATTAGCTACCAAGGGGTTACTGTTTGGACCTTCTGAAATATGTACTTTTATTATGGTGGGGGGGTATGTTGCCTGTAAAGAGTAAATAGGTAAAGCAAAGACTGAGTTCTTTATAAGCAGTTTATAATCCTCCTTTAATACTCACTGTTGTGTCAACCTCTTTATCACGAATAATTAGAAGTTCCCCTCTTCGCGGTCTAGAAAATATCTACCTATGTTCCTATATTTTAATAATAAAAAAACCCTTAAAGAAGCGTCAGTTAAGAGAGGGGGAAACTGGCGTAGGAAATAGCCGCAAGCGGGGGAACCCCCCCACCACCGCTGGCCTGGCTGGCTGTATAAGCAGCCCGATTTGGGGCATTCGCCAGACTGCGTAATTTTCTCTATCCAAAAGGGAAAAAGTCCGCTTACAGAGTAGGAACGCAGCAAAACTCACCAGCAAACAACCTAGTATATCTGGGCATTAAAATGAACAAGCACCTCCGTTTTAGTAACAATTTTGTGAGGAAGTTGAAGCAAACCCGCACGAAGTCTAATCGGCTTACGCATTTATTGACTTCCCCCAATCTATCACTGCGTCTAAAGCTCAGTCAGACATACTTCTTTCGAGCAACGGCACAACAGTGAGCTTCACGAGGTCTTTGATCGGCCTACGGTGGATGAATACATTCAACGTAGACATATCAAATTTTTCGACTCACTACACTACTTGACAAACCCGGTGTTTAACAGGATAACGCCCGCTCCGTTCCCCTATCAATGGCAGGACGCTGTTGTAAACATTTTTGAATAAAAGGGGTTAAATAAAAAAAGGCTTTCGCCAGACTCTTAGCACCCGACACTTGGAACACAGCTCTCTCTCTCTCTCTCTCTCTGCACTGACGCTTGCTGCTCAACTCGAACCATGGCTTTCTTATCCAACTACCTCTGCATCTCTCTTTCCTAACCTCGATATGTGTTAGTCCGGCGTTGGGAGACCCCACGCCTTCCTAGTGGGATTAGTTGCCTTCGTCTCGCTAAAACTAGTAACTCCTTGGGAGAGACCTCTCCCTCGCGGACGACGGTTGCCGTGGACCTACAAACATTACCTAGTAGCGTCTCCCAAGGCGATCCAGTTGCCTCTTTCCGGTTCACACTCGCCTTTGGGAGCCGGACAGTTTTCGCCTACCCTTAGATACAGAGTGTGAATTTGTGGTCATTCCAAGACCACATAAACTACCTATATAACCTACCCTGTTCCTCATCTCCTGAACATAGTGCTTTGTCGGGGCACACCTACTAGGCCACCAGCAAAGGTCAAGGACCACCCATTTTATCTCTTTCTTGACACTCGCCGGACAGCGGCTAGTGTTGTAGGGACCCTAGCCCCGGGCGTCCTCTCCTCACCTTGGGGACCCCTTCTTAACCCGACACTCACCTCCTTGCTTCCTTTATACAGGATGATTCCCACTGGTAGTAGGTGAAGCTAGAGCATCAGAAACTGAAGTTTGCAGTTAAAGAAATGTGATAATGGCTAGGCTAGTGCTTGATGGCTCTGTAGGAAGAGCACCTGACTGGAGATGAGGAGATTCTAAGTTCAAGCTCTGTCTATATCGCTATGTTTTTCTTCCAAAAAAAATTATCAATTTAGTTGGAATACATAATATTATTAATCATTATTCTGCCGTGCTTGCCGACCCTTCGTGCTGTGATGAGGAGCAGGCAAATACGTTCGCTTATCCAGCAGCCCATCCTATATGTATCGCTGTCATGTCAACGTCAGATTCTCGTCTCTTCCTCTCTGGAACCTGATGCTGACGTGCATTGTGCGTTGAACGTCACTCGTGAATAAATTGGGTAAAAATATTTTTGTTATTTCTAAAAATATTATTTTAAATTTATCGTTTGTAGGTGAACAGGAAGAAATTACTTAAAAAGATGGATTATATAGAAATTTTATAATATAATATAACAGTTGGCTTGATAAAGTGCCGATTGGCTTAAAATTATAAAAATACAGTAAATGAATTGAGACCTCCATTATAAATAATATATTACAACGTCTATGAATGGCATAATGTCCTCTATGAACAATAAACAATACATCACATAGAGGGAGAAAATACAATATTAATAAAAAACTAAAAGGTATATCTCAAATTAATAAATATTATTATAATAAATTAGGAAAAAAAAAAAAATACTTGTATACATTTTATTTCAAAACTTAATTTAAAATTTAATATATGTAAACTTTACATTTAATTAAAACAATTAAGTACTTTTTATTACAGACAGTCAATGGAACATAAATTGACACATTTGATGTGTCACAGCAAATCATCACAGAGCACTGAAGTTGTACCACATGATTGTTTGGTTCCACCAGGGCAGCCATAATATAGAAAAGAATAATAGATTTTTGGATAATGAAGCTGCAACAAGTGAACTACTTGAGGTTTTGAGAGTTTGTAAAAATCCTAGATATTGGATTCCGGACTTTCCCGGGTCGCCTTCATCCATAATGAAACGAGACCGGATTAACTGGAAAAAGAATTGTCGATTTATAACAATTACCTCGGTGAAGAAGACAAGGCTATCAGGCCGTTGCTCCGTAGAGGGGGTGAAGATGGCTACTTGATAAATGAGGTGGAAGAAGGATTACGAACGTCCAAGTAAGCTGAATGGAATTGTCCAACTTTGTTTGGCATTCCACCTGATTGGAAATATATGGAAGGTTTCAATTGTCTTCTCACGATCAATCAAGCCCTATTGACAAAGCTGACACTGTGTGCTAAGTTGCTGAACGGATAAACAACATCAAACACACTGAAAATTGAAAGACATATGACAAAAAAAAACTCGTGAGACAGATAGCATCTTAAATCTCTGCTTTCTTTGATGAGCGGTCTACATTGCTATCTATACTGAACATATCTGAAGCAAATAGGATTCGGATTTAATACCATTACAAGCGATTTCAATAGCTTTTTTTTTTTTATATTAGTAATTTAGTTAATTGAGTCCTTCCTCCCCGCCCATCCTAATCCGTGCCAATGCTCCACACACCTAAGCAATAGAGGTCCCTTTGGCAGAGGTGGCCACGAGAACTCCAAACCACCTCGCACTTTGTTTTAAGTGAGCTGTGTGGTTGTTATTAAAGTCACTAGTCAAGTACTTAGTAGGAAAGACTAATCAGGCTTTCCCCTACCCCCAAAAGAACAAGACCGAAAAACCAAAGTTCTAAGCACTGCTTAAAGTATTGATTTCATGTAACATTTCAATAAATATCATTAAAAAATGTTATTTGAGTATTTTTTTTAGTTAATGTTTGTGAGAATTAAAACTAAAAAAGATCGAGAAAGAGATAATAGAATTTATGAGATCGCAAGATTGCTTTATCGGTAGATCTTAATCCTATACACGAACAATCGGGATGTTTCCGAGGATTTGGTATTAAGACTATATACCGACAGTGCCGAGGCCCGCCAGTTGACACACACTTACTCGTAAACTCAAAGTCCGACCCGAGTGTACAATCCATAGGTAGTGGTGGACCGGGTTCATATTCCTTAATCTCAAGAGCAAAGGCCAGCGCACCCAATACACAATATGTAATCCATCACACAAACAAGTCACAACCAAACAAAACAAAAAATATAAATATAAAATAATAATATAAAATAATAATACCTCCTAGACTGACCTGGTGACTGCCAAGAAAACAAAAATTGTCAAATATGGTTACAATAATACTATTAAAACTAAGTACCCACTGACGTCCTGCCGTCCTTAATGGCATTCATCATAATGACACGCGACAGCTAGTCTGCAACGACATTATCCTTTCCTGACTTATACACAATCTACATGTTGTATTGTGACAGAAACTTCCACCTTGTCACGCGTTCGGATGATTCCTTTAATTTCCCCACCAATTGCAGCGGTCTGTGATCCGTGTGGACCTTAAATTTTCTTCCAAATACGTATGGGCGGAAGTGACTAATGGCCCAGATGATACCCAGTGGTTCCCGTTCAAGGGCACAGTACCTCGCCTCCGTTTCAGTCAACCGTCTGCTCGCATATGCCACCGGCCTCTCCCCGTCGATTCCCTCCTGGGGCAACACCGCTCCCAAGGCGGTCCACTTGTATCCGTTGTTAGAGTAGAAGCCTTTTCGAAATTTGGAAACGCCAAGTGCTTCTTGTAACCGTTCCATACATTTCTGGACATTTTTCTTAATGAGTGGCATGATTATCACTCCAAAGATTAAGAGGTCGTCCATATAGATTTGGCAGATGTTCTCATCAATTCACCTCAGGAGTTCAGCCATTAGCCGCTGGAATGTTATCGGGGCGTTTTTCAAACCGAACGGCATCCTTGTAAACTCGTAATGACCTCGTTCGAATGAAAACGCCGTCTTATGCTGATCAGTGCCCAGGCCTTAACTTAACATATTGAAAAAAACGAAAGCAATTTACGTTCATTATTGATATAAAAATCTTTTAAATTATAATTTGAAGTATTAATCTTTATTTGGTGAAAGTTATACTTACGTAAATATACGCCTCAAGATAATTGTAATGCATGATCTCCTTCAAACCATTGCTTATTCAAATAAAGCCTGTTGATTCATTGTTCAACTATTTATATGATTTTTTCAGCTACCCTGAGCTCCAACAGTTTCAAATCACAGTCAAACACCGCCGAGAACATTAAAAGGGTAATGCACTCCAAGATATTGTATTCAACGAAACATTTCTTATCCATGAACTTTCCTATAGCATGAATAGACCTGTATTTTCTCGTATGAGCGACACAGTTTGCGTGATTTTGATTCCTGTTGGAGATCTGTTATTATTTCCCTAGAATTTCCCGGAATTCCCTGAGCATCTTATATCTTTACTATTAGATTTTTCACATGCCAGGCATTCTCTTACCGCCTTGGTGTATTTTCTCCGACAATGTGCCGTCTCTCTATGAATCTAAAATTGTTCATACAATTTTTTCAAATTTGTACGAATGTATGATTCAAGCATTAAGTAGACTGTTACTTGAGTAAAACAGTTAACTATTAATAAACAGAACGAAAGAATAAAATGTGTTAAATATATATTAATTATTTTTAGTTGCAGTTTCGTATCGCACTAGTGTAAATGTTAATAATTATTGATTCCACAGAAACAAACATGGTCAACAAATTAAAAAAAATATAACATAAATTATAAACTGTCTATATTTTAAGTTAGAGTTAGTGGGACGTAGGACAAACAAATGATATTGCATTAATTGCTATTTAGGCTTCCAGCTCGAGAAAAGGCGGACATGGAACCCACACACGAGGCTAAAAAGACAGAGATCCCCACTAGGAAGGTGTGGGGTCTGACGACGCAGGACTAAAACATAGCGAGGTTAGGAGAGAAGAGATGCAGAGGTTTTTCATAAAGAAGCAGTCAGTTTTCAGAGTTCAAGCGGGGTAGCCACGAGCCGGTAGTTGCCAGGAGAATGATTTACAGGGGCCAGACCCCTGGCTTAAATGCCCAGCTAGCCTTGCCCTTAGCCAATCATCATTAGGATTGTTGTGGCCAATGATGTGGCTTTTCTTTGTTCTCTGGTAGAGGTTGGCAGGGTTTGCGCCGGCTGTTTGGGCCCTTCTATATACCTGGGTACTGACAGCTGGTGTCCCATCTCATATAACTACTTGGCACCCCGCATTTTTTATTGCTTAACACATTTACAATGATTTATATTTGTTCATGTTATTTACATTTGTTTTCAATACATATACAATAGAGTATAGGGTGATTTATCTTATGTAGTTAGCGGTTGCTACAGTCACAATAAAGGTGATAGGTGTCAAAGCGGTGTACAGGATGTAAAGGATTGGTCCCTGTATTGCTCCCACTTATATTGGATAATAGTTGGAATATTATGAACCACAGGAGACCCGAAAGAAGTAGGCTAGAAAAAAGTTTTGTTAAAGAGTTTTTAAGCTTGGAAAGCAATCCAGCTTGTCATACCCTGTCGAAAGCCTAAGAAACATCCATGAAAGCACCCTGGGAATTGTGTTTGGTTTCGAGGGCCTTGTCAAGCAGAGGAAAGTCTTGGAGGGAAGTCAAATTGGTCGGTGGGGAGGGAGGGGTTTTCGGATTCAATTAAATGCAATAGACAATGGAGAAGGATTTTTGCGAAAAAGTTTGAGGCTGATAGGGCGGTAAGAGCTTTACTTACATGGAATTTTCTGGTTCATATATATTTCTGCAAATAAAGTATAATTCATTATCGAAAAAAAAAGGTCAAGTCCGTTTGATGCTTGGCTTAGGTAGTATGCTAGGATATAATTGACCAAAACAAGTTTATAGCAACGAGCACTCAACATAATCCATGAGTGTATAAATATTTGATAACTATACCTACCTGCAGTGAATGCCTAATACTCCTGTTTCATGCAACCAATTACTCTCCAACTTAATCTATGATTAAAAAGCCATATATGAACCAATCAGCATTAAAAAACAATAAGATTAAAATGGCAATAGGGGGGGATAGAAAACTAAAATTATGCAAGAACATAAGTGAAGTTATCTTGAGCCGTTTTCATTTTCCAATTAAAAACAGAACTGGGATTAGTCCATCATTAAATAATCACTGTTATTCACAAACAAGCCATTCTGCTGATCAGTGAATCCACTCGCCATAATAGTTGGGAAAGATACTTGAATATTCCGTTAGTGCATAACTTGCGCCGAACTCCCTCAAGTAAACCCTCTGACCAGGGTAACCTTTGAACACTATATATATATAACCAATAGGAGGCAAGTAAATTGCACCCAACTGAGGAGAATCAGCAAGATTGTAGCAACACTGCCCTAAAAGTAGTTTGAAATCACATCATTTGGATTGATATAACGCTGATGTTACAAATTCAAAGTTGTATTTTAATTTATTTTATTCAAAGCTCAAAGCGTAGAAGATTTCAGTTTAATCCGATACCTTACCTACAACAGCTATTACAGCTTCCAGCTTGTGTGTCACTTTATTTTGTGTTCTTTTGTACTAATTTCATGGTTTTTACTTAATGTCATATCGACATATTGCACAGATATCTGCATGTTGATTTGGTTTCTTATTGGATGATCCATCTATGATTTTATTTACTAAACGCTGTTAAACAGTGTTTTGTTTTATTTCATAATTATTATTATCTCTCCTGTAGAGGATTTACACTCTATTTAACATTATCTCAATTTTTTTACTATGATGTAATATAGTTCTCTATATTTTCCAGATCTGAACATTTTTTTTTTATGAAGTAATAATTATATTCCACCCTTAATTATTTTCTATAGCTGTTACACTTATATACGAGGCTAGACTTTTTCATCTCTGGATGTGTCCACTCAGACTTGACTCTGGCTCGTGAGGATAAAGGAGTATAAATGAAGAATTTATAGTTTTTAGTTATGGGTATGAAGAGAATTAGTAGTATTAAAACGTGACGATCTAAGTATATAATAGAGCGTAAATATCACGTAATAAAACGTAATTGCTTTTCAAATATGTCTGAGTGAAAATGCTATAGGGAGTTTAAACAGCTCCTGCACACATATAGGATTATAATAAAATACAGCTAAAATGCAAGATTTTCTTTGCTAAACAACGTATTTCCAGTCAACCCTCCTTGGAAACAACAATTAATTTGATCGGTTAGGTGTTGTTAAAGGCACTAATACGATAGTTGTCCGTCCTTAAAACATTCAGCTATAAAGTTAATGGGCATTTTAAAAGAGCTGGTCAAGTTTATTAGTTTATGCTAGACCTGTAAAAACCTGCGAAGGGTCTACGCGGAGTTTATGGAGGATAAATGAGTTATATATCTATTATTAATACGTCTTATTTCTACTTTTTCATATTTCTTTGTAATAAACAGTTTGTGTATATAATTGAATACCTATTCTATTAATTTTTTTTCAACTTTTTTTTTTATTCATTGACATTACTAACAAGTACTATCATTATTGCTTGTGTAATTTTAATAATTCAAAACCGAAATTGAACAAAAAGAACTACCCCTGTTAATTAATTGACTGTCCTGACAGTGTTGTGAGTTCATTTCCTTCCCCTGAATGATACCTTAATAGAGAAGTAGTGAATTCGGTTACCCATGATTAAGGTTAGGGGAGTCCGTTTTAGTTTAGAATAACTTTGGTTATCTACCCCTGAGCTGTGTAGAGGGGGGTGTGGGGTAATCTGTCCGTTCTAAAAACAATCAGCTATCTTCTTGAAGAGGGTATTTACAAAGGGCTGGTCAACTTTTTTAGTCTGGCCTATACCTTTAAAAGCCATTACCTCCTACCCTAACTTCTATTCAACTGTAACACCCTTTACCTACACGTCAACTACTAACTGTGGTGACAGTTTTGGGGTCGGTCTTCTCTTCTTTAGGTGACGAAATGTAGATTGTTTTGATTTCTTTACCGTCCATTATAAAAGCATTCAAGTATAAACATAGTTGAGTCTATACCGGTGGTACCAATTATTTTCCACATAGGTCCGTTTTTAAACCTTGTAAAAATTTTGCTTAGTAATACTTTTCTTTGAAATCAGTTGTTGTCTTACTCGAAAAACGAAATTGATACCAATAAAATGAAGTTCATAAATACCAAATCAATAGAATACAAGAAAGTCTGCACCTGTACTGGTGGGGGTAATGTTAGTAGGAGAATACTTTGCCTGCTGAACAATAAACAAGAACAACAAGAAAGAATCGCGCCTTCAGCTAAACCGTTACCTACTCCAATAACGTGTGAATGTTTGAAAAAACTAATAAAGCTCAAAAATCTTTATTCTGACAAAATTACAATCTGCCTCAATGGGTAATGAGTAATTGTGATAAATGGTCTCATTGGTTTCATATTTACAATTTTCATTCATACAGTTTTTACAAACATCCCCCAGAGAACTCCAAAATCCACATGGTTGTCACCTCCCTCGCATGTGAAAGAGGAAGTGGAGTCTTGGGAAGTCCCCCAAGCTCCTCCGTCCGACCCGTCACTGGATGTAAATAGAAAATAACTAAGATTACCTTTAGCAAGTAATTAGCTAGGAAATCATGTTTAATTCATATTATAAGTTTAAGCCTGTCAGCGAGCTGATTTGAATATTTGGGATAAAAAAGGCATGGCAATCATGAGCAGGCTACCGTTTTCCGGTCAGTTGACTGGAAGTGCTTAGAATTAACTGGAACTCGGCGCGGACGCCCTGGCTATTTCACCCACTCCATGCATTGGATGACAGCGCCCGGAGGAAATCAAATCCAACAATGAACATGCGATATTTTTTTTTTACCAATAGAATGGTGATAAGAAGACATAGCTCTGGAATTATCGAGAAAAGTAGGAGGAGTTGTCCACGTCTATCTCCGAACGAAGGAGGCTCCCGTGTCAAGTTAAACGGTTATTTCATTTGGAGCCAGTGGGGGATGACAAAGATCGCGAGAGCCACAGATCCCCGTGACATGATTCGATGATCTGAAAAATTTCACAAGTTAAAAAAGTTAAATTTTGAAAGTTCTGATTTTTTTCATACGGTTAAGGACAAATTAAATACGGTAATGTGATGAAGATTTCAAAATTCTGAAAAACGTTTGTAAGCCGAGAATTGGAATCGCGAATGACATAAAATATGTGGATCCCTTTGTAAGTAAATAATATATATTTTCAAGGAAACGTTTTTGAACATTGTAACATTCGGACACAAAACAAAATAGCACACATTGGACGAACAACTATGAATACTTACGTGTTTTGACAATAACTTGATAACTTCATTCCACCTATTCTTCGCGACGAGAGATAAATGCCAAATAAATTTTAATAGTATTCTTGTACTGTGACAATTTAAACTCTTTCAGAGTACAATTAAAATCTCATTAGATGTGACATCGCCTAACAGTTTCCTTTATTAGTTATTAGTTGGCGAGTTTCTTTACATAGCAGTAAAGCTGTCATTTTTTCATTTATGTTCCAACCTGTTTTACAATTTTAATTTCAGTCTAATCACTTAATTATTCTGTCCCTTTATAAAATGCTAACCAATTTCCATGACAAGTAGTGTTAATACATTTCACGTCCTCTGTCAGGTTTCTGTTGGGAACATTAACTAAAATTATATGGTGTTAACTTTCACTTTCTTTTGTGGAAAAGTCTGGTTAGCTAAAGCCAATTAACTTTGTTACACGGAACTCATAAGAAACAAAATGCTAGTTGGTTTGTAGGAGGCTACGATAGAAGTTGTTAAGGTTTTTAAGGCACTGTTAAGATAGTTGTTCTCCGCCCTAAAAACATTCAGGTATAAAGTTAATTGGAATTTTCAAAAGAGCTGGTCAACTTTATTAGTTTGGCCAATGCCTGCAAAGGCCAACTGTAATAAATAAATGACTACCATAGGTGTGAACTGAAACGTGCTCTAATGGACATTTTCGGTTGGATTTCTCTTCATGATTAGTTTAGCCATCATTCCTTCGAGGTTTTTTTTCCCACTCAAAACCGTTTTTGTTTTTTTTTAAACTATATTTTTCTGTTAACTTCATGCGAGCTCTTGTATTTGTGAGTCCACTGCTCAAGCTATGAACATAAAATTTTAAACGGAGATCCCATTTTAAGTGTCTGATTATGGATTGATATTTCAATGAAATTAATTTTGTTTTTAACGTCATGGATGCATTTTTTGGGACTTCCACGTAAAATAGTATGTTTCTAAGTCAAAACGGGAAAGTGAGAATTTTCCTTGTATGTTTTTATTTATTATTTCGATAGTAAGTGAATGAGATCATCATCATTATCACATTATTTATAAAAATTTTCCATTATTTAAATAAAACATATAGTTTCTGCTAAGCTAGCCAGATTTAATGAAAAAGCTAATAAAGGTAATGGAAAAGCCGATAAAATATTTTACGGTGTTTTCAGAGTGCCGTCGAGAGTGGGGTGGTTTACAATCTGCTGGTAATAGGCACATGGCCCATGGAAGGTCAGATATGAATTTCATAAAGTAAAATAAAGCCGATTTTCCATAAATGTCACTGAAGTAACCACACAATTTTAACAATATATATGTATATTAATTAAGTTATATATACAGTTAAATGCTGACACAGTTCGCTATCAGCTCACTACCTTACTTAGAGATAAGTAATCCTCATCTGTAATTCCATTCAGTACATTCATTTCTGTAAGAAGCCTTAGAAGGAACCTCTTAGGAGAAGAACTCTACACCAGGGTATGAAAACAACCTTGTATTAAATTTAATTTTTATTTTATATATTATATATGTCTTTAGTTGATAGACTTAACTCTATTAGAAATAATAATTCAAACGAAACAAACGTAGAAATGGAACACGAAAAAATTAAAAACAGTGATTGCACATTCATTCCGGTTTACAATGGGAAACAGAAAATTTAATATTGTACATAAATAACGTAACTAACTTATAAGCAAGATTTTGTCATGCTGATAATCCAAATAGAGTAAGAAATGAAGAGCTTATTCTTATGTGTGCAAAAACAAAACTAGAAGGGAACGCTACAATCGCGACATTTGACAAACAATTTACCTCCGTTTTAGACCTACTTGAATTTCTTAGACGACATTACCAAGACAATCGGTCCATTTGCCAATTAGCAAGGGATATCTCCATTACGAAACCCAAACGTAATGAAAACCCAATTGAATACATTGAACGACAACTAAAAAGATGCGACTTATACTCTAGAATCTACACAGACAACGAAATACGCGACAAAGATCAGGAAATCGTGCGTAACGGCAATGACATTAGTCAAGAAGCTGTTAAAAACTTACATCCGACTATAGCAATATTTTTACAACACATACAATACAGAACTTTAAATGACGTTTACAATATTTTAAGAAAAGAAGCTTCATTTGTGGTAGAGCAAGTACACGGGAACCGAATATTCAATAAAGGCGTGACCGAAGAAAAATCTATACAACAACATTATAACAATAAACAATTTAAAAGACCACAACAACAATACCAACAAAGACCACATAATAATTACCAGGGATATAAAGGCAATAACTTTAACCCTAATTTCCAAAGACAACAATACCAACCGCGCTATAATAATAATTATAACAATAACGACGCGCAACCACAACAACAACAACAACGATACAATTACCAACAACAGTGGAATCCGCAGGCACAACATTACTATTTTAATCAACCGCAGCAAAATCAAGCACAGAATCAACCGGTAATTAATCAAGCTTACCCACAGACAGTTTCAATGCGTACTGTTAGTGACAGAGCACATCACATTGAAGACGATAGACCGCGTGGAAAACCATTTGTTTTATAACGATAAGTGATGGAGCGTATGGCAATAATGGAATGTATATAGTTTTAACGGTTTTGGCTTGTATGTAGTGATAAGGCGGATGTAAGCTAGTGTGTAAGCTAACTTCTATGTATCGTTATAAGTGTAGCGTGTAAGGACCATTGTATTCTCTTAGGACTAAGATCTTGTTTACCTAGCAGCCGTAAGCATAGAGTCAAAGTTTTTTTTATGTTTTTTTAAAATGTGACAGCTGGACTTTAAGTTTCATATGATTAGAGCTTAATGTAAAGGATTACAGGCAGTGTACGGTCGGTAAATATCTATATATCGTTAAAGCGTCTATTGTCCAATTTACAGAGTATTTATATGGAAGTTCATCACTTGTATTATAAAGTTTTGTTTATATTTCATTATATAGAAATGAAGATACAATAAGCCTATAACTACACTTTAACAATGAAGCTGTAACGTTTTGATAATATCCTGGAATGATTAAAATTTATTAAACGTATTCATTAAAGAAATATAATTAATACCATTTACATAATTACTTAAAGCCACTTTAAAATAATATTAATTTCACAGGATATTATTTATTACACATTATGAAATTAAACATTACTAAAAAATAACATATTCATATCCTTATAGGGAACTTTCCGTTTCAAATATTCATATTGATAATTCTATAATAATAATTAGGTGAATAATTATAATACCCTTCTATTGGATTCTACTGAGTAGTACTCTACATAGACATTTATAGGATGGTATTTATTTATGTTTGAAAAAAAAAAAGCTTCTCTCCCAAGATATCTGTTTTTATTGATATACCATCCTTAGTGGACGTTTTGAGTATTCAGGGATTCTTAGGACTGCAATTTGGAACAGTGGAATAGAAGAACATTACGTACAAAACACTCAATGTAATAATTAAAAATATTATATCAACGCACCTGTGAATTATATTATCCTATCAATTCATTGCTAGACATACTGAATAGTAGATCAAAACTGATACTTTATATTGCTTTAAAAAGTAACTTAGTTCAAACTGAAACCATTTTATGAATCTGAGGTATATAAAAACATATTTGAAAGATTTAACATTTAAAACATATGTCGAATATTTTACAAGATAAACTAACATTACTATCTAGGGGTTGGTTATATAACTTAAAAATAAACGTTAACCATTTTCTAATTAAAATCAAATGACAAATAAATCTTACCATCAAAATGATCCAAAAACTTTTAATAACATGCAAACATTTTCAGTTTGTCCAAATTCCTTAAAGGTTCGGAATAGAATATATTTTAAGTGATAGTACATTCATAGAGTACATACAAATCAGTAAAATTATGTAAATAAGGAATATTTTAGATAATTTGGGGAGAGGCGTGAAGTTTAAAGAAATTAACCTTTAGCATATGATCGAGAACGAAACTAAAATTTCCGTCCGACGAGACCCTGATTTATACGCTGTCGTTGGCCTGATTTTGGATTCGGATTGGATAAAGGCACGGAGATTGGCAAAATAAGCCATTCCCTTTCAATGTGTCCTACAAAATAGATTACGGACCTATACGAAACATCACAAAAAAGAGCACTTAGGTCCGTCCGGTTGAAGTTGTTACAAGCTTTTTCCAGCGGTCCTTCGAGCATGGACTGTCGTTAGATCTCGGACTTGGAAAGAATCTCTACCATACCTATTAGAACGCTGCAGGCTAGTCCATGCGATTTTCCAAGTGGAAAATCAGGAAAATGAATTGACTCATTATGAAATTACATTAACTAGTAACCACCCGCCCCCCATAAAAAAACAACGAACAAATCATGCATCTCCTCCAGTAGAAATGGTTAGAATTAAAGTTTTGAACAAGATTGTATTTAAGTTTTGTAATTATGTCACAAAGAAGACATACAAAATTACATCTTAAAAATGAGGACATCGAGCAGCTTGATATGACACCCTACATACTCAATATGATTTCGTTATTCGATTCTCAAATGAAACCATGTGAAACTCAAATGAAATATTTACATGTCATAGGTCCAACAGAGACTAGAGCATCTCTAAACTTATTTTTATGCAGGAAAACCCAAATAAAAAAACTACCACTAAAAGACTAATTTTTAGTGGTTCTTAGGAATAAGATAAATGTATAATCATTCTAGCTGAAACAACAAGCACAATACGTTTTTATAAATTATTGTTGAACTCTTACAAGTTGCGAAAACTATGTAGTTTAATATAAAATAGATTACTGCTGGCAATATCTTTGTTGGGAACAGTATTAGCACGTCAAAGTGGACTCAACGCTCTGTGATTTGTCAAAGGCATTGATCCAGTTGATCACGACCTCCTACTAACTGGATTAAATCATTATATTACACGGCTGCTAGCAATGGAACCGACTCGATGAAAAGCGATTGGCAAAGAATCGAAATGGGACTTTAACGCTGAATCATTCTGAATGGGAATCATTTGCCGCTTGTATAATTGAAGCTGGTTTCAATTGATAGAGACCAGTTATTCCTTCTACTGTGATTTAAAAAAAACAAAATGATAAGTGGCTGTTGCGATTCCAAAACAAATAAATTCGAGGTCTGGACGAGTATTCCAAGCAGACGAATTAGATGAATCCACTTGATAGATTGTTAATATAAAGTATTCATAACTTTTACTTTCACGTATTCTGCAGTTATCGGTCTCTTTTACATTACAAACTAATCCCTTCACAGAGATCTCCATGTGCCAACTCTCATGGAGGGTCTCCTTATACCCTCAATATTTTGAAATTACTCCTTATCCAGTAACACACTTCCTTACAATCCTCTTCTACGCCTAAAACGGCTGTGCCCTCGCAATCTGTTAAACATAATCTTATCTACTGTAAGTGATCTAATGTGTCATGGATTTTGTTTAACAGTAACCTGTACCACCTCCCACAACCAACACTGTTACATGCCTAGGCTTTCATCTGGATAAAAGACCTGAAACCACCACACAAGACCTAAAAGTCAAAAGTTAAAAAGAGGCTTTGGACAATTTTACGGACTGCTTAATAGAAACTCCAATTTTACTCTCAAAAACAAACGGCACATGTACAAGCGGTTATTAAAATCAATTTGGACATATGGGCTAGAACTGTGGGGTACAACCAAACCTTCTAAAATCAAAAGAATTTAAACATTCTAACATTCAAGTAAACGCTCCCTTTTAGATAACGAACGCATCCCATCACAATGGTCTTAATGTATCTACAGTCCTGGATCATATACCCTAAATATATTCCAAAGTCCACAAAAACCTAACCGCTCATACAAATCATCATGTCATGGGGTCCTGACACTAGTCATCATCCCAATACATGTCCTGAGCGTCTGCGGCTCGCTTGCCCTCACTTTAGTCTTCACCCCATTGCGAAACGGACAGAGAGGGGGGCAGGAGATGCACGTAGTTAAGAATGGATACTGCAGAAAAGTATGAAGGAATTCCTACATATCCATTAGTAGTAATTATTCTGATGAAGATCATAAATTTGAAAATCTACATATTGCGGTGTAAGAAAGTGTTTGTGTATATATTTAATGGAATTCATTTTAACAGGATATACATAAGGATTGAAATGAAGCTTTTGAAAGGAAATAGGGAATTAGGGAAGAAGGGGAAGTATAAATGTCAAATCAAAATAACAAGCTATGCTACTTGACAAATATTTTAATTGTTATTTTGTAAATATCTCTATTTAATTTATAAATAAGTTTATTTATTTTAATTTTTATTTATTTTTCTTGCTATTAGATGTTAATGTTTTGAAACATAACTATGTCAAAGCTGTACAAAAAATAAATGAGAAGGATTACTGAAGCATGTATATAAAGTTTTATTTCTCAAAGAATATGCAAGAAAAAATTGAAATAATGTGTTTATCTAACTATCTATCTACCCACTGACAAATAGGCAATTTCCTGTAAGTGTTAAAAGAGGAAATGTCACCCATCAGATAAGGGTGACCACTGGAAAATTATTGAAGCGGCAGATAAACAGGTGATTACTCATCGGCATTGAATAATGCCGGATGATTCCTTGACAATGATGTGCGAGATAACACTAATGCCTATCCTCATTGGCGTGAATAAATGGTCTTTTAGCCGGAGAAGTTTTGTATGACCAGATGAACATGCAATTGTATTAAAGCATAGGCACATCATTCGATAATTGCGGCTATTGAAAAACAGATATAATGATTTTCTGAAAAAAGGCAACTCATTATTGTACTATATTGTAGCATCCCAGATATTGACTCAGCTCGGGTTCATCAAATGGATTGACTGTGTAATTTATCAACAAGAAACATTATAGGATCAATTTAAGTAGCGAATACCATTTAAATGATGCAACATTGTAAAAAATAATTAAACATTGCAAAATTAACTCGCTTACCTCAATGTCTGATGCTTTAGATTGTACTCCAATTAGTGGTATCAATTAATGTACTCCAATCACTGGGTACAAACAATATTTAGGAAGAAAGGAGGTGAGTGTTAAAGAAGGATTCGAAGCTTTTGTTGTTAGAGGACCGCACTCTAATAACACACTAAAATATATAGCATTCTGAAAGTACGCCACGTGTTGCTTCCATTTGTATCGCTGATCTCCTATTTATTGGAAACGTAATCCGTGTAAAATAAAAATGTTTTTTTCTGAAAGGTTCAAGGAGTCCCCCCTTGGTACTAAAAATAGGTCTTAAACATTCTATACAGATGATTTCAGCCGAAAATTCACTCCCTTAAACCAACCTAGTTCTTATAAATAAATTAAATTTCATCACAAAAATATCACTATGTATAATGGGTGCTGCAGGAATGAGATGTAAGGACACAGCGTCCCAAAGGCGTCCTCTAGCGGAAGCACCCTAAAACTGTCAGACGGAAGGGCTCATCCAGGACATATTATATATATGTCTGCGGCCTGAACATTAGAAATATGATTTAATTAGATACCCTACACAAAATTATAGATTTTTTTTGTAATACCAAGTAATTGATACTTAAAGAGGTTTACGGAGATCTCTGTATATTTCATGTTTTCCCAGTATCAAGTGAAACTTTTATCTAAAATATTATGTCTTTAGGTTTAAGAGGGGACACCAAACAGAAGATAAGTAAATAGTACAAACATTTTCATGGTTTTGGAAAACAATAACACTAATTTATATAACAAAAACAATCAAAACATTTTTTAAATAGAGAAGGAAAAACTTATAGACAAGGTTGTATGTTCTTGAACCAACTAGTTACTGAAGTGTTTTTTTTTAATACCGTTGCCATCTGTTCACTTGTTGAGTACACTTGACACGCGAATGCGAGCGACACGAGGCCAAACACAGACGAGTACTGTCGGCGCCAGGGCTGTGTGTGCAAACGTGACTGTACCCTTGATCTCGGCAGCCATCTTGTTGTGCACGTTCACCCCTTGCAACAACAAACAGAAACATTCGGCATTTCTTAATGCTCCCGTGCATTATATTTCAACTGAAATATTGGAATTGTTTATCAATGGATCAACAACCGACTAATTTTTTTTTTACATAAGATTATATACTAAAATTGAATTTTGATATATAATAAAAAGAGCAATAAATGAAGAAATAATACCTATAAAAACTTTAGGAAATCAGCTCGCGTTTCTTATGGACTTATTAAAGAAACTGTATTTTATTTCTAACAATACTTTTCTTAAATTCGTTAAAACATCTCGATCACTTAATTCTGCTTGTTAAACGAATAAAAATAATTAAAATATTTCAGTAAAACCTCACTAATCCGACCTCAACCTACTCGGGGGTAGCCCAGAACGGCTAAAGGTCGGGTTAACCAGAAATGAAACAAATACGTGTTTTACATATTTTTTTTTCTTCTTCTAAATTTGCCTTTATTACATGCTTCTGCCTTTACAAGATATTACACTATCAAAGTTAACAAAATAATATATAACTTAAACAACTACTTGTTTTTGAAACCTTCGGTGGAGTCAGCTATACATTTTATTATTATTTTTATTTGTTTCCCATATGAACTTAGTGCTCTCCCCAATAAGGGGTTGACGGTTTATATCCTGCAATTTGTCATTTTTTCGATGCCAATGTTTTGGTAGGAAACAGTTAATAATCTAGGCTTAACTTTACTAGACCAAGTTCAATATAAAACTGAAAGATTTGCCCTGAAAATGTAAGGAGAGTTGAAACCCTCTCCTTAAATCGACTGTGTAGACTACTTCGAAAGACATGCCACCTCTCCCTGTATCCGAGGCAGTACGGTACGTAGGCTTCAATATCGACTAACGGCTGACCTGGAACCTACATACGAGGCTACAAATACAAGAACTTAACAGACGCTTTGGACAACTGTACAAACTACATCAAAGGACATCGCATCTCTCAATAGAAAATAAATTACTAAACTACAATGTTATACTTAAGCCAATCTGGACATACGGACTAGAGCTATTGGGGACAGTAAACAAGTCGAAGATCTCGCGTATTCAATTATTTAAATCTAAAGTCCTGAGAACAATAAATGGCTTTATTACGTCAGCAACAAAACCTTAATATACCCTACATGTTTGAACTCATAGGACTTCCAAGTTCTCTGGAGGAGGTCTCTATGCTGTTTGTAAATACTGCATGTATGTGCGTGTGAATGAAGAATTGTAAATATGGTATGAATGAGAACATTGATCGCAATTACTTAATGGCCAATAAGGCAGATTGTATTTTATCACAATAAAGATTTTTGACTGATTGAATTGACATTTTCAGGGACCCGGAGTATGTGATTGAATTGAGTACCACGAGCGAATGAGTGGGTGCCACGGACCACTAGGACTGGAGTCGCGGAAGTCGGATAAAGGAGATTCTAATGCAATAAGGATATCTACTTAGTGTTATAAAATGATTGGCTATAATATCCAGTAATTCATTTGTGACCTTCGATCGTCGAATGAAGGTTCAAAAATAATGCCGAAAAGTCCTCTCATGACACATTTACCCTTCGTGGCTCCTCCAATCCTATTGAATACCAAACCCAAGAACTAAGAATTATATTAGACAAATGACTCTAAAATCATCCCCAAATAACAAGAAACTAAAGGATAATATAGACTATTTCTTCTCCTCCTGGAAAAAGAAACTGTAGAAAACAAGATACAAGCATACATTAGCCTACCTGCTCCTAATGAATATAGCTTTGGGGGAGTGCCAAGGCTTCCTGTATACTTCGCATCTTATTCCCTGCAATCCAGGATCCTCCAATATATTTAATGTTCCCTTCTACGCTAATTCCTCCAAGATCTGGACACCTCACGTTACCAGAGTTTCTAATCCCACATCCCTGGTCATCTGAATCTATATTAATTGTTTTCCCGTCTCATAAACGGCAAATCAGAATGTCACCAAAGGTGGAATTGTTTATGTTAACTTCTTATAATGATTATAATCATTGTGAATAAATGTTAACTTGTTATAAATTTTAGAGAAATCAGCTTTATGTAAAGGGATTTGCCTAATTAGCTTCCATACAAATAACAATACTATAACAAGAGAAAAATAAGATAATATAAGACAAAAGTCCTAACCACTGCTTATAATACGCTTGCATTATTTGCATTGCGCATATTTAAATAAACAAACAGTGATTAATTAACGATAATTACGTTTTATGGAGATCATTGATCTTTGATCTGTATTACTTGTGTAACAAGGGAAGATTTTAATGCTAAATGCAGGGATGAAAAATAAAATCATTTTGAATTGAAAAATTTACTTATAGGTGATGGAGGGAATGCGATTTCTATAAATTTGAGCAGAAGGTCCATTTTTCATGGCCAGTAACAATCCCGTTAAGAATTGGACTACTTTACTTTTATATATTCCTTGGGTTCGAGAAATAAATCATGCGACTTCCAATAAATATCTCGCTAACGGAGGTGTGGAAATTGAAAAAAATTCATATTTTTTACCAACGCCTTGATAATTTCAGTTATTTCAGTTCCAAACTTCGCACTAGCAATATGCACTTATTCTTCATGTAATATTAAGTAAGTAGCTAATTGTAAGGGTTATTCCATCTAAGTACTCAATCAATTAACGAAATCATAGATTAAAGTTCTTCTTACATTATATAAGTAAGTAAGTTTTTCTTCATTATATATAGAATTTTAATATTGACAAATTTTTTTGTATTATGTCTTATTTGGAATAGTAAATTATGCAATTATCATGGATGGATAATAGCATCAATGTGTTGTGGGTTGGCATACTCCTTGTAATCAGGAACTTATTTATTATAGAATCAAGAATACGTATATTTACAAGTGTGAAGTTTGGAACTAACATAACTAAAATAGTCAAGGCAATGCTAAAAAATATGAATATTATTTTTTTTCTGTCAATATGATTAGAAGGCAAAAAATCCGACGAAGAATAGGACTTTTAAAAAGACAATAAAGGTGGGTATAATAACAATAAAATAATATAGACAATTTTTATTTTTTATATCGCATTTATACTTATGCGAAAAAAATATTATTCAATTTAAGTATGAAATAAACAAATAAGTTACGACTTGGTAGCTTTGTAACATTAGTCATAATGTATGTTCATTTAATTGTACATAAATATAATTACATCAACTGAATTAATACTGTTCAACGAAATACGTTTGACGAATCAGATCCATGTTAAAATAATATTTTTTTTTTTTCTGTGGCACTCAATAGTACCATTTTTGTTGTATCTATACTCGCGATCCTTGTTATTTAAAAACGTTAACAGATAATGACTGGGAGGTGGATCATTGTTTATTAATTGAAAGATGTAATATTCTCGATCTCATATCTTCAAAGTTCATGAAATTCCACCAAACCTGGCCAACCATAGCTTCATACTCCTTCTGGAAAATCAAAGCGGCAGTGACCTCGTGATATGATGTAAATGACAGGGAGAGTCCTGGCAATAGTCAGTTTCTCCAATGCCCTTAGCGTCTGTGGCTCTCGTGCTCTAGTTTAAGTTACACTGGCCCTCCTGGTGACCAAGCTTATCGAGGAGCGCGGGGTATCTCTCGAGATCCGCTTCCTCTTTTTCATGAGGGGGAGGTGCCAGTTTTGCGGAGGTCGGTGTTTTTTGGGTTGTATATATCGTATGAATGAGTGAAGTGTAAATATGTGATGAATAATATCAATGATCACAATTACACCAAACATGGTGTAATTTTAATCTAATAAATTAATTTTACAGATTTCTTAAAATATCCATTTTAGTTAATAGCAGTTGTTCTTCTCACCAATACCAAAGCAGAACAAAAATAAACAACGCAGCGAATAAACATGGAAGAAAGGACTCCATTTGAATAAATACAGACAAAAAATGCAAGAAAACACCGGGCCAAGTGCTTACGCTTTGTTAGACCTTTCAAAGCAGACACCTACATTTAATGGAATCGAACTTTGTGGAAACTTATTTATTTACTTTCAGTTAACTGGCTGTTATTCTTGCAAAGTTAGGGTGGTTTAGCCCAAACTCCGCCAAGTCAATTACTCTCATCGAGTTTGCGGTCTCTTGGCAGTTAAATCTTTTCCCTCCTTCGTTACCTCTTGGGCGTCGGGTAAGTGCCAACTCGCAGGTCCTGTGGGTTAATGGTTCACAGTCCAAATATGGGAATGTTAGTTTACCGACCAGGCAGGTTAAGGTGCCTACTCAGGGAAGCCATTCATTAACAAGCTGGTGTATATCATACTTGTTGGTTAGGTCAACGTTTTTTACACATACCTTATCTTCTTTATCAGTCCTCGTGTTCTTAAGAATAGGATCGAACCAGTGTAGGGGAAACTTAATTTCGGATAACAAATAATAGATAATGAATTATTTAGTTTTTTTGTAAAGAATAACGAGTTTCGAATAAGTTTTCTAAATAAAAAAAACCCGAATAAAATGAAGTTATCTATTTTCATTCGTTATTCAATTTGTTCAACTAATAAAATCGAATAATTGAATTGAAAACTTCTTTAGGCGGGCTCGGTACTTTTTGGACGAGGGGTAAAATCAGTCAGTTACGCAGGTGTGTATATATATTGTTTTTACCGAAAATATACCGATACATTTTCATGGTTTTTAATAGATTTTCCTTCCTTCTGGCGCCTCATCCACCGGTGGTGACTGCCGCTCGCCATTCAAGCACCACCCACTCACTGACTGCTATCGCTCTTAGGGTGCCAACTCCTCCGATGATATCCACTCGTCTTCCTGATCGACTTTTCATTCGCTTTTCCTCTCTCTTATATCTCGTGAATGGGTTTTCGCGGTCCAAACGATTTTCAAACTGTTTAGAGGTAGGCCAAAAGGAAAACGAGCGTGAACAAACTCACTTATTCATACAGTATTTACAAACAGCTGTTACGTAATTATTGCAGGTCACGAGGCGACTGCCCTTTCAGTCTCCGAGGAGGATTATAGGGATGAGTGGTGCAGTGTAATGACTGGGCTAGGGGATTAGGGTGGTTGGATAAGTTACTATGGAATTTCATGACCTTGGAAGGGATTAATTCAAGAATGAAAGGTATATCAAGATCGTTATGAAGGGTTTTGTTGCTAACGTAATATTATATATGGGGCATTGGCTATTGTTTTCAGGGCTTTTGATGAAAGGATTGGATACGCTTGATGTTCGACTTTTTTGCTGTACCCCATAGCTCTATTCCGTATGTCCAGTTTGGATTAAGTATAACTTCGTAAATTAGTAATTTGTATTCTATTGAGAGATGGGATGTCCTTTGAAGTAGTCTGTACAGTTGTCCAAAGCGTCTGTTAATTTCTTGTATTTTTAGACACGTATGTGGGTTCCAGGTCAGCCGTTTGTCGAGATGGAAGCCTAAGAAACTAGTGGACAAGACTTGCGGCAGAAGGTGAAGGTAATGTGGGAACATTTTGCTTCATTAACTTTGATCCGCCATTGGTTGCACCAATACTCGATCTCGTCAAGGTGTTTTTGAAGGTTATGGGATGCTATGTCGGGGTCTGGGTTAGATGACAAGACTTCAGTGTCATCTGCAAATGTGGCCAAGAAGGTATTGGGAGTAGAGGGGACATCAGCGGTGTATAGGTTATAGAGGATGGGGCCTAGGACACTGCGCTGTGGAACTCCTGCTTTTACGGGATAGTAATTAGAATATTCTAGCCACAGTGGACTTGAAAGAAACGGTTTGAAAGGTAGGACTGTAGGAATAGGAAAAGGGTTTGAGGTAAATATCTTTTGAGCTCGTAGAGCAAACCTGCCTGCCAAACCCTGTCAAAAGCTTTAGCTATATCAAGAAAGGTAGCAGTGCAATACTGTTTGGTTTCAAGGGCTGAGCAGATGTGATAAACGACCTGAAGGCCTTGTTGAGCAGTGGAATGAATTTGACGGCAACCAAACTGGAGTTTAGGAACAAGGTTTTTGGATTTAACAATTGGAAGTAGACGTTTTAATAGGAGTTTCTCAAATATTTTTGAGAGGATAGGGAGTAGGCTCATTGGACGGTAAGATGAGGCATCATTAAGTGGTTTACCCGGTTTGGTGAATAAGACAATAATGGAATGTTTCCAGAGGAAAGGATAGTGCGTAGTTCAGGTAATGCCATTATGAATGTAGGTTAGGAAGATTATGGAGTTGTTTGAGAATTTAAGGAGTAAGGAGATCATATCCAGGGGATTTTCGGTAAGGTAAGTTTTTCAGAAGGGATTTGACCTGAGAGGGGTTAACGGCTTTTGGTGGAAGTGAGAGAGGGATAGGTGAAGTGAGGAAATCTTCAACAGTTGTGCCATGAGTATGGTCTTGATGAGAATGGTGAGGTGTGAAAGTATGGGAAAGATGCAGAGCAAATTCCTCTGACCTATCCCTATCCGAAGCTGTGAAGTGGGTGTGAATCAGGATGATATTCCAGGATTTTTTTAGTTACATTCCACAGAGAGTTATCCCTGGTAGGCAAAGAGGAGAGGTAGGTATTAAAAGAGTCGGAACAGAAGGATGCCAATTGCCGCTTTTCTAATATGTTATTTAAATAAAAAAAATATTCGAACCACGCCCGGTTCAAACCTAACTGTAACAGAATTGTTTTGAAAAATCCTACCTAACATGAGGTTGGGGTAGGGATGTTCGATGACCTTATAGTCAATTGTCATAACAAATTGTCTATACCACCCGAGAATAGTGCACCAAAGTTGAGAATTCATGATCTTGACTCTTCTGATAGCATACTCAATATGATAAGATTTTTTAATTACGATTATTTCAATTTTTTATTGAAGATGTGTTTATTAATTTTTACAGATTTTCTAATCCGTGAAACTAAAGATAGTAAATACACATATGTTGAGGGTTTCCGTAAGGGGTCATCGTGGTGGCCGGCCAAATTATCGACAAAATTCAATAAAACAATGGACTCAGCTACGACAAAGGCAACCAAACTAATTGAAAATTCATTGAACTATAGTTCACGGAATCCTCCCCCCTCAAATGCCTTTGAGACATAATATCTTTCTATAATTTGTCAGTTGACTCCAAACTTCCAACCCAATCAGCATGAGTGTTATGCATTTCTATAAAGGAAAAGTAGTGCAGTAAAAACTTTTTTTTGTAAGAAAATTACACTAGTTACGTGTAAGAGAAAATAATTCATGGTCGCAGTCTAGAAAAAAATAAACTGAATCGGACAATGAATCGGTTAAAATGATTACCACTGACCTTGAACCTTTTAACATGTTTCAAAAAAAGTTTTGTAGAATTTGTCAACGAATAGTATCGATATTAATAGCCAAATACGGAGAAACGATTTACAATTCCTAGTTGATAGATTTGTATTCGTGTACAAAATAAAATTAATTAAACCTTTCTAGTTGACCAATTATTTTGCTCTGACATCCGAAACGTGGACCTCGCTTTCAGGGATCAGCTACATTTTTATTTATATAAATCCACAGTTTTAGCAACCAGAAAAATGACATTAAGGCGATGTGACATTACGATAGTATGTGAAAATCTCCGAAGCTATTCAGTCAATTTCGGATGAATATTCTATATCTATAATAATATAAACAAATTAGACAACTACCGTTCATTGCACACACAGTTGACTTTCATTGGTGCTCTAAAGGAACCAGATAGTTGGGGTGTTATTACCAAAACCTATGAAATTGTGACCCCTTCCAAAACGAGTAGTGTAGCTTGTAAAATTACAAAGAGTGAGAAAATGTAACATTTGGATGATTGAGGAAATTCTGGAAATAGGTGACCAGCTCATAGTAGCGATATAAAAATTTGAAAATACCGAAGACTTTCCTGTAACCGGCTCTCCCATAGCCGGAGTCAAATACTTAAAAAAAAAAACCCAAAAAACTTTCGTCATTTGTAAAATGAGAATCACGTATCGAATAAGGTGAAACGATAGTGGGAATTGACATTTTTTAAATTTCAATAGACGTCATTCTCATAACTGGCGAGACATTGTGGCTCGAGAAAGATTGACAAAGCAAACCAGTTTAAACAAATATTTTGATGTAAATTTGCAAAGTTTATTCTAAATATATAAAATAAATATATAGTTACTTACATTTTTATTTATTTCGTATATATCCTAGTCACTCTGCCGTATTCAGATTAATGTGGACGGGGGCGATCCGGATATCTACTGTAGTCAAAAGTCATATTTTACAGCTGATGAGGTACGGGTTTAACGATCTGATACCTTTTATAATAGTTTCAACTTTTGAAGGCACGAACAATTTATTTAGAGAATTAACGAGCGGGATCTGAGCTCGTCTTACTAAATATCTCAACGGGTAAAAAGGTACATAAAATATTGATAATCGCCTTGCCATGAAACAAGATCAATGACACAGGAAATGGAGCATATAGCAACAATCCACCTTGGAAAAACGGACCTAACGTTAAACCAAATAATGCCAAAGCAGTTCTCGATAACACCATCGAGGACTACATGAAAGAAATGGATGATCATTGTTAATGATCTACTGCTACTGATTGTACATTGTCAAGGAATCTCAAACATCCCAATTCAAACTAGCTCAATAAGTACCGAGTACAAGCAGTAGTGACGACCTACTGGATACTGGCATATTGACCGAACAACGAACATAAATATTCGTCAATATGCACAAAAAAAATATTTGTGCGTTCCCGCATACTCTGTCCTATCCGAGTGAATTTTCTCTCAAGCCGCAAATATTATCAGCGAAAGCAGGGCCCATTTGAGTCCATTGAAAGCTGAAATGCAATTTTTTTGAAAAGGAACTTTTGGTTGCTGGAGTGAATTACTTTTAACTTCTGTGTTTGATTTTGAACTGTGTGTGAGACACAATTGAATATTGGTCAACCCTAGTTTGGGGGCCGGTCTTCATTTAATAATCATCATACTGCCGTAGAAATTGCATATAAAAGTCCCTCAGCTTCTTCACTGCATGAACAACCTTAAGTAGTTTATCTGCCTTTAATAATAGAATTAAACTAGTTGTTCTACTGATCAGCGGCCTCGCCACTTTATTTTTAGTCATTTAATTAATCACGAAGTCCCTGTGGTTTAGAATATTCTAACTACTGTCCCATAAAAGCAGGAGTTCCACAGGGCAGCGTCCTGGGTCCCATCCTTTATAACCTATACACCGCTGATGTCCCCTCTACCCCCAATACCTTCTTGGCAACATTTGCAGATGACACAGCAGTCTTGTCATCCCACTCAGACCTTGATATAGCATCCCAAAACCTTCAAAAACACCTTGATGAGATCGAGTATTGGTGCAACCAATGGCGAATCAAGGCCAATGAAGCAAAATGTTCCCACATAACCTTTACCCTCTGCCGCAAGTCTTTTTCAATTCGATTCCTATCCCCGTGTCTGAGACAGTAAGGTATTTAGGCTTCCATCTCAACAAAAGACTGACATAGAACCCACACACGAGGCTAAAAAGACAAGAACTAAACAGACGCTTTGGACAACTGTACATAAGGACATCCCATCTCTCAATATAATATAAACTACTAATCTACCAAGTTATACCTAAGCCAATCTGGACATACGGAATAGAGCTATGGGGGACAGCCAAAAAGTCGAACATCAAGCGCATCCAATCCTTTCAATCAAAAGTCCTGAGATCAATAGTAAATGCCCCCCATTACGTCTGCAACAAAACCATTTATAATGATCTTAATATACCCTACATCCTTGAACTCATCCCTTCCAAATTCATGAAATTCCATAGTAACCTATCCAACCACCCTAATCCCGTAGCACAGTCATTGCACTGCTCCACTCATCCCTATAATCCTCCTCGGAGACTGAAACGGCAGTGGCCTCGCGACCTCCTATAAATGCGCAACAGTGGGAGTCCTGGCAATAGTCAGCTTCTCTAATCATGTCCTGAGCGTATGTGGCTCTCGCGTTCTTCGTCAGCCTCGCTCGTATTCGGTGGCGTGGCTGGTGGGGGAGCGTGGGGGACTTCCCAAGACTCCGCTTCCTCTATCGCATGCGAGGGAGGCAACAGCCATGTGGACTTGGGGGGCCCCTGGGCTGTTTGTAAATATGGTATGAATGAAAACATTTATCTCAATTATTTATTGCCTATTAAGTATTAAGGCAGATTGTAATTTCATCATAATAAAGTTTATAATAAAAAAAAAAAATTAATCACGAAGTACATTAAACTCTTTGGCATATAAAAGTCACAGTCTGTTGGCAAAGCTAACTCGGACCAATTGTACTGTAGTAAAACGGAGGCCGACGGTGGAAGGTTTGTTCTGTTGCCCGGCCTTTCGAGGTTTCGCTTTGACAGCCGGGTAATGGGCCTTCAATTCTACGGAAAACTTTGTAGATCACTTGTCCGTGAGGAGATGTATTACCCCCTAGGACTGTTCTGAAAGACAGAACAAAGGAAAACGAAAACATGTTAGACCCGTAATAATAAACATAAACTTTTCCTAAGGCAATTATTCCATTGAGATAATTCAGCACTATTACAAGCTTCCAACTTGATGAATATCTATGTTTACAAATCATCCATTGAATCATAGGATTGCAACACTGTTACATCATGCAAACATGTGGACAAAATTACGTTCAATCGGAATTCATAAACGTGCAACACTTTTCTCAAAATAAGTATTGAATATCTTGGACTATATTTGCATGTCATCAATTTTCAAAAAAAAAAATTTAGGCTAATTTTTTTTTAATGATAATTTCACCACATGGATTAGAAAAAAATACTAATTATGCTAAGTAGTAGTTTTTAAGTAAGGTTTACTATCCTGCTGATATTCACTATAAAAGTTTTCCTAACTAATTATTACAATAATTGTTATTAAATGTTAACCATTGGAACTTGCACTTCAAATGTTACTCTTTTTTGATGAGAAGTGCAGTTAATTGTCGTGAATTATGTATTCCAGCCTCGAACGGCTGCTCAGGTGGTACAGGTCAGTTGCTGTTCCATCTATTACTCCCCACAAAACATCTGAGTTGGCAGAGTAGGGGGTGCGTATGTTTTCGGAAAAGGCTGTGTGTGAGTGAGTTGGCCACTGTGTACGACTCGTTTTCCCTCCAAGATATCTCTACCGGTCGTGGCTTGAAAGCATCTCAATAAATGATTGAAATATGTTCCTTAAATTGTCCCTGACTCTACAAATATACTCATTTTTGTCTAATATATAAAGTTAAAATACAACATATATTTCAAAATAATTGCTTTCATTGAATTGTTTTAGTACTGTCGTTCGGTATATATGTTATTTCCTACTAAATTCTTTAAGTGTTTTGGGACCATTCCGGAGTCGGAAAAATGACCTGCAGTTGCAGAACCGATTCTTTCACTGACGACTGTATATTTTATGTGGCGTATAAATGATATAACTCAATTTTTACAAGATTATTGTAATTTTTTTCATCGTTAGTTTCGCTACTTCCAAGATGAAGTTCATGCTTTTGACAGCTTAAAAATTGTCAAAAACTACACAAAAGTGTTCTGTTTTGATATTTTGATAGCACCGCAAGTGTTTGTCGTATATCATCAATAATAAACTAATGCAGTCAATTTTATTTGCTTCAAACATCAGTTTTCTTTATGTTTCAGTAGGAAATACAACCCAGAACATAAAAATTATTCAATGGTAAAAACTAATGTGCTATGTAAAGTATTATTCGCTTTATTTTGAGGTGACATTTTGAACTAAATTTGGATATACTCAGCAGCATCTACACAGAAAAACTATCAATAATTAATAATTAAATACGATTACTCACTTTATTTGAAAGAAATGTTTCTTGCTACCATGTGGTATGTTAATGTTTCGTAATTAATTAATTTAAAAAATAGCTAAAATTCTTATTTCCTGGACAGGCATATCCATATTTAAAGTTCCAGAAAACGTAAAAAAACAATGGAAAAATGAAAAACGTAATCACTTAATAACAATCTCAAAAACGGTTTGCAACATTTTCTTTGTTTTTTTTTCTTACTTGCCCTACTAATGTTTATCATGTTACCATAAACATTCTTTATTATAAACATCTAAAGAAAATGCGAGAGGTTGTTGATTATTTATGGCAAGATATGAAAAAATAAGTGATGCGCTAATTACGTCCAGGAGTTTAGTTGTGTGCCAGTATTAAAATATTTGATATTTTAGATGATTGTAATTATGATGGAGTAATATATTTCTAGTACTTTCTTTGGTCCATTCTGGGAAAAAACCTATGGTCATGAAAAATAACGTCAATGTTAAAGGTCCTAATATATTATCCTTTGGAGGTTCGATGGTAAAATTTATTTTATTGTGGTAATTATTTATTTGTTTATTAAAAGTATTAAATTGAACTTTTTATTAGTTCGAAACGTCGGAGTAAAATAAAAAGTTAAAAGAAGAGTGTATTTTATGATGTCCTTATATTTTAACCTCCTATTAAAACGCCCACTTCCAATTGTTGAATCCAAAAACCTTTATCCTACTAACCAGTTTGACTTCCGTCAACGACATTCCACTGCTAAACAAGGCCTTCGCGTTGTTGATCACATCTCCTTAGCCGTTGAAACAAACAAGTGCTGCCTTTCTGGACATCCGGGTTTCACAGGGTTTGACACGCAGGTTTGCTTTACAAGCTCAAAAGATATTTACCACAGACCCTTTTCCAATTCCTACAGTTCTACCTTTCAAACCGCTTCTTCCAAGTCCACTGTGGCTTAGAATATTCTAATTACTATCCCGTAAAAGCAGGAATTCCACAGGGCAGTGTCCTGGATCCCATCCTCTATAATCTATATATCACTGATGTCCCCTATAACACCAATACCTTCTTGGCAACATTTGCAAATGACACTGCAGTCCTATCATCCCATTCAGATCTTGATATAGCATCCCAAAACCTTCAAAAACACCTTGATGAGATCGAGTATTGGAGCGACGACCTATGGCGAATCAAAGTCAATGAAGCAAAATGTTCCCACATAACCTTTACCCTCTGCCGCAAGTCCTGTCCGCTAGTTTTTTAATTCGATTCCTCTCCATGAGTCTGAGACACTACGGTATTTAGGCTTCCATCTCAAAAAAAGACTGACATGGAACCCACACAGAATGCTAAAAATACAAGTACTAAACAGACGCTTTGGACTACTGTACAGACTACTTCGAAGGACATCCTATCTCTCAATAGAAAATAAACTACTTATTTACAAAGTTATACTCAAGCCAATCTGGATATACGGAATAGAGCTATGGGGGACAGCAAAAAAGTCAAACATCAAGGGCATCCAATCCTTTAATCAAAAGTCCTGAGAACAATCGGAATTCTGAATATAACCTACATTCTTGAACTCATCGCTTCCTAGTTCATAAAATTCCTTAGTAACCTATACCCTAATTCCCTAGCAAAGTCATCGCACTGCACCACTCATCCCTATAATCCTCCTCGGAGACTAAAACGGCAGTGGCCTCGTGACCTGTTATAAATACGTGACAGTGGGAGTCCTGGCAATGGCCAGTTTTTCCAATCATGTCCTGAGCATCTGTGGCTCTCGCGCTCTTGGTCAGCCTCCGTTGGCTCTTATCCAGTGACGCGGGTGACAAAGGAGCTTGGGGGACTTCCCAAGACTCCACCGCTTCCTCCTTCGCACGCGAGGGAGGTGACAACCATGTAGACTTAGGGGGCCTCTGGGCTGTTTGTATATATAGTATGAATGAGCGAGTGAATGATGAATTGTAAATATGGTATGAATGAAAACATTTATCACAATTACTTATTTTACAATCAGGCAGATTGTAATTTTATCATCATAAAGTTGTTGTTAATCTTCATCATATTTTAATCATTCACTTAAAATAGCGTCATTTAAAAATTTTAATAAATTAATAAAAATTAATTTTTCTGAATACATTCAATATAATTTAACAAAACAAATAAAGATTTAAATCATATACAAGTCTCATTTTTTTTTTTTTTTAATCTTCGGAAAAAATATATGGGTAGCCTAGAACTGACCCCATGTCGAAGGACTTACAGCGAAAAGAAGAGTAATAAATATTTTTAGAGGCAGTTATCTTGAGTAATTAATATCGAGGCATTATATCATCTTAACTCGCACACAGGCTCGTGTTAACCCTTTGTAATTACTGAAATATACAACCGTTTTTAGAATATATAAGGTATACAACCCATGTAATTTCTATGTAAAGAATATTTATTGAAATTAATTTTTATTGGAAATGTATCACGCGGTTGCACCATCAGGCCAATTATGGTTAAATAAACGCTAGTGAACATAAGTAACCTGCCCATATTTTACTCTATAAAAACTCATTAGCCCCGTAGTTTAATAAACATAAACTAGTGATTTTGAATTTCAATCAGATACTGGAGCAAACTTTTTTTCTGTCCTGGTACAGTGTAGAAATAAAAGGTTTTATGTGTAAAATATATTAAAAATATTTAAAATTGCTGGTTTATAGCTTGAATAACGCTGTTAAACTGTTAACGATTGATACTAACCATAGCAAGTCTATTATATACTGACGGTGTGACACAGACGTAGATAATGGTTTCTGGGATGGTTTCCAATTCGTGCACTAAGCATACAGACAATTACCTCTGTGATATGTATTCGCAAATCTAATATACAGTTGAACTGTGGTTTGGGGACACCCTAAGAGACTGACAGGCCACTCTTATAAATCATCTAATCATTAATGTCTCTAAAAAATCATGGAGACCCTTCAAATGGCTATAAAAGCGTAGAAAGTACATTAAATTTAATGACGTGAACGTGTCGGGAGGAAAAATTTAAATTTAGCAATAAGTATTAGCACAAGTGTAAGTAAATAAGATTCTAAATTATAGGCGCTAAAATCGTCAAATAAAAACTATTTGCCGTTTAAGTATTGTTTAATGTATTCTTTAATGATGCATTGTCTGCAGTATTGTTGAAGCACCTTAAGACATTGAATTTTGTAATGAAGCTCCAAAAAATGTCACAAAAACGTATCAATATGTTACAGGAAAATTTCGATTCAATACGTTTCAAGGAAGTTCTCAGGGTGATACATCATACTAAATCCTATAGATCTTGTAAAAATATATGCAGGCATTCACATTTTTAACTTTTCAGTGCCTTGGTTCGCTGTTTCTATCCCCTTTTGGTATGTTTTCCTGCCCTCTAGTGCCAACTTTTTCAGAAATAGTCTACATGTATAAGCCTGTAAAACGGAGACTAAAGGCTTCAATTCAATGTCCCATGTAAATTTTCTATCCCTTGAAATCTGCAGACACTGGCAAAAGCGTTTTTATGGATATTAGCTCGACCTGTCCAGCCAATAGGAACAGACTTTCCTTAACAGACTAGAAGCCTCGTAGCAGGAGAATGCGCAGCACGTACGAGAAGGTGCAGTGAAGGAACTTTAATATTAGAGGAAGAAGCTGCACGAATTCCTGGAGAAATATACTGTCAGTCTTCACCATAGACACAATCCCCCATGCACAGTTACCATCAGGAGGTTACATAGAATGTCTCTTATGCTTCATGTCAAGTAACATAGCTTGTTATTTGACATTTATAAATTTGAATGTACAAATTGAATCTACTTTTTTATGGTTGGCTGGTTACTCCAACGCGTTCGCCACCAAGTCCTCGTGAATGGCGGACGAAGCGCCGGTTACCTTTTTACAGTTCTCTGTAAATGTGTGCGTTTGTATTATTGTTCGAGTTGTGCCAATGACTTACAAAGAACTTAGTGTGCAGTTACTACTTTACCTCCTTTCCTAATTCATCACTTCCTTCCAAAAGCTCTATTTCATCCCTTTTGTTATCAGCTTTACCAGATACATGAATGTAAGCTTTAACACTTTATTCATTTGTACTTCTAGATCCGAGTCACTCAGCAAACTCATACTTTAAAACACGTATAAAACTATGTCATCTGCAAATCCCCAAAATAGTAGTAGGTGCAAGAATCAAAAATAGCATGATGCTCAGTGAAGTATTATTCTCTTGTAGATGAGAACTCATCATAATTTCCTGAATCTTTTTTTTCTGAATGAAACATGACGAGTTGGAGAGGCTTTGCAAGGAACCGATTTTGCCTTTTATTTTTTTATGTTGTCATCAGAGATTTTCTTTAACGTAAATAGGAACTAATCTTGTGGTTTCCCCGTGTAAGTTTAAGTATTTATTTGAAACAGTAACAATCTGCCCTAAGGAAATAATAATTGTTCTTTATATTATCATCTTATACAATACTGCAATACTCTCTAATTCATACAGGATTTACATAGGAAAAACATATATTTTTCTAGTTGCGCGTATATATGATGTTGTACCTCTTACTTTAAATTGTTATTAGAAATACTTAGACACGTGGTATCGTCGTAAGCTGTGAGTAAAAACCTATGTTCAACTCAATCCAACTCAAATTCATAAATCCACTGCGATCATGAGTCTACTTAATAGGGTCAGTTCTGGTAGTTTATACCTTCAAGGGGATGACCTTGAACGGCTAGAAAATGAAGGACGTCAGATGCGATGTTCCACTACACTTAGGTGGCTGGCTAATTGTATGTAGATTCAAAATTAGAGAATAATGGGCCAAGTTTAGTAGCAGATCCGTATTGTTCGGTGGAACAGCAAGTTTAGGTCGGCAAAGTTGTGCATATTGCCAGGACAAAGCCGAGGTTCAAATACGCAACGCCATTACAATGGCTTCAATGTCTGGATAGATAAAAGTGTGCCAAGGAAGTCGTGAATTCTAAACCTTCATCTTCAGACTGTTGTATGTGTGAAGAGTAGGCTTCAAACAGTAGCTAGTATGTGGTCAGTTTTTTTTCCTCAGTAAGAAAATACACCCCTCAAAACTGATATGCTTGAGCAAATCAATAAATTACATATTCACTCCAATAAGAAAAATCCTATTTCTATATTAACAATAGGGCTTAGTATATATAGAACCACACGTCATCATTATAAAAATAGAAAAGACAAACAAATTTATCCTGGGACAAAGTAACCTATAAATAACAATAATGTCTAATCCATAATCCATATCTGGCAAATAAACAGAAATATTAGCTTAAAAATAAACAACAAAAATTAACGACAATGTAAAATAAAACGTAAGCCAATGGAAGAAAAAAAAATAACATAAGATTGTTTAACTGCATTTATCAAACAAAATCATAGATAGGTTTATATAATTTAAAAAAAAAAAACAATATGAAGATGTCTCCTACAATACGGCATTAAATGAAATTCATTAGATTAATACAAATAGTAACATACAAGCTTAATTTTAAAGAGTGAAAACCAACGAAGGAGCAACCAAGCATTGATATATATATGGTGGACATCCAGATAAAAATAGGAAACTACAAATAATAGTGCGAAAACATAATAGAATGAACAAACAACCAATGAAATGAAAATATAAATGCAAAGAATAAAAGAATAAATGATGTATAATGAATAAACCGTTTCGAAACTAGCAAGCAACTGTCTGGATGATGGGGTATTGAGAGGCTTTGAAGGTTTGTAAGGATGAAGCATGGCGGATATTATATATACTCCTTTATTGTGCTATAATTACAATCTGCCTTTTATAAGGCAATAAGTAATAAGATAAATGCTCTCATTCATACCATATTTACAGTTCATCATTCACTCGCTCATTCATACAATATTTACAGACAGCCCAGAGACCTCCCAAATCCACATGCGAAGAAAAAGCGGAGTCTTGGGAAGTCCCCCACGCTCCTCCGTCAGCCGCGTCACCGGATATTAGGAGGTGGAGAACTCCAGAGAGTAGTGGAGCCAGCGAGCTTTGATTGAAGGTAATAAACCTTCACTGATGTACGTACAGATTAATGATTCATTTGAAATAAGATGATTTGTAAAAAATTATTTTGTATCCGAGAATGGACGGTATTCAACGGCTAGAGAGAATTAATCGCATATTAGTGAAAAAAAATTATAAAGGTGATTTAAAGTTGATAAGTTCGTTTTGAAATTAATTTTTAACGTATTTGTATATTTTAAAATTAATTATGATAAACATTTTGGATATTGTTAACCTCTTACCTGAGTATGTTATAAAAAAATTAACTAATAATAAAAAGATTGTGGAATGGTATAATCATAAATAGCTTCATTGTCTTTCCACTGCTGTTATCTGTTCTTTATTGAAACAGCGCTTCCGACAGATGCCATCTTCAGTCATCTCCAATTGGTAATGTGGGCTAACTCATCTAAAACAATAGTATCTATTAAGCAGGGCTGCTACATCCACGCTCCTCACTCTACTGCTCCAGTCGTATTAATTAAAAATTATGAATTTTGGATGAATGCTTCATGTTACAACGATCAAAGGTCCGGTAATAATTTGAGACCTAGTTGAATTATGATTCTTGTTCCTTTTAAACCTTTCAATTAACCCTTGAAGAGATATTTACCCAGCGATATAATTCCCAAGACATTAAGGTAAGTGGTTATATGAAACATCTTTTGATAATAAGTACAAGTTTTAATTAAGTGGTAATTACAGTTATTTCATCGATCAACTAATTGCTCTTCACATACTACCTCAGGATCAGAATTAAATACGTCAAATACGTACAAGGATGAAAATAAAGAAAATAACTTTGGGGAAGTCAGCATGGTTCGAATTTCAAGTAATGTTGAAAGTGAAAACACTTATAGATAAAGATTCGTACTTTATAACGAACGGCAGTGGCCTCGTGACCTGCTATAAACGCGTGACAGTGGGAGTCCTGGCAATGGCCAGTTTCTCCAATCATGTCCTGAGCGTCTGTGGCTCTCGCGCTCTTGGCCAGCCTCCACTGGCTAGTACCCGGTGACGCGGCTGACGGAGGAGCATGGGGGACTTCCCAAGACTCCACTTTCTCTTCGCATGTGGATTGAGAGGTCTCTGGGCTGTCTGTAAGTATTGTATGAATGAGCGAGTGAATGATGAACTGTAAATATGGTATGAATGAGATCATTTATCTTAATTATTATTGCCTTTTAAAAGGCAGATTGTAATTATAGCACAATAAAGGAATATAAAAAAAACAACAAAAAAAAACAAAAAAACTTTATAACGAAGATAACAAAAATTTAAACACCTCTTAAATGTTGGATAAACATGTGATAACGGCAACGTAAACACTGATAATAATAACGTAAGTAGTTACATGGTGTCCAGTGGGCTCATTAAATCCAATTGTGTATAAAAATTGATCAGAATCTATGGGGAAACAATTATATTTCATTATTGAATCAATCGTTGGTGCGTCATTAGGCATATAAACCACTTATTGGAAAAATAATAATATTTTATACAAATCATAGTTCTTCATTACAATCTGAAGAAATCATAACAGGTCGCTATACCAATAGATAGCTATCCGTTTGGCCATGACTAACTTTGAACCTGTGGTTTATGATACCATAAATTAGTCTTGGGTAATATCGGTTAATGATTTGTAGGTCAGCCTGACTAACCGTTTGTCGTGGGACGTTTTTTTATTTCTACACTAACTAAGGTGCACCCATTACTGATTGAAGGGCCAATGAAGGAACTTTGAACTAGCAGCAGCCCTTAATCCATTAGTAAGAAAGAACACCTTCGATAGTTTCCAGGTCCTACTTCTCATCAATTGTTCATTATTCTCCAGCCCTATTCAATATTCAATTGGTTTCCAAGGAATGAATGTCAGTCGATAATAGATTTTATTTTGTGTGGATTTCCTTTGATAAAAAAGATTCGTTAAACACATTTAAATAGAGTGTAAAAAAATAGTTAAATATTAAATGTTTCATTTAATAAAATCCTCATTAACAGTTTATGTATTTTCACACCTTTTTCTGGCCTTAGCATTGATCCAGTTTTATAACATTCTAGACCGAATGAAACGAATTTTCTTATATACATTCTTCCTTACTTTTAGATATAGAATGTAAATATACAGGGTTATGCGAAAGTAGACGCAATTCGGAAGATGGCGGTGGCGAAACACGTCAAGGGCATTAGGCGACTTTTAGGTACGCTCAATGACTATCGGCGTTTTGTGCCAGACATGGTAGAGCATCTCGTGCCCTTCAGTAATCTGCTGCGGAAGAGGGCGCGGGTAGTGATCAAGCCTATTATGGAGTGATATAATATCTACTCTCAATGGAACAGAAAAGTTTAATTTAGCAACAGATGTTCAGTTCTTTCGTAAGTCGTTGAGCAAAGTGGTTACTTTTACATATTATTTGTAACTAAACAGACATATTTGGAAGGAATAGAATGAAAATTTGCACAGGGCTGCTGTGGAGTGCCTAGTTTTCCAGATGAAAGTTTGTCTCTTTCATTACCACCTTCAGTCCTTTGTTGTTTGAAGAGAGTTGGAGGAACTCTGCGTAGTTGGTATTGTTTACCTTACTAATCCAGTTCCAATATCGAATATCGAGACTCCATGATGATTTGCTCCATTGGAAACTGAAAAAACTTCAATGTAATATTGGTATTGGGATGACTTTGTAATTAGAGCTATGTTCATAAAACATAATTTTTTGTCAGTTAAAAAAAAAACATGATTATTCACGACCAACAGCCATGCTACGTGGACGACGGTCCAGAGATATTACTGTATAGTATTGGTTTCTGTAATTTGTACTATTTTATATTTCTATGTGATACATAGTTTGTGTATCTAATTGAATTCATTTTAATTGCTTTTACTTTGTTTCTTCTTTTTTATTATTGATTTTAAACTTAATGACTGTTTGGGAGTTTCAATTATCATTGAACATTAATATAATGTTTCTTATATGAATGATGCTTGGGGATATACTTGTATTAAATACTCAAGTGTATCTTAGTTTTGCGATTCAGGAGGGGGGTCTGATAAACCAGCCTCTGATATTAGATGACTTTTGTAGAATTTAGTTCCTTTCCCAGTAGTAGGATGCTCGTTTAGTGAATTTTATTGAGTTGGCGAAATAGTTTATACTGTAAAAAGATTTAAAACTTTTTTCGTTACATATAAATCGGACAGTGGTTTTCACCACTTGATTACGACCAAACCAAATAATCCCTCTAATAAATCACTGGAGGGGAGGAGGAGTGGGGTGGCTTGGCCAATATTTGGTGTGTGTACGTGTTTCCACCTGTAGCAGTAATTAAGTCAGGATTGCCAAACTGTATGGTGGCGATTCAATCGTTTTAAGGCGCACTCATGCGAAAACTGTGGCTTGTACTACGTTATGGAACAGTGCGACTGCATTTGGAACGCTCCGCTTAGCAAAGCCTTCACAGCTTCCTTTTAGCAGTAAATTAGTTTTGTTTTAGCTATCACAACTTGTGAAACCAACAAAAAGTGGCTTTCATGAAAATCTACGGAAATATACAGTAGTCTGTATCCGAATGGATGCTGAAACTATAGGTGGACGTTTATAGAATAGATAGAATTTGGCGTCAGTTAAAGTTTTTTACCATTTATTGTTATTTATTTTACAGTTATTTTTTTCGTCATTCATGAATATATATTTTTATGATAGATCAAGGATCAGATTAAAGTTATTCATTAGTATTACCGATAGTATTTTATTATTTAAGGAGTTACCCTTTTTGGAAGGAGACAATTTGGGGACATCAATTTATTATTCTGGGGAAATTTGCCAATGAATTTCGGATTGGTCAGACACAGGAAGAGCTCTACAGACAAGCGTCCAGACTCCACGTTGTGTACTTTCAGAACTAGTTAAACTGCATCATTTTATTTTAGAGTGGTTTTCAGACATCAGCTGCGTATAGTCCTTCTTTAATAGTCTCCTTTAATAGTGTAGTCCCCTTGCTTTCTAAGCATCAGTCTATCTAATAATTACCTTAGGCAGGAGGTTAACCTAGAGCATCAGACACGGAGGTTTTTTTTAACTTCTTTATTGTGTTAAAATTACAATCTGCCTTATTAGGCGATAAGATATTATGATAAATGATCTCATTCACACTATATTTACAATTTTCATTCTTTCGCTCATTCATGCTATATATTCAAACGGCCCAAAGGCCCCTCGCGTGCGAAGGAGGAAGTGGAGTCTTGGGATGTCCACCACGCTCACTGGATATGAGCCAGCTGAGGCTGACCAAGAGCGTGAGAGCCACAGACGCTCAGGACATGATTATCAACAACAACTTTATTATGATGAAATTACAATCTGCCTTTACTTAATAGGCAATAAATAATTGAGATAAGTGTTTTCATTCATACCATATAAGGACATGATTGGAGAAACTGGCCATTGCCAAGACTCCAACTAACACTTAATTATAGCAGGTCACGAGGCCACTGCCGTTTTAATCTCCGAAGAGGATTATAGGGATGAGTGGTGCAGTGCAATGACTGTGATAAGGAATTAGGGTGGTTAGATAGGTTACTACGGAATTTTATGAACTTGGAAGGGATGAGTTCAAGAATATAGGGTATATTCAGATCATTGTGAAGGGTTTTGTTGCTGACGTAATAAGGGGCATTTACTATTGTTCTCAGGACTTAACTTTCACAAGGATTAACGCGACAAAGAATTAACTTTGATTGCCATTGGTTGCACCAGTACTCGATCTCAACAAGGTGTCTTTAAAGGTTATGGGCTGCTATATCGGGGTCAGGGTGGGATGACAAGACTGTAGTGTCATGTGTATAGGTTATAGAGGATGAGGCCCAGGACACTGCCCTGTGGAGCTCCTGCTTTTATGTGATAGTAGTTTGAATATTATAAACCACAGCGGACTTGGAAGAGGCGGTTTGAAAGGCAGGACTTTAGGATTAGGAAAAGAGTGTGTGGTAAATATCTTTTGAACTTGTAGAGCAAACCTGCATGCCAAACCCTGTCAAAAGCTTGGGCTATGTCAAGAAAGGAAGCAGTGCAATATTGTTTGGTTTCAAGGGCTGAGGAGATTTGATCAACAACGCGAAGGCCTTGTTGAGCAGTGGAGTGTCGTTGACGGAAACCAAACTGGTGTGTAGAAAAAAGTTTTTGGATTCAGCAATTGGAAGTAGACGTTTTAATAGGAGTTTTTCAAACATTTTTGAGAGGATAGGGGGTAGGCTAATTTAACGGTAAGATGAGGCATCATTGGGTGGTTTACCGGGTTTGGCAAATAGGACAATAATGGAATTTTTTCAGAGGAGAGGAAAGTGCGTCGTTCGGATAATGCAATTATAGAGGAGATTATGGCTTTAGGAGGAAGCTGTTTGAGAATTTGAGGAGTAAGGAGATCTTATTTAGGAGATTTCGGTAAGGTATGGTTTCAGAAGGTATTTGACCTGAGAGGGGTTAACAGCTTTTGGTGGAAGAGAGAGAGGAATAGGTGAAGTGAGGAAATCTTCAACAGTTGTGCTGTAAGTATGGTTTTGATGAAAAAGGTGAGGTGTGAAAGTATTGGTAAAATGCAGAGCAAATTCTTCCGACCTATCCCCATGCGAAGCCACCCTGGTTGGTCCTCATCACGACGGAGTGGATGTGAAACAGGATGATACTTTAGGATTTTTTCAGTTACATTCCACAGGGAGTTATCCCTGGTAGACAGAGACGAGTGGTGGGAATTGAAAGAATCGGAACGAAAGGATGCCAATAGCCGATTTACCAATCCAAGCTTTGCCACACGGTTCTGGAGCGGCGTTTGGATTGGATTAGATATTTGAGATGCTGAGGTAAACAATAATGATTGTGAATTTTTGGATGACGATGGGGCGACGATGTCTCCCAAGCCGATCTCTGGACCAGAGTAGTAAAAGAAGGCACTGCATCGTCTAGGTCTTAGGATATTTTCAGGGACACATTGAGGTCTACAGAATCTGTAAGAAGCTAGCGGAAGTGACCCCAGTTAACTGTGCCCCTAATAAATGAAGGAGGAGGCAGTTTGTGAATTGGTCTTAGGGAAATGGTTAATAATAAATGACTATGATCGGAGGAGAGGTCATCGAGGCGCGTGAGTGAATAGTTTAGTGTTTTTAAACTATTGTAGAAGAAAAAGTCAAGGAGATCTGGATTACGGTTGGGATCTGATGGCCAGTAGGTGGCTGTGTCAGGAGAGATAGTGCAGACAGCAAAGCACGTCCTCGTGTATTCGTGGATCTTGACCCCAGTGTTGGTGCTTCGCATTAAAGTCCCCACCCACAAGGAAACGATGTCCGATGGAGTCTAGAAAGGAGATGAATTGGGAATCGTAAATGGATTTATTGGGAGGGCAGTACACTGATGCTAGAGTAAGTGGGAAAGTGAAGGTGCTGATTGACACAGCAGTGGACTGTAGGAAATCATGTGCTACCAAAGGAACTATATGATGAGAAATGGAGTTATGGACAATGCCAGTGGTACCTGTATGAGCCTTTCCATGATCGGTTCGATAAGTTCTGTACTGTTGAACGGTAAATGGTCGTTTACTCTTGTAGCAAACGCTAACTACATAAGATAAATCACCCTATACTCTATTGTATATACATTGTAAATTGGTAATAATATGTTGTAAATTAATTTAAACAAATGCAAATAACATTACCAAACCGTAAGTCATTGTAAACTATAAAACACGCAGCTGCGAATAAACTAGTTAGAGGCTCGAAACCCTTACCCTGTACCCAGAGCAGGTAGCAAGCGACCTAAACCAGGCCTGGGGCTGGCGAGAACAAAGCGGCACCACAAACTGGGCTATCATTGGTCACAAAAAGACCTTACATGATTGGGTACTAACAAGGCACGCCGAGTATAAATAATTCCTGGGTTTTCCCTGTAAATCTTTCTCAAGACGTCTCTCTACTGGTGAACTTGCAGCTGCACTGATGTTATAAGACTTGGCCTTCTCATTTATGAAAACCTCTGGAACCCTTTTCTTAACCTTTCTATGTTTTAGTCCGGCCTTGTCAGACTCCACACTCTCCTAGTGGGATTTCCTGCCTTCGTCTCGCTAAAGCTTGCAGCTCCTTGGGAGAGACCTCTCCCTCGCGGACAACGGTTGCCGTGGCCCTAAAAGCTTTACCTAGTAGTGTCTCCCACGACAATCCAGTCCGCCTTTCTTTGGTTCACCCTCGCCTTTGGGATCCAGACGTTTTTCGCCTATCCTCAGATATCAAGTGTGAATTCATGGTCATTCCAAGACCACATAAACTACCGTAGGAAGGATTCATCGGAACGAGTTGGAAGGATCTATTTATGGATTATGTTTAACGGGGATAAGACAGGAGACAAGATTTGTAAGAAGGGAAATGAGAGGGGTAATTAGGGTTCTGAACTCTGTAAGGAATGATGTTAATAAGCTAGCAAGATCTAAAGAGCTTAAAGGTGGAGGAATATGCGAGATGTGTTGTTGAGGATGGGATTGAATTTGCTGGTTGATGGGATGAACGGAATGCTAGGGAAGAGGAACTTGCGGACGAGTAGTGGGCAATGCCTGTGACTGCTCTCTGTTCCGAACCTCATCGGGAAAACAGACTGAAGGCCTCAATTTTCTGACTGGGCCGCTTCTTGTACTAGTTTCACCTCTTCTGGCCGACGTCGTTGTTCGCTCCTGGACTTCAGTATTCTGTAAGCCTCGCAGCCTTTGTAGTTGGCCGGTTGCCTAGCTATCAGCTAGTAGTATGTAGCTGACGCATACAGCAGGTGATTTAAGGGGCTTTTTGTTTAATTCACTTTTGTGCTGCCACTGCACTTTACAAACCTGGGAGGGTGGTGGCAGTACGATTTCGTGTGCCCATATGCTTGGCAATTATGGCATTGGACGATGTCACGTTTGGGGTAAGGTTTTTCGACCTGTACTCTTGTATAATACAGGTGGGTCAGTTCGTAGATTTTTTTCTACTCCTGGAGTTTGCTCTAAATCGAGAAAGAACAAGGGTAGCGGTGTTTGGATCGCTTCGTCCTGTTGCCTATCCTCAAGGAGCACGTTCGTTATTTGGCCAGCTTTGAATCCCAGAGCTGAGAGAGTTCGTCTTTCATCAGCTGGTGTGGTCGGGTGCCGATTTCTAATCACTACTCGTAGTGAACTTTCCTGCTTTAACTGACAAGTATGGAAGTCGGCTTTAGTTTTTTCCAAATACTTAATAATGGGGCCCGATAAGAATCGGAGTGCTGGCGAAATTTTCTCCGGTCTCCCGAGACCGATTGTGGCACGTATATTTTCCCGTACAATCTTACTCATTTGTGAGCATAGAATTTTGAAATTGTTAATATTTCTTACGAATATAGCAGGCGCGGCTTGGGCTGTGTGGGTGTCCTGATTACTTCCATGTCGTTAGGTTGGCTATTTCTCAGTACTTCGAAGCTTGAAAAACGGAAATTCCTCAAATTGTTTCTTGTTTTGAAGTGCCTGGCCTGTGGTGTAGGTCTTCAATCGCGCTGGCTGCAGATGAATTTATTGGAGGAACGTTTTTGTTTGATCTTCTTGGCTTTCGCTTAATAGGCGATGGCGTCGGAGTTGGCCCTGAAGATCTTGATCTTTTTTTTTTTATTTTCAGACATCAGCTGCTGATTAAATCTTGTTGCGGCCAGCAAATGTAATCTGTATTGGTATTCGGTATGTATTGTTGCCAGCCAGATACTAGCTATAGGATTAGCTATGTTACCGGGGCAATCCCGACGCAAGTCAGCGAGACATTGCCGTAGCCATACGGTCACTCGCTCTCTCACTCACTCTCTCTCTCTCTCTCTCTCTCTCTCTCTCTCTCTCTCTCTCTCTCTCTCTCTCTCTCTCTCTCTCTCTCTCTCTCTCTCTCTCTCTCTCTCTCTCTCTCTCTCGCTCTCGCTTCTCCAGAGCCATCTTCTTCATCGGACTGACGAGCCATCCGGTGAGCCTGTCCTGTTGCTGGATGTAGACAACGCTTGCAGAATGAAAGTTGTATATATATATTTACAGATCTGTAATAACGTATCGAGTAATTAAAGATAAAGTACTACATTTCATAGTAACTCAAACTCTAGTATTTTACCGATACTTTTACATTAACCAAATATTAAAATTAATTATATTTGGTTAGTCTGGTTTGTTTTCCAGAAATAACTTTAAGAATAGTATGATAATTGGAGCTATTATAACTAACGATGTATTGTTCATCTTGAATGCTTATATATCTTAACATTCAATTTAACATTTCATTAGGTTTTTATGTGTTTCAAATTAATGTTATTCATGTAGAGGACTTTGGTAGCCTCTGTAAAGACATTGTTTAATTTTAATTTCAATAGATTTTAGACTCATATGCTCAAGTTGTTATAACACAAGGTAATTTTCTTAACAATTATCTCTCTATTTCTTTTCTCTATGTTATTAGTTATGTATTTCAATGGTCACTTTCAGTGTATTATGTATAATAAAGTAATGTTCATGTTATATTCGGACTTCTACAAAAATTTATTAGAATTAGCCTGAGTTGCCATAACAAATCACATTATACATAATTCTAAATATTTATTGTTTTATAAATTAATTTTATTTAAATTAAGAATAGTTGCTCTCGAGGAGATTCGAACTCACGATATTTACACTAGAGACGTTGATGTTGACGCTCGACTAATCCTGCCTTACTCACATTGATGTCCAATGCGTGATCATATCTAGAATCCACGGAAACCACGAGGGGAGACTGGCCAATATGGCCGACTTCTCTTTGTATTATAATCTAAAACACACACTGAGGGAGTATATTAAGTAATTACTCACTTATTGAGGGCTCCCTCGGGAACAGCTCACATAAGTTGCCAGTTGAGACAGTTTTAAAACGCAATAAGAGTCTACTGTTGTAATTGTTGTTAATATGAAGAGCTGAAATAGACAGGTGTTATAATGATGGCGCATGCGTGGAAAACTAGACAAGGAGGTAGACAAATTTATTTTAATTTGTATAACCGTTATAACCGAATTTCCGTTTTTCAAGCTTCGAAGTACTGAGAAATAGCCAACCTAACGACATGGAAGTAATCAGAACACCCACACAGCCCAAGCCGCGCCTGCTATATTTGTAAGAAATATTACCAACATATTAACAACCGTTATAACCGTTATAACCGTATAACATCAAGCGCATCTAATCCTTTCAATCAAAAGTACTGAGAACAATAGTAAATGCCCCTTATTACGTCAGCAACAAAACGCTTCATAATGATCTGAATATACCCTACATTCTTGAACTCATCCCTTCCAAGTTCATAAAATTCTTTAGTAACCTATCCAACCACCCTAATTCCCTAGCACAGTCATTGCACTGCACCACTCATCCCTATAATCCTCCTCGGAGATTAAAACGGCAGTGGCCTCGTGACCTACTATAAATATGGGACAGTGGGATTCCTGGAAATGGCCAGTTTCTCTTATCATGTCCTGAGCGTCTGTTGCTCTCACGCTCTTGGTCAGCCTCAGCTGGCTCTTATCCAGTGACGCGGCTGACGTAGGAGCGTGGGGGGCTTCCCAAGACTCCAAGAGGACTTCCTTCTTCGCACGCGAGGGACCACCATGACAACCATGTGGACTTGGGGGCCTCTGGGCTGTTTGAAGTATGAATGAGCGAGTGAATGAAAATTGAAAATATAGTATGAATAAGATTATTTATCATAATTGCTTGCCCAATCAGGCAGATTGTAATTTTATCATAATAAAGTTGTTGTTAATAAAAATAAAAGATAAAAGATATATCTATAGTTAGAAGTAAATAATAGGCGTAGAAAATAAAGAAACTACACTTAAGGGAAGTCGTACTTGTTTACAAATACTTAATTAAAAAAGATAGTAGATATTTTTGATAACAAATTCACTAAAAGAATACTAAGTAACTTAAATAGCATAAATATTGCCGAAACAAATCTATTCAGATTGGCAGGAATGTCACTAAATACGTGATTCATATTGTCGTATCCTAAAACTTCATATTTCGGATCTTACTATTATCGTAATTAATGGACCCTAAATCATAAGTCAGAACTTAAAATCTTAAATAGCTTCGAAGCTAAAACTTTAGGCGTCCTAAAATACATTCAAGCAGTTTGTTAACAAATACAGGACAGATTTTTTCACATACTTTCCGTTATAAAATCTTAACTAAACATATCCAGCATAGCCCGAGGTGTTCTTGAGTATACCTTAAAAATTCCAAGTCATTTAGATATTTTTTACAACTTCAATTGTAGAACAAACTGACAGACAGGTGAAAAACGATCCCCGTACATTATTGAGAATAGAACCTTTCTCTTCGGGTTATTAATATAAACACCTGTCAAAAAAACAACAACATTTAAAAAAAGGCTCATCAGTTTAAAATAAACAATTTTACCAACAAACAAAATGTTAAAATTGAATTTATGTTTAAGTAAAAATAAAAAAAAAATTACATTTAAATTTTATAGGATTATAAAGACATTTAATTAGAAGTATTGCTTTCTCTGGCTTATTCTCCCATCCTTTTAGGTATACTCTTAAAAACATTTTTAATAAAATCTTGTGGGATGTTGTTCTACTCCTGCAATACATCCGTCTTTAGCATTTCAAGCGTAGCAGGAGAAGGATCCCACGACCAATATTTTTAGTTTGTCTCACGCATGATCCGTTGGGCTAAGGTCTATACTTCTTGCTGGCCACTTTAGGTTACGGATACCTGTTGTGTTCTGGTACTTCACGGCCGGGCATTATCATGCATTAGCAATGATTCAGCACCAATGAAAGGCGTGATCTTGTAAAACCATCTCCTCATCATATCTTAAAGCCCCTCTTTGGATCGGTACCAACTCAGTACGGCCTCCCAATAAACGCCATCTTAGAACATGATAGAGCCCCCTTCAAATACCAAATGCAAAAGTTTTGTACACAGAGCACTGACTGTACCGTTCTCCGGGTCTTCTCCAGACTCTTTTCTTTCACAGCTATCTGGACCAATCTCGTCTCATCAGTAAATCGAACCTTTTTCCAATCCTCTTCACTTCAAGATTGGTGGTCTCTTGCAAATCTTGGTCTCTGTCTATGGTGTTCTGCAGTGAGAAGGGACTTTTTCACAGGCCTTCTTCAGCTAAGGCTTGACTCTCTTCTTCTAATGGTTGACTCTGTTGTTATCCCCCGAATACCAGCAGCTTAGTGTCAGAAGCTGTTGAATTGCGTTTCCTATGCGCTTGCATTTTTAAAAAGCTGTCGTCAATAGGATTAGTGACTCCCGTTCTCTCTGCTTTATGGCCCTTGAAACTGTAGAGTAATGAAAAGTCGATCAGCGATGTTACACAAAGATTTTCCTTCTTCGTGAAGAGTAATTATTCTTACTGAATCATCGGGGCTTAAACGACTCATTATCACTCTAATAACACAAAGAATAAAGATGTAATAGAGAAATAGACGCTCGAGGCAAACAAAAGGGGAATTGAAATCAATCATGTAAAAAATCCATCTTTTGTTAACGAATAGAGAGTAAAAGTGATTAGTCCCTAATGTCTCTCATGTAACTAATCCTATTGCTATAAACAAAATAAAACATGGGTTATACTCAAAACAAAAAAAATCTCGAGATGTATAGGTGTTGAGATTTTTTTGACGTGGAGTGTATAACCCTTAGGGAAGAGATGAATGTTTTTCACCCACCATATGCATAAATATTGAATTTATATTCACCACAAGTGATGGGATTATCCCCTTTCTATGTGGAACCAGTCTTGACGATTTGTTTTTAGCCAAAACATTGTGAGCTCTACACTAAAACGTTTTGGTGAGAGCTCTGGGATATGAATGGCCAATAATTGAGCCGTTATGAGTGGTTTTTTGTTCACCTCTTATAAACTCCAGTGTCGTTCTTTAGGAGTGATTCAATTCAGCACCCTTTTTCCAGGTTCGTTTTTATGGTGTTTTCAATTAATTTGAAATCCACGTTTTATAACGTTTTCTAAATAAAATTTCCCTTTAAAATAAAGCAAAACGACATTTGCTTCAATTCAGTGATATCTTGCGATAACTTATATGACATAGTCGGTAATAGCAGAAATGGGATATATTGCGTTGATAATAACATAAAGGATTAAACGCGCATAATATATAAAATACAAGGATGGCCCGAGCTATATGGGAGGGACCATAATCTTCTGACTACCACTACGATAGTGACCGTAAAAGTGATGAAGATAATATATAATTTTAGAAATTCATCAGCATGCTGAATCATGCTTTTCCAATGGTTATAATGAAATTACGTAAAAAAAAAATCATGCGTTTAAAAAAATCGGTCACGCAGAAGGCTTTCCATGAAGTTTAAGATTTCACTACCTATTTAATATAATGATTTTTTTAAAACAAAGAAACATGAAATACCCCCCCTCCAAAAAAAAACACAGGAACTCCAAAAAAAAAGAGTTTTGAATGTTTATAATTTAAACCGGGAATTAAAGGGCGCTCTAATTTGAATAGTGTTTTTTTCGGCCAATACTTTAGTAAAAAATACAGTCATCTTTGACAGTAGTTTAATGAGTTTTTACGAAACTTTTCTGAACACACTTTTACTGTGTTCCTTCACTTTTTACGGCTGTTATTTTGTATCGCTCGTTCGCAAAAAGACGTACAGCTCTGGGGGGGGGGGGCAATTTGATTGACAAAATTAATGGGGGGGCCAATTTGAACTGGTGATCATTCCCTGTTTTATGTACCACCCCAATGCTCTTTGCCTGATTGAAACTGTCAAAATTATATATACAATTTTTTCAATTTATTTTATTCAGACGGGATACCTGGATATATAATAAAAAACTAACTTAAAAAAATAAATGTATTATAAATTAATCAGCTTAATTATATTATATGACCTTAAAATATTTTTCTGTGAATGTCTTCTGATTGAATAAATTTTTGTTGATCAATTCTTGCGGGCTAACTCCAGACTTCCAGAAATATTAAAACAGGGGAACTTCCTGAGCGTGCTACGGACTCAGGTGTAGAAGACTGATTTTACTGAGAAAGAGAGGGCCCTTGAGACTCTGATGAACTGATGAATCATTTTTCTTATTATTTTCAACAATCCTTTTTTGAATATATTTATTAAACAATACAATCTTGACATAAACCCATATTTAATGTAGGTGTGCTAATATTAATACACGTTGAGGATTTACAATATATAAACTAGTTTAATACTATTTAATGCTTCAATATATATGCTAGGTTTTTGGGGATTTTAAAGGTGCTGGAAATCACCCTATATCATCCACTTGGAGTGTGTACTCGTATTCGGTATCCCCACTGAGGGTAGGTTTGCCTAGTCCTGGAGCTCCCTGCTTACTTTTTTTCTAGTGGACTATTAGGGAAATAACACGGACCGAAGCTTATTTGCACTGTAGACTGATTTATTCTCAAAAAGGTTGAACAGTAATTTCACTTGGTGTAAAGAACCATTGTGAGATGTAGCATGGTTTAATTGGCCATGTTTAGTCTAGCTAGAGGTATGCGCAGTAAAGCATAGAGATTGGGCCATTAGATTGGCTCTAGAGGTACTGTTTTAGTTTATTCACTCGCGTAAAAAATCTGGTCTTAGCTGAACTTCTTGTTGTTTCTTCTGAGCTATTGTTAGTACAGCAGCTGTTACAATTGTGGCGTTAATTGCTACTCCTCCAGTGCTCGTTAAGTCTGAAATTAGTGCGAAGTGGCGTTTAAAATTGGAGATATAGGTCAGTATGAGTTCAGTCGGTCAGTTTCAAGTGGTGGATTACGATAAAAGGCATCCAGTGAAAATTTATTTCATGAAGAGGGCTATTTAATAGTTTTTTTTTTAGATGTAGTTGTAAATTTGGTTAGTACAGGAGGAATCAGTTGAAACGAATTTTGTAAGTAATTCTCTTGTCTTATAACAATAAATGATGTTTTTACATGCGTAATATAAAAATACTTATACTATCTAATATAACGTTCATTAATTGATAAGAGAAAGAAATGCTATTAGTATAAGTATTTTTCACATTCCGGGTTCAGCATTATTTACCGAAATGATATTTTTCTTCAGTTTGCTTGAACAGTTTCCGTGGTGGAACTTTAAACGTTCGTTTTCAAGTAAGATGTATCTGTATGTATTTAAAACAAAAAAACACATCTCTTTTGGTTCACGAAGTGACTGTTGTATGACGTGATCAGAAGTCACATAATGACATTTGAGGTCTCTAAAAACGCTAGCTAATTAACGCCAGGAATTACAAGTACCAGAGGGCGAGAATCCAACAACCCTCAGTTGAAGTTTATCAGTAACTGATTGTGAGTAATGGGAGAAGATGTCCCATTCAGAGTATTGGCAATTTAGAAGAAAGGAGAAATGGTGGAATGTTTTCGCTGATTTTCACTTACAGCTGTCGTAACGAAACAAAATAAACATGGATTGAAATAATCTTGGAAAAGCTGGTTTCTCAGCTGGTTAAATATAAAAATATCATTGTTATGGTATCTGTAATGGATAAATAATTCATAAGCTTTTTACGGCAATAATAATTGTTGAATTCAATAAAACACAAAGTATGTTTGTCCGTATTCTTGATACTTATTGTCATATAAAAATAGTTTTGAAGACACATTCTTAGCCAAAAATATTTAATATTTGATGTCATTTTAAATATTATACTGGGTGTAATTTCATTAAAGTTTAACACAAAGTCTCTCATCTAAACTTAATTCGCAGCAACTGTATGAAGCTGTATTCAATAGCAGTTTAACATTTGAAGTGGTCAATTTACATTTACTATTGCGTAGCAGTTAGACACATCCTCTCCCACTAAGATTATCACCGAATTCCATCGGCACACTGGTAGCGATTTACCTGTGCTTTCCTCAATGACATACTGTTACTATACGCACTCCGGATTGAGTAGTTATTTCGTAATATGACATTAACGATACAACAATAAAAATTAGACAAGGTGCATTTAATTTGCTTACATTAACATCTATGGATCTTGTGTAATCTGTTACCTGTGGTAATTATTGGCTAGAAGGATATTTAAAGCGCAAGAAGTGACTATTAAAGAAAGATAAGACACTTCTGGTGGATGAATAGCATTCAAGAAGAAACATTAATGTCTAATATGTACTGAGATGTCACATCTGTTGCCGGGACGAGGTTTGAGTTGTTTCTGTCAAGAGTCCGGTGAAAAGTAAGTGCCAAAAAAAGGTATACTTCCGGTTCATTTAACAGGAACGCCCCTTATAGGTTACAACAAAATTCACTTCCTTATACATATGTATATACAGTTATATTATTATATATATATATATATGTAGCCCAAGCTTTTACCATAACACATTTTAAACTAAATTTGTATCAAAATAGTAGGTCTAGGTTATTACAAGTCCAGGATTCTTTCAGATAGTATTCTAATAATCCTGTGTAGTTCTAAATCATTCCAGGCCTAAATAGACACCCGATTGACATGAAATAATATGAGCTGGATATGAGATACTTTAATCAGATTTAGAGCCTGCCTAGCCGTAGACCAGGTCCTGGGTTTGAATCCTTGAACAGTAACAAAATTCGTTTGGGTTAGTAATTATTAAAACAGTTGAATTACAGACAAAGACTAATAATTATTAACAGTACAAAGTTTTAAGTTGTTTCGAATATGGAAAATGATTAATTGCGAAAAAAATCAACCCACATCAGCAAACTATGTCGTCTGTAACCAACACTTTTTTTTTTTAAGATTTATCTTTTTCTGCATTACTTTAAATAATCCAGTCTAAGTTGTACTCCTCGCTCGATCGATATTATAGAATTTAGCATTTAGTTACAAAAAGGTTGGGGGGCCCTGCCCTAAAGAATGGTTTTTGGAACTACTTGTTTCAATGAGGGAAATGGTTGTGATTGCAATTTGGAACAGGTAACGTTGAAAGACTTGAGCCTAATTAGCCATGGGTGCGATAATTGTTTCAGCACGAGCTTTGTAGGAAGGCCAACGTTCGCACTCAGCAACGAGCCAGCTCAAATTGAACTGCACTTAGCCCTACGTCCCCGTCATTAAGGTAAGCAAACACTTCCTCCTGCACAACAGCTGCCCCAGCAACCCTTATTTCATTGGCTGGTTGGATTGACAGGTAATAGAAGCAGGCTTTACACGACCTGTTTTAATATCATTATCTATGTAATGTCATTCATTACCTAGCTGATGAAAAGTAATGTCATTCCAAATGATCGTATGAGGTTGTAAAGTAATGAAGGAGTAATGATGCAAGACATAAAAGTTACACTGATCATGTAAGGTCAACTTAACGACAGAAAATCGCCGGATACGGAAAATACAGTCCTCAGATTCATGAAAAAAAAAACGCTCAATAGGGTGAGAAATATACACAAACTTTTTGAATTCAAAGTCTTTATTGTGATAAAATTACAATCCGCCTTATTGGGCAATAAGCGATTGTGACCGATGTTCTCATTCATTCATACCATATTTACAATTCTTCTATTACTCGCTCATTCTTACACTATTTACTACCAACCCAGAGATCCCGTGATCCACACGTTTGTCACCTTCTTCGCATGCGAAAGACAAAGCGGAGTCTTGGTAAGACCCCCCCCACCTCTCCTTCAGCCGCGTTGGATTGGATGAACTTGATGTTCGACTATTTTGCTGTCCCCCATAGCTCTATTCCGTATGTCCAGATTGGCCTTAGTATAACTTTGTGAATTAGTAGTTTATATTCTATTGAGAGATAGCAATTAGTTTTCGAAGTAGTCTGTACAGTAGTCCAACGAATCCAACCAAGTAGTCTAAAACGTCAGTTCTTGCCTTCTTAGCGTCGTTTGTGGGTTCCATGTCAGCCTTTTGTCGAGATGGAATCCTAAATACCATACTGTCTCGGATACAGGATGGGGGATAGGATTAAAAATAACTAGTGGACAGAACTAACGGCAGAGGGTAAAGGTAATGTGAGAATATTTTGTTTCATTACTTTGACCCACCATTGTTTACACCAATGCACGATCTCATTAAGGTTTTTGAAGGTTACCAGATGATATATCGGGGTCTGGGTGGGATGAGAGGACTGCTGTATCATCTACAAATGTTGCCAAAAAGGTATTGGATGTATAGGTTTTAGAAGATGGGACCCAGGACACTGGCCTGTGGAAAGACATACACGTAGTTAACACTAAATAGTGGTATGTGTGGCATTGTTGGATATACGCGTACAATTCTTCATGTATTTTTTTTAACACATTATTGTAGAGTTTTATTAATGAAAACGGACTGTATGAGATACACATGTAAGTTAAATGTACTCAACGTTCCAGTTTTAAGGTAAATTTTCATTTACCGGTTGTTATAGTTTTGAAAGATCTAATTGAAATCGTTATTTTTATGCCTTTAATGATGAAGCTTAGATTTTATTTTTAATTAAAAAAACATTAAAAGCAAGTTCTTAGTGCGTTAGTGTCGTTGATGTTTTTAAATAAAAATAAACATGTATAAATGTGTAAAAGAAGCAAAAAATTCTTACGTACTACACTATGATACACTGATACCACAGAGCAAAAATGATTTTGCAGTGCAGGGTTTCAGAGTAGAATTTGTATAGTTGCAGTGTTCTAATTGCGACAAAAATATCAGATTTGCCGAATTGACTCCAGTTTTTTAAATAAAAACAATACATACTCTTGTATTAATAGAAAAACGAACCGTGGGAGATAAAAGTATAAACATGCATCTGCCGCAATTATCTGTTTAACATTATACTTTTCACCGTTTTATGTTTAATCAAAAAACTAAATTAGACCACTTTCTTTCGTGATCTTGATTGAATTTCTATAGCTCATTTAACATTACCTGAAGTACTATTATAATAAACTGATGTTTTTTAGTTAAGATAGTTAATGATCATATTTCACAGAAGCAACGCGCCCCGTGAGATGACGAAGATATCACAGAACTCCATATATGTCATCGAAATGTTAGAAATGATTAATAGGAGTAGGCTCGTTGGTGAATATATGTCATGGGGAACTTACTGGTTGTTGAGTGGGAGAACTTTCATAAGACATGACTGTGCCACACACACACACTCAGTGGCTCCATCTCTTAGCTGGATTCGTGTCAAAGGGAGGGTTGAGCAAATTACACCGAAAGCTACACCCGTGATGTGCACTGTAGCGAAATGATTGTTTTAATAAAGTCAAAAGTGTTAACGTGTCTAGAAAAAAAAATACTTGATACTACATAAAACCTTAAACTTTATTTATTAAACGTCCTAGGCGCCACTGTTATTGGATCGATTGTAAAATGTACTCATAAAGAGCATCACATATAAACAAAAATTGGGCTTTACTGCCTAAAGTGAATCACATAGATGGATGGATAAAAAAAGTTCTAGTACCAAGTCCCCAATGAATAATAAATAAGTACAAATAAAGAAGAATAAAAAAGTAAAATAAAAACCATCAGTTAAGAAATAAAAAAATCCAAACATCTAGACACCATACAAACATAAAAAAACCTATAAGCCTAAATAAAGAAATTATCCCCAAGTTTTCAAGCGTCTGCTAGATCATAGGTCTCGTACCAATGGACCACTAAGGGTCTTTGGGACTCCTAAAAGGGTCTGGGGCAAATTGAAATTAATTTGGGGGGGGGACGTGGACGACGCTGGGGGGGTCCACGACGAAAGGTTTGATATAAAGTTAAATAATTGTGTCACATCTGCGTTGTTATGACAGTCAAAATAAATAGCAATACATTGGGATTTTTATGCCCCGAATAAGATACAAGTATGGATAGCTACATAAAATAGAAGCAATGACTAACAACACTCGGTAAGAAATGGGCCGACCGTGGGACATCCATGCAGGTTTGAACAGGAATAACTTACTGATACATGGAATAACTTCACTTAACTATCGCACTATAAAATCTGAAGCCTGACAGATATTAGGAGAGAGAGAATTACAGAGAGTGTGAGCGAAAAAGTATAATATAATAAAAATACAAATAAATTAATCAAATTAGAGATTAATTCGAACTACAGTAATCATTAGTTGTGATGTTTTATTAGCCTTGGTTCTCGGAATATTTTTAATCAAAAGAACGGCTTGTTCTCTACCTCAAAAGATTTCACTCTGGCCATGTTTTTCTGATGTTTACAAGAGCGTAGCTAAAAAGAGATTGGGCTTGCTCCTACTCGTACTGAAAGGGTAGCACAGTAGGAAGAGCGCCCGAGGTTAGTACGGGTTGTACTCATTCACCTGATCTGACCCACTACTATATTTATAGTGGAAATAATTGACATTTATTTTTACAATTTACTAGTTAATATAACAATCCAATGATTGTTGTTCATAAATCAAACCTTTATTCCTTTAATGATTAAATATCAAAAGAAATTAGGAATGGTTAATATCATCAAAACTTAGTTCACTATGAAATCCTGGCATTGAAAATTTGCACACTAGATGGCAAAAGGTTGCTAATAACGAGGATGATTACATCATTGATTAAAAACAAAAACTTGTTACAAATTTATTTTTTGACTTTGATGTAAAAAAAAAAGACATTACTTTCCGGTCTCCCTATTACACACTTGAAGAGAGAAACGTTCTTCGAAGTTATTTATTACTTAAATTTCATATCAAAAAATGAATACTACAATTTGGACCCATTTTCGTAAAGAACTTCTGTTGCTATGGTTATCTTAGTGATCAGTTTTTGTTGTCATTCTGACCGGTACTTAACCAGCTGCTCAGTTATAATAAATTGTTTTAGTGCCTGCAAAAATCATTACTGTAACGGGGGTGAAACTTGACATGATAGTTTCCTGACAAAGATGAAACGTATGACCCCGACGATCTTCCTGTATTCTTCATAAAGATTAAAATAGGCAGCATATTCCACGATTCACTGATTAAAAAAAATAAATTGGTTTCGTAGTTTGAATCCTTTATACGACAATAATCATTCCTGTAATAAATGACTTTTTATGAAAGGAACAAGTGTCAAAGAAATTTAAGGTTCGCGGAAAGAGAAAGGGAATATCTAAGATAACTAATAAACATTTGACATTTACACATATTACTACTAAGAGTCTTTATAATAATCGTATAAAAGCGTGTTGTAATTAGCCAAACGCTTTGGGTGTGGTATCAAAAAAATAATGAGTTTTGACGCGATCCTTACTTTGTTTGACGGTACTAGTTATTTTTTAAAACAAAAATATTTTTTTTATTCACTTAAAACATTTTAGTCACTGAAAATAGCCTTTTCAAAATACAGATAAAATACCTGAAAAATCAGCTTGGGTGGAGTACTTGCATACTCGCAATTCTGCGTTGTGTATTCACTAGTCTGAGGCATTCTATTCTGAAGTGTAAACTTCAAAGCTCAATATACCCCCAGCTTAGTATTACTTCTGATTCTAAGCCAGTAAGAAGTATTTTAGGTCATGTGTACTGAAGGTATATTTCACGTTTACTCCCAAAATAATTCATCGCTAAATTTATAACATTTATAAGGACTAAATTTATAAAATTGTGTACCATAATCAAATAAAGGCTCGAAAATACCATAATCAGTGAAACCGATTGAAATAAAAAATAAATATTGAAAAAAAGATAATTTTAGCCCTAGGAAACGTAAGCCTACAATTAATCCCACTCATTCAGGTAATATTGAACAGTGGTACTAGTATCTAAGTACTTAAAAGTAATTTTCGATAAAGGCTTTAACTTTACCATACATTATACAAGAGCAAAAGGCCAGACTGTTATCTGATTGCCCCTTCTATTCCTGCACAAACCATCTTACTAATATCTTACTACTAAACCATCTAAACAATACTTTATAAAATACTTGACTCTATCAACCTATGCGTCGCCATCCTGGCGAACGTCCTGTTCTAGCAACTTCCTCAAAATCCATTCAGAATACAGGATAAATTCCTAAGAATAATAACAAATTCACCTAAGCGTATAATCATCTCCTGGCTTCACGATACAACTGACATTGTTTTTATTTAAGGTAGTAGAAGCAAGAACTCAAAGGAAAATTGTGAAAGAAACAACACTAATTTCGTAAACAAATGTCTTAGGTAATGGTTCGAATAGGGAGAGGTTCATTTTATACTTGAGGACCAATAGAAATCGGAACCTAGAAATATGTTCTGTTTCGATTTTCATACCTATAAATATTTGAATATTTTAATTTAAATTATTAAGTTAATTTAGTTTAGATGCGCTCTGGTGTCTGTCAATGATATTTAATTAGCCCATTTACATTAAATGAAATAAATATATTATCTCTCTCAAAAAAACTTAAACAATCTTATCTGAATCATTTGTAATTAAATGTTGTTTTTTTATAAGGCCCATTAGATTTTAATTTATTAAGAAGTTGCCCGTTGATGCTGTTAGCAATGTAGATTATATAACAGGTAATTCTTTACTAAAAAAGTATTCATTATGAGCTATTAAATTGAGTTTTCATCAGTGAGTAACAACTAATAAATCTTGGATAATTCAAGATTCTTCATTTATTACAACGTGGCAAGATAACTTTTAAGTTACTATCTATCTAGTTTATATCTTATTATATTATTGTCCATAATGAAATTAATTCTAAATATAGTTTAATTTCTACAGACTAAAGACTGATGTATTATATTAAAATGTCTTTCTTTTTTCAGAAAAAGCTGAAACAATCCTATCCCCCCTCTTATTGCTCGATGAGTCGGGCAAAAGAATCCTCCCTTAAAAAGGTTTTCCTTTCGTAAAGGGCCGAGCGCACCCCTCGCCCTTTCCCAAGTGGCAGAGAGCTGGGCCCTTTAAAAATCTATGTCTGTATAATTCAATGATTTTAAATTTTAAATGATACTTCCGGTCCATCGCTTCTTGTGCATTCATCAACCTTCATTGTTCTATCTCAGCTTTGACTGGAATTTACACAGATTGAGAGCAAGTATCGCTGTTTTAGGATAGGTCAGGCATTTTTAGGGTTTTTTACTAAAAACCAGAAAAGATGTACTTCTAGCCATATGAAATTAAAACTCCCGTACGATGTTGCTACAAGGAAATTTTTTCTATGAACAAATAGCTGTCACCTGTTATCACTCAGGTCTCATTGTTATCAGCCGAAGAATAAATATGATGATAGGACCAGGATTCGAATACAGGACATTATCATCTCCGGTCAGGCGTTTTTCAAACTGACACATCCCTTTGAACCGTTAGCCTGCTCAATTTCCAATCTCGTGTCTCAGGGAAAAACGCGATAGCTGAGCGACAATCTTTCAAATTATGCTACAATTTAGTGTATTAAAATTTTCCAACAACCGCATTTAAATACTAAACATGTACCGACATTATATTAATGATTTCAGGCCGAGTTCGGTGATAACACTGGTTCAATATGTATTGCCCAAAGAAAGATGCCACAAAAATAATTACTATTAGAAAATTTGACGAGGAAAAAACCTTTTGAAATCACTTGAACGACATTGCATACACGTTTTGTTGGCTAAATTTTATTTATTAACAGTATATTTGAAATTATTTATTCGTTACCGTCTCTTATTGTTTCTTTAATCGTGGAGGAGGGATATGAACTTGAAATCATAAACGAATTTCCATTCTTGAAAAATTCATCATACAATATAAAATCATTATTCAGTTTCACATATTTGTGTGAATCATTGCTATCACCGATGAATATTATAAAAACAAAGTACATATATTGACTTACAGATGATAAATGGATGATGGCTCGCGAGGAGTAATATCGTCCTAGTAACCTAATTATGATGCAATGGGCAATGAAATAAAATCATAAAGACCCCATTGATTTTTAGGTTAATTTTTTTTATACCTTGTAAAGTTGTTTGTACATTGTTAAATAATTATTTGTTTTACGTAAGAATATTAACAATAATTTTTTTATATTTTTTTTTCATTATGTCCAATTATATTTTCACCTTGATAAAATTTTACCCACCACTCGACCGATATATAATGAGTATTTAGTTACAAAAAGGTTGGGAACACCTGCCCTAAATGGTTCTGAGTCTTAGTTCTACTTGTTTCAATAAGGCAAAATGGTTTTGATTACCTAAAAATGAAGCATTGGCCACCGAAATGCAGTACCAAAACTCACATTGACTTCAAGATTTATATTTTTTATAAAGAATATTTATACTATCTAAAAGTTTGCATGTATTATTAAATAATTATTTGTCTTACATAAAAATACAGAATTTTTGGGATTAAGTATTTTGTTTTCTATATTATGTGTATTACTAACTATGCCCAACTATAAATTTACCTCGAACAAATTAACCGTGCCCGCCGCTCGACCGATATTCTAGAATATTATCTTAGATACAAAAAAGGGTGGGACCTCTGTGATGGTATGATTTCAAAGTTTTTGCATTTATCTTCAACAACAAAACCCTTCATAACGATCTTAATGTACCTTACATTCTTGAACTCATCCCTTCCAAGTTCATGAAATTCCATAGTAACCTATCAAACCCTCCTAATCCCCTAGCAAAGTCATTACACTGCGCCACTCATCTCTATAATCTTCTTCGGAGACTAAAGCGGCAGTAGCCTCGTGACCTGGTATAAATACATGGCATCGGGAGTCCTGGCAATGGCCAGCTTCTCCAATCATGTCCTGAGCGTCTTTGGATCTCGCGCTTTTCGTCAGCCTCTACTGGCTCGTATACGGTGTCGCAACTCAAAAATGGGTGTGGGGGACTTCCCAAGACTCCGCTTCGTCATTCGCATGCGAAGGAGTTGACAAACGTGTGGATTTGGGAGGTCTCTGGGTTGTTGCAAATACTGTATGAATGAGCGAGTGAATGAATATTGTAAATATGGTATGAATGAGAACATTTATCATAATTCCGTATTGCCCAATAAGGTAGATTGCAATTTTATTACAATAAAGAAGTTTCATATTATCTTTAACAGTTGCATGTCAATCTTCCGAATTAAATGTAGTAGGAAATCAGCCAATGTATATTTTCTGGGATTATATATCTATATATATATGACTTTATAAAAAAATTTCACGAATAACATACAGATGAAAAGGAGGGGGAAACTCCTTGAGTTCAGATGCGATGCCATCTCTTTCAGCCATTTTTTTTCTTTTTTGATATATCCAATCAGTAGGACCACCTTTTCCTCCGTAAAGTATATGAATTTGCCGAGAGTTTTTTTATTATTATTCTCCCTCCAGCTTCTAGGCTGATATTTTATTCATTCGGTTTCTCTGTACACAAAGTCTTGTAAGGTTTTATAGTGCAGAATAGAATACATTTTTTAATTTATTATGGAGCTTCGTGACCCATTATTTTCTAGCAGCAGTCATCTTTCTTGCTTTCTTGACTGGAGCAGTTTTAACTCTGATCTCTGAAGTGAACAGTTGAGGCCGGTTCTCATTGCGCACAGAGGGCTGTCTACACAATCTAGTGGGACAATAGTCAATGTAAAAAAATTACTTGCTTTTCTAGGTCAAAATTATTTGCATTTCATTATTTGAAGATTATTGAGCAAAAATTGAGAGCAAATAGAACAAGGTTTCAAATTTTACTGTCTTGATCCAACCATTTTTAAAGCTTTCACTGCAGTTTGGTAAAGCTACGATTACACTGAACCCAGTTTCACTTCATGCTGAAGGTTGAATTTATTTCTTACGTATTCATACAAGATATCACGGCATTCCTCAGTTGGTCAATTTATTACTTTTCGGTATCTTAAATCATTACAGAGTTTAATCTTTTTAATCACATATGCCGCAACTGAAATCAACAATATTACATAAATTATTACTATAAAATTATGCGATTGAACTTGGTTTATATGTAAAATACATGACTAGTATAAACAGGAAATATATGTATTCTGAAGTTCTCAGAAGTTTCGAGGGTGTTATAGCTTTTTAAAATTTGTATTTTAGTGACCATCATTTCAATTTTTACTCAATTGCAAAAAAATTAGTTAAAATCGACTGTAATTTTTATGAATTCAGTTTGAACATTTAAAAAAGCTTACCTCTAGGGTTAGAATCCATATTTTGGAAAAAATCTTAACTTCTTGTACTAGCTGTTAACATGACCTTACAGGAATTAGGTATAGACTCATTGCTTGTTACCTTTGAGCTCGGTTAATATGATTTTTTCTAATATCCCTGAACCTTAGTCTCACTTTAGAACTTAATTTTACAACAGAAATGATCCATCATTTTTTTTTATTTTTTACTTTTGGCCCAATAGATTAATAGACAGCCCATTACTGAATTACTTACTGGGCACGCTCAATTACTACTGCCGTTTCGTGCCGGACATGGCAGAATATATGGTACCCATTACAACTTACTACGGAAAGGAGCACGGATAATGATCACGCCGCTGATAGAGCAGAATATCCGCAAATGCTTGGCACGTTTGCAGGAGGTGCCGATTTTGGCTTTCCCTAAATTCGAGAAAGATTTTAGATCACCACCGACGCAAGCGACTATGCCTTGGGGGCAGTATTGTCACAGGAAGGTGGGGTCGGGAAAAGACCGGGGGCTTACGCGAGCAGACGCCTGACTGACACGGAGGCGCGGTACAGCGCTCTGGAACAAGAACTCCTCGGGATAGTGTGGGCCATTAGGCACTTCCGTTCGTATGTATTTGGCAGAAGGTTTTGAATACATACGGACCACTGACCGCTACAATGGGTTGGAAAACTCAAAGAATCCTCCTCAAGGGTAACGAGGAGGAAGGAATTCTTAGCACAATACAATCTGGATATCGTATATAAGCCAGGCAAAGACAACGTCGTGGCAGATTGGCTGTCACACGCTATTATGGTAAACGCCATAGAGGAAGGGGAAACATCGAGCGGTATGAGGCAGTTTATTGAGGAATGGACGCCTGGAGTAGTGGGCAGGAGAAGCACACGGGAAGGTAGTGACAGGAGTGCGGATCCACCATCACACGAGTCTATAGGGGAGAGACTGCGTGATATGGAGACGACGGATGAAATCATCAATGATAAGCGGAGGCAGATCATTTGGAAAACTGAAACATCGGGTACTCTGAAAATACTCCATAGTACGCACGGCAGGAGTCAGATCGCGACGATTTGGTCACCACCGGGAGTTCGTGGTGATCAAATTTGTCAGGCTCTCAAGGACGCATCAAAACCTGGCAAAACACACCATTTATTCGTGGCAACTCGACTGTGTGGGACAAAAAAGCTGTGGCAGAAAGAGCTGTTGGGGGTTGATCGCTCGTTGATTCGGTGTCTTTCCGCAGTCCAGACCCTGCGTGACGAGGAGCAGCAACGCGAGGTAACACTGGCGTATCACCAAGGTAAACCCAACCACCACGGTGGGCAGGATACGGCACAAGCACTACGAAGGCGCTATTTTTGGTGGGGAATGCACCGGACTATTGAGGAGGTAATCGGAGCATTGGAAGTTTGCAGGAAGACAAAATATGATAGACATCCCCCGCAGGGACGCCAGGAGGAATCGCCCACGGCAGAAGCACCATTGATGGAGATTCAAGTGGACACCTTCACGTGGCAGGGTTTTAAGTGGGTCACTATCATCGACCCATTTAGCAAAGTGGCTATCTATGGCCTATGCGGTGGGGGACAAGTCATCAGATTCCATATTACAAGCCCTCAACACATGGTTTCAAATCTACGGCATACCGGAGAGGATCTCGTCGGACGGGGGACGGGAGTTTGACAATGCAACCGTGAGAGCCGAAATGCAAAAACGGGGTGGCATGGCATTTTTTAATATCCCCGGGCATCCCAAAAGCAGGGGAATCATCGAAAGGTTACACAGCACCCTCAGCGACCACTTACGCGTGTACCAGGTGGATAAAGGCCTGTCGGCGAACGTAGCGATGCTCATGACGGTGGCGGCATACAACCACTCGATACATGCCACGACGGGGTTAGCACCCTTCGAAATTTTGTTCGGATTACGAGTGAGACCGAGGAACTGGCCAGAGACGGTGGCGGATGAGGGGATGGTGGCACAGCTCCATAACACCCACATACAGCTCGGAAAGATATGGGACAAGGTAAGCGATACGATTATCCGAGAGAAATCCAAGCGCGTGGCGCGGGCAAATTTGAAGGTGCGGGATTGCATAGGGGCAATATCGATTGGGGACGTTGTGTACAGAAAAGTCGTTTCAAATCTTAGTAAGGAACTTGTTCGGTATGAGGGGCCCTTTAAGGTCATCATAATTCGGGAACATAATCTCGTGACCATCGAGAGTATGACCACCCCAAAGAAGAGGCGGACCGTCCATATTGAACAGTTGAAACTCCCACCATAGGGGGGGGGGGAGGGTGTTGAATGTGCGTAAGATGGTGTGCCCTCGATCCGATACGGAGCAACTGATTCGGAATCATATACTTCACATGTGAAGCTCAGAGAGTTTTTGTTTTCATACCCTATATTGTGGATAAGTTCCATTTTTTTACACCTGGCAGCCGCCGGGTCACGGGCGAATGTATAATATTTTATTATTATTATTATTGTTTTATTTCAGTAGTATCTCTTTTCTTTGTGTTCTGTTGTTTGGTGCGGACTATGAATATATTAGACCGTAAGGGATTACAGGCTGTGTGCTGCGTGCGCCGGACCTTGGAGTTTACGAAGAGATATGCGTAAACTGGCAGGGGGGAGTTAAGGTTTGGACATCGTAGGAAACCAGCCTAATCCTCAAGTCATTTGGATGGAAACATCCCGAATGTATTTAGAGAGGATTTAAAAGGCTCAATAAAAACAGTCTTGTGACAACTCTCGATTTGTGATTACGTTCAACCTCTTTCTTTTTTCCTTCAAGTTTTTCGTTGACGATCATTAACTTATATAATATAATAATAAGTCATATTGCATTGGTCCGGAGGTTGCAGTTTTCCAGATTATCTGCCGGCGTTTGTCATTTATGATCTCCTCTGTGGTATCAATGTCTACTGGCCGTTTTTCCGTGGAGCCATCCTCTTTATGGGTTTCCCTCCTCTCACTCTCTCCTCCCGTACCACGTCTTCCATCCTCCCCAGGCGTCCATTCCTGGATAAATTGTTGGAGGTCGCCAGATGGCTCCCCTTGCTCTACCGAACTCATGGTGATGGCTCTGGATAGCTAGTCCACCAATACGTTTGCTTTCCCTGGCTTTAACACTGTTTCCATATTAAACTGGGATGGAAATTCCTTCCACCGCGTGACCCTAACCGAAGACTCCTTTAATTTTCCTGCCCATTGTATGGGTCTATGGTCGGTGTGCACTCGGAATTACGACGAAGACATACGGACGGAAATGGTCTATAGCCCATGTGATTCCTTGTAACTCCCTTTCTAAGACACTGTACCACTCTTCCGTGTCTGTGAGCCACCGTCTCCTTCCTGCGACAATACAGCACCCAGTGTATATTCGCTGGCATCGGTGGTGATTGTGAAGAATTTGTGGAAATCGGGGAATGCCAGTATTGGTTATTCTTGTAATCTGTCCATACATTTCTGGATGTTCTGCTCCATGATTGGTGTATACACCACCATCGCCCCCCTTCGAAGCAGATTACTTATAGGCACCACATATGTTTCCATGTCTGGCACAAGTTTAGCATACCCTACAGTCTCTGGATCTGCTTGACATCAGTTGGCACCGCAATCCTAATTGCTTCGACCTTCATAGAGTCCGGCTTGACTTCCTCCCGCGAGAGGGTATAGCTTAAAAAATTGATCCGGTTTTTTCCCAATAGTGACTTCTCCATGGATAATGGATAAGTCCGAATTCACGCACCCACCGGAATACGCTCTTTAGATGCTCATCTGCTTCCTTTCAACTAAAATCTGGCTGATATTCCATATAGATCTGGCACACCGACTCGTCTATTTCCCTCAAAACCTCATCCATTAAGCGCTAAAATGTCACCGGGGCGTTTTTTGATCTGAACGGCATCCGGGTGAATTCATAATGCGCCCTATCGAATGCAAATACGGGTTTGTGCTGGTCTCTCGCGCTCATCGAAATCTGGTAATCCAAGGGTATCTCTACCCTCCATTGACCCTAGTTATTGGCAACTAGCATGCTTTCCCCTTTACTGCATTACACGTTAAGGTGCGGTCGCTATTCTGCTGCCGTCCTCCTCAGGCTTCCACGTGCCACTCCCACCTTCTCATCGTCACCTTCTGTCAATCGTGCTTCCGGCCACTGCTGTGTCCTGGTTTTCTCCCTCTGTCTCTGACGTTATTGACGCAACGTGAAAGAACGACAACGAATGTCAGAGCAGGACTGTTTATTCGGACAAGTAATGGTCTATATATATTTTTATATCAGGAGGTTTACATCTCAATGTTTGGGGATTGATGCTGGATACTGGTGTTGCCCGGACTTTAACTTTAACTGGTGGAAGGGCCACCAGTGGAGCTCCCCCCGCCTTCCTTTCCTGCCGTTTTAGCATGGCATGAAGGCCAGAGAGAGGACAAGATCGCCACAGACGTTCGGAGTTGGGGATATTGGCCAGTTCCTAGACCCATTACATACATTTATATTTACGATAGATCGTGCGACCTCAATTTTACAAAGAAAATTATAATTTGAGTTTTCATACACGTAGTATTTACAAAGGTAGATACAAAAGAAAATGCATTTGTTTTTTTTAATTGTTTTAAATATTTTACCCAAAGCAAATAAGTGGAATTCCTCTGTAATGTAGTTCATAATTTAAGTTATGCACTATTTTCTGAAGTGGAACATAGATCAATAGTATCGTAGATATAGCAATCGGTAAGGAGAATACAGCAAGGTATGTTTTCGGTACAGTGGAGATGCAATCAAGGAAATAAAATTAGAAATGGGAAAAGAGTGGAAGGAAGAGAGAACAATAATGAAATTAGTTAACGAAGAGGACGCCGAAGTCCACAGCTACCGACTCTCGAACAGTTCTCTCCACGAACCTTTCACTGCCCTCCCTCCCTCCGAATGTATTTTAGGTAATTGACGAGGGAGCTCGTCTGTATTTGGCTTACATTTTTTTGTGTGATGCGAGACTGATTTCTCCGACTACCGTTCAGTTAAGTAAGAAAGGCAGCGATTTTGGAGAGAAAATAAAAGGGGAAAAACACTTGACACAAAACACCTCGGGTCGACGTGGCATTCACAAAACACAGCACTTCTGCCAAGCTTCGTCTGATCACCCTATGTCTGTTATCAATTCTACTCAGCATATTTCAGTTACTGCAGATTTTATGCTCACTAAAACTGAGAGAAGAGAACCGTTCGTATATAAGTCTTCAAATATGAAAAAAACATATTGCTGTAAAAATATATTGAAATCTATACTTCATATATTCAAATTTGTATTGCAAATATTTAAATTTTTTTTGAAAATATTCGAATTTGTATTGAAATATATTCTAAAATAACTTACTGAGCATAAGAAATTGGAGATAAAATATACCCAAGATGAAGCTCTCATTCTATATTTCAAACGCATCATTTATGGGCAATAGTCTACATATGAATGGAATAAAATACAATCTTATTCTGTTTGAGTAATAAAATAGAACTTGATATACTAACTAGATTAAAATACATCATGAAATACGCATATGAAAATGGATGAAATTACCATGAATTGAAATAGAAATGAAAATTATTTAAATACAAATAAAAAGTCCTGAAAGTATTTTTCTTCCCAATTCCGTTATCATATGTTATATGAAAACTAATCAGGATATTCGAAGGGGTTGTGAAATATACCTTTTTATTGATAAAAAATTAAAATCTGCCCTAACCCACCATAATTGGGATCAGTAATACATTTCTTATTAGCATTTACTCACTCATTTATCCAATATATATATATATATATATATATATATATATATATATATGCGAATGAGATCCAAGAGATCACATACGTTCCTCTATCAGCCTCATCAACGGGTGAGGATCGGTGAAGACTAAGAGGATGAGAGCCACAGACGCCCAGTACATGATTGGAGAAACTGGCTTTAGAGTAGATCACGAAGCCAATGCCGGGTTATAGGGATGTGTGGATATGCTTACCAGCCCTTTCGAAGAACACAAACACTTCCTGATAACATGAAGAGAACTGTCCCATAGCCGATTGAAAGTAAAGCCTCTCCCTTTGGGTCCCTAGTTGATTTTAAACATTTTGCTTTGATTCGACTAACAGTTTCGATGAGCGTTAGTTGTTCTAACTTATCAGATCATACCCTACACTCAACCAAGATGTTGGGATTCTAAGCCGTTAGGAAGTTGTGTGAAGAATTGTAATCAAAGGAATCCGTTGTCATGAAGAACGGCCGTTGTTTGTATAAGTCATAAAACCAAACGGTCATGAGTGTGGTCGCGAACATTTAACCGAACTCCGGGGCCCACCTTAATCCGACCGAGATCTTTCCATATACTATATCTTCTACATATAGAACTGACAATGTATACAATTTATGTATATATACTTCCTGCCGGGTCAGAAGGGGGAGTACTTTCATTCATGTACTTGGCAGTCGTATTATGCGTGCCTGTATAGTAACGGGAAGTATGGACAAAAAAAAACTGGAACGTAGAAAAAGTTATATGTCCCAGGTATAAAGCTCTTAAACATTTTAAATTAAATTTTTTTCCCTGTGGCCAGGTACACATTTCTAACTTTATTACAAATTACTCAAACAATTCCAATAAATAGAAAGTTAGTATAGATGCAACTGATAAATAGTCAAAACAATGCATATATATATACTTTTAATATTTTAATTAACTATATTTGTATTTTAGGTAAACAATTATACTCTCTATGATTTCTTGTTATACACTTTTTATTGATTTTCCAGTCTTTTTATTTAGTAAATTATATCTTATTGCATTATAATTTTTGTATTATGGTTTTTTAATCTATTCCATGCATTATGCTACTTTTGAAGGAATTTTCTTATATATCTTGCTCTTAAATGTAATTATATACACATCTTATTCAAAATTGTAGCCCTGACGATGCCTTAACAGGAAAAAGGTTGACTATAGATGATATATTGTCAATTGTAGCGACCGCTAACTACATAAGATAAATCAGCCTACACTCTATTGTATATACATTGTAAATTGGTTATAATATGTTGTAAATTAATTTTAAAAAATGTAAATAACATTGCCAAACCATAACTCATACCAGTGTAAGTATTGTAAACAATAAAAGACGCAGCTGCAAAAAACTAGTCAGAGGCCCTTAAAAGGAGAGTCAGGTAGCGGCTAGGGGGCTGGGTGGGTCCCGGTCTAGAACAAGCAAGCGTCACCGCAACCCTGTGGTTTGGTTGGTCAGAATAAAACCTCAGATAATTGGTTACTGGGGGCTGTATAGACCTAGTTTTGGCCGGTAAATCATTCTAACTACGGCTTTCTGACTGGTACCTGCAGCTGCACTGATGTTTCGCCTAACCTCAGATACCGAGTGTGAATTCGTGGTAATTCCAAGACTACATAAACTACCTACCCTATACCTCTTCTCCTGAACATAGTGCATTGTCGGGGCACATACCTATCAAATAAGGAGTCAGATAGTACGGTAGTAAGACCCGTCATGACCCGTCGGTCATAGCCTAATCAACTCTCACTTCGTCAGGCCTAGGGTAACTAGGCACCCCCGACTTCAATGAAAAGTACATTTTGGAGGGACAGAAGTTTAATCAACCAAGAAAACAAATATAGGTTAGATCTTTTTTAAGTAATATAACCTGAAAAATAATATTTGAATGAAGTGTATATTGGACGTAGTGTTTTGTACAGAGTAGAGCTAATCTGTATTGCTATAAAATTAAAATCTGCCTTATTGGGCGGGCAATGAATAATTGTGTTTAATGTTCTCATTCATACCATAATACCAAGTGGAGTCCTGGAAAGTCCCTTACACCCCTCCTTCAGCCGCGTCACCGGATACGAGCCAGTGAAGGCTGACCAAGAGCGCGGGAGCCACAGACGGTCAGGGCATGATTGAATCCAACGAAGTAGTCTAAAACGTCAGTTCTTGCCTTTTTAGCGTCGTTTGCGGGTTCCAGGTCAGCCGTTTCTTGAGAGGGAAGCCTAAGTACCGTACTATCTCAGATACAGGGAGAGGAATGGAATTAAAAAAAAAACAAGAATTGCTGCAGAGGGTGAAGGCAATGTGGGAACATAATTGACACAATTAAAAATGATAAATTTCAAGCATCCCATTCATGTTTAGCAGAGTCATCTGGTTGGATAGTTCCCTATGAATGAAATACGTCCATATTCATACATTTTCCTCTTTGGGTACGATTTAAAAACATCTTGGAAACAAAGGTCGTATTGAATTTAATGGAAGAGATCTTCCACTCCAAATAACATGGAAGGGTGAGGGTTAGTTAGAGTATTGACTATCACCAGTTAGGAGCTCTTCACTTCCGACGGGGAAGGAAAGGCCTGCTAATTATTTTATAATGACTGACAAAGTGACTCTTCTAGCGAGTTAAAAATTCGATAATGCTAATTAATATTCAGCGATGGGGTGAAAAGGAATGCCAACTTAATTCAAGGGGTGTGCTACTTTATTGAACCCCAACACAGACATAACTTACCGGGAAAACAATGATCACCGCTGAACATAAAACGTATCGGATTCAGTGCTATTGCCGAGTCCGAATGAAGAGGTTCTTCTTCCAAGTAGGTAACATTTTTAATATTATGAAATGATAATTTTGTCACGTAATGGGAAACATTTATGTGTTTTGAATGAACAATCAATTTAAGTAAAATTAAATTGTTGCAATTTATCATTGCTTAAAACAGTTAAATGAAACCAAAAAAATAAATAAAGTAATCAACTCCCTAATGCCGGACGGCGTAAGCCTAGTATTAAAAAAACCAACCTTAAATGGAACGAGCTTCGTAATGCGATTGCATACATTGCTTTTACATACACTTTATAAATTAATGTATCGAATTAAAATAATCCTTTTCAACTCCATTTGAATGCTCATGGCAACGGTGAAGGTTAAAATTTTAATAGTGGAAATTTATAAAAATTCAACTTCAAGTATCTGTTTTATTGATTTTTAAGGTTTCTAGAGGAAAAGCTCAGAAACTATAGAAATAGTGGGGGTTACTCATCTTGTCCACTGTCTGGTGGATGAGTTATATCAGCAATAATCTAATTATTTACCTGTTATCTTGGATTCTAATAATTCCCTTGATACTAATTATTGGTTGTTTTTTTTCAGAGAGTGTTCAAGGGTAAAAGATCGCACTAGATATCGAACTATACACAAAACAGTTACTAAAACAGATTAGGACATACGGACTAAAACCTTATAAACATCAAACAAATCCAAACATTTCTATCCAAACTCCTCAGAACTAAGTTCTAGGCTTTCTTCTAACAAATTCATCTCTTATGATAGACCTACCTTTAGTCATTATAAACCTAAATACTTACCAAATCCCATGAAAACCTATTCACTCGTCCATATCACATGCTTAGCTCCTCCTTGTCACCTGAAGCGGTAGAGGACTCATGATTTACTGTAAATAGAAAAGTATACCATGGGGCTCTGCCACTGGCCACCATCCTCGATCACGTACTGGGCGTCTGTGGCTCTCTTGACCTCTTTCTGTCATAGTGTGGGGCGAGGGGAGCTCTGGACTTCCCCACCGTTTCCACCAGTTTCTTGAGGGCATGCCATAGTTAATACGAAATACAGTTCGTTATCATGGTTATGACTTAAAGGATTAGCTGTGAACAGTTTCAATTTCTTAAAATATTTCTATGTTGTCAACACTAATGGGATGAGTGATGTATTTAAAAAAATTAACGAACCAAGAAAATACACTAAACCCTAACTGGAATACTATTTATTTTAGAGAATGTCTCGATTTACCTGAATTCCCTCATTTAATGGCTTCCTCGGGTATCAAAGGAGATGTTTCTCATTTATGTTCAAAGGCATTACTCCCCTCTCTAACGGTCTCGATAGCTAAAATAGAATTTTTTTTTCATGGTCATATCTAATTAATTCTTCAATACTAATTTATACTACGTTGAGAAAGTATGGACGCTTTATTCCTTTATTATATCAATAGGTCCCTTTTAAATGAAGTATACAATACTCTGCCTGGGGAGAATGGGTATGCACATATTGTATGGATGTGTAGGTGTGAGTGTGAACTGTACATATTGAGTGAGTAGCATTGTGTATAAGGTGTAAATGAGCTCTTAATATCACAATTATTAATGATGAAATTGTAATTTTATAAATGAACAACTAAAAAAAAAAGTTATGTTCAGTTTTGTAATTATTTGTTGAGTTTTAACCTGTTAAGGTATCTTATCGTCATACTATGCCTAGTGACAGGTTCAGAAGAAACCAACGTAAAAAACGTTACCGAACTACTAACCACTTTTTGATTTGAGATCTGTTACATAGCTTGGGTCTGATGGTCTATAAATTAATATAAAGTTGACAGATTATTGTATACAATGAAAAAAAAAATTATATTTTAGATATCGAGACCATTAGAGAGGCGAGTAATGCCTTTGAACATAAAAGAGAAACATCTCCTTTGATACCCGAGGAAGCCATTGAATGAGGGTATTCAGATAAATCGAGACATTCTCTAAAAGAAATGATATTCCAGTTGGGGTTTAGGGTCTTTTCTTGGTCTGTAACTTTTTAAAATACATCACTGATGCCCTTAGTGCTGACAACTAAGAAATACTTAGACACTAGAAACTTAAACTGTTTACAGTTAATCCTTGATACCTTATACCTTAACCATGATAACAAACTGTCTTTCGTCTTCAGTTAATATTTTTTTCTTAAAGAATAATAAAAATGCCTATTAAACGTTCTAACTTATTAAATAAAATAAATTACACGTGGGTTCCATTTATTATACTTTATACTTATACCCAGCACTAAACAGAGTAAGGCGAGTGCTAAGATCTTGAAGTATAACAAAAATATACATTAATATAAGGTAAATATCCCTAAACTAAAATATAAAATAATGTCTTTGTTAAACCAAGCAGATCATTAAAAGTAGCCTTAAAAGAAAAAAAACTATTAAAATTACCCAATAACTGGGTACGATATTAGAAACAATTTTTTATATATATAATCCTTTATTGTGCTAAAATTACAATCTGCCTTTTATAAGGCAATAAGTAATTAAGATAAATGCTCTCATTCATACCATATTTACAGTTCATCATTCACTCGCTCATTCATACAATATTTACAGACAGCCCTGAGACCCCCCAAATCCACCGCGAAGAGAAAGCGGAGTCTTGGTAAGTCCCCCACGCTCCTCCGTCAGCCGCGTCACCGGATACTAGCCAGTGGAGGCTGACCAAGAGCGCGAGAGCCACAGACGCTCAGGACATGATTGGAGAAACTGGCCATTGCCAGGACTCCCACTGTCACGCGTTTATAGCGGGTCACGACGCCACTGCCGTTTCAGTCTCCGAGGAGGATTATAGGGATGAGTGGCGCAGTGCAATGACTGTGCTACAGGATTAGGGTGGTTGGAAAGGCTACTGTGGAATTTCATAAACTTGGAAGGGATGAGTTCTAGAATGTAGGGTATGTTAAGGTCGTTATGAAGGGTTTTGTTGCTGACATAATAAGGGGCATTTACTATTGTTCTCAGGACTTTTGATTGAAAGGATTGGATACGCTTGATGTTCGACTTTTTTGCTGTCCCCCATAGCTCTATTCCGTATGTCCAGATTGGTTTAAGTATAACTTTGTAGATTAGTAGTTTATTTTCTATTGAGAGATGGGATGTTCTTTGAAGTAGTCTGTACAGTTGTCCAAAGCGTCTGTTTAGTTCTTGTCTTTTTAGTCTCGTATGTGGGTTCCAGGTCAGTCGTTTGTCAAGATGGAAGCCTAAGTACCGTACTGTCTCGGATACAGGGAGAGGAATAGAATTAAAATAAACTAGTGGACAAGACTTGCGACAAAGGGTGAAGGTAATGTGGGAGCATTTTGCTTCATTAACTTTGATCCGCCATTGATTGCACCAATACTCGATCTCATCAAGGTGTTTTTGAAGGTTATGGGATGCTATGTCGGGGTCTGGGTGGGATGACAAGACTGCAGTGTCATCTGCAAATGTGGCCAAGAAGGTATTGGGAGTAGAGGGGACATCAGCGGTGTATAGGTTATAGAGGATGGGGCCCAGGACACTGCCCTGTGGAACTCCTGCACTTATGGGATAGTAGTTAGAGTATTCTAAACCACAGCGGACTTGGAAGAAGCGGTTTGAAAGGTAGGACTGTAGGATTAGGAAAAGGGTCTGTGGTAAAAAACAATTAGAAACAATGTTACTAATTTTATGTAAATATGATCCATCAAAGACTCGTATTACATATTATTAATCGTGATGTCGATTTTCTTAATTTAAGGTCATAGGAGAATATTTTTTGATCACGTGACAATTAATTATGTACAATCAGGTTAAACGGAGTTTGAAGTGTATTGCTATGTGGTAATAAAACGGAATCTCAGTGTAAAATGACATGTTTCTAGGCTTACAACCAGCAGATGAGGCACAAGGATGAAAATATAAGGGTTGCCAACCTTTAAAAAAAACAAACTACTAAGGCCTTAAAAGTCGAAATTTGGGGATGTGTGATATTTAGTTCACTCGCAGGGGGGAGTAAGTCAATACTGCACAGGGAGGGCACTGTAAGGTACTCCATTAACCAAAGCGGCAGGGCAGTTCGCTTTGCATTAACAACCGTATATACGCCTTTAATACCTCCTGAAGTCTTGTCGCAATTGTTTCGAATAGACATTTCAAAGATCTTATGTCTCATAATAATATATAACATTAAATAACCGAGCTTGAAGGGAGAGACTCTACTTTCAGACAGAGGGTTTTCCGTCACTATTTATACCTGCGTGTTTAATAATAGAAAACATTAAATGTTACGCTCAGCCTGAAAGTTTAAATGATCATTTAAAAACAACATGGATTATGTTGTTTAGACATATAATTTTTTTTCAAATTAGTACGTACATATAGTATACATACTATAGTGACTCACAAATTCGTTCACACCAATGTAGTTTTTATTAATCCATCCAAACAACAACATTGTTTATCAACCTTTTAGTGGACACAATTTTAATTTCAGTCACCTTTGTGTGTTCATTTGAGCTGAAGGTAGTCTTGTTAAATAATCCATTTAAATAGTTTTGTGAGTGAAGATTCTATTGCTAATTTTTGGTCAGTTTTAACTATAAATACTACATTTTTTTATTATCTTTTTCATCAGGTATGTTGTTGTGGCCACCTCTTAATTATAAATAATTATAAGTCACTCTCTTCTCGATCAGATCATATCATATCTATCATTTTTTTCATATGTTTAATAAATAAAGATTATGACGTCAGTGAGAGTGGAAGGAGGGAATGAAGTAGTGGGGGAGCAGACGTAGGTGGGGACTTACCCCCACCCTACTGGCTGGCCTCCTATATAAGCTTCGGCTTCAGACCAAATTAGCATTAAATTAGCAAATTAGCAAAAAAAATTAGCATTACGAATCGGACCACCACTTGGAACACTACTCTCTCCTATCTCTCTGCACTGGCGCCTGCTGCTCTACTCAAAACCATGGTCTTCTCATTCAACTACCTCTGCATCTCTCTCTCCTAACCTCGCTATGTTTTAGTCCGGTGTTGTCAGACCCCACACCTCCCTAGTGGGAATATCTCCCTTCGTCTCGCTAAAACTAGCATCTCCTTGGGAGAGACCTATCCCTCGCAGACGACGGTTGCCGTGACCCTGCTAATTTTCCTAGCAGCCACTCCCGCGGCAATCCAGTCTGCCTCTCTCCGGTTCACTCTCGCCTTTGGGATCCGGATGGTTTTCGCCTACCCTTAGATACCGAGTGTGAATTCGTGGTCATCCCAAGACCACATAAACTACCTATAAACCTACCCTGTACCTCTTCTCCTGAACATAGTGCTTTGTCGGGGCACACACACCTTCTAAAGATCTTACGGAGTCAGATCAAAGCGAATTAAAGCTGCCCGCCGACTAGTTCGGCAGCCAGGGTGAAAGACCATAGGTCCACCCGCTTTATTTCTTTGTGGGCGCTCGCCGGACGGGGGCTAAGAGGTTTTAGCGAGCCTAGCCCGCGGCGGGCGTCTCCTCACCACTTTGGGGATACTCAGGTATAAACGGAACCCCCTAGTGACGAGTCCGACATATGTCTTTTTAGAAGTGGTAAGTCAAAAGAAAAAAAATAATATGCTTCTAGTTACAACATACATTAATTGTATAGATGAATAAATTTGATAATTATTTTAATAAATAATATATAATAGAAATCTAAATAAATATTTTTTTATCGTTTAATAATATATAGACTCCATCCTGGGCACGGACCTCCCTCGATATATATAATAAGAAAAAAAAATCTTTTTATCCTAATGTTTTTATTTATTTTTTTCCTTCATGTTCGGTTAGAGGTTTTCTAATATTATATATTGTGACGCTTGACCAATTTTGATCGTTCGTACTTAGCTTTAAGCTCTCCGTAAATATATATTTCCATCGAGGACCTTCCGAGTTCGGTTCAAGGCAACTGAGAAGTTAAGGCAACTGCCTTAGCTGAAGCTTTCCCGATAATTCACATGGAGTATGGTTCATTACCTTTAATATCTACGCCCTGAGCATTGAATCAGGCAAAGGCGTTGTTGCATGCTCAAATATTTCCATGAAAGTGTCGATTCATATCAACATTGCCAAACGTCATGTTTTAAAAGAAAAATAAAATGAATGGTTTTTTGGAGGTAGGGATATTTTTCCTTAGTGACAACTTGCTTCGAACCCGAGGCTTCGTTTTGAAAAGTCAAAGCAACACAATGTTCACATCATTTTTTTCTGCTGTGTCTAAATAAAACACAGGTTTTCCGGTAGAGTAGCTCATTCCCAATATAAATTTTTATTTTATTACAAAGCCACAAATGATTTAAACACAAATTCTCTTTTTTCAATATGAATAGCACAATAAAACGTAAGCTGAAAAAATATGTTTTGTAGAGAGAAAAGAAATTTTCAGTTTCGAGATACAACTAATAACGAAGTATTAGGTGTTAATAATATCGAGTATATTTTTCCAAGAAATCTTACGTTTATTAAAATAACAGAGTTATAATTGAAGTTCGAAAACTTCCACAAAAGTTTTTTTATAACCTTTTAAGAAGAATCTTTAATAAAAATATAAAAGCTAGCATCGCCTTTGAGAAATGTTGTTTGACTAAACGAAGGAGGCTTTAACGGATATGTGGAAAAAAAGGAATACTCTGATTAAAGTTGTTTTAGACCATACAGTTGCAATCATCAAGGTGATCAGGGAAACCAACTTGATGTCATTAAGACGTATATATTAGTTCGATCAATTATTATTATCAACCTCCTACTGGAATGGAGGTTTCCTACATTTAGAAAAAGTTTCTTGTTTAATATGGTTTAAGTCCATGTTAATTAAGTTTAGGTCTGTTACAGAATAAACTGAAATCGACCTAAAACCCAATTCAAAAACTTTATTATGATAAAATTACCTTGCCTTATTGGGCAATAAGTAATTGCCCTAAATATTCTCATTTATACCATATTTACAATTTTAATTCACTCGGTCATTCATACAGTATTTACAAACAGCCCAGGGACCTCTCAAATCCACATGGTTGTCACCTCCCTCGCATGAGAAAGAGGAAGTGGAGATAATAAATTATTACAAAGCTTTTATATATTTTTTTCTGTGCCCTGGGATGTACTGTAATAAATTTATTACTAAAATACTATTTTTATTAATTAAAAATCTGTAATATAAATTATCCAATGTTGGTATAACTAATGAAAAAATAATAAAAAATACAAATTGACCTTAAATAATAATATTTAATATTCCTGGTAATGATAGTATAAAATGTATTCTAATGAAAATTTACAATGTGCCCTCCGTCCTGGGCACGGCCCTCCCTCAACCTTTCCAACACAGCATCGGCTGCTCTTATGACCCCTGCCTCGTTAATCCTCGTTGCGTTTTTGAAATATTATTTCAAGTATTCCCTTGTCTCAATAGGTTTGGACTAGACCATGGGGGCTTTAACCATTTATATGATTTTTACAAAGACAAATTCTACATTTTTGTAATGAATATTAAGTCTAATTTATGACGTAATTAATAATTACCTAACTTAAATAGTTTTTTAGTTATCAGTTCATATTTAACAAAAAAACGTGCCAACCAGAAAAAACATCAAATTTAAATTTATTCTTTCTCTGTCTATACTTGAACCGCCCAAATGAAATTTTCTGTTGCTTTTGAAGTCTGCTAACACTTCCTCAAGTTTCAGACATGATTTACGTGTTAATTACGTAAATTGTACATTACAATTTGCTCTTAATAATCTAATCCTTGATAGTTAAAATTTCATAATTCAATCAAAAAAAATCTGTGTACTTAACACTCAGCAATACCAAGGCGTTGTAGTAACTGAGAGAGGGAATTCTATCATTCGAAACAAAGCCGCTTCTCCTTTTTGTAATTTTAAATTTTGCTCGTAATGTTTGCACTAAATTTCCAGGAGCTTTTCGGATCATCGCAACAAAGTTTCTTCACGTTACTATAAATAAGTAATATAACGCCTATTATAATTTTATACAATAAAATAATATAAACTCTTACACTTACATCTATATTCAAAATTATTTATATAAGTTTATATGCATAAAATTAATAAAATAGTTTCTGTTTAATTATTGTGCATTTATATTCAATAAATTTACGATCTTATACCTTTTTAATGTTTACACTAATGGTATCGACAATACATGAAAAAGTTGTTCATGTTATCATACATAACAATTATCCCAGGTTTATTGTTATACTATTTTTATTGTGTATTTGTTTTTCCAACCTTTTTATTTCATGATATTTTATCTCATCACATTCCAAATTTTTAAATTTTACTTTTTTTTTTTTTTTTCAACAAACAAAATTTGTGTATATCTTATTTAATTGAATATATCTTGTTTCCAAGCTGTATTCTTTGTTGATGCTGAAACACGTGAAACGATGAGTGTTAAATGATATTTTGTCGGCAATAGAGACTGAAGATAAATCGCCCAGTGAAAATATACATTTTTAAACTTTTCATCTTAAGCGTGAATGACTTTGAAAATTATCTTATATACTAACTCTTAGTAATTAGAACATGTTTTTTTTTATTTTGGGCATTCGAGCTTTTTGATAAATGGAACTCTCAACATTTTAAATTTTTCTGCGGTTGCTTCAGTTTTGAATTAGGTATCGAGTTGACTTTTTGACATTTAAATTTTGTGCTCAACATTTTGCACAGATTCATTGGTATATAATATATCCATTGTTGGGGATTTCCGAGCGGGGAAACATGCACACAGGAGCTGAGTGTGAAGGCTAGGGGGACACCCAACGCTGCGGAGAGTTTATAGTCGATAGTTACGGAGTTTAGAGTTTGCCTGCGGCATTAAGTCGAGAAACTTAGTCTAGGTTAGGGGGATTAGGGACGGGGAGTGTTGTGATGTCTGCGTCAGTTGGGTCTCTTTGTGCGCTCCTTCGGTAGTTGATACTTCGACTACTGCCAACCGTTTCAGGTAGAATAGAGCAGGCCCCGTAGGTACTTGAGTATGCAAAATGTGAGGACCGCATTCCGTCAATTGATTTATAAAGCTCATGAAACCTCAAATATTGATATTCTGGATGTTGCCGGCCCATTTTACGGTATCATTTTTTTTTAGCCCCTCTTCCGCCTCAGCATAAAATAAATCGATTGAGCACATGGTAAGCAGTCATTTCAATGACAAGGGGTAACTTTTTCTGGTGAAAAACATAACGATAAGTTGTTAAATGAAATAAAAATCAACATTATTCTTTTTAAAAAATACTGTTAATCAATACAGTGCAGACGACAATGTAGCCCAGGGAATAGATCCTGAAAAAGGGGCCCTACCTTACAAAAGGTCCAATATTTTGATATATCGTATTGGTTTTTCCCAAGGTCAATCCTCCCCTTGGTCAAGAGTTTAACTTTTTGACCCCCCCCCTCCTTGTTCATTCACCGTGGCACGAACGTTTATTATAAATATATATAATGTTGTGATATTTTAACATGATGATTTTTAATGGTGTTAGTTTAAATAAACTCGGAAAAAGCAAGCGTTGAAGAACGTAATAACGATCTGTGATGAAAGTATGAACGTTTTTACTATCGTTATATTAACTATTAATAGTTATAATAACAATAATATCATAATTAATATAAACATTTATTTTATAAACTACGTAAATTAAGCAAAGTATAAATATCCGAAACAACTGGCATTAAATAACCAGTTGAAAGATCCGTAAGGCAGCGGAGAGATGCAGATATATGATCCGCCAGAGACTCTTTCATCAGGAACAGGCAGAGAAGGGAGCCCAGGTAGCGACCCACGGCTGCTACGGCCTCGTGGTGCATCAGGTCAGACCTTTTCACTTTCACCAGGTGCGACAACAAAGGAAGACGTCTGGAACCACGCGCTGCAGTTTAGAACAAGTATGCTAATCCAAACCACACGAAGATTATCCACAAAGAACCACTGGCCAGTATTAGTATAACGTTACGAATAATTAAAGGTACCATTTTAATGTTAGATTTAATAGTATTCTTTTATTACATACGTAGTTAATTAGTATATCAATTTTTATATATTCAATGTGTGTAAATAAAACCATTATTCCTTTTGCCAGAAGTTTCCTAAAATTTTATTAACAGAACCTTGAGATAACGATAAAGTTTTTTTTTTCTTTTTTTTTTTTTTTTCTTCATAGCCCCTTCAAATTTACAGATAATTATATATAATTATAGATCCTCAGGCGAATCTATTTACAAATTATATAAAGTTTTAAATTATAAGAAAAAATATATAATTAAAATATATAGAAATAATAAATATTTGAATAATATATACCAATGTATCATAGAGGGAATAGTTGTGATTTAAAGATGTATGATTATAAAATTTGCATTATCATTATTAAATGCAACATCAAATTTTTGTAAAATATGCTACTTTTTCACGTTAACTGTCAAATCTCCTAACCGGGATGTCGAAGATACTATTATATGTTATAGGGATAAATTTCAAGTCAGTTTGTGAATTTTATTATGTTTTAAAGGAGAATTTTATTGGTTATAGCCGCATTAAATATTTTATTTTACATATTTTTTATAAATAAATAGTGTATTGATGTAGTTTATTGTAACTTATTAAAATGAATCCCAGGTCACTAGAAAAAATAAATAAAAGCCTTTTAATAATTTATTGTAATTATTATTCTGAAAACACTGGTACTTTGAGGAGACAGAATTTCATGTCACATAATTGTTTTACGTTATCGTAACTTAATTAACACAGACTTAAAGATTATTGAAGTAAGTGTTTCTAAAAGTGGGGGATCTGTAGTCTTGTAGGAGGCTGATAAAATAAATTGGGAATAAAACTATGATTTTTCGAAAAACAGAGCGTAATTTAGCCGCTTGAAAGCCCCCTTAAAATGTTTTTTCAAAGAAAAATTCAACTTAACTTGCGTCGTTTACGATGCAGCAATTAGGAATTATCTAACGTAAATAATTTTTTTGTTATCGCTTCTTATTCAAAAAAAAATGTGACAACTTTAACAAAATACAAAATTTAAATTTACTCCTTCCCACCATAGCGCAAATATACTTCATCACTTCTTCAGGTCTACTATCACTGATCGCACTTATGTAGTTCCGGGCTTCATTTACGTTACGCCCTGTATAAAAACAGAATAAGGATGTAGAAACATGTGTAAACCCCCGCTCCGTTCCCCCATCGATGGCAAGACGCTGTCGCGGCTGGAACGCTTTAGTCTTAGGTTCAAGGTATAGGTTTTAGTTTTTTAGTTTTTTAGTGTTTTAGTGTTTAGTGTTTTCACGGTAATAAGCTGAAGGTGAGCCTCATGCCAACTGTCTCATGCCTGGTTATGGCACTGTACTGTCTTATGCCTGGTTGTGGCACTGTACTCTCTCATGCCTGGTTGTGGCACTGTACTGTCTCATGCCTAGTTGTGACGCTGTACTGTCTCATGCCTGGTTGTGGCACTGTACTGTCTCATGCCTGGTTGTGGCACTGTGCTATCTCATGCCTGGTTGTGGCACTGTACAGTCTCATGCCTGGTTGTGGCACTGTACTATCTCATGCCTGGTTGTGGCACTGTGCTATCTCATGCCTGGTTGTGGCACTGTACAGTCTCATGCCTGGTTGTGGCACTGTACTGTCTCATGCCTAGTTGTGACGCTGTACTGTCTCATGCCTGGTTGTGGCACTGTACTGTCTCATGCCTGGTTGTGGCACTGTGCTATCTCATGCCTGGTTGTGGCACTGTACTGTCTCATGCCTGGTTGTGGCACTGTACTGTCTTATGCCTGGTTGTGGCACTGTACTGTCTCATGCCTGGTTGTGGCACTGTACTGTCTCATGCCTGGTTGTGGCACTGTACAGTCTCATGCCTGGTTGTGGCACTGTACTGTCTCATGCCTGGTTGTGGCACTGTACTGTCTTATGCCTGGTTGTGGCACTGTACTGTCTCATGCCTGGTTGTGGCACTGTACTGTCTCATGCCTGGTTGTGGCACTGTACAGTCTCATGCCTAGTTGTGGCGCTGTACTATCTCATGCCTGGTTGTGGCACTGTACTGTCTCATGCCTGGTTGTGGCACTGTACTGTCTTATGCCTGGTTGTGGCACTGTACTGTCTCATGCCTGGTTGTGGCACTGTACTGTCTCATGCCTGGTTGTGGCACTGTACAGTCTCATGCCTAGTTGTGGCGCTGTACTATCTCATGCCTGGTTGTGGCACTGTACTGTCTCATGCCTGGTTGTGGCACTGTACAGTCTCATGCCTGGTTGTGGCACTGTACTGTCTCATGCCTAGTTGTGGCACTGTACTATATCATGCCTGGTTGTGGCACTGCACTGTCTCATGTAGAATAGATATAGATTAATAATAATATTTGTCAATTAACTGCGTGGATGTGTTTATTTAGATGCTTGGATACCCACTAGGTAATATAGTTTGGATCCTCAAGCCGTAGTACGAAACATATCACAGCCCGTTCCTGTTCTGTCATCTACTGGGTCTCCCTCGGTCCCCACCCCTGGAACCTCATCCTAATTTATTTTATTACTGTATAATTTTCACATGTTTATGCTTCGGTAAAAGTTGTTATTGATCAGCTATTTTCTTTAAAACAAAATACAAATTTATTTCAGGGATACGTCTTGTTTTTTTGTGATTCCAAATTGTTTTGAGACATCCTAGCCTAACGGCCTTGAAATGATAGTTTGCCAATAGAATACAACTTAATAGCTACATTAAAATAGACCACACCTTAAAGAAGTTGCCTGGAACGTGAGGTGCGGGTATTCCCCGCTAGCTCTCCCCACCCCACTTTTCCCAACTCGTGTAGGTGGTGATTTAATGTTGTCTGAAACTGACTTAGTTCGATAGTAGAAGAGTGCTTCTTCTGGGATCAGCTTCGATAAAGTTCCCTTGCTACTTCGGAATTCACAAAGTGAGCTTTTGCGGAACGTCCGCTTCCTGTTCAGTTTGGCACTTCGATGTCAAGTAAAGAATTGTTTTTTTTTGCGATGACACTATTAAAGGGTTATAAGATCGGATGAATAATTATTAAAATTTATAATTGGCTTAACTGCGTACTTTATTGACATCAAATTACTTTTATAGGGCGCTCATAATTTGTAACAAACTGTTGCATGTATTTGAACTGCATATATTATATATTGTTGGTCAAGATGTCTAGACCACATATTAACGACACAATCACATCATAATAAAGGCAGGAAGAAGAGGTGACCTGTTATTTTTACAGATACGGCTGTCAAACATGCACTGAAACCAGAACAGGTTAAAGCAAAACAGAGAAAGGTCGATATTACCGATTAGAAACAAAACGCTACTGAAAAAATATTTTGCTCTGCATGAAGAAACACAGAAAAGAAAAAAAAAACCCGAGGAAACAAAAATATGACGATTTATGTGGATCTGATAGCGAAAATGAGGATGAAAACAGTTCTTGTATATATGGCTTAAAATAATCCAAACAATCGAAACCTGGTGCACACTGGATACAAAGCACTCAGTTAAGAGATAGACATATGAACCCGGTAGGCCTCCTTTTGAAACAGATACCATTTACTTTGCATCAATTGTGAAAGCGATTTTCAAATTGATTCTTCCTAATCAAACTATATTTTATATTAATGTAAACATACGTTTATTAATAAATAAATAATTTAATAATAGCCCACATTTATGAAATAAAGAAAATATGTGCACAACGCTTGTTGTAATAGTTTATAGCAATACGCGATTTACATTGAAAAACTATTCCTCTTAAGTAAAAAGTTTAAGTACAAAGAATATATCATAGTATGAGGCTCTTCATAGGTGGAAAAATGGAGCTTAAATCTTAATTAATGATTGAGTATGAAAAGCATGTAAATAACTGCAATAGTTGGTGAAATGAAAATTAAACAAAATGTGTAGACATGCCCCTGTCTACCCTACCAGTATAGTACAGTGGCGGCACAAGTAAAACATCCTCTGGGTCCAAAGTGCCCAAGGGGGCAGAGTTTGGGACCACTAGGGGAACTAAGACGACTCCTGACTCAACGACTATCAATGAATCATCTAGTAGATATCTTCTGCTAACTAACTGCATATCTCAACTAAGTACCGACGGAATAGCTGTGCCAATAAGCTTGGATTGGACAGAACGCCCCTAATTCACTAGCCGATATCTATTCCCCACAATGCCTGATGTCAGAGTGGGGTCAAATCGGCCAACTCCACACAATACTCACTGGGCCGACAGTACCCTATGGTGGTTATGAAAGTAAACTATCACTAGTGGGAATGGAGGAACCGCCGTTCGGTTCGGAGAATGATGGCGTGGTTTATAGCAATCGATTGAATACATTTTCAGTGTATCCGTCCTGATTCATGCTCTGTCGATGAACGATGAATAATCGCTGAGGCCACATCGGGATTAGACCGAAGGGTAAGGGATCTCTCAACCACTACACCGGTTAGCGTTATGACTCTATGATGCTCTGGAGTCAAATTACTAGACAACAAATGGATTTTCATTAAACATAAATACAGGTTGTATTCATAATTGTCTTTCATATTATAAAGATGTTTATGGGAAAAATTACAGTTTGCTTGTACATAATTATTAATTTGGATGCATGAATTCATTCATACTCAAGTTCAAATTCGTTCATACAGTATATACATTCATACTGCTCGTGGAAGGCCCGGAAGCAGCGGAGCTCCCCTTCCATCGTTTCGCGATGTGGCAAAGACCAGAGAGACAAGAGAGCCACAGACGCTTAGGAAATGAATCGGGATGATAGTACGTTCCAGGACCCCATGACTTACATTTCTATTTAAAATAGATTGCGGGGAAACCGCCGTTTTAGGTGACGAGAAGGATTGTTGGAAAATTGCTTGAAAACCTTGAGCGTATACATGAGGGGGGGGTCAAGGACAGTTGAAACACGGAGTTCACTTTGAACTTTGCTATGTAGAAGGGAGCGTTGACAACATTTTTATGTATAATTCTAAAAACCCGTTGGGTACCAATCGTATCATGTTTTATACGGTGCTTACATCAACGAGGATCCACCACTGAATGAATTTGATAAAGCGGCGAAGTTGCCTGAGAGAAAATTACATGCTTCATAGCTTTTTCATTAAAGAATTAGGCAAGTTTAACCGACGCTTGACCACGATTAATTAGAATTGAATTAGCGAGTGTATCCATGCTAATATAAACTACTCTACTTGGGACTTTGTGTGTAAGAATAGTTGTAAAACACATATAGCTGGTTAATCTAAGGTCGAATAATAGTAATGATAATAATAATTGAAGCGGCCCCTACCAATATATTTATAGTGGAATAATTTACTTTTACTTTTATAATTCACTAGTTAATACACCAATCCAATGATTGTTGTTCAAAACAAATCTTAAATTAAATACCGAAAAAAATTGGGAATGCTTAATATAATCAAAATTAATTCACTGTGAAATTTGTTACTTTTATTATTGTTCATTGGGAGTTCATCGAGTATCAAGGTTGTTTGATATCTCCTTTCTTTTATCCATACAAATCCTTTTCCTCTGTTGAGTTTCCTGACTGAATCCTTGAACTGAAAACATGGAAAAGTAACATACAAGCTAAATATACAATGGTAAAAAACAAGGAAACAACTAAATAAAAATATTAAATACCACAATAAAAGTTTTAAAATAGGTTAGAATGAATGAATTATTCCCAGAATAACAAGCGTCTATCTGATGGAGAGGAGCTTTTATTTACTTGTTTCTTTGTTTTTTACCATTGTATATTTAGCTTGTATGTTACTGTAGCGACCGCTAACTACATAAGATAAATCACCCTATACTCTATTGCATATATATTGTAAGCAAAAGTAAATAACATGAACTAAATGTATTACAGACAAAATGTAAATAACATGAACAAATATAAATCATTGTAAATGTGTTAAGCAATAAAAGATCGGGGCCAAACAAGTAACACGAGAAGGGTCACCACCTGTCAGTCATAAACGTAAACAACCCTTTTGCAGCCTCTACTCTCCAGGGGTCGGGTAATCAGGCAGCGGTCGCGGTTCAACACCACATGAGTGGAAACCCAACCGCCGGGGCCTAGGCCCTTGCAGCCCTCCCAGAGAGGTTACTTAAGCCAGGGCTCCTGGCCCTGTTAATTAGTCTATCGTGACCTTTACTCGTTGATGCTTGGTTTCCGCTCGAACTCTGAAAACTTGACTAATTCTTTATGAAAAACCTCTGTACCTCTTCTCTTGAACATAGTGCATAGTCGGGGAAAAATGGAGTCAGATAGTAACGCCGTCATGAAACGATTGTCCAGGTTATAAACTCGAACAATCCGCCCTTGTCACCAGGGCTAGGGTGAACAGGCACCCCCCTAGTGACGTCCCGACAGTTACTTTTCCATGTTTTCAATTCAAGGATTCAGTCAGGAAACTCAACAGAGGAAAAGGATTTGTAAGGATAAAAGAAAGGAGATATCAAACAACCTTGATACTCAATGAACTCCCAATGAACAATAATAAAAGTATCGAATAAAACAGTAAACAGAAATTCTATACGTATAGTAAAAAGATAAACTGATCAGTATCATTTCATTGTTGAATGAATTCCTTCAGAATTCAATAGTCAGCAAAGATTAAGGCTAAATAGCTTATTTTAGTTCAGTTGTATACCATACTTTTATACAATTATTCTGTAGATATCAAGTTCATTTTTGCACATCAACCGTTTCATTTTTAATAAGTTATGTAAAATACATTTCACAGTGAATTAATTTTGATTATTTTAAGTATTCCCAATTTTTTTTGGTATTTAATCTAAGATTTGTTTTGAAGAGCAATCATTGGATTGTTGTATTAACTAGTGAATTATAAAAGTAAAAGTAAATTATTCCACTATAAATATATTGGTGGGGGCCGCTTCAATTATTATTATCCTTACTATTAAAAGTAACCTAGTAGCTGGGTGAACTATTGTACTTATTGACGTCCTACATACACATCAGGAAACGAGTTACGTTACAGTATATATTTATACATATATAATTTACAAATAAATTAATATAATAGTAATATTATATTTAAATATGTGATATGTAAATTTGTATTTCGTAAAGTTCCTCTGCTAGTGCTTTCTTTGTTTTAATTTTTCCAGCTGTATTTTATTTCATTTCGAAGAAGAGTTTTTTTTTTTTGTTGACATTATATAAACGGATATCTACTTTTAGTGCAAAGGTGTCAGTAACTTTGAAGCTCAAAATTGAAAGTTCTAATCAGTAGAGGATTTTGAAATTCCAAGTTTTTAGTCTAGCAATGACTAGAATAAGTAAGGTGGCGTCTATTCAGTTATTGATTAGGTTGACATATCTATAAATTGATCTTGATTTAAAAAAAAAAGTATAATATGCTATACTACTATTACATAGAAAAACTATTTATTAGTATATATTCCTGGATAAATGATATCTGACTATTCACTATGAGCCAGGTAAAAACAGAACGTCTTACGTTGAAAGTTTGTCTATATCTGTCCCCTCCGTTATGTTGCTTTCATTCGTTCATAAAACCCGGGAACAGTGGTCATAAAATAAATCCGACCGATCTGAATTTTGGAACCTATACTATAAAACATTCTGAATTAAACTGCTCGGTTTTACAAAAGATACACTAAGCATTTCTAAAAAAAAAAAAAAAAAAAAAAATTGAAAATGACAAAAATATTTGGCACCAATAACTAACTATTTTAAATTGCTTGAACATTAAATAAAAGGTCACAATTTATCCAATTATGATCAGAAAAAAAATTCAATATATATTCAATAAGTCATAATTGCTGTTCTGGACCGATAATATCTGTTAGGGGGGGGGGTGTAGAAAATTAGAAAAAACATTGATATAATAGGATCTTCCAATAAATTCCAAAAATTCTGGTTTTCATTATATTATAAAATTGGCCTAGATCGTCTATTCAATAAAATAACATGTTAAACATAGTAAATTCTAGATTACTATATTTAATTTAGAAATATTTAAACCTTTTTTTTCTTTAATTTGCTAAGAGGTCAGCACTTAATCTGGTACTATTTTTCTTCCCTTACAATTTACAGCTTTTTGTCAGTAAAAAAGTAGCTATCGTTTTAAATTTCTACTGTTGAAATTCGGTAGTTATTTTTAATAGCTGTGTCCTTGCCAATTTTTCAAGGAAAAAAAAATATTTTGAATGTAGTGGACCAAATCGTATTTTATGTAATACATACAAACTAAATAAAATATTTAGAAACACAAGTTTCCCTTTTTTTACTAATTCATCTCGCCTCTCGCAAATATTGAGCAACAAAAAAAAACTATTGCAATTGGCTCGCACCCCATAAATAGCCAGTTCATTAACAAGACTCTAACTTTTAACACGTTTATTTTTTTTTTACGACTTCCGTTATTATACCTTAATTAAAAAAAAAGTGCAGGCTGGGGAGTTTAAAAATAAATTTTCAACATTTTAGATTGGATCAGTTTTACCACCACCTGTATGAAACACTCACACAGACGAAACACTATCAGCACGTAGCTGTTGAAAGTAGAGCCTCTCCTTTCAGCTTAAATAATAATAATGACTATCAGAGCAAGTAGACACCGTTTAAGTAGTAGCACTTGCAACAAACTGCCGCGGAGGCACTCTTTTCCGCACATATGTTCTGGTAGGAAACGTGCAAACTGAGGCCACCCGCAGAACGCATTAGTCTACCTTACACCTGAAATTACTCAGGCTTACAAGCAGCAGTGGTGGAAAGCTCATCACTCGTTAGAGAAATGAACAGAACGGCTATTTACTCTTTTGTCACAGTCCATATCAAAGAATCTCCCATCGCATGAGCCCCGTAAAAGACAATTCATTGGACCGAACGGAGTGACTTAGTTAAACTCTCTAATCACATCAGCGATATATACAACTTGAAACTTGAGTGCCTATTCCCCTACGTTCTGAGATACATATGTATGTATACAATTATGTTAGGGGTGAGTGAATGTTTGATATTATAATCTATGGTTAAATAAAAGAGACAAGTTTAAAGTTTTATCATATACTGTACAATAAAGATGATACAACGAATGACATAATCTATGGGTGGCTATGGCTAAATGATGGATATTAACCCCGCTTTTACCAAAAGCGAGTTTGATTTAATTATATAAATCATTTTATATTTATCGATGTTTGTCATTTAGCATCCGTTTTATTCTGATATATGTACTTCAATTACCATTTTCAGCTGTTACCAGCACAGAATTCATTATATTAATTGTGGTTATGTCTGGCCTACACAGATTATCGTGATTAAACAATAGGTAACCTACAAATCTAGCTATCCCTGCACGATTAATTCTACAAATCTCAATTGGGGAGGTCATAAGTAATAATTTTTAGTAATCAAACACTAAAACGTATATGTATATAAATAGTAACATCTTATTTGTGATCAAGACAGTGTCTACACTATTGAGTGATTCGTTCAAATCCCTATTTGTTTTTCAATTTATTCGGAGATAAATATAATTAATCAAGAAATCATATTGGAGGAGCTCCATCTTATATTAAAATTGAAATTAAACGAAATACGGGGCCGCTTCTCATCCATGAATTGACTAGCTATACAAACGGTGAAACGGTGCCCAGGTTTTCTTTCCTGATTGATACTTTATCCCTCGGGAATGATCCTTTTTCAATCTGGAGTCGCGCAGCTTCCACCTCAGTATCGCTTACAGCAATATTTATTTCGAGATAAACCAGAAGAGGGTGTGGTAAAGAGACACGGAATCGATTTTAGAGACACTCGGTGGTTAGGTTTTAGTGTACGCATCCACTAATTCCTAAATGCTATCAGTTCAATAATATTCTTAGGAGTAACACTAGAAATGAGACACTCGTATTTCAATATTTAGACAGTGTGAAAATTTTAAGTCTGTCTCTCAATTCTAGTAGAGAATTTAGTTCAAGTCTAGCAGAATTTAGTGACTCAAGTCACTTCACACTACGTGACTGAAGTCACACTATGTGTGATTCTATAGGTATTTTTATGAACTCTTTGACCGGATATTTGGACCAACATTTTAGGTGTCTCTCCGAATAATACAAAAAATAATTTTTATTTCGATCCCAAGTTTCCGATTGGTTCAGTCTTGAGATCAAGTTTCATTGAAAAAAAAAATGGAAATTGTCATGCGAACAGTAATTAATATTCAAAAAACAAAGTAATAAGATTTCTTCAATTGTTACGATGACAGCTTCCTAAATGAAACCAGGATAGCAAATTATCAAGCCTAGCTTAAAAAGCTATGCTAATCAGATAAACGATCCCAAAGTCTTGAAATATTGTAATATGGAACATTGATGAGCTGGCAGAACATATATGCTCGCATGTAATTTCTAAGCTTTTGAGTTGCAAATATTATTCTTTGGCTCTGAAAGTTGCAGGAACAAATCATCTGCTCACCTCTGTGTTCTTACGGTCAACTAGAATTTAAAAACATGTAAATAACTCCTTTATCTACATGAAATGACAACAGGAGAAGATTGTATGAAGAGCTAAAAATCCCCATTAACCGAAAAATCTAGGACGTTCAAAAATTATACTGCGTCTGCTCGGATGGGGCTCCTGCCATAGTAGGTAAAACTATTTGAAAAGGCCTCTTATCGCTGCACCATTCACCCGGAAGCACGTTGTGCCAGAGAACTGGAATTATCATCTGTCAAAAGATCAGTTGTCAACTGCATCGACAAAATACAGTTTCATGCCCTCAATCACAGGGAATGTTTGAAAAATACATTTTCTCTATTTCGGTCCTTTAAAACTAGGTTTGCTGATTTTGAGGGAGAAAAATGCTTTTGCGATATTTTTATCGACCCTGAAGACAAGAAACTGCAGAAGCACCCTCTTGGAATTTGAAGTTAATTAATTGACCTACAATGCAACGTTGTTTTCACGTCTGTTTTCACACTGAGATTATACCTGAAAACTCGTTATGGGGTTTAGCTCTCCAATATATGATGCCGTTTGGTTCAATATATCGATTAGAGAAATTCTCCTCTAAGATGAACTTGATCAAATATTACAATACGACGAAATTAACTCATCTGAAGACTCGACTCTAATTTGAAAAAAAATTACTTAGATTAGCATCGACGGCGGAGTCCCCCAATATTGAGCAGTTGTGTTATCAAGTCTGCAGTTGGTGAATAAAAATAAATTGTAAGCTCTACATTGAGCAGTATATATATATATATATATATATATATATATATATAACTTCAAGAGTTACGTTATGATTATGACATCACACAACGCCCTTGTTATAATCTATAAAATGCAAATGGTGTTCAAAATCGAGGAAACATTTAACATTACTACATGTCAAAACATTGACACTTAATCTATTAATAAAAGGTGATTGATTGCTGTAAGATTTATCAAAGCCCAAAAGTACTTGTCTCATCGAATGTACGACAGTGATGACACTGCACATGCCGGTACTGTTGTCACTATCCATTATTCGTTTCCCCAGCCTTGATTTCTTCTCACACTATGGATTAGCATGATAAATTTATCACTTAAGTTGATGATTTTCTCTTCCGGTAATGTCTGGGAAACGTTTCTCAAACATTTGCTTTCCTCGTTATCAACTCGGAAACAATCTTTTCTAGAGTGCTACACAAAAAGTCCTCAAGTTTCATAATTAGATCCTCTACCTCGTAACAGTTGGTCCACGGCCCAGAAGAAAGACCTCAAGCATATGAGGTACACAGCACCTTTCCCATACTTTTACAACTCCATCCTAATCAGCAAAACCCCTCCTATAAAACCAATGCCGAGGAATCCCTTACTTTTTCTCTTTTATTTTCTCCAAAGGCAATCCAACCCCTCTGAGGTCGAGAAGAAATTATGAACGTGCCTTTTGTCCTTCCCTAATCCTGCAGGTATGATTTTCTCACTTCTCAGATCATTCTCAGACCACTCCTGCCCAAAGCATCCCTGACCTGTTTTTATCATTGTATTTTGAGAAAAAAAGATATCTTGAAAATAACTTGAACTGAATTATAATTAAATAAAAAATATTATTCTGTTATTCAAAAGATCTACGCTTCTTTTGTTGTATTTGCCACATGGAAATAGTTTAGTTTCCGTTCTGTTTCCATTTAGTATTTTCAATCAGATTATCTATCATCTTATTCTAACAGATTAATTTTTTTTTTTTTTGAAGGTAAGTCTTATTTTCAAAAACTTTATAATCTGTTGACTTGTCTATTTCACCACTACTTTCCCAAATATCTTTACTCTACCTTTTTTTTTAAATTCTTCTTTTCTCTACATGACGGGATTTTAAATTCACAAATAATACACTTGTAGTAAAGTCCTGGTTTGCATATACCGAAGAATAAAAAATCTTTATCGTGATAAAATTACAATCTTGTAGTATTGTAATATTACTAATTACTAAATATAATTAGTCTAAGGGGGGGGGGTGACCCCTTGAGTCCCAGAATGGAGTTTGTGTTTTTTTATTCATTCATTGACATCTCTCAACTCAAGAAGCGTGCCGTGAACAGAGAATCTCTGGCCGAAATAACACCCGAAGGCTTGTTAGGAGTAGAGGATGTGGCTAAGATCGATTATGACAAGACAGATACGCGTACAGCTCACGCACGGATCATTATCCGTACACCACGAACACTCGGATCGATATTAGCGCTAACTATTCAACATAGTTTATCCTGCTTATCCCCACCCTTGTCTGGGGCCTCCTATCAACCATACTTCCAAAATATCAGAAAACATACCGTCATATAAAATATTCAGTAGTCATTTTAGTTAATATAATTCTTCAAAATAACACTTACAACACAGATACTTGTATACTGACCTTTTTATTGTGTTTAAACATGAGGTCTCTCATCAAAATATCTATATCATTATATATGGATATAATATTATTCAAATTTTCACATTCTCGAGACTACACAATCCAAAACATGAAACATCTCTCTCTCTCTCTCTCTCTCTATATATATATATATATATATATATATATATATATATATATATATATATATTGAAACCTACCTCATTTTCTACCATTTCTTTTACTAATTTATTAGATCAATTGACCTTAACTAATTTGGTAGGTCCGTCATGAGATCTTTAATTCAACTTGTTTTTATGTCTTCGACATAGGAAATTATCCCGATTGAATCGCCCGATCTCAAGGCTAATGTTATAGTTATTAATAAATTGAGAAACTGGGAATTGTGAAATATATACAAGTAAAATGGTTATAACAAATACTTATAATTATAAATAGTGCTGACAAAAATTATATAAAAAAATATTCATTTCCTTTTGAACAAGGATAGTTACTACTAATTAATTATATAAAAAAATAAAAATTGAGCTCAATCTCTTTTTAATGGATCCATAATAATAAAAAAACAATATCTATATCACCCAATCGATGATCTCCGTTTAATCCAATCAACGTTACTGTTGATCTCTTCTTCTTCTTCTTCTTCTTCTTCTTCTTCTTCTTCTTCTTCTCCTCTTCTTCTCCTCTTCTTCTGTTGGATACCGCCAAGTCGGGGTCTTGCTCTTGTTCGCCCTCTGGCTGTTAGGCTAAGACTGCCCTTTTATCCCATCCCCACTCCTAAGAGCATAAGGGCAGATGCTGGACAAAGTGGGAGGGTGGCTGGTCATGATATTCTCAAATATCATGAATGTTACAATTGCCTTCCCTTATAAATAAAAAAAAATTTATGAAAATTTTTTTTTTTTTTATGTGGATCCACAATATTATGTTGCTGTGTTCGGTTTGTTGAGAATTGGTTGTTTATAACGGGTGTTGAAATTTTACAAAGTTTATAGTAATAATAGTTCAAATTTTGCAAGGTTTTAAATTGCTTGAAAAGCGTACAAGTTGTTTTAATTTTTTTACTTAACTTAATTATTATGCTAATTAGTATGGATTAGTTCGAAGGTACATTGTTTTATGGATCATAACGCGATTTGGAAAACATTTGTTGAAAAGACGGTTGAGTGTGATTAGTAATACATATTGGTTTTTAATTAAAATACTAGACAATTCTACTGGTAATTAGTAACGATAGAGAAAAATTGTTGAGTGTGTGTGTGTGATTTGAATATTTTACCTGAGTGAAAAGATAGTGTTTATAAAAAAATTATAAATGTTACGAAAAGATAGGGAGGTCGTTGTCGTGTATAAAATTGTATGAGCTCATTTTATTTCCTTGCTATAAAATTAATTATAATGGACTTAAGCATTCAAAGAATATTTATGATCTGTTTTATAGATTAAGTGATAATGAAAGCAAAAGCTTCACTTGCTGATAATTCCATAGACTTTACTAGGGTCAATACTTCTAATAATAGTTTTGTTTTTGTTTGTATAAACTTCTAAAGTTTATGTGTCATCCGATCAGTATTATTTTCATTTAATAATGAAAATTATAAAAGAAAACTATAATTTTTTTTCTTTTTTTGAAGTCATATTGGATCGAACAAAAAACATCCCTGTAATTATTTTTAAATGCCTTCCATTCATTAATTTTAACTTTGTTCAAATCAAACACGCAAAAAGGAATTTCATCAAGATGAGTTGGAATTTGAGATTCCAATTTCTTCATATCCAAAACTTTATTTTGAATTATTTTTAAATTTTTCACGTTATCGCTGGTTGTCTGCTGATGCTCTGTAATTTGATCTTTCAATGAAATCACTTCTCCTTTCTTAATATTCGCTGTATCTTCTAACTCTGAAAATTTATTTTCCAACAAACTCATATTATTCTCATCGTCAAGCTTTATTAGATCATGTTGACGTGAGGTACTCTCATCATTGTTATCTGCAATCTTCTGTTCATCCTCCAATGAAGTCATTTTCTCTTCATTATCCTTAATTGAATATAAGCTAAGATCTGTCTGACAATCAGCATCAACTAGTTGTGACTTTGTTAAATTTATTTTTTCATGATCTGTAGTATTTTCCAATAGAATGATTTCTTCTTTTAATTTTGAATTTACATTATTATTTACTTGGAGTGTTCTCTCCTCACAAATTCGTAATTGTCTATCTAATTTATAGTTTACATCCGTGTAACCTTGTTCGAATTTAGCCGATCTTCCCGATTTTATTTCTTCCCTTAATTGATCAAACTTCCCGCTCAACTCTTTTTGTTCTTTATTATTTTCTTTAATTGCGTTAAATTGACTGTTTAACTGGGCAAGGATTAGTTGTAACATCTTGGAATGATTTATCGTGGGTTCGGGGTCGGGGGCTGGGGGGTCTCCCTTAGAGGCTGGGTTTGACCCAACCCCTGTACCTGAGTCTGACCCGGACATGTTTGTGTTCGTCATTTGTGTCTGTGTTTGTGTAACAAATGTAAAATTATAGGAAAATATAATTTGTTATTGGTTAGTTCTAGTTATTATTCTAACATGCAATACCTCACAATTCCTTTGGTTTCTTTAGAATTTTTGAAGTTAATCCCGGAGCGGCCCCCATTGAAACCTACCTCATTTTCTACCATTTCTTTTACTAATTTATTAGATCAATTGACCTTAACTAATTTGGTAGGTCCGTCATGAGATCTTTAATTCAACTTGTTTTTATGTCTTCGACATAGGAAATCATCCCGATTGAATCGCCCGATCTCAAGGCTAATGTTATAGTTATTAATAAATTGAGAAACTGGGAATTGTGAAATATATACAAGTAAAATGGTTATAACAAATACTTATAATTATAAATAGTGCTGACAAAAATTATATAAAAAAATATTCATTTCCTTTTGAACAAGGATAGTTACTACTAATTAATTATATAAAAAAATGAAAATTGAGCTCAATCTCTTTTTAATGGATCCATAATAATAAAAAAACAATATCTATATCACCCAATCGATGATCTCCGTTTAATCCAATCAACGTTACTGTTGATCTCTTCTTCTTCTTCTTCTTCTTCTTCTTCTTCTCCTCTTCTTCTGTTGGATACCGCCAAGTCGGGGTCTTGCTCTTGTTCGCCCTCTGGCTGTTAGGCTAAGACTGCCCTTTTATCCCATCCCCACTCCTAAGAGCATAAGGGCAGATGCTGGACAAAGTGGGAGGGTGGCTGGTCATGATATTCTCAAATATCATGAATGTTACAATATATATAAGTTAACGATCGTCATCGAAAAACGAGAAGAAAAAGGAAAGAGGTTGAATGTAGTTACTGAACGAGAGTTGTCGCAAGACTGTTTTTATTTGAGCCTTTTAAAGCCTCTCTAAATACATTCGGGATGTTTACATCCCGATGACTTAAGATTAGGCTGGCTGCCTACGACGTCCGAACCTTAACTTATATATATATATATATATATATTGTAACATTCATGATATTTGAGAATATCATGACCAGCCACCCTCCCACTTTGTCCAGCATCTGCCCTTATGCTCTTAGGAGTGGGGATGAGATAAAGGGCAGTCTTAGCCTAACAGCCAGAGGGCGAACAAGAGCAAGACCCCGACTTGGCGGTATCCAACAGAAGAAGAGGAGAAGAAGAAGAAGAAGAAGAAGAAGAAGAGGAGATTAACAGTAACGTTGATTGGATTAAACGGAGATCATCGATTGGGTGATATAGATATTGCTTTTTTATTATTATGGATCCATTAAAAAGAGATTGAGCTCAATTTT